>OX438910.1:10045756-11359946 GCA_949316265.1 Diarsia mendica | reverse complement strand
CCGCCCGCCGGCACTCGCCTTCTAAAAACACCCTCAAGTCATCGTAACTTGGGAGGTGGTCCGTCGATTCGCCACCATGTGACTGCTCAAAGCGCGCCACCACGTCGATCGGCAACTTCCGTAAAACCCTATTGACGATGATATATTTATTGTCCCCTAACGACAACTTAAGTCGATCTAACGTGTTCACCGCAACCGTGACCGGATTAAGGATTTTCGCCCTTATTTCGTACACGTTAGACACCTTCGGGATTTCAAAAATCTTATCGATGAGGCCATCAACTATTAATCGCCGATTATCATATCGGTCGATTAATAGGCCCCATGCCGTCTCATAACTGGCGTCCGTAATCTCCAGGTGGGTCAAGATGTCGTGCGGCTCACCGTTAAGCCTACCCATTAATTGAGCCATCTTGTAGGCGGGCGAGAGATCCGTACGCGAATGCACGACACTATTAAAAATATCGCGAAATCGCGGCCAATCGGCATACTCGCCGCTAAACTCGGGTACATGTACTGGTGGCAACGGCGCCTGAATTCCTACGCCTGCTGGCCGACATGATTCCCTGACGTCACCCATGCGCGATCGCTCAATGTCGGCCGCCGCCTGGATTATGCTCATGGACATTTCCCCACACTGGTCCACATTGCCCCGTACCACCTGAGCATCCTTGTCCACCGACGACAGATCCGTCGATTCGAGACATGCTAAATACTCAGCGTGACACTTTAACACGGCGTCATATCGTTCGTCAACTTGCCGAGCGCGTGACAATAACGCATCTTCACGATCGGTGCGACCTACCAACGTAACAACCGATGAAAACCATCTCAATTCAGCTTCGATTCTGGCTGCGATAGTTTTCGTTACTGACGGAGCCATAGTACCAACTTCAATACGCGATTATGCAATAATAAATAACAATAACCAAAAAAAATAACAATTATTGTATCCGGAATTAACAATAATAATATATTCGTTGAGTGAATAAATCTACGACGCTATGCCAACTCTTGAACTTATTCCTCTACGTGCTCTAGAGGTTATTCCTCTATGTCTCAAATGTTGACAATCATAACACGATTTGTGATGAGGTTATATTTGTGCGTAACCGAACGTAAATAACAAATTATTTTATCAACGAATATTCACATTCCATGTACTTATTATTAATAACGCCAAACTCAACTTGAGGCGTACACTGGTATGTAGGTCAATGTACCACCACCTACAAGTCGAATTTGTAAACACGAACACAATTTTTACAAGTAAATTGGTACCAAGTACCTACTAATTTTTACAAGTGGGTATAACCACGCTCTGCTACCAGATTTTGATCGCGCCAGGACTCAGCCGAACCTTATCTCGGGCCCATGGGAGACAGGTCTCAGAACAGCCGCCGTCCTAACGTGATCAAATAGACGCGATACGCGCCTCCGAACAATATTACAATTTCTGAACTTAAAGCTACCCTTACCTCATTTCTTCGAGCCGGTCTCACTTCCTTGACCCCTCGCAAGTTGTGTAACTGTGTATGTGTATAATGAGTGTATATGACCTTGCGATGGTTTGCTGGTAGTTCCGGACGATTCTTCCACGTCGCTGCAAGCCACGCCGTTAACGCGAGCCACCACACTCACTCCGTATTAGTCTAACCACAAAAGCCTCGGTGCTTTCCCAATAGCACTCCCGTGACAAGGCAAACCAATGATATTATCAATAACCCGTTCGACATTCACAGCGTCGCTAACCGTACTGCTTAACTAGTATAATTGGGTGCCGCGAAATGACTCCACAAGTCGATTTAATCAATGCGCGTGCGCTTTCACCCGTTCTATGGCTACTATAATATTCGTTCGACGCCCAGCGCGACTCAATACGAACTACTCTGCACGCCGAGCCCAGCGCTCGACCTCTACCTCCGCCCCTTCGCCTCTGTCGCCCCGAGGCGGAGAAAATCAAAAATCTGAAGGTAGATTATAAACAGTCATTGTCGTAGTTGTGAAGGGTGACGGAAGTTTCCTTAAGATGGTTAAGGAGTGAACTGGTTTGGGTTTGAATTGGTTTGACAGTTTTTCGGGTTTGATCGATGAAATATGGCAGCATTTTAACCGACTTCCACAAAAGAGGAGGTGTTTTGTTCATAATTATGTCAATTATAGACCGATTTTCAAAATTCTTTTGAAAGTTCTATACATACCTACTTACACACCGTCTTCAGTCCCGGCTGCTATTTGAAGATCTTTGACAGTCGTTACAGGTAGTCAGTGACTCCAAAATGTAACAATCAGTAATCGGCAACAAAATATTCATCATCATCATGAATATTTTGCCTATAATGTCTCACTGCAGGGACTCAAGCCTCCTCTTTAGGAGAGGGATGACCTATAATCCACCACACGAGCCCAGTGCGGATTGGTAGATGTCCCATATCTTCGAATTTTTGGTTCCAAGGCATGCCGGTTTCCTCACGACGTTTTCTTTCACCCTTTAGAGAGCAGAGGTGATAAAATAAATGACCCATACACAAAGTAATGCGCCTGCCTGGGTTCGAACCCATGACTTACTGATCGTAAGTCGGGGCTGAATTGTGGAGGTCAAATTAATAGGCAGTCGCTCCATATAAAATACTAGTATTCAGCTGATTCCCGTTAGACTGGTGCCAACTTATACATGTCTTTTGAAGGCATCTCCTACAATTCCTTACAATCTTATTAACCACAAATTATTACTATACGAACTCCTTTCTACCAAATATGAATGCGAAACGGATTAATAATCCTCTCAAGGTAATAACTGTAGGCGTCAAAATGAAAACCTAGAATTTCATTTGACAAACACAGCGAGGTAGAGAATTTCGTTATAACTGTGTTAACCATCTAAATTAAATTGTTTCACAAAGGTTCGACAAATTAATACTATTTTGTAAAGCCAAGGATGAATAGCAATTAGTAATGATCAAGGAATACCTAAAACGAAATTAAGGTCTCTAGATAGGTTGTTTTTGTGATCTACCCACGGAGCCCTTAATTTTCTAACCTAATTAGTAATTTTGTTGAACTAAATTGAGTTGCTAACACGCCAATGTATATTTTATATTATATGTTTTACCTCTCAAAAGTAATTCCTTATAGGCTTGAGACCCTTTAAACATCAGCACGCTTTAAAATAATACATACTCTCTACAAATTATATTCTTAGCAAATCACGGTTGAGTTGAACCTAATTTGTATACACATATTTCACCAGTTATGTTTTAAGTCCTATGTCGCGAGCCTATTGCCATCAACCGGACACAAATACAGACTCCGTGGCTGCTACTAAGAAATTCCTGATGGAAAAGCCCAATTACACTTTGCCTGGCCCGGGAATTGAACCCAGGCTCTCTCGTTCAGCTATCAACATGCCAGTTTTTACCATTTTTTTATTGTTAGTCCTATTTGTCCCACTCGACTGCAAAGACCTAGCCTCCCCCCATTCCCCCTTTTATAATGAGAACGACTAAGCCGTGGTAACTATCCTACATTCATATTTTTTTCAGGCAACAATATACATCAATGCACATACATTAAGTGTATCCTCAATTGCAAATCTCACTTTCCAGATTAGGTTTGCTGTAAGAAAACCCAATTCTGGGTTAAGCTCGCCTTTGTACTTAAGCTTTGTAATTTATGTTTATATTTGTTATTTTATGTGTGCAATAAAGAATAAGAATACATCCCGCGGTATCTGTGTAGATGAATTTCACATGGATTCAGATTAATATGACAAAATTACACTAGTTAACCTATACCTAAGTTCAACCTCATCATCATTACAGCCCGGAACCACCCACCATTGATGATTAGGCCTCCCCGTTTTTCTGCCATTCTTCTCTATTCTTTGCGTTCCATTTCTATCTGTTGTCTGTAATTTTGACGACAACCCAACTTACGTTTGAACTCACAAACTCCGTTTGAGCCGTTACATCTGGAACACCACAGTGTCCTCCAAAATTCTTTTTGCAAACTTTGTCACAGTCAGCCTCTTATCAGGCAGACAACCTTTCCATCGATAACTTTACTGAATGTTTCTTATTTCCTTTCCAGAACAAATTCCGGCCTCTTCAAACTTCCCACAAACTCCTAAGACTTCAGTAGCCCTTCAAACGCCAAAGAGGTCCTCAACGTCACGTCTAACAAAACATGAACTTTTCCTCCGATATCATCTAAAGCCATAACTTCAGAACACGATAAACTGGTGTTTATAGTAATAAGCATACAAAGTTACGATATAAACAGTAATAAACTGGCCGGGATCGGTTACGTGCTCCAAATCCTTCGGCTTTACGCAGTCAAATTACTGACGGGCCTTGAATAAATGGTTTTACGTGGAATCGATCTGGTCGGTTCTAGCGGTCATATCGCGCATTCTTTTGGTATCGGCATTGTGTACCGCAGTACTAACTATGTATGTTGTGAAGGTCGGATAGGCAGTCGCTCCATGTAAAATACTGGTATTCAGCTGCATTCAATTTGACTGGAATCCGATGCTGACATAGTTGGGAATAGGCTAGGCAGATGATTATGTTTCACACTATGCTATAGTGTGTCATATGACGTAGTCATTTGTTTCAGTACAATCAATTTCATAACAGTGGCAATAATAATTGACATTAATGTCGCGATAGTGTCGTAACTTTAGAGCAGTCTTCGCAGTTCAAGTGTTACCATTGAGGGGTAGTTGATTGTACTGTTAGGTACTATTAGCAATACAAACACATTCTGAATCTTACCCGTTCTGGATAGTATTCTCGGGCATGCAAAAACCTGATTTTACATTAACTCAAGTCGTTTGACGAAGAGCTTATAAAACGACAACTGCTACGATCCATTCATTCTACTTTAGATCCGTCGACTTTAATTCTTGTGTTGCTAAATAAACACAATTTTCTATCTTCTTTCTTTCACTTTTAGATCGGAATCAAAGCTGATTCCAACTCATCCGTTAGCTCAGTCAGGCTCATTATGTATTTATTAAAAAACAAAAAGTCGGAAGCAGCTTCCAACATAGTTCGTAAAAGGTTCAACTGATGATGACGGCATAAAATTACCGAAGCTTCGCTTCCTCCCAAAAGTACAAACTTCGGTGAACTCACTTCAATTTTTTTTCTCAAAGTCATTATAAAGGGTTTCGTCCAATTACAGCTAATGGATGGAGTTTGAGCCCGGATGTCCAACACAAGGACTCAAGTTAGGAACTTTGGGCAGCCGTATATCATGTCAGGCCAATTTGGGAATTTGGCCTGCGCGTCTACGCCTGGGGATGTGATGGTCTATGTGGTTGCAGTTGTTTCACAGTTCTTTGTATGGAAGTGGATATTAGTTTTGTTATGTTTTATTTCCCAGTAGTGGCGGCCCCAACTTACGAACATTAAGTTCGAACCCAGGCAGGGGCGTTACTTTGTGTAGGTAATTTATTTCATCACCATTGCTCTCAAAACTGTGAAGGAAAACATTGTGAGTAATCCGGCATATCTTAGAACCAAAAAATTCGAAGACATGTGACATCTACCAACCCGCACTGGGCCCGCGTCGTGGATTATAGCCGATCCCTTTCCTAGAGAGGAGGCCTGAGTCCCTGCAGTGGGAATATTATAGGCTGATGATGATAATTTGAAACTGATTGTAAATTATTTATATCATAATAAAGTCTATGAGGTAAAATTATTATTTAAAAAAAAGTTTGTAGGAGAGATATTCTGTGTATTTAAAGACCAGAAAATTATTTGACATCATTTATTTTCATAGTTTATTATACTAATTTTATACTAGCTTATGCCTGCGGCTTCGGCCGCGTGGAGTTCGATATTATTCCCCATTATTATTGCCAATAAGAAAAGTACCAAAATCATTACTTCGTTGCAAAATGCTACAAAAGTTTTCACCGCTTTTTGCGTTGCTAAAAAACTAAAAAGGCTATTCGCTTACCAAGCAGAACCAATTGCTGCGGCTTGGAAATTTTAAATTTTCGCAGAAAAACCTGACATCGGATAACTATAGCGTAGTTTTTGGGTCGAAAAAAGTGGTAGGACACTTTACTAGCTTTGATAACGTTCATCAGCTGCCTTTGTTAAATGGATAGTTTTGTCTGTGCGAGTTTTAATTACTCCATTGATTCTATTCCAGTCTGTAGCTGTTACTTTTGAAGGAGCTCGTGGCTATAACTCGGGTCAATCTTTTGGTTAACCCGCACTTGTCTAGGTTGCTCTGTGGATGGCTGTTGGCTGTCGTTACAGGCAGTCAGTGACCTGAAATTCTGACAACCATTCTTACCAAAGGGTATCGTATTAGCTAGTACTAACTGGGTTGTGGAGGTCAGATAGGCTGTCATATGTGTATACCTATATATTTAGTGTGTATATTAAGCTATTGCATAGCTTCTATCGCGGGCCTTGAGTGTGGAGAGCAAAAAAATATTGTGATCAACCAGGTTGCTATGGTTACGGAAAATAACAAGGTTGTCAACTGAGGTTGTCAAATTAAATAATTGATAAAAAATGCTATGCAATAGCTTTACCGCTGTAGTCTCAGAGTGCCACATTTAGTTTTTATTTATATAGTTGAAATATAGGTATGTATATGTTTTAAAATTATATGGCTAGTTTATTTTTTATTTAAATTCAAGCTTTTTCATTCAACGGTTTAATACGTGAATGACACTCTAGTGACATGAAGCTAAAGGATTTTTCAGACACGTGGAAACCGCACGTTTGCCATATCCAAATCGGAACTCAGGTCAAAGAGTATTTCAGGTCATTCCATCTTGATATAACGCCATTTTTAAAGTCAAATTAAACGCACCGAGGCCACAGGGTTCCGTGCAAACAAAGTCTAAAATTATTGAAAATATTTTTATTATTATGATGTCACTAAAAATTTACGCTTTTCACATTTTTGCCTTAAAGACGTTGTTTCGTGCCAAATTTCAAGATTCATAGTTCACGGAAAGTACCCTGTAGGTTTTGATTCCCTTGGGAGGGTCGAAAATTTTTGGCGTAAAGGACTTTCGATTGCGTTGGCTCTTTCTTTGATTTTTCACAGCTTTAAAAGACAGTAGACCTGAGTATTTGACATAAATTTCAGCTTTTTTTTTTAGCTTCATACCTACACGCGTTCCTGAGAAAAACGGTTTTGACAGACAGATAGACGGACGGACGGACAACAAAGTGATCCCGATTTTTAGGGTACCGAACCCTAAAAACACATTTCTCATAATAAATAAATGAATATTGATTACTTATATTCATGTATTTATTAAGATTTTTTTAAATTAATTTACTGAGCTATAAATTATTAGAAACAGTATTCTTCATTACAGTTTTCTAATTAGCACAACTAAAAAAAACTATTCTTTTCCCCGCTAATCTCTCACAAATTAAAACATCAATTTTCGCCAGCTGTTCCAGGAACCTAGCCTTAGTTCGCAGCACCCGGCGCCTAATAGCACTGATTCCGATGACGTCGTTACACAAGGAGGTAATGACGTCACTCCTTCATTAACAGGTCAGTCTACTTCCGATTGGTTTGGTAATGTCTTTCGGGTTTCGGCGAACTGTTTAAGGGGGAAAATGTTTGGTGAAGGCTTTGATGGTGTTTGGATGATAAGATTTCATATTTATTTTGCTAATAATTATAGAAAGAATTAATAAAGTAGTTATTTAACCCAAATTTTACGAAATTCCGATCCCAATTTGGATGACTGCTTTATTCTAGTGATCGCAAGTACTACTGCTTTACCTTTTTGTTCAGGGTGTATCATCAAATAAAGACTCTTCTCGCTCTGGGTGGAGCGGAAGGAAGTGTCAGACCTCTACTTTGCTAAAACCACCCATGTTCCTTCTTAGCCCTGTGTGTCCGGGGCCAAGTGGACTTGAGGTGCACGTGGAACACGAACGCATCGACGATACGGCCTGTCGTCGCCATATTAAGATGGACGGACGGTGAGCTGGCCCATTACTCACCGTCCACTAAGCCATAAGATTGCTCTGCCTGGTTTCGATTCATATGTCGAGCAAAGTGTTTTTTAGTGTTTTTATCAAGAATTTCTCATTAGCAGCCATGGAATCTGAATTTGTGCCCGGTTGGTGGCAAAAGACTAGCCCCATTTTACATGGGACCTAAACATTACTGGCAAATTGTCGGTGTACTACTAATCAGTACACCTTTTTTTTTTAAACCTTTATAATATTATATAATATTTTTTTTTTGACAAGTTGTTACTCACAAACATCAGTGTAGCCCTGGCTCTTGTACTAGGAGTTCCTGTATCACAAGAGCCAGCCTAACCCTTTGTAGATTACAGGCGAGATGTTATGACATGTCCAATTGTATTTTGTATTTTTTTAATATTCTTCGGCAGGTCTTAAAGATGTAAACGAAATAATCATACGTACGTGATTCTCGCTAGACCGCAAATGCTTCATTAATTATAATAGTACCTACACTTTATCGATTAAGCACACGAAAGTATTGACAATAGATTTCCTGGTAGTGTCCAAGTATAAAAAAAAAATTATGAAAGAAAAAAACCACGGGTAAATGAAAACACGGTTACGTATACAAAACTTTTAATAATAAATGTTAAAACCTAGGTACTAGACGATTCATATAACACTTAAAGTATCATTAGTTCACTTCCAAGTACTCTTGCAGTATTAACTATACTAATGTTGTTTTAAATGACAAAAGAAAAGTTACTACACCCCCCATTACATAAGTCATCAATATAAGTACAGAAATAGAAAGAAAGAATTGGCTTAGTGCGGAGTTGGACTCGCGCACAGAGGGTTCCGTATAAGCTTGCTGGAGCTGCGTGTTGTTTGAAAGAGATACCGCGACCTCGACACAAAAGGCTAAGAAGGAACATCGGTGGTTGTTAGTCAGTAGAAGTCTGACACTCCCTACCGCTCTGCCCAGAGCGGGAGGAATCATTTGATGATTTCCCACACTCCAAAAAGGGTTCTGTATAAGCTTGTAGATGTTTTGATAATAAACTACACATTTATGGTGTCCCGATTTATTCCTTATCATGAGCTGTAAGACATTGCTTCTTGTCAATAATGTTTGTCTCATGAAGTACCTTATAGATTTTGGTTCCTTGTAAACGTTCTTGTCTTTTGATCACATTACGCTACAAGTTTGATGTTTTCACTGTTTTGTTTTTTACTTCTTTTAGTGTTTTTAGGAAGTAGGCTGTTTCTTTGTAACATCAAAAAACATTTGTGACATTCTTTCCAATGTGACATTCTCGAAAACATAAGGGACAAAGAAGAATATTTAAACAGTAGTAAGTTCAACTAGGGACAATGATGTTAAATTAAGTAGAATTCTTGCTCACACATGGGGAGTATATTTTAACAATATGAGTCATAAAATTGTCCAACTAAGCGGAGCAAAAGGTAGTGAAGACATAAAATTATTCGCAAACACCGTCCCTTTAGGCTACCCGTCTACAAGAGCGGAGCGAGAAAGAGTAAAGAGTCGTCCAGCTGACCCTTTTTAGGGTTCTTTGTTGGAGGTTGGGAAATCATCATTGACTCCTCCCGCTCTGAGTGGAGCGGTAGGGAGAGTCAGACTTCTACTGACTAAAAACCACCCATGTTCATTCTTAGCTCTTTGTCCGGGGCCGCGTTATCTCCTTTGAACAACCCGCTGCCTCGACAGGCGTTGGCGCTTGCGGGCCCCTGCAATTTTGCTGAAATCTCTTTGAGGCACGCGTGCAACACGAACGTGCCGTCGACATGGCCTGTCATCGTCATAAGACGGACGGACGGTGAGCTAGACCATTACTCACCATATACAGCTGACCCTTGAACAGGAGTGGCTTACAGGCGCGATATACAGACGCCAGCTCATCAAGCTACTATAATATAATATTTTCAATTTAATCGCTTAAGCTTTAGCGTTAAGGTTGGGACGCCCTAGAAAAACATACACCTTATTCCGCTCCTCTCCACTGCAATGTACCAGCTACCTTACAATGTGTGCATAGAAAACTGAAGGTTAATGGGTTCACAGTGTTGGTACATGTCCATCGGTCCTCTTATCTTCACTCTGTTATAAAATATTGAAGATTCTATAGCTGCCATTTTGTCGCCACGCTCTAAAGTGCACTCTAAATAATATGAGCGGGATAAACTGCTTAGGTATTATTTATTTTTATAAAATTTTGTGCTCAGTAGCGTGTGAATGTCAAGAACTTTGTGTAAACTTTTCAATAGGAGTGGACATATAGACTTTAACATTTTTTTTTTTTGAACGTTCACACTAGGAATTTCTCCTGTATCGTGGGTGCGTTCACAAACATTTAAACTCACATACACAAATACCCAGACCCGAAACAACTATTTGTAGGCCATACAAATATTTGTTCCGTGCGGGGATCGAACCCGCGACACGCAGCGCAGCAGTCCAATCGCTTAGCCACTGCGCCAACCGTGCCGTCAACCTTTCAACCTTTTGTCTTCTAGATCCATTTAGTGATTTGCCGAAATAATTATCTAAACTATTTGAAGTTTTTTTTGGAGCCAGTGAATTTTGAAAGATGGTATTGGTAAGAGTTACATTTTGCTGTAAACGAATAAGGTTTAAAAGGCCGGTGACCCATCCACAATCCAACCTAGGCAAGCGTATCTTAACTCGCGCTCCTGCACACAAATAATAGGTAAAGCGATGTAACAAAATAGGCTAAATACCGTTAAAATTTCTTCTTATTTATTTATTACTTTACGAGAGTCTACCGTTCGTTTCACAAGAATTACAACCCTGTAACAGACTGACGGATGGACGGACGGACGGACAGCGGCGCCTTACAAATAGACGTTGGCACCCTTTGGGTACAAAGCCCTACCAAGACAAACTAAAGGTCAATGACCGTTAAAACTAATGCTAGACTCAAATAAATAGCAGACAGAAGACAACAAAAATATGCGAAACTATGCAGTTAAAATGAAAACTTTTGAAATATTTTCTATGAATTTAAAAGCTTCTGAAACAAAACTATGAACTACAGTTTTATTCTTTCTGTTATGAATGTAAAGCCAATGGCCGAACTATTACTAGGGAAAACGGTATGACGTGCTTTAGAACTTTAGAAATTAAGTTCTTAATGAATTTTGTAAAGTAAAAAAGTTTTTTTTTGCGTTAATTTTTAAACTGAAGATTGTATAATTAGTTCTCAATAAACTTATTCTTCTTCTTCGCGAGTCGATGGCAAACTAAATTGTATCGGGCCAGAATTGAGACACTAATTAAAAAAAATAATAACACACCTTCAGTAGAATCCATCAGTTCCTGTATTGAACAAAATAAGAACAGGACACGATAATAACAATACCCCATCGTCTGTAGAAAATCTTCTTCGTCTCTTAGATACAAAAAAAACCTTTTAACAAAAAATAAAACCGACTTCAAAAAAAAAACACAAAAAAGTGGAAAATAAGCTTTAGAAGAAAAAAAAACAGTTTCTGAAGTCGGTGGCAAAAAAATTAAATCAAAGAAACAAAAGTCACCGACTTCAGAAACAGATTTTTCTTCTAAAGTTTATTTTTCACTTTTTTGTGTTTTTTTTTTGAAGCCGGTTTTATATTTTGTTAAAAAGTTTTTTATATTTATTATGAGACAATGTTTTATTCTTTAGTATGATTTTGCTTAACATGTAAGTTAATTTACATGTTCATGGGTTATGGACAATGTAGCTTTTTATTTGAGTTTTGTTGATTTTTCAAAAACCGATTGTCCAATTTCGATAAAAAAAAATATGGGACCATTTGGAAAGTATACCCTTTCCAACAAAAGAAGAATTTTTCAAATCGGTTAGCAAGCGACGGAGTTATGCCCGAACAAACGTTAAAAAAAACATCCTAATTGAGGACCTCCTTTCTTTAGAAGTCTGTTAAAAATACTGACTAAAACCCACAGATGGTCCTTCTTAGCCCTTTGTGTTCCAGGGCCGCGGTATCTCTTCCGAATAGTACCAAATCCCTGGGACACATCCCGGGACACTTGGCCGACCTGGGAATCAAATACAGCATTTCATCCTCAGCAGTTGAGCCTGCAACCACTTGACGAACAAGGTGTTAATCACGTAGCACACACAACCACCACATAGCAACCATGTACGGTCAAACAAGCTATTAAGTATACAGCCTCCTGACTTGCAATTACTTTTAAGATTATACAGATACCTACATTTAGAGACTGATGTCAAACGATATTATAGCGTTTGACATTCGTCGATTAATGACAAAAGCTTTATAAAACAGAAGTGCAATCAATATTTGAATTCTTCTTCTTCATAACGTGTGGGAAGTAAGGTCTAACGACCCCACACACCCTAGTGTGAAACTAGGGTGTGTGGGGTCGTTAGAAACTCTGAGAGTTTCTAAACCGCCGCAAGGGCCTCTGACATGGTTTGACGACCGCCATTTGGCGGCCGGGACCACCGGCTTATACGTGCCTTCCGAAGCACGGAACCATCTTTTTATCAGACAATCAGGTGATTCAAGCCTGCAATGTCCTTACCTAACTGGAAACAACTTCACAAATTATGCTTCCCGTGGGAATCGAACCCACGACCACCGGGTCACAAACAAACGCCTAAACCACTCGACGCCTAAAGCTACGAAATGTTTATTCTACTACATGGAAACAGCTTTTACACGTGTGGGTTTTTTCCTTTCAGCCTTCAATAATACATGAATGTAATAAATCGTGGGAGAATTACCAGACAGTTGTTTCCATTCGCCATTTATTCCTGAACCATTGAAAAGCAGACGTTGTCTGGGAATGAAAACAATAATTATTGATGTAAGTAATGTTTATTGACAGGCAAAATAATAATGAATAAAATATAACATAATATTTTTTTTATATTGTAATAAGAAATGTCGTAAGGAAAGTTTTGAGCATTCATGCGGAGGTGTAGAGGAAGACCAAACAAATTATGGATGGGCTGTGTAAAGGATGATAATTATGGCAAAAAGCAAAATTATAAAATTTTGAAAAAACCCACGACGGTTAAAAATTAATTGAAAAAAGGGTAAAATAAGATAAAACACCTGCCTTAAAAAAACCCAAGAATTTCCGTCGGGGGCTGCCATTAAATGAACTAGTTTTGCAATGTTTCAAAATGGCAACTTTATGGCGATTTGCACAAAAAATGTTTGCTGCAGCGCCCCCTGGTGAGTTGTCACCGTATCACCTATCTAAGATCTAACATGCACCAATTAAACCCGAATCCATAACTAAAAATTGCATCAAAATCGGACTAGTAGTTTTTAAATGAACTAGTTTTGCAATGTTTCAAAATGGCAACTTTGATTTGCACAAAAAATGTTTGCTGCAGCACCCCCTGGTGAGTTGTCACCGTAACACCTATCTAAAAACATGCACCAACCAAACCCAAACCCATAACTGAAAACTGCATCAAAATCGGACTAGTAGTTTTGGAGAAAAATGGCAACATGTATTTGCACAAGCACACAAACAAACAAAGAACCTCTCACCCCAAACGCATATACCGTCTCCGTTCCGTCGTTGGTAATATAAGGAGGTGTTTGATGAGATGACGAGTAATATAGTGGATAATTTAGTAGACCTGAGTTTTCTGAGTATTTGATGTGGGGGTATTTTTTCTCAGGAACGTGTGGAAACCTCCACACGTTCCTTAGAAAAGGGGTTCCAAGGCTAAAAAAGACGGACAGACAGACTGACAACGAAGAGATTCTATAAAGTTTCTGTTTTCGCCTGCTCAGCATGGAACACAAAAATAGATAAATTGTGTGATACGAATAGCATAGCGCTCTTAACATAAATGGCTAACATAAATTCTTTCTGAGATAACAACCATTATGCTTTGAAAAATACTTTTATAGAAGGTGTGCAAATAGACACGGTTAATGCTAAAGACTTTAAAAAATGCAACAAAGAAGGGATAAAAAAGAATATTTCACGGCAGAGATGTAAACAGAAAGATAAAAAATCTGAAGCACAGAGTAATAGGTACAGAAGGACAACTCCATACAATACATTTAAATATAAATACTTTTGATGATCATGATTATTAATAGTACGATGAATGGACTGTGTGAAAGATGAGACGAGACAACAGCAACATAACATCGCCCTATAATCCCCGAAGGGTTATATCATCATCATCATCATCAGCCTATAATGTTCCCACTGCAGGGACTCAGGCCTCCTCTCTAGGAGAGGGATGGGCTATAATCCACCTCGCGGGCCCAGTGCGGATTGGCGGATGTCACATGTCTTCGAATTTTTTGGTTCTAAGACATGCCAGTTTCCTCACGATGTTTTCCTTCACCGTTTTAAGAGCAGCGGTGATGAAATAAATTACACAAAGTAATGCGCCTGCCTGGGTTCGAACCCATGACCTACTGTTCGTAAGTCGGGGCCGACACCACTGGTCCACCACTGCTCTAAGGGAGGAAGGGTTGTAAGGTGGGAACAATGCAAAAAATGTCGTGATCTTCTTCTAAGAGCCAACTGGGTGCAGCAGTACAAGCGGAAACCGTCTAACTTCCCCATCTAGACGTTTTGCTCTAAAGTGTCACTGAGATCCCATTTCTCTGATATACTGTTCTTCTGATAATCTTTCTATAGTATCTTACACCTTTTTGACACACGAGAGAAAATAAACATGCGGCGCCGGCACGGGGTCGATCTCAAACAAATGTCAGTCGCAGTGCAAACGCACTGCTTTAGCTCGCTGTAGTAACGAGCTAAAGCAGTGCGATTGCATGTCTTTGTGAGCTTCGCACTTTGTATAGAACCGACCTTCTGCTATCTCTTGGTCTTTGACCAAGGGTCGTGTTTCGTCGTAAAATCGAGGGATCCATTCTGTTTTTATTTTTATTATTATTTTTCAAGTACAAAACAATTAAAACTTTTCGTGAGAAAGGAAGGGATTTGAAACGTGTAATGACGGGAGTGGAATAAAATATGAATTGAAATAGAATTGTTTGCGAAACTTTTCGGAAGGTTTGAAAGAAGTATTTTGAGATGGAAATTCTTGGAGATGAATTTGTAATCGTTGATATGGAACAGATTGGTTTAATATTTGTGTATTGAAATGGAAGAGTTGATGAAAATTCATTGAGCTAATTTTGTGTCACAGTGTATTCAGAAATTATACTAGGAAATTAACCTATAGAATAAATAATAAGTTTTTTTTTTAAGTAAGGTGTTCGACCCTTATTTATACATGAATGATAACTTTTGATTCGAAAACGGCTATAGAGATTTTCCATTAGAATTTTTTTAGTAGTAAAACGGGGTTTGCCCGATGCACCAGTATTTTTTGAGTGTTTTAGGAGAGACTGCCTATCAGATCTCCGTGAAAACCTGCAATTTTTGTATTTATAAACAGACACAGTCTAGACTGTGTCTGTTCAGTCAGGCTGACAGTAAGTAAGCCTAGGCTTACTTACTGTCAGCCTGACTGTTAAGCTGTAACGACTATCAAAGATCTAAAAATTTCAGCTGGAACCAACAGCTTAACGTGCTTTTCGAGGCAAGGCAGAAACTCGGTAAGTGCTGGGTGGTCACCCATTCACTGCCCAAACCAGGCAAGAGCGTCTAAACCCGAAGATCGACACGAGCGAAAGGCTTCTCAGAACAGACTGATATTATCTTAAAAAGTTTTTTTTTTTAATGTGGTTATTAATTTTCAACCAAACTTTTACAGGAAGCATTTTCCCATTTTGCGATTCTCGTTTTCGTAGATTTAATTACGAATTTTACGAAAATATCAGCAAAATCCCTGAAATATTTCGTAGAACACAGCGCTAAATTTAAAACTGTGCAAAGTAAGAGGGATCAATCACCTTTTGTGATTGGATTACACAAAAATAAAAATAAAAAAGTTTGAATCACCTTTCGTTTTATGTTATACATTAAAACGTTCATTTAATTTCATTTCCTTTTAGGGTTTTTGTTTCCTTTTAGCTTCGGAAACTTTTTGAAATCGTCTTGTCAGTTAGATTTCTATACATAAACCCATACCCTTTCCACATGGGGATAGGCAGAAACTACAGAACGCCACCTGTTACGATCCTTACATACCGTGCCTCGTTCACATTCATACATCTGGGCCCTGTTTAATAAAAATTACAAGTCTACAATTTTGTAGATAACTGACATATTTGTAAAAAAATCTTACAAGTGCTGTTTAATAAACCTTACAATTTGTAAAAATTCTACAAGTAAAAATTTTACAAATTTGTAGAATTGTAAATGCTGTATAATAAACGTTTACAATTGTAAAAAATGCCTGTAGATTTTGATGACAATTTTGTAGCTACAAATTTGTAATTGTAAGTTACAATTTTACATAAAATGTAAGTTTTGTTGAAGATTCTTGAATCGAGAGTAATTTCATAAATTTTATACATTTAGAAAATTTTAAAAATTTGGTTTAACTTCTTTTATATTTTTTTGATTCATAATAAATTTGCTGAGCTGGATTTCTCTTAAAATCGAATTTAAAATCATGTCCTATCTTCGTTATCAAATATTCGCCGGTATTTTTTTTTCATTAAACCTAAAATTTGACGATTCAAAAGTAAAGTTAACTCGTTATTAAAAAAAAATAATACAAAATATCACTCATAATCTG
This sequence comes from Diarsia mendica, assembly GCA_949316265.1. Classification (NCBI taxonomy): domain Eukaryota; kingdom Metazoa; phylum Arthropoda; class Insecta; order Lepidoptera; family Noctuidae; genus Diarsia; species Diarsia mendica. The sequence goes on along the minus strand of OX438910.1, from coordinate 11,343,268 downwards.
CCGTGGTATAACTATAATGCCGTTATCTGCTAAAGTCATTTTTTTGAATAACACAGAAAAACCGCGGCAAATTTTTAAACCGATGTCATTTTTCGATGACTTCACCAATCAGAGATTTGGAAGCACTAAAATATAGATAAAATCGCCTACTTTTGAACTATTTACCATATCATATCGTAAATATAATTTAATTTTATGAAAAAGCTTCTTTTGTGTTTTAGTTTATCAGAGATGTAACCGAAATCATAATGGATCATCGACTAAAACGCCGCTACGTAAAGCGTAACGGCGTTTTAGTGTATCTTTTTCATAGCAAATTATTGTTTATTAAAATGCTAAAATTTCATGACTTCATTGATTAACTAAAACGGCGTTATTTGCACATAACGACAATTTAGCTTACGATTATGTATTATAGAACTGATTCATGTTAAACTTTAGTGCGTTTAACGTTACTTTACTGCTTTTAAGTCTGGTAACCTTTAGAAGCGTATTAATCAAAACGATAAACTTGAATCATTGTTTAGCTAAAACGTGGTTAAACTAGAAACCTTGCAGTTTAACGACATTATAGCGTAATAATATAAAACAAATTGTGAACTATTTTATTGCACAAAATGAATTAAATTTGTTGAAATTAAAGATAATTTTTAAATAAAAGTCAAAGATTTATCAATCAACTAGACTTGATTGACAATATTTTTTTATTGCTTTTCAAACAATATGTAATTATGCTATAAAAGACTATACTAAATATATAAACTAAACTAAACTAAAAACAAATTAACTATAAAAGGGCATCGAAAAACTCCTCCTCAACGCTGTCAGCAGGTAAAGTACCCAAGAGACTGGCAGCGTTGCCGCGTTGTATGGCAACACTTATCCTCTGGCCAAAGAAAAAGCCAGCCCTTGGGTCGGAGGAAGCGTCAACAAGGCGTTTTGAAATCTCCTTAAAAAGGCTGTGTGCACTGGGACCCCATGGCCCTAAAGTTTCAACCCCAAACGGCTCGAAAATATAGTTTCCACAAAGGTTACTATATTTACGCCGCTTGAGGTTCTCCGCAGCCGCAGCGGCAGCGCCAGCACAACACGAAGAGCTTGGAAGATGCGATGGCGCAAGAGTATCGACGCAAGTTGCGTCCCATACTAAAGGCCTACCCATCTTCCAAGGAAACAACGACATGCCGTCCGGTCTTTTGCCATCGTCGCGTGCCAAGCCATTTGGCTCTAAGACAGCAGGGACGCCGACGGTAACAAGAGCTCGTCGGATGATGTCGTTTATGTTTGCGTGTCGCGCAAAACTAATATAATATAATTATGCTTAAACTTATAACTTTCACAAAACTTTACTTATAACTAGATTTTTTAGGAACTTTCAGTTCTATGGAATAACACTTAAATCACATCATTTATTATGTACTACTTGTACGTTAAAATACGATAACAATAAACAAAAATTACAGACAAACTTCTGTCTTTCATTAAACCTGTGATAACAAACAATCAAAACTAATTCTAATCTTCTCCTTGAACTCAAAACTTTATATTTCTAGTATCATTTAAAAACAATCATCAACTGAAAAAACAAAAATAATTTTCCTTATTTAAATTTTAGTTCTAACTTATATCTACATTTATTAAAGCCTTCTTGATAAAATATTTGTATTTCTTAAAAACACAGTATTAAAAATCGTGGGAAAGTCCGGCTACTCAAGGCATACCTGGAATTTATATCGAATTGATCAAAACTATATTATTCAAACAGTAAAGCAAAACTACAGTCAGAACAGACGGGGCCCGAATTTGAAGTAAGACGAGGCGTCAGACGATTGTGACCCAATGTCACCCAAATTATTCTCCGCAGAACTGGAAAATATATTCTGGAAACTGTATTGGTCTCATCTGGGTCTCAACATCGATGGTCAGAAACTAAATCACCTTAGATTCGCAGACGACTTAGTCGTATTTGAGGAAAACCCAAGTCATCTGGAGCTTAAGCAAGGAAAGTGCTTTGGTGGGATTGTCCATAACCACAAAAAAAAAAACTTTTGACCAATTCAGAAAAAAAACCGACACTGATAGATTCAACCCGGGGTGGGATTGAATCTGTTGATGAATATATATAATTATCTTGGCCACTTTATATCACCATAAGACCAAATGACTAAGGAAGTGAACACAAGCATAGCAAGTGGTTGGAGAAAGTATTGTTCATTAAAAGAGGTCATGAAATCCAGAGACTTAGGAATGGCTGTTAAGAGTTTTTTTTTAATATCTGCATACTACCCTGTATAACATACGGATGCGAAACATGGACACTTACAAAACAGCACAGAAATAAACTGCAGTACTGCCAAAGAGCCATGGAACGGAGCATGACAAATGATATACGTAAAGCAGATCATGTAAGAAATGAACAATCGAGAGCAAAAACTAATCTACCAGACATCTTGACCAGGATTGACCAACAAAAATGGAGATGGACTGGCCGCATGATGAGAGCAAGCACAGAGAAATGGAGGAAAATAATAACTGGACTAGTATCCAAGGGAAAGTAAACGCATCAAGGGTAAACAGATAAGGAGATGGGAAGATGAGCTGAAAAAAACAGCGGGCCCCAAGTGGAGGTGAGTGGCTCGGGACAGAAAGCAATGGAAGGAGCTAGAGGTGGCCTTTGGCAAAAGACACACTCAATTTGGACATTCTGTAACAACTTTACAGTAGCAAACAAGATGTATTTCAGAAAATAAAGGGCAATTTATTTATTTATTCAAAATCGTATCACAGTTACATTACAAAATTAAAAATTATTATTTGAAATTATTAATTAGTCAAAATAAGTCTCAATAAACTGACACTATTCTATATTATTATTCTAATCAGAACTTGTACCGGAATGCTCATTTTCGCTTGTTGGTAAGTTTTTCCAAAATAACAATTTGCGAGAGGGAATTATGTTCGATAGGTTTTTAAGGAAATTTGCTTTCCTTCTTAGGTTCGATACCTTTCGGTTCAGTTTTAAATACCATTGTACGTGGGTTTTTTTAATATCTATCGTTCATGAAACGAAGAGTTGTATAATAATATGATGCATCATCGAAATTATTTTTATATATGTACATAAGATCATAACTTTTACGTACGAAACATACCCCAACTATATTTTTAAATAAACTCTTGGATTGGATGTTTGAATCCTTTTTTGGAACACAAATGATGGAAATTGATGGTTCGCCATATCGCAATCGTTGCAAAATTGGCGGGAACAAACCTGGAGCGACACACTTACTCACCCCCAAGCTCCTGGCGATGCACTAGTTTCACCCCGACAGCTTGATTTCGGTACAGGATCGTTACGCAGTCGGTGTCCCCCGCCCCGCGCGAGATCAGTTAACGGCTTTTAGAAGAATAAGAAGAATAAGAATAAGAAATTTTATTTGCATAAACATGTGTTTACATACAGAATTACGATAAAATAATAGATGCATGCAAGATATTAAATAATAGTGGCTCACGACATGTCTGCCATTTCTCATGGCGTGCAAATATATTGGGTACATAGAATTACAATTAATATTATTAAATTATACGCTTAAACAATTAATATGTCAGTCAGATTCATCAAACAAATGTCTTATATTCTATTATTAAAATTATCCATTGATTATACATTTATAGTCCATATAATTCAATTACAATAATATTTCTAATATACAATTTATAAGTCTTTTATAATTACTAAAATTTTATTAATCAACTAAATTATATTTATTTGTGTATAATAATCAAAATGTGTCATTCAAAAAATCGTTTATACTATAATATGCTTTTTGTGCCAAGAACAATTTCATTGTTTGTTTGAATTTAGGTATAGTTTGCTCTTTCCAACTTTTGGGCAATTTGTTGTAGATAATTGGTGCCATGCAAAAAACACTCTTGCGCATAAGTGCAGTTTTTGATGTATGTACACATAGTATGCTATCATCACGTCTATTTCTTGGAAACTTGTCTGCCATCCGAGGAAACAAATGTGAATTGGTTTTTACAAACATTGCTATTTCCAAAATATAAAGCGAAGGTAATGTTAAAATTTGATATTTAGTGAAATAATTTTTACAGCTATCAGTATTTTTGAGATTAAACATAGATCTCAAGCAATGCTTTTGTTTTTTAAAAATGATCTCCCTATCAGTTGAGTTACCCCAAAAGATAACACCATATCTAATGACGGATTCAATTAGACCATAGTAGGCCGTTAAAAGTGCTTCTTTATTTAGCGTACGTGATAATTTATATAACGCATATGCACCACTGCTTAATCTTTTAGCTAGAGTCTCAATATGCGATTTCCAATTTAAATTTTTGTCGATTGTTAGGCCTAAAAATTTTGTAGCATTAGCTGTCTGTATTTTGTTATTATTAAATTCAATGTCAAGATTAGAAAATTGTGATGTTCGTTGGCTAAAGTGCATAATCAAAGTTTTATTTATATTAATTTTTAAATTATTATTATTTAGCCACGTTACCGCTTCAGTCAATGTATTTCTTATGTCCGTTTCATATGTATTCTTATTATGGCATGGTATACTTATCGTACTGTCATCCGCAAACAGTGTCATGGGATGTTTAACGGATTTAGGGAAGTCATTAATATAGAGCGTGAACAGGGGTGGTCCGAGTACACTGCCTTGCGGAACTCCGTGAGGGACAGTACGCTCTCTTGACGTAAGAATCTCTTCACGTTTGGAAGTCATATTTATCCTACTAATTTGCGTCACTTGTTTTCTGTCATGTAGGTATGATTGTATTAGATTAAGTATGTTTCCTCTTATCCCATACGCTTCGAGTTTTTTTTGCAAAATATTATGTTGGACATAATCAAATGCCTGTGACATGTCGCAGAAAATGGCACAGACAGGTATATTTTTATCCACGTTCGTCATAACAGTATACAAGAAGTCGTATATGGCCATGTTAATCGATTTTTTCTCCCTAAATCCTTTTTGTTCATCACAAAGTATATGGTTTTTTTCTAAATAGCTATTTAGTTCCCTGTAAATATATTTTTCGATTACTTTTGAAATTATAGGTATTAACGATATTGGCCTGTAAAATTCCACTAACTCCGTATCCTCCTTCTTAAACAGTGGTTTCACAACCGATTTTTTTAGCGCATTCGGAAATCTACCTTCACTAATGCTCAAATTAATAATGTGGCTTATGGGGCCACAGATTTCATATGCAACAGACTTAACAATTTTTGTACATATACCATCGTATCCTACACTGTTTGTATTTTTCAAAGCCGTGATAATTTTTAATATATCCTGTGCTAGACTTGGGGCCATGAACATTGAGTCTTTTCTGGTTAAGATATGTTTAGTGACTGAGATTCCCGAGCCAGTCATAGGTTCAATTTTATCTATAAAGTAATCGTTAAATATGTTTGCAATAATTTTGGGGTCAGTTACAGTTTCATTATTATGTCGAATTTTGTCAATAGTGTTTTTTGGTATGTTTAGTTTTGTTTGGTTGATTATTTCCCAAGTAGTCTTAGATTTATTATTTGAACTTTTAATTTTATGTATATTTTGTGCGCGTTGTGTTAAATTAATTATTTTTTTTTAGCAATTTTGAATAATTCTTAAATTTATTTTTATTTATTTCGGTAGGTTTTTGTCTATATAGCCATAATAATTGGCGTTTCTTTTTGCTACATATTTTAATACCGCGAGAGACCCACCTAGGCCTTCTTTTCACTTTTACTGTGATAAGAGTTTCAGGAAAGCACTGTGTATATAACAAAGAAAACATTTCTATGAATGAATTGTAAGCAATGTTTGGGTCCTTAGCTTCATAAACTTCAGCAAATGATAGGCTATTGAGGTAGGATTTAAATTTATCTATGTTCTCTTCACTATAGTCCCGTCTAGTAGTTCGCCAATTATTTCTAGTGTATATGCTTTGTAGTGTATTAGTGTGAGATAACGTCGTTTTAGTCTAATAATGACGGACAATACATTTTTGTTTAGGTTTGAAAATGCCGCTACGGGCTTGTAACGTACGTTAAGTCAAAATATAAGTATCTCAAATATGAAGCAATAATGCCGTTAAACATCGTTAGTCAAGTTTAAGTCTAACATTTTCAATTAACGACGTTATAGTTTAAAAAAAGCGAACTCCTTTATTAAAAAAAGAATACCTATAAAACAGTTACAGTACCTTAACCGCTTTGTAGTGTACAAAAGACTGCTAACGGTAATCTAGACAAGTAACCATATACATTTTTTGTGATAAAAATATGAGTTAATGAACTTTAGTGGCTTTATAGACTCACAAAGTTACTTAACGTTATTTATGCTTATTTCACACGTGAGAAATATGCACCTAACTGCATTTTTAAAATTATTATTTCCAAAACTATTCAAGATATTAAAAATTCGAAAACACAGATCGATAGATTTTTTTTTTCTCATTACTATGGTATCAAAAGTTGAAAATCGACCAGATGTGGGATAACGGCATTTTAGTTATACCACGGCAGTAATATTCATCATCACTTTTTCACCCATTTTTTAAAGAATAACAATAAAATTTCTTTACTTATTTAAATGAGGTACAAAATTGTAAGTTTCTGACACACGGTGAGTCCACCTGTCGAAATTTTTCTACAATTTACAAATATGTAAACTTGTAGCTACAATTATGCGTTCAATAAAACAGTTTTCCCTACAAATTTGTAAATTGTCACCTGTAGAGAGAAAATGTTTATTGAACAATAATATGTAGATTTGTAGCTACAAGTCTACAAATTTGTCAGTTTTCCACCATGGTAAAATTGTAACTTGTAGTTTTTATTGAACAGAAACTTGTAGAATTGTAACTTGTAGCCTACATTTACAATTTACAATTTGTAAGTTTTATTAAACAGGGCCCTGGTCATACTCGCACGCCGGTTGCGAGTACTGACCAATAAGGTCAATGTATGTCTTTCTAGGTCCCGGTCTTAAATCACTTTATGGACCCAGTGCAAGTTGATAAAGGTCACACAAAGGTACACAGGGTTTCAAGTTTTTGGCGCTAGCACATGCTGGGTTCTCCATTACTTTTTTCCTTTCTAAAGGATGACACAAAATAAAAAAAATAAAAACACCATGCGCTTACGTATAAATTTCCAAGAAATGGTACACGGTTCGGATTGATTGTTTCCTAGATCGGCAACAAACTTCATAGTCACTCTTTTAAAAATTTACATTAATGTATTTTGAAAGAAGCAGACAGTCCAACAAAGATTAATAACAAAGCCAAAAGATTTCCTTTAAGGAAGACAACAGCCTTATTTTCCATTTAGAAAACATCGTCCAAATTATAAGCTCTTAAAAGACAAAAGCCAATTAATAATGCCATGTACTGTAAGACTTTATTTACCGCAAAATAGAAAAAGAAAACGTTATTTTTGCAGCCTTTTAAACAATTATATGAATGTTTTCCCGTTCCTTTTGTGTTATTTCTGGAGATTTCCTCGTATTTTTAGAAAAAGAATAGGAGATAGGAACTTACAAAAGATTTTTACGCAATTTTGTTACAGAATTATGGGAATAATGTTACATAATAGATATTTTTATGTTACAGTCTCTTAGTACCTAGTCATATTTTTGGAAACTGAACGTCAACGGGAAATACCCTATACATATATATATTTTTTTAAAATTTAAAATAATTTTGCGACATAAACGGTCATATCTTTTGATCGCGTTGACCTACACGTTTGATTTTTTGCACAACTGAAAGAAATTTTAGATTTTTAACCTGATACCTTCCATTCCTGAGAAAAAGGGTCGTGACTGACAGACGGACCACAAAGTTATTTATTATCCTAATAGCTTGTTCCAGCGGCTTTGCCCGCGTAGAGTTCGATAATTGTCCCACGCGATCATACTGCTGGGATAAGAAGTATCCTATATTTTAATCCAGGTTATAAACTATCTGTGTTCTAAATTTCATCCAGATACGTTCAGTAGTTTTTGCATGAAAGAGTAACTAACGTCCATTCATACATACATACTCACAAACTTTCGCATTTATAATATTAGTAGGATTAAGGATGCTATTTCCAAATAATCCCATTTTTGGGTCCCGTGTTTAAAACTAGGGTTGTTGCTAAAAAAAAAAAATACCAGACTAACATACAATATAAGATGCTTGAAGATACCACTCAAAACTTCTAATGAGGTGCTCCAAACTTTACAAATTATAATTCAAAGCGAACATCGATACAAATAGCACTTTGACATAAAATTATATTTTGTTTATCCCCTTAAAATAATATATGACCGAAGTTTAAAACTAAAAGTTTATATTTACTACATTATTGAGTCTAAAACTATGCAAACTGCTGTTTGGGTTTTAGTAATGACATTGTTTGTTTGCCAAATATTTACAAGTTAGAAGTGAAACTTAAAATAAAAATTGTTTTCGTGTACATTTTTAAAAATAATTTGAAATTTCAGTGTCATCATAATCGAAGAAATATATGCCGTCACGCTCGCACACACATACGACGATTAATCAAGCTATGCCAAATCAGTAATATGTTGATCTTTCATTGTATGGTAAGTTCATACAATACAAGGCCAGGAAACCATGCGTAAACATTTTTGCCCCAGCAAAAAAGCAAATTGGTAAAAAAACACATGCACAACAATGTCATTTAGCTGTTGAGCGATATAGCTACTTTCATACTAGAAAACCACTTCACAAACATTAAAAAACAACTCCAGTATTCTTAATGATAACGATGACAAAATAAACAAGGCAAACAAAAAACACACTCCCCTAAATATCCCAAGACAAATTACAATTGTTTCAGAACCTTCAACGAATTTAATTTCAAGGAAAAGCTGACGCAAGAAAGACTCGCAAGTGGCTCAGAAGAAAAATATAGGAAAGTTAAAACGTTGTTCGCATCTTCGCAACGTTTCTTTGCGAAAGATAAATTGTTGGGTGCAATAGTAAGACTACTGCGAATAACTCACTGAGATTTCTTGAACGATTGCGGTTGTTTATGAGTAATAGAAACAACTATTGTTTTAGAGCGTGTGTATTCAAAAGGAGCTTGCAACTAAACACTAACAGCCACGCGGATTGATCTTCAGGTTAAACCGCCTAGGTTGGTCCGTACATGCGTCTTAGTTTAGTTTTTAGATTAATTTAAATGAGAGGTACGTGTCTCGGGTTCGAACTCTACCTGAGTCTACCTAACAATATGAGCCGTGTCCAGGAGTACCACTTTCTGAATCACGCTCTCGATCGAGTTGCCTAACTTCTTCTTCTTCTTAGCGTGTCGATGGCAATCTAAATTGTGTCGGCCCAGAATTGGGCTACTAGTTTGGCGCTTTCGGTAGCGTCCATCAGTTCCTGCAGTGAACAACCAGCAGGACACGCAGGGCACGATATTAAGTGCCCCATCGTTTGATGAACAGCACCACATTTACACTCCAGAGCAGAGTCATTAATATATCTCCACCTCAGTAGGTTTTCTTTGCTGCGACCAACCTGGGTCCGGAGTCTGTTTAAAGACTTCCAGGTCAGCCACGGCAACTCTTGTCCAGGTGGGAGATGTTCAGCAGGTGGAACAAATGGGTAAGGTAAGGATGCACTACCTCGCCACAGCTTTAATCTTTCCGTAGACATCTCGCCAGTGAGTGGGGTGACACACTTCAGAAAGCTGTTTCGGCTTTTCAGCCTTTGCGATAACGAGAGCCCCCGCAGGTATGGTCGAAGCTTTTGGCATTGGCGGAAACGACTATCGACATAATAATCGCTGAGCTCATATCCCACACGTCGACAATCTCGCGAACCAAGTAAAGTTACTGATTAATTATTTATTACCATTTAAGTTGCAAGAGCAAAATCAAAAAATGTGTTCGCTGTAGAAATTAGTCTGTTTTAAAAACATCACTTTACAAAAATCCACAGTGAAATAGCGTTTCTAAACATCCAGAGCTTCAGACAAACTTTACCCAATCAAAGTACTTAGGAACAATAATTTTAATTAGCTTCAACATCAACAATATGAGCGGTTAAGCGGCGGCGGTCAGGTAATGCATTCGAGGTCATGCGTCGCGCGTGATATCTCATTTATTTACTACCCCCGTTTTATACCTGAGTTTGTTTTGGCTAGGAAGAGATTACGCTTCTATTTAAGCTGAAACGTGTGAGTAATATCTTGCTTAACCTATATTTTCCCACATAACGAACGACTCTCCCTGGAAGCCTGTCAGAGGACGTGGTATGACGATCATTCTGATCTGGTTGTGGATCAAACATGGCCTATATTACACAGTATAGAGAGGTTTGGATGGTGAAAGGGGTGGCCTTTGCCACAGGAGTGGGCACCACAAACAGGCCAACAAAAACAATATAATTAGGTTATACTAGCGGACCTGGCAGACGTAATTGTAAATGTAAAACCATTCTAGAATCCACTTGAACATTTCTATCAAAATCGGTCCAGCCGTTAAGGTGGAGTTCAGTGACATTCACACGTACAGAAGAAAATGGTGTCATCAATAATCTTTCAATCTTCTCTCTGTGTGGTCTTCTCCAGCCGATTTGAAAGTAACTGTATTATGAAAAATTTCAATTTCTAGACCCTACATTAATCTAGAAAGGAGTATCCTATACTTCTATCTGAACACGTAAAATTGAGTTTAATGTTTTCATCTGAAATCGTATAAACAAAACATTATATTCCTGAATGAGCAAAGGTATTTGTCTTGCAACAGTTCCATTGTAATCAGATACTATTATATAACTAACGTACATAATACAAGCAGCTCAGATACATAACAATAGTTTAGATTGCAAACACTTAGACGCTACCTGTATATCATTGTCTGTCTAGCTTTAGGGCCGGACTATACTTAAGGGGAGACGAGACGAGAGAAGGCTGAGTTGCATCAAAAAAGTAGTTAAAGTTAAAGTTTGTGTCAAATGGCACGTCAAACAAACATCAAAACTTCAGTTTTGTACCGGTTATGCCAACAATGAGTTGCGCGATTTGACAAATAGTTAAATGACGTCATAACTTTAACGGTAACTGCAACCACTCACTTTCCGCTGGTTAGTGTTATAGTTTATGTTAAATTGTCTGTCAATTTTATTGTCAAACGCGTTGAATATAACCTTTAGACATCATGTCCCTGCTCCAAGAAATACTCGCAGAAACCAGTTCTGATGACGAAAGCGATGAAAAGAAAAGTGTGATTACCTAGAGCCGATCGTTTTTCCACATGGAATGACGAATGTTTCTTGCCAAGATTTCGAGTCTCTAAAAACGTAGCTTGGTGGCTGACTATACGATTGCATTGCAAGGATATTCATCTTATGTAATTGTTCAACCAAAAAATAATAGGTACGTGCTATAGGTAGACAAAGCAATAAATATAATAGGTACTTACTTTGTTTGAATGTTTGCAAAAAAAAATTTGTAATAATTTTTCTATTAGATACCCCATAAAATATAGTACTGTCAAATTTGACAAAAACTTTAACTTTAACGACTTTTTTGGTGCAACTCAGCCTTAATGTTTTGTTTACCACCAATAGAAATTGCCCCGGCTGCCATATATTATCTAGATCTTTCGTCTGACCTGCAAGTCAGACAACTAGTCTTACCAAATGGTATTAACTGGGTTGTGGTCAGATAGGCAATTTTTTTTTTAATAAGACGTTGCCCCACACTAGGATTACTCCTGTATCGTGGGTGCGTTTACAAACACTTAAACTCACATACACAAACACACCCAGACCCGAAACAACTATCTGTAGGCCTTATAAATATTTGTTCCGTGCGGGGATCGAACCCGCGACACACAGCGCAGCAGTCCAATCGCTCAGCCACTGCGCCAACCGTGCCGTCAAATATGTGAGCGTTGTGTTGTGAGCGGAGCACGGTAAGCGGTATGCCGTAAGCGGAGTACGGTGAGCGGTATGCTGTGAGTGGTGTGTTGTGAGCAGAGTACGGAGCGCGGTGTACTAATTAGTGGAGTGATGTGTTGTGAGTGGTGTGTTGTGAGCAGAGTACGGAGCGCGGTGTACCAATTAGTGGAGTGATGTGTTGTGAGTGGTGTGTTGTGAGCAGAGTACGGAGCGCGGTGTACCAATTAGTGGAGTGATGTGTTGTGAGTGGAGTACATTGAACAGTGTGCCGTGAACGCCGTGCGGTGTCCTGTGAACGGCTTGCGGTGAGCGACGCGTGACTTGGCACATCTTCTTTCCTCTTCGCTTTGGACAACACTTATAGACTGCTTCCATAGAAACACCCTAACTTTTATGCATCTCCACTCCGCTCGTCTGTGGAGTTCGTGCCTTAGACTGTGTGTCAAGATGACTTATCGTATTGCCTAGGATCGTACGATTAGATAAGCCGAACGAACGCTACCGTGAGTTAAGTCTAGACCTAAAGTCGAGTGCACATTTATTTTGTAGCTTTGTAAATCGAATTCGTCTATTTTCGGCTGAAAGGCTAGCTACTTTTTGTTGGGTATTCACTAAAAGATGGTATTAGAGGCACCAACATGTTCTGCGTGATTTTGTTCTCCTAGTAGGTACTTTCTGTACAATTTCATAATGGAATTCTTTCGTATCATATCAAACTTTTGTGAGCCAGAGAGAGACAAAAAATATCAACATAATCAACATTAAGAAAAGTGGAAACTTTTCCCTTGGTAAGACTTATTGTCAGACTTTCGAGCTTTTGACTGCATGTAACGACTGTCAAAGATCTGACAAATGACAATCGGATCCAAGGGTTTAACTGAGAAAACTCGATAATTATGTAATGGTCGGTCACCCATCCACGGGCCAACCTTGGCAAGCACGACTTAACCCAACGATCGATCCAAGTGACTTATTATTTAGCCACGACCTTCTCAATATCTTATAATATCCCGAATATTCACAAAGTAATGAAACGCATAAATCCCACGCACGGTCCCTCGAGAGGAAAAAATCGGAAAGACTCTAAATATTATCATTTCTCTACTACCGCCAGTAGATTGCCAAAAGTAAAATTGCCTAGTGGGCCCCAAAGCTTAATCGGATTGATAGGGATAATGACGTCATTTCCCGGGGGGCACAAATCCAAACCCATGTTGTCTTATTGTTGATCGTGAATTATTCAGAGAAACGAGAACGAGTGATGGGTTCTTTGGATCCGTTGTGTTTAAAATGTTACTGTCTGCAGAACATTGAAACTAGGATTGGCTAAAAGATGTTTTTGTTTCGTTGGATTTGTTTCTTTTAATTGTGTTGGCGTGTGTTTTAAAAACTGTTTTACAAACTAGCCGCTTCTCGCTACTTCAACTTCATCATCTGCTAAGCATTTTCCCAACTATGTTGGGGTCGGCTTCCAGTCTAACCAATTTTACATAGAGTGACTACTTATCACTTCCGCACTCGGCCCGCGTGGTGGCTAGCCTATCCCTCTCCTTGAGACGAGGCCTGATTCCCTTTTTTTTATTTTTTTGGTGGGTGAAAAATCATCAAATGACCCCCCCGCTCTTGGGCAGAGCGAAGGGGAGTGTCAGACTTCTACTGACTAAAAACCGAACCCAACGTCCTTCTTTGCCATATATATATATATATATATATATATCATTCATGTGCGAACACTCATACGCACAGTACGCGCCACATAAAAAAATAGATCGCCAACCTTTTCACATTTTAGTTGAGTTCATACTTTGTTATTTTGCCTGCTTTACTTGTACCTACACATTTTGAAAATGCAAAACTGCGCAGTCTGTAATATGCAGTTCAACGACGGTGTCCAGTGTGGTAGCTGCAGGAAACACCTGGATTTTGGATGTGCAAACATCTCCGAAACCGGATGGAGGAAGCTGGGTGCTACTCGGATGGCACAGTGGAAATGCCCGACTTGCAAAACCTCATCACCAGCTGTGTCAACCCCTGAGCCTGCGTCGCTGGATACCATTTTAAATGAGATCCGTGACATGAAACGGCAGCTCCTTAACTTGCCGACCTTGGTGGATGACATTCGCGTCATCAAGAACGAGTTGGCTGAGCTTAAGTTGACATGTGAGGGGACTGGTGGGAGACTCGACGAGTTCGACACAAGACTCGTGGAAGTTGAAGCAAAGGTGTCTGAATTTGAAAAGCTTCAGGAATCAGTGAATGGTTTGCAGACTGACTTGGCGAGCATCAAATATCAACTTTCGACTTATGAACAGAGGTCCAGGTCAAACAATGTCGAAATAAAGGGAGTGCCTGTTAAGAAGGAAGAGAACCTTTATTCAATCATCGACGCTATTGGCCGCAAAGTTAATTACAGCTGTCCCAAAGCCCAGGTGAATTATATTTCAAGGGTCCCTATTTTTGGTTCCAATGAAAAGCTGATCATAGTGAGTTTTTTAAACCGGTATGTAAAGGAAGATTTTATTGCGGCGGCACGTGCCAAGAAGGACTTATCTGCTTGTGACATCGGGTTCCAAGGCTCATCTCAGCGTGTGTATGTCAACGATCACCTAAGCGTCGAGTACAAAAAGCTTTTATCCAAAGTGAAAATCATTGCCAAGGATAAACATTACGAGTACGTATGGGTTAAGCATGGTAAAATTCACATACTTAAAAATAACCATTCGAAAGTTTTTATTATAAGGAAGGAGTCAGATTTAAACAAGATTGTCTAATATGCTTCTTGATTGTTATCCGTACTTTCCTGTTTTGCTATTATATTTTACATCAATGGTTTCAAGTATTTAATACCGTTTGTGTCACAATAACTTTTAGCAAAATGTTTAACACCTCTGCCGCACTCATGATTTCGACACATCTCTTTTGTTTAGCTACTGGTATCCTTTGTATTCGTTATCGCGCTGTTTACTTTAAAGCTTTGCCGCACTATAATATGTTTTACTCTCTCGCACTTGCACGCACCACGCACTATTGCTCGCTTTTTCGCACAGTTGTTTACTACTTAGCATCGTATGATTCTTGCGCTCGCACAAATATTATTGACTTTTACCTTCATAATAGTTATTTTATTATATTATACTTACCCCATTTTACAATATTATTTAATGAAATGCTTTATTTTAATGAATTAGTTATACAGATTTATACACTATTATTAGTTTTAGTTTTTGATGGCTCATAAATTAAATATATTTTATCAAAACGTTCGCGGGCTTAGAACTAAAAGTGATTCTTTCTATCGTCAAATGTTACTAAACTCGTATGATATTATTGTTCTTACAGAGACGTGGTTATTAGATGGAGTTTTGGATTCGGAATTCTTTGACGAACGGTACATTGTGTGGCGTCGCGATCGAGATTATGTTTTGACCGGGCAGTCGCGTGGTGGGGGTGTGCTTATTGCTACACGTAGGGAACTTTCAGTTATATGCCAACCTACCTTCCAGTCTACAGCAGAGGATTTATGGCTCAGCATACGACTGAAAAATTCGAATACACGTAAATATATTACCTTACATATTTGTGTTGTTTATTTATGTCAGCAAAACTTAGGTCTTTCTTTTTCTTTACAACTACGCAATTACCTTAGACAATTAAACCGTATAGTTATGAGTAATTCCTCTGACACCTTTCTCATCATTGGTGACTTTAACATGAGCGGTATTAACTGGGTCCTATCTGACAATCTATCGCTCGTCCCAACGATCCCGAACAGTTCTGATGAAGTTTTACTTACTGACGAATTATGTACTCTAGATTTTGGTCAATACAATGGTGTTCTAAATAGGTATGGTAAAATTTTAGATTTGGTACTTTCAAACAAATTAGTTAGTGTGGTTGAATGTTCAAATCCACTGGTTCCCATTGACGCCTATCATCCAGCACTATTAATTAATATGGATTTCGTTGAGGCTCCTCTATTAGAGTGCGCGCCACGGACGCAATTTCTGTTCGACAAAGGCGACTATGAGTCTATCAACAAAGACATTTCCGCGGCTGACTGGGAGTCCGAGTTTGCGACACGATCAATTGATGAATCAGTTCACTTTTTCAATAATTTCATTCACAAATTACACACTAAATATGTTCCACAAAAATTACAACGTCACAAAAAGTATCCCACTTGGTACAATTCGGCATTAATAAAAACAATTAAAGAAAAATACAAATATTTCAAAAAATTTAAGACCTATGGCAATATAGCCGATGAGTCAACATTTAGGCTACTCCGTGAAAGGGTAAAGATATTAGAATCACAATGTTATGTAGACTACTTGAAGTTAACCGAAAAATCTATTAAGGAAAACCCAAAATATTTTTGGACGTTTGTTAAAAAACGGCACAATTCAAATGCAGTTCCGAGCACTTTAAACTACAATAGTGAAGCGTTGCGTACCGGAGAAACAATATATGCGAAGCGTTTTCTACGTACTTTCATTCTACATTTCTAGATACCAACCCTAGTCGTGGAATTTCTTCACCCCCTCTTTTTACTGAATCTACCTGCCTATCTGATATATGTAGCATTGAAGTGAACGTTGAAGAGGTTTCTAACTTACTTCGCAAGTTGGATACCTCTAAAGCGGCTGGCCCGGATAATATTTCGTCTAAATTTCTTGTTCGGTGTTCGACTTCGATTGCCCAACCTATCTCGCTTCTCTTCAGAAAATCCTTGGACAACTGTGTTGTACCTAAACTATGGAAATCAGCTTTCATAACGCCTATTCACAAAAAAGGAGTCAAAACCGAAATAATTAACTACAGGCCGATATCCAAGCTCTGCATTGTGGCTAAAATCTTTGAAAGGATCATCTATAACCAGTTGTATAGTGCTCTTAAAAACTCGTTTAGTTCCTTCCAACATGGTTTTCTGAAGGGTAAGTCTACAGTCACTAACTTAATTCTGCTGAATGATTTTATTACTGACGCCATGGATAACGGTGGGCAGGTTGATGTCGTTTATACGGATTATAGTAAGGCTTTTGATCGGATCGATCATGAGATCTTACTATCAAAGTTAAATAATATGGGAATACGAGGCGATTTACTGCGATGGTTTACTTCTTATCTGGAGAACAGGTCCCAAGCTGTAGTATTAAGCAATTATATGTCTAGTTGGGTGCCTGTCCCCAGTGGAGTCCCCCAGGGATCTTTACTCGGGCCATTACTTTTTATTATGTATATAAATGACATCAACTCTTGCTTGATCTCATCCAAACTGTTATGTTTTGCTGACGATATGAAAATCTATACCAAAATATCGTCACATGCTGACGTTATTGCACTTCAGGATGATTTAGATCGTCTGGAGGCTTATTGTCGTGGTAGTAAGCTTGATCTCAACCCTGCTAAATGTTCGGTTATGACATACTCTCGAAAGCGCTCAATTATACCTTCATCATATAGCTTGGGTAATCAGATACTTCCTAAAACAAACTGCATCCGAGATCTGGGAGTATATTACGATTCTAAGCTTACGTTTGAACCTCATGTCGATGCCATAGTCGCTAAAGCTTCTAAAGCACTAGGTTTTATAATGCGGCTCTCCAAGTGCTTCAGTCAAGCCAAAACTTTAAAAATTCTTTACTGTACTTTTGTTAGAAGTCACTTGGAATACGCGTCTGAAATCTGGAATCCTTGTTATCACAAGTACATTGATCGTATAGAGAGAATCCAGAAAAGATTCATCAAGTATTTGTGTTATCATCAGAAAGTGCCCTACCGGTCTGAAGATTACCTCAACCTCTGTAAGAAGTATCATATATTACCCTTAATTAATCGACGAGCAATTTGCGATTGTACTTCATTATTTAAAATATTCAATCATTCTTTTAATAACTCCGAAATCCTATCCAAATTTTACTATAACGTTCCCGGAAGGTCAAAGCGATGGAACGTGCCGTTGCGTGTTCCATTTACCTCTACAAATTATAGGCAAAATTCATTTATAGTGCGTGCAAGTAGAAACTTTAATAACATGTGTAAGCAGCATGATTTTGACACTTTCACAACGAGTGTGTCCTCGGCCAGAAAGTGCATGAGCCGTAGCTTTTTTAATTGAAATTTTGTTTGTTCAGGTTTTTATTATTGTAGGTAGGTACTGAATGTGACTTATAAAATGTGTATTTAGTTTAAGCTTGAATGTTTATCTGTATTCTTTTTCTGTGGCTGTATTGTGTTGTTCACACTCTTTCTTACTATTCTGTATTTAGAAGTGAGGACTTTTAATTGGCTGTCAGTCTCACATACTATTTACTAATCTATTTGTCTTAGCTGTAAGTCTTCCATAGTAAATAAATAAATAAATAAATAAATATATATATATATATATATATATATATATATATATATATATATATATATATATATTATATATCTAGTACAAAAATCTGCGGCCCCGACCTGCGGCGCGGCCCTGATTCCCTGCAGTGGGAATATTATAGGCTGATGATAATGATCTGACTGCCTATCTAACCTCCACAACTCAGTTAGTACTGGGTTATATAACACCTCTTGGTAAGACCGGTATCATACTTTCGGGTCACTGTCTACCTTTTAGGACTGTCAAAGATCTACAAAATGATAGACGAGACCAACGGTTTAACGTGCTTTCTGAGGCACGGAGGAAACCCGGGGGTCGCCCAACAACAGACCAACCTACGCAACGGCTTAACCTGTAGATTGATCCGAGCGACTGGTAGTATCTAACCACGAGCTGATGATGATGATGATAATGACGTCATTTCCCGGGGGAACAAATCCAAACCCATGTTGTCTTATTGTTGATTGTGAATTATTCACAGAGACGAGAACGAGTGATGGGGTCTTTGGATCCGTTGTGTTTAAAATGTTACTGTCTGCAGAACATCGAATGTAGTAGGAGTTTATTTAGAGTCATACCGAGATATTTGGTTGTATTATCATAAGGGATTTGATTGTTATTCATATTGTAAACTGGAAAATACTGTTGCTTTTTGTTGGTAAAGTCCTGTTGTTTGTTTCTGTTATCTATGATTTGGATTCGTTTAGTTTAGCGAACAAATGCACTAGATGCATACAAAATGGCTTATACATACGACATAAAACTATCATCTCATGTGCGGTAATTAATAAACTGCACCAATCCAATTAAAACAAATATGGAACAAGTGAATTTTATCCATGTTCGTATCAAAGAAAAACACAGAAGGTCTACTCCACTCCACGAGCAAAACGTACACCCAAATATTTTTCAAACCTAATTATCATTCATTTACCCTTATTCCAATTCACTTCGGCACAGCATGTATATTTCTTCTATATTTCTCTATATCTGGTCCTCCCTGTAGACACCTCGTTTCTTATCCTAAATATCATTCTTTATACAGTCCATCCATCGTTTATTTGGTCTTCCTCTACTCTTATACCCATCCACATTCATAATCAAAACTTTCTTCATGACATTTTCCTCATTCCTCCGCTAGACATGCTCATACCACGATAACCGATAACCATACAACTTTTCTTACTAAATTGATAGTTTTTTTTAACCTAAATCCAATTATATAAAAAACAAATATTATAATTTCGAAAATGTGTGAGTGCGTGAGTGTGTATGTTTGTTACTTCTTCACGCAAAAACTACTGAACGGATTTGGATAATGTTTATAATCGAAATTTTATCATGATTTTCATCTTCCCGTGGGATAAGTTTCGAGTTGCAGCGGATGAAGCCGCTGGCAACAACTAGTTCCAAATAAACGTTAAGTACAGATTTTAGGCTCAGAGACCGAAAACCTTCATTATGACTTTTTCAAAACGACCACTAAGCGAAATTCTTGCCGTGGCTTTTTTTTAAATATCACAATTCATACCTACAGGGAAGCACACGAAATGAAACTCACGTCGCGGTCGTAGGATTTTCAACCGCAACGCGTTCTTGCAATGAGGAAATCCCATAAAAAGTTGTAAGCATCTTTCTAACAGACACGCCACGATGTACCGAAAGTAAATTATGTGATCGACGCTGATGATGCCTAAATGAAAATCCAAGATGGCGGATATGAAAAATATATACGTACAGCAAGCACAATCGCACCAGCGACTGGTTTTTGTTTGAGACGAAAATACTTATATTCAGCTGCACCTGGTATGACTATAAACCAACCCAAACATAGTTGGGGAAAGGCTAAGCAGATAATGATATTATCATATGATATGATAGATATACGCGTCTTTGTGTATGCGCACCTGCTTTCACTCGGTAAATAAATGAACCTTCTGCCCATCATTTTTGTGTATGTATGATGTTCGCACTAGCGGTGCTCATTAATACTTGGCTACGCTACCACGTCGCATCGTTCTGTCAATATTTCCCTCTTGTAACATTACTCGTGTGTATAAAGTTTTTAATAATATTTTTGTTGCTTTATTACTCGGAAGCGGTGTGCGTAGTTTCAAAATTAAATAAGTTTCGGGAAAGTTTACATGATGTTAAATTTTCGGGGAAATATGGTAGCTTTCAGAGTTAATTAAAAGTAGATGCAAGTAATATTAATTTTTAAGATCCTTTTCGGGGTTTTTATCAAGATTCGCTGTTACTGTAACCAAAAATGATTAAGTAAAAAGAAGATACAAATATTAAAAATTTTGGTAAATTATATTGATCCAGTATAATATCACATAGTAAAATAACAATAAATTATATTAAGGTAAAGACACATACTGACTGCCTCTTCGGTCTAGTGACCGCAAGCGCGACTGCTGTGCATACGGTCCTGGTATTCGCTTCCCGGATCAGCCAAAGTGAAAATTTGGGTTTTTGTGGAAAATTTCTCCGTGGTAGCCACGGAATTTGAAGTTCTTGCTCGATTGATGGCAGTAAGCTCGCCCGTTATAAAAATGGGACTTAAAAATAACAGGCAAAATGTGAGTGAACTACTTGGTACGACTCTGCCAAACCCTTCGAGGATTACAAGCGTGATGTTTGGGTCACCTATTCACACACTGGAAATGGCAAGTACAGCACAACACTACAAATCTTTTCACCCACTACAAATTTAAATATAAACCCGCCAACCAGCGGAGGTTGTCCCAGCAAAATAATTTCACCAAAACATTTCTCGAAAACAAGAATATTTGCTAAACACTTTGGAAATTCGTCCGTCCGCATACTTATTACCGCTCAAGCCTATTTTGCAACGAATTTAAGTCGTCGGGGCAACGAGCCAAGCAACAGAACGTAAAATTTTATCCGCCATTTTGCCTTTTGAAATTCGAAGGGGAATGGAACAATAGATTTTTCGTAACGGAAAAATGTTTAAAGACTGAGATATTTTGGGTCGCAGAGATAAGAGAAAAAAATTAAACAAAAATAAAATCTGATTGTCTTTGTTACTTTTTGATGTTAATGGATTTTTTGCTGGTGGTTTTTAAAAGCATCTGGGTTGAATGGTGAGTGAGAGAGGATAGAAAGGGAAAATTCAAAGAAGCTGCGAAGTACCATTATGCGTGTGTTTTCGTTCTCCGTATAGAATAGATTTCTACGTTCAAATAACAGTCATTAGTAGGATGCTAATTAACAAACTAAGATTCTCTCATCTTGAAATGTTTTATTCTAAAAAAGGTATTTTCAGGAAAGAATTAGATGTATTATTTTGTAGTTTATCTCAAACTGACGTTAGTTTGAGATGAACTACAAACACATCTCAACTAAAATATAATTTTAATGAACAGATGGTACACACACCACTATAATAATATACTCACATCCATTTACAACTCCTCAAGTACACTATACTTACACACTCATACACGCTAAACTTTTAGCAATACATATAGCTATTAAACTGTAAATCCTTAATTGATTGTAGTAAGTCTATGTTATTTTATACGATGAACTACAAAGAGCTGTGGATTTTGTGGATAGTAAATACCTATTTATCTTCCGGGACGCCGGCAGACACCAGACGGGCGATCAGTCCTTTCGTTGTGGATTATTTCGCCCAATAGTAGTAAATACCTAAATAAATTGACAATATTTGTTTCCTTTGAAAGTAAAATACAGTTAAATGCTTCAGTAGCCACTTCATCGTTATCAAAATTCAAACCTATAACATTTCTGCCACTTTCAGAAGTCCGGTTAATTACAGTTTCTGAGTTGCCAGTATTATTGGCATAACCAAGGGGCTTGTAGGACCTTTACCAACACCCACACCTGACACGTCAATAATTATATGAAATTCTTCTCCAAACTCGGTGAAGTTTCAACGAAGTGATTTATTACTAATTTTGTAGCTGCGAGGTAAAGTCGTAAACGTAGTGTGGGCGTCACGAAGTTTATGCGGTATTTGACATAAATTCTAATTTTACTAGGATCAAAGGTTAGAAGGAAAATATAGTTATCTAAACTAGGTTTTACTTTAAAGTCGTGTCTTCGCCTACGTAGAGATCGATAATAATTATTCCCACCACTACCACCGGCCTAGACCACTAGGCCAACGAGGCAGTAACAAAAAATAAGTGTTATCTTATTCCGGGATCATGATCTACCAGTGATATTGCTTTCAGATTCTTCTAGACGACCAGTACAGTCATTAAAAAAAAACCGGCCAAGTGCGAGTCGGACTCGCGCACCGAGGGTTCCGTAAAAAAAATATATTATGTGATGTAACTAAAAATTTATAGTTTTCGTAATTATTCCTTTATCTATGCTATAAGACGTTGCTTCGTACCAAATTTCAAGATTCTGAGTTCACGGGAAGTACCCTGTAGGTTTTGATTCCCTTGCGAGTGTCGAAAATTTGCGGCATAAACGGGAGTATCTTGATGTAACTAAAAATTTATGGTTTTCGTAATTATTCCTTTATCTATGCTATAAGACGTTGCTTCGTACCAAATTTCAAGATTCTGAGTTCACGGGAAGTACCCTGTAGGTTTTGATTCCCTTGCGAGTGTCGAAAATTTGCGGCATAAACGGGAGTATCTTTTGATCGCGTTGACTTAGAAGTTTGATTTTTTCACAGCTCCAAGAGACCATAGACTTGAGTATTTGATATGAATTTCAGCTTGATACCTCCACGCGTTCCTGAGAAAAAAGGTCTTGACAGACAGACAGACAGACAGACAGACGGACAACAAAGTGATCCTGTAGGGGTTCCGTTTTTTCCTTTTGAGGTACGGAACCCTAAAAAACAGTAATTTAAAGTTACTCTCGCATTTATATTATTAGTAAGGGTGGATTGCAGACTGGAGACCAACCAATTAATTGAATTTTGAAGGAAATCGCAATTTCATAAAGTATAAGGGCGAAGAGATTTTAACAAAATTAAACTGAGGAATTAGATTTGGAACTTGCATTTAGGTATTTAATAATATTAACCGAAAGTTTCACCATCTCTTTAGTTTCGGGTAACATTTTGTTATTTAAAATTCTGTTCCTTGTTTTTGTTGGTGCTGTCTAGGAATAGTGGTAATAAGCGACTGCTAGTTACGACTGGTGTACGGTCGTATTATCGAACCGATTTTTTTTTGTTAATACCAATCGGATGAAGGGGGAATGTTGTGATGGGGAATTGATTAAGCTGTTTCTTCGTGGTTTTAAAATGAATGGTATGGCGATAAAAATTAAGAGAACATTTCTTTGTGCTTCGCTTTCGTCTTCGTAGTGTCATGGGAACAACAGTATTTTATATTTTGTCAAGGCCTTTAATATGTAATATGCAAAAGATACACATACCAACATTTAAAAAGCAAAAAATTCAGAAACGACTTCAAAACTTCCTTTCACATTTTTATCCTCCTAAAATAAACTAAACTACCACACAATCCGAACATTTATGGCAGAATCATCGGATTACTGGCACAGAGCTGCGTTGGGCCAGTTCGCCCGCAGTTAGCACCCGTTTAGCACGTTCAAACGCTGCTGCTAAATGCATTTGTGTTGTAAAGGCAATCTGCTTGCTGCCGTTATTGTTACCAGTCTGTGGCATACCAATTGGATGAAGGGGGAATGTTGTGATGGAGAATTGATTAAGCTGTTTCTTCGTGGTTTTAAGTGAATGTTAATGGGATGAAACTTGAGTAAAAATACTTCTTGCTTCACATTCTTCATGGGAAGTTTTAAGTATACGTGTCGTGAATATATATACACGTCGTATATATGTCGTATTATATTATTATATATATATTATTATTATAATGTATTGTATGTGTCGAATATGTGAAATACGTCGTGCCAGCGATTCATTTGGGGTCGGCGCAGCATGTCTTATTCTTCCATACTTCTCTACTACTCGCCATCTCATCAGACACCTTCCTCCTTGTCATATCATCCGTTACCCATTCCATATGGGCAACGGCAAATAGGGGATCGGACAAAAAAAACTAACTAGTCCGTCAGATAGATTTCCAAAAAATATTGACCACATTTTTATTATTTTTTTACTTAAACAAAAAATGAAGACGATACAGTGCTCCGAAAACTCGTGTGACGTCATATGCTAGTACATTTTGTACCTTCAAGTGACGTTTCAAGCCCCACTCCATGATTTTTGACGCGCTTTATCTTCGTCAATTTTTATTGATTTGATAAAACAAAAACACGTATCCAATATTTTTCTATAATCTAACTGACGGACTAAACAGAATCATATTTTTTTTAGTCAGTCCGATCTCCTATTCCTCTACTGTTATTTACAGTAGATGAATTATAGGTATATGGAATGGGAAACAGATGGAGGTTTACCTATAGTACACACGGCTACACATCAAGCTATACAAAACCAGTTAATCTTGGCCTCACTTTACTAGATCTTTTCGCACAATGAACGATCAGAATATACTGGTTTTGTATAGCTTGATGTGTAGCCGTGTGTACACCCACATTTCGCTAGTCACAACGTCAAAACCCCACTCTTAAACAACCCGAAGTCGTACATAATAAATGTAACAACAGAATCAGTACTGTTGCAGAACATCGTCAATCAGTGAGTGACGCAGACAAATCGTGGGTTGCCAGTAAATTAATCGGAGAAGACGCACTTTCAGACGTTGTCATAGACTAAGAAGTGTGAAGCGAAACTCGTAAACAAACATGTCCTTTATTTTGTTCCTGTAGAATTTGTACACAGTACCATTACTTTAAGTTACCCGAAACTTTACATTTTTTCCAATCAACCTTCAGTGATAAAATTGAAAATGTAGAAAAGCAATTTGACAGATCATTGAAGTAGTTTGATATGCTGGCATTTGTAGGTACATTGCATAATGATTCTATAACGGTCCCGTAGTTGGGACATAATACCAGAGTGAGTGAGTCAAAAGCCATCAAGTTGAATGCGTATGCGTATGTCAACTTTTAGGATTATTTGCCATATCAGCCCCGTGGGTAAATAATAATAGTCGCTCGAGGCGATCCTCTAGTTAAGCCGCGCCAGCCTGGGTTGGTCCATGGGTCACCGGGGTCCGTGGACCACCCATTACATAACAAGTTTCTTCCGTGATTTAGAAAGCACGTTAAGCCGTTGGTCCCAGCTGTCAAATGTGGATCGTACGTCCTGCTACAAGATGCTAGATATGATAATATATGATCTATGATGCTACGTGCTGTTACGGGACGTAACTCTTTGCTACGAGCGACGAAAGTTGTAAATATTATCGCTTTTAGGGATTTATAGCAAATTCACTGCAAGTAATAAATCCTGACTACAGACTTTACTCATGTCGCGAAGCATAGGCATTTTAAACACTCCTTGCAAAGATTCGCTTCTATATTTTCTTACTCTGTGGCATTGTCTGTTTGCCTGATAATATTTAACGCTATACCTACCGAGGTATTAATCGAAGTATGGTCGGATGAACATTTAGAAGAAGCGGACATTAAATTGGGATGAATTTCTATTCGAGCTCAATGAACTTGTGCAAAAGTACCTGTTTAAATTTTGGTATTGAATTTATTTTTCTTTGATTGGGGGGTATTTTTATTACATGGCTATACAAATCCTAAATCCCAAATCTTCCTAAATCTTTGACCAAGAAATAATTAGCCAAATTTTGCTGCGTCGGCGTCAGACGTCGTTTTTATAGGTTACTAGTGACCCGCCCCGGCTTCGCACAGGTACAAATAAGATAGGTACTAAAACCTTCCTCTTGAATCACTCTATCTATTAAAAAAACCGCATCAAAATCCGTTGCGTAGTTTTAAAGATTTAAGCATACAAAGGGACAAAGGGACAGAGAAAGCGACTTTGTTTTATACTAAGTAGTGATGAAGCCGCGTTTGTCAACTAGGCAAGTGCACCTATCACTAGATCACACAAGCAGTCGCTCCGTATAAAATACTGGTATTCAACTGCATCCGGTTAGATTGGCAGACGACTCCAACATAGTTGGGAAAAGGCAGATGATGATGATTGTATAGATGCTAGCAGGAAATAAAAACACACAAGACTCCAGCCAGAAGGCGACGCGGTAGACCTCGCAGGATATAGTGTGACGAACTGGACAGAATAAATGACACTTGGTCCACAGTGTCCCTCGATTTAAAAAAAAATTATGTCATTGGGGAGGCCTTTCCCAGCAGTGTAATGACACAGGTTCACAGTAACATAACCACTCTAAACACAACACGAGTGCCTCCCAAAATCCCAAGCGAAGCACCACTATTGAAGCGTCTATAATTTGCTAAATGAAATCCCTGAGGGCGCTAGCTATGCCGCTGAATTTGCACAAGCCAAGCTGTAGACGTGAATGGTGTAATACATGGATGGGTGTAGAATTGATGAAGGGGATTTTATTAAGAAAATAACCGTCGAGAAAGAAACACTGGAAACCAGGTCAACTTTTACTTCACGAGATTCTCGCAACCAATTGAGCTGTTATGCACACACCTTTGGTCCTGGGGACAATAATTATGACAGACAGACATGTCTTGATCCTGTAGCCAGAATTTTAGGAAGTTAATTTATTTTCCACTTTTTACTACATTTCTGGTTGTTTTCTTTATAATAATAATTGTGTCTTTTTTTAATTTTTAGCTAAAGCATTCCCTCACGAATTGTTATCATACGTGCATTTTATGTTGTAACTACACGTTATTAGGAAATCATCAACATACAGGCAGAAGAATAATACGTAAGGTACGTATTATGGAAACTAATTCATAAACGATCCAAGTGTATACGGGGCCACCACACAATAATTTTCTACCAACTGAAAAAAGAATCTCGTAAACTAGTCAACAAACAAAAAAAACCTACAGGCAAACATGAGACCTCCTCCTTTTTTGAAGTCGGTAAAAAGGCTACCAATAGTTCGAAACAAAAACCCCATAGCAAAATATCTAACACCATAACCCAACCTAACACCGAATTAAATGCCGCGTCAACACTTCATAGCTCCACTAACTCACGGAATTAGATAAGACCCCGTTATAAATCAATTCCCTATCGAAATTCATTTAGTGTCTGCTTGGAAATTGTGATACATGTCAAAGTATTTAATTTTGCTTGAACATTTTAATATACAATGACAGTTTGGTGAACAGAAACAAGTTGAAATGCGGAGATTTAAGTCAGCGTTCAGTTTAGATCGGTCTGACTTTTAAAAGATCGGTGGAACATCAAACATACTTTATGTTTGTTTAAAAATCGCCTTTTAGAATGCATTGCAAAAGAAGTATAATTTCAAATTTCTAGTCGTAGTCTGCTTCGTTGGTTTTGTGGTCGTAAGTGCGTCTGCAGTTCAGGTGGTTCCAAGTCGGACAAACTGTTAATGGGTTTTCCATCAGGAATTTGTCAGTAGCAGCCAAGGAGTCTGCATTTTTGCCTAGTTGATGGTTATAAACTCGTCTCTCATTGCATAAAAAAAAAAAAAAAAATTTTTTCAATAACTTCCCGAACTCAGTCATGGAAGCACAAAGAATCTCATTTATGAAGTAAGACACGTATATATACGTCATAATTAAAGTTTGATAAAATTTGCGCCGAACAAACAAAGTTAGCAAACGTATGGAAATAACGAACTAAAGTGCATAATTATCATTACTAAAGTTGAACGCTAGAATTTCATTGCATTATAAACTTCTAGACGAAAGACCGGACCGGTATCCAATTTGAACATACATTTATAATTTACTAGCTATGCCCGCGGCATTGCTCTTGATAAAGGTTTTTTTTTTATTTTATGGGGAGAACGGTAGCCTAATTTCTTGTTTGGATTTTAAGTAAAAGAAGTGCCAGATTGCGTTAAAAATAGGTGAAGATTTATCTTCTGAAAATTTGCTATGAGCCCTCGTAATCTTCCTATGTTATATGGTCTTCTTCGACGTCGATGAGCTCAAATCGTATTAGATCAGTATGTAGCTACCTGCACAGCTCTATCATTTGCTTCTAGTAAGTCCTGAAAGGTGCAAGTAGTTGTGCAGGATGGACAGGATAGATGGCGCATATCCTGCAGAGGGGCTCCACACTGGCAGTTTGTTCGGGATGGATCAACGATACCCCATTTGGTAAGATTACATCTACAGCGGCCAACCTGGGCTCGCAGTCGGTTAAGACATTTCCAGATTGGCCACTGCAGTTCGTTTCCGGGTGGCAGGTGCTCTTCCGGGTTGATAAAGTGTGGAGGGGTGGGATGTTTGTTCGCCACGTAGCTCGTCCGACGCACCGTCTTCTAAGGAGATCGTATGCCTTAGGAAGTTTTTGCGGCTCTTTAGGCTTGAAGGTGATAGTTGATGCCCGAACAGGGGGTGGCGGTTGTCTTGGTCCTGTTTACCCTTTTCAATACGGCTTGCAATTTCGCGTCTCACATCTGGTGGAGCTATACCTGCAAGCGGATACAACATCACAAGGGGGGTAGGGCTTAAGCACCCCGTTACGATGCGGCAGGTATGTCAACCTCTTTTGCATGGGCAGATCGATGCCACACTGAGCATGCAAACTCCCCAGCAGAAAAAACAAGACATAGGCTGGTTGTGCGGTGAACGGTTCTCTATTGTGTCACCTAACTTTTTTATCCATAATTTAAAATGCCATAACTTTTTTTGTCCTAATCATCATTTGTCCGAATGATAACTTACCCGAACTAAATATCACATAATATCACATGCTATAAAATTGGAATCCCTAAATATAATATTTCCTAAATCCATTTGTCATAAATATTACAATCAATAATAATTCGCACCCCTAGATGAAGACTCCGGCAACTCAAAAAACCTCATTTTTCAGAAATGACGAAAAACTGTTTTTAGGGTATATAAGAAAGATATCAAAGATCTAATGAGAGATTCGTAAAGGTAACGTTTTCTGAAGCTGTTTAATTAGCTTATTTGTATTTTATTAGTTAAAAACGTGGAAAATAACGGGATTTTTGAGTTACTCTAGTTTTGCAGCGGGAGTAAGCAAATTTTTTGTGTACTAAGTCAAGTTACTTTACTTTATCTGAAATAAAATTGAGTTACGTTACTTTTCACCCCAAAAATAAGATAACTTTTTGTCGGGGGTTTTGAGTTACTATGCTATGAACGGGTGATTGCAACGTGCTAATCTTAGGAACGCAAGCTTTAGTTTAGGTTTAGGTTTATTAAAATAAAAATATTTTTTTTTTTTATAAATTTGTTTATTTCATGGGTATGTCGTACAATGTACTCCCTCTGTCGCTGAAGGTCACCGAGTTTCCAAAATGCTTCAAACCATTTTTGACGAGTTGTTAAGGTGATCTTGGTACTACATTTCAAACGACACTTTTCTCCGCAAGGTGGTCGAATTTGGGAGCAGGAATTTCTTTTTTTAGTTTATCCCTCGACTTGTAAGATTTGCCTGAATTTTTGAGGGTTTTGTTTATATTGACCTTCCATGTCTCCGGTTGCCTTAGTTTCTTTTTACATTGTTTTGGCCCTTCTTGCGCTAGAGTCTCATCACTTGGATTAATATTTTGACCCAGATTGTGATCCTCGTAGTTATTATCGGCATTGTTATTTTCGTTGCGTTGAATCTCGCAATTAGGGCCAGTATCGTCATGTTCATTCGTTGAGTTACTACTGCTGCTGCTAGAGCTACTGCTCGAGCTACTACTCGAGCCTGATGAACTCGAACTGCTAGACGAAGACGAAATGGAGCGAGTTCGTGGCATTTGTGAAATAGGCGAGTTACGCAAGGGAGAGAAAGTTATTTTTCTTTTGGGAATAGGGTCTTGATAGTGCGGATCTGCATCGGAATCGTCGAAATCGCTTTCATCGCCGCTATGAATACTGACGTTTAGGAGCTCGTCGTCGTTCCTCAGCGTTTGTAGGCTCATTAAGACTCAAAGAAGATTCTAAAATGCTCGGTGATGGAGCTAACCTTCCTTCAGCTGGCAACTCAGGCTCGTTAATACTATTGAGCGTTACTATACCAGGAGATGTAATAGGTCTTGAATCATCTGTTGCTGCTGGTTGCTCAGGATCCTCTTTTTCTTCGTTAATCATTTGTACCATGAGTTTTCCTCGCCCCGTCATCATCCTAAAAATAAATAATATTCAAATTCAATAATGAATCAAGTAAAGTCAACCAACTCAAAAAACCCTCAAAAGCACGTACTGTGTTTAGTTACTGTATAACAAATAAAATAAAAAAATTGAACCTTTCATAAACAACCTATTTTCTCTTTAAAAATTACAAATTTCATTGAACAGGCAAAAATAAACAAAGTTAAAGTTAGATTCAACAAAACTACGGTAAATCGAAATTTACTTTTACTTTCATGTAAACCTGAGGAACTCGAAATATTTAAAAAAATATTGCAACATAAAATCATCAAAACCCCCGTAAATCAAAATTAACTATTACTTTTTACAATGAAATTTCAGCAAAACTCAATCAACTCAAAATAAATAAGAAACTTACTCAATAAATTTCGTGTAAACTCCAGCAACTCAAAATCTGCCACTATTCAAACGTGTGTCACTTACGCCAATCCGAAGACAACTAAAAATGGCGGACTAGTACTCGCGCCTGTCGGGGCAAGGTCATTTAAGTAAAGCAGCGTTTAGCGCCATCTTTTAACAATGGTTGAAGGTATCGTTACGCGAGTTATATTGATGCATAGGTCTTCGAGTCAGGAATTCGATAAGGCCACTAACTCAAAACTCGTACTTTTTGAGTTAGTGGGGTTTTTATCTAGGGGTGCGATATACGAAAGACATAAAATCGTTTTCCATAAAATTTTTAAGGCCTAAATTAAAATAACATAATGTTTATTTATCATAATAATATTATTAGTACAAAGTATAACAAAGCTTTTGGTCACGTCACTCATACATGCAACGCATGTTGTACTCCATGACGCGCGCTCGCTTCGCTCGCATATTACATAACACTATTGTCTTCTGTCCCCGAAGTGCCGGGCCTCCGCCGGCCTCCTTCGTCGGCCTACGGCCCGGTGCCCATGCCGCCCATAAAGGATACTGTCGCGAGACGGTGATTCATCCACTTAGCGGACGACTAGCAACAGCCTATAATTTTGATTATTCATCCGGCTAATTAATTTTATTCATCCGCTAATCGGACGACTAGACACTTCGAATTTTTTTTAGGACTATAAAATTTATTATAAACGAACATTCGGAATAATACACATAAGGTAAAGCAATAGTTAGGACATATTAATTTAGGTCATGTAAAATTAGGAGATTCAATTATTATAGTAATCGATATTATGACAGAATACTTTTAGAACTAAAGATAATTATGTTAAACAAAATTTCAGCAATTTGAACATTATGGTTAATGAAGTTTATGGCAAACGTGTTATGGATAATGATTTTCGGACAAACAATTTTAGGAGAAGTAAGGGAGTACCGCGGTGAACCTGTGGCGATGCTCCCCAGCTGGTGGATGTGAGGCGACGAAGAATAATATTCTTCGTCGCCTCACATCAACCATCCCATCTTGAAGGAGAACTAGAAATAATATTATTATTTCTAGTTCTCCTTCAAGGTAGGATAGGCAGGATATCATACAGTCAGTACTGTATGATATCCTGCCTATCCTATCCTGATGAGAAACGAAGTAGTTCCAAGTACGAGAAATTATAATGAATCTTTACCTACGAAGCTTCTGTTTTAAAATACTGGTAAATTTGTTATGTAATAATGTATGCCTAACCATTCGGTGATTATAGGAGTGATGATAGGGCACTTAAAGCGCCCTGATAACGGTCAAATTTGCTTGACTTTGACCATTAATAGGTTTTTACAATTTGTCAAACTTCACGTTTGAGGATTGTTTAACAAACACCTCAAACACAGCTGTACACTATCAAATAATTTGACAAATACGTAAAATTTGACAAACAATTTGATCGTTTACAGGGCACTTTAGCAATCACATTAAAAACTTTTTACATTCACAAAACTAAAGAAATAAATCAGTTTAATCAATAAAAACTACCCAGTACGGCAAATAACTTTAATGTGGTTCCGCCCACGACAAACTTAAACGGACATTTCAGAAAGTTCAGTCCACTTTTAATGCTGCAACTTTTAAATAGAATCCCAATGATTCGAAAAACAGAAAGCAAATGTTACTAGCTGGCCTGGACCAAGTTCTTAATAGTAAAGACTTTAGTGGCGACAAACTAAATAGGACTGCATTTTATTTTAGATCTTTTGATTTCTTCTCTTCTTTTAAAGAACCGATATGTGTTAATATTTATTTGCAAGAAAAGAGCTATAGTACAATTTAACTTTAGGTATAATGTAGTTATTAAATTAGTATTTTGATAAGTCATAAAAAAACAGTTACATTACCTAATTGCGAACAAATATCTGAGTAAAACCACTGTACCTAAAGTAAAAGGAGTTTTAACTTCGTAATGTATTCCAGATTTCTTCTCACAAAAACACAATGCTCGGATCTCTTTCTAATATCACATCATCAATTCAAAACTTGCCACTTAGTAGATGACAGAATATTGAAGAAATTAATCGTATAAAACTCGACAAAAAGTCATTTATAATGAAAGCATTAACGACAGACGGAAATCTTGAATATCATATTTCACGAAGTTGTCAATTTTTAAGTTAGGATGGCGGTATATGAAGGGAAGTGTAGACGAGAGACTGACAACGTTCAAGTAATATTCTGTATATGCCTACCCTTATTATTATGATTTTTTTTTATTCAACATAAGAATTTTGTTTTTTTTTTTTTATAAAAAACAACTTCAATAACACAAAATCAAAAGGGCTTATCTTAAGCAGATGTCATAACTTAATAATGCGAAAATAATCCCTATGGTTTAAGTCATTATTTATTCGTAAAATGACTTGAAATGAAAAGGAGTACAGATTGCTTTAAGATTTAAAAATAAAACGTAGTTTTCACAATGTCTAAAAAAACCTTGCTTTTCTGAAAGCATTACGTCTCCAAATGGTTCAGCTAACTCCAAGTTAAAAACAATAAAAAACCTCCTTCGAACTCTTTAGAAAAAAGAACTTAGATTGCACCAATCGCCCGTCTACCTCCTTCTAAATTGGAAGTAACTCGCATTTTCAATGGAGGGGGAGGATAAATTTATTTTAGAAACTTGCTAAAACAAAGATAAATTTGAATCGACTCCGCTAAGATTAATGTACCAAGTTTCGAAGAGACCAGTGGTTGATGGGAACGAATGTCGTGTCAAGACGAACCAGTATGAGATTAGTTCGAGATCCCTTATCTCTATAAGGCGGAAATTAATATAAGAGGATTTTCATGCATTAAAACTTGTGAATCGCCTTTAGTTGAGTGATTAATCTGTAGGACAGGCACTCTAACTAAACCTAACTAAACTAACTTGAGATGGTTTTTGGTGTGATTTGACCTTTGGACTGGAAACTGTTTCATTGTGACTTTAATCAAATTATACACAGAATGACCTGACCAGACTGGCCTGTTGGTCTAGTGGTTAGTGACCCTAACTGCTATGCCGGAGGTCGTGGGTTCGATTCCCACCCAGGACAAATGTTTGTGTGATGAGCACGATCATTTGTTCTGTGTCTGGGTGTAATTTATCTATAATATGTATGTATGTATTTAGAAATATATAAGTATGTTTATCAGTTGTCTAGTACCCATAACACAAGCTCTGCTTAGCTTGGGACTAGATGGCGTTGTGTGATAGTTGTGGAAAATTTATTTATTTATTTATTTAATGAATATTGGTCTACTGTCAATCTTACGGTTTAATGTTTAAATGCATTTCGATTCTTCTTGTGTAATTTATTGTTTCTTTAGCAGAAGAGCTCGTGGGTAAATAAAAACAGCCCCTCGGGGTGATCTTTAGGTTAAGCCGCGTTAGCCTAGGTTGGCCCGTAACTATTTTAATTTAAATCAATGCACAGGGTGTAAGGGAACAAGGGGCCCTCCACAAACTGACTGGGTGAATTCAGTAACTTTTTTATAATCATATTCCACTTGATTTTTCTCAGAAGAATTTTATTTTTTAAATGGTTTTTGCCGTTGCTATTTAATTTTCCGTTAATGTAATGTACACACTTGCACTCCATTCATGTTAATTATATTTACGGTTAAATAAAAATATATACTGAATTCATTCCATTAGTCTGCAGAGATCCGTCTCTTTCACCCTGCATTGTCACAAAAAAGCTGACATAGCTCCAAAACCAACATCAAATCTTTTAGAACGGTAGCTCATTCCGATCCATTGAACACTGACTCTTATTTCTCTAAAAGCGCTGCAATTTTAAACAAAATCCATCTCGTGTGCCATTGTAATCAGATTTCGCTGAGTCCAATGAATTCCTTAATTAGATCTTGTTTCTGTGCTAGAAAGAATTTTATCTTTTAAGTCAAGACATTTGGCTGAAATAAGTTGTTTAAATACAGTCAGCATTTAAATTAGCTTGAACTGAAGTTTTTAGGATTTAATTCGAGTAGTTTTAGATTTCTTTTCCAGCTGTCAGTTTGATGTCTAGATAAGAGAAGAGAAGGTTAATTACTTAATTCGGTTGTAAATGTTCCGTTGCAAAACATTTTTTTTAATATTATTTTAAGAGGACGATTCATTTTATCCTGATAGATCAATTAGTTTTAAAGTTAGACTCGCCCCGGCTTTGCATGAGTGCAATATACTCCAAACCTTTCGTTTGAATCAGTCTATCTATTAGGTACTGAAAACTGCATTAAAATCCGTCTCGTTGTTTAAAATATCTAAGCGTACAATCAGCGGGAGCGATTTTGCTTTATACTGTGTAAAGATATACCGTTTTGTTTACTCAGGGGCAAAGTCGAACCAACAACCACTACTAACCAACCCTAGCAAATAATAATTAAAAAAAATCTTTTCTTTTTTCGTCGATATAGTTTCCCTAATTTCGATATACCTACTTATTATGCACATTATAAAAACACACTGTATTTGGAGGCTATCTAACATGCTACTAAAGTGCTCCCCTAAATACCATTCGTGATTCAAAATGTTTATTATTTCATTTGATAATGTTGACACGACTACGGAAACTGTCTCGCGATTTATACATAAATATCGCAGGTGACCCAGTTATGGTGTATGCCGGGACCACAGAATGAAAGGGATTGAGGTGTAAGATGGTAGCGGATGGAATATTAAAAAAGTTGATATGGTATAAAAACTATTATCGAAGAAATAGAATCGACTTCTAGTTTTCTCACTCCTTCCAATTTTCTTTGTCTTTTATCTTTGAAAAGTGTTTAAACTTTTTCAGTTGTCAACTGCATATGAACTACGTATAATACGTCATAACATAATATCACACCTGTAATTCCTGAAAGATTAGGTATAAGTGTATCTCTCGTCATGAAAAATTCAAAATCACGGTTAAGTTACAAACAGAACTTCGATAACAACCTCCTTTTCAATGAAGAGAGTCAAAGTTTCAATCCTGCTCCTCATATTATTATTTAAGCTCTTTTGCAGTCTTGCTATCTTTGTAAATAACATGAACTGATAATATTTCATGCTAATGGATGAGCGAAAGGCTATAGAAAATACACCCCATTTGTAAAGCCACTAAATTCAAAATCAAACGTTTTGATTCTAAGTTAATTGTTCAATCCAAAGAGGTAGGAATGATTGGTGCGATTACACGCGTATTATGTAGGCATATCCGAAATAAGCCGTTTCCACAATTCTATTTCCGGATCTCAAAATAACATTGATCTTACTTTCTTTATCTTGTGGTTTGTGCCTAAACCTGGTGCCCTAATTCTAATGCTGCCCATGGGCTTCTGTCTTGGCTTTATATGCCGTTGGAAGTAGGTATCTTTCAGGTATGCTGGTTTTCTGCCGGGGTTCCCCAGCACACAATGGGCTAAGAACGAACATGGGTGGGTTTTAGTCATTAGCCGCCTTATTAATAAAAATAGTTAAACCTGGTTTAACTTACGCTTGATTTATCTCGCATGCCGTCTCACTTCAAAAATATTCAAAAGAAAGTGACGGCGAAAGAGCGGGTGGGGTCATTTGAAGATTCGCCACCGAAAAAAAAACAGACATGGTGGTTTCTTCATGATATTTTTTTTAACGAAGCAAGTGATCATTATTGAATACGCACATTATTATTTTATTATAGCTAGCACATATTGTCCCACTGCTGCGCAAAGGTCTCCCTCCATTCCTTCCAACGGTCGCGATTTTGTGCAACTTCTTTCCAAGGAAAACATCCAGTTCGTACCGCCATCATCAACGTGGTCTACCACGACCCCGACCTTGACACGCACATGAATCTGAAAAATCAGTGGGGCGTGTTTGGGGTTCGAACTTGAAATCTATGACTTGACAACAGTCACATCACATTGCTTTATCTAGATTATTGTAGGTGATGAAGTGCGTGATGTAGAGTCGAACAAGCTAATAAGTATACAGGTAGAGTTTTTTTATAATTTGTCGTGTGTAAAAAAAAAAAAAAAATAGATTTACTTTTAAGGGGTTGAAAAAGTGGAAGTTTAATTCGAAAGTAAGACACACGATGAGTTTGTATAAAAGGAAAAAAAGAAGGCTCTTCAAGCTCGCGGAGTGGACATTGAACCATTGGTTCAAGGACCTCTTGCTGTGGAAAAACAATGAGGAGTTTGTTTGGAATAAAACATAGAAAGTTCAACTAGAACATTAACAGTGGTATATTGTATAAAAACGTTTTACACAAAATGTTGAACAAGGCTGTTTACACCTTAAAGCTAAATTTTCTGAAATAGAAACCAGGGCAGCGGGCCTCTGAAACCGAACGCGCACTGATTCTAACTTTCTCTGGCCAGATTATGTAAAAAAAAAGATTGACTTACTCATGGTACCATGAACGCACTCCCTACGCCGTAAATTGTCACCGAAGCGAACGCGGTTCTCCACGGAGCTGGTGAATCAGGCGATCGCTAGAGCACGTGCTCGATAGCGATTCACGGCACGACGTGTAGTCCTTGGGATCGTCTACCACACGGGAACGGTGGCAGACACTCACGCAGTCGCGGAGCCCTGCGGATGGGACGCCCCTCAATGGCGTTGGCTTGCTGATGAGCTGAACTGAGCGAAACTATCGCAACTCCAAAGTCCTCCCAGCATCACGGCGGAAACGACGCCATTGATGACGCCACGTGCAAGTTTATCGCGGTCCCATGTCCGAAACACTATGTTTATTGGATCACCGAGGCTAGTTAGATCGAACCCATGGCGACTACGGACCGCAATCCATCGCTGAATAGCGTTAATATAAATAAAGGAAAAATCTCGCGCTCATAGCGCGTGTAACTTTTTACTCCACCATCTTGAAATTTATTTAAAAACGAAAAAAACCTGCCGGGGCCGTGAGTCTGGATACGCGTCAAGCACGCGTGGCGGAGAATTCCAGACTGTCAAATCGAGTCCGCAGATCGCAAATCTGTCGCTTTGACAATTCGTTCCACTTGAAATGGTGATACAAAAAATGAATTACATATATTTATTAATTCTAAACTTAAGCTGGTACATCATAATTAATACGTTGCCGTATCCCATACACAACCATGACTTAATTATTTGTGTTCGTTTACTTTTGATAAAGTTATTGATTTTTTAAGTGCGACCAGACAATTGCTGCGCGTGACCCGTTTGAATATGACAGCTACGTGGAATGAAACGCACATTCCTCTATAAAATAATTGTTTTGTTGTTAAACAAATGTTTTAATTAATCCTATAACTATTGTTATATTTGGATTGTATGATTTATGAGGATTCCAAAGATGGTTTTAAAACTCAAATCCGTGCCGTAGACAACGAATAATCTGCATGCCAATATTGCCGACATTGGTTAGTGTTCTTAATGATTTCTGTGTATTTACAGTCTATCAATTCGAAGTAAATATTGTTTTGAGCTATCTAACACCTAACCGTCTCATTTGCGATGTTGGTTATCCGTTCTCTATTGTATTTTGGATTCATTGGTTTCATTGTTAAAATAACCTCAAAATGTTGTTGTCCAAAGTTATTTGTTCTGTTGAAAAAACTAGTAGCAGCTTATGTAATTTATCTGCTACAAATTCTAGTACACTGAAAATATTGATTGCAATTTTGTTTTATAAAGCGTTTGGCATTTAGCGACTGATCTAAAACGCTATATCGTTTGACGTCAGTCTCGAAATGTATCTGTATGTCGCAGATTCAACACCGAGGCACAATATTTAGAGTTGACAATTTAGAATAACGCCATCTATCATCGTTTTTCGGATCTATCATCGTTAAAGTCGGAAACGTCAAGCAGTGAGCTTGGGTGAGGTCGTTACACTGACGTATAAATCGTATGGACTTGGCATACCTACAAAAAAAACGTGTACACTTTACTGAGAGCGGATAAAATGGCGGCTAATAGAGCCCCCTAACGATCGATATTTCTATAAAATAACATCGATAAAAAATTGTGAGAATGTTTTCTTAGGGTTCACATCTGACGAAAAATGCATCGCATATTATATATATTATCAGTTGACGTACCCAACTTTGGTACCAAACAGCGAGCGGATAAAATGGCGACCGGCCGCATATAGGTATTTCAATGACGCTAGGAACGAAGGGTTGTTTCAAGTCCATATGATTTATACGTCAGTGGGTCGTTAAAGAGCGTGGCAGGTCTGGTTTGTCAGTTTTCGGTTGACAGATGACAGCTGTCATTTGCGTTACTTTTTGGTGAGACAGGAGCGCGAACGGTTCTTCTGCCCGCCTGTATCGAACTGACCGCGTTTCCGTACTTTAATCCATTTCCATCAGCTTGATCGTTTGAGATTTTGTTAATTTGTTATCGGAAGTAAATAAATAGGCGGTTGTAATCAGTGTTGAGACTATTATTTCGTACCTCCGCCATGCCGAACTTGGACTCTGACAACGATGAACCCGAAATAGTTGACCTATCTTCGTCATGTATAATATATTATTATAATAAGTAAATCCAAATTAGCTGACTGTGTACTTAATGCCTTGTTCGACCACACTTATTAATTTTATTAAACCAGTCTCCCATTCATTCATCAGCCGCTTCGCTTCGCTTCGCGCTTGTGGTTGCACCACAACCACAGTTCCCCCCGAAGGTCTGCCCAGTACTCTCAAGGGTGCTAGTGTGTGCTCAGTTTAGAATGAGTTATGAACATCGGGCGAGAAAACTTTTTTATACGCTCTCCTTGCAGTTTCATTTTATTCCTCCCTTTTATTAATTGTTCCAAGTTTTTGTCAAAGCGTTTCTGGCCAGTTCTGTGAGTAAGTGCCTATTGAAGGCACTAAAAAGTTTTAATGCAATCTTGAATTATATTTTTTTTGTCTGGCTTTTCACAGGTCTATAAATTTTCTTGTTCATTGGAATTCAATGGTCTGGAAAAATGCGTGGGACGTAGCATTGTGATGGGTCGGCGACATTCGATGGAGCGTATGTCAAACATGAATTATTTCTTTGCGAAGTGATATAAAATCTTCGAAATGAGTGTGTTAAATACTTCTTTATAAAATTGTTGTTTCTTGGAATACTAATGATTGGCTAATGACAATCAAAAAATTCTCCTGTCATTGCTTGTAATCAATTTATTTGACACAGAATATTAGGCACATATATTTTTGTTTAGTAGTATTGATTAATAGTAGTATTTGTGCAATTTGTTCGAAAGAGTTACCCCGGCCCCGGAACGCTAAGGGCATTAGAAGGAGCACGGATAGGTTTTAGTCAGTAAGAGTCTGACACTCCCTTTTGTTCCGACTAAGAGAGATACTTAAAAAGCAAAGTAACGATGAATTATAAGTCAAAATAGCGAAATTATAGACTGTATAATACTGTACCTATAATAGGGGATCGGACTGGGTCAAAATAATATGATTCTGATTAGTCCGTAAGTTAGATTATCGAAAAATATTGAATACGTGTTTTTTGTTTTATCAAATCAATAAAAAATGACGAAGATAAAACGCGTCAAAGATCTTGGAGTGGGGCTTGAAACGTCACTTGTGTCGTTAAAATGTACTATCATATGACGTCACACGAGTTTTCGAAGCACTGTATCGTCTTCATTTTAAGTTTACGTGAAAAAAGAAAAAATACGTGTCCAATAATTTTTGGAAATCTATCTGACGGAC
Source organism: Diarsia mendica (assembly GCA_949316265.1). Lineage (NCBI taxonomy): Eukaryota > Metazoa > Arthropoda > Insecta > Lepidoptera > Noctuidae > Diarsia > Diarsia mendica. The sequence continues at coordinate 11,302,688 of OX438910.1, read as the reverse complement.
TAATTAGTTTTTTTTTGTCCGATCCCATAATCCCACCCCCGCTTCGCACGGTTGGAATGTGCTACATATTTATACATTACGGACATGTTTTAATACGGACATGAATCCGAAAAATTAGAAGTCTCGGGTCACTTTAGACCTCTGGGGAACTACCGTGCAGTGGTAACATAACCAAAATAAACCGACCTCTTATTCTACTAAAACTCTGTACTTCGCTAGACCAGCTAAATGTATTACCTCTGGCGCGAGATCCAGTACTGTACAACGACATTACTTTAATTTGACCTTATTAGAAAGGGACGTCTCATTTCATATATGATCTTAATAAATGTAATGAACATGTTTAAAATAAATTCGTTCAACTCAAAATTTTCAACCGCGCTCTTGGAAATTGAGTTTTTGCAATTTGATTTAAGTTTAATGTTATTTTAAACGAATTTAACATAACATCACGCCGGTGATAATACTTTCCTGTAAAATAAGCTATCTGTCAGTAAAACTCGTCAAATTTTGACTGGCCTGTTGGTCTAGTGGTAAGTGACCCTAACTGCTATGCCGGAGGTCGTGGGTTCGATTCCCACCCAGGACAAATGTTTGTGTGATGAGCACGATCATTGTTCTGTGTCTGGGTGTTATTTATCTATAATATATATGTATTTAGAAATATATAAGTATGTTTATCAGTTGTCTAGTACCCATAACACAAGCTCTGCTTAGCTTGGGACTAGATGGCGTTGTGTGATAGTTGTGGAAAAAAAAAAAAAAATTAACCAGCCGTTTGGAGACCAGTCTGTTGGAAGAAACAGACAGACACAATTCAATTATAATTTATTTGTATAGACGACAGCATGTTACGTATTATTAGTACTAGCGCCAATCGATTCGAAATGCAATTTACTTCAATCTAACATGCACTCCGTGTTTTACGAGAGTTAAAACAATACAAGATGACAAAAAACAGGAATAATGAACTTTCTGAAATATCATTTCGAGTTGTTCTCTTATGTTTGATTTGTTTTTGTTATATACGTGAGTATTTTTTAGATTTACTCCTTTGGGTTTTGTTTTTGACGTGACAACGTCTATTAAATCGATGATCGCCGGCTGCTTGCACGAAAAACGAAGATGACTCATTGTTCCGTTACGCTTATTGTACGCTTGCGCCCGCATCTATCCTGTTGTGAATTTTGTTATGACGTTGTCACGTTAAACTATTGTCCGTAAACCGACTTTACAGACAACCAATTTTTTTACTAAGAAACAGCCAGTTTGTGGGTCATCATCATCATCATTTCAGCCAAGAGACGTCCACAGCTGGACATGGGCCTCCCCTAAGTTTCACCACATTGACCGGTCCCGCGTGCCTCGCACTCAGCGGATCCCCGTAACCTTTACCACGTCATCGGTCCACCTCGTTGGAGGTCTTCCAATGCAACATCTTCCGGTACGCGGTTACCACTCCAGAACTTTTCGGCCCCATCAGCCATCCACTTTGCAAGATATAGCTTGAGTCTTACTTATTAAAACAAATTAATGTACGTGTTAATAAAGAATCATTTTTTCTCACCACAGATTACAATCACTGCCGCGTTTTACGTCTAGATGAATACTATAGAATAAAAGTAAAATACAAACTTGTTGATCCCTTTGAACTGCCTGGCGGATTAGAATATCTTCAAGATATGGAAGACTTAAGGAACTGCACTTGTCCTCGCGCTTTCTACTCTTGTTGCGGCGAAGACAATGAAACCTACTTCAATCCCTGTGTCCTAAGGTGCATGAACAGAACCACAATGCGTAGACTGGGTCCATGCATTATCTATAGAAGATCAAGCACAATTCTTCTCAATATGCAAATTCCTTCAATATGGAAAAATACGAGTGACAGTCTTGAAATAGACTCTGATGAAGAGAGCGACGATGTGGTTTTTGCAGCACCTTCGCTAAAAGAAGATAATTGATGATAGTTTATTTTTGAACTCGAGAACTCACACACATCACACCACCCACATAACACACACACACGTATGGTCTTTTTATACTTTGAACTCACAATGAGTGTCGAAAGTCCCTTCATGAAGGCGAAAGTTCTCTCAGTCATTGCAGTAATCTTACTATTGTGGATCATACCTTGGAACCTTCCAGTTACGTGGATATTGGAGGTTAAAGCTTCTACTATGTTTTTATTGTTATAACTTTACTTAAAAAAACATTCATAAACCCTGTACTATTCAATGCATTCATCAGCAAAATGAATGGATAATGTTGCTATAGTTAGTGATAAATAAAATAATAAAACAATAAAAGATGTTGAGTGTGCATTACATATTTATATTAATAAGTAATACTGTCGCAAATCATATTTTAATCAACATAAAACTTGACAATGACCTGTTTGTTATTGCAAAAACTTGACAAAATTTTTATGCTTTCATCAATAAAATAAAACATCTATGTACTTTTCGTTATACCAAAATATTGACTTGTAAGAGGTCTAAAAGCAAAAAGGTTAAAGGATTCGTGACGTAAGGCATAGTCGTTACTTACGAATATCCGTTTAAATCCGCATGTCACACCGGAATGTAACATTTACATACTTATTTTATGAACTGTTTTACTTCAGTTTTTTTAGGGGTAACTCTGTAATGGGTACCCATGCATAGACCAATCTAGGCAAGCGCGGCTTAACTAGCCACGAGCTCCGCAAATCTTTTACATTATTAACCGGTGGCAAAAAGTTACACGGTATGCCTGGTGGGTTTATCAGACCCGGATTTTTAACTTGTAAATTCTAAAATATTTATTGATAAATAAGTTATTTAAATGTACGCATATGTTTACTACAGGTGTATGTTAGAAAATATTGAAAATCAACAACTTTTAATAATTATAATGCCAATTAAACTTAAGTAGTGTTTTTAAATCGTTTTAAACTTAGGTACATACACACTGCACACTGATACACACACACTGCACACTGATACACACTGTACTTATTAAAAACTAAAGAGATCTCAACAAGACTGTAATTATAAACATATAAGGCACTTCTATGTATGTACTTATTAATAACAAAAGAATATTCAGTCTATAAACATTTTCCAGAGCTCTGGTCCGAAAGCAAATTGCATATCGGAAAACTATATGCACGTCCTACTACCACGAGAGTGCGTTCTGGACTCAGGTAGTGGGCTGCGGGTGCCTAGTAATTCATAACGGCCAGCTACTAAGTGCGGTTAGGCGAGAAACTAGAATTTAAAGGAAACACAATGGATTATGTACACAGGTGGGTCTGACGGACCCTACCAGGCATGCCGAAGGTTAAAATAAATAAAATGGAAGTGTGTTTTTTATTTCAAAATATCAGCTTTTTACTGAATGCTTAAGCAGTGATAGTCTAGACAAGTCATAGGTCTCGGATTTCTCGGACGTTTCGGATTCATAAGTGCATTGTATAAACATCACATGATTCGGTGAAGGAAAACATCGTGAGGAAACCAGCATGCCTGAGGGGCTGACTCCACGAGCGATAGAATCGCGGCGATAATATCTACATACACTCTCTATGGGGATGTCTCCACGAGCGAGAGAATCGCGGCGAGCCAGAATGTATAGAAATACGTGCTATGACGATAATATCGCCACGATTTTACCGCTCGTGGAGTCAGCCCCTTAAATTCTTGACGGGCATTTAGAGCCAAGTGAGCGGCCCAACTTTGACTACAGGTTACAGACTAACCACATGATAAAAGAAGAAGAAGAATACTAAACGCTTATACAAAGTAAGTATGGTACTTATTACAAAACCACAATTTTTAAATGTATTCTTTCTGGCCGTTTATTCCGGCTACTCTCCAAAATGGCTGGGTTGATTTTCACGGAACTTTTACCGGCAGATAGCTGCTGGGCTGATGACAAGGTCTAACATAGGCTTCTTTTATTTTTGAGAAATAGTGGTTTCGTGCAAAACAAATAAAATTCTTGAAATTTATTAACAAGACGACAAAAATCGAATTTAATTTGAACATACATCTAGTTATAACTAATCTCACTACAGCTACGGTGTAAATGTTTCCACATTGAAAGGGTCAAAACGCTTTCCTGGGTTCCTTCCGTGACAGGCGCATTTGAATGACACTGTAAATGGTCCTAATAGGGTGACGCGCAATGAAATTACTTCGGGTTCAAATCTTGACGCTCTACTTACTTAGGTGTCTAGCGACGGGCACGAAACGGGCGACGACGGCGGAGCGGGGCGATCGAGCGATGTATGGGTGGAGCGACGGCGACGAGAACAAAATAGTTTGGTTTTGTCGCTTGCGCGGGTACTACAGTCTTTTATTTAACGGTTTGTTTCGTGCCCGCTCGAGATATCGCTGCCTCATTGCCCCGCGTCGCGTCGCGTCGCCCCGCTGCCGCCATCGCTTGGCCGTCGCAAGTTTCGTGCCCGCAGACTTAGTCCCACAGGCTTGCGACAAAATGACTAGCCAGTAGGAATATATACCGCGGTCCCGCAACAAGACATTTTGTGATTTAAAAAAATCAAAGACAGTTTATGATTGAATATACATAAACTGTCAACCTTGAGAGTGTGACAATATGAATTGGAAACAATGATTGTAGTTATAATTACCAGGGAATCTAACCTTGTACTCAATAAAATCTAAAGTGAATCTATGAAGTCCCCGTCGCGGTTTCCTATCATTGTTTTTCATTAGCTACAAAAAAGTCATTAGTAATTTACTAATTATTTTACCATTTCCCAGTTTTTATTTCAAATTGAGTTGAAATCTCATAAAAAGTAATTGCATGATAAATAATATAATTACTGCTAAGTGTAATAAAAATTCTAATTACAAAAGCCTTGGCTTTTACATCGCTTTGCTTTCGAATCTTGTAAGATACTGATATGACAGTCCATTCTGGGAAACTTTTTTTTATTGCATGTAAGTCATAATCATCTTCCTGCCCTTATCCCATTCTATTTGGGCTCGGTGCAACACGTTTTCTTCTTCCATTCTTCCCTGTTAGACGTCACGGTGGCATTTACTCCTTTCTCATTCATATCATTCTTCACACAATCCATCCATCGTTTCTTTGGCCTTCCTCTCCCTCTCCATCCATCAACATTTTTATCTATCATATCTTTTTCAGTATTTCATCCCTCCTCATTACATGACCATACCAAGATAACGACTTCCTTTCAATTTTTCTGTAACAGGTGCCACTTTCAAACTTCCTCCAATATACTCATTCCTTACTTTATCCATTCTTGTCATTTCGCACATCCATCTTAACTTTCTCATCTCCGCTACATGCAATCGCTTTTCATCCATCTTTTGGCAGAACGGCAGAGGCTTCTACTGGCTTAAAACTAAGTATTTTTTTAAGATAATACACCAATTTTTTCTTAGGTACTTTTGTCTTTTTTTAATCGTTTTATTTATTGTTTTCAAATCACTAGTAAAAAAAAATTGTCAAGTACCCAAGTGTATCATACTAGCTGGACCCACAAAACTTTGTCTGCGTCACATCATATAGCTTATATATTTTATCCTTACTCGATGAATCGACTATCGAACATTAAAATAAATTTTAATTTCGTCCAGTAGATCCTGATATTTTAGCGCGTTCAAACAATTAAACAAGCTAGCTTTATAAATAGTATAGAAGATAAAATAATCATTGTTTTTTTCAGTTGTTGGACTTCTTTGCACCGTTAACGTGCAACGTTATTATGACGGCGAAGATTTCGCTCATTGGTTTACCAAATTTTCTATTGATGAGCCTATCCTAGAAAGGGTTCCGGCAAGATGGAATTGTAACGCGTGCCCGTTCGTCTATTTTCCAGTTTGTGGCTCTGACAATCTTACCTACGTTAACGAATGCAAGCTTTTATGTGCTAATAGAAATAAGACGAGAAAAGTTAATGTGACTAGAACAGGGCCTTGCAGAATCTTTCCAGATAAGAGAAAATAAGGTCACTAAGTTTAAAAAAAAAATGTAAGAGAATAAATACAATTGTTTTAATGTGTCTCGAAGGTAAGATTTGCATAAAAGGCAGTCAAAAACAAAAAATCGAGGAAATTGAGAATTAAATTGTTCCTATACGAGGCCTTAATTGGCAGGTTGCGTTGGTAGGCCTCCCACCAGGTGGAGCAAGAACATCACGAGAGTCGCGGGCAACCGATGGATGCAAACGGCAGGTTGCCGTTCGTTATGGCTTTCTATGGGGGAGACCTTTGTCCAGTAGTGGACGACTTATGGCTGATGATGATTAGGCCTATTATTATTAACTTGACGATTGTCAAGATTTCGTAACTGCGTCTAAAAAATACCAATAAAACTTAACCCGATTTGGGTTTCAAACCCAGGACTTCATGAGAGCTTGCAACCACTAGACAAGGAGACAGTCAAATATAGGTAAGGGTAAGCCCATTATATGTACAACTAGCTTTTGCCCGCGACTTCGTTCGCGTGGAATAGGGACTTCCGGCAGATTTTTGGTTTATAAAAAAAAAAAAAAACTATCCTATAGATGTCCTTTCTCAAGTTCCAAACTATGTCTGTACCTACCAAATTTCACACAAATCGGTTCAGTAGTTTAGGCGTGAAGCAAAGACAGACAGACAGAGTTACTTTCGCATATACCCCCTTATTAATAAAAAAAAGTTAAGCCTGCTTAAACTTACGCTTGGTTTATCTCGCATGCCGTCCCTTTCTTTTGAATATTTTTGAAGTGAGACGGCATGCGAGATAAACTAAGCGTAAGTTTAAGCAGGCTTAACTTTTTTTTTATTAATAAGGCCGTTATAATATTAGTTAGGTTAATACTTATACACAACATTTTCACGCTCTATTAAACCCTATGAATATATCAAATGTATACCATTGTGTCGCTGTCGGTAAGGTCTCCAAATTTTAAGAATCATTGAGCTAGAAGATTTCGTACAAACAATTAACATCAGTCAATTAGCTGAACCAGTAGACAGAGATAATGGAGAAAATCATTAGTGTGTGTTATATGGATCGACGTTCACAGAAAATATCCTTTAGTGATTCGGACATAAGATTAAAAGCCGGCTGAAGTAAAGTTAGAACTGCGAGCAATCATGAGCAAGCTAAGCGAGTGAAGCCACGGCAGAGAACTACGAGCTTTACATACAAGTTGTTCACTGTGTAATTGCTTTGTTTGGGTTATTATAATTATCGTAAAACGATAAATCGGTAGTACAGACTATTTTGCCGGCAACATAGGTAAACAGACTGTAAACCCTTCACGAAACTGTCAATCAAGCATTCTGTACATGATCCAACTAAGTAAGATTCATAATTATAATCAACATGTTCCCACTGCTGGGACTCAGGCCTCCTCTCTACGAGAGGGAGTGGGCTACAATCCACTACGCGGGCCCAGTGTGGTTTGACAGATGTCACATATCTTCGAATTTTTTGATTCTAAGACATTTTTTTTTCACGTTTTCCTTCACCGTTTTCAGAGCAGTGGTGATAATAGTACATTACTGCAGAATCCAGTAAGTAAGCCTTCCTGGCCAAGTATGAGTTAACCGGACCGAACCGCAGGTGAGGTCTGGTTATATACGAGGCCAGGATGGCTTTCTTACTGGTTGAGGTTTGTATAATGCTTTTCTCAAAAATTAAAGAAAGTTTAACAACAAATTCGTTTAATTAATATTGAAGGTTACATTCCTATGTGAAAAACACAATAGCACTTTTTGGCCGACCCGGGAATCGAACCCAGGACCTCACGCTCTGCAGTCGAGCTTGCGACCACTAGACCAACGAGGCAGTTTAGGAAACAACTTTAGAAAAAACTTTTTAATAAACTGAAATTACTAAATAAAATCATAAAATCCCACACTATAAATGTCATACCAAAAAGAGAGATAGATATATATTTGGAACCTCCCTTCTATAACCATGTTATAATGGCTAAACTCTAATCTGTGTCTGGTACTATGTTTTTTTTTCTAAGCAGATCTAAAGAGGATGACCTAGTGTCCAGTAAGTAAATTACAGTACCCGGCGATAAATTTTGCACATCGACCTTTGGAAAGAGACAATCGGCAAATTTCGGCTTGGTAGAGCGTTATCTCTGTCGCACACTACCTATGTGACGTTTTGTCAGTCGTTGTTCAAGTGCGATAGAGTGCGGTCGCGTCCAATTCAAAATATATAATAAGAGTTGTTAACACCCCCAAATTTTAATAATTTAATTAAAGTTGTACTATGGCATCTTTAGGAAAAAGAGGGAAACCTTTACGAGGTCAGTCACGAGAAATGATTTACAATGTTTATAAATATATTGTAACCGAAGCTGACAGATTTAAAAAAAATGAAGATGAAAATGTAAGTTGTTATTTTAAGAAGGTTCAAGAGCGAGTTGCAAATGCCACTGGAATTTCAAGAAGAACTTTGAACAATATTTTAAACGAAGTCAGTACTGAAACACATTCTACTGAAATTAAGTTCAGCTCTCCAAAAAAAGGGAGACCAAAAAAGCAATTTCGTTTGGATATGGACGATTTTGATTATGATGTTGTACGAAGAATGGTGTATGATTTTCACTTACGATTTAATGAACTGCCAACAATAAAATCATGAAAAGCTAAATTATCTGAAGCTTTTAATTACAATGGGTCTGAAAAGACGTTGAGAAAAATACTTCACGAGATAGGATTTCGGTTCACTAAAATGGAAGATAATCGAAAAGTTCTAATGGAAAAGCACGGTGTAAGTCTCAAACGAATGGAATACCTCGATAAAATACGCAAATTTCGCGAATCAGGAAAAAATATCGTCTACATGGATGAGTCTTACATACATACATCCCACACTAAAGGGAAATCTTGGAGTGATGATAAAAAAAAAAGGAGTAAAAAAACCAATTTCAAAAGGTCAACGTTTGATAATAGTTCATGCGGGAAATGAAAAAGGCTTTGTACCCGGTGCCTTTTTAATGTATAAATCCACGGACACTACAGGTGACTATCACAATTAAATGAATAACGATAACTACGAAAAATGGCTGGTTAATCAATTAATCCCAAATAGACCCAGTGATTCTGTTCTAGTTATCGACAACGCACCCTATCACAATAAATATGTTGAAAGACCCCCCAACTCAAACACCATTAAACAGGAAATGATCAACTGGTTAAACAGACACGAATTTCCAGTTGATCCAAAATTAACAAAAACTCAGATTTACGCTATTATATGTCAGCACAAAGAGAGATATATACAGAGTTTTCCGTGGACATAGTACTTGCTGAACATGGGCACACTGTGTTGCGGTTGCCACCATATCATCCGGATTTTAATCCAATTGAAAATATATGGTCACAACTGAAAGGCTATGTAGCTTCTAGAAATGTGGGTATGAATTTAACTACAGTAAAAACATTACTGACTGAAAAAGTAAACATGATCGGGGCTGAAGATTGGAAAAAGGTTTGCGATCATGCAATCAAATGTGAGAATGAATATAGAAGCATTCAACATGGTTTGGACAATTACACTGATAGACTAGTGATAAATACGGCTGACAGTGACAGTGATATTGACATCTTTGAGAGCACAGATAGTGAAATGGAAATAATTGAGAATTAGAATTATTATTAATTTTAATGGTGTTTATTTTGTACACTACAGCTGTAATTTTCCAAAATAATTAAATACATAAACGTAATGTGAACATGTTTTTTTTTTCATTTTATTTTACCCCAACCTAAAGTCATCACATAAAGAAAAATTGGTGTATTTTATATAAAGAATAAAAATAATTATCAAAAGAAGCAAATCATAATTGTTTTAACAGCTCGTAATAGATACCGGACTGTTTGAATTTCGTGCGACAGAGATAACGCTCTACGAAGCCGAAATTAGCCGATTGTCTCTTACCAAAGGTCGATGTGCAATATTTATCGCCGGGTACTGTACATACTTACTTACTGGACAGTAGGAGATTCCAAATTTAAAATCTCGCTTCTTACTGGACAGTTGTGAACAAGTCTCCGGTAAAGTTCACTTTCTGGATACTTTTTAGAGATGTTATGGCAACATTACATACCATTTTTGAGAAAACTAAATTACACAAAGTAATTCGCCAGCCCAGGTTCGAGACCATGACTTACTATTTATAAGTCGGGGCTACTTTTACACCCTAAAGCTGCAGTTCCACTGAGGCGGAGTGGAACGGTGCGGATCGGGGTTGTGTGCTGGAGTGGAGAAGAAATGAGGATCTCAAGCCAAGTGATTGGTGAATCGCGGCACCAGCTCGTCTCCGCTCTGCCTCAGTGGAACGGCAGCCTCAGTTTGCAATTTTTTTTAACCTTACGCATGTGAAGCCGCTAGCTAGTTCAATAATAATTATGTCTTTATACAGAATTAAAAGTCTGACGTCAGTTTACATTTTCAGTGGTTTTAACACTACAGTACACGCGCCCCTTTTTTTTACTTGAGTACACGCGTGGCCTACTATGGTAGGCCATTTTAAAATATCAATAACATGTATATTCCTAATTATCTGAATAAAACAACAAATGAAATTAAAAGGTGTTTATTTAACTTAGTCTTAGAACCTTACTTTTTACAAAAATCATTAAGAAAGTATTAATAATCAACAATTTAGTAAATATATAAGAAAAATTAACAAAAATGGCACTTCTGAGATCAACGTAACTTTTTTTTAACTTAAAACTAAACTGTATTTATATTTTCTTTGTTTTCATAGTATTCAGGACACACTACTGCTCGGTGATCGGGACAAATCCATTTATTGCAAATTTTAATATTTTACATACATTATTACATCAAAAGTTACATACCTCAATTTGGTACACCAATACACGCGCGGACTACTTTAGTAGGCCCACGGTTTTGGCGCCAAATTGCTTGCGCGTGCGTCGCGTACGGGGTCGCGAGGGGTACCGAGGTTGTGACAAAGACGAGGCTTACCTGGAATCACTAGTTTCTAGCGCGCTATACTAAAAAGTTATTGGAAAAAGAGTTACCCTGGTCTACTATAGTAGGCCGCGCGTGTACTGTAGTGTTAAGTACCTAATAATCATTCACAAAGTCAAGACTAAATCACAAGTTTTTTTCATACTTAAGATAAAAAATAATTACAAGTTTATTACATACTTAAGGCTTAATGGAAACGCGAGTCTTACTAAGAAAGATTTCCCTATTAACTGATTGATTTCCAAAAGAATCGGATAATGGAAATACCAACATTTTTAATTAACAAAATCATATTTTGCTGTAAGTAGCTAGTAGTAGTACGTCCTAACGAAAATATTCAAGATTCAGTATTCAACCAGGTTGCTATGGTTACGGAAAATAACAAGGTTGTCAACTGAGGTTGTCAAATTAAATAATTAATTATTTGCTGTTGATAAAAAATGCTATGCAATAGCTTTACCGCGGCAGTCTCCGAGTGCCACATTTAGTTTTTTATTTGCACCTAAAAAGTGCCAACGGGGACTATGACAAAGGTTCCACCGTTGGTCCGTCCGTATCGTTCATATATATTTTAACCGAAGACACTTTGAGACAATTAGGTATACATTTTTTTTTAAATAAAGTTGAAAATAAGGAAAACATTTCTTCGGAGATTTTGGTTTGATCTTTATAATTACAATAATAAACCATCAACTAAAAATAATTTAACCAAATATCAACCAAACCAGAAGTTAGTGCTTTAAAAATGCCATGTTCTAATTCCTACACTTAAAAGAATGCCTAACTATCTACCTACTATTTTACAGTGTTCTTTTTTTTTGGGGTGGTAGGAAATCATCAAATAACCCCTCCCACTCTGCATGCGGGCAGAGTGGAAGGGAGTGTCAGACTTCTACTGACTAAAAACCTCCCATGTTCCTTCTTAGCCCTTGTGCCGAGGCCGCGGTATCTCTTTCGAATAACCTCGACAGTGTGGAACCCTTCGTGTGTGAATTCGACTTGCACTTGTCCGGTTTTCTTTTTTCATCATCATCAATAGCCTATTAATAATCCCACTGCTGGGACACAGGCCTCCTCTCTTTGAGAGGGAATGGGCTATAATCTACCACGCGGGCACAGTGCGGATTGGTAGATGTCACATGTCTTCGAATCTTTTTAGTTCTAACACATGCTGGTTTCCTCACGATGTTTTTCTTCACAGTTTTGAGAGCAGCGGTGATGAAACAAATTTTCACAAAGTAATCTGCTCTGGGTTTGAACCCACTGTCTACTTTATAAGTCGGGGCCGCCACCGCTGGACCACCGCTGCTCACCAGCCGCTTGCTGTTTTCTTTTTTAACATCACACAATTATTAATCCATATTTGTCATTATTATTTGTTCATATGCCTGTAATGCAATTTTTTGTATTTATAGTTGCAATCGTTTATCTGGCATACCTACATGAGCAGATCCACGTTGAAGGGCAAACCGTGACGGCTTTGCCGTACGAACCAAACAACTCATTTTATATTCAAAATTATAGTATGACTAAGGTAAACGATAAACCGGACTTAATTCAAAAACTAACAACGTGTAGATGTCCACGAATATACATCCCAGTGTGTGCTTCAAATAGCCAAAGTTTCACCAATGTATGTTTAATGTTTTGCGTGAACTCAAAAAATTATTGGTGGAAAACTAAACAAGAACTAAAAGTTCAGTACGCAGGACTGTGTATGAGTTTCTTTGAACCTTTTGATTACTGATTGTGGAATAAAGCTCGATTTACTGAAAGCCTTCGTTTCATTTATGAAAATTATCGCCTATAGGTACTAAAACAGAGCAACGGTGGCCAAGTACAGCAGTAGTACATCATATCATATCAGCCCGTAATCACCCACAGCTGGGTATCACCTCATCACCAGCCTATCATGTTCCCACTGCAGGGACTCAGGCCTCCTCTCTAGGAGAGAGATGGGCTATAATCTACCACGCGGGCCCAGTGCGGATTGGTAGATGTCACATATCTTCGAATTTTTTCGTTCTAACACAAAGTAATGTGCCTGACGGGGTTCGAACCCACGACTCACTGTTCGTAAGTCGGGGCCGCCACCACTGGGCCACCACTGCTCCTCACTGCTGGGTATAGGCCTCCCCTTTATTTTGCCGGTCTTCTCTGTTTTGTTCGTCTCTCATCCATCCACTTCCCGAGCTCCTGACGATGTCGTCCACCCAACGCGCTTTAAGGCGGCCCTGGTTTCTCACGCCCAACCTTGGCCACCACTTGGTCACAATTTTTCTCCATCGACCATCTCCGCGTCTAGCAACTAACTAACACTTTCGTCCGACTCCGGATCTCGGTGTTGCGCACTCAGTCTCGTAGGGTTATGCCGAGCATAGCTCGCTCCATGGCCCTTTGTGCAACTCGTATTCGGTTCACAGTCTCCTTGACACATTGGTTGAAAAGGCGGGTTTTTAGGCACTGGGGTATCCTCCTAGACCGGAGGACATGCTCGAGCTTCCCAAACGCCGCCCACGCTAGTTGTATCCTCCTGCAGGAGAGTTCCTTTTTTGACTGCTCCTTGTCAAAAGATAGAACATGTCCCAGACGTTCTCTTCCAACCATAACAGCTGAAACAGAATCAGCCGGAGTTCGCGACATCACCTTCGTCTTGGACATGTTCATTCTCAGGACTTTCGAATACCAAAAGAATTTTTAAAATTGGTCTACATTTGACAGAGATATCGTTGAATATACATAAAAAAAAACATACACACGAGTAGAGAACCTCCTCCTTATTGGAAGTCGGTTAAAAAGTGGTAGGCTGCTACTCGAGTCACAGAACCCATGACCTGTCCATGACGTAAGCCTAGGCATGGTTCGTCATCCGATGCGACATTGCACTAAATAGGGATTTAGGGCTCATGGGGTGGTGAGTAATGGGCCAGCTGGTCGTTTGTTCTTCTTATGACGACAGGCCGTGTCGACGGCGCGAAAGTGTTCCACGCAAAAGAGATGTCAGCAAATTGAAAGAGGGTCGCAAGAACTGATGCCTGCCAGGGCTGCGGGACTGCTCGAAAGAGATACCTCAGCTCAGGAACAATTAGTACAAGTCTGACATTCCGTTCCGGTCCGCCCAAAGCTGGAGGGATAATCTGTGGTTCAGTGTTAGAGATTTTTTACCGGTTTTGTATTTTTAATAAAAAAGTAAACCATTGCTTCAAAATGTTATTGTTTTATATCCACTAGTACTGTCAAATAAATGAAACCACATAATTAGGTCGCAATTTATGGTTCTCACAAGCAAAACAAAACGTGCCGTTTTCGTGACGTCATTTTCTATCATCAAAAGAATCGCTTGTTTTTGGTCACTTTTAAGTTGATGATTTTTGAGGAGAGAAAAAGACGTCATGGAATTCCTGAGGTTATGCGACTTCGGACGTGGGCACTCGTGCCTTTTTAGGGTTCCGTACCCAAAGGGTAAAAACGGGACCCTATTACTAAACGTCCGTCTGTCTGTCACCAGGCTGTATCTCAAGAACCGCGATAGCTAGACAGTTGAAATTTTCACAAATTATGTATTTCTGTTGCCGCTGAACAAAAAATACTAAAAACAAAATAAAATAAATATTTAAGGGGAGCTCCCATTCAACTAACAAAATTTTTCGTTTTAGTACGAAAACCTTCATGTGCGAGTCCGACTCGCATTTAAATTTTTTTCAGTTACAGAGTACGTGAGCTGCTCCGGGACTTGAGTGTGTCTCTAAGCAATATGAAGGTTTGATCTGGTAGAGTGTGACCACTTGACCAAGCCTTTTTTTAATGAGCAATTAAATAGTTTTATAAAACTATTAATTGCTCATTAAAAAAACCACGCCTTAATCTAGCAATCCATTATTTGCATTTAGTACATATACATTTACTGCTGATTGCTGAGTTTTAGTGCACATTGATTTTAAATCCAAATTGTTTGGCAGCAAAATATTAGTAAGCTTAAAATGTTTTAACTTTAAATATGAAAATGCAATTTATTTGTAAGTTTCTGTTTATAATATCTAGTAGGTGAATTAAAATACTTAAGCAAAAAAATCATATTTGGGCCTGTTCGGTTTAGGATATTATATAGTTTATGGAGCTAGTGGTTTAATAATAACTGCCACTCGGGTCAATCTTTAGGTTAAGCCGCGCTTGCCTAGGTTGGTCTGTGGATGGGTGACCGCCCATTACATACCGAGTCTCCTTCGTGCCTCGGAAAGCACGTTAAGCGGTTGGTCCCGGTTGCCATAATTATATAGATCTTTGGCAATAGGGGATCGGACAAAAAAAACCAATTAGTCCGTCAAATAGATTTCCAAAAAATATTGGACACGTATTTTTTCGTTTTTCACGTAAAGTTAAAATGAAGACGATACAGTGCTTCGAAAACTCGTGTGAGATCTTTGACACGTTTTATCTTCGTCATTTTTTATTGATTTGATAAAACAAAAAACACGTATTCAATATTTTTCGATAATCTAACTTACGGACTAAACAGTATCATATTATTTTGACCCAGTCCGATCCCCCATTGTAACAGGTAGTCAGTGACCTGAAAGTCGGACAATCAGTCTTACCAAAGGGTATCGTATTGCCCAGTATTAACTGGGTTGTGATGGTAAGATAGGCAGTCGCTCCATGTAAAATACTGGTACTCAGCTGCATCCAGTTAGACTGGAAGCCGACCCCAATGTTGTTGGGAAAAGGCTAGGCAGATGATGATGATGTTTATAATATCTAGTAAAAGCATATTTGGACCTATTCGGTTTAGGATAATTATTATCAAAGTGTTCGATTTCATTTGGTTATCTAACTTACAATGGCATGTGCCGCCGAGGCCGGCTCAGAAGTAGGTGACAAGGTGAAATAGAAAGCGAAGACTGGTTCGATGTAACATGACAAAAATGTTCTTAGAAAGAATTAGGTAGACAGGCTGAGGCTTACACGCAGTTGCAGCTTTGTTCATATAAATATGTATATTTAAAATAATATTATGCTCATAGCTTATGAGTTGCTCATAGCATAAGAGTTTGCATCATTAGGAAGCAACTGAAAAATGTCGTGTCATTAGTCTCCGATATTATAGACAATTTTGCCATAGTAACCAAAGGTAGAGCAGTCGCAGCTCAGTCGTGGCAGGCTCGAATTACTAGTCAGTCGCGTGTTCAAACCCAGACAATGGAATTTTTGTAATATATTTCACCACCACTACCTCTCAACACTATGAAGTAAATCATCGTGAAGAACCCGGTATATATGCGAAGATATACTAACCTCGCTGAACCCTATAGTCTATGGCCCAGCAGTGGGATTGCTAGACAATAAAATAGTCATCGTTGGCCTATAATGTTCCCACTGCAGGGACTCCTCTCTGGGAGAGGGAAGGGCTATTAATCCACCACACGGGCCCAGTGCGGATTGGTAGATGTCACACATTTTCGAATTTTTGGTTCTAAGAATGTCGGTTTCCACACGATGTTTTCCTTCACCGTTTTTGAGAACAGTGGTGATGAAATAAATTACACAAAGTAATGCGCCTGCCTGGGTTGGAACCCAGGACTTACTGCTCGTAAGTCGGGGCCTCTGGGCCACCTCTGCTCTCATTTATCACCACTGCTCATATTTATGTAGTAACAAAATATTTTTTTTTAGATATTTTTCTGTTTCTCTCACTCCTGTCCTCATGCATTCCACAAAAAACCGGACATAGGAACAAAGGAAGCTCAAGAGGCCGAACGCGTCCAAATGGAACAACACGGTCATTGAGGACTCAAGCGCGTCTTTTACCACCTTTACATTTGATTGCACCTTGTGAGCAGTGTCCCGCAATATACTTGCCTGTTTGCAGCAGCACAAATATTACATATATGAACCAGTGCTATTTCTCCTGTGATAAAATGAAACCCGAAGATGCCATTGTCTTATACCGAGGAAGTTGCATATTTTTTTAATGTTATAGTTATATGGCGGGAACAGTTTGGCACTTTATTAATCCTACTTCTAAATAGAAATTAATTCACTGACAAAATAATAAGATCGATTTCTCCACAGTATTCCTTCTTATGTGGCAGTGAACCAATAGGAATGTTTCCTGACTACAAAATAATTTTCCTCGGTGGTAGGCAGGTCTTGAGTGGAGCAAAGAGGGGAAGTGGCGAGCGAAGCGAGCCGGCGACCTCCGTAGCGTATTATATGTAGTAGGCGTCAAAACCTATCCTGTGGTGGTACCGGTAAAGCGAAGGGGGGAGCGGGCGAGCGAAGCGAGCCGGATTATGATTCTGTTTAGACCGTTAGTTAGATTATTGAATACACATTGGATACGTGTTTTGTGTTTCATAAAATTAATAAAAATCGACGAAGATAAAAGTGTCAAAGATCATGAGTGCTTGGCTTTTAACGTCACTTTCCTGTAAAACAACTGGCCAAGTGCAAGTCGGACTTGCACATGAAGGGTTCCGTACCATTGTAGTAGATATTGAGAGATTTTCATGTTATTTAGGCGCCATAGACTTCTTATAGGTTTTCCTGTAATCTGTCAATGTTGAACTAATTTCTGTATTTTTTACACAATTTTAGGCTCAGTAGTTTTGGAGATAACAGGGGAGAAAAGGTCGAAGAAACAGACAGACAGATACTGAACCAATGACCGAATATTTTCGGTGAATATGTTCGAATATTTTTAGAAAATCTATCTGACGGACTAATTAGATTATTTTTAGCTAACTACCATTTCGATTTAAAGGCATAGATATTGATTTACTGCCTAATAAGATGGATTCCTCTGGAGAAATCCTTCTTATTTGGCAGTAAACCAATTTCTATTTAAGGGCATATAATGATTCTTTGAGGAGTGGCTAGAGAGGAGCCACGGCACCCTCACCTTCCGTCTGACGCAGGTCCTCACCGGACACGGATGTTTCGGGAGGTACCTGCACCGAATCGGGCGGGAGGAAACGCCCGGATGCTTCCATTGCGAGGATCGACCGGAGGACACGGTGGAGCACACTGTGGAGTTGTGCCCTGCTTGGGCGGAGCCCCGCCGTGTTCTCGTAGCGGCGATCGGCGGCGGCGACCTCTCGCGTCCGGCCCTGGTGCAAGCCATGGTCCGGGGCGAGGAGGAATGGGACGCCGTTGCCTCCTTCTGCGAAGCAGTGATGCTAGCGAAGGAGGTGGCGGAACGAGAGAGGGAGAGAACCTCACAACGTCCCAGCCGCCGCGGAAAGGCGCGGAAGGCGCTCCGGGCGTCGGGGGCCACGTGATGGCTTCCGGCCACCGTAGACGCGGGCCTGTGGACGGTGAGTAATGGGCTAGCTCGCCGTCCGGCCGTCGTCATGACGGCAACAGACCGTGTCGGCGGCGCGTTCGTGTTCCACGCGCGCCTCAAAGAGATGTCAGCAAGGAGGGGCCCGCAAGGGCTGACGCCCGTCGGGGCCGCGGATTTTTGTACTAGTTAACGTGGCCTCGGCGCAAGGGCAAAGAAGGAACATGGGTTTGGTTTTTAGTCAGTAGAAGTCTGACACTCCCCTTCGCTCTGCCCAAGAGCGGGGGGGGGTCATTTGATGATTTTCAACCCACCAAAAAAAAAAAAAAGGGCATAGAATGATAAGCCGGATTAGTCCTGCAGTGGGATGAAATAGGATAGTTGACAGAAAAAAAAAATAGTCCGTCAGTTATATTACCTAAAAATAATGGGTAAGTATAATTATATTTTTTCTTCAACAACACTAAATCGTCTTCATTTTTCAACTAAAAAATGAAGACGATACAGTGTTTCGAAAACTTGTGTGACGTCACTTTTCAGTACATTTTTACTGGCAAGTGTCGTCAAAAGCGGAACTTCCTTTGATCTTTGACGTGTTTTATCTTCGTATTTTTTTATTAATTTGTTAAAACAAAAAAAACTTGTACCCAATATTTTTCGATAATCTAACTGATGGACTAAACAGAATCATAGATTTTTTCAGGAAACATCCTTTGTTGAATAAGCTTAAAATAAAATAATGTTTGTGATTAAGCTGTTTCATTTTCACCTATGGCACCCGTACAAACAAAGTCAGCAAAAAGGTTTTCTCAAAGTAGTACGAAACCCTTTTCCGAAATTTTCCTACCACTAACTTAGATAAAATAAAACAGAAAATTCTTTGATAAAAAAAAATACAACATCATCATTCAACTGTCCTTATCTATTGGGATAAGGGCTGCGCCGACCCTAAATGAATTGACATTTAGAGTCACTACTATTAATATCATAAACGGGATATTTACCATGTTTGATTGCAGTTTCGAGTTCCCGATATTTCGGCGCTGTTACAAGCACCATGATCACGGATAAACTGAAGTCGTGAAGTGAGTTCGTGTATTCTAGTTCGTTTTTTGCGGTGCCGAACGCAAAAAACGAACTAGAAAGAGGGTAGACCGTTTTGTCTGCTCATAAACATCCACCCGCAATGACTTCAGTTTATCCGTGATCATGGTGCTTGTAACAGCGCCGAAATATCGGGAACTCGAAACTACAATCAAACATGGTAAATATCCCGTTTATGATATTAATAGTAGTGTCAGTGACCATGATTGTCAGTTTAAAAACTTAAATTTAGAGTCACTTCTGCTAAACTCAAATGGAACTGGGCTAGCCACATCGTCGCATGGCGGAGGAGCTATGGGCTAGAGCAACAACCACACTGGGTACAGCGGATGGCAACGCGGAAGGGCCAGAAGGAGATTCCGAGGTAAACTTGGCTCATATTTGCGAGAATCAAATAACAGTACTGGATAGAGATAAGTGGAGAGAAAAGAAGGTAGGAAATTGCCCTGCATTGGGAAAATATGACTAACTAGCTGTTGCCAGCGCCTTCACCCGCTACAACTCGAAAATTATCCCACGGGAAGATAAAATCGGATTAAAAACTAGGTATCCTATGTGTTAATCCAGGTTATAAACTATCTGTGTACCAAATTTTATCCAAATCCGTTCAGTAGTTTTTGCGTGAAGAAGTAACACACTCACACAGTCACACACTCACAAACTTTCGCCTTTATAATATTAGTGTGAAGTGTGATAATAAATGAATCACAATTACATAAATACATTCGTGCGGAAATATGCATATCAAATAATTATTTAAACATCTTGTTGTTCTTACGGGGTGTCCTGCGTGAGCGACGAATACGACGCGACGTTGCGAACGCGACGAACGCGATCAACTCAACGGCATACCTCAAAACAAATATGCGTTACGTCGCGTCTCGCCACAGACTGCCACATAGCCCACAAGCAGGGTAAGCCGCTGATTTGATCGCGTTCGTCGCGATCGTAGAATCGCGTCGCGTCGTATTCGTCGCGCACGCAGGACACCCCGATAACACGTCGAAGGCAATCTCAATTATGTCGGCCCAGAATTGAGCTACTAGCTTGGCCCTTGCGGTAGCATCCATCAGTTGCTGTAGTGAACAAACAACAGTAATAAGTCCCCATTGTTTGTGGAACAGCACCATATTACGCTCCAGAGCAGAGCCACAAAGGTTGAAAATCCGTAAAAGTTTTTTTGAGAGCGTTGGCAAAACTAGTCCAGATATTAGAAAAGCCTCCACAGAAAACCTTGAGCTCTGGCGGGAGCTGCAGCCCCCAGACAGCTTTCAAACCGTCTAAACCCAAACCCAAGTCGGCCGTTATAGCAAAGACAATCTCTTCAGATGGGAGTTCATGAACGGTTCAGATCTTGCGTAGGTATATTATGCGGCGTATCTCCCCAGACAATGGCCTACCTTACATCTTGCGCTGCATGCCATGAAACCTGCACAGTTGATGATCTTATGACTGCATCTGTCAGCAATGTCAGTTCTTTGCCATTTGGCTACGGAATTCTAAAAATTAATAATTTGAACTCGGCAGCGATAGTGTTAAGTTGCACGATAAAGGTATTTTGGTATCTTGGCCCTCCACCTCTGGGAATCAGAGGTGTAACCATTAACTAGTACCTATACCCACATTTCGCTAGTTATTTTTAAGTTTCATATAATAGACTCCCACGTATGTGGGTTTTATGGAGCCTATTGCCATTAAATGGGCATTAAATAGGTGAATGCTACTGAGAAATGAGAGAATTTGTGATGGGAAAATAAAATAACACTTTCCCCGACTCGTCATCGAACCCAAGAACTCATGCTCCCCGTCGGGGTTGCGGGTCCCCTTGGGGCTGCGGGTAGTTCGAAAGAGATTCCGCGGCCTCGGCACAAGGGCTAAGAATGAAAATGGGTAGTTTTTAAGTCAGTAGAAGTCTGTCACTCCCTACCGCTCTGCCCAGAGCGGGAGCAGTCATTTGATGGCTAACTACTGAAAGGGGAACTCAGAAATTAAAGTCATTATTAGATCATATCGCGTATAATCAGGATTATCATATTATTATAGTATTGCACTCGCGAGAGGGACCGTCGGGATCGAAAGCGGACGTGCTCTTGACCCAATTAGCTTTTCGCGACTGATGGAAGGAAGGGGTTGCGCAGCCGCACGCTCGCCGCGGCGCCGCGCCGTCCCTCACCCCTCGCCCCGCGCGCCCGCACATGGGTAGACCATCCCTTGGCTCTTTCACTACTCCCCCACAAAAAAAAACCGGCCAAGTGCGAGTCGGACTCGCGCACCGAGGGTTCCGTAAAAAAAAAATATTTTGTGATGTAACTAAAAATTTATGGTTTTCGTAATTTTTCCTTTATCTATGCTATAAGACGTTGCTTCGTACCAAATTTCAAGATTCTGAGTTCACGGGAAGCACCCTGTAGGTTTTGATTCCCTTGCAAGTGTCGAAAATTTGCGGCATAAACGGCTGTATCTTTTGATTGCGTTGGCTTAGAAGTTTGATTTTTTCACAGCTTCAAGGGACAGTAGACCTGAGTAATTGATATAAATTTCAGCTTCATACCTCCACGCGTTCCTGAGAAAAAGGGTCTTGACAGACGGACGGACGGACGGACAGACGGACAACAAAGTGATCCTATAAGGGTTCCGTTTTTTCCGTTTGAGGTACGGAACCCTAAAAAGATTTCATGCTCAACAGTCGCGCTTGGCCACTACACCAAAGTGAAAATCACAGGAAATACAAAACAAGTTTTATTACGATTAGCCACACATTAAACTAAAATTACTGATTAATTTTCTAATGACTTTTGAAATTGTAAAATTATAGTTCTAATCATTTGTTTTAAGAATTCAAAATCGACATGCGACCAATTCGTAAGTGTTTTCAAAAATATAAACAACTCTTTGCCGTGGTCGGGTAATAACAAAACCTGTGCCTGCCTTGGTTCGAACCCACGACCTACTGTTCGTTATATTTAAGTTCCACATAATAGGTGGCAGTGCTATTCTATTTATACATGTTTAGTGTAGGTACTACTCGGTCACATTAACTTGACGCTTGGCGTTGTAACAATAGTGTAGAAAAACTAGCAACACAACACAACAACAGAAAACTAGCCAAATTATCGACGCGCGTATCGGATCGGTAACAAAGATGCTAACCGTACTGACACTTGCAGGGCGACCTAAGGGAATGCGGGGGGGGGAACGGGTGGGACCTCGCATTCCAGAGATGCGTCAAGTTAGTGTAGTACTAAGTCATGCCTTTTATTTTCAGATACTGTTTTGTTTTCTCTAGCAACAATGCTGGTTAATTGTCAGGAAGAAGGAGCTGGTGGGGCTTTTGATTGGACTACAAAGCCGTACCAAGTACTTTTTCCAGCCCTAACGCAACATATGGAATGTTCAAAGTGCCCCTATGTGTACTTCCCCGTGTGTAGTGACAGGAATATAACATATATGAACATATGTTATTTTAATTGTCAAAATTTTACTGACTCGCAAATTGTTCAACGAGGCATCTGTATATTTTTTTGAATGTTATTTTCGTTTTATTTTGACTCGCAGACCAATAGGGGATCGGACAAAAAAAACTAATTAGTCCGTCAGATAGATTTCCAAAAATTATTGGACACGTATTTTTTCTTTTTTCACGTAAACTTAAAATGAAGACGATACTTCGAAAACTCGTGTGACGTCATATGATAGTACATTTTGACGACACAAGTGACGTTTCAAGCCCCACTCCAAGATCTTTGACGCGTTTTATCTTCGTAATTTTTTATTGATTTGATAAAACAAAAAACACGTAGGTATTCAATATTTTTCGTTATTCTAACTAACGGACTAAACAGAATCATATTATTTTGACCCAGTCCGATCCCCTATTGTGTAGCAACAAATTTTCAATTATTGCAATAATGTTCTTAAAACAAATTCGTAAAGTATTTCCGAATGCGGCCGAAGGTGCCCAAAGGTGGTCGAAGTAAAACCCATACCCCCATACCGAAGGTTCGTCGGACACTATTCTTTATCATGCACTAGCTGACCCACACAACTTTGTCTGCGTCATAATTATAATAATGGTTTATGACCTTCCTCGATAAATGGACTATCAAACACAAAGATAATTTATATTTTTTTGTTTCCACACAGCAGATCCTGAGATTAGCACGTTCAACCAAACAAGCAACCTCTTCAGCATTATAATATTAGTAGTATTGCCTAGCTTTTGCCCACGGCTTCGCCCGCGTGGATGTTGAAAAATATCCCAACAAACTGTCATCCCCTATTTAAGTTTTTGAGTTTATACGAACAGACAGACAGAGAGACGCGTCGTAGAACTTTATTTTATAATTAGTGATGGATGAGACCTCTGTTGACTGAATAAAAACCAGTCGTAAATAAAAACCCTCCATAATACGTAAAAAAAATAAAAATTCCATGATACGTCCCGTTTTGCAGAAATTAAAAGTCAGTTTCTCGAATTTTCAACTATGTACATAAAATCTCTAAGGGTTCATACCTGAACAAACAGTTAGTTAGAAGTTTTGTTTTACTTTACATTTCAAATTTTTCATAAATATATGCATAACATAGTGCTTCATCGTGATTGGATGAGAATATTCGGTCCCTCGAGCTTACGCTGTGCTGAAATACTGCTACATACTTCCAAAACTTTCCACCGTAGTGGATGTTTTATAGAAAATTAAAATATAACATAACATCAAGCCTGTTTTCCCTAAGGGGTTAGGAAGGGGGAGGGGGAATAGTATACCCACATTTTGACAACAGGGATGTTTTCTGACTAAAACGTAGGGGACCCTTTAAAAATATGATTCTGTTTAGTCCAACTGTTAGATTATTGAGTAATATCGGATACGTGTTTTTTGTTTATCAAAGTAATAAAAATGTATGAAAATAAAAAGTGACAAAGATAATGAGTGGGGGCTTGTGACGTCACTTCGTGGTAAAAAATGTACTACACTGAAACGAATTTTTGAAGCACTGTATCGTCTTCATTTTTTGTATAAGTGAAAAAAGAAAAAACGTGTTCAATATTATTTAGAAATCTTATTTGACGGAATAATTGGTTTCTTTTTGTCAACAACCCTATTATGTTTAAATCAGATGTAATAGCGAGCATGTTTTTTCGTTTCTAGCCGCTTAACCGCAAATCAAAATAATGTTAATAGTAACTCGATTGGGCTACATGCGGTCATCGTGATTAGTAGTGCAAATACTGTGTAACGGTATAAGCAACTATAGCGAGAAACAAAAACACTGAAAAACATCTAGTTGGCTAACATAATTAATGTGGCTTGAGGTTAACTCTAGGCAAGCACAAGCGACAGAGGACCAGAGTTGTCGACATAGCTCACAGAATAAGTAAGCTGAAGTGGCAGTGGGCCGGCCATATTAGTCGCAGAATCGATGACCGTTGGAGTAGACGAGTTCTTGAGTGGAGACCGCGAATCGGCAAGCGTAAGGTGGGACCCCCTCAGGCTCGGTGGAGCGATGATCTTCGCAGAGTGGCTAGTAACAACTGGATGAGAGTTGCCGAAAATCGAGTTGAGTGGCGTAAGATTAAAGAGGCATATATCCAGCAGTGGATTGCAATAGGCTGATGATGATGATGATGAAGAAGCACTTCGTCCCTTTAAAGATTCGTGAGGGTGTTATTATTAGCGCCGGGGGCCACGTGATGGCTTGCAGCCACCGTAGGCGCGGTCCTGTGGACAGTAAGCAATGGGCTAACTCACCGTCCGTCTGTCTTATGACGATGACAGGCCGTGTTGACGGCGCGTTCGTGTTCCACGCGTGCCTCAAAGAGATGTCAGCAACATTGCAGGGGCGCCCGCAAGGCACCGGCGCCTGTTGGGACTGCGGGTTGTTTGAAAGAGATACCGCAGCTCCAGACACAAAGGGCTAAGAAGGAACATGGGTGATTTTTAGCCAGTAGCAGTTGGACACTCACTTCCGCTCCGCCCGCAGCGGGAGGAGTCATTTGATGATTTCCTACCCTCCCAAAAAGGGTGTTATTATTAAATTCCGAGGTGGAGGAGGATTCCTTACCCTATATTAAATAAAAAACATAACTTACCACGAAACGAAAACAACTTTTAACAACATACATAACACCACTCCTGCAGTTCCCGTATGTGTTCCCGTAAAAAAGGAGGAGATCCTATTGCCATCAACTGGGCACAAATTCAGACTCCGTCGAATCTTTAAAGCTGCTTTAACAATCCATGCGTAGGTACATCCCGAAGTAAATCTCTTGCATTCGTTGTTACGGTGTGCGACGCTGCGTGTTTTCGTGCTTGCAGTGTTCGTTGTTGCGGGCATTCGGCGGCGTGTGGTTCGGCGTGGTGGCTTTCGGAATGACGTAGTTTCTTTTTTGTTTTATGAATATTGTTCTTCTGACATTCAAAAGTGCCTGTAATGGCTTAATTGAAATAAATGCTTTGAGTTTGAGTTTGAATATTAAAATTAGTTAATGGCCAACAATAATTTTGAATGAAAAAATTATTTTGACGTCGTTTTCTCCTCAACTTACGCAAACAATATACGAACAATATTATTAATGACTAATGCAATTAGACACTTAAAAAACTCATCTACGTTCCTTACAAATCTCAAGAAAGTTTATTCAGAAAACAGTTGTGAACTCTTGCCTCGTTAAACTTCGATTCCCCCGAGTTTTGTTAAGTTACAAATCTTGCATTTTGTTCTTATTTTAATCTGAAACTACATAGTTGGACTACGGTAAGGAAAAACATCGTGAGGAAATCGGCATGCTCAAGAACCAAAAAATTATCAAACCGCACTGGGCCCTCGTGGTGGATTATATCCATCCCTCTCTTAGAGAGGCCTGAGTCCCTGCAGTGGAAACATTATAGTCTGATTATTACCAGTGTATGCCTACGATTTCGCAAACAGCAACTATCTGTATGCTAAATTTCACCGGATCAACAAGTAAACCAGTGACCAAACATGCATAAATATCCCGTTTTTAGCGTTGAAGATAATAATAATTATACAATTTACAGCGTTCATTCTTTGATGCAACTTGTCTTATGGTAATCTTAATTTTAATCAAACGTTTAAGGGGAATGTGCCGGGGAATCACGAGAAAATTTATATTTTTATTACGTTTCTTCAATCACAGATTTAAGTTTTGTTCTGATCAAAATATTAATTAGCAACAGTCACACATTGTATTTTTAAAATCATAGTAGGTAATTATTTAATAATCATAAATTGCATTCTATAAGCAAATAAATTGATAACTGGGCAATGAGCTCCAAGAATCACAAATCATATTTTGAGCACACCTGACCTGCAAATTGCAAAAAACGCAAGAACACGAGTTTCACGGTATTTATCTATCGCCTTAAGAACTTCAACTAATTTAAAACGAAGGACAGTCGTGTTCGTATTGAATGTCTTTTGTCTTTTAATCCAACTCGACGGGAACGACTTGGAACGTCAACTCCTTTATGCAACTGCAACAATTGTTGCTTATTTCTCTAGAATGTAATCAACAATTCTACAGTAATGCGTTTTGGCCAAAGAAAATGGAGGCTTTGTGAAGCAGCTCCTCAACTATAAGTCCACTAAAAGCATTTAGTTGAATAAATTAAGCAGTAGTAGCAGCAGTATCTTGAGTATTCCTGAGCATGATTGTACAGTGTATAAAAATGCGTAGTTCAAACTTCGATGATTTCATGTTTTTTTTGTGGACTGTAAGGTCAAATATAAGAATATATACGCCACTAGGTTATTCCAAGCCACTGAAACTCCTGAAAGCTAGAATCAATACCAGTGACGAAATTAATCACAAAATAATAGTGAAAAAGTAGGAAATACATGATTTCCTTATTATTATTATCAAGCCAAGAAAAAGGTAGCTTCCATTGAAATGAAAAGCTTATCCTGGCTCATAAGAAGACAATCGAAACTATCCATTAGTAACAAAATACTAGTTTACAAAGCTGTAGTTAAACCAATCTGGACATACGGTATAGAACTATGGGGATCGGCTAGCCACTCCGCATCGAAGTTTTGCAAAGGTTTCAAAATTTAGCCCTAAGAACTATCTCAATAGCTCCCTGGTTTGTCAGAAACACATGCTTGTGTATTTACACAAGCATATAAAACATACCAACAGTGAAAGAAGAACTATGTGAAAAATGCAAAAATTATAAACAGAGACTGAGCAAACACATGCAGCAATGTCTTAGCCAAGAACCTCCTGAACAGACAAAGGGATATAATCCGCCTAAACAGACGGCAAATCCTAAACTTGGAGCAGAGACAACTTCAATGAAATTTTTGTACAGAACCATAATATATAATGTGAATGTTTACAAAAAAATCTCAAACTAAGACCACATCTGATTATAGCTAGACAGCTGATCGCAGATAAAATGAGATGAAAAAAAAAAAAATATCAACCCTTCATATCAGTAAAAAACAGAACAAAACAAGACACGTTTACAACTGGGATAAGCCTAGTGGCCTATCACCACGGATTAACGTTATGACCAATAGGTCTTTTTAGTGTTTTATAAAGTGTGTTTGTGTCTATCGACCGCGCTGTGTATATTTCGACATTATGTTTAACGTAAGTAGTATGATATTGCTGATTTACAACAACCAATAAGTTTTATACCTTACATATGAAATGTATTCTAAAATGTTTTAAATAGGCGCCATAGTCTGCAAAAAACACCTTATTTTAATGTTAAATGCTTGTAGAATAAGACCTAAATGTCATTTATCTGTTTGTTTATGTTAAAATAAAGAAATTTCAAAATTAATTAAAAAAATAATAGGTCTTAAAAAGGTTAAGTCCGTAAATGTCGTCAAGTAGTAGATAATCAAGTAATCAAACACAACAAAACAAGTCTTTTACTTATCTATACACTCTATTTTGCCAACAAATTATATATTATTTACCATTGCATGCTTACTACCAATTCATCAACACGGAGGCAATCAAATAAAAATACCCAACAGTTTGCCTTACATCATAATGTCTCAATCACGACTATCTCTCGAATCGATTACTTTTTTCTCCAGCTCTGGGCAGAGCGGGAGGGAGTGTCAGACATCTACTGACTAAAAACCACCTTTGTGTCGAGGCCGCGGTATCTCTTTCGAACAACCCGCAGCCCCGACGGGACGAATCAATTCCTTACAAAGAACTGATTATCGAATCACGTATAATCAGGTTATCTTTATCGGGAACTTCTGATTGTTTCCGTGACTCGGATTGATAGGAAATTAAGTTCTTTAGACGGTACTCGATCAGCCACTCTATCGGTGTAGGAATTAGGTAGTTCTGATGTCGAAAGATGAACATCATGAAATATTACACTTAGGTACTTAGCTTCGCTTAGTATGGGCCTATTCACACAGTGTAATATACGCGCTGATAACGCGCATTTCAAGAACGCGCGTTCAATATATTATGTATCGATTAAATGCGCGTAGGAAGTGATTCAACGCTCTTCAAAAGCGTATTTGCAATGTATCTGCGTCGCCGCATCTGCGTGTATAAAAGAATATTCACGAACGCATGTTTTGATCGCTTCTGAATTAACAGACTTTTTTTTTGGTGTGTGGGAAATCATCAATTGACTCCTCCCACTCTGGGCAAAGCGCTAGAGAGTGTTAGACTTCTACTGACCAAAATCCACCCATGTTCCTTCTTAGCCCTTGTGCCGAGGCCGCGGTATCTCTTTCGAACAACCCACAGCCCCGACGGGGACAGACTCGTGCTAAGGTTTGCTGGCTGTGACTAAATCTCATTTAAATCGGGTATTTATAAAATACGCGATCTGGATAGACCCTTTGAATGTAGGTGCAATCGTCCACGGTGACTTTCGCGTCACGAGGTGAGTGGCTAGCAAACAAAGGAACCTAACTCCCAGTTTTCAGGCACTAAAATTGCTGACATAGCTCATAAAGCTGCAAAAGCCAAACATCAGAATTATTGGGATATGTAGGATTTAGCCCATCCTCTCGACAAAAGTCTTAAGTCACCTTTACGATACCCACGGGCATAGAAACGGAATAACTCCTAATTTAAGAAAATAGAACTACTTTACCACCGACCCCTAACGAAGCCGTAAGGCGAATAAAATAAAGGTTTTCGTTCTCCCTCACAAACTGCATAATGCAGTTTTTAACTTTCCCGAGTTTAATTGCATGAAAAACTTGTGAGATTTTAATATTAACGCGAATGAAAAATTATATTCACCGCATTTTAATGGATATGAGTTTTGTATTCGTTGCGAACTTGTGACGGATTACGATGTATAGTCGACCAAGAAATTGGTTTACCACTCTAAGGTTGAATATCATTTGCACGTACAAAACATCAAGTGCTATTTTCACGTCAGAATCTGTCAATCTGTCATCCTTAGCGCGAATAATAGGGTAGTCGACCGACTAAAAAAAATATGATTCTGTTTAGTCCGTCAGTCAGATTATTGAAAAATATTGGATACGTGTTTTTTGTTTTATCAAATTAATAAAAATTGACGAAAATAAAGCTTGTCAAAGACCATGGAGAGGGGGCGTTTGACGTCATAGTTAGGTAAAATTGGACCAAGCTGTGACGTTTCACGACTTTTCGAAGCACTGTATCGTCTTCATTTTTTGTTTACGTGAAAAAAGAAAAAATACGTGTTCAATATTTTTTGGAAATCTATCTGACGGACTAATTAGTTTTTTTTTGTCGACTACCCTATTATGTTACTGGGAGATGTCATCAAAAGTGGTAAACCAATTTCTTGGTCGACTATACATTGTGATAATAATATTATTTATCATGCAAGCTCCCTTGTGGTTTGTCATTCTTACAGTTGCTTTGACAAACGTAAAGAAGGTTAATGACCTCATACAGTGTGTAAACGAACTTTTCACGAAGTCTTCAACTAAGCATTGGACATCAAACTCATAGTAACACAAGAAAAGTTATTGCTGGAAACCGACTTTTTTTGTAAGAGAAAAATGTCTGTTTATGGTATGAAACTTTGTACTGATGCATTGAATAGCATGGGGTCCGTGGAAGTATTTGAAGTAAAGTAACAATATTAAAAACATGTTAATAAAGAAAAAAACTTGTTGAAACTTTGATACGCAATAGGAACTCACTAAATAGAAAGTTCACATGCCATGCGTTCTCGGGTAAACAGCCACAATACGTTTAAGTCTCCACTTTTTGGGAGCTTTAAAGCGTCTGGTAAGCAATACGGCCGACGGAAAGTGTCTGGGAGTATTGGCGACTTATTATATTGCCTAAAATATACGTAAAAATCAGCTTGGAGAAAATACGTGAAGTAAGTAATTTTTTTATGTACCTTGAGTACCTGATATAAATGAAAATTGGCCGTCTAAGCATGCTAGCAGGAAGGCATGCGAAGTACTCGTAACGAACTTTTTCTTCATCGTTCTCGTTTCTTATAGTCCAAGATCTCAGGGCCGCCAGACGTCACGTATTTTCTGACGAAGGAAATGTGGGCGATTGGGTAGCGTTATTATGTACTAATAACGCTACCCAATCGCCCACCAACTTACTGCGCGCCTGCACAGCACGAGCCCGTCTTGGCTCCGTCGTGCGCGCCATTGAGTTCGGCGCAGACTTCCCCCCGTTGGCCATCCCTGCCACGTGGCCTCGCCGAGTATATCACCGGGTCGACGCGACCACCTGTCGGCCTTCACCCCTGACATCCAGCGTGGCACCTCGCTGCGGTCATCGCCACGCCAGCCTTACTGAGTGTGTGATTTGTGAACGTACACCACCCCTAATTCTTACTAAATATATTTTATGTTGACAAGGTTACGTGGTTTTATTATATAACCTGTGCCACGCAACCCACTATCGTCACATTGGCATTGGCATTGGTGGCATTGGTAGCGTTATTATGTACTAATAACGCTACCCAATCGTCCACATTTCCTTCGTCAGAAAATACGTGACGTCTGGCGGCCCTGGGATCTTGGACTATAAGAAACGAGAACGATGAAGAAAAAGTTCGTTACGAGTACATTTACACCCATTAGGTACAATAAGTAGGAACTGACTTTTCTGCACAGGAATTTCCGATCTAAGAATCAAGCTCAGGACATCAATAGCGTTTGGAATTACTATACCAATGCAATAAGGCTGATATTTTTTCGGAAAAACAGATGCAAAACAAAACATAGCCAACACAATATTTTATTACTAAAACACATTTTTGAAACAATTAATTTCAAAACGGTATACAGTTACCATCGTAAAGTACTGTGACCTTTTCGGACTTGGGCACTTTGCATTGAAAGTAACATAGGTTGAAATAGGACTCGTTGTTTGATGCGCATATTGGATCGTAAATCTTCGAACACAGGCAGTACTGTCCAGGATTCTCATCTTCTTTATTCCGGAGACTTTGTTTTTCTACACGGTCCCTGCAAGGATAAAAATAAGCCATTTAAGTAGTGGTACAACAAAAATTTGTACTACAGCAACAGAGTACAAAAAGCAGTACAGCGCCATCTATGACAAAAATGAATCACATCTATGATTTTTTGGAAAATCATCAATAGGGGGTCCCGCTCTTGGGCAGAGCGAAAGGGAGTGTCAGACTTGTGACTAAAAACCACCTATGTTCCTTCTTAGCCCTTTATGTCAAGGCCGCGGTATCTTTGTGACCAACCTGCAGCTTCGACGGGCGTCGGCCCTTGCGGGCCCCTCCCATGTTACTGACGTCTCTTTATGGCGCGCGTGGAACACGAACGCGCCGTCGACACGGCCTGTCGTCGTCATAAACCGGACGGACGGCGAGCTAGCCCATTACTTACCGTCCACAGGCCCGAGAACTAACATATTCAATTTATCTGTGACTTAAGATTATAAAGAAGAACCCGACAACAACAGTAACTCTCGGGCAGCCACCATAATCCAGCCTGTCCTCTTCCAGCGACGCCCTGAACCAAGGCTCGTACCACATAGGGGGTGTCCTCAGCGTGTAGTCGCTTAGTTTTAAGAATATTTACCCGGGCTGGAGCAGCGGTGGCCCAGTGGTGTCGGTCCCGACTTACAAACAGTAGGTCGTGGGTTCGAACCCAGGCAGGTGCATTACTTTGTGTAATTTATTTAATCACCGCTGCTCTCAAAACGGTGAAGGAAAACATCGTGAGGAAACAGGCATGTCTTAGAACCAAAAAATTCGAAGACATCTGACATCTGCTAATCCGCACTGGGCCCGCGTGGTGGATTATAGCCCACCCCTTCTCCTAGAGAGGAGGCCTGAGTCCCTGCAGTGGGAACATTATAGGCTGATGATGATGATGATGACCCGGGCTGGAGGCCTTAATTTCAAGGCATCTACAGGAAAGTACAGTACACATCATTCGGAAGGTAACCTGGTGGCCCCGGTCACCAAATAGCGGTCGTCAAACCAGCATCTCAGAAGCCCTTTTTTTGGCGGGGGATGGAACATCATCAAATGACTCCTCTCGCTCTGGGCAGAGCGGTAGTGAGTGCCAGACTTCTACTGACTAAAAACCACCCATGTTCCTTCTTAGCCCTTGTGCCTAGGCCGCGGTATCTCTTTCAAACAACCGGCAGCCCCGACGGGCGTTGGCCCTTGCAGGCTCCTTCCATGTTGATGCCAGAGGCCCTTGAGGTGGTTTAGAAACTTTGACACTAGGGTGTGTGGAGTGTGTAGACCTTACTGCCCACACGATATGAAGAAGTTGTGATGTGTCCTGTCTATGTTTACCCAACTTACGCATATAATCTGTGTGCTTGCAGTCTTTCTTCCGCGGAGTCCATTGGAGGAGGTGATTTAAGATTCTTCTTAATACTCTTGGATAAGCCCCATGTCATGGCTAAAAGGGCCGTTACTATAAAATAATATTGCCTTTTTAACCAACTTTCAAATAAGCAGGAGGTTAAGTTTTCAGGAATTATAGGAGGTGTTGTATTTCATCAGCATGTTTTTATTTTCATTTGTGTATGAGCAAAAATATAGCACTTTGCAAAATTCAAAAGCTTTGAAAATATCGGTTTCTAATTAGAGATAATACCTATTAGTTTGGCTTCGAAAATAACTATCATTTCGGCTGTGATATCTGACTGTTTAAAATTAGTTTAAATAAACTGGTAGAATTGGTAGAACTGTGTTTATTTCGAGAAACGTCAATGTTAAAATTAAAAGCCTTAGTATAATAATAATTATGTATTTACAAACTGTATATCTCAAAACGGTGAAGAAAAACATCGTGAGGAAACCGGCATGTCTTAGAACCAACAAATTCGAAGACATGTGACATGTACCAATCCGCACTGGGGCCGCGTGGTAGATTATAGCCCATTCCCTCTCAAAGAGAGGGGGCCTATGTCCCAGCAGTGGGAACATTAATAGGCTGTTGATGATATCTACCTACATAGTTTTACAACTTACGTATAAAAATGAGCAGTATATTTTTCATATTTCCGATGTTCTTAGAACTGTAGAGACATTCAAAAGCAATCACTTTACACGACAATATGGAAAACAACTGTTAATAATTACCGAAAATAATTGGTAAATTAAAATGCAATCACAACGAAGGAAATTGATAAAGATGATTTTTCAATTTACCGGTTGTAAGACGCCTGATACAAAATGGCTGGACAATTAGTCGAGGTTGTTATCTCATAGATTTTTTATTTGAATATTGAATCTTATGGACATTAACCAGTATACAAATATTTTAGTAGGTAATAAAGGTTTTTTTTTTGAAAGTAACTTGTTTTTTATGTGATTGGCCGATTTCCGCACGTCTCCGCTCCTCTCAGCTGTGATGAAAACCAGGACTAACGGTAGAGTAACTCGCCTTGTGTAAACGAGGCTTTACATCACGTACATAAAATGGCCGAAGTAAGCGAATCTCGAGTAAAAAACAGCTGCTCCTCAATAATTCCTGATTGAGTCACTTAAATTAAGAGAACCTTCCTTCAACGTAAACTTTTTCCGACGAATTTTCTTTACTAAAAGTTGGATACAGTGATTTTGGCCTATTCCGTCTAAAATTTCATTCAGAGTTAAAAAGTTGAGGGCTTTTAGATTTAATCCCGATTGCTCTGTTTTTTTCGCTTTTGTAATGGGCACCAATCATTTTATGATTTTAATAGAAACGTGATGGTTAATGTAATACATCGTCCACTTGCAGTCTAAACTAGTATAAAGAGAACATTTTGTTTTTTTTTTTCAATCAATGTGAAAAATATCGAGAGGAAACTAGCATATAAAGTCAAGTCCCAGGCCATTGGGTGGAATGAAAACTCTGACACCGTCTTAGGCAGTAACCACATGTGCACATTTTTATTAGGCATTTTTTTTTTCATCGGCTTTCTATGTGCGCAAGAGCTCCACGAGCTGATCCCACCATCTCCCTTCTTCCATCGGGAGACTAGACGTACTGCAGGGTATCACCGATACCTAGTCGACATTCCACACATTCGAACGAAGCGCTTTGCTGGGTCCTTTATTATGCGCACAGCCAAGGAGTGGAATTCCCTGCCTGCGTCGGTTTTTCCGAGTTCATATAACCCTAATCTGTTTAAGTCGCGAGTTAACAGGCTTCTACTGGGTAAGCTCGTTCCATCGTCGACATCATCTCTGCCCTTAGGGCAAGATTTAAGTCAAGAGCAAGCCCATTTATAATAATAAAAAAAATATATATATATAGGCAACTTGTGGACATGCCTCCTCGAAAAGT
Organism: Diarsia mendica; assembly: GCA_949316265.1. Taxonomy (NCBI): domain Eukaryota; kingdom Metazoa; phylum Arthropoda; class Insecta; order Lepidoptera; family Noctuidae; genus Diarsia; species Diarsia mendica. Next base: position 11,267,566 of record OX438910.1, on the reverse strand, counting down.
TTTGTAGTGGCGGCCCTGAATCTGAAGATGTTGTGTTCAGGCCTCCCATTAGATGGATTGATGTACTGGTGGAGGTTGCGGGGATCCGCTGGATGCGTGACGCATGGGACCGGTCAATATGGCGACACTTGGGGGAGGCCACAATGTCCAGCAGCGGACGTCTTTCGGCTGAAATGATGATAATGACGCATACGTGCTCCAATTATTGAAGCAAAGGCATTATACTTTTGAGAGAGAATGGTCCACACAGGAAACACAGGTCATGTGCAATATTCGATACACATATTTTCGAATCTCTGGTTCTAAGATATGCTGGTTTTCTAACGATATTTTCCTTCACTGTTTTGAGAGCAGTGGAGAAGGTATTATATATTTAATGTATCACACAAAATCTGGTCTGGGTTCAAACGGTCAAACCAGTTTTAAGCTGATGTTACAGCTGACCCACCAAAGTTTTACTACAAGACACGACACGCCACTTTAAACGTTACGATTATCCGCAGTCACTGAAAAATAAACACTCCTCTTAAGTATAGATTCAACTTGTTGGCTACATTCCAGCTCCGAACACTTTTTATACTCTTTAAAAGCAAAAACTACTTTCGAATTAATAATAAGTCATGAAAGCGAGTGGCCAGTAAAACTTACTTCTGTATTTAAGATACTGAAACTGTACCGTCACCAGCTAAATTGCATGGATACTTTAGTGTCTATTTTCCCGTGAACGTTTTCAGTCGATAACTAGTTTATGTTAGGTGGCGTCATTTCTCGCTTCGATTTTATTTCTGAATTGTCCATGCATTTTTGCAGGTGACCGTACCTAAGAATCTTATGGCTCCCGTCGGGGCTGCGGCTTGTTTGAGAGAGATACCCCGGAACACAAAGGGCTAAGAAGGAAGATGGACATGACAAACTTTTCTTTAGGTTTCCTCTCTATCCATCAACATTTGTTTTTAGTCACCAGCAATTTGTCCCTCCTCATCACATACCAATACCAAAACAGTCGATTCCCTTTCAACTTTTCTGTAACTAGCGGAACTTTCAAACTTCCTCTAATATACTCATTCCTTACTTTAACCAACTTTTGTCACACCACATAATTATCCACCTCAACCTTCTCATTTCCGCTACATGCTATATTTATTGATATAAAATCTATTATTTGTAGCCCTTCCATACAGTACGACAAGCCTTATCATACACTTGTATTCTCAATCTAAAAATTGACGTACTAAAGTTTTGTTAACGTCACGTAGTCATGTTTGTACTCCAGTATAATTTTATGTCTTTATAATTCCTGCATAATTTTACGTAAAAAAATAGACAGTATTTCCTTCATATTTCGGATGTTCATAAAACCGTAGAGACATTCGAAAGCAATAACTTTACGCTACAATGTGGATAACAACCGCAAATAATTGGTTTTAAATGCACAATGAAGAAAATTGATGAGTCTTCAATTTAATTGAATTTGATGATACGATTATGATAAGAAATTCAATTGTTTTGATGAAATATGGACGAAGTAGTGGTGTGCACGATGACCAATCATGCTGTAGAACACCATTATAAACGGACTAGCTTTTGCCAGCGGCTTCGCCCGCGTGAAAATGACGATTTGCCATACAAACTTTCATCCCCTATTTAAGTTCCTTAGGGATTGAATTTCGAAAAATCCTTCCTTATTCCTTGTCTACATTATAAAGGGAACCTCTACGCAAAATTTCAGCTTTCTAGGTTCAAGGGTTTGGGCTGGGCGTTGCGGAGTCAGTCAGTCAGTCAGGACTTCTCTTTTTATTTATATATATATATATATATAGATTTCTCATCGTACGTGAAATATAAACAAAGTGAAACCTTATTATGCTGGAAACTTATGGCTGGATATATTGTCGTGTGCCTTCACTATCAACACCAGCCTACAGCTGTCCTACTGCTAGACATCATCATCCTTATTTCCACCCTATGGAGGTCGTTGCTCCACCGAGCCTGGGGGCGTCCTACCTTGGTGGGTACCAAGGTAAGACTAATCAGACTTTCGGGCCACTTACTACATGTAACAACTGTCAAATATCTTCAAACAAGTGACCCGCCCCGGCTTCGCACGGGTGCATAAAACCTTCCTCTTGAATCAATCTATGTAATAAAAAAACCCGCATCAAAATTCGTTGCGGAGTTTTAAAGATCTAAGCATACATAGGGACAGACAGCGGGATGCGACTTTATTTTATTACACGACTGATGCTTTAATAATTATGTAGTGATGACAGCCGTGACCAACAGCTTATCGTGCTTTCCGAGGCACGGAATAAGTAACTCGGTGTGTAATGGGTGTCTGGTCACCCATCCACCGACCAACCTAGGCAGGCGCTGCTTAACCTGGAGTTTGATCCTAACGGCTGTCATTATCTAACCATGAGCGCCGTGTGTCAATAAAAACAGTCACCTCTAGTAACTGGAACTCCAAATATTTTTTTACTCAATTTTTGCTGCAAAAAGTTCAGTGTATTTTGTTCACAGCAATTATGATTGTGCTGTGTTGTTCACAGGGTATTTAATCCGTACGCTTACAAAATGTAAGGCAGACGCTAAAATTTTAATTAATTTTAACCCTCATAAAACATTACAATAAACACGTTTCATGGTATAAATTAATACATCGCTGGACTCTGCTTGTTGTCATTATTATAATGTTACTTTAATTGAGAGTAATTTAGTGTTATGTTTTAATTAATATCCATTTTCTTATAAGCTAAGAATTAAGGCACTTAAACTAAGAACATGCACCAATCAAACCTAAACCCATAACTGAAAACTGAATCAAAATCGGACTTGTAGTTTTGGAGAAAAATGGCAACTTTGATTTGCACAAAAAAGTTTGCTGCAGCGCCCCCTGGTGAGTTGTCACCGTAACACCTATCTAAGAACATGCACCAATAAAACCCAAACCCATAACTGAAAACTGCATCAAAATCGAACTAGAAGTTTTGGAGAAAAATGGCAACATGTATTTGCACAAACAACATATTCTCACCCCAAACGCATAATACTGTCTCCGTTCCGTCCTGGGTAAAGAGGTTATTAGGAGAAATATCATTGAAAGACATAATATCGTGCCTGTAATCCCCATACGGTTAGGCAGAGGTATACCTAATAGTACACCCACATTTCGCTAGTCATGCTAATACGCATGTAATACGAGTCTATTGCCATTGACCGGGTACAAATCCAGACTCCGTACTTAGCCGTTACTGAGAAATTCCTGATAGAAAGACCCAATGACAGTGTGCCTGACCTTTTTTTTTTTGGTGGGTGGAAAATCATCAAATAACCCCCCCCCCCCCCCCCCCGCTCTTGGGCAGAGCGAAAGGGAGTGTCAGACTTCTACTGACTAAAAACCGAACCCATGTTCCTTCTTTGCCCTTGTGCCGAGGCCACGTCATCTCAGTGTACCTGACCTGGGAATCAAACCCAGGATCCCAAGCTCAGCATCTGATTGAAAGTTTGGCTTGGAAAATTGAAAAGTCAATAGATGTCATGGCCGACCTGGGTGTCTTTCAATAGACTCCGGACTAGGTTGGTCGTAGCAAGGAAAACTTTTAAGTGCCGATTCATTAATGACTCTGCCTTTGATTGTAAATGTGGTGACGTTCCACAAACGATGGGACACTAATTATCGTGTCCTGTTGTTTGGTCACTACGGATACTGATAGATGCTACCAATAGTGCCACACTAGTAGCTCAGTCTTGGCCCGACACGATTCTGATAAATGCTACCGAAAGTGCCAAACTAGACACAATTTAGATTGTCACATTTGATACGCTAAGAAGAAAAATATAAACTACAATCATATAACACTAATTACCCTTCCCTTTAAAGGTTAAAGTCATTACTCAGTTCCTAAAATTCAAAATGTCGATAAGAAAAATTGTAGAAGAAAAAGCGGATTAATGTAAAATCTCTTAACAACCTTAACTTGCTTACGTTAGGTTCCAATATAGCTATCACCTTTTAATCTGAGTCCCTTGAAATTTATTTTCTTAGAAACACGAATGATAAATGCTTTTGCTCGTTCACGGTTTGATCCTGGGAATTTAAATTGGAACTGAAAGAGAGGTCATTCACATTTGGCGTTTCATACATTTTATAAAACGTGTTTTAATGGTTTAATCGAAAAGTTGGTCTTTTGGGAAATATGGGCCGTCAAAGGTTTGGGCTTAGGCATTCTGTTATTTCGAATATGAGAATTTGTTATGTTTTACAAGAGTTGCTGGTGTATCAAATATAATTATCGTGACCTTAAAAAACTGCAGGTTGAGCTGACTAAAACTGTTTTCAGTTTTCTTTTTTTTTCAGTTAAACCGATGTTTTTGTGGACTAAGGCTTCTTAGGGATTAAACTAACTTATATTTATGTCTAAAAAGCCATAACGAAAGTGTGACATAAGCAGTCGAAAAAAATACAAGGTCTAATCGGACTCTAATAAGCCTAGTACAAAGCATTATGTTTATCAAACTAAGCAATCCTATGCAAAAAATAATCGGTTGAAAAAAACATTATTTTTTTAATTTTCGCTTTGACAATATTATGAATCGGTTGAAAAAAAATAGCACACTACTATGATATTTTAGCACAAAACGAAATGTATTTAAAACTTTAAATGGATGGGTGGACTAATTCTTTTTTTTTTGTATGACCCCACCACACTATTCCCAAACCACTGCAATTCCTGAAAGTCATAATAAATAGTGGCGACCTACAGAAAAGAGTCGAGAGAAAAAAAGCTCGTCGAAGATCTGAAGAAACAATTTAACGGGTTTGGAAGATTCCAAACCAGTAATGGACTTAATCAGAAAAGAATAGCGTCGTCCGCTATTCTTTTCTGATTAAGTAAAAGTAGTAAAAGTTAAGTAGGAAAACATAATTTCCACTACAACAGGACACAGAACAAGATAAGACTAATAGGTACAAAGTGACTAGAACAACTCTGCCGTCGTAAGAAAAAGGGGCACAACTAACATTTTGACAAAAAATGAGTTATATACATATTTGGAATCAGAAAAAAAAGGCGCATCTGCTCAATTTTTCGTAGAATTTTCTCATCAAAGAATTCGGAGATACAGTAGGCTCAAAAGGCACAAATTACACTAATATTCATGTTATATAGAACGAAAAGGCACATTTATTTACCATTATATTGAAAAGGCACAAATACGTAGATGTGACTATTACTTCATACAGATTTTAACTAAAATCTTCTTTGAAAAGGCACACTTAACATAAAGAACCAACATAACATAAAGAAAAGGCTCAAATGCCCAGATGTGCCCTGTCTACTTAATTAATGATCCATGCATGACTCAATTAATTTACGTAAAGGCACAAATAACCAGTTGTGCCTTTTCTTTAAATTATTTAGGATTAGGGGTTAGGAAAAAAAGTCAGGGTTTCATTGAAACGCGCCAGTTGTGCCTGCGACGTCGAAGTGACTCTACGCTTGTCCTTATGGCTATTGATGCTATTGAGTTCCTCAGGGGTCTGTTCTCTCCGCGACACTTTTCCTGCTGCACATCAATGACCTCCTTGTTCCTGGCATTGTTGGGTAGGTACACAGATGACAGCACTGTCCTGGAGAGTTATACAACCAGCGCAAAAGCGATGAAGTACGTTCATTGAGAGAGGCCATGGTAGAGCGAACGAATTCAGCCTTAAGTCTTGTCTCCAAGTGGGGTAACGAGAATCTGGTTGATTTCAACGCCACCTAAACGCAATTGTGTCTATTCACCGCCAAAAGGAGTCCGTTTAATCTGGCCCCTACTTCCCGGAGTATGTCTGTACAAGTTACCGATAGTCTCGAGCTTCTTCAGCTGAACTTCGGCGCCTACATTGAGTCGAAAGCTCAAACTGCGGCAAAAAAGCTGGATATCCTAAATAAGGTTGAGCGGTACTTCAACACAGCTTTCAGTATTAAGTACATAAAGCTCAAGTCCGGTATGCATGGAGTATTGCTGTCCCCTTTGGGATGGCTCAGCCAAATACCAACTTGCCACACTTGACTCTGTAGAGCGCAGAGCCAGGAGGCTAATTAGCAACGATAAGCTGTTTGCCAAGCTACATAGCCCCGCCGCAAAGTTGCATGTCTGTCGGTCTTCTACAGACTGTACTTCGGAGAGTGTGCGCAGGAGCTTCCACCATCCTTCTTCTATCGGGAGACTAGACGTACTGCAAGTTATCACCCATACCTTGTCGATGTTCCACACATTCCCTTTCCCAAGTTCATATAACCCCAATCTATTGTCGCGAGTAAACAGGCTTCTTCTGGGTGAGCTCGTTCCATCGTCAACCTCATCTCTGCCCTTAGGGCAAGACAAAATAATAAAAAACAAAAATAAGTTACGGGGACTTATAAGCTATTTCCTGTAAACGAACAATGATATAATTAGAATAAGCTCTAATAGAGTAGCTTAATAAAGGATATGTTTTATTATAATTATAGTTTATTTAATTAATCTTTCTTCACATGATTATTTCTTTTTTTTTATTTATAGAAAACCTTAAGTCAATTTAGGTACATTATAAAGGCGCAATTCGACAAAATGTGCCCATTATTTTAGACTCAATAACCAATTTGCTGCAATATTAAAAAGAAAGGTCACATTTGGTTATTTATGCCTTTTCTTTGTAGTAAGTGGTATTTTCCAAGTATTTTTTTTTTTTAAGTTGAAAGGAATAATTTGAATTTATTTAATAACTACTTATATATTAAAACTAAAAAGTAAAAAAAAAAATAGTACTAACCTTCACTCATATATCATCAGTATTTTTTTTTCTTTTAAGCAATACATTTCCACACTATGAAGCAGAATATGGTAAAAACTTTAATCCCAATTATCTCAATTTTACCAAAATGCTAGTTGTGCCCCTCTCTCGTACGACGGCAGAACTGGTACGCCCAGTACCACGGATTAATATTATCATAATATATTAATGGATCCTAAATAACCACAATGACTTTCAATTACAATTTTACTAAAACTGGCAAAATCAACAATTTTAATGTCAATAATTGGCCGTTTTAACACGATTGCATAGATTTGGACCCGTCAGTAATAAAACAACCTCCTTTATAGCCAAAATCTATATTCTATGACGTGTATTGTTCGCTCCTGTCTATTTTATTGCTATTGACTTTAAATTACAATTTTACTAAAACTGGCAAAATCAACAATTTTAATGACAATAATTGGCCGTTTTAACACGATTGCATAGTTCAGGACCCGTCAGTGATAAAACAACCTCCTTTATAGCCAAATTCTATCTTCTATGACGTGTATTGTTCGCTCCTGTCTATTTTATTGCTATTTTCGCAACCCAACAGCCAGAATGAAGTGGGGTGCATTTATCTCAATCCATTGAGTTGCGAACATCTCGGGATCCTGATCGATCGGCAACTATGAGCGGCTCGATTTATAATAAAAATGTACAGGCTTTTGCCGAACTTATTGGGACTTACAGGGAAATAGTTTGAACAACATTTTATGTAAAACAGAAACATTTTTTTTTATCTCAAGGTTAAAATATTTTTTCATGTTTTTAAACATGAAAAAATATTTTAAGTGGACGGGTCATGTGGCACAGATGCAAACTTAAATTCAAAGCAATTGTTACAATTAGATCATTGCAGGTACCCACTTGAAGTGAAGTGATAGAAAAATAAAAAAGTGAAGTGTGAAGTGAAGTGCCAGTCCTGTGACTGTCACTTCACTTTTTTATTTTTCTGTCATAACTTATAATGCCTTGTGACTGTTCACAAGGCATGATAACTTGTGAAGTTGTGACACTACTGTAATTGCCTATTCCGCAGCGTGGAATTAAAAAATTCAAACAAACTACAAACAAGACACGCAAAAAACTCCATGACAAGAAACAAGAATGGCAAGAAACTCCATGGAAACTCGTTTAAATTATAACATTCTTACACACTCTTGGTTGCATCATTCATATTGAGCTCATACAAAAATGTGAGAACGATGTGATAGGAAATAGCGTCATACACTGGACGCCTGAAGAAAGACAGCGCGACAGATGTACATATAGACGTGACGACCTGATCAAGTTTGCGGGGCTAACATGGCCAGAAATCGCCCAAGCCAGAGAGGTATGGAAAGAGAAAGACTAGGCTAGGATAAAGAAGATAAGTAGTCGCTAAAAGTCAAGTATAAATTGGACATAGAAATCCACTAGTACAAATCATGAACCAAAAAAAGCTAATTAATAATAGCCTATTTAGGAAAGGTTGGCTCAAATCAACGCATGTATGTCCACATATACATATTTGAGGGAAATATGACGGAGAGCCGGGCCAGGCGTCGATTCTCCGATATTTTCCTGACTTTAATGTTACATAAAAGATTGATTGCGTCTTTGAATAATTTCACAGGCTGTTAACGATGTACATTTTATATTTAAAAGGCGGTTTCACTTTAATTTTGTCCAATAAAATGTTTAATACTGTAAAATCTGAGATAATGTCTTGGAGAGCTCGTAAGCTAGATAATATCAGCTGCTTGGATCAATCTGCAGATTAAGACGTTGCATAGGTTGGTGTGTGGATTTGTGATCTGATAATGAGCTTTGTTTTATGTTGTTGCTTTACTAGAAGTTTACTTTTTAGTTATTACCATCTGTTTCCCGTGACGTTCGTCCGAGTCAAATGATGACAAAAAAAATACTTCCCTATTTGAATCGGCATTTAATTTATTTTGCAGGGAACACCAATTCATTTTTTTTAAGTAACTCCTTATAGCATCAGCTATCTGCTAGTTAAAGTCTCGACAACGTCGGGCCGGCCTTGATAATTGCCTTTTTTATTATTATTATTATAACAGTCTCAAAATCTTCTAAGACTATTTTCAAGAAACATACTAACTTTAGTACCTGTCAGCATAAACAGGTTCAAGTTATTAAAACTACATTGTATACGCTTCAGTTTAGAGCTCATATTCACTTATCTTGTATTCTTCACTTCATGCAACTTTACGGTGCGCATTGCACGATAAGAATGACTGAATATATTTTATGTTTCAAATTTTCAATTTTGTTTTCAGTATTTCTACACATGATAGAATATCTTCCTCCAAAACTACAATCTATCAGGAATTTATTAAAGAAATGGTTGCCAATGGGTTCCTGATAAAGTCACATTGGTCATTCTGTAGCGATTATCAGGATGGTCAAACCATTTATGGGTTTTTATTATTTCAAAATTGTTATTATTTACAGCAAGGGACATCATTCTCTCTACCACAGACGATGTTGTTTAAAATGGCAATAAATTGAACAAATATTTTCAAATTCAAAGTCTTTATCAATTATAGATACTGGTACTTTCAAATGTCTTAAAACAAAAAAGAAGTGAAGCTACAGTCACAACGAATAAAAATACTCTAGTTGCCCATGAACAAAATAACAATATAGTTGCCCATTCCAAAGCGTGGATCTCTTAGGAGAACAATGGGCAAGAAACTGCATGCACACGAGATGGCATCGGCCTTTAAAAATACAGCCGTTTGGAAAGAACTTTAAAACCCCATCAACGGGAACGAAACTTGCACAACGCCAAAAGAGAAAACTTTTATTATTTTTTCATAAACAACAAGATGAAAATATGTATGTCGGCGTCCCATCAAAATTCAGTTTGCAACTTTATCACTATGGAAGAAGTTTCAATATAAAACAAGCAAGACGGGCGCCGCTTCAAAATTTACTGATAACTACTTAAAACATATTCTGGGAGAGTATTCTGGGCAGTTTATTTTTATTGGGTATGAAAGCAAAACTTTAAGGATGATAATTATCTCTAGAAAAGAGGTAACTACTGAGATGACGAGTAATGGAGAAGTATGGAGGAAGAAGACGTGACATAAGAGAAATCAGCGGTGGCCCAGTGATGGCCCCAAGTTACGAACAGTCAGGGTTCGAACCCAGGGTGCGCATTACCTTGTGTAATTTATTTCATCACCACTGCTCTCAAAAACGGTGAGGGAAAACATCGTGAAGAAACCGGCATGTCCTAGAACCAAAAATTCGAAGACTTTTGACATCTACCAATCCGCACGGGGCCCGCGTGGTATATTATAGCCCATTCGCTCTCAAAGAGTGGAGGCTTATATCCCAGCAGTGGGAAAATTAATAAGCTGATGACGAATACGCCTATTTCAATTAACACAAACACTAGGGACTCAGAGAAATAGAATAACCCAATAACACTTTGTGCAACCTGGCAGTCAGACCCAAGACCTCATGCTCAATAGTCGCGATTGCGATAACTCTCTAGACAAACGAGGCAGTCAAAAGAACGTTCGTCAATTAAAAACCTTCACAAGTTATTATAGCTGACTTACAATCGGCGCTTATTGATTTGTTGGATCTCAGTATGGAGTCTTTGATTTTAATCATTAATTAGCTCCATCATTAAACCTTATTCAAGTTGAGTCGCTTTTCCGGGTATTTTATCTTTCCATCAATCTATTCATTAACTCTTAATCAATATTAAATTATACCTTTTCATTATCTTCCGAGAACTTCATCATTTATGCCTAAAATAACCATAATTTTGGCAAAACTTCCTCCAATTCCACAAAACTTTTCTTTTTACATTACCAAATAGATAATTTCTATAGCCCCCAGGCTTGTTATAGCTGGGTCCATGTTCACATCGGACCTTCCACCCCGGTTCCAATTTTAAATACTGAATTGTTCTCATTTGAATAATTTTTCTTTTCATTTGAATAATGGCGAAGAAGGAATCTTTTATTGAAAGATAGATTTGAGTGAGGAAGAAAAGACGTTTTCAATTTTTATTCCAGATGAAGTAATTTGAGGATAGGAGGCGTCATTTTCGATTTGTAATTAAATTTTTATTTAGATTTGAGGACGAATGGGAGGTAATTAGGTCAATTGATTTACTGGGCTCGTAACTAAATAATATTAGCATGTCTCCATCCATCCATCTTTAGGTTGGTTCGTGCCTCGGAAAGCACAGTAAGCCGTTGGTTTTGGCTGTCATTTATAAATCTTTGATAGTCGTTACTAGAATGCATTCCCCAAGGGATTATGGTGGTCCCTGTGACTGAAAAAAATCTGGGTCAAGTTATTGTTTTACAGAACTATACTTCATTAGCATTTCGCTTGTAGACTTCTTCCGTAAAAATTGAGAAAGCTCGGCTAACATGTATGTTATTAATCATTAATATTATAGAGATTTATAATTAAGTATAGAAAATCGAAAGCTGTTTTGGATAATAAATGAAAATATATTTTTATGTCACTCAGATTTCTATTAAATAAAATAATTATATTGCATTTTACTAACTTGAAATTATGCCTTAACGTGTAAATAGCACAAAAACGAAGTCACTTTTAATATCAACAGATTTACTTTAAACGAAAATAGACTTACTTCGAGCTCATTTTCGATTATAAACGTGCTTGATATCAACTCAAAGAGCTTTATAAATTAATGCATTAATTTCTGAATTTGTGTACGTGTTAACTCAAAAATGAAGCAATATGGAGAATTGAGATTAAAGTTAAATTGCTGTGTTTTAAAGTTCGTTTATATAATAACTTTCAAAATTTAAATGTAAATGTTTACTCGATAAATCCTCAGCTTCGCCTGTATTTCAAAATTTCTTGAGATCACTTAATATTTTTTTTTATTACATTTTCTATGTAAAATGTCATCACAATCTGGTTTCCGCTTGTTTATTTTGATTTTCTTGCAACCTTTCCATTAGTTCACTCGTAGCAACAACTCGGAGCACTAAACCGGTCCTTCGAGCCGGTTCAATGAATAGACTCTGTGAGGACTTTATAATGAAACTAATGGACTGATAGGTACACATATAGGCATACACAATAAAGGTGTAATACCATTACTACATCAGTACCTACAATGGAATGGACCATACAAAGAATATCTGGAGTGGCCCGCATATTTGTCCCTAGTGGCAGAAGGGCGTGCAGTGGCGATCGCGCAGCCCAGGTTTGGTGCCCCGGGCCCAGTGGTTTATCGGCGGTTGTCCACGGGTATGTGTGGTGACGAAAATATTTAACACAGTAACATAAATTCAAACCTTAACCAACTGAACCTACTAACTTATTCACGCACCAATTTTCTCTTTACCATTTGCCTAACACAAAAAACTCCAGACAAATACAACAGGACCTAATTCTCTTCAAGATTAATATTTCTTTCTAGAATAAGGCTTGCGAACTGGCCGAGAAGTTGCCGAAACTGTGCCGGGACGGTTCGGCGATGTTTTTTAGTAAAAAAATATATCTGGAACGTCGCCAGAAGGCCGCAAGCCGGTGCCCGTGGAGCGACGGGGAGGAGTTGGTGAATGGCCCGTTCGTAATGGATGCTCGAATTCACTTACTGTTTGTTTATTTAAAGTTTTTGTCTTGTTTGCTTTGGCTACAAGTAATTTTAGGTTTACAGATAATTTTGGTTGTATTGTGAAATTTGTTTTGATAACGTCTAGGAGATTCATAACAGATTCAGGAATAATAGATAGTTTTATAACAAACGAGAAGTTTTAACATTCGCAGTTTTTTATTGTGTGAGTATTCTATGAGTGCCGTTCCAACGAAAAAGTCAGGCAAGACGATATCTTACACCTTTTGGAAATCCGTCAAAATCAATATACCTTTTTACGACGTCAGTGTCAGGTACTTAGTCTTAAAACATGTGAAGTCAATTCAGACGCCCATGGGCGACATCAAAACTACAAATTCAGATTAGGCACAAAACACACGGTGCAGAAAGAAACCTTAAAACAACACTTACTAATCTTTAGGTCAATCTGATTTTGTGGTGAAGATGATCTGCCCATATTGCGTATCTTTTTAACGTCAGTGGCTATCAGAAATGTCCATAGATTAACTGTAAATTGGTTATGGTTTGGTACAATTTTTTCTTAAAAACTCACCATTTGACAGTTATTTGATAGACATTCTATGTTATCCACTGTCATTAAAAGATACGCAATAGCCCTGCTGAGTTAAGAAATTCAACATTCGAAAAATCGACAAATCGAAAAAAAATACTACTACTGCTACTAACTTTCGAAAAATTCGTCACGACATGTGTATTTTTTTTTACAATAAAAGCTTATGTACGTTAATATGTTAGCATTTATTTTGAACAGAACCTTAATTCTACCAGTCGGTACAGCCAGCCTCATGGCGACAACAAAAACCTTTGGAGGACGGGTCTATTATCGCGGGAACGGGCTCACAAAACAATATTAGCGGAATGCGCGAAGCTTGCTTTTGTCCTCACTAGTAACTAGTGATGGGACACGTTTCGGATATAATGGCGGATATTTACAAAAAATCGCAATTATTATTAGACTCACAAAGATAAATAAATCTATATATATATAAATGTTATGTTGGTTTGTGTACGCTTCAAAAACTTAAAAAGTTCTGCATTGATCGAGCTGAAATTTTAGAATGAAATATAATCCGCATCAAGGATTGTTTTTACAGTATCCACGTGGGCGAAGCCGCGGGCATCAACTAGTACCTAATAATAACTTATCATTAGGCCTGTACCTAAGCTGTACCAAATAGCACAGCCCCATTTCACCAGAAATATTACTAAAATAGGAATATAGCTATGACCTTTAAAGTTTTAAACATCAAAGGCTTTTGAAGTAGGTATCCTACCTATCTTGTAAAGTAATTAGTACCTACACATTTTAGAACAGCCGCAAAGTATTGGTAACCTTTAAAACTTATTCAGTTTGCTTACAACAACAAGTTTAATTTTCTTCCAGTTTTGAGAGCTGTTGTTCGAAAAACTACTAATAATATTTTTGTTTATTTTGAGCAGTTATTGAATCATCACTACATAGTATAAAACAAAGTCGCTTTCTCTGTCCCTATGTCCCTTTGTATGCTTAAATCTTTAAAACTAAGCAACGGATTTTGATGCGGTTTTTTTTAATTGATAGAGTGATTCAAGAGGAAGGTGTAAATGTATTTAGTATCAGCATTGCACCCGTGCGAAGCCGGGGCGGGTCGCTAGTAAACTATATAGTATAGTGGTCGCAAGCGTGACTGTTCAATTTCCAGATCGTACAAAGTATAAGTGGGTTTTTCCAACAGTAATTTCTCAGTAGCAGTCACGGAAGTCCAAATGTGTGCTGAGTTGATGGCAATAGGCTCGCCCCCTATACATGAAACTTAAATATTACTAACGAAATACGGGTGTACTATAAATGGTGTTCGACCGAAGCTTTGGCTACCTTTCGGCCAAAATGACCACAAAAAAATGTCGAAAAAATTAAATAACAAAAAAATAACTTTTCATTTGAAAAAGGTAAGACGGAATTATTTTATGTGAATCTCCTAAAAAACAAACAAAATTTTCTATTTAGTTCTTAGGTTGTGACATGTGAAATTATTATGGCCGCGGATATTATTATCGTATTAATGACGGCGGATACTTTTTCTATTAATGTCACATCCCTAGAGCTTAAGTAAAAACTTCGTGGATGTTAATCCGCTAACTTACCAATGATAAATGCGACGCGTTGCTTTTCACAACTAATACTGTATTATGTACGAATGTGGATATTGTTCGTCAGCTTTTTCCTCATAATTATTGTATTTTTTTGTACAGTTTTGTAGTAGTATGATAAATTATTAGTCAAGAATGGAGCTTTTAGCTAATAACAGCCGCACAGGTCGGCCTTCAAGGTAGTCTAGGTTGGTCTTTAGATGGTTTTAACATTCATTACAAACCTATACCGATTTATTTTACCGCGCCCAGTAGCCCGAAAGTCTGACATCCAGTCTTACCAAGGGGCATCGTATTGCTCTGTGGAGGTCAAATAGGAACTCGCTCCATGTAAAATACTGGTGTTCAGCTGCATCTAGTTAGACAGGAAGACAACCCTAACTTACCTTTAAAAATAAAATAAGATCACGCCTGAAATCCGAAGGGCTTGACAGAGGTTTACCTAATAGTATGCCCATATATTATGGCAATAACCAAAACTTTCCAGTTTGGTTAGGACATTGCAGGCTTGAATCACCTGATTGTTGGACAAAAAGATGATTCCGTGCTTCGGAAGGCACGTATAAGCCGGTGGTCCACATGGCGGTCGTTAAACCATGTCAGAGGCCCTTGAGGCGGTTTAGAAACTCTGACACTAGGGTATGTGGGGTCGTAAGACCTTACTGCCCAGAATCAATCATCATACTCAGTAGTCATGCTTGTGACTCCTAGACCAACGACGTACCTATAAAATAAAGTCCAAATAACTCTTAGGTAGATACGTATAGGTTTAAACAAAAACTATTACAAATAATAGAGGCAGAACCAGCAAGAACCAACAGAGATAACGATAGCAGTAAATCTTGCAGCTGTTTTTGTTCAATTTGAATACTGCAGTAAGGAACAAGCATTAGGGGAACCGGATTATGTACTTGTGGTAGTGTTTGGTGAATAGGAAGAGGTTTTAATAGTTGATCTGATTCTGGCGTTTCTTGGAAGTGGTTTTGAGTTTGGGATTTAGAAATGGAAGAAAAACTTTACTCCATCTTTTTAGTATAATTCTAAACAATATAATGACATATAATACCTATGCTCCTAATGGGTAAGTTCGTTGTCGCCGCGCACCGTCAATACGATTTTTTTTTTGTTTGAGACCATACCTGGAAACCGCCTAGTTACGGAAATAGTGGGGTTGAAAAATCCAACTTCTTCACTATTTTTTTAACCCTGTACGATTTAATTCATTCACTAGCACAGGCAGCGTTTTGACTGCAATACAGTGAGTCCTACAGTAAATCGTGATTTTTCGCACAAAAAATAAGTAATTTTGCAACAATTATTAGCAATTATTTAGCGTAGAGTTACTTAGTTTAATGTTTGTTTGCCGGCAAAGTAAAGGGTCAGTTTTTACAAACCTACATGGAAAACTAAGTATATAATTATGTACAGTCAACAGCAAAAGTAGATGATCAAAATCAGAAATTCAATACTAATGAACGGAGTTCGCGCCAGAACTGTGTGGCGTCGAAATGATTCAAAAGTATGTGATTGTAAATTATACCAAACATTTACTACTAGTACAACTGCCATATATTCGTGATCAGTTTTGACTCCAAAAGTTAAACTCAATTCGCTCCAGAACTAAGAAGTGAAAAAAAACGATAATTCAATAAATATTATTAATTTTGCATATTTGTGAACTTATGTCAATGTTCAAAAGTAGCTGATGTGATACAAAATCATAATTCAATCAATATAACTATCTAGGCATGTTAGCAAATTTATGTCAATGTTCAAAAGTAGCTGATGTGATACAAAGTCATAATTCAATAAATAATAATAAATGCATGCATGCTTTGCATGTTTGTGAATTTATGTCAATGTTCAAAAGTATCTGATGCGATACAAAATCATAACTCAATAATTGCTTTCGCCCAGTCGTCGGCTACAATATATTATTATTAAAACCGGAAGGTAGATTGATATTTTTGTGAAAGATAAAAATATCAATCTACCTTCCTTTTTTTTGCTTCATAGTTCTGGAGCGAACCCAGTCTATAACTTTTGGAGTCAAAAGTGATCACGAATATGGCAGTTGTACTAGTAGTAAATGTTTGGTATAATTAACGATCACATACTTTTGAATCACTTCGACGCCACACAGTTCTGACGCGAACTCCGTTCATTAGTATTGAATTTCTGATTTTGATCATCTACTTTTGCTGTTGACTGTACTTGTATAGGCAATTCAAACTACAGCTGCTGCTCCACAATTTTGAGAGGAATCAAACACGTTCCTATCACTCAATTAAATTGAAACAAAGCGCTGTCGCTTTCCTAAAGCCATTCTAGGAATACCTTTGTGTGTTAACACTGAAGTGATTCCTAGAATACCTTTGTGGATAATGTCAGAAGGCATACATATTCGTAAGTGATAATCGCTTAGAATTAGGTTCAGGTTTCTTCAACCGATTATCAAAAACTTACGTTTGGTGCAGGGGCTGAGCGGTGGACAGCTGTGTGTAGGTTTGATTTCCTCATGAAACAAATTTTTGATGATTTACAGGGGGTCTACAATGGCAGCTTTAGCAGATCATAATATGAATTGAGTTAAAATTCGCAAAATGGTCTATTCATAATAGTAACTGCGTCCGTGGCCTTCTGCGTCTGTGGCCATTTTTCAAACTGATCGATGTTCCGGGTATTTTATTATGTGAGTTGCTAAGTTTGTAAACGCCCCCAAAAAACAGGAGAAATTCCTAACTGTGTGTTTGTGAAATAATGATTTTTTATACTATTCATAAAAATATTAAATATTATTAATTTTGCATATTTGTGAACTTATGTCAATGTTCAAAAGTAGCTGATGTGATACAAAATCATAATTCAATCAATATAACTATCTAGGCATGTTAGCAAATTTATGTCAATGTTCAAAAGTAGCTGATGTGATACAAAGTCATAATTCAATAAATAATAATAAATGCATGCATGCTTTGCATGTTTGTGAATTTATGTCAATGTTCAAAAGTATCTGATGCGATACAAAATCATAACTCAATAATTGCTTTCGCCCAGTCGTCGGCTACAATATATTATTATTAAAACCGGAAGGTAGATTGATATTTTTGTGAAAGATAAAAATATCAATCTACCTTCCTTTTTTTTGCTTCATAGTTCTGGAGTGAACTCAGTCTATAACTTTTGGAGTCAAAAGTGATCACGAATATGGCAGTTGTACTAGTAGTAAATGTTTGGTATAATTAACGATCACATACTTTTGAATCACTTCGACGCCACACAGTTCTGACGCGAACTCCGTTCATTAGTATTGAATTTCTGATTTTGATCATCTACTTTTGCTGTTGACTGTACTTGTATAGGCAATTCAAACTACAGCTGCTGCTCCACAATTTTGAGAGGAATCAAACACGTTCCTATCACTCAATTAAATTGAAACAAAGCGCTGTCGCTTTCCTAAAGCCATTCTAGGAATACCTTTGTGTGTTAACACTGAAGTGATTCCTAGAATACCTTTGTGGATAATTTCAGAAGGCATACATATTCGTAAGTGATAATCGCTTAGAATTAGGTTCAGGTTTCTTCAACCGATTATCAAAAACTTACGTTTGGTGCAGGGGCTGAGCGGTGGACAGCTGTGTGTAGGTTTGATTTCCTCATGAAACAAATTTTTGATGATTTACTTTGTAGACCCAATGGCAGCTTTAGCAGATCATAATATGAATTGAGTTAAAATTCGCAAAATGGTCTATTCATAATAGTAACTGCGTCCGTGGCCATCTGCGTCTGTGGCCATTTTTCAAACTGATCGATGTTCCGGGTATTTTATTATGTGAGTTGCTAAGTTTGTAAACGCCCCCAAAAAACAGGAGAAATTCCTAACTGTGTGTTTGTGAAATAATGATTTTTTATACTATTCATGGAGATCATATTTTTTGACATACAAGCTAAATGCAATGTTAATTCACATATAAAATGCTAGTATCATGAATCATTCACACAGTTATCCTTTTCAAATTTCCAACGATTACACGACCAAAAATCTCCACTTTGATATCCTCAAAAGCGTTTATTCAACAAATCGTACAATTAACAACCAAAAATATTCTGAAAAAGCCTTTAGAAATACTTACTTTGAGCTTCTCATTACGAGTACATTTTCCTTTAACTCCTGTACAAATGGTGCTATTATATTTAAAGAAAATTTTAGTCTTTTTTTCGGCAAATCATTTTGATCGTGTGATTAAATGGAATAAAGAGCAGTGGTGGCCCAGTGGTGGCGGCCCCGACTTACGAGCAGTGAGTCGTGGGTTCGAAACCCGTCAGGCGCATTACTTTATGTAATTTATTTCATCACCACTGCTCTCAAAACGGTGAAGGAAAACATCGTGAGGAAACCATGTTAAGAACCAAAAAAATTCAAGACATGTGACATCTACCAATCCGCACTTTTACCGCGTATTTGATTATAGCCCATCCTTCTCCTAGAGAGGAGGTCTGAGTCCCGAGATATTGCGACAAAGGAGGTATCTGATGAGCTGACGAGTAACAGAGAGTATGAAGTGAACAATATTTATTCTTTCTTCGAAAATTGTATATTTTCGAAGTAACGTTACATCGAACAAACAAACGTTGGTATGAAGGCTTCGGTGAATAGTGTTCAGTGAAACAATTTTCGAAGAATATAGTGTTTCGAAGTAACGTAGGGGACCCGATTGCTACAGTTACACTCAAAACATAGATTGAGAAATATTAATTTAATTCTTAATTATGGTGAGTATGAGGTTCTGGGTGTGATTCATAGGTCAGCAAAATAGTTTTTGGGTCTGTTCATGAGGATTTTCGTAGTAGCAGCCACGGATTCTGGATTTGTGCCCGCTTAATAGCAACAGGCTCGCCCTCTACATGGGACTTAAACATAACTGGCGAAACATGGGTATATATATGTTTTTTCTGTTGTTATCTGCTATATTTTCTGTTATGTGTTCTGTTATGTTTTCAACTATGCCTTCCGTTATGTTTTCTGTTATGTATCCTGTTTTATTTTCTGTTATGTTTTCAACTAAGTATGTTTCTTCTGTTCTATGTTCGACTATGTTTTCTGCTATGTTCTCTACTATGTGTTCTGTTATGGTTTCAATTATGCCTTCTGTTATGTTTTCGGTTCTGTTAAAAATACCTAGCTGTGAAAGAGCGGAGTCTCCTAATACAGGCTTTTTATTTGCTTAAAAGGAGGCTCCAATCATCAACTTGTTGTTACTCTCTTGGTTACTGAATAAATAATTTTTAATTTAATTTAATTTAATGGGTATGCTATTAGGTACACCTCTGTCGAACTCGTCGGTAATTACCGGCATTATGTTAATTTATATTTTCTTACATTTCAATGAAAACACAATCCCTTAACGCCCACAACGTCCACAATAAACTAACAAAAACTTCAATCCAAAAACAAAAGAACCACAATGTATTTTTAATTTACATTTCTCATACATTTTTACACCCATAAAAGCAACAATAGTTGCGTAATTACTTCTGGCGTCGCTTGAGCATCAGATAATAAAAGCAATCCTTTGGGGGTTTTCAGCTTACACAAAAGCGCTGAAATTTTATTAATTCCTCTCAGTTGGGGGTGAAATTAATCAAACATCTTTAGTATGGAGTATTTTGGGGACCAAACGAAATACGGACGAGGACTATGTGACGTGTATAAGGTGCCGGAATTAAAGCTTTGAAAAATAGGGCAAAAAATTAATTGGGATTGATATTTGGTTCAAAATAATGATGAAGATGAGTTGCTTATACAATATTATTGTGAATATATCTGTGGTATAACACAATAATATTATCTGGCTGTGGAAATCAGATAGGCAATCGCTCTATGTAAAATACTGGCTTTCAGCCGCATGCGATTAGACTGAAAGCCGACCCCAACATACTTAGGAAAAGTCTAGGCAGTTGATTATGAATCCATACAATCATATGATTCTAACCGTGCAGTAAGAAACAGTTTCGAAAGTAGTAGCATTTGATACAGTTTTAATTAAAAATTCAAAGCTATACTTCCTAATCTCTGAACTTCTTTTAGTTCTTTTCTAAAAGTTTTCCTCAAATTAGCTACAAAACGGCAGCTTAGCGGTAATGCACACAGAAAAATAAAACGGTTAATTCCAAACCTTTTCGCAGTCAGTTAAACAGGACCACAGCACTAACTTAAATGTGGTTTTAACGAACAGTTAGTTTTAACCACTTTTAATTCTTACAGAAATGCGAAGACAAGCCCAACTCCCGCACTGCGGTATTCAAAGAAGAATTTATGTGACATTTGTACTGTAACGGCTAATAAAATGTTCAGGAAAATGGGTTTTATTGAACATCATTTGTTTTTATATTGAGCTGTAACATTATTTGTGATGGGAAGTGGGAAGTGGTCTGCCATGGTTACTTGACCTCACTTAATATGATACTACGCCTGTAGTTCTGGAAGGGTTATGCAGAGGTGTAAACGATACTGTGACCACTGATTTTGTTTAGGCCGCTTCTTCTCAGAGTAGAGTCGAGGCTTTAACTTCTGGGCTATATAGTCGTGTTTCGAAAATCATTACATAATATCCAAGTAATTAAGTCTAAAATTCCTAAATTTCACACGTTGATTGTTGTCATTGTACCGACACATTGTGCAGAAACATAATTAGTGTGTTGTATCATCATCATCATTTCAGCCGAAAGACGTCCACTGCTGGACATAGGCTTCCCCCAAGTGTCGCTACATTGACCGGTCCTTGCGTCTCGAATCCAGCGGATTCCCGCAACCTTCACCGGGTCACCGATCCACCTAATGGGAGGCCTTCCAAAGCACCGTCTACGTCAACGTGTGTTATAACAAATCAAAATATATGTCATCACAGTCTTATTTTTAAGATAGCAATAACGACGGATGATGATAAATCGGGAAAAGGAATGAGGAATGCGGCACACTCGTCCTTCAAAATAGATTGAAAGTGTATGCAACATGTTTCGATTCGGCTATTCCATCTTTATTAGGAGTTAGTGGGTAGGTATTTTACTCGTTTTGTTCATATGGATGGAAATGGAAATTGTATTTTTCCTACTCATCCATTTTTGTTTCCTGATTAGAAGCGAAGCGATCCGAAGCGATGTAATAAAAATTGTATCGTCATTCTCGGAGATAAACACTTTGGAAATGACCATGCACACGCCCCTATAAGTCCAGCCGTGGACTGTGACAGGCAAACTAAACTAAACATTAGGCTGAAAATAAACAATTAGGCAAACAAGAAAACCCTTAATAGCAAAAGCAAGATAAACAAACGCATTACTTCCCTACAACTTAACACGGAAACGACTAAAATCTACAGATAATTAAACCTAAATTCCACAACAATTTTATTAATGACCGTTTAATCTATCCACGTCGCAAATTTAGGCAAATTGTGCCCGAAACTAGCGACAATATATTTACATCGCGAAGTCTGTGGGTTGAAAACAAATTGTGGGACAGGAGACGCGTCACTGAGGGGTAGGGAAATGGAGTGATAAGACGAACAATGCGATTGTTGAATCTGTTTTGCAGCTAACAGGGAGCTTGAGCACAATGACATAAAACAAAGAAGTCGTATAGCGACTAATCGAAGCTTCCTACTGCCAAGGATAAAAATACTCAAATTCATTAACATAGTTGGGAAATGGCTTTAGTTGCAGCCAGGGAAGATGTCAATAGCGGTCATTGACCCGACTTCATTTAATAAAATTCTTAACTTTGAAATCCAAAAATAAGCTTGTTCATGTCTTGAATCTATCGTGATCTTCAACATTTTTTCTAATGAAAAACGATAAATGGTTCATTTGTTTTGGTTTGTACGAAAATATATTAGGTAAAGAGCAATGACCGCTATTGACATCTTAACTGGCAGCAACAATAGGCAGGTGGTGTTTACTAAATATACCTAAGCTTGCATTTTGCCGCAACTTACCTAATGTGTAGCAATAACTCGGCCTATGGTAGAGCATGCTTGCCCAAACCGATTAACTCGAACTTTGAAAAAAAATCATTTGTTTTGTTTGTCATTGTCCGCGGGGATGTCGGGTATCACGACCGAAAGTAATCTTTTCATCCCTCCTTTTCAACCAGGCCTAAGGCCAACAAACCTTTTTTATGCATTAAAAAGTAGCCTTTGTCTTTTTTTAGGCTCTAGAGTCGGTACTCTAGAATATCTGTGCACTAAACATCAATCGGCTCAGTAGTTTTGATGTGAAAGGGCGGCAGAAAGACAACCGAGTTACTTTCGCATTTATAATTATAGTAATTGAGGATTCGGATACTTACGAAAACAGTCGTGTTAGTACTCCGCGTCCTATCCCCTCCGTCAACAACCCGCATCCAACTTACGCCTACTCCTAATCTCAGTTACTTAGCCGCTCCACCGTCAATTTGTACAAGTATAATGTACCGTGTATTAATTGTTCCTGCTTGTCTAAAACTAGGGGCAGTTGAGGGAATTTCCTGTTTATGCAAAACTTTTGGTAGTGTTTAAGGTATAAATTTGCTTATTTTAGGTAGTACTGAATCACTGAATACGAATTGGGTACCCTATTAACATTTCTTTAGGATTCTCTTTGGCTATATCGTTTACAGGTTAGTTTTAGTAGGTAGTATTTATATTTAATTAAAAGATAGAAGTGGTAATATTGTTTTTTAAATGGCCATTTTTCGTTGTCAGCATAAATCATGTATCTATCTATCTTATATATATAAATAAAAAGAGAAGTCCTGACTGACTGACTGACTGACTCATCAACGCCCAGCCCAAACCCTTGGACCTAGAAAGCTGAAATTTTGCACAGAGGTTCCCTTTATAATGTAGACAAGGAATAAGGAAGGATTTTTCGAAATTCAACCCCTATGGGAGTTAAATAGGGGATGAAAGTTTGTATATAAAATCGTCATTTTCACGCGGGCGAAGCCGCTGGCAAAAGCTAGTAAACCATGTTTCCAGCCAAATCGCTAAATTAGTGTAAGACTTCAAGAATCATGAACCTTATTAAAAATGGAAACGTAATTATTCTTTAAAAGTTCCTCTAAATGAAAATCAAATCCTTGAACAATTTTATTCTCTCTACCTTCGTCTTTCGCTTGAGTACTTAATGACTCCTAATTTAAATGTTAATTAGGAACAATCTTATTCAACCTCAATCATATTAAATAATTATTGATTTTATTTAAGTACCTACATTGGAGAGGAGGTCGTGGCTTATTTATAACAGTCGCTTGAGTCGATCTTTAGGATAAGCTGTGCTTGCCTAGGTAGGTCTGTAGATGGGTGAACACATATTACATACCGAGTGTCCTCAGTGCCTCGGAAAACACGTTAAGCTGTTGGTCCCGGCGGCCATATTATATAGATCTTTGACAGTGGTTACAGGTAGCCAGTGACCTTAAAGTCTGACTTTCCAGTATTAATGGGTTGTGGAGGTCAGATAGACAGTCGTTCCATGTAAAATACTGGTACTCAGCTGCATCCAGTTTGACTAGAAGCCGACCCCAACAAAGTTGGGAAAAGGCTAGGCAGATGAGTCACTTGTGTCGATCTTTAGGTTAAGTTGTGCTTGCCTAAGTTGGTCTGTGTTTGGGTGACGTACCGAGTTTACTTTCTTCAGTTATAAATTACAGTCATTATTATATCCTTTTTTTTTTTTTTTTTTTTTTTGGTTGGTGGAAAATCATCGAATGACCCCCCCCGCTCTTGGGCAGAGCGAAGGGGAGTGTCAGACTTCTACTGACTAAAAACCGAACCCATGTTCCTTCTTTGCCCTTGCGCCGAGGCCACGTAATCTAGTACAAAATACCGCGGCCCCGACGGGCGTCGGCCCTTGCGGGCCCCTCCTTGCTGACATCTCTTTGAGGCGCGCGTGGAACACGAACGCGCCGCCGACACGGTCTGTTGCCGTCATGACGACGGCCGGACGGCGAGCTAGCCCATTACTCACCGTCCACAGGCCCGCGTCTACGGTGGCCGGAAGCCATCACGTGGCCCCCGACGCCCGGAGCGCCTTCCGCGCCTTCTGGCTGGGACGTTGAGAGGGTCGCTCCCTCTCTCGTTCCGCCTCCTCCTTCGCTAGCATCACTGCTTCGCAGAAGGAGGCGACGGCGTCCCATTCCTCCTCGCCCCGGACCATGGCTTGCACCAGGGCCGGACGCGAGAGGTCGCCGCCGCCGATCGCCGCTACGAGAACACGGCGGGGCTCCGCCCAAGCAGGGCACACCTCCACAGTGTGCTCCACCGTGTCCTCCGGTCGATCCTCGCAGTGGAAGCATCCGGGCGTTTCCTCCCGCCTAATTCGGTGCAGGTACCTCCCGAAACATCCGTGTCCGGTGAGGACCTGCGTCAGACGGAAGGTGAGGGCGCCGTGGCTCCTCTCTAGCCACTCCTCAAAGAGGGGACTTACCGCCACTATCGTGGCGTGCCCTGCACGGGGTTGCGACAGGCGCTGTCTCCATACCGCCATGAGATCGCACCGGAGGTCTGTCCGCCGCGCAGCAATGTGCCGCGGCAGCAGAGTGACCCCCCGGTGTAGCGCCTCCGCGCGCCACTCGTGTAGGCGCGCGAGGACTATTGCCTCCAGATCCCACGGCGGCAATCCGGCAAGGAGATTCGCCGCCTCGCGGGAGATCGTGCGGTATCCGCGGACTAGCCTTACGGCCATGACCTTTTGGGGCGCGTTCAGGTAGTGGACGGCCCGCTTCCTCACGGCACGTGCCCACACCGGGGCCCCGTAAAGGGCCATGGACCGCACGATTCCCGCATACAGCCTACGGCAGGAGGCGTTTGGCCCCCCCAGATTGGGCAAGAGCCACCTAAAGGCAGCCGCAGCCCGCTCCAGTCTGGGAGCCAAACGTCGGAAGTGCTCCACGAAGTTCCACCGGCTGTCAAGGACGAGTCCGAGGTACTTTATAGTACACTCGACGCCGATGGGAACCCCTCCCACCGTTAGCTGGGATCCCGACGGTGACACATTCCCACGCCCATGAAAGCACATGGCCTCGGACTTGTGAAGTGCCACCTCGAGACCCAGCTGCCGGATCCTCTCAACGACTATCGCAACCCCGCGTGTCATATTCGCGGCCGCCGCCTCGTGCGATTCCCCCCGTGCCAGCACCAGCGTATCGTCCGCGTAGCAGACGACGCTGACGCCGTCAGGGAGGTCGGCACGCAGCACCCAGTCGTAACCGATGTTCCACAGGGGTGGCCCCAGAACCGAACCCTGTGGAACACCGCACGACATCTCTCGCCGGTTCCATTCTCCGTTTTGACCAGGGTAGATTACCGTCCTGTCGGACAGGTAGTCCCCGACTACACGACGAAGGAGGTTCTCAGTAGCAGCCACGTGTGCCCGATTGGTGTTAATAGGTTCGCCCTCTTAAAACAATTGTATGCTGGCGAAATTAATGTGGGTGTAATTTTAGGTGTACCGCTGCCTAATCTTCCAGGGATTACAGGCATGATGACGTTATGATTACATAATTTTTTAGGAAACGTAAGGTTAGGTAATGTCTGTCGGGACTGCGGGTTGTTCGAAAGAGATACCGCGGCCTCGACACAAAGGGCTAAGTAAGAACATATTTGATATATAGGCAGCAGAAGTATGACACAAATGACTCTTTTGATCATTTTCCACCCTCCAATACAAAAAAAAAGGTTATGCAATGTATTGGGCTCCATAAACTTATACCCTAACTCAAACTAAAAGGCGCCCAAACATACCTGAAATTAAAATCTTTTGGGACCTAGCATTTTACGAGTCCTTCCAACTTTGTTATTAGAATTGTCGCTAAGAGCAATATTAAGATTAAAATCTGTTAATCCCGCTACCCTTGAGAGAGCCAACGGTAAAAACGATAAAATTGCCCGTCCTTGTAATCTTTATAACAAAAAAATTAAGCTTGGAAATTGTAAAAGATTTATTTAAAATATTTGTAAGGAAATGCGGGAAATATTAGGTGTTTTTATGTTTGTAGGAAATGGTTATCTTCCATCAGCCATTTAAGACAATTTAAAGATTGATCAAGATGAGCAATACTCCTGTATTAAATACTTGCCTTTTGAAGAGTTTGTACCAAGGAAGTTGTAATTTACATACATCCTTACATAGTATAAAACAAAGTCGCGTCTGTTTGTTTGTTTGTTTATTTGTTTGTTTGTCTGTATGCTTAAATCTTTAAAACTACGCAACGGATTTTGATGCGGTTTTTTTTAATAGATAGAGTGATTCAAGAGGAAGGTTTTAATACCTTTTTTGTACCCGTGCGAAGCCGGGGCGGGTCACTAGTAATCTATATAAATAAAAAGAGAAGTCCTGACTGACTGACTGACTCATCAACGCCCAGCCCAAACCCTTGGACCTAGAAAGCTGAAATTTTGCACAGAGGTTTCCTTTATAATGTAGACAAGTAATAATTAAGGATATTTCGAAATTCAACCCCTAAGGTAGTTAAATAGGGGATGAAAGTATGTATGGAAAATCGCCATTTTCACGCGGGCGAAGCCGCTGGCAAAAGCTAGTTTAAAATATTTGTAAGGAAATGCGGGAAATATTAGGTGTTTTTATGTTTGTAGGAAATGGTTATCTTCCATTCAGCCATTTAAGACAATTTAAAAATTGATACGAGCAATACTCCTGTGTTAAATACTTGCGTTTTGAAGAGTTTGTAACAAGGAAGTTGTAATTTACATACATAATATTATAGAATATCACGCCTGTAATCCCCGAAGGGTTATGGGATGGCAATAGGCTCGCCCCTATTACCTGGAACTTAAACAGAACTGACACAATATTGGTGTACTACTTAAATTAGGTACACCTCCTCCTAACCCTATGGGAATAGGGCTGATGTTATGTTATGATGCAACACAAATAACGTGTAGAAAATAGTAGGTACAATAACAGCTAATTTAAATATAAATCACGTATTTTCATGCCAGAAAATTTAATTTTAATAAAATGTAGAACGTGATCGTCAAAGAAGGCTACCTATTTAGTTTAAAATAAATGGATGTCCTTAGCAAAATCTTACCAACGATAAATAAAAAATATTTAACATTATCAAAGCCTAAGAACTAATTTATGGGCTATTTCATTACCTAGTCTTTTAGTAGACGAAAAATATATTTTCAGTCATAAATATAAGTCCCCGCAGTAGATCAGACGCTATTATCTTCTGAAAGATTAATTAGAGATACCTTCAATTAAGATAGCCCCGTATTTTCGACAAAAAGTAACTATTTCGATTTTAACTCCTTGACCACGACCTACGCGCTAACGACGAAACTGAATGGAAAATGACTAGAGTGTAGATAGCGCAACAGAAAAATTGACGAGCGATTTGACGTGTGACAAAATCGCAAACAAAAATGATACTAGACTAGCTAAATCCAAGGCCACCACGACTTCAGTGTTAGTCTGGTGTTAAGTTGTCGCCACCACTGACGGGTCGTATCATTGCATAAAGTCCAACAAGCGCGTCTTTCGACACCAGTCGCGTCGCATGTCGCATCACCTTAGGTTATGAATTGACCGTAACTACCTAAAAATAAAGGTTTTGAAAGTGGCTTTGGTTATGTTTACCCAAAAACAAAATGGTAATTAACATTCCTAAGAACTTAGCTAAATCATATACGATACAGTCGACTTAGGGAGTATTTTCAGTGATTAAAATTCTTATTACTTATCAGCTGGAGTTCTAATTAGCTCAAGTTCTTATACTGTCCTAATTAATGAATCTGCAATCTCTTTTCAGTAATAGGTAACACTGTATAATTAAAATTACTTTTACTAGAACTTCCGTAGTATTTATTTTTTGATAGATCTATAAAAGTGGTCCGTAAAACTATAAACTAGGATTAAACTATAAACGAAGAACTATAACTTTTATTAAAGTTTATTACTTTCAGTCATAAATGGTTAAATAAATACTTCTAATTCTCATCAATAAACTTATAGGTAAGAAATTTAATGCAGCACTCGAAGAACCAAATTATAATAAAATGCTACTTATTAACTACCGAAATAAAAATCACTGGTTCTTGGTAGTGAGAACAAAAGTGTAATAAGTCAATCAGAAATACATAAACAATAGGTATCAAAAAATAGACAAAAGGTATAAAAAGGAGGCTTCAAAACATAAAGCCTAGGGCAGACTTGCACACTACTAAATATAATTAGTTTATGATACTCGGTCGTCGAGTGATTACTAATTTAAACTGGTCTTGTGTAGTACAGATATTGTTTCAATAGGAGGTCAGACTATACTTGTTTAGTTACTATTGAAGTGCACAACACATACACGGCGCGGTCAAGAAGCGGTAATGTTAAACAATTGTTACACCAAATCCTTTTCCACATAGCGGATGATTGACATATTTCCAAACTGTATATTCATTCAAAATTTTGCCGCGTAAATAATAAGTTGCAAGCAATTTTCACCTCTTTATTGCTTAAATAGTTTACCAATTCAAAAAAATTAAGTCCTTTCAAAAAACCGGACATTTGCAAGGAAATCCAGATAATTATTTTATTGTGTGTTTTTTATCAGTATGGATATGGATGGGTGTAAGAGTAGAGAAAGACCAAAATTAAATCCTCGATAGATGAACTGTGTAAGAAAGAAAGAAAAAACAAGAAAGAAAGAAAATTATATTTATTTAGCATAATATGCCACAAGTGCACACAACAAACAATAAAAAATAAAATGAACAAAAAAAAGAGTGTGTGCATCTCACGGCTGCGCCAAATAGGACCAGTTCAGCAAACTGCCGAGCAGCTAGTGCCCGACGCTGGTTTTCAACTGGCCCTGAGAGTGTAAAGGATGTTATGGCAAGATGAGCTGTCTCATGATATGACGAGTAACAGAGAATTGGGGACGAAGGAGAAATGCTGCGCCGACCCCAAAGGGATTGAGATATGGGCAAGAGAATTATGATGTATTTTGTTTTCAGTAGGCCATTTACCTTTTTATTGTGACAAAAAAAATCTGAACGAACGATAAGGCTCGTCAAATTTAAGGTAGGGGTCAACACCCGGACACACACAAATCCGGACAGATGGAAACCTTACGTGGGACAGCGGAGAAATGAACATGACACGGACGGACGTGGCAAGATCTGTCATCGGATTTGTGTCCGTTCCGTCCGTCTCTTGTGGTATACAAACATGGTGTGTGGTACAAATTCTAGCTATGTTTGCATAGTACAGCCATGGGTAAAACAGTATAGCATTTTTAGTTTTTGGTATATCCGTACGTTTATCATCTTGTTGTTTTAGATTTTTGATTTATGATAATAATATGACTTATGATTGCGCAAACAATTTGAAATACTTTTTTATATGATAAGAAACTCCGTTCTAACAGCACAATGACATAGTAACACAGCAGAAAAATAACGTCATAAAAAAATTGTCACAAAAAAATACTCGAAACGTCCACAAAACATTCACGCATCATCCGCGCCGAATCCGCAAGTCATCCGCGAAACAGCACCCCACGTTAACGTGACAACGTGAAATGTTCATTGTCTACCTGTCGTCTACAAAATTACTCGAAACATCTAAGAAACAGTCGCGGATCATCCGCGTCAAATCCGCACGTCATCCGCGAAACAGCACCCCACGTCAACGTAACAACGTCCAATGTTCATTGTCCACACGTCGTCTACAAAAAATCTAGTCACAAAATAAATAAGCGAAGTCTAGGTGTGAAGAATTTTGCAATTACTTAAAGTGGTAGAGTGACTCCGCTATATTGAAAATGGAGGTATCTTGCATCGTAGCGCCTTTGATGTCACGGCTTGTTGACAACATGTTAACAAAATTAAAAGTTGCTTTTGAAAGGAGAATGTATTTAATTAAGTTTTTCTCAAATGTTTTTCTTTTTGAAGGGTACATTAATTTGTTGATTTCTCTTGTAGCGACATTTTACTATAATATTTTTCTAGTACTTATTAATTCTGATTGAAAATGTAGGTATTTGCAAAGATGTCATTATATTTTGATCGTTTGCAGTGTCTCATGGGAGGATGTATGATATCTTTAGAAGGTCGCAAATAAGACCTGTTTGAGATTTACACAAAATGATATGGGAATATCTTTGATCTTTAGACATTTTGATCTCTAAATGGCATTTAAAGGTCAAACAATAATAAAATCCCACACTAAGTTGAAACATCGAAAATTGGATGTGTATTACGAATTGAATATTAAAGGTTGTATCTGGGTTCCATCCTGTTCGTTATCCGAGACAATGCCAGACGAAATTTACAAATAAAATCACATTAAACATAACATCATGCCTTATAATCCCCGAAGGGTTTGGCAGTGGTGTACCTAAGACAAGCACGATCAACGGCTTAACGAGCTTTCCGAGGTACGGAGGAAACTCGGATGTAATGATGAATACGCATCCACGGACCAACCTTGTCAAGCTCTGCTTAACCTTGAAGATAGACAGCACGGTCGCTGTTATTAATTTAAGCCTTGAGCTCCTCAAAGTTTTCGCCAGTAAATTCCCTGTATAAATACTACTTACTTTGATGCTCTTTAATGACAGCTAGATTTCGCACCGTATCGCATTTGTCCCTCACCTAGGACAACGGTCTACCATCAGCACAGTCAGTTGTCCTCCTAATGTAAAGAGGTTTTAAGTAAAAGCCACCGCAAGGGTCGCGCCACATGACTTGCTAGATTGTTTGGTTGATGGAGCAAGGCAGAGGCTATGAGCGATGAAGCTGATGAAGTTCTATAAAACAAAATGTTCATCAGATAAATCATGATCTTTTCATGACTTCTAGATAAGGTCAACAAGAATTATTCTTCATCATTAAATTTTTAATTTAATGATGAAGAATCATAGTGACGAAACCCGGGTTTCTGTTATTGATTAAAGGTTTTTGCAGCCTGTACCTTTAAAGACTACCTCAATGGTCTAGTTGTCGTGGATCGTCTGCTGAGCACGAGGTCATCAATTCCCGTGTCGTGCAAATCGTTATTGGGTTTCCCATCGGGTTTTTTTAGTAGTAACCTCGGAGTCAGGATTTGTCCCCGGTTGATAGCAATAGGATTACACGGAATCCTTAATACATGGGACTCAACCATAATTGGCAAAATGTCGATGTTCCATTAAATACATCTTGACCGAACATTTTGGAACTTAAAGACGTAATGTTATGTTATGTGTCCTTCACTTATGCTGTTTCAGCGGAAGAATAAACATTTTCATCCACACACTAAACACTGACTAAAGCTTAAAATACTTGGGTACAGATTTTCATTTTTGTTTGAAGTCTTCCCGCTAAAGCTTATAACTCAGCACCTATCAGAAAAGGTTGGACATTAGAAGAGTGGAACGTCCATTTTTAGGGCAACCCGTCGGCAACCGGTGTTATTTCGAAATTTATTCAAGTGATGATTGTCGATTTTATGTACCCAATACCTTTGTGTTTCAAATACCCGTACGTAATGTTGATTCTGTATTTTAGGGTGAAGGCGCCAGGGTAGCCTTTGAATTTAAAATTTTTAGACCAATGTTTCTTTTAATAGGCTGGTCTGTCTCAGGTTGTATGATGAAAATAAGGTTCGGGACCGAAACAAATATGACTACTAAATTATAATATTGTTAGCTGCGCGGCGTCTCAAACCTACACCCCTGCGTCTCCACCCTATACCCCTCCAGGAAGCCCGGAACACGTGATCAAGCCTATAAAAACCAACGTGTAGCGTGCCTAAGGCGGCCTTGGAGCGAAATTCAATTTCAGAACCACGATCGAGTGTGGAGCAGCTGACGCGCCCTATCATCACCAGCACGGCCAGCCCTGTCGCCGTGCCGCCGCCGTCGCTGGCACCGGCACTGTCGCTGTCGCCGTGCCTCCGCCGTCGCTGGCACCGGGTGCTGTCGCTGTCGCCGTGCCGCCGCCGCCGCTGGCATCGGCGCTGTCGCTGACGCCCTCACATTCAACGTCAGCTGGAGTAGACGTCGCAGTGCGTCTTATCGACGCGTTAAGGAGCTTTCTTCGCTTTGGAAACCCGGTGAGATCAAACCATTATTATGTGTCTGCCGGGATATGCTAACTGGCCGCCTCTGTCCATGTATATTGGGTGGCACTGAGATGTGTCTCATCCGGAACATGCTAACTGGGTGCCTCTGTCTGTAATACTTGTGGCATTGAGCGTAGCTCTGTCATGTACACTGAGTCAGATAAATAACTTTTGTGTTCTAAAGTGATTTCATTTCAATTCCTAAAAATATCGTTTTTATCAATACAACCCTTTTTTCTGGCAGGTTGGGAAATCATTAAATGATTCCTTCCACTCTGGGCAGAGCGAAAGGGAGTGCTTCTAACTATGAGCCACTCATCTTCCTTCTTAGCTCTTTGTGTCCAGGGCCGCGGTATCTCTTTCGAACCACCCGCAGACCCAACGGGATAAATACAACCCTCTAAGTTCGTTTTATTCCATTGAATGACTTTTTCATTAAATTATTATTAAATTAAGTGAATGAAATAAATAATAATTTAAATATTGAATGAATAATTAAATTGAATGATTATAAAGGTTCCATTGTATTGAT
Organism: Diarsia mendica; assembly: GCA_949316265.1. NCBI lineage: Eukaryota > Metazoa > Arthropoda > Insecta > Lepidoptera > Noctuidae > Diarsia > Diarsia mendica. Next base: position 11,234,338 of record OX438910.1, on the reverse strand, counting down.
AATTGTTATGATTATAATTCTGTAAATACATAATTATATTACGGGCGCGGATTAAAATGTGTTACTTAAAATACAGCCTGACCCGGTCTGATAAATCGCAAAACCGAAAAAAGAAACAGTGTATTTCACGGGCTACCCTGGCGCTTTCAATTTCAATGCTAGCTTCGGCTTCGTCCGCTTCGAGGTTGGAAATTGACTCACGAGAACGCAATACCGCGATACTCGTATAGCCAGGTCACAATCCTAATACAGTCACGGTGTATCCTTGTACACCAAATTTTATCGAAACAAGTACAGCTGTGAGCGGCATGGGAGCGTAACAATTACGAAAGACACACTTCTACATATTTTATAAGTTACTAGGTTTTGCCCACGGCTTCGCCCGCGTGTATGTCGGTTTAACTACCAAAATGTCGATTTTCCATACAAACTTTCATCCCCTATTTAATTCCCTTAGGGGTTGAATTTCGAAAAATCCTTCCTTATTCCTTGTCTACATTATAAAGGGAACCTCTGTGCAAAATTTCAGCTTTTTAGGTCCAAGGGTTTGGGCTGGGCGTTGATGAGTCAGTCAGTCAGGACTTCTCTTTTTATTTATATAGATAGATGGCCCAGTGGTGGTGGCCCCAACTACTTACGAACAATAAGTTGTGGGTTCGGACACAGGTAGGTGCATTACTTTGTGTAATTTATTTCATCACTGCTGCTCTCAAAACGGTGAAGGAAAACATCGTGAGGAAACTGGTATGTCTTAGAACCAAAAAATTCGAAGATATGTGACATTTACCAATACTGGGGCTCGCGTGGTGGATTATAGCCCATCCCTCTCCTAGAGAGGAGGTCCCTGCAATAGGAACATTATAGGCTGATGATGATTCCAGACTTTTATCTATTGCGAAGTTTAATCCAGATTCTTTTAATAATTCTAGCGTAATTGAGTAACAAACAAACATCCATGAAATGCATACCTATTTGTGTTTCAGATTTCCACGTGTAGTTTCCATAATATGTTCAATTTCGGTATTTAGTAAGTTTGATGAATAGTTTAATTAAATTATGTTTTAGTTTTGATATTATAACTGATTACATTTATCGAAAATAACTTTTGGGTATACAGAAATAGGAATGAGAATGTATCTGGCCATTATGCTTTGATTTGGGACGCGGATTGAATTCAGTGAAGTTGAAATATCAAGCCTTAAAGGTCGTCTTGGCATGAACCTAGGTAAAAGACTATTTATTTCTATAAATAACAATATATAATAAAATAACCTAAACGTTTTTTTGCCAAAACTTAACATATGGAATATATATACCTATTTATTATTATATTTCCTGTAATTCCCGAAGGGTTTAGACACACATTTTGTCAGTTATGTTTGGGTTCCGTGTAAACGGGGATGAGCCTATTGCCATTAACCAGGCATAAATTCAGTGGCTCCTACTTCGAAATTCCAGATAGAAAAATTTAATTTTTTTCCCGCCAAGAAGTTATCCAAATTCTGGAAAAAGTAGTAGTCTGTAGGCGCAAGGTCTGGTGAGTAGGGCGGATGACGGAGAGCTTCCAACCCCAGTTCTTGCAACTTGGAGACCGTCTGCTGTGCAGTATGAGGTCGCGCGTTGTCGTGCAGGAGCAGCGGAGACGAGCGATTGACCAATGCTGGTTGGAGATGTGCCAGCTTCTCCATCATTGTGTTCAGTTCTTCACAGTACACATCTGCAGTAATGCTCACCCCGTTTGGTAAGAAGCTGTGATGAATCACACCGGCGCTAGACCACCAAACAGTGACCATCACTTTTCTAGGGGTAAGTTTTCGTTTAGGGCATTGTTTAGGTGCTGAACCAGGATCCAACCAACTTGCTGAGCGCTTACGGTTATCGTACAGGATCCATTTTTCATGGCAGGTAACAATGCGTTTCAAAATTCCTTCATTTGTGTGTCTGTTGAGCAGTGCAAGGCACGTCTCGACGCGTACTTCGCGCTGGCGATCATTGAGTTCGTGGGGCACCCATTGGTCAAGCTTTTTTACCTTGCCAATTTGACGCAAATGAACCAATATTGTTTTGACGCTAACGTCGAAAGCTGCTGCTAATTCAGCCGTAGATTGTGTATCATCAGCTTCTTTAACAAAAATTATTTTGATTTGAAATGGCCAGTACTGCAGAACGGCAATTTCGTAGGTAAAGACCTAATATTATAAACGTAAAAGTAACTGAAGACATGCCGCGAAGTGTATTATAGCCCATCCCTATCCTAGGGAGGAGGCCGCCTGATATTTTTATGTTATTAATGACAATTTGCCCGACGAACAAAAATAACCGACTTCCAAAATAAAACATTTTTTACTTTCAAAATTCAATAGCAAAAATTTAATGAAATCATCAAAAATCTGTTAGTTTTTTGCAAAAACTTTTTATTTTATTATACATTGTAACGATCCACTTTAAAATTCACGAAGCGTAACACAATAAAAAGATGATTTTCAAATAATAATCTCATAACGTCGTGGGTTCAAACCCCGTCAGGCACATTACTTTGTGTAATTTATTTCATCGTCACTGTTCTCAAAACGGTGAAGGAAAACATCGTGAGGAAACCGGCATGTCTTAGAACCAAAAAATTCGAAGATATGTGACATCTACCAATCCGCACTGGGCCCGCGTGGTAGATTATAGCCCATCCCTCTCCTAGAGAGGAGGCCTGAGTCCCTGCAAAGGGAACATTATAGGCTAATAATGCTGATGCTGATGAATCTCATAAAACCTAATCATTCTATCAAGAATCGAGCTTGCCTACTTTGTTAAAATTAATCAAACAAAATCACTAAATACTCCCGCAATCTATGTATATTCTTTGAAAGTTGAAACATTATCATAACGTCATATTAGTCAATAAAGCAATATCATATTTTAAGAATAGGTAATACAAAAAAATCTCATTAAAACCAATTTGGTCCCCGACCGGCGAAAAATTTGCACATTAATCATTTTTTATATAAAAATGCTAACACATCCCTATAACATAATAGAACTATGAATATTTTCATACTTTAGCGATGCTGCAAACGAAGCCACTGGTAGTGGCAACTTATTGTGGCCAATAGTTGCTTTAAAAGTGGGGTATGTATTGATGATCTGAGTGTAAGTGTGGTGCTGTTCCACAAACGCCTAATATCGTGTCGCGCGCATCCTATCGTTTGATCATTGCAGGAACTGAAATGGACCAACTAAGTACCAAACAACCACAGGCCGACTAAATTTAGATTGTCATCGACACGCAAAGAAGATTCATTTAAAGTATTTGCACTCTATGTCTTCATACTGTGAATAAGAATCAGCATCAGCAGAAGTCTGACACTCTCTTCCGTTCCGCTCAGAGCGGGAGGAGACATTTGATGATTTCCTGCCGACCAAAAAAAAAAGTTTGACTCCTAGATGCCATTCAAGCGTTGTGCACCATAAATGCACCCGTGCGCGTATGGATTTTTATGTTTAACTAGCTGATGCCCGCGGCTTCACCCGCGTGGATGTCGTTCAAATTATATATTAAAACCTTCCTCTTGAATCACTCTATCTATTAAAAAAAACCGCATCAAAATCCGTTGCGTAGTTTTAAAGATTTAAGCATACAGACAAACAAACAAACAGACGCGACTTTGTTTTATACTATGTAAGGAAGGATGTAGTACTAAATCGTGCTTGTTGCCTAGTGTGGAATATCTCTTAGTTATTTTATCATAAAACCTTGTGCTTAGAAATAGTCACCGACCTCACTTAGGTCACCAACCTTTAGTGTGGTGACTAAGATAATATTATTTACACGTATGTTTAACTTTTAGGAGACCTTTTACAGTATGCTGAACCGAAACTGCTGGACAATGAACGGTGAAATATTGAAGTTTCTTTGTTATTTAACAATGGTCACCAATCGAGGAACTAACACTGACCGGAAGTCGCAAATCAATTCATTAACGCATTTAACCCAGTTCTGGGCCGACTAAAATTAGATTGCCATAGAAACGTTAAGAAGAATATGAACGCGTTCATATAACTGGGCTTCAGATCAAGATGCAGTATATCAAATATAATGTGAGCTTTAAGATTCCGTGTCGACTAGTCCTGACCAAAATCATTAAAAAAAAAAAAAAAAGGTAAAGGTAAGGTAAAGGTTCGCTTGCCTAGATTGGTCTGTGGATGGCTGACCACCCATTGCATACCGAGTTTCCTCTGTGCCTCGGATCCCGGTTGTAATTTGTAGATATTATATTTGACAGTCGTAACAGGTAGTGAATGGTTTGATAGCCTGACAACCAATCCTACCAAGAGGTATCGCAAAACTCAGACTAAGTGGGTTGTGGAGGTAAAATAGGCGCTCCATGTAATTTTTTTTTTTTTATAAATGGTCTTGCTCTTGACTTCAATCTTGCCCTAAGGACAGAGATGATGTCGACGATGAAACGAGCTTACCCAGTAGAAGCCTGTTTACTCGCGACAACAGATTAGGGTTATAATAATATGAACTCGGAAAAACCGACGCAGGCAGGGAATTCCACTCCTTGGCTGTGCGCATAATAAAGGACCCAGCAAAGCGCTTTGTTCGAATATGTGGAATGTCGACTAGGTATCGGTGATACCCTGCAGTACGCCTAGTCTCCCGATGGAAGAAGGGAGATGGTGGGATCAGCTCGTGGAGCTCTTGCGCACACTCTCCGAAGTACAGTCTGTAGAAGACCGACAGACATGCGACTTTGCGACGGTGGGCCAGGCTATGTAGCTTGATAACCAGCTTATCGTCACCAATTAGCCTCCTGGCTCTGCGCTCTACAGAGTCAAGTGTGGCAAGCTGGTATTTGGCTGAGCCATCCCAAAGGTGACAGCAATACTCCATGCCAGACCGGACTTGAGCTTTATATAATACTGAAAGCTGCAGTCCAGGCTTGAAGTACCGCTTAACCTTGTTTAGGATGCCCAGCTTTTTCGCCGCAGTTTGAGCTTTCAACTCGATGTAGGCGCCGAAGTTCAGATTCGCGCTCAACTTCGTGCCAAGAAGCTCGAGACTGTCAGTAACTTGTACAGACGCACTCCGGAAAGTAGGGGCCAGATTAAACGGACTCCTTTTGGCGGTGAACAGACCCACTTGCGTTTTGGTGGCGTTGAAATCTACCAGATTCTCGTTACCCCACTCGGAGACAAGTCTTAAGGCTGAATTCGTTCGCTCTACCATGGCCTCTCTTAATGAACGTACTTCATCACCACTGGCTTTTGCGCTGGATGTATAACTCTCCATGACAGTGCTGTCATCTGCGTACCCAACAATACCAGGAACAAGGAGGTCATTGATGTGCAGCAGGAAAAGTGTCGCGGAGAGAACAGACCCCTGAGGAACTCCGGCATCGATAGCCACAAGGTCAGAGGAGCAGCCATCAATGACCACTCGGATATTGGTATTCAGCTGCATCCAGATTGACTGGAAGCCGAACCCATCATAGTTGGGCAAAGGCTAGAAAGGCGGTGATTGATTAGAATATTAGAAATACATTATTCTTAATTTTAGTTACCTATTGTCATTGAAGATATTATTATAAATCAAAGAACCCCCAAACTCAAAAATACCCCGTAATGACCCAATCATGTCTTTAAAAATAATTCACCCATTTATCAAAATTAAGTAAACGGGAAGGTAATCAAAAATCCAATTTACCTAAGAAAGTGTCATCGATCCGAGCTCCCTGACTTCCTCGTTCATTATTACATGTTCTTATAATATTAATGTACTTTATCTACCCAAATATCATAAACCCTCTTTAATGCGTTCAAAAACCATAGGCAATGACCAGCATTACCAACCAGCAGAAATTAACAGAACTGTAATGAGCTCATAACCTACTGAAAACAGTAGGTTATGAGTTTTAAATTTGGAACAGGTGTCAAATTCAAGTGAGTGTGCTATTCTATAGTGCGCGCGGAACTAGTTGGCCACGCCTTAGGTGGCGACAGGGGTGAGGGGGCGGGTTGCCTACAGCTCGCAATGTACCAAAGAGTATGTAACTTTACAATGCACAGGAGACTATAATTAGACAGTGATGACCAATCTCGAGATATCGTGAACAATAATTTGTTCAATTTATTGAAAAGAATACAAATAAAAAACAAAAACATGACTAAGGCGCGGCCAACTAGTTCCGCGCGCACGTATCTACATTAAAACAGATACCTATCGATACGAAACCCCAATTCAGTATGATTTTAATTATAAATCGCACGACATTTTGATCTCGAGTGACACAAGAATAGTGACTTTGTTCGTTTGCCTATGATTTAAAAAAAATGACAGATATCCGAAACGCCGCCATTTCGAGCTGTCATTTGTTCGTTAGCTTTTTATTCCCTTTCATTGAGTAGACAAATTTTCTGTTAATTCTTTATTTCTGTCGAAAATGAGTGATAGTGACTCAGAAATTAACATGAACACTCCGCCAGATATCGTAAATGCAGCGACGAATGCAACTAATAACCTGTTTATTTTTTATTGCATTACACTGGTAACAATGCTGGTCATTTCCCTATGGTTCCTGAACCCATCATAGAGCCCTTATGATATTCGGGTAGATAAATTAGTGTATGCAACTATACATAATTAGGCATTACAACACTCGTGTGATGCTATTAAGAAACTCGCCTTCGGCTCGTTTCTTAAACCCACACTTGTGTTGTAATGCCCTTCATTATGCACAGTCGCATAAACTACTATTACAAAATTATATGCAAAAGTACCTAAATGTTCCTAATAATGTTTTAATAAAATTAAGGAGAGCGGAAGCAGGAAATAATTGTTATAGTAGCAAAGCGTCAGTGTAATGAATTTTGTTAAAATATTTTTTAGTAAAATTCTCACAAATAGCTGTATTTTTGCATCGTCGTCAAATTCATGGATATAACTGTACTAATGAATTTTGACCCAAGTCATTATATAATATTCAGTATTATTATTCTTATAAATCAACCTGATTATTATATTATAGTGTTAAAACTATGCTCATCTGATTTTCGCCCTTTCACACACACATACATAAACGCAAACGTGTATTCGATATTTTTTTATTCACTAATCCGCGGTCCAAGAGTTATTCTGAAATACTGTTAAATTTTTAACAACTAAAAAATCTTATATTAATTGTTGACAATAATTATCACCTTGATTAATCGAGAATGTAATACTGCACCATTCATATTTAAAAAAAAATCTAAAAGATTCCGCAATTTCAAAGGCGACATTCAAAAGCGCAGCCACCAAAAAAGCTATGCCAGACCAAACCGACACTACTGGTTACTATGCGGTCACTAACTCAATGAAACCACTTCCTTAAGCGGCACACTTTTCCTAGCACTGGATATTTTTCTAAAGAGAATGACTTTACAAAACAAACAGAAACAGCCAGGCCAATTGCAAGCCATATTAAAAGTTGTTCATTTTGTGTAGGAATAAAAACCACGAAACATGGACACCAAGCAACCATTGCACCGACGATGTCATTTACATATCTCTTCTGTGTATTTTTGTAAAAATAACCTTTAACGATTCACACACATGTTCACAAGAGAGCGGAAAATCGGATATACGAGTATTTAGGGTGTCCTGCCTATTCGCCGAAAATTGTTTCCCAAATTTTCACTTGCCAACCAACGTTTCGCCGATGTTTCACTTTGACAACTAACGATTACCAAATTTTTGTTTGACAACGTTTCATTTGGTAGAATTATTGTAAAGCCGATTATTATAAAGACACAAAACGTTTGGGACATTTATCATTTGGCAAACATTTTACTAGGCAACACAACTATTAGACGAATGACGTTTTGTCAGTGTTACAGTTTCCTTTTCATACATTGATAAAAAAATTACGACTTTTTTCATACATTTTTTATTTAAGAATATCAAAAATAACATTAAATTTTTAAATTGGCAGCAATGCAGAGCAATAGTTTTTCCTCTGAATATGTAGTTTTGTGTTCGAGAAATCTTTGGTTACGATAGGTTAGGTTAGGTTATAACAAACAACGGCAGAAGCAAATTGCTTTTGTAAAAGGAAACGTTAAGATAAGTTAGGTCACATTAAAGATAAAGAAAAAAAAATAATAACAATAACTACCTGTATATAATTTGTCCCAAATGAAAATGGCATCCTTGTAAATAAATTTCTTCAAAATTTGATCGCAGACTCAGTATTGCAGCTTTTTCGAAATCTAACACACATACTTTAGGTGCAAAATTAATACCGTGCTAATAAATTTGGTAAACAATAAACAACTAAATGAATATTACGCAAAGTAAAACATTCTGCTACTTGAAAGTTGGCCTTTTAAAAAGTGTCATAATGAAAAGCAAACCAAACGTACAGTTGGTAACTGTGAGGTTGGGAAATAAAAAAATATATTATGATAAGTTGGCAAATGATTATTCGGCGAAATAAAATTCTGCGAAACGTTGGTTGGCAAGTGAAAATTTGGGAAACAATTTTCGGCGAAAAGGCAGAGAACCATTAAGTGAGTGACACTACGACAGTTTTTTTTTTCAATGGCATCCACATGAAGCTACCACGTTCAACAACGCGAGAACCATGCGATTAGGTACCATAATGGTTATACCATATCCATATCTGAGGCTTCCCGTCGGGGCTGTGGGTTGTTCGAAAGAGATATCGCGGCCTCGACACAAAGGGCTAAGAAGGAACATGAGTGGATTTTAGTTAGTATACAGAAGTCTGATACTCCCTTCTGCTTTGCCCAAAGCGGGAGGAGTCATTTGATGATTTCCCACAACCACAAAAAAAGGCTTCAGCGTATTTCACGATATTCCTTCTTCAGATAACGTTATTGAAAGTCACATAAAGGTAAACATTTATTTTAAAACATTAATAATTATAGAGTATTATTTTTATCATTTTAATGAGAAATAGTGCTTAAAGACATTGCTTGAAATGGTTTTGCAATTAGCACCTTTTTTTGAAAACGATCATCCCTATTGCTTTAGGTTTGATTTGTTTTTGAGAAAAGTAGACCAAACTGAATGTAGCACTTAACGATCTACATAGAAAAAGCATCACGTCACCCATCACGTTCATCTATCTTCTATCTACAAAATAAAAAGTCCTGACACTATGAAACTAAGAAATAATGAATGAACTAAGAAAGCTGAAATTTTGCACAGAGGTTCCCTTTATTATGTAGACAAAGAATAAGTATTTTTCGAAATTCACCTTATACGGGAGTTAAATACGGCACGGTTGGCGCAGTGGCTCAAGCAGTTGACTGCTGCGCTCAGTGTCGCGGGTTCGATCCCCGGCACGGAACAAATATTTGTATGGCCTACAGACAGGTGTTTCGGGTCTGGGTATTTGTGTATGTGAGTTTAAATGTCTGCGAACGCACCCACGATACAGGAGAAATTCCTAGTGTGGGGTAACGTTTAAAAAAAAAAAAAATAGGGAATGAAAGTTTTAACTGAAAATCGTCATTTTAACAGGGGCAAAAGCCAGTTAAATTATAAAAACACAGCATTAATATTTTTACCATAAACGCTACACTTTTAAATGCCAGCAAAGTAACAGACCATCTTGCCGGCAGTCGACGGAAACACACAGTACCTTCAGCAGACAACAATAGAAAAATATGCTTTGAGAACAGACGGTTTCACAAGCATTTGTGAAGAATTCATGAAGTTACACCGAATTCAGACCTCGTACGGTTTGAGCGGAAGTTTCTAGCTTTTCAACTGTTTTGTTAGCCTGTAGAACTTCAGTTACGTTGAATTCTGCATTGCTTAGAAAATATTTTTGTGTGTTAGGTTTTCGGAATAGGGTAACTGACTTACTAAAAAAAAATATGATTCCGTTTAAAATATTGCATAAGTACGTGTTTTTTGTTTTAACAAATTAATAAAAAAATACTAAAATAAAACGTGTCAAAGATCGTGAGTGGGGGCTGGTGACGTCACTTTCAGGTAAAAAAAATACCAAGCTGTGACGTCGCGCGACGTCTTCATTTATTGTTTACGTGAAAAAAGAAAAAATACGTGTCCAATATTTTTTGGAAATCTATCTGACGGGCTAATTAGATTTATTTGTCAACTACCCTATTGTTTTTTTATTGGGAAAAAACCGTTTTTATTATTCGGGCGCAAAAGTCTTCCTTACCTAATTCCACTTACCCCCATCCATGGCTGTTATTCACCAATCCTTATGGAAATAGTCGAGTTTGTCTCGCCATCTCCTTCTGGGCCTATCGCGTTGTCGTTTGCCGGTGTTTGAAACCCATTGTGTGGTTACTTTAGCCCATAGCTCCTCCGGTAAGCGACAGATATGGCCAGCCCAGTTCTATTCCAGAAATTAGCCCATGTTTAGGAAGAGACTACAAAACCACCTCTATAACTTCACAAGACATTTTTATTATGTAAAATGCAAACTCCGAACTTTATTTATACAGTCCCACACTTGTAGAATATTCCGTCAAAGCGAGGTCCACCGCGGTTTGCTTAAAGATGTGTCATCTGACAGATGTGTTTTACTAAGATATGCTTGTACAAAGAGCTAAGAAAATATAATAGTGAGACATATGAATAAACATGCAAGTAATACGTACTTCTGCAAATATGATTTTATATAGTATTAGCCAAGAATTTGGACATAGTAAGAACCATCGAAGAAAACAGCAACCAGCAAAGCTGCCGCACTCAGCGAGGTTTAATGATTATTTAAGGCATAACTTTAGTAAAGATTTTGACAATTTCGTGATGGTTTTGAATGTCAAATCTTTACTATGGGACGGCTTAAGTAATCATTACATATCTCTGAGTACGGCAGCAAACATTTTAGCTTTTGACCGTTCTAACTTCAAGCAAAACAAAACTACAGAATAAAAATCATTATTTATAAAAAAAAAAACAAAGAAAAAAAAAACAATTTTGCAAATCTCACTTTCGAGATTAGGTTTGCTGTAAGAAAACCCAATTCTGGGTTAAGCTCGCCTTTGTACATAAGCTTTGTAATTTATGTTTATATTTGTTATTTTATGTGTGCAATAAAGAATAAGAATAAGAATTTATTTATCTTGAGTGATCACTTTTACTCAAGTAATCAACTATGACTCGGTTATAGAAACGGGTGGGACTGTCTAAAGGAATTATAACGGATATGCGCAGTCGCCAGCGCATCAACTTATTAGTGTCGAATTTGTTCATTTGATTTTGAACTGAACTATCAACATTTTATGCTTTAATAGGATTTAAATTGATGCAATTTCGACTGTACCTATTTCCGAATGGTTACTAGTGGCGATTCTGTTAGAGCACCTAAGCCGACTCTAAAAATAAACAAAAAGCACCACCGCCTACAAACCCTTTCACTTGTATTTCATGTAAACATGACATGCAAGTAAACCCAACACACATTTTTGACACCCAACTTCTAGCAACCATCAAAGGTAGCCATTTGCAAATAAAACATCAACTTCTGTAAGGACAGACCCACACTTAAGTTCTCAAACCAAGCTAGGAAACGTTTGCATTCCTTTTCTTCAAACTACTTTCTACTTTAAGAAGTTTTTGAAGGCTTTTGACGCGTTTCCTTAGCTATGGTTCAAGTGGAGAAAGGACCTTAACCTAGTGTCGACGGTCGGTCGTCAGGATCAAATATTCATGCATTGCGGGTGTGCATTGCGCAAACGAGTCACGTGGTTAAAACTGAACTCGTATCTAAAATACTAACAGCTGAATATTTTTTGTTTTGTAGTTACACCGCACTGGTCAAAGGTAAAAAACCGACTTAGAGGAAAAAAGTGAATGAATGAAGTTTATTTTTCACATTTTTGTATTTTTGAGGTCGGTTTTATTTCTTCTTAAAAATCTTTTTTATTTTTCCAGTTACTTATGTTGTAATATCATCAGAATACATGGAAATATAACAAAAAAATACCAATCAAATTGAGAATCTCATCCCTTTTTGGAAGTCGGTTAAAAAGCCATGTCGTGGTAAAATTTATGATTTCATAACATAACATATCACTCTTACACTTACAAAGCTACCTCATTTCGCCAGGTCTGTTAAAGTTCAATGAAATGTGGGGAGAGCCTTTCTTTTTGGAACAAGTCCGCCACACTATTCCCAAACCACTGTAACTCCTGTTAGCCAGAATCAACAGTGGCGATTAACAGAAAAGCGCCGAGACAATGAAGCTCGACGAAGTCCCAGAGAAATGATTTAACAGTATTGGAGCCCACAACAATTTTAATCAGAAAAGAATAGCGGGGGAGTAGGAAAAACATAATGGCATTCACATACATGGCTTCCAGTTCAACCGGATGCAGCTAGATACCAGTATTTTACATAGAGTGACTACCTCTTTTTTTTTTGGTGGGTGGAAAATCCACGAATGACCCCCCCCCCCTCTTGGGCAGAGCGGAGGGGAGTGTCAGACTTCTACTGACTAAAAACCGAACCCATGTTCCTTCTTTGCCCTTGCGCCGAGGCCACGTAATCTAGTACAAAAATCCGCGGCCCCGACGGGGAGTGACTACCTCTGCAGTTCAGTTAGTATCACTATCACTACACAGAGTCCTCAGCAGCGTCTGTCTGTTCGCGATAAACTCAAAAACTGTTGCATTGATTTTCATGCTATTTTCACTAATGGATAGAGTGGTTCTTGAGACAGGTTTTAGTTTAGAACTTGTCAAGTTTTGCGGGAACAGAATCAAAATTTCATGATTGTTTCCACGATAACCGACATCCACGCGGGCAAGGCCCTGGGCATCAGTTAGGTAATCATGATACCCCTTGGTAAGGTCTGGTTTCCACCAAAGCGCAGACGAGAGGAGAAGTGCGGAAATCGGCCAATCACATTAGTTCAAATTTACATCTGGTCTTACGCCCTTCCTGTGATTGTGGTCGAATTTGGTACATCTACTCTCCGCTCTGCTTGTCTCCGCTGTGGTGGATACTGGGTCTAAAAGTGTACACTTTTGTTTAGAGTCAGCGTGGCCATGTTATAATAGAAATGTGTAGCTTGATGTTTCCCTGTGTGTACAGTGTTATGAAAACAGTTTCTAACTAGTATGTTCCGCCAGGGAAATTTTAATTAAAAACATGGTTTGAACTAATTCAATTTATGATTCGTTGCATGGTGCACCATCAATTAATAAAAAAGTAGTTTGAGTATGATACTCAAACTACTTTTTTATTAATTGAACATGTATAATTAGTTGTTTTGATAGTTTAATTGTTGTATTCTTGCTATTGCGGAAGTTTTTAAACACACTTTTTCTTCTTTCTTTATTGTGTGTTTAGTGCCGAACCTGGGCCTTTGATTTGAGTTTACATGCCGTCGAGAACTATCTCTCAGGCATAATATTGACCCCGTCGGGGCTGCGGGTTGTTCTTCACAAGAGAAACCGCGGCGCGGACACAAAGGGCTAAGAAGGAACATGAGTGGTTTTTAGTCAGTAGAAGTCTGACACGCCCTGCCGCTCTGCTCGAGCGGGAGGGGTTTGATGATTTGATTATTCCCCCCCTCCCCAAAAGGTATATTGGCTTCCTCACAATATTTTCTTCATCAAAGTTCACTAACTTTCATTCAACTTTTCGATTCATTTGCCTATTTTTGTATAATATCACTGATATTATACAAATAGGCAAATGAATCAGAAAATCAAAGGTTATTCTAACCTTACCTGAGTGAGAGAGGCTTCTCAGTCTTTTTAAAGAGAATAATGTTCTATGCTAACAATTAAAAGAATTTCATAACGTATTTTACGAGTTATGTAGATTTAAGACGAATAATAATGTATTTAATGTAATAAATTAATGGGTTCTGTTTAATTTAAAGTTTAATTTCTAACTAGAAGCTTTTTAGCACTTTTAAAAGTGTTATTTTTTTATGTACATACCTATCATCTTTTAATCAAAAATTCGATTATTTTCAGTATTCACGGTACTTAGAAAGAAATAGTGCTACTATTTTCCCTGAATTTTTAGCCCGTGTTTTGAAAACACAGCTTCGCAAGTTATTCCAGTGATCAAAGACTATAAGCGTTGATTCATGAATATATGCAGTAACGTTCGATCCGCAGTGGCTCTGACACGGTATTCTAGTACCGTACATAACACCACGACTATACTATGTCTAGTGGTAAACACAGGTGCTTAGAATAGCCATATTTTGGTCGATTTATGCCTCCCCTGCAAATAAATAGTGCTTATAACATCATAAGCACTGTTTAAGCCGGGGCTACGGGTTGTTCCAAAGAGATACCGCAGCCCTGGACATAAAGGGTGAAGAAGGAACATGGGTGGATTTTAGTCAGCAGATGTCCGATACTATCTTCCGCTCCGCTCAAAGCGGGGGGAGTCATTTGATGATTACCCACCCTTTAAAAAAAGAGGACTTTTTACTACTCAAAGTACGTTAACGTTTTTGTTCTTTAAATGTTTAGAATTATGATCTAGAGGCATAAAATTTATTTACAACATTTAAAAACTACTATTTACAGAACTAAAATAATAATAAAATATATACAAGTATCAAAAAGGGTTTTTTTTTTTTTATAGAACGTTGCCTCACACTAGGAATTTCTCCTGTATCGTGGGTGCGTTCACAAACATTTAAACTCACATACACAAATACCCAGACCCGGAACAACTATCTGTAGGTCTTACAAATATTTGTTCCGTGCGGGGATCGAACCCGCGACACGCAGCGCGGCAGTCCATTGCTTGAGCCACTGCGCCAACCGTGTCGTCAAATAAGTAATTACAGGGCGTCAAAAAATTTGTCCACACCGCTGTTAACAGGAAAAGGGCCCAGAAGGCTGGCAGCATTGCCACGTGGGATGGCAATGCTGATTCTTTGCCCAAAAAATATTCCACCCCTCTGGTCACGTGAAGAGTCGACCAAATGCTTGGCAATTTCCTGATAAATTAAGTGGGCACTCGGACCCCATGGCCCCAGTGTTTCAACCCCAAACGGCTCAAACACATAACTACCAATTAAGTAATTGTATTTGCGCCGTTTGAGGTATTCAGCACCGGCAGCAGCCGCCCCAGCACAGTTCACCGTGCTAGGAAGATAGGATTATGATCTTGAGTTGTGATGTTGTTGTTTCATATAAATTCGCTTGCGGCGATAGTAACCACGTTAAGCAAAAAAAGAAAAACTTCGCTTAAAATGTTTAAGTCGGGCACGCGAAGTCCTTTCTCTTGAGTAATCTAGATGAATCTACAGGGTGTTAACGAACACTTCACGAAGCCGTCAACCAAGCATTATGTACATCAAACTAAGTACCTACGCAAAAAATATTGCTGGGAAACAACTTTTTTTGTGGTGTAAAATGACATTTTAGGGGAAAACTCAATGTAGCACTCTTAAAATAGTAAGCTAGTGAATGCTTTGAATAATAAACGGGTCATGGGTGTAATTTAAGTAAAGTTATGGCCTGAAAAACTAGTATTAAAAAAAAAAAAACTAAATGAAAAAGTTGAAACATTGACCCCCAATATCTCCATAACTGGGGAAACCCCCAGTTATGGAGATATTGGGGGTCAATGTTTCAACTTTTCCCAGGTATAGTACAGAACAAAAAAAATATCATAGTGACGGGAAGTGCCTTTCGTTAAGGGTACATTTACACCCTTTATATAAAAAGAAAAAAAAATCTGTGCTGTTAACTCAGTCTGCAAACAGCCTAACGCCCAAATGACTCCGGAATGCGATCAAAAAATCCCATAGATTCCTGCCATTCCTTGGAAAATTCAGTTGGTAAAATACAAAGGAGGGTTGCACTCCATTGTGCGTATTGCCGGTCCTTTTTCTTATAAGGTCATCCCTTTGTAGTAGGGACATTATGAATTCTGGAACTTAGCCCTGACTGTGGGTAATGGAAGAGAAAAGAAAAAAATAGGAAAAAATGTAAGGAAAATTTTCGGAAAAAAATTTGGCCTAGCTACAAATCGAAAGGAATTATATTTTATGTTTTCCATGGAAAAGCTTTTATAAAACTTACAACAAACTTTTAGTGGGAAATTTCGTAGAACCTCATACCTACATCCGTAATATAATTATGTCAGGTTTGTAATCACAAAATGTGTAGTAAGAGCAAGCTCAACCGAGCCAAACTCCGGTTTTCAATTTGTTACTCAGAAACTGAAAGATAAACCCAATAATACTTTGAACACTTTTCTCTTGGCAGATTGGGACAAGTAATAAAGGGTTTTTCTATCAGGAATTTCTCAGAAGCAGCCACGGAGTCTGAATTGATACCCGGTTAGCCCCTCGTATTATGGACTAAAACATAACAGGCAAAATGTGGGTGAACTCTTAGATATCCCTCTGTCTTACTCTTCAGGGATTACATGCGTGATTTTATATTTATGTATAGATATGAGTATTAATATCGAAATACTTCTTCATCAAAATACCTAATTCGTCATGAAAAAGGGTACCGCATTTACTAACTTCTCCCTAAATAGATAATGTATAATCAAATGGTTTAGCTTCAACATTCCTTTTATCTATCCAAGTGGAAGTAACTATAACATTTTATTTCGGGTCCGGAAAGTACCCTTTATCCTTTTCTGAAGACTGCGTTAGTTCTCTTCCTAATTTCATCACAATCGATTTGGTTTACTTACAGAAACGTAGTACAAAAATCAGTAAATTGTATTATTGTTAGCAAGAGCATTCAAATATTTTCAGTCAAAATCACAATGTCCGAACATGATCTTGGGGTCAATGGCGAGATTTTTCAATAGTATCAAAATAAATCTATTGATTCTGCAATTAGGAAGACAACACTCTCTAGATTCGTTAGAGCATATTGATTAAATGAGGGATAGGGTATGGAGAATGCGCAAAAAAATATATAGGGTTTTTTTTTCCAATTTTCGCTCTATAAACCTTTTATATCTCTTAGCTAAGTAACTGAAGTCTATAGCGTTCCTACAGCTGGTACGAACCAATGATCTACAATTTCTACGCTACCCATACATCAGTGACCTTCAACACTTTAGTCAAAACCATGTCGGCACCACCACTGGTACTCCAATAGGTAACAAATTGTTACCTAAAAATTTTTGCTCCTCTGAAAATGTCAATTTTTGTATTTAATTTTTCGAACGTAAATTATATTTTCTCCCCAACGCAAACAAGCCCTTAATCCGACTCCCTAAAAACTTTTTTCAACCATCTCATTTTACGGCTGAGTGTCACCCGTTTTAATTTCGTTCATTATATTTTATTTTCAATATCCTGTCTGCTAACGACGACAATTAATTACCATCTTATTTATTGCTCCAAGCTGAGCTCCACCATAGATTAAAACATCATAGATCCGACAGTCTTGTTCGTGCAAGCGCTGTGCACCGCGCGGGATGCGAGCGGTCGCCGCGTCAGAAAACGTACAAAATATAGCTGGTACCGAAAAACGCTAACGCATTTACTAAAAGAAAATATCTTCTTAGCGTCTCGATGTCAAGATTAATCGTGCCTGCCCTGTATTGAATAACGAGCGCGTCGCCCATCAGATCCTGTAATTAACAAATAACAGGACACAATATTTAAATGTTCCACACACCACAAACCACACACAGACAGGTCAGTATGACTGACAAAGATTAAAACTCTTGACAACCAAAATCAATTCGTTTTTCAAAAAGTCGATATGTCATTAATTACTTAGTACCGGAGAGTTCTTGTAGAGCTATGACATTGACAAGAGAGCGCTGTTAGTAAACCTTTTTGTGAAATTGTCTGTGAAAATTGGATTGAAAAATACGAGAAGCATTCGTTCCGATTTAGGTAACGCCAAAGGTCCGTGTATGTTACGAGATTATGTATACATTGGGGAAAGTTCAAACGCGTTTTCCTTGTGAAATAACAATTGCAATTTTGAGAGGTATAATATGAACTACTTTATGATAATAATAATTATATGGGTTTCAAAATATTAGTTCCGTTACGTCATATGAAAATGAAATCATAACAGTAGGTGAAAATTTCTTCTAAACCTTGCTAAGTTATGGACATAATGGTCCTCCTAACTGGGCATCAAACTAAGTATATCACGCGGCATATAAGTTGAACCTGCACAGTAGTCGTTTTTTAGACGTCCCATACAAATCAAGCAGAGAACCTGCGCAGAACGACGCCATTTTGTGTCATGTTATTTGCCTAGGAGTATAGAGTGCATGGAGTGCTCAAAAATTACTGCTGGGAAATAAAATTTAATCGGTGTGAAAAGTTACTGTTAAAAATCAAGGCGCGCATTGAGTAGTAGAGGTATTTACTGTATCTTTCAATATTTCCGTAACAAGAAGGTTTTCAGGTAAGGTCCAGACCAGAAAAAATCACAACTTTGGGAAGAACATTTACTATCCCCTCCGGTGTCGTTAAGAATGCATAGAATCTGGGGGTTTAAAATGACCACTTTAGCAGATCACAATAGGATCATAATATAAGGTCCCATTAAAATTGGTGGACAAAATTTAAGAAATCATTCTGACCACCAAAATAAGGACGATCGTAAAAAAAATAATAAGAAAAAAGCATTTAAGTACCTACTCTTAAAGAGTAAGTTTGTTCTAGAGTGCCGGCAATTTATTTTATTTGAAGTAAAACAAAAATCACTTTAGGTTTTTTTTTTTTTGTTTAGATATCTTTGGTTAGACATACTGAACGCTATGTTAAAATTTGTCCATCTATTTTAATGGGACCTTAAATGAATTGCGTTAAAATTTTAGATCCCCTGCATTCTTTTCATTATCATCATGGTGTGTCGCTTCTATGTATGTCTATTTGTTACTCTATGGACTCGTGGTAAGCTTTATGGCGAGAATTTGTTATTACTTAGTTCATTTTTAATTTTATTTTTTAAGAAAACGGATCTTTGCGGTTTAACTACAAGTTTATGAGACATAATTGTGTTGTTGCGATGTCTTTTATTTTCTAAACATTAAATTACACTTGCTTTATTACAGGAAAATTCTTTGTCTTTAAAGAAAAGAAAGATCGAGGAAAAGAAAGACTGGAAAAGTAGTGTAAGAACATTTTGATTAATTTAACCTCAATGTACTTATTAGTGAGTACCTCGTTGGTCTAGTGGTCGTAAGTGCTTCGCATGAGGTTCTGGGTTTGATTCTCGAGTTAAATAAGTGTTATTAGGTTTTTCTAACAGATTTTTTTCAGTATGGTCTGAATTTGTGACTGATTTCATAGCAATAGGTTCGCTCGCTTACATGAGATTAAAGAAAGAACAGGGACTGCAAGGTAGGTATTTGAAGAAACTATTGCCATCACGCTGCGTCTATACTAGGATAGAAAGACCGATTATAACACATCAAAATTGATGAGATTGTCGTTTCGTATGTCCTTTTTTCTTTTGAGGTACCAGGACCCACTTCAATTATTTTTGACATTAAAGTTTAAAAAAAAATGTTAAGGTTCCTATAAACTTTTGTGTTATCAAGTCAACACAGGTGCGATTCAGAATTTTCAAATATTTGATAATCCTTTTTCCCAATGACTACGTCCTTAGTATCGGTTCTTACCCTCACCCCTCATCTGACACATAATAAAAGCAAACAAATAAAAAACTTCGACACAACTTCTATAATTTCTTTACGAACTTCAACAATAATAATAAAATATTTATTTACAAAAATAACGCTAACAGACCAAGTTTACAAGTTGAACTAACAAAAACAGATTGGCAAGAAAACGGACTTAACTTTAGTACTGGAATTATTTACTTGTAAAGGGAGCTTTTGAAAGAAATATTTATGAAATGAAATAAAGTATAGAAAAGGTTATTGAGCTCGTTTCATTGTTAAAGGCTTCTTTGGATGTTTCTGTAGTTAAACATTACTTTATAGTCTTTGTACCTAGAACTTAATGAAAACCAGGTCGTCTGGGAGAGTAGATAAGACCACATTAACTATCTGTTTCTCTAAGCAGATATAATAACATAGATTATGTAATACGTCTAACTCTAAACTGATTCCTACCGATCTGGGCGGTGCAAAAGGGAGTGACACACACATACACTTGAACAGACTTGTACCTACTCACTAAAAACCACCCATGTTTCTTAGCCCTTTATATCCGAGGCAGCGGTATCTCTTTCGAACAATCTACAGCCCTAACTGCAGGGGTCGTCCCTTGCAACCTTGCTGACATCTCTTTGAGGCGCGCGTGGAACATGAATGCGCCGTCGACATGGCCTGTCATCGTCATAGGACGAACAGACGGTGAGCAAGCCCATTACTCACCGTCCACAGTCTCGCACCTACAGTGGCCAGAAGCCATCACGTGGCCCCTAACGCCTGGAGCGTATGTACGTCTATCCCTAAAGGATGAGGCAGAACCCACATCGGAAAGCATGTTAAGCCGCGTTGGTCCCGGCTACCATTTGTAGATCTTTGACAGACGTTACAGGTAACCTGGAAGTCTGACAACCAGTCTTACCAATAGGTACCGTGTTACCCGTGTGTGCTAACTAGGTTGTGGAGGTCAGATAGGCAGTTGCTCCATCTATCTATATATCTTTAATATAAATAAAAAGAGAAGTCCTGACTGACTGACTCATCAACGCCCAGCCCAAACCCTTGGACCTAGAAAGCTGAAAGGTTCCCTTTATAATGTAGACAAGGAATAAGGAAGGATTTTTCGAAATTCAACCCCTTTTTTTTTTGGTGGGTGGAAAATCATCAAATGACTGACTAAAAACCGAACCCATGTTCCTTCTTTGCCCTTGCGCCGAGGCCACGTCATCTAGTACAAAATTCAACCCCAGGGAGTTAAATAGGGGATGAAAGTATGTATGGAAAATCGTCATTTTCACGCGGGCGAAGCCGCTGGCAAAAGCTAGTGTAAAATACTTATATTCTGCTGCAGTTGACCTGACGTAGTTGGAAAAAGACTGGGCATATGCTGATGCTTCCAGGTGTTACTAAAATAAGATATCATATTATTTCTATGTCATTTCTACTGAAAACTTCTCTATATTATTGTTATCTTAAATCACTTCATTCACAATCACACCTATTAATTCTCCTCTTACATCTTCATCAGTAAACGTAGCAACGTATTAACATAAATAATTTACCTACACACTCTCTCTGCCTCTAATAGTGGCAAATGATCAATATCTTTCAGTTCTATCAAAGCTAAATATCTATTTACCGGGCCTAAAGAAAATGTGGGACGTTAGGGCTGTTGTTACACCGGAGTGTAATTTTCTTTCTGTTGGTAGCAAGTCGTGTTCAAGACTACACTTCACCCCAAAAAGCAAATTGTTGATTTTGGTTCAAAACCTGCCCAACTTAAATGGGACACGGCAAGTCATGTCTGTCGCATGCCAAACGGCTGGTTAACCTAGTTTCCCTCAGGATTGGTGATATAGTGATACGGGATCGCGGCAGATGCGGATGTTTTTCTTGAATATTGGAAGAAGGCCTTTGCCTTTGGCCTTTTAGACGGTGAACCTGGTGATAATTCCCGTCCTATCCTTCTTACCAGCGTGAGCGTTTCTCCTATGCCCGTCCTTCTGACGCACCTTGTAGATCGCACCTTCGAACCTTACTCAAATCCCATCCTCATAAATCCAGCTATTACTCATATTCCTTCTCTGTCCATGCTGTAAGGTTGTGGAACTCACTTCCGCCTAGCATCCGAGACTTAAAGACTATATCACTATTTAAAACAAGAGTCAAAGAACACTATCTTTCCTCTCCAGTATGATTCATTATAAACATATGTATTTTATTTGTTTATGTATCTTAGCATTATGTAGGTATTTATTTAAGTATATTATATCTATATTTATTTATTTATTTATATGTGTATTTTATTATTTTAGGTTAAGTTAGTTAAGGCACATATACACATTATTCTTATCCTATTCTCACACAATATCGTCTACATTTCTTCATCATTTCTCCTTTAGCAGGTCTGCTGGCAGAAATTTCTAAAGAAATAAGCAGTACCTTTGTATTCAATTATTATTTTATGTTAATTTCCTGTGATGTCTTCTGTGTGTACATAAATTGTTAAATAAATAAATAATTTGCTTACACCATTGTGATGGCTCCAGGTCTCGTTCTCCAAATCCAGTGATGGTAGCCCTGTCCTAAGACCAAGTCCTGTAACGGTAAGGATGACGGCCTGTGTTGTCATCATACCAAGGTTCTGTGTTGGCTCGCGTTGATCGTCTAGTCTGTTTGTTTTGTGAATGAATATACTGAGAAAGAGTCGAACTTTCTTAGTTAGCCTTTGGTAATCAATACTGTGTTTAATCTAGGAAGGATTGAACTTCTTCACACCAGTGTTTAGGAAATAATGCTGTATCAAGAGAGTCATTTCGTGGTTTTTTAATCAACAATTAGATTTAGATTGACCACTGGTCAATCTCGAGTACACTCCACTGTGCGAACAATGTAGACTTATCAATCATTCTACTCGATAATGCGGAGCTTGTCTCGACGCGTCTGTATTATTGATTAGTACAATACTTAATCAGTCTTCCTCTGATTTAATAAAGGATTTTACAAGTTAAAATCAATTTGACACGTTAGAATGATTTGTGTAAGTTGATACATGTGCGTTTGTGCTTATTTTAGCCACCGAGTCTGACTGATATCGTCAGCATGGGGAAAACCTACACCGCGCCACGGTCCTTAATCAATGTTATTGGGGGAGCAACCGACTTCCTGTAATCGCTGCGAAGCGTTAATGATTCCCTTATCCATATAGGCAGGTACTTGCATTTTTTTGATAGCCAGATTCCCGGTTAGGGCGGCATTGCCAGATTCCCAGTTAAGGGCAGACTTATTTGCCAATTCCCAGGTTGGGCAGACTTTCCCCCGGAACCATGGTTTTGAGTATATGTATTTGTATTTGAGTTATATTTAGATTTGGCCAAATCTAGGTCGGAAGTCGGATTGCAAGAATGACGTGTATGGTATGCTGCGTTATCACTGCCAGAGGCGTCGCGCAGTCGTGTATCTCAAGCCATCAGTATATCAAAGTTAGGAAATATTAATGTGCATTATGCAACACAGCCGAAATGTTTCTCTCTCTCAAAACAATGTTTTCCCTCCAACACAATTAAGTGATTGTTGACTTGAATCAACAAGTGATGATTAGGTTCCTGTAAACTTGTGTATTATACTAGGTTCAATTCAGTTCAGAAGGAACTTATAGTCTCAGACCTTAATTGAAGGGTCTGGATTCTTATCTCAGACTTGGTCTATAGTGGTACAAATTATTATATTAGGTTAAGTTCAATAACGTAAAATCGTGTCTTTCAAGGTTCAGTGTGCATATTATAGAGAATTCATTATTGGAGTTGCAACCTGAATTACTACACTGATTTTAAAGCATTGCCTTTGTTATTACTTGATCTTAGCTTTGTCAATCTTCCATTATCAAATTCTCTACACAGGTAATCTTGGAATATAAAAGAAAGAGGTGGTTGATGTTTAAATTATTTATTTATTTTCGATAAATTTATCGAAAGAAACTGTTTGATTAATTAGGCCTAGTTCGCTAGGATGATAGCGAGCTAAGGTCGAGTGTCCCATTACTAGACCTAGTCAGTTAAGGGGAGACGGAACATCTCAAGCGAAACCCCTTCTGACAGCGAAAGAAACTGTTTGATTATTTAGATCTAGGTCCGATAAGATTTTGACGGACCTTGATCGAGTCGTCCCATTCCTAAACCTAGCCAGATAAGGAAAACCGAACGGCTCAAGCGAAAAACCTTTCTGGCACATACAAATTGGATGTTTACAACATATTACAATATTGACAATTATTTATCAGCTTATATAAATTGCAATACAACTGAGAGGAGAGGCAAGGTACACATAATGGTCACACAGTTTATTCAAGGTACTTAAGCCACAATATCCCATGATAATTTACAGTAATATACTCAGATTTCTAGCTTAAGCCATTTCACGTAGTTCAAGGTCTGCGTGATGTGTATCGCCTATACAATTCAAAGCGATTTCTCCACAATTCCCGCCTTTCAATCTCTTGCAAACTTCTATACAAGTTATCACGAGGAAATAAATTACTATTATCAAGAATAGTATAGCAGCTACTTTGTCTAGGCCAGTCCAAAGGTGCTCTCGTGTCTTTTACTTAGTGAGTATAAAATATCGAAGTTTGATGCGGCCTCCATTTTTACTTGGGTCGTTAAATAGATTGGGTGACTGAAGTTATTGTAAATTAGCTTGGGATCTTGCTTTTACACAAAATTTTAACTTGGAATACGTTACCGAATTTCAGCTCTCTCTCTGTCTTTTGAGTTCACTTAATATTATTTAGACTTAGACACACTGCTTCTAATTTTATTTTAAAATTAGATTAATATACAATGATTATATTTAACTATAATTATCACTTGCAACCGTCTTGAATCGATGCACAAACTTGTCTGTCTTTGCCAAAGCGCGTTCCCTCTCGTCTGCCTGCTCCACTCCCGCCAAGCATCCAGATAGGCTCCTCCTAGAAATGTAATTTCACACACAAGTAATCTGTTTTTTTTCATTGGCTGTCTTGTATAAGACGCTTGCTCATTGGTCAAAGGCATGGCGTCAGGTTCCCGCCCAATGCTGCGTACGCGCCCCTTAGGCATCGCCATTTCAAACATGTGCTTGCCATAAGTCCAGATATTCCGAGAAAGGTTACTCCAACGTACGATTTATTGCTTTTCGAGTGTCGTTTTGCAATATTATTTTAAACTAAATTCAATAGATTTTTATTTTCTAAGTGTTTTGGGTCCGTTTCTTATCTTTTGTTTCTAAATAATTTCTTCCCATGGATATTTCAATAGGTAGTTTTTGACAAGGGTCGAAATTTATGGATGGCTATAACGTAAGTTATTTATTACTTCCAAATGAAAAAAAAAGAATAGTGGTTCGAAGAACGACCATCTCACCATGAACTTTTGATTTGATTGTTTCTACATCGGCCATCAATCTGTGCCTGGAATCGGATAAGCAATTTCCAGATAGTAGAGTCCCATTGTAATAAAGAGACATAGACGAACTTTTTACGATTTAACACATACAATAAATAAATAATACCTAATACTAAAAATTATTCACGATTAAATATTCGGTGTACCAGCAACCCTAAGCCGTAATATACGCAAGCAAAGATTTCAGATAGCCGACAACATAGGCCCATTTTTCTCGCATCCACCCAAAGGAGCGACCACCCATCTTTCTCCTATATTTATTGGAGCAACCTTTCTTTCTGCGACTTGATTTAGGCCCTTCCCTGTTATCTTAATTGGGAAAGTTCCCTAGAGATACTGTGATTCTTCTGTGATCTGTTTTCGAACGCACTTTTTTTGTATTCAATTGAAAATGTAAAAGTAAATGAATGTAAAGATAATCCTAATGTTGTGGTAATACTCGTAACTTATGTGTCTGGAGTCGTGGATTTGAATTCAGGTACTTCATTGCTGTGTTTCTTTATCACCACTGTCTTCATCATCATTAACTTCTTTTATCTTCCTTTACACATTTATACTCAAAACTTTCCTCACCACATTTACCTCATTTTTCCGCAGCACATAATTATGTTAATACGACGTCTACCCGTTACCACACAGTTTTTCTCCTCCTCTTAATTATGTAGTATTTTTTTATACATTCTATGGTTTCTGTGCCTCTGTGTCTTATCATAAAGAAGAAACTGTTGTTTCAAGACCAAATTCGGATTGAATTCTGTTGCGTGTATACATGTTAGTGCACGTGGCTGTGAATCTATGAAAAAGCCATTCCATAGTGTAACATAGTAACCATTGAAATCCGGTTTACGGTGACGTTTTCCTTAGCAATAGGGTAGTTGACAAAAAAAATCTAATTAATCCGTCACATAGATTACCAAAAAATATTGGATATGTATTTTTTCTTTTTGCACGTAAACCAAAAATTAAGACGTCACATCGCACTACATTTTTTACCACGTAGTGCCGTCTAAAGCCCCCTCTCCTGATCTTTGACGCGTTTTATTTGCGGAATTTTTTATTAATTTGATAAAAGAAAAAACACGTATAGAAATATTTTTCGATAATCTAACTGACGGACTAAATGGAATCATATTTTTTTACCCAGGACACATCCCTATTGTGCCTATAAATTGTGACCGTCTACTAAAATCCTCGGGGCTTCTTCTTAGAAATACTATTACGATTAATGGAAAATAATATATTAATAATTCCAGCAGAATATCCCTTTATTGAATCTAGACGCATTTTAGTAATTGAAAATGGATTCGAAATTGGGTCATACTCATTTAATAATTCCTTAAAAAGGAATTCGTTGAATTGACAAAATAATTGAAATGTAAAAGCTAACGTAATGTAAGTACTAAAAATATTATTTCTGAGAAGAAATGTTGTGTAGGTAATAATGTATTAGAAGATTTCAATATTTTTCGAAATACGTACAAATTAAAGTAAGTACCTAATCCAAGATAATTATTAATATTTACCTAGTTTGTGTTACTTAGGCGTGTATTATGTAATTATAATAGCTATTTAGTTAGTGGTTATTTTCTTTCATTATAGGAATTCAACGATAGCCACACGCATAATATGTTCATCGTTTTTTATCCCTTGCTTTCATGTTATATCACAATTTTAATTCAAATAACGAACCTAAAATTAATCCCATAAAGAAATACAAACCCAAAGTCCAACACACAAGCATTAAAGCTCATATTAACTGAAACACATGAGATTATTTGCGCACAAGATTAATCCTTGCAACGGCATAATTTCAGATTCACGCCAAAGAATAAGTAGGTACAGAAGATCCACTCCATACAATGAGCCAAAATATACACACACACACAGATACGCTTCACTTAGGTACAGCGATTGCCATAGCACTTACAAAGGAGCCTTTGTTTGACCACTTGGCCGAGAGCTGCGAAAATAAAAATGAAGAAAGCCAACTTCAGTTACTGTTGTCGACAGAGTCAACTGCTACTGGCGATAAAAGCAACTGCTATCGTCGACAAAATCAACTGCTGCAGTATTTGATACTCACTGCTGCCCACGATAGGCAGATAGGCAGTAACAAAATGATTTTCAACTAAAAACACTGTTGTTTCTTCTGTTCTGTAGAAGCAAACGTAACATGGAAACTCACAAACAAACATACACACCTGAAGCCTAAAAACATAACACTCTTGTTTTTGAGCAGTCGCGGTCGTGTAAAAAGACATGGACATGGATATTGGGTAATGAAATACTATCACAATCAAAAAAATTGAACGAAACATGACTGTGCATGGCTGTGAGACCAAAACATATTTCGGAAAAGGTTATAGGCACACGAAGCACGGACTAGACCTGAACCTTCTGCACCTTTCTATACCATGTCCATATCCCGGACATCCGCTTCAATCTGTTAATCTGATGTGCCCGCATCGAGGCTGACTTAATCATTCGGCTGGTCGCTAATTACATAATAAATAATTAAATGTCTTTATTAGCGGGCCTACTAATTTAATAAACTAATGGAGGATTTTGGGCTTGACAGTGTTGCGTTTGGTGGTCGGTTATGTTTGGTTGACTGGTCGATAGAGTTGGTAATTGTTTATTGATAGCTTGATAATGATAATCTTTGTCATTATTTTGTTCTGGTAAACGGTCAGCCGCTTTCTAAGTGCCCTAGAGAATTAGGAAGAAGTAGCGGTGGCCATCCTGTTCGAAGTTCAGGGGTTGGAGCCAAATTAGAAGTTTGTGTACCTACTTCATAACCCGCATAAAACAATCTTTACTGTATTCTATTATAATTCTATATATAATTCTATGTATGTAATTCTATATTCAAGCACAATGTACCTCTGTACATTGTGCTTGAAATGCAGACAATAACTGATTGAAATGTTTTTTTTTTTTTATAAATTCCTTACCTTTATACTTACTTTCATATTATGCATTCGGTAAAAAACTGTTATTTTGAAAATTACAACTTACTTCAATTTTATTTATTTGCATAGATTTCCATACGAAATGAATATTGATGTTCATTAACTTTACACTCGTGTTCATAAAGTTCTGATTGATGGATGGAATCCAGTTCATAGGTATGTGATTTTTAGATTAAAATTAAAATTACGAAAGGTCACTATTATTTTGTAGCAGTGAATAATATTCTGATGAAATTAATGTTTTATTGTACAGTATAAAAAAGTGTATTTGTCAGTAAATGTCAGGGAGTTTATTTTTTTGAAACAAACCCGCCACACTATTCTCAAATCACTGCAACTCCAACAGAAAAGCGCCGAGACAATGAAGCTCGACGAAATCCCAGAGAAACAATTTAACTGTCTTGGATCCTGCAACGAAATTAATCAGAAAAGAATAGCGGAGGGGTAGAAAAAACATAATTTTCACTTCCCTCCATATCAGCCAGGGATAGAACAGAACAAGGGCAATAGGGACAAAGGGATGGAAACAACTGGGATAAGTCTCCGTGTATATAAAATATTATCATTAATAATAATGGGTCAAAAAAATAAAACAACAATAAATGCTGTTGGTAAATGTACTTAATTTTCCATTATTATAAAATACTTAAAAACTATATTACATTAACGTTATGAAACTAAATAATATCACATATCATCAACAACGTCTAACAAATCAGAATCATTTTTACAAAATGTTCAATACTACTTTTTTGGTCGATTCGTTTGTAACCAATCACAGACTTAAATAATAATCTCCTGTTGTAAGTGATAATAGCTGTACAAGGGTCTATTGGCGCGTGGCTAAAATTTAAACTAAAATAGTCATTTTGTTTTTCTATACATTTCACAAATGATCACCAACAGCGACCTTTTATCAATTGTCATAAGAGTGCAAAAAGATCCTTGTACAAACCTTTTACAGTATTTTCAAGCTTTCACAGTAGAAACCAGAAACCTTATCGCAATCAAAACGAAGATCACTGTAGTTTAGACAGACTTGCAATGGTCACAAACCAACAGCAACCTTTTCTTCATAATTCTAAAGATCATTTTGATTTCGAAAGTCAGTGATGCAAGGTGGGCCACTAAAATAACCATAAAAGGATATACGATATCACTGTATTTGCGATGAAGCAGACGATTATAATGACGAAACATAAGTAAGTACTATTCAATATACAGAAACAGCTTATAGCAAAGATAACACAGACGACTTTGCATTGAAAGGAACATCAAATTTTATACAGAAAGATTTTGTATTGGCTACGTATAAAATCGAAGCAATGTTACCTACATACAACTCTAAAAAATCCTAAATAAAATTCGTTGAAAAATATCTTCTTTTGAATACTGAGTAGAATAATATTTTGCCCTATTGTTTTCCTGTAACATATTTCGAATAAGTATCTCTAACTAAAGACCTTTTGATTCATTCTTATTAGTTTTGAACAAGGCAAGACGGAAACGACGGCATAGAAAATGTAGCTAATTCACTAAATACTATGATTGCCGCTAAAACAATGCACCTCACGATTAGCAATATTTAAAATAACACATTAAAGCCATTGAATTTACTTCTTTAGAACATTCGTAATTAATATTAACCATTAACAGCTATTTCGTTTTCATGTCAAAGAAAATCTTTTACAAACTAACACTTTAATAGAAATAAATATAAATTCAAGTAAGTACAAATTACAACACACAATATTCTTAGGAAATTGTAGTTGGACTATCGACATCAACAATCTAGGATTTAAACTCTAAAAGATAAACTATGATTTTAAATTCAATGCTAGCATTAATACACTACAAACAATTGCTAATCCTGAGGCGTACAACGCAGAACTTGCTGATGTACTATTGTTCACAAAGACAACAGGCCACCAATGCGATATATTAATGACATCACCTTCACTCCTTGCTCTTTCTGTAGTTGCATGTTCTAACATGTTATCTGGCAAATAGTTGCCACATGACGGAAAATCTCTAGGTACTGGGGCCATATCTTTGTGTTCACCAACTTTGAAAACCAAAGCCATACCAATTTCAACATGGAATTCAATGTGGCAATGGAAGAGCCAGTATCCAGGGTTGTCTGCCTTGAATCTGATGACTGTGTACCCACCATCTGGAACAGTAACTGTATCCTTAATCGGAGCGTTCTTTAAATTCCTTTTCAGCAGACCTGCTTTGTCGTATGCCTTGATTTCTTCTATTGTGGTATCCTTAGCAAGTCTTCTGAGTCCGACTACTCTGAAACTATGTCCGTGTAGATGGAAGGGATGGTTGGCATCAAAGGTGACTCCTTCATCAACGATGATCACTTCGACGACAGAGTTGAGTTTGACTGCGAGGACATGGGAGCATTCGCAGTAACTTTCGGCGCAGGATTCATCGATGCTCGAAGCATTGCAGAAATTGTCCACGGAAGGTCTGGCGGTAAGGAGAGGGCTTGAAGGCAGCTTCATACTGATATGGTTCAGCTGAGGTGTGTACAGACGATTTTTCTTATGCGGGACTGTGAAAGAAAAATAAAGAATGTTACAAAAACTGTGAACAATTTGCATCGTAACCTGGATCCGCTGCAGACAAGAAACAACCTTTTCATAAATAGAAAATGTCATAACATGTTCATTGAAATTGTTTTCTTCGATGAAAAATATATTTATACTACACCTGCTTGGAAAGTACCTTGATACTTTATCAAATTTACGGTAGAAAGTACTTCATTGCATATCGAACAAATATGCGGGGAGAAAACGCATCTGAGCGGGAGAGAATGGATTTTCATACACTTTTCTCTCCCGCTCAGATTACAATTTGAAAAAAGAACATGGTGACAATTGCAGACGCCATTGGCGCCATTTTGAATTTGAATTAGAATTTGAATTTAGTTTTTTATTTTCTTCGTAGGTGTAGTATAAAGCACTATGTATCACTCGAGAGAAAGTGCGATTCCCGATCTCGGGTGTTTTAAAGCCCTTGCCTACGGCTTCGGGCTTTAAACGACACCCTCGACGGTAATCGGTCACTTTCTTCTCTCGGTGAACAATGTACTATTTTACTTAGACATGTAGGTATGTCTTGGGTTCAACGATACATAATCATAAATACATGAACCCTTAAACCTTTTACATGTCTATCCAATCATTTCTCCTTGATGTAACCCACTCAATCAAAATCAAATACATCCAAAACAAAATTAGAAATTACTCTTCAATTTTCTTTTCTCCATTCGTGCAAAAAATAACGTCAAGAACCTCGGACGACGTTAAATGAACGCTTTAATTAGAAACACCTATTTATTTGATGAATGGCAAAATTACTGGAGGATCATTATTCCTTTAATTGGGAATTTCTCATTAATTTCATAATTACGTCAATCCTGCCTTTTTAGGTTTCGTTGAGGTTAATTTTCATTGAACCAGTAATAACAAGTTTTTTTAATTTATATAAGTAAGGTTTTATTTAACATTTGTTTCATATTATGTAGCGATAATCTACTATCTATCTTATGGACTTAGAGGCTAATACATCAAAATGTTAAGCACCTTCCAACATGATTGATTCTATTTTAAGTATCTCTCGATACGGCTGCAGAAAAGTTCACTAGGATTTTAGAGTAGAATATTTTTCAAAAGCAATTTCAATTCTGTAGATACATTACTAATATACCTAAGTTACATTTTTGCGATTTCAACACTCATTTTCTCTCGGGTATAATATTTAACAAAGCTGTTGAACTAGTACCCGCCCACTACTATAATATAGAAGGTAGCAAGCACAATGAACAATAAAATGTAAGTCTAAATCTTATCACAATCATCTACAAAATGTATAATCAATGTCAATCAGCTATTCTAAACGAGTAAAATTACGATCATAAAAATGGGGCTGGTATTAACAGCCCGGAGTCGGAAAGCCCAACACATGTCACAGCTTAGAGAGGTTCTATGTTAAGCAGGAGACTTCAATGGAGAGAGCTGATTAAATTATTGATTGAGTAATAAACATTTTCACAGACTTTCTAGCAAGGATGAATTGGAAACATTTCAGTTGATAAAACCATGTCAGAGGCCCTCGAGGTGGTTTAGAAACTCTGACACTAGGGTGTGTGGGGTCGTTAGACCTTACTGCCCACACGATAAGAAGAAGAAGAAGTTAATTCATGAATGATGAATTCATGTGCGTATTGCATAATTATCACTTGAAAGAAAACATTGCGAGGGAAACTCACAAGTGAGAATTATTTCTCGATGGCAATGTTAAACCAAGTCAGTGGCCCATTAGAAACTTCAGTTACCAGGTTAGACACAGGTCGAACAAAAAAGTTAATAAACTCACCCTGGTAATACCCGTAGTAAGGCGACCTATGGAAATGCGAGTTATTCTTAGCGTAGAAGTCATAGGCTATGTAGAACTGGTAGTCAGCTACTTCCTTGAGGCTATCGTCGTGTCCTTCCAGCGACCTCATCTCAGCTACGCTTATAGTGTCTTCGTCTTCTTCTCCCTTGTTCAAAGCGTTGAGTTGCTGTTGAAGAATAATTGGTTTGTTAGTTTAGTTATTTTAACTTAATCAAGGTTTTTTTTTCTAAAAGGTATCTCGCAGGCCAACCTTTGACGTTTGACCTTTGTTTGGACGTGGATGCCATGAGTGTAAGAGCTAGACGCAGGTGATACAATCTTAAGAACTAAATGGCAGCACGCTGAGGTCGGGTCTGGCTGCAATAGCCTAAAGGGCGTCATTGCTATTTTTGACTTACATGGTGTTAGTACTTCAGTGGATATTCGTCTAACTACGAACGATTCTTATATCGATAATACTTCTTATTACCAGTTAACACCAGACTTTAGTACCAGTTACGATTTCCGAAAAGTTATGATTGATTAATAACCGAATTATCATTGGTCAACTATCGACTGCTACACGATAAAACTATTCAAAAGCCAGAAAGCACTATCAAATTCTCATAAATATCCTACCCATATATCATACCACCTACTAAGCAGCTTATCTTCTGCAACCGACGTCGATACAGGCCAATAATGTAGAGCTTGAAAACGATATAATTATATGCTTTAGTTTAATAGGTATTACAGCAGTATTTAAGCCGTATATGACGTTATGTATACAGAACTATACAGAAGTAAAAGTTTGTAAGTTTATATTATTATGTAGGTAGCAATTTCCGAAACTAATGATCCATTGTTAGAAAGCTTCATTATTCGTAAATGCTATAGTCTATTAATAATAATATTTATATCATGCACATTAGCCGAGTTATCAACCATTTACCAAACAATTTCTGCGGACGAAATAGCGAGTGAAGTGCTAGTTACTTATAATGGTAAACGATTTAGATACTTCAAGTATCTTATCGGAAACAATTTCTATCTTAACGTAGAAAAAAATTGTGCCCGCCATGTTATTGCTTATTCCGAGTACCTAACAACATCTTAGCCGTCATGAGAAGTTTCTTTGAAAATTTCTTCTGCCTAGCCTTTTTATCTATGTTGGGGTCCACCCCGACCCGTGGTACAACTGCGATGTCCAACTGGTTGTACTACGGGGAAGTAAATTTACCCATGGTTCAACTCTTTTTTCTGATATTTATGATTATGACCCGTGGTACAACTGTGGAATTATGTCCAACTGGTTGGACCACGGGGATAGGATGATCGTGTAAAACAAACATACATGCAACGCATGTTGTACTCCATGACGCGCGCTCGCTTCGCTCGCATATTACATAACACTATTGTCTTCTGTCCCCGAAGTGCCGGGCCTCCGCCGGCCTCCTTCGTCGGCCTACGGCCCGGTGCCCATGCCGCCCATAAAGGATACTGTCGCGAGACGGTCGTATTATAATTTTGGTTAAAAGAGGAGGTAGTAATTGCATTGCACTTCAGCATTAATAGATAACCTTTTCCTGTTTATTACCAGTAGTTGTTCCATAGATCATACATTCAATTCCCAGAAGTACAACTAGTTGGACCAAGGAAAGAACAACTCACTGTAATTGAACCATTGGTAAATTTATTTCCCCATAGAACAACCAATTGAACCCAGTTGAACCATGGGTAAATTTACTTCTCCGTAGTACAACCAGTTGGACATCGCAGTTGTACCATCGCCTACAATAATGCATGGGAAGTTCAGAAAAAATACCGTGTGAAGCAAGAAATGACGCCACCTGGCGTAAATAAGTACTCGATTAGCAACATTGATTATATTGTTGATGCTACACTAACTAGAGGGCGCTCACGCTGTATAAAATGTTCATGTAGTTTCTTTTTCTGTATTTTACATTCAAATAATTTATAATCAATTATTTCTATTATATAAATTTATTCCTAACTACCTACTATGTTTGTTTAAATTGAATATTATTATCATTTTATAACTAGGTATCTGATTTTAATTATCTATGTTTTAGTTTTCAAACTTGAGGGTAGGTCGAATATGAATTCATAAATAAATTTGTAGGTAGTAGAAATAATTAGATTGAAGATTTAGATGAGTTAAGACTAAGCTCAATTGATTGTTTCGATTACCTCATTCGAGTGTGTTTAGCTCAGTTTTATTTTAATTTAGGTGAATTAACTTATTTCATCAAAATGAGTACGCGTTGTAATATTGTTTTCTTTACAAGAGCTCAAATAACTGATTTGCAAAATCAAGGCAAAAACTTATCGACACTCGAAACTTGTCGACTTATCTTATTGTTAACGTAAGTAGTTTAGATTTTCAAAATTTTTATAAGAAAAAAAAATGTTTTAGTTACGTCTATACTACTTAATAAATAATCATTATTGCGTGTTATTGTATTTCTGTTATAATTATTGTTGCAGAGAAAAACAGTTGTTCTATTGGTACGACGATTTGAAGACGAGGGATCTTTGCAACACCATCAAAGAACTAGTAGACCACGGCTCATATACACATTACAGCGTCAAATCGTGTTATGAGAGTATGAAGAAAATGGATTCCTGCTGATGACCGATTATGCTGCTTTATATGACTCAAGTGTTGACAATGCCCGCCGTCGTGCTCTTATAAGTGAAGAGCTGCATTATAGGAGGCATGTTGTGAAACCCTGGCCCACAGAAAACCATTAAAGGACAAGATTACAGTTCGCTTTGGATCATGTTAACTTTGATTTGAGTAACTTTTAAGTCCAGTGAACACGGACGCTTATGTTTGTGGTGTAGAAATATTACGTGATAAACAAGTGGTTATGTGTGTCCAATATGCTGGTCATATTGCAGTGAACGTGTGGGGATAGATAAGTGTTGCCGATCCAGGATTTATATTTCATAATACTTAAAAATAATATTACTTAACTTTAGTACTTATTTTTTATATTAACTGGAGACCGGGTTATTATAACCTATTACGACTGACTGTTATTATAACCTATGACTTACGTATTTTTAATAACGAAAAAAAGTCAAACAATTTTTTTTTTTTTTACATTACATAAGAACCTTTTCGTATGTTTTTGTGCAATTGTATAGCTGTTATCCTACCTATTTAATTCATTTAATTTAACTTTTCACTTTTGTGATAAAATAATCCGGTCTCCTGTTTGTCTTTGTTGAGGTTACAAAAGCTTCAATCCTCTTTCCGATTTTGGAAACGAATACTTAAGCTATGGCCTCAATAAGAAGTTTTATATAATATAATAATGTTGAACGATAATAAATGTCTGTTTTTGAATAATAAACTGTAAGAAATAAACCTTTAAAATTTGTGTGTTTTTTTGTTTGTCTCCGTTCATCCCTGTTGCTAACTACTACTAACTCGAATATTATATTTTTGAATGCTATGCGCACTTATTAGCTTAATGAAAACATTCCTTATGGTTTCTTTCGTATTTTTTTTTATCATTTAACTTCTCACATCCAACCTAATACGTGTTTCCTAACTTCTTACTTACCTAACCTATTCCCAAGTCAAAGTTCATTTTTTTCTATATCTCAACAGAATAGTTTACATTTAGTTAAGACTAAGTTATAAAAATCTACCTCCATTTTTATTTCACCTACAGGTGACACCGGGTAATCCGGATATTGTCATTGCGGAAAGTAAAAACTTTAAAGGTTTAATTTCTTATTATTATTTAAGTAGGAATTACAAATAAAATTTCTGTGAGGTAGAAACAGAAATAAAACTTATGCCACCTACAAAGTGACACTGGGGATTGAAGAGTTTAATATCACAGTTGTGCAGAAACCAAACGCCATCTATTAATTATTTTAGAAAATTTGATTTCTACCTTCACAGAAAAATAGGCCCTAAGGTATCCATGCACTTTTGTGGGCGACTGTACCACGGGTCGGTCACTGTTGGGGTTAGCTTCCAATCAAACCGGATGCAGCTGAATACCAGTATTTTACACTACTGACTATCTGACCTCCATAATCCAGTCAGTACTAAGTGATACGATACACCTTATTAAAGACGGGTTGTCAGACTTTCGGACCACTGACTACTAAATCTTGTAACGACTACTAAACAAGTTTTAGGTGTAAATTAATGAAACAATGTGGTAACTGTTGGTAATTGTATTTTTTCCATGTCTATAATTTTCATCTCTTTGTATATTTTGTTCGTAATTACTCATAGTTACATTTTCTTTAAGAAAAAAACATGTTTTCTTGAAAAGCTTCCGATATGCACCTACTATGTTTTCTCTCTGCCTTATCCTCAGGTAGACTGGTAGAAAATGCTCAAAGCATTAAATCCGCTTTCACACAGTGTCTTTTACATAATTATGTGCATAAAGTTTTAATAAATAAATATTCCAAAAAATAGTAATACTCCATAATTTTACACCAATAATTCACAATCCCATTAACTACGAATCGATCTCCAAAACTCATTCTAAGATAGTAACTCCAGAATATTTTACTTGGAGCCGCCAGTACATTATTCTAATCGCTGCATGCAAAGCCTCAGCTGATAGTGTCTGGCATTCCGCCAGCTCACTACCAAGTCGTTATGCCAAAGGGATAATTTTACCGCTTCTGCAGGCGATTTGATTTTGTGACCTGCCTAATATGCTCGTTGTGCCGATAAGGCTTATCTTATAGTTTTTTCCTACATTACACTGCGGTAGTTCTTGCGACAGTGTGCTGAGGAATTGATGGTAGAATCGGGCGTTACTTGGTAAGTCAATTTTGGGGGAATTTGGTCAGCGATTTTTTTTGGAACTGAATGTCGATTTTTAGCAAAGGGACCTAGATTAAACAGGTAGAAATACTTTCTTGTGCGCCAATAGTCACCAAAAATTATGAAGAGTTAAATGTGCTACTTTTTTTTCAAAGCTGTATTGCCAAAGAGTTGTGGAGGTCACAAACGCAGCCGTTTCAGGTATTATACTAGAGTTTAGCTGATAGGCATCCGGATAGGCTACTACCCGACCTCAATATAGCTGGGAAAACGATAGGCAAGACGAAGACACTGGAACAGTAATAAAAAACCCCTTTGTCTATTATTTTGTACGTTGTTGCTGTCGTAGTATGAATTGGTTATTTTATTTAGATTACTTTTTAAATATGTGGCAATTGTTTGGATCCAGTGAAAACATCAGAATAGTTTATTATTATTATCAGTTATTCATGTCCCACTGCAGGGCAAAGGCCTAACTTTACTCCTTCCACTTGTCCCTATACAGTGCTGTTATTTGCCAATCCTATTGAAACGAGTTGAGTTCCTCGCACCATCTCGTATTCTAACTAATAATTTAATTAATTAAACATAACACTAGTAATACTTGGTCTATAAAATATATATCTACCTAAACCAAAAAGCGTGTACGTAAAACAAAAAGATACGACACGTCGTCTCTACAGCAATTCTGTGAAAATCTGGAGCTTTAGCAAACCGTTGTGGTTGACATACGGTATTCGTGCCGTGCAAACGAGAAATCCGGCCGGAATCTCAAAATATCATGGATATGCACACGATACTAATGAGCACACTGGCGTGTCGGTTTAAACGAGGCTTCCTGGCATGAGAATGTGGTCTTTAATTTGAATGATATTAGTTAGAGAATAGAAGTGTGGTGTGCTGTGATTTCTACTGGGGCACAATGTGCTGGATGGGATGTCCTGGCACAATCCATCATGGACATGACGATACGGGATAATGTTCTTATTAAAAAGTAAGAAAAGAAGCCAAAAGACGTCCACTGCTGTACATAGGCCTCCGCCAGGTGTCGCCACATTGACCGGTCCCGTGCGTCTCTCATCCAGCGGGCAACCTTGACCAGGTCATCGGTCCACCTAGTAGGAGGCCTTCCAGCGCAACGTCTTCCAGATCGCGGTCACCATTCCAGAACTTTTCGGCCCCATCGGTCACCCGTTCGTTCAAATTAACTTAACATATCTTAATGCCTGTAAAGGTAAGGCAAAGGTGTATCTAATAGAACACCCACATTTAGTCAGTAATTTTTTTTAAATTCCACTTATTAGGGGGCAAGCCTATTGTCATTTAAGGGTCCACATTCAGACTCTGTGGCTACTACTGACAAATTCCACTATGCCGGACCCGGAAATCAAAACCAAAACATCGTCCTCAACAGTTACTTTTGCTACCACTCTACCAATGAGGCAGTCTAAAAAACTCATACGTGGATTGTTTCAGTGGTTTGACGTAAGGTTTGCAGCTGCAAAGTTAAATTATCTGATACAATAATATCAGACTACGTTTTGCGAACCCTACTGTATACGTTAGCGGTTAGAGGAAGTTAGAGAATATCCAAGCTTTGAATGCTGAAATCGCAAGACGATCGGAATATTCGTCTTACAATCGATATCAGATTCCATCTTGATCTACATTCTATTCCTGTAAGGTGTGGGCCTCTAAAGTAGTGGTGACTTACAATAATATAACATACACATTGAAAGACACAATATAATCTTCATGATGATAAAATACAAAATACTTTTCGATCACAATGCATGTAGTAGGACTAAACCGAAAAGATACCGCGGCCTCGACACAAAGGGCTAAGAAGGACCATGGGTGGTTTTTAGTCAGTAGAAGTCCCACACTCCTGAGAGGACTCATTGATGATTTCCAACCTTCCAAAAAATAAAAGGACTTTGCTTTAATAAATAATAATAAAATTTTATTCAAAAGTAAAAATTGCTAAATTACAATATTATAAATCTTAGAAATAATATAGGAATAAAAAATTTCGATGCCTGTACTAGGATAAACCTGTATCACAGGCGATTTGGCTTCTAATACTACTTATATATAACTAATTGGACAACAGATTTCTAATCAATATTTAACATTTTCATACTAAAATAACTTGTTACTATAAAACGATACTAATACATATCTAATCTAGGTACCTAAATTACTTAAAACTCTATTACATTAAAACAAACACAAAAAATGTCTTTTAGCATGTAAACAAATGCTATTTCAATTCACAATTACGCAATAACATTGGTATCAGCGGTTTTTATACTCGTGAACATGATTTACTGGATCAAATAAAAATTGCTTAATTTATCATTTTCATGGCAGTTGTGTAGCGGTCAAGAATTTGCGTGGATAGACAAATCGATAAAATAATAAGTAGGGCCGCGTAGTGGTCTCACACAGGTATTGTTGAGTCACCAAAAAATATAATAATATAGATGTGGTCTGAAAGACGCACTACGCGCCCTCATAATCTATGGAGTTGATATTTCGGTGCTCGGCTATTTTCCTGGCAGGACATTCGGCGTCTCCGGTTTTATGGGCACTGGGTTTTTTGAAACGTGAACAAGTTGCACATTTCGGAGTCTCTGTTTTCTTCGTGCATTCGGACATTACATGACCTACTTCACCACAATGACCACACGTAGAATTTAGCTCTCTGCATGATTTTGCTGCATGGCCGTACTGCTGACATTTATAACACCTCGTCACTAGCGTGAAATCCCTGACAGGACAGGACGACCAATTAATGAAAATTCTTGATAGAGGGATTAAAGTTTTACGAATATTGGCTGAAACTTCAATAACGTAATTGCAGGTCGCTGCATCTCTCTTCCCAGATTTGTGGCTCAATCTTACGGCGGTCAAAAAGGATTCGAAGGTCAACTCTGGCAACTTTTCGGCTACATTTTGCTCAAAAATGCACTTGAACACTTCATTTTCAGTCAAGGATGTCGGCACACCTATAACCACGATTCGGGGTTTCCGTTTGTTGGGCTCGTCGGCGGTATGTCCAGATATAGAAAACTGGACTGCGTTCTTCAGTTTATCCGCGTCCTGTTTCGTCTGGGTACTTATTATAACACCACCATTTTTAGTCTTCCGGATACCACGTACTTGCAGCTTTGTTTGGTCTGGTCGGATGATTTTCTGCACTAATTCTTTTGTTTCGTCGCTTGTTCTTAATTTGTCATCGGGATAAATGGCGACACAGCTTAAATTGTTTGGTCGAATGAAATGGTTAGATCCCTTTTTAACCATATCGGCAAAAGAAGGATTTTCCGCTGAACTAGAGTCCCGTATCGTCTGCTTGAGGTCCATAATTTGATCGGTCAGGTTGCGTTGCTGATTCAGTGTCTCGACCATATTATTCGCGTGAATAGCTTTTTGCTTCAATGACTGATACAAGACTGCCATTTGTGACGTACAGGATTCGACTTTGCGGCAAAGATTTGTAACCTTCATTTTCTGCTCGGTATTGAGTTTTCCATCCGCAGCAATAGAGCAAACTTCATTGAGATACTGCTCGATGGTGGTCATCCATCCTTGGATTTCCGGCGTCGAAACAATTACACCAGCCGTGGCTGACTTCGATAGTGAGGCGGAGAGTTGCGCTGGCCCGCTTGGATTACGGGGGCTGGTTTCCATTTTGTTGGTTTTATTAAAAATTCACTATTTCGTGTCCATTATTCACTAAATTAAACACTAAGCAAGATTAGTCACTTTATGCATTACGACAGTAATACAGCTTTATCACCGTTCTCCTTCCCTTGCCTTCTGCCACCCTTCGTTTTTACTCGTCAGGGTAGCCACATGACATTTATCTTCTTTCTAGCCATATCATCCTTCATACAGTTCATCTATTATTTTTTTGGTCTTCCGCTACCTATTCATACTCAACAAAGTTTCTAACGGAAAAACCTATTAAAAATTTGCCCGTCCTGGGAATCGAACCTCATGCTTAGCAGTCACGATTGTGACCACTAGACCAACGAGGCAGTTATATTTAATGTGAGTATCAACGAATACTTACGATTTGCAAAATACATAGTTTGCAACATTATGAATGACTTAGGAAAATATCGCCATAGTGGTAACCCGCTCTTTTCGGAACCATAACTAATAAAAATAATATCTCTATGTTACGAAACTTACGAACCTCAACCATTTCAAATGCCAAACCACTATTTAATATAATGTAGTCTAACGTATGTACTTACTTAGTAAAACTAAATATTGAGTTTAATAAGGTTGTGTTTAACAGTATTTAGACCCCTTTTGTCTATTCTTTGTAACCACATTGACAACTTCAAATGAAAATTCAAAATTAAATTCAAAATTTTTTAAGCATACTTTTAATTCCGTGGCTGGATTAATTCTCAGCAAAAATCTTAATCATCCGGTCCGATTAAATTCTGGTAACAGAATATAATCGAGGTCTTATTATGTTCGCATTATGATACTTTCCGAAATTCGCGAAAATACCACTCCAATCTACTCAACTTAAGCCATGTGGTTCTTTCTTCAAAATACTATCTCAGACACTAATCTGTTTGGTCCTCATGTGAGTTGACCAGGATTATGTCTGGTGGTCTGTCTGAGTATACTTTGACTGTTTCTTCTCATAGTAGTCAGGTAAGAAACACCGGCCCAATTTTTCTTTAAAAATGAGACGTGAGCAAATGTTTATAAAAATATATTAGCAAAATAAAAGCAAGTATGATAATTTTATTATATTAAGAACCTTTATAATTAATTCTAAAACCGCAAAGAGGCAACGTGACAAGTTACAGCACTAAATTACAAAGTTTCTCAACAGAATCAGCTGGTCCTATTTCTTTACGAACTTATAGTATAAAAGTGGGCAAAAACTTAGGCCTCCAAAAGGGGTTAATGAATGACAAAGTCCTAAGATCTTGTTAACAGGGCACGTAATTTAGGGTCCGATCTTTCGTAATTCTATTGTAGAGAAGTTTTAAAATGAGGGAATTTATTAATGTCGGTTGATCCGATTAAAACGTGCCCGAAGTCTCGAGGATCAGATTTGTGCTAATAAATGTTTCTGTGACACTTTTTTCTGAATTGATAAGATTTTTTCTTCAAAGTAATTATGCCAAAGGATAGCCATCCGCTGTGGCTTGTTCGAAGGAGATACCGCGGCATCGGCACAAGGGCTAAGAAGGAACATGGGTGGTTTTTAGTCAGTAGAAGTCTGACACTCTCAGTCTATAAACCGCTCCGCCCAGAGCGGGAGGAGTAATTTGATGATACCACCCGACAAAAAAAAAAAATAATAAGTGTGCCCATCCACCTGCAAAGCAAGAACGAACAGATTCCTCCTAAATTCGCTTGTTATTTCAATTGGCCGTATTTCTAACTGTGACCTGAAATACCGGCTCAGCCTAGCTCAGGCGCAGTTGCTCATATTAATCATTGTACTTCATTCTAACTGCATTTTAAACACGGAGCTTTTCACTAGAAAAACCAACGTATACTGTTATCATAGGTGCCCAAAGCCTCGAGCCGAACACCATGGGTATTGGCTACTAAATAACATATTTTCATAATACCATCATTCGCCATAAAGGCTTCCGTCCCCTCTTCGACAACTGGCCGAACCGCAAAACAGACGGCCATAAATATCACTTTATTATGCGTATCTATGATAACCATCAGACGTAGAATAAGAATACAGTGTAGAAAAGACACTCGTGTGTTGATACTGATGCTTAAACATAATGAGCCATGGTCCCATCGCTGGGACACAGGCTCCTGTCTATGAAAGAAGTCTACAAATCAAACGTGTGGATCCAGAGTGAAATATTGAGCGAAACCGTCTTCGATTTTCTGGTTCCATAAAGAACCAGCTTCCTCATGATTCATTTTCCTCCAACGTTTTGAGAGTGTAGTGTTTTTATTATTTTGTAGAGATTTCTCTCGGTCTCGGTCTCGAGTTCCAACCTAAGACTTCACCTACCTCCACTCCGTACGCACCTCTGACTTATTGGATTCAAGGTTCGTATTGTTTATTCATCATTTGCTTTGGTGAAGGAAAACATAGTGAGAAAACCAGCATGCCTTAGATATATTTCTCGACGGCATGTAAAGCCAAGTCAGAGGCCCTATCTCTCTGGCTCTGACTGTATTCATCATTTCTTACACCCAGAAGCAGTAATACTAGTGTTTATTTTTATATGTGTATTAATTTGTATGTATGTTTATTTTATATCGATAGGTACAATTTTGTTCAAAATTCTAATTAAAATTTTCCTGTTTGTCTTTGCTACACACTGTGTCTATATTTCTAATTTAACTTTCCTCTCGCAGGTCTGCTGGAAGAGATTTCTTTTGAAATAAGCAGTACCTTTGTGATCTTCTATTCTTTTTATGTATTTTCTTTTTTTTTGCATTGTGTGTGTTATTAAATAAA
This sequence comes from Diarsia mendica, assembly GCA_949316265.1. Taxonomy (NCBI): domain Eukaryota; kingdom Metazoa; phylum Arthropoda; class Insecta; order Lepidoptera; family Noctuidae; genus Diarsia; species Diarsia mendica. The sequence goes on along the minus strand of OX438910.1, from coordinate 11,190,641 downwards.
TAAATAAGAAATTAGGCATATAAAATGCATTCGAAACCAAAGTCTCACTTCTATAAAATCCTGATCTATGTCAAAAGGGAAGCTGTCATATCAAGATAAAGGCAAAACTACTATCCTTAAGTTTTTATGACACACAAGGGTGCTATATCGTACATCGATGTATAGAAACTGATCCCAATACACTTTTATAGCGCTAAAAATGTGACCTTGTGCGCTATTTGTGTTGAATATGCAATGATATGGCGCTTTTACTGAATTTATTATTTCAATATTTGCATGGGGCGGTCGTTTGCGAGGTGTTGAATGGAAGGTAGCGAAAAAATAATGGTTATGTTGTGTGCACGTGCAGCCCTGTTCGGTAAGAGTTGCTGTGGGTAGATGTTGTTGTAACAGGATGTTTTTTTATTTTTATTTAATATGGGCTTACTTTTGACCTCAATCTTGCCCTAAGGGCAGAGATGAGGTCGACGATGAAACGAGCTTACCCAGAAGAAGCCTATTTACTCGCGACTTAAATAGATTGAGGTTATATTATTGGGGGGTTGTTATACCTACATTATTTCTAAGATTTAAATTGTATTAATTTATGCCAATTCTAATTTTGAATAAATATATTATTATTATATGAACTCGGGAAAACCGACGCAGGCAGGGTGTTCCACTCCTTGGCTGTACGAATAATGAAAGTCTTAGCAAAACGCTTCGTACGAATGTGTGGAACATCGACAAGGTATGGGTGATAACCTGCAGTACGCCTAGTCTCTTGATGTGACAGGAATCTAGATGACTTCTTGGTCCCGATTAATGTATCAGATCGTTTCTGTTACCGAAGGGTCGTTTTGGATAACTTTCGGTACAAAAATCGATTGAATTCACGTTACGTTTACATGTCGTGTTTTCAGTCTTTCTTCAAGCAGCGATAGCCTTATGGTATGATAGTCAGACTGCCAAGTGCCAAGTCATAGACCTCAAGTTCGAACCCAAGACACGAACAACGGAAAACATTGTGAGGAAACCAGCATGCCTCAGAGATATTTTGTTGGAGATTATAATTATTATTTTGCAACACCAATATTAAATTTAAATCCTCTTGTAATAGTGTCAACACTATTCCCTTCCGTCTGCGACACTGGTCCAATACAGACGTACGAGTACATTCTATTATTCTCGTATTTTATTGAATCTTCCCCGGCACCACCGTACCAGCGCCTCACCAGCTATACCCAACATCTATCACAAGCTACACATATTTAATTTCTCAACGGCATGTCAGTAGTTCATGGGTTGCATTAAAACTCTAGGTAGCTCTTCTTCTTCTTTTTCATTCCTAAAATTTGTAATAGTAGAGCGACTGTATCGACTCAGTTTATTTTTTTGTATACACTTACCAATCCGTCATTATGCAGTTCTTCCCATGTAGGGTCGCCGGGAGGTTCCAAATCCATCGCCCCCTCGTAGTGCAGTACACCAACTTGTTTTGCCTTCGTGAATCTGTATGTAAATGAAGCTTTATTAGTAAATTTTCGCAATAGGTTCTTCATCATTACTTTCAAATTCAGTGAAACAATGAAAAGATGTATCAAGTTCATCGATTTACACAGAAAGTTTTGTGAAATAATTGTGATAGCTAGATCTCTAATCATAAGCAGAGACTTTGTCATCATCATTATCTGCCAAGCCTTTACTTTGCTATCTACATATTTAATACGGGTACATGCCTACACTGACACGCTCAGACTGACTAGAATAATACTCACATTTCATCGCAATCCATCAGGCCTCGGTACCTGATCCAATAGTTGTCTATTTCACTGTTAGCTTCCAGAATGAAATCGTACCGCTCTCCCGCATACGTTACTAGTGATGTTGCTGTAACAAAAAGATTGTTTAAAATAAAGGGTGTTAAAATACCCTTAACTAAATTGAAAGCCTCTTATTCTCCCCGTCATTTATCATGTGACCATTTTTTTTGTTCGGGACATACATGTGTCTCTAGGCTTAAGAATGTGTTAGTGAAGAGATTTTTTACGGATAAGTAGGTAGGTAGTTGTATCTGTGTTTTGTATCTGTATGGTTTTTATTTCTTTTTTGTTTTTTTGGTTTTATCAATCCTAATTTATAAAGCTAGCTAGCTAAGCTAAGCTATTTATTTTTATTTTCTATTTACTTCCTTCTTTTTGTTGTCTTTTTTTTTCTTTTTTGTTTCATGTATTTTATTTGTGGAAACTTGTAAATGACCTTCGAATTCCTAGTTTTTAAGTATAATGTTTGTATTTAGCTGTAAGTTTCCCGAAGAGATTAAAATAAAATAATACCTGGAAACCTTTTAGTTACGAGATATTAGAGGTCAAAGTTCCAAATTAAATACTAGTTTTTACCTTTAGGCGTGCAAACATTTCCATTTTTTTATGAAACATGTGCATGTTTTTATCCTACATTGCTTCAGTGAACATTCTCATTAAACTAAAAAAGAAAATCGGTAAGTTTTGTCACCTAATAAAACTCGAGTGACGTAAATTCATTCTCTGGAATGAAATCAATTTCCTGCTACGAGTAAAATCTACAGTATTTCAATAACGGCACTCCCTAAAACCATAATTTCCGAGGCATTTACAATAAGACCATCCGTTACCTCCCGTCACAGTTCCCCGCAGTAATTGGACTAGACAAAGCAACAGACCTACCGCAATAACCACGATTTCCCTTAGTCCAGTATCTGGCGCATTGGTCGGCAAATCACAGCCAGTGGTCTCTCTTAGAGCTAAAATATGGCTGACTATACCAATGAATAAAGTCTGTTTGTAATTTCAAAATAATAGGTTTTTATTGCTTGGGTATGAAAGTAACGGTATTTTTTTTTTTTTTTATTTTTTTTTTTGTTTTTAATAAAACGTTGCCCCACACTAGGAATTTCTCCTGTATCGTGGGTGCGTTTACAAACATTGAAAACCACATACACAAACACGCCCAGACCCGAAACAACTATCTGTAGGCCATACAGATACTTGTTCCGTGCGGGGATCGAACCCGCGACACCGAGCGCAGCAGTCCAATCGCTTAGCCACTGCGCCAACCGTGTCGTCAACAAATAAAGCAAATAAAGCATTTTATGAATTTTCTGTCTGTCAGACTAACTGTATGTCTGTTTGTTCCGGTCAATCTCCAAAACAGCAGTATCGTGTTTTACAAACATTTCGCACGAACGAAGGTTGCAGGCAACATCAAGTTAAAAATAAAAGTTACAGTTAAAAGTTGAGAATTTTTAACTGATAAACCTACATACGAAAATTCCGATCTCCATTGCTCTCTGGCAAACCTTCCAAAGCCTCCGCCAAAAACCAAAAAAAATATTGTAGGTAAATAAAAGTAATTTTGTTTTCTTTAACAACAGTTTCTACTGCCATTTTAAACATTAATTTTCATGAACCCTGCTTGCTAACAAAAATAAGTGGTCCAAAGTCCAACAAAGGTTAGGCACCACTGGTCTAGCTTTTACATCTGTCCAGGAACTGTACCTGGATTACAGGTGGCCGCAACGCTCGGAATTAAGCAGGATTGTCCTGGGTTCCAATTGAATGCCGCGCTTATCTCAAATCTGATATAATAGGGACGGCTTTGTTGGGTCGTCTTATGTTTTGCGCGGTTTAGATGTGAAAGACGAGGGACGGATATTGTTGGACAGTATTGTTAGGTTTAATTTTATTTGTGCTTGTATTTTCGTTGCTATAGAAAAGATGGATGAAAAATGATTGCGTGTAGCGGAGATGAGAATGTTGAGATGGATGTGCGGAGAGACAAGAAAGGATAAAGTAGGGAATGATTGTATTAGAGGAAGTTTAAAAGTGGTACAGAGAAATATTAAAAGTCGCTTTTCTTGGTATCAAATATTCAAAAGTGATGGATGGTCCATGAATGAACGAATTAGTTATAGATTTTAATTGAGTAAATAATTAGACAGTCGCTCCATGTAAAATACTGCAGGTATTCATCTGGTCTATTCAGATGATGAAATTATAACATTTGGAATACTTTTTGTTGTTAGATTTTAGATGAAAAGGAATGGAACGATGATAGTAGTAGGTTTATAAAATCAATTACATTATCGTCTCAGCTGTGTTCAATACTAACGTAGCAGTTAACAAAATAGACTTTTACATATTATGTTATTGTCTTGAGTACCTCAACAGCTTATTACATCGAATATTGGACTTCTGGTTATTAACTCCGAAAACCTGATAAAGGAGACAAGGGTAAAACTTGTTTTCTCTTATGGAGTGAATACATACGATTTCCCGATGGGAGGATTCAAAAATATCTACACATGCTTTTCTTAAAAATAATCCTGTACGCGGATTCTATTCGGTTTTCCTGTTTGCAAATAAGATTTGGCGTTCACGTGGCGAAGCCAACAAATATCGGACAGAATTGACGGCGCGTTCCGGAATTGTAGCGAAAAACCATTTCTTAAACCCAAGCCTTGAAAAAGGGATGCATTCAAAAAGAAAGACTGGCTGAAATTGTGTAAATTGAAAATAAGGAAGATTTCAAGACTTAGGATACTGAGTTTTTCAATCAGAAATTTCTCAGTAGTAGCCATGAAGTCTGGATTTGTGTCCGGTCGAGGGCAATAAGCTCGCTCTCTATTAGAAGGCACTTAAACATTACCGACCGCGACCGCGAACCGGAAGACGTTGCGTTGGAAGGCCTCCCACTAGGTGGACCGATGACCAGCCCCCGTAGCATGGCGATTCTATCTCTATTCTACCAAGAATAGACAAAGATTTTTCCATACAATTTGACATGAAACCTTGCTACAATCTGTCATTTTGTCGATTCTTCCGTCGACAAAACCCGTTTCTTCGGTGGTCATGCTAAGCTGGCTAGTGAAGGTTGCGGGGATCCGCTGGATGCGAGACGCACGGGACCGGTCAATGTAGCGACACTTAGGGGAGGCCTATGTCCAGCAGTGGACGTCTTTCGGCTGAAATGATGATGTTGATGATGACATTACTAGTCAAATAATATGGGTGTACCATTAGGTACACCTCTGCCTAACCCGGCGGGGATTACAGGCGAGATTTTATGTTATGTTCAAAATTATATTATTTTTTTGTACATAAAAGTAACATTCATAGAAGAAAACATTTTAAAACAATGGGCTGTGTTATCGCTAGAGACAATCTTTGTATGGATTACAGGTAGAGACTACTTGGTCTGTGGTGTGTATCAATAAAAATGGAAGAATTATGCAAACTGAATTGAGAAACATGATATATTCCAGAAATAGTGACAAGGTAAAATTGAGGCAAACTCTAAATCTGTCAATAATAATAAATTCAAATCGGGTGTTTTGCACATGAACTGAGATTCAAACTGAGTACATATTTAAACACACCTACATAAAGTTTATATTAGTTAAACAAATATCACGGTCTAAAAACAGTACAATTAAATTGAACTTTACTCCTGTTAGGTAGTTATCCAAAATTCCAAAAAATCATTGAACAGAACAAACAATCTCGTATGTTCCGAGATTTTTAATTAAAACCTATTGACTGGAAAACTAATCAAAAACCGGGACGAAATTACGAATTTTTCGCATAAATAAGGGTTAAAAGTTTTAACTAGTAACAGGTCGAACACAAACGGAAAATCGGGTGACTACGAATCAAAAACACAACAAGAATTTTGGAAATCCTCCTCCTTTTTGGAAGTCGGTTAAAAATACAAATACTAAAAGCTGTCTCAGTTTGGTTAACATGTAATGCGAAGGAAAGAGCAAAATGTTGAGTATGAAAGGATGGCTACAAAAGTAGAGGAAGGCCAAAGAAACGATGGATGGACTGTGTGAAGGATGATAATATGGCATGAAAGGAGGTGACTGCTGAGATGTCGAGAAATAGGGAAGTATGGAAGAAGAAGACATTTGCGGCAATAAATTGGGGTACGGATAAAAGAATGATGATGAGTTTGGTTTACATTTTTGCGACGTCAAATATTTTATGAGGTACTTACCTAGAGTTTGCATAAAGGTAATCTTCAGAACTATTGGTCTGATTCCTAACATTAATTCAGCAGTGGGAAGCTACAAATCCCCAAGTCTTCAATGGGATAAATTCGAACCCTGAAAAAACTACCTAAACAGAAAAAGACTTTTGGTTCAAAATGCAACGTTCACGTCGCGAGTTCATGCTGGGGCCTCTGTCCTTTTATACTTTTGCCGTTTAATTTTGTTTTGACGTAAAGTTCGAATTTCGAATCGCGCTTAACTATTCGTGGATTTCTACAAAAAAGTTCATAGGAAATGATTGTTAACGAAATTGGAACTAGGGTCTGTAAGTTTCGCTGGCTAGAGTCAGGTTATTTAATCAAACAGCATTTCCTTTTGTGTTGTCTTATTTCTTTGTTAGGAGTTGAGCTTTAGATTTTTTGCACTTTCAATTTTATTAACTTTTTAAATTTTATTCTTGGAGGTTTCCTTTCAATATGTTTTTCTCATTAGCACTTTGAACGATCATCAGCAGCGTCATCATTTACTTACATCATCGTGTCGATGAAACCTAAGATTATTTCTCTATTGGCCAACCTGGGACCGCAAATGGTTGAGAGTTTTTCAATTCCTAAACGTGGCCACTATAGGAACCCAAACTGTACGGATTTTACATTGATACGAAAAGACGAAGAATGAAATTCTTAAACAGAACTTTCACGAGTCTGTAATAATTTTTAACAAGAATAAAAAAAAATGTAGTAAAGCTACTATTTTCTAAATCAATTCTTAGTCCAACAACAAAATAATAAAGCGAACGTCAACATCCATCTTTATAAAATGTTGAACTCAGTTTTAAAAGCTTTGACATCCGCGTGTATTTCATTTCCTCATACGCTCCCCAGAGCAAATTGAATTGCGGTAACGTCATGATCTCGTAGAGAACCGCGCACAAATCACAGAATTGTACAGAAGTATAGTCCCGTCTGGTGGATTTTGTATTAACTTAAATTTTATTGGTCTATGGTAATTTAGGAACAGTCGCGATCTGGCAGAAGATAGATCAAATATGATGATTAGGGTCAAACTTACAATGCAACAAACAATTCTAGCCGATCGTTGATGAGTAGTGTTAGCGACAAGAAAAGAATTGTTGATCAACGAGTAATAAGCTAGTGAAGTGCAAGTGCACCGAGCGAATATTAAACTTCTGCTTCTTGATTGACTTGATGAAATAAAAGAATTGATAGAAAACCTATCTTGTATGGAAGACTGAAAGGCAATTAATTACATGTTACGAGAATGCGTTAAGGTGTGTGGTCTACTCCGACTGAATCAAATAAGGAGTTTGAAAGTGGCGTGGTAACTGAAAAGATTTGTGGTAATCGGTTATTTGTGGCATAGACAATTAATGTCGTGACGGAAGATTTAAATATAAAGGGGAAGGCTTTAAGAGAAAGACCAGAGAAACAATGGATGGACTGTGTGAAGGATGCTATATGGACAGATGTGACAGCTTATCTGAATAGTGATAGAGTAGGGATGAAGAAGACATACTTGCTTCGGCAGTACATAATATACTAAAGACGTGGACGTACAGAACCTTCTGTATCCACTACTCTATGCATAAACTTTGTATTGAGTTGTTTAGGTAAAGGAGGTTCTGTTGTTAAACGCGAAGTAAATATACGAACAGCTAATCCCGTAATGGGGGAAGAAACCTTTCATTGCGGAAACGAATGAGTGCTACAATTCTGGGCACTGATGAAGTAATTTGCTTAAGAAGTCTAGCCAATGCGGTTTTATGTACTAGTAAAAGAAAATGTTTAGTCTGAAAAGTATTCTGTATGTATTTTCACAAAATGCTGGATATGATTTGGATGGAAAACAGAATTGAATCCCCGAGGAATATTACCTGTATTGATTTTTTGAAAGTATAGTTTTCTCTCGCGGCATTGCCATGTCGCGCGTCGTCGAGGTCGGAAAATATGCATCGGGGACGTACACACAGCGACACATCCTGTTATTCATAACTAGTATAATCTGACTTCACTTTGAATGAGCTTCTCTTTCGATGAGAGACTAGTTTAATTTGGAAACACCGAAATAGAAAGTGTCCATTGTCCTAACTCAGGCCAAGCTCTACCTTTAGAACTTTCATATAAATCTGTTTGACTATTTATACGTGAAAAGCAAACATACAGACAAAGTTACTTCTATTCATAATAATGAGAATGCACTCCAAGCTGCAAATCACAGCTACTTTTTTTATTTTTTATTATTGATAGGTTCGCGTTTGACCACTATCTCACCTGATGGAAAGTGATGATGCGGTCGACGATGGAGCACGCTTACCTAGAAGTAACCTATTCACTCTTGACTTAAAGACCCCTAGGTTATAGCTATCCGGAAATACAGACTCTGGCAGGGAATTCCACTCCTTAGCTGTACGCACAATGAAAGTATTCCCTAAGTACCTATTACTTAAGTCTTTGATAAACAATAATGACTACTAACCCGTACAAAATAAACCAGGTTTGAAACTGAATTCCCAATCGAAAACCGCCATACCTTGACACGTGTCCTACCGCCAGCGAGTAGCGATAAATGAAAAGAGCGAGCACATAAGAGCGAGTAGTTTGTTTGTCGGAGGTCCCGCATCAGACAACGTGAATAGACAGCAATCAGCAATTAATATAATTATGTATCTCTTTTACTTAGATACTCGTAGCCATACAGTTACAGACACACGGCTCTGTCTTTAAAGTTAAGCCTCGCGTAGTCCAGGGAAGGGTTCATTCATTTTAAACCGAGTTTCCTCCGTGTCTCAGAACGTTGGTCGCGCGTGACTGACAATAGTGGCCGAAATTAGTCTTACAAGACGTATCATTATTACCCACTATTAACAGCGTTGTGAATGTCGGGCAGTTCCTCCATGTGAAACATTGGTATTCAGATGCATCCGTTTAGACTGGAAACCGATCCCAAAATAGTTTAGAAAAGGCTAAGCAGATGATGATAAAGTGTGTATCTTCAAATAAAATCTTGGATAGTAGTTTGTAGAGTACGAAAAATAGTCGATCGCTAGTAGTTTCGCCAACGAAGGTGGGACTGATGCTTAAACAAATCAGCTTTTCTCTTCTAACTCCTAAAACTACCACACTAAAGTGCTATTTACTCTAACAACATAATTATTTCACTAGACTAGACTAATACGTCACCACAGACAGTAATTGTTGCCTCTAAATAGAAGAGGCTTAAAACTAATTAATTCTTAATACTATTCCCACAATTTGTGTTAAGAAAATAAATTCTATACGAAGATTGCTTCATTCGTTTACAAAGTAGTAGTGATGGATTACGTTTGTGGGAGGCCGAAAACAGAAGCTACTTTATTCGGTAAATAGTTTTCTACGAATGGTCACCATCAATAACAATGAGTGGTCATAAACTAAATAATTCTGTGAAACTCGATCATAAATAGCCTTAGAAATAAAAAAAAGTTATGTTTAAATTACCCGGAAAAAAAAAATTGTCGGCTCCTACTGGAAAATTGCATTTCGTCCCTTACCTTAATTGATCTTTCGCCAGACGAATTAAAGTTTAATAAATCATTTAATAAAGTACGGATCACACTCAGGGTACTATGTAATTTATTGAAGAGTCTATTGAGAAGTATGGAAGAACATGCTACGCCGCTGAATTGGGATAAAGGCAAAATAATGATGATGTATTTTTGTTTATAGTGTATTGCTCCATTCGCATATCCCACTTACGTAGAAAACACCATTATGAAATATAAAGGAAAAATAAACCCATACGATACCATAGCTTATACATCAATTGGATAAGCTGTTTACACGTAACCCCATAACAAAATCCTTTTAGCCGAAAAATAACCGAATCGTCACGTCCTCGAAATTCGGTTTCGGCAAAAGGTCTACACCACTATTGCTGTGATTATGTTTTGAAGATACCTCGTTCTTTGTGCACGACTTTCTTTTAGCAGTGATTTGATTGTTTTTCTTTGTGATAAGCTACAATCTACTATCCCGAGACGCTCGGGCCATGGGGTCCGAGTGCACGTGTCCTTTTCAAGGAAATCTCGCGCCGTCTAGTCGACACTTCGCGCGACCAGAGGGCTGGCTCATTCTTTGGTCAAAGGATTAGCATTGCCATTCAACGTGGCAATGCTGCCAGTCTTCTGGGCACTTTCCCGGTTGTCGGCGATGCGGAGGAGTACTGAGGCGCCTAAGTGACGTATTTGTTCTTTGTATATATGTGAGTATTAACTTTTAGTTTACATTTTTAGATTATCTACTATCTATGCTTGTACGAAGAAAAGTTCTTGCTACGAGTACTAGGAAAGTATGAACTCCAAAGACAATTGTTGGATCTCTAGAGACGCAATGTTGGCTCAGTTTCGAGATGTTGTTTTGTTTTTATGGAGTGAAGTGCTGAAGTAGCTTTTATTATGGGTTTATTTCCTTGTTTGAGTATGTGTTGAACTTATGCTTTGTTGAACCATTTAGATGGATTAAGTTATAGTAGCAGATGATACGATATGATACCTAACATCGTGTTCTGTGTTTCCTGTTGTCTGCATATTACAAAAACATAATTAACGTTACGCCTGTAATCCCCGTCGCCCACATTTCACCAGTAATATTTAAGTCTCATGTTATAGGGGGCGAGCCCAATTCCATCAACCGGGAGTAACACTTTGCCCTAAAAGAGAATCGAACCGCAAACCTCATGCCCAGCAGCCATACTTGCGAGTACTAGACCAACGAGGCACTCAATGGTAAAAAAACCTAGAGAATTCTCTGAACTAATCTAAAATTCAGAGTGCCAACTCTGAATTTATGATTTCCACCGATCACTAAGTCTTTTAGTAATAACTTCAAATGGATGAAAGTTATATATTAAAAGCATTTTCTCAAAAATGGTATGTAATGTTGCCATAACATCTCTAAAAAGTATCCAGAAAGTGAACTTTACCGGAGACTTATTCACAACTGTCCAGTAAGAAGCGAGATTTTAAATTTGGAATCTCCTACTGTCCCGTAAGTAAGTATGTAATTTACTTACTGGACACTAGGTCATCCTCTTTAGATCTGTTTAGAAATAAAAACATAGTACCAGACACAGATTAGAGTTTAGCCATTATAACATGGTTATAGAAGGGAGGTTCCAAATATATATCTATCTCTCTTTTTGGCATGACATTTTATGAGATACATATATTTTTGGAAACTTAAACAGCCATTTTATACGTTGCGTTTTGTACTTAGTAATGTTGTAGAAGTAGGTATAGTGTGGGATTTTATGATTGTATTAAGTAATTTCAGTTTATTAAAAAGTTTTTTCTAAAGTTGTTTCCTAAACTGCCTCGTTGGTCTAGTGGTCGCAAGCTCGACTGCAGAGCGTGAGGTCCTGGGTTCGATTCCCGGGTCGTCCAAAAAGTGCTATTGTGTGAAAAACACATATGAATGTAACCTTCAATATTAATTAAACGAATTTGTTGTTAAACTTTCTTTTATTTTTGAGAAAAGCATTATACAAACCTCAACCAGTAAGAAAGCCATCCTGGCCTCGTATATAACCAGACCTCACCTGCGGTTCGGTCCGGTTAACTCATACTTGGCCAGGAAGGCTTACTTACTGGATTCTGCAGTAATGTACTATTTCTCCGCAAATCATATTTAAAATACATAAAAAGCTAAATCATAAACACATTTCCAATTCAAACTGCAGACCAGTCACAAAAAATTCAAAAAGAAAATCTTTCACAGAAACAAGCTAGCCAATCACTGCTTATTAGACAAAAAATGTTATTCCAAATTACCAGTTTTTCAAGCAAACTTCATTCACATCCACTAATGTCCAGATAAGTTGAATTTTCCAATAAGCATTTTAAAATATCCTATCTACGAGATTGGAAAAAGTTCGTCGACGAACGGAACGGGAATGTAGATACATATGTAGATGTTACTATGTATGAAGCCAGGGAAATTCGAACTAAATGTGGTTTGAATTTATTCAATCTAGTCTGTTTGTTTACTTCTTCTAGTTTTGGAAATGTGGTTTTTAGCACAAGTAGAATAGTCTGCCAATTATGGTTTTGTGGAAGTTTATTCGTGAGTTGGTCCAAATCGAATGCTAAAACCTAATTTCAATCCAATTTTAATATAGGTAATACCCCAGACTATTGATAGCATTAAATATGCTATCAGTGATCTAGAGTGTGTGGTTTAATTAGAGACAAACCCGCCACATTGTCCCCAAACCACTGCTACTCCTGCAAACCAGGATCAACAGTGGCCACCACCAGAAAAGCACCGCGACAACAAAACTCGGCGAAGTCCCAGAGAAACAATTTTCCTAACGTTTTTATCTATCTATTCTTTTCCTACTCTGGAGGAGTAGGAAAAACATAAATTCCACTCGCGCATGTTGATTGTGTGTATGGAGTATGAGTTCCATTATTATCGACTGAGGTACGTAACTCCCCCGTCGGGGCTGCGGGTTGTTCGAAAGAGATACCGCGGCCTCGGCACAAAGGGCTAAGAAGGAAAATGGGTGGTTTTTAGTCAGTAGAAGTCTGACCCTACCGCTCTGCCCAGAGCGGTAGGGAGTGATGGAATCATTTGTTGATTTCCCAACCTCAAAAAAAAAAATCCGTAACTCTACGAACAATACACAGATAAAATAGAAAAGCAGTCAGTTTAATTGAATGATTCAAATTATTACAACTGTCACTACAAATCTGCAGGCGCGTTACATTATGGAACCATTGGTTAGGCAATAATTGAATCGCATTAAGTAGATGAATAATTTTAATATTTCCATCACCTTCTTACAAGGGATTTATTCAATTGTATCAATTATTAATTTTTACTCTATTTAAGATTTGAAAGCTCGTGGATAAATGATAACTTAGGCTTAGTAATTACTAGCTCATGCCCGCTGCTTCGTCCGCGTCAAATTAGTTATACCTACTAAAACCTTCCTCGAGAATCACTCCATCTATTGGTGAAAACAGCATGAAATCGGTGAAGTAGTTTTGAGTTTATCGCGAACAGACGTCTACAGCCGCGGCGGAGGACTTTATTTTATAATATGTATTGATAATAATAATGCCACTATAGTTTCTACAATTTAATCTTGATTCGAAAGAAACGTGACACCATCTCTTATCATAATATCGTTAGTGTTGTTTTCCTCGGTAAATTATCGTTTTTCGAGATGAAAGATTACCTAATGTCCGTTTCTGTACACCTGTTAAAGTATATGCAAAAAATTCAGGATGACCGTTTCAGTAGTTCAGGCGTTAAAAAATTAACAAACTTCTTTAGCATTTATAATATTAGTTAGCATAATATTCCAAGCTCAGTCTAATAGCACCGCCTTGTCCTATTCGTCTTCTTTATAAGCGATCTTGCACTCGACGATAAGCTAATAATGCACTCCGTTCCCATATATATCCTCTACATACCCACATTTGCATACAAACGTACCTATTCCACAAAATTAATCTCTTCACTTACTCATTACTTACTGAATCCATTAAAAACTTCGCAAACTTCATCGGCAAACAATTGAAAAGGAAATTAAAATCCTATTTGCACCGACAACACTTACTGTAGCCGAATATCCTGAACCAATATTTGAATTAAAATCAACATTAAATTCTAGTGGGGCACGGTTGCCGTTTAGTTTCCAAGCTTTCGTGCTCATCCCCTTTTGAAATTTACATATATTCAAATGTGCACGAAGGATCAAAGAGCCAGATCTGTTACATAGACGCTTGGTGGGTATGTTAGGAGGATGAAACCGGCGTTTTGGTCCGACAAAATTTGGCAAGTAAAGTAAAAATGTTTGATAGATTCGCTGCTACGGCTTATTTAGTCTGTTGCTTGCTTCAATTTGTGTTTTGAGGTACGTGTTGTCTTTTGAAGTGAATATAACTTGGTTTGATATCGTGAGAATATTACATGTTTTCATACGAATATTAAAATGTTGTAAATTCGTTTCTTGGTTGCTTCTGGCGTTTACCAGGATAATTTCTGTTCTATAACACTAAATACCTAGATGATTTATGATGATAGATTGACTAATGCCAAAGTGCTTGGATAACATTGTTCTGGCCGCTTCCTCCCCAATACTTCTTTATTAGTCGTAATTTCAGTAATTGTAACAGTAACATTTCCAACCCAAGACAAGCTCGGGTGAAGGAAAACATCATGAGAAAACCAGCATGCCTCAGAGATATTTCTCGGCGGCTTGTAAAGCTGTCAAAGTTCCATGGGCAGCATACAAACTATGACACCGGGTTAACCATACAATAAAAAATAAAAAAGTTACAATAACAAGTTCTTTTTTACAAACTAAATATTGTTCCCGCACTTACCAAGATCAGACAACAATCCTCAAAATCCTCTGAAACCCAACGAACACATGCCAAACAGAAGGATTCGACCAAAAAATATTCAAACCTTTTCGTGTTTGACCCCTGATTACTTTCGTTAGCCTGTCCATGTACCCTTGGGATCCGCTACCTTCTGACCTAGACAACTTAACCCAAGGACAGGTGTGTCCCGGGAATATGGACGCAAAAATGTTCACTAATGGTAGGACCGCTAATGTTATTTTGGGTAGTATGTTTTTCAATGTTGTGGAAACTGTTTTAATGGCGGCCTCTGGGTTTAATACTCGGGAACGTAATTAAGAAGAGAATAATTTAGGGTGAGGTGTTATGGACGGAGGAAATATGGGTTGGTTTTGTAATAATTATGGCTGATGATGCAACTTGTTTTATAGTGCTTTTGTGATAGACACAAACATAGAAAGTAGAATAGGAAGAAAATGAAGATCAATCTGAATCTGGAGTGCATATTTCAGTTATTTTTACTAATATCATAAAGAGTAGTTTGTAGCTTTGTATTGGAGTAATCTCCAGAACGAACAATCCAATGCTGATTATTCTTTCACTGCCAGAAACCTACATTATTTGTAGATGCTAGCATAAATTATATTTATATCCTGCCGTGCTATCACAATTTTTATGAACGAAGTCGCAGGCAAAGAGCTAGTCAATCAAAATTTTAATACCCTGTACATAATCTATGTCGATGCTATTTACAACGTGATTGGTGTGAAGCAACATGGCAATCTGAAAACGTCAGCTATTCTAAAATAATCCACTAACAATCCAATATTTATAGAATATTTCCATAATCATTTCAATCGCTAATGGACTCACTAGCTATTAAAAGACCAAGCTCACATGCAAATCAAATGAACCTGAAATTGCAATCCGGTTGTTTGTTGATGAATCCTAAAATAGTGCCTCTAATCATGTTTATACGGACTATGTACAATGTACGCCCACTTGCCATGATTTCAAAACTGAGCATCAGCTATATCAATTCATAATCTACACTTCCATTGTATTATCATCAATCTCCTGCCTATACCTTTATTTCCATCATCATTATCATCCTCAGCCTGACTTCACCCACTGCCTCTCCTTGTTTGCCAAGCTCCACGGTCTTGTGCCAGCCTCATCGAGATATTCCCTACCTTTCCTTAGTTACATTATTTATTATTCAGGAGTATTTCCAGGGATAAGGATCATCTTGCTTACTTATATTACGATACTTTGCTTATACCATCATACCATACGCCCTAACTATAACAACCAATTACCACACAACTTTTCAGTCTCCAGTGCCACTTTGCGACTTTCATAAAACAATACACAATTACATAACATGGCCCTCAAAAACTGTAGGGCCAGCCACACGAGAAATTCCGCAACATTTTATTTCTAACGAGCACACAGCTCCACATATTTCCGAGTGCAATAATAATAAAATAAAGACCGCGTCATGAAATTCGTCGCATAACACAAACCGTTACTAGTGGTAAGCGCCATCAACAACAATCGTTATTTTAAAAATCCTCTCTAACTTTATGGAAATATACACGAAATTTTCGTTGTTTACACAAACAAATTATAGTTTTGTATTGTTCTGTAGAAATACGGCTGTGAACGAGGGAAACATTTGAAATATTACACACAATTTTTCCGTAAATGTGAGAAAATCAAGAAAAATGGTATTACGCTTGCATACATAGATGATGAGTTGGTGTCTTACTAAGACGCAGAGTGAGCAAAATCTTACGTAAAATCTTGCAGATCCAACAGATTTTGCTGGATTGCAGCTACCGAAGCTAATACTGGATTGATAAAGTAGTATAGCGATCCGAAACGACAGTGTGATCTAACAATATTAGAGAGAAGATTTTGTTCGGCAATAGGCTAAGAGTTGAATCTAAGTGCAGTTAGGTCACGGTAATATTATCATACAGTAGTTCGACTTCATACAAACGGACGAAGCGCGAGCTATGCCTACGCGCCTCGATTAAGGGACGCGCCTGGGATGCAGACAGTCGCGACTGTGCCGCAGTGACGAGCGGACGGTATGTTGTTTTTTAACAATAAATGCGCGATGTTTTCTCTAAAAATAAGACAAGTACATTTAATTTACATTTTTTGTGTTGTTTTTGGTTTTATGAATTCGTTAATAACGTATCCAGAGATAACTTTTTTTTAACTACCTGGAAACTTTGAAAGATAAGACTATAAAATAATTTCACTTACTAGTAGGTAGGATTATAATGTGTGTCTTTTTGATGGATAAGTATTTCTTTATAATTATGTCCCGAAAAAAAACATGGTTTTTTAATTAAATCTATCAATCAAAAAACAACACGCATGTTTATTGAACACTTTCTATTCAATTCACAAAGTATTTTATTTGTTTTAAAAAGTATATTTACGATCACAAAACTAAATGGAAACACAAAATAAGCACATGTAATTAAAATACTGGAGGCGGGCAGCCCTTACGCATGTTTACGTACCGCGCGGCTGTAGGCATTTATTTCAAGGACACGGCCGAGTCACACTACTGTACATATTTATACTGTGGTTAGGTCATTTGGGAAAAAAATATGTTCAGTTTCTACAATAGACGCTCATCGTTTAATTGCAGTCGTTGAACATTTTAAAGCAAGTGCTTCAATTATTTTTACGGCAAAAGATACTAAAACTTTATCTTGTAAGTAATTAAACATGTTCACTGCCAAACGTAAAACGCTACAATAATTGAGACTGCAGTCTCGTTAAACTTACAACTGAGATAAATCTGCAGTCTAATTTATCATTAAATTCTCATGCGGGATAAAAATAGAAAATGAAGAAAACGTTAATGTAAATTGAAGGAAAAGCTAAGCAAACGAGACTTTGGTAGTGAATAATCAATGAATGTTTGATCAGTAAATCCAGGACGAGGTGTGAAGATAATGTAATAAAGCAAAAGTGGACCGTTCTTCAATAGGAGTAGGGTTGAGGCTCGCTAAATGCAAATGGCGAATGTAATAGATATTGCAGTAACTTGAAGTTGGTATTGGGCGAAAATATCTTTAGAGGTTTGGGGGTTTGGGTAATATCAAAAACGATGTTCGGATTAATTTGGACCCTGATGTAAGTGGAGGATTAGACAAAAATAACAAGAAAAGGTATTATAATGTAGCGCGAATTAGTGTTATTAACAAGAAGGTAGTCCGTGTCCCACTGCAGTAGAAATATTATTGGCTAATTATTATTAATTCTTTATGGAAGATAGACAAACGGATCATGCATGCCACGTTTACTGTGGCATCAGAGGAGTTGTTCAGATCCTTAATGATACAGGAAATCTATCGTTTTGAACTTTCCGATAGAAACGTATATTGAAAAGAATTTGCCTAGCCCATTAACATAAATTCTCACCGGACACAGAGTTAAACTGGTAACGTTTTTACCGATCATCACACGACTAAAAACACCTGTATTCTAGAACCTTTGCCGAATTTGAAAACTACCGAAAACGTCACAAAAGCGAGCAGCCCTACCACGCAAATTTAGCGTAGAAAAGTCAACGAATGAATCTATTTAGCATTTTAATAACGAGCCGGCAAGAGTTTCAATTAAACTTTTTTTACGTATTTTTTTCAACTTTTGCTTTGTTAACTTGATGTATGCAATTTCACTGTTCCGTATTCCCGACAATTTGTTTCGCGCCATCCTTATTGCAACTTGAATTTCAGTTTCCAGTTTTCGATTCGCTGTTTCCCTATTAGCAGATTGGGTAGTTTGTTGATTGTATTATTTTAAATTTTTGATTGTGCTATGAATGGATTATTGGCGTATATTTTTAGCTTTCGATGAAATTATTATCGTTAATGCTGTTTTATCGTTATTGGAATGTGAATTACATGAATGGTACATGGTATTATATTCATAATAGTATGTAAACAACGACTGAAATAGGTATAGCGTTAAACGCAGACCTATTATTTCATGACTGATTTATGAATTTATCGTATGGTTACTTAGTGCTTAACCGCTTGATTGATATCCTAGTGTCAGAGACTTTATGTCGCCCACGGGCATCTTGACTTTACATGCCATCGAGAAATATCTCTCAGGCATGTAAAGTACAGTCACGGTGTTTCCTTTCATAGGTCACCATAACCGGCTATCTCCGTTTCTGTAGAATAACCTTTTCTCAAATTAATCTACAACACTTTCTCAGCCATTTTTAGGGTTCCGTACCTCAAAAGGAAAAAACGGAACCCTTATAGGATCACTTTGTTTTCCGTCTGTCTGTCTGTCTGTCTGTCTGTCAAGACCTTTTTTCTCAGGAACGCGTGGAGGTATCAAGCTGAAATTCATATCAAATACTCAAGTCTATGGTCTCTTGGAGCTGTGAAAAAATCAAACTTCTAAGTCAACGCGATCAAAAGATACTCCCGTTTATGCCGCAAATTTTCGACACTCGCAAGGGAATCAAAACCTACAGGGTACTTCCCGTGAACTCAGAATCTTGAAATTTGGTACGAAGCAACGTCTTATAGCATAGATAAAGGAATAATTACGAAAACCATAAATTTTTAGTTACATCAAGATACTCCCGTTTATGCCGCAAATTTTCGACACTCGCAAGGGAATCAAAACCTACAGGGTACTTCCCGTGAACTCAGAATCTTGAAATTTGGTACGAAGCAACGTCTTATAGCATAGATAAAGGAATAATTACGAAAACCATAAATTTTTAGTTACATCACATAATATATTTTTTTACGGAACCCTCGGTGCGCGAGTCCGACTCGCACTTGGCCGGTTTTTTTTTTCATTTCCAGTTTGCATCTCACAGTGCGCAATGCGACAACACCAATTCATTCAAACATTTTATCCAACGTTTGTCGAACAATCTACAGTACGAAACCTCGAGGAAGCAAGTCAAGTTCATACTAATCCAAGCCAACATTTCATCCAATATTTGACCAACAATCTCTAGTGTGTTTGCATCCTGGAGGAAGCTAGTTCCTAGTATGTTTGGAAGCGTTGCGATAACGACGCATCCGCTGCGACTGCACTAATGCGAGCGCAAATTATCCTATCTCTCGGAGTTTTGCTAGCTTTGTGAATGTGCATACTTACCTAGTTAAGCATATGAAGGATGCCGCTGATGTGTGTGTGTAGGATTAAATATTAATGTATTTAGAGCAGTGAGAGAGAGAGTAGTGGTGGCCCAGTGGTGGCGGCCCTGACTTACGAACAGTTGCTCGTGGGTTCGAACGCAGGCATGCAGGCGCATTACTTTGTGTAATTTATTTCATCACCACTGCTCTCAAAACGGTGAAGGAAAACATTGTGAAGAAACCAAACATTGTTGAGAACCAAAAATTCGAAGTTATACGACATCTACCAATCCGCACTGGGTCCGCGTGGTGTATAGAGGAGGCCTGAGTTCCTGCAGTGGGAACAATATAGGCTGATGATGATGATGATGTTTTTAGAAATACCTTGTGCTAATAATTATTATACACTGGTAATGGTTATAACTGTTAGTAGGTTAATTTTAGGATCTTTCTAGGACTTTTGCACTGATCTCCTTAGTAATGAAAAATGTCAGAAAAGCTAAAATAACCTCCCCGTATGATTCGATAATGACCCATATTCCTACTAAAGATTAGAACTAATTTACCACAATAACACCGACTTCCTCAGACTTTTCAACATTCCACCTAAATCTACTCCAGTACGAATCTAAGCTGCTGCTATCAAAAGCAAAACGTTGTTAAGTCCAGCAAATTTGCACAAACGATTAAAAAGCAGTAATACCACCACACTGGCTCGAACAAAGCCTAGAGCTATTGGAGCCACGGTGATGTGGCGCGATGAAGCGGAATACAGAAGGCATATTTTAATGGAATATTTTTGGATTTTTAAAATTAATTTTTGTCAGCCTGAACTTTCCTACTCCTCGGCAAAGGCTGCTCCCGTTCTTTCCACTGTTTTCGGTGTGGCGTGAGAAAACCATGCAAGGCGTCCCGCCATCTTTTATTCAAGCTAGGTACTGGCTCAATAAGGCTTGTTCGGTGATGATAATTATTGCCGAAAAAATGGTTTTGTAGAAACTGCTGATTTAGAGCTTGTTTTTCAGACGAGGCTAGCGACCAGTGGTCCATATTAGCCTTAGATCGAAACAACTTTAAGTTATGGGAAAAGGCCTTTTCCCGGAAGTGGGATGATCCAATAACAGTATATGTTATACAGATTTACAAGTACGATCTAACAAATCTCAAGATTTATGAAGAACATGATGCTTCTGAAAATTTCCTTAGCATGGCAAAACCAAGAATGGAAAGATAGGCGGGTAATGAGGAAAAAATAGCAGAGACGACCCCGGGCCAAGCGACAAAGGAAACCGCAGATTTGAATGTAAATGAACACAAAAATGAAAAATATCAAAGGAAAGAGTCCTGGAGGTTATATTTTTCTTCTTCTAATGGACGTCTCAATTCATTATGTTTAATATGTCTGTGGTCCTGGTACATCTTAATGTTTTCAACTTTTAAGTATGTTTTGGTTTTGACTTTAGGGATTTTGTTTGTTTGATCTTTTATGTTTGATAACCACGTATTTTGTTATTTATTGCTGATTGTAGATTTTGTCTCTGAGTGAAGTTAATATCTAATGGACCCAGATGAAAGTTTTCGAAAAAAATACACTATTTAGTCAGACTGTTAAACTGTGTGTGATTCCTACCTAGCTCGTAAAGTCTAAAATTGTTTTGTTGATTATAAAGTAACCTAGTAAAAGTACTAGGGAAGCATACGTTCAAGATTGTACAATTATTGGGGAGTGCAGGGCAGTGGTCCAACTGATCCGTCCAACTAGTTGGACCATGGGTCTTTACTAGGGGCAGTTGTCCAACTTTAAAAATAGTTGGACCACAGCACCTTTTGAGAGTTCCGTGGTCCAATTCATTTAAAAATAACTTACCAACACTAAAAACTCAACTGCATCTTGTGTGCAATATAATTATAGGAGTATATAGGAGTACCTCCTATATATTTCTGGGCTGAACCAGAACCATTAGAAAACTTCACTGGTATAGAAGTATTACGCATGACGAAAACTTTAATTTAAAAAAAAAAAAATTGTTAAATCAGGTTCTCTAATGATTCTATACCTCCTATATATTTCTGGGCACCTGCTACTTTGTGAGATTTTCCTGTAGAAGTTATATAGATGGCGAATAAATTAATATAAAAAAAAAATGTTAAATCAGGTTGTCTAAATTAGACATTACAGTTCATTAAATGAACCCTGGTAGCTCCAATTATTTCTGGGCTCCTGGTAGTTTGTGAGACTTTACTATCCTTGTTTCTCATCTCCAACAAAAAAAAAAACTGCATGGTAATAAAAAGGCATAATATAGATTTGATTTTAAGATTCCAATACCTCCTAATGTTTCTGTTCTCCTGGTAGTTTGATCGATTGGGATTAAATTAATTAACTATCAAATTCAATCCTTTTAGGTAAGTAATTTTTAAATGAATTGGACCACGGAACTCTCAAAAGGTGCTGTGGTCCAACTATTTTTAAAGTTGGACAACCGCCCCTAGTAAAGACCCATGGTCCAACTAGTTGGACGGATCAGTTGGACCACTGCCCTGCACTCTTATTGGGTATCTTTATTATTCTCTTTGAGAAATAAACAAACACTGCCACTATTCCAATTTCAAACATCTCTCTTCACTATTGTTACTTTTAGAACTAGTTTATCTTAATTAGTACCCTAACCTGTACAAAGAAAAACGTGTCACATACTTTTAACATGGACTCAGTTTTATCTCTACCTGCATAGTCCTCATTTGAGTACCAAGATTATGTCCGGATCTATTAAATAAATACATACTACAAGGAGACCACCTCTGAGTTTGATTCAGCTGTTTCTTTTCAGAGTAGTCATGAACTTGATTGGGATGTCGTGTCGTCGTCGCCATCAAGTTTAAAAAAATCACGAAAGTGTTTGTATTTGCAAAGTAAACGTCATTAGTCAGTATCATTTAGTTAGGTCATTAAAACCAAAAATCATCTATTCTATACCAATTGGAAGTCATTCAGTAACCCAATTCTTAACATTTCCTCAACATATGACTACTGCAGTGGCTATATCAATGGCTGCAGTGCATAAAATCAATTCCCATTCACTGAAATTTCTATGCAAAGCCAGTCTTACCATCTAAGCATTACAGTACCTATTACAATGATCACTTACTTGTAATAGGCTCCAGGTCGTAGCCGTCTGAAGCAATCACTGTAATGTTATGACCATCGACAGACAGCTCAATGGGACAGTTCAGGAACTCGGCGTTGATTACACGGAAACGGTACTTGTAGCCCTGGAAATAAGGTTTGGTTTTAGTGGGGTGTTTGGTAGGACTGTCTTTGAAGGTAGTCAAAGCCTTTGAGTTTAAGTGGTAGAGATTTGGGTGATGAAGCGGAAGGCGGATCAAGTTTTACATTAAAATGATATTCCTGGTAGGTAAAGGTTGATTGACTGACTGTTTTCTGCACAACGGCCACTGCGTGTTATAATTTTTTTTTTGACAATGGGAAATCATTAAGTGACTCCTCCCACTCTGGGTGGAGCAGAAGAGAATGTCAGACTCTTACTGACTAAAACTCATTCGTGTTCTTTCTTATGCCCTTTGTGTTCTAGGGCCGCGGTTAC
The DNA here is from genome assembly GCA_949316265.1 of Diarsia mendica. NCBI lineage: Eukaryota > Metazoa > Arthropoda > Insecta > Lepidoptera > Noctuidae > Diarsia > Diarsia mendica. The sequence goes on along the minus strand of OX438910.1, from coordinate 11,167,511 downwards.
TCTTAGAAACAAATTTTACAACCCTGGCAGGCGTGTTTTGGACCCACGGTGCCACATTTAAATGGACAATCACATAAATTCAGATTTCGATGTTTGGAAAGATTTTAAAACATAGAAAAGAAGATTTCTTTACGTAGTATTGAACAAAGTCACTCCCGCTGTTTGAACGCTTAGATCTTTTGAACTACGCAACAGATTATAATGCAGTTTTCAGCAATAGATAGAGTGGTTCACGAGAAATGTTTATACCATCCGTGCAAAGCCGGGGTTAGCTAGTTTTCAGTATACGAAACAGCAATAAGGAAAATTGTGTTTTTATTGAGATTTTTTTCGTAGTTTTTTGTGTTTTTCTCCGGTATAAGTAGACAGTCTAGTATATCTAGGCCACGCAAATATTTATTTTAAGACACAAGCTTGTTTTCAGTTACGTACGATACATAACATTAGGTACATCACGAATGTAATCTCCGAAGGGTTAGGCAGAGGTGGTTAGGAGGAATAACTAGTACACTCACATTGCTCTAGTTATCTTTAAGTGAAATGTAATAAGAAGCGAGCCTATTGCCATCAACCGGGCACAAGTTCCAACTCTATAACTGCCACTGATAAATTATTTATGGAAAAACTCAATAACACCATAACCTCCCGTCCGCTAATAAATCTCCAGGAGATTTATAACAATGGCTTTTTAATTAATAATAATAATAATAATAATATTCCACAACTATCACACAACGCCATCTAGTCCCAAGCTAAGCAGAGCTTGTGTTATGGGTACTAGACAACTGATAAACATACTTATATATTTCTAAATACATACATATTATAGATAAATTACACCCAGACACAGAACAAATGATCGTGCTCATCACACAAACATTTGTCCTGGGTGGGAATCGAACCCACGACCTCCGGCATAGCAGTTAGGGTCACTAACCACTAGACCAACAGGCCAGTCAATTGTGTCTATAATAAGGCGTATGAGCTCTTAACTGACCTGGGAATCAAACCCTTTACCTCATGCTTAACAGCCTCTCTTACGACAACTAGACCAACGACGCAACACCATATTGTCCTTCATGAAAATTAGAGTAGTCCCTCACCTGTTCAACATTAAACCTCGCAGCCGGCATATACATAGGCTTAGCAGTCTCATTGAAGACCTTGAATCTGCCTACTCCATTGACAAGAAGCGTCGGTGGCTTGTTATCACCCTTTGAGTGATGATGATCAGTGAACATGCCCATAGCTAGGTCGTGGATCCAGTCTGTTACCAGCATTACGTGTTCGGATCTGTGGAAAAGAAAATTGTTAGTATTTTGTGAATTTTAAAGTTTAATAAGCTATCCTGATTTTTCGGTGACAAAATATAAATCGTGCCAAACAGGGCATCGCAAGACATTGGCTGGATACCGGAGTCACATTGTCTAGTCAGTCGTCAAAAATTGTACGTTATTGTTGAGAAGACACAGGCATACCCCTAAACCACCATCGCCTACCTAGGTTGGTCTGTAGATGGCACACCACTTATTACATAGGTACTAAGATTCCTCTGTGTCTCGGAAAGCACGTTAAGCCGTTAATCACGGCTGTTATATTATGTAGATCTTTGACAATCGTAACGTCTGACAACCAGTCTTACGATTTTAGTACGAGATGACGTGGCCTCGGCACAAGGGCAAAGAAGGAACATGGGTTCGGTTTTTAGTCAGTAGAAGTCTGACACTCCCCTTCGCTCTGCCCAAGAGCGGGGGGGGGGGGGGGTCATTTGATGATTTTCCACCCACAAAAAAAAAGGGGTATCGTATTCGCAGTACTTACTAGGTAGTGGAGGTCAGTTATTCAGTCGCTCCTTGTAAAATACTGGTAGTCAGCCGGTTAAACTGGAAGCCGACCCCAATAAAGTCGGAAAAGGCTAGTTAGATGATAAAACATCAGACCGCTTAACGTAATCAACTAACTGACCCTCTAAATCAGCGTATTGACAAACTAAATAGCGAAATAAACAAACAAAATCAACACTTTGACTTTTACAGAGCATTCACCAAATGTTTGCTTGTCCACACCTTTCCTTGTATGTACTTCTAATATTGACACAAACGAGACCTCGGGACGAAGATAGTCAGGTAGCAGTGGGCATAGAATAAGAAAAAAATATAGAAGCGAACCGGAATTCACATCAAGCGGTTAAAAAACGACCGTAACATTGTTGGGAATGGCTAGGCAGACGATAGAAGACAAACCAAATATTAATTACTTCACGACCGCTCTTGAAACGAACATTGCATGCATCCAAAAAAATCAGAAAGAAGTGGAATTCGCCAAACTAATTCCACTACCCAGGCTAATTATGTAAGGTGGTAACATACCGAGTTTTCTCCGTGCCTCGGATAGCACGTTAAGCTGTTGGTCCCGGCTGCCATATATATAGATCTTTGGCAGTCGTTATAGGTAGTCAGTGACCTGAAATTCTGACATTCAGTCTTAAGAAAGGGTATTGTATTACCTAGTATTAACTGGGTTGTGGAGGTCAGATAGGCAGGCGCTCCATGTAAAATACTGGTATTCAGCTGCAACCGGTTAGACTGGAAGCCGACCCCAATATAGTTGGGAAAAGGCTAGGCAGATGATGACTAGTTATCCGTGATCATGGTACTTGTGACTCATGTGTCGTGTGGAAATCAGCACGCCTGAGAGATATTTTTTGACCGCAAAATGGTGGGATAAACAGCTGGCTGGTAACGATGGCTCTGTTTCGGTAGAATAGGCCACACATTCAAAACTAGCACTTTGCCCACGGCTTCGCCCGCGTGGATGTCGGTTCAACTACAAAAGTGACGATTTTCCATACAAACTTTCATCCCCGTTTTCACCCCCTTAAAGGTTAAATTTCCAAAAACCCCTTCTTAGTGCTCTCTACATTATAATAGGAAGCCGTGCGCAAAATTTCACTTACCTAGCCCCAGTAGTTTCGGCTGTACGTTGATATGTCAGTCAGTCAGTTCTCCTTTTATATATATAGATAAAGTATGAGAGTATCGCGTCTACGCGACTTCTCTTCTATGCAGTGGATAATACGATTTGCTCGGTAGAAAATACGACCTTTCCGCTAAACTAGTGGATACTTGATTTTATTACAGAAAACCTTTAGATGTTGCAGGGGGCTTTAGATAGGTTAATCGATGCTGGGTCAGTTAGCAAAAGCCATTGGCAATAGCATTACACAGGACATTTTCCTTTAAGCATGTTTTTATGCCTCATTTCTGAGCGTTTGCAAGGCAAGAGTTTGTTGCCGCTGTCGCTGAAAATTATCTATTTATTTTCTTTTACTTGCAAGTATTAGTTTACATATGAAGCTGTTGCTCGCATTCTTCGTCCGCTTCAAATTTATTATTATAAAAATCTTACTTCCCCATTTTGAATCGAGTTCTGATAACAATTTCATGTGTTCTATTTTTTTAAGCACGGATTCCTTACTTTATTTTACCCGATTGCAAGGAAAGGGTAATGTTTTCTACAATAAAAACGACTATCTGCCAGTAAAATCCCGTCAACATCAGGCCAACGGTTTCCGAGATAAATCGGAACATATACACAGACAGAAAGACATACAGATAAAAAAATACAAAATTCTTTTGTTATGAAAAAAAATGAAAAGGCGTTTATTCGTGGTTACATCGATGTTGCAAAGTATATATTACTTCTGCCAAACTGTAAAACAGTGTTTGTTGGCAGATGTAGCTCCCTTTTTTATTTTTATATTTTTGGTGGGTGGAAAATCATCAAATCCGGGCAGAGCGGAAGGGAGTGTCAGACTTTTACTGACTAAAAACCAACCCATGTTCCTTCTTCGCCCTTGTGCCGAGGCCGCGTTATGCCTTTCGATAATCCGCAGCCCCGACGGGCGTCGGCCCTTTCGGGCCCCTTCTATGTTGCAGACATCTCCTTGAGGCGCGCGTGGAACACGAACGCGCCGTCGACACGGTCTGTTGCCGTCATGACGACGGCCGGACGGCGAGCTAGCCCATTACTCACCGCTTACACTTAAATTTACATGTAAACAACTTGTTGGTACTTTTCCATCAAAACAACGATACTTTATAATTATAATGTTCCGTATAACCTAACGTTCGCGTGTTTTATAAAGATTAAAAAACTGATATTTCCAAATTACAAAACATCCTAAATTTAATTAAAATATAATTATAGTTACCAATCAAAACTTACCTATCATAGTCATACAATCTGCCGTGAGCATCCTGGGACTTGGGTTTCCTAACGACGAACACGCCAGCGGCACCATCAGCTCGCTGCATGCCAGAGTGGGAGTGCCAGAAGTGGGTCCCCGCGTGAGTGGCGTTGAACTGGTACCTAGAAGTAGAAAGGATTTCTTGAGAAGATAATTACTAGCGGTTACCTACGACCTTCGTCCGCGTAAAATAATTTAAAGAGTTTTTTATTTGAGTTTCACAGTTTTTAAATTTTTTTAGGATGGAAATGGGGGAGGCCTGTGCCCAGCAGTGGGACAAGATAGAATAGTGAGAAAAAAAAAGAGTTTTTCAATAGTTGTCCAGAAGTCGTGGCTATGACAGTCAGTAAAGTATGCATTTTGAATTTAGAACGTCATTGGAGACGCTCGTGAAATTATAGTATTTTTGATAAAATGTGATAAATCGACTGTAGTATACTTAGATAGGTTTTATTATTTATTTATTCACAAATTCCACAGCAATATTATCTTAGCGCAGTTTACTTAAAATAAATTAACTAATGTTACAGCCAATTACTATTACGGTATTACGGCGCGGTACGGTATTTATTATTATTAATGCCAGTTTTAATGTTATTCCATTCCTTTTAAAAAATGGTTCGTAGTTATCTAAATATTCTTACAAATTATTATGTCTTCGAAAACATGGCAATGATATGAAGAAGCAGTTTTTTATGATTTTGTAGGAAATCGAGAATATCATCCACGCGTAGTAAGGGTATCGAGAATAGCTTTCCTCTTTCTGACACCAAAGGGTGTTTGTTATAGTGCGCGCGGATCTAGTTGGCCGCGCCTTAGGCATAGACTATGCCTAAGGCGCGGCCTATGACTATGTAGGTCATCCTTAGGTGGCGACAGGGGTGAGGGGGCGGGTTGCCTACAGCTCGCAATGCACAGGAGACTATAATTATACAGTGATTACCAATCTCGAGATATCGTGAACAATAATAATTGTTCAATTTATTGAAAAGAATACAAATAAAAAACAAAAACATGCTTAGGGCGCGGCCAACTAGTTCCGCGCGCACTATAGTAGGTACTATACTGCCAATTTAGCTGAGCATGTGAGATTCCAAATTCAAATCACATTATTGACCAGCGGGTCATAATGAAATCCAGTACAACATTATTGACCGGCTGTTCCCCCGGCCACTAATGACTCACTTTAGGTTAAGGTTGCTTGACATATAATTTGACATTTTCGTGCAGGTGGTGTGAAAAATGATTTAGGAGACTATCTATAATTTTACGTGAATATGCGGATTTTTTTTAATGATGCCAATCGATCCTGTTTCTATTTATACTGATCAAAGTTTTGGACCATCCCAGGTTGCAGTACTTCAAGAGTCAGAAACTACAAAAAACCCCGCTGAAAGTTTTCACCCAGTATAATATCTCGCGCGCTGCGAGCTGTGACCGAAAACTGTTTACTATTTGTATCAATATGTTTAATTTTGTCAATGTTCACTGATTGGGAGTATTGCTTTCATCTTAAACTAAGTTAAATATAATATAATTGATATCAGATTTCACTGAACTACAAATTAAAAACGACTGCAATTTGACCTCTATCCCTAAACACTAAAGGATATTGACTTCTCAAGATTCATCGTAAAATCATTTAATTAAAGTAATATATTTTGAAGTGTAGAAATATTCAGTACTTACTGTAATTAAAGAGAGAGCTATAGATTTTACTTTTATCCCGTCGCACTCAAAGAAAAGGGGATTATAGACTTTATTATTATACTCCAATAAAGGGTCGATCTAAGTATTTTTGCAATATATTTTACTTATGAAGAGAGCTGCAGAAGTCAACCGATCAAGGTGAAGCTACCAAGGTTAAACCGCCTTTATGTCTTATGTTTAAAGCTCAAAATTGAAAAGCAAAGACAATAAAAACAAAACAATTGTTACCTGAATGTGGTCTCAGGTAGTATAGGGCACTGCGTCACATACGGAGTCCCATCCATATAAGGAGTTCCTTTCTGGTGTTGTCCATGCCAATGCACTGTAGTTCCTTCAGTCATCAGGTCATTCTCGACGTCTACGATCACACGGTCATGTTGGCACACCTGAAAAGTGAAGGAAAACTGTTTGTGTCAAGCAATTATTGTTATTTAGCATATTAGGTACATTTTGAGTGTGAATGATTGTGACGTGATTACTGACGACAGATGACAGCTGACGGCTGGCAGCTGACAGATCTCGGCGGATTGATAGTTCGTCGATTTGGAGAAGCTGGACGGACCTAACGGTTGGTCGCGATCGCGTTACAACTATGCTCACTACCATTTTATTTGGTTATTTAATTTGAGTTTATTCGTCTAATATCGTGAGCATCCCTTATTACTTCGTAACCAAAGTTAGATTACTAATGTTATTTTGAGATTTCCGTGAAGAATACCCATCTCTGCCGGTATATAATTATTGGAATAACAACAAAAGACGGAAGTTATTTCTCTAATGTATTAAATCAAATTCTCATCAGTGGATTTCCACGAAATGGATTTTCGTCAAAAGCTATATTAATTAAAATTCAATGATTAAGTACAATTTACTTTTAGTTAACTAAATTTTGCACGAAACGTCAGTATTTTGGACTTAGCTTGTGAGGTGTGTGTTATGGTCTCATTTTTTTCCGTAGAGATCTATGCTTTGGAATAGGCAACTTCAATAATTTCACAAAGTAATACGCCTTAAAACTGAGACTGTAGCTTCATCAGTTGGTTTATTGACATTCAAATATGCATGTAATAGTCTAGTTGAAAAAAGGACAAAAGATATGAGTTTGACATTTTTTACCACACTGTAAAATTATCAAACAAAGCTTTTTCAGTTCAAAAACGTAAGCATTAATCCTTTCAAAATTTATAAAATGTTGACAAACAATAGCGTTGCCATACTTTTGCTAACGAGACCCAATTAAAACTAGTTCGCAATTTCACCCAAAATTAAAACTACAGCGCTAGTTGTGACAATATTGCCCGTTCCAATCTAAAAGTTGTCCTACAACAAAAAATGGGAGCACATTTTTTACATTACAATTTTTTCTCGAAAGAACGGTCACTATAATAGTTACCATATATTAATTAATACGTGAAGCAAGAACTTTGTACCCCTTTTTACGAAAATTACGCGAACGAAGCAGTATGAAATTGGTCACAGACTCACAGTTACAGTTTATACGGAGAAAGAGTGCAGTAAGCTAAGCATTAGAAATACTTTTAAATTGTCAAAAAAGGGAACAATATGCGACTCCCGCATTCCCTTAAACTTAAGGGGACGATTTATAAGACAATGGTTAGACCTGCAGTCTTGTTGGACTACAAAAAGGATGAATGAATGAATGACACTTTGCAAGTGCCTGAGATGCGTATGCTAAAGGAGATGGATAAAATAAGACATGACTACTTATGAGGAAATCTGAAACAAGCGCCGGTGACTAAAAAGTTGTGTGGTAATCTATATAATTATCGTGGTATGGACATGTGATGCGGAGGAGCGGTAAATATTGCGAGGAAAGATTTAAGTATAACTGTGGAGTGGTATAAGAGTAGAAGAAGTCTAAAGAAGCGATGAATGGCTGTAATAAAAAGCATGATATGGCAAGCAAGGTGGTGTCTGATGAGATGACAGAAGTATGGAAAAAGAAGACATGCTTCGCCGACCCTAAATTAATTGAGATAAGGGCAATGGAATTATGAGTAGGCTCAATTTACTCAAGTTATTTCAAACTCACCTCCACGGCTGGTCCAGGCATTTTTCTATTAATCACATTCAACGGTCGATTCATTCCATCAGCTGGTATACAATCAGGCCTAGAACAATCCGTTACATTGTAAGGACAGTCGTAGCAAGCCTTGCTCATCGTTTGATACCATTCTAGCACAAAATGATAGTAACATATCATAGGTTCCTCTCCTTCCCGACATTCTCTATGACAAGGATGATCTCCATTCATTAATTCCCCTGTCACTTCGTCATACCTAACATGAGCCCTTATCTTTGCATCCTTAACATTTTTGCTAATGACAGTCTCCTTTTCATCCTGTATCATTCTCATCGGATGCTTAGAAGGAGGACTTTTAGGTTCAATTTTCAATACATTAGTACTGTTTGGTTTGGTCGCAACCAGTACTCTGGAAGCGCTTTCTGGTGCATTGTGATGGAAATCTTCGGAGATTGTTGTGTTTTGTTCGTCATCATTTATGTCGAAGACATAGGTGCCGTTGGACTCTTGTCTGCCTTGTCTGAAGTCTGTGTTTTGTGTGGTGTCGTCGAATGTTGTTGTTTCATATGTTTGTGCTGTTTCCGTCTGCGTGTTTATTCCGTTTATGTCTGTAACAAAACAATGTGTAATTAGCAAGTTTTACATAATCTAGGTGAAGGAAAAATTCGTGTGGAAACTGTATTAGAACCAAAAAAATCGAAGACATGTTGTGACACATCTACCAACTCGCACTGGGCCCTCGTGGTGGATTATAGCCCATCCCTCTCCTAGATAGGAGGCCTGAGTCCCTGCAGTGGGAACATTATAGGCTGATGATGATGACATAATCTCCTAACCTGTCTCCTGTAACGGAATGTGGCTGCCTCTTTGGTAGACCAATAAAGCAGTCATGTCGTTGTTATTAACAAAACACAACAATGTTCTAACATTCAAATACAACCTTTCTCAACCAAATCCAGTCCATTAATACCAAATCCTGACAGGTCCATAATCTATCAATGATCCCTAAAATCACTTGTCAGTAACATCGGGAAAATCCCTAACCCGATCACCGATCATTACAAGAACATTTGAATTGTAAATCTGGTCATCAGCCGGGTGAAATACCTCACAAAATAGATAGGAACAAAAGGCCTACTCTATACAACGGGAAAATTTGACGCACGCACGTACGTACGGCGATCACAAACAAAATATGACAATCGCGTGTGTGCTTGGACTCGCTGTACATGAAGCGTGTAACCTATCACTGGCAGTGAACGGAAATAAACATGGAAGCATTCCTAGCGCTAAAAAATAACCCAACGCAGATTGCGCCCAGGTAGGCGGGGCTTACCGATTGCGCTGCGCACGCTATTAGCAAGCCGGCAACAGCGGCGGTCGAATATTTATTTATCGGTTTTTGCGTGACAAATATTTTAAAATGCCTTCTTGTGTAGTAAAGTGGTGTATTAATAAATCACACGTGCATAAAAAGAATGCTGGGATTAGTTTTCACGTGATAAGTACATCGCTATATATTATATTTCTATTAAAAAATGAATTATACCACAAAATCTATGGGGATGACGTTATGCTAACCAAGCAATTCACTTTTCTACCTGACAAGAATGATTTTTTTTATGATTTTGAGATCTACAAATGACACCCGGGCGGGACCAACAGCTTAGGTACCGTGCTTTCTGAGGCACGGAGGAAACTCGATATGTTAAGATGTTCACCCATCCACAGACCAACCTCGGCAAGCATTGCTTAACCTTGAAGATCGATCGGTGCGGCTTTTATTACTTAGTTCCGTAGTACCGAGTTATTTGGTAATATAATACGTCAAATACCGATATTAATGAATAAAAAATGCACCTAAATTGTGATATCTAATAAATTAAAAATAGACCACACATTTTTTTTTATTTACCTACCACATTTTTAGCATAAGTACTTAAATCTATTATTCCCTAAACACTGCTCTATTTACAGTCCTTAGAACAACTGTTGCCTTAGAGTTCATGAAACATATTTTTTAACATAAGTAATTCTTTATTAAAATACGTAATAACACCATCAATAACACGATTTAATTATTTGCCTTGCACAATATTACATAAAACATCCCGGCAGACGACGACGTGGCGTCGTAGAAATGTCGTTAGCGGCCTATACGTTACAAGCTAATTTAAACCCAAATAGTCAGGAAGTAAGGTCCATTTTTGGCTGTGCATCCTAAGTGGTAATAAATATTCTTTGTATGGTTTGACTAATCAGCGACGGGGTTTCGTTGTGTGAGTTTGTTCGGCTTTTGTGTCAAGATTCGCGCCTAGTTTCGTTGAAGAAATGCTTCCATGTTTATTTCCGTTCACTGATCACTGGTATCGTTAGTCGTGGACTGAAGTTTAGTTGGACTTGGCACGCCTACATTTGTGCCCCATTAGACATATTGACAACTACAGTTTGTTTATAATTTGACATAAACGCCCACAGAATGACATTATAGACATCTTTAACATTGATAACAGTGACGTATAACATCTTCAGTACTTATTGATTAATGAAGCAGATGCAACTATAGGTCTGACAAGGATGGCTGATTTACGAGGCACGTACAATTTTAAAGGCAGTCTTGTCCTATATTCGAAGAAAAGATCCGCCAATTGCGGCCAACAAATTCTAAGATTGATTTGGAGGGCGATGTCTCTATGTTGTCATGACAACAACAGTAGACCTAAGTTCGAATATGTACTTCAGTCGGAACTATAATTTAGGAATGTATGTGTGCGTACGAGCAGTCGCACACACGCATATACGCGTACGCACATGGCAATCAAAAACAAATGACAGGCGCTAGTGCGCTTGTGCTCGCTCTACGTGGAGCGGTCTATGTGCTCGTGTGTTTTCAGTACTTGTATGAAACTGACCTTCTCAACGTAACTCTTTTGTGGTTAAGCTTTCGGTTACTCCATTAAACATTTAACAGGTCTTTAGGAACCGATTTTGTTTTAACCCGACAAAAGAGAGGATTATGATAATTTTGTAGTTAGGGGTTTTGGAGTGGACGGGTCACATCGATGTTTTTGGGCACATACTTACTTCAATTTGTTTTGGACAATGGTTTGTATTTTTGACATAGTTGTTGCGCTTGGCAAAAGAATTTGTGATAAAATACCTTCTACAGAAAGTATCAACAATTTTATTCTTTTTCAAGAAACTGTCTGCTTTATACTAAAAGCGCACAGTAAACCATTAAAACAAAATATTTATAAGCTAAGTCATAGCGTCGAGGAATACAGGCATCCCGAAGATATGGCAGAGGTGGTTTCTATATTAAACCGATATTTCGCCAATCAAGTGACAGAGCGCGAGCCTATTGCTATTAATATTATTATTATTATTTTTTTGCATTTTATGGATTTTTAATTTATGTGTGTGTTTTGATGATGTTTTTAATGATTTCTGTGCTATTTGTATTTTTATTATTCTCTCATTATGGGTATTTTGCCTGAAATAAAACACGTTTTTTTATATATATTTTTTTTTAACTAAAACAAAACGATTTTAAAAGAGTGTCCATGAAGTTTCTTGCCATTCTTCTCATGAGACCAACGCTTTGGAATGGCCAACTACAGTACACTCACGAGTTATTATGCCTTGTGACTGGGACTGTAGCTTAGTTTATTTAGCTTCATTAGTTTAGTAGTTTACTGCCGCACTTGGTAAAGGTTTTTGGCAGTTTTGTCTTACAAAAGTATGTCAGGCCTTTGCTGGGTGGCGGCTTGAGTAATCGTTGGATATCTCTGAGTGCCGCAGTTAGTTTAATTCGACTATTCAAAAGTGACTGTAACTGGCCTACTTGAAATAAATGCTTTGATTTTGTTTTTAGGGTTCCGTACCTCAAAAGGAAAAAACGGAACCCTTATAGGATCACTTTGTTGTCCGTCTGTCTGTCTGTCTGTCAAGACCTTTTTTCTCAGGAACGCGTGGAGGTATCAAGCTGAAATTCATATCAAATACTCAAGTCTATGGTCTCTTGGAGCTGTGAAAAAATCAAACTTCTAAGTCAACGCGATCAAAAGATACTCCCGTTTATGCCGCAAATTTTCGACACTCGCAAGGGAATCAAAACCTACAGGGTACTTCCCGTGAACTCAGAATCTTGAAATTTGGTACGAAGCAACGTCTTATAGCATAGATAAAGGAATAATTACGAAAACCATAAATTTTTAGTTACATCAAGATACTCCCGTTTATGCCGCAAATTTTCGACACTCGCAAGGGAATCAAAACCTACAGGGTACTTCCCGTGAACTCAGAATCTTGAAATTTGGTACGAAGCAACGTCTTATAGCATAGATAAAGGAATAATTACGAAAACCATAAATTTTTAGTTACATCACATAATATATTTTTTTTACGGAACCCTCGGTGCGCGAGTCCGACTCGCACTTGGCCGGTTTTTTTTTTTTATTTTGAACTTGGCACAAATCTTGACTCCGTGGCTACCACTGAGAAATTCGTGATTTAAAAACCCAATAAAACTTTGCTCGACCCAGGAATCGACAACTAGACTAAAGTAGCTATGTTTACTACTATTTACATGTACACCATACAATACAACAAGAATATAACTAGGTATATACGAGTACCATTTTCAATATTAAACGAGTTTCGTCGAATCTACATAGCATCCTTATTTATTAGGCACGTTGTAAACAACATTATTTATTGACAGGCCAGACATTTAGGAAATGAAACGTATGAACGAAAAACTTATTCAGAATTTATACATTTTCACTGTGTTTACTTCGACAACTTTAAATGATTTTCAGAGAATGTTTGCTACCATTGCAAGCTAGTATAACCAATTCTATCTCTATTCTACCAAGAATAGACAAAGCTGTTTCTATACCTACAAGTCGACATGTCTTCTGGGTTTAACCTTTACGAATTACTCAATAGCAGTATAAATTGGAGTCTGGATTTGTGCCCGATTGATGGCAAAAGGCTCGCCCTTTTGTTTTGAGGGTGAAAAATCATCGAGACTCCTCCCGCTCTAGGTAGAGCAGTAGGGAGTGAGTGCCAGACTTCTACTGACTAAAAACCACCCATGTTCCTTCTTAGCCCTTTGTTCCAAGGCCGCGATATCTCTTTCCAACAACCCGCAGCTCCCACGGAATACTGAGTGAGTGCACTATTAGGTACACCTTCTGCCTTAACCTTTGGGCATTACAGGCGTGATGTTATAATAATTATGTCAAAGAATATCTCTCAGTTGAGTGTGATAGTATCTGTCAATCCGCACTGGACCCGCGTGGTGGATTTATAGCCCATCCCTCTCCTAGAGAGGAGGCCTGAGTCCCTGCAGTGGGAACATTATAGGCTGATGATGATGATGATGAGTGTGATAGGCCTCTTGGCATGGGCCTCCTCTAACATGTTACACTGCTTTTCTCTACCAACCCGAAAATGGCTCAGCTGAACAAAATATAACGTTTAAACTGAAAACTTCTTTCATACTTAAAAGCCCGTAAATGTTTCGATGGTTTTAATTAAATAATTTCCTCTCAACCGCTGATTAAGTTTTAAAAGTTGGCCAAACATCTTTTACGCGAGTTTGTTGATCGGCACTTGAGACTGGCTACAAATGCTCAACTCCTGGTATTAACTGTGGCTTCCAAAGATACATACTTATATACCAGCCTGGATAATGCAAGTATCACTGACTACCTCTAACGACTGCCAAGAGCTATCTACATAATATATGGCAGCCGGGACCAACAGCTTAACGTGCTTTCCGAGGAACGGAGGAAACTCGGTATGTAACGGGCGGTCACCCATCCACAGGCCAACCTAGACAAGCGCGGCTTATCCTAAAGATCGTCCCGAGTGGCAGTTATTATTAGACCACTATAATCTACTATGACGTTATGCACTATTAAGTTAGTAGACAAACAAGAAAAGTTTTGCGTCTAAAATTAAGTTCTTGAGTAAGTTTGTTCATCATCATGACTACATCGAATCATCATCATCAGCCTAGAATGTTAAGTCATACTACAGGGACTTAGGCCACTTCTCTAGGAGAGGGATGGGCTATAAAATCCACCACGCGTGCCCAGTGCGGGTTGAGAACAACGAGTAAGTTTGTTATTTTAACTTGCTGGGACAGTATCCACGTTAATAAAAAAAAGCTCAGATAAACCAGACACATGAAGGAGGTGTTCTTGCGTTGTCTAGGTATATTTATATCTATGGTAGTTTAATTCCTGAACTCGGCTACGATTGGTTTGCGTGACTTGGTTAGAGTTAAGATAGTGTTGCTATGGGTTATTCGAAAGAGATACCGCGCACCCGGACACAAAGGGCTAACAAGGAACATACCTGGTTTTTAGTCAGTAGAAGTCTGACACTCCCTTCCGCTCCTCCCGGAGCGAGAGGAGTCATATCATGAATTCCTCCCACACCAAAAAAAAAACAATTGATTTTGTTTTTTGTTAGGTATACCTAACAAAAAACAAAATCAATTGTTTTTTTTTTTTTTTTCAAATGCATAGTCACAGTTTAAAATCAGTGGGTATACCCACTGATTTTAAACTGTGACTATGCATTTGACATAATATGAAATGGTGAGGAATTATTACGAAATACTCGTACCTATTTGCGTGCCTGTATTTAAATGAGCAAAACGCTAACGTGCAAATTAGTATGATATTTTGATTAGGCGCTACTGAAGGCCGATGGTCAATCTTGTAGGCGCTAAGTTACACCTTGTTTATAGTTAAAGTTAAGAGGCGATTAACCGTAAAAAAATAATTCATGGAAAATAATGATTATTTTCAAAGATTTAATTTATTATAAAAAAATGATAAATTTATTATAAAAAAATGATAATTTAATTATAATCTATATAAATAAAGAGAGAAGTCCTGACTGACTGACTGACTCATCAACGCCCAGCCCAAACCCTTGGACCTAGAAAGCTGAAATTTTGCACAGAGGTTCCCTTTATAATGTAGACAAGGAATTAGAAAGGATTTTTTGAAATTCAACCCCTAAGGGAGTTAAATAGGGGATGAAAGTTTGTATGGAAAATCGACATTTTCACGCGGGCGAAGCCGCTGGCAAAAGCTAGTAAGTTATAAGCCTATTGCCAACAACATTACACAAATCCTGGCTCCGTGACTGATACTGACAAATTCCTGATAGTAATACCCAATAACACTTGGCGCGACTCGGAAATCAAATGCAGGACCTTATTCTCAGCAGTCGCGCTTACAACCACTTGACCAACGAGACTGTACCGTTAACAAATAATGGTGATATTTGTATCACTATCACTATCGATATCACTATCACTCCCCATAGTATAAAACAAAGTCACTTCCCGCTATCTGTCCGTATGTACACTTAAATCTCTAAAACTACGTAACGGATTTTGATGCGGGTTTTTTTAATAGATCGTGTGATTCAAGAGGAAGGTTTTTTGCACCCGTTTGAAGCCGGGACGGGTCACTAGTATAAAATATGATGAAGATCATGATGAGATGAATGATCTTGTAGACATTCCCGTCCCACTTGCCGTTTTATTTAAACCTTTACTGTATTTGATCCCATACATTTCAGGAAACATACTTTGGTTTCATTTAAATAAGTATAATCAAAGAGTGTTTACTCTTGACACAAGAGAGTTGGAATTTGGAGGATCAAAATAAATCCTCGCTGAAAGAACCGTAGGCTTTTTTAATTCTATTTGCTTAATGAAATTGAACTCTATGAATAGATGTGCTATAATTAGACACTCAGGTAAATGCCCTTTCATTAATTACTTTTTAAGTTAATTTAGACTTGGTTTCTAAAAATATACTGACAGGAAGAGCCGCCAACCCAAAAACGGAAACTACGTATTCTGGAAATCATTCTAATCCTGAAAACTCTATGTGGGCTACATGAAATTTTGTCATCATCTTGTCCATAAATTTTGCCCGTATATAAATTTCAGTTTTGTAGAGAACAGCTGTGCGGGTAGTTCGAAGGAGAAACCGCGGCCTCAACACAAAGGGCTAAGAAGGAACATGGGTGTTTTTTAGTCATTAGAAGTCTGACACTAGAGCCATAGACCAGAGCTAAAGGAGTCATTTAAAGATTTCCCACCCTCCAAAAAAAAACAGGTGTTGCGCATTTGATCGGAGAGTCTAATATTGATCATGCTACGATCCTTCACTCTTTGGTAAACGTTAAGTTTGGCTTTAATTCTGAGCTTTATACATAACTAGCGGACGTCCCGCTGTTTCACCCGCGTAGATCCCGTTCCCGTGGGAATACAGGGATAAAAAGTAGCCTATAACACTCAGCAATAATGTGGCTTTTTATTGGTGAAAGAATTTTTAAAATCGGTTCAGTATATCCCAAGATTACCCTTTACAATTTAAAAAATATACAAACACACAAACTTTACTTCTTTATAATATTAAAGTATAAAGTATAGAATATAAGATCAAAGTGCTGACTGACAGATATATCAACGCACAGTCCAAACCGCTGGTCCTAGAAACATATTACATAAAGCCTCTTCGGCTCATCATAAAAAGCCAGTTTTTTCATGACGTCATTAACTAACGTCACATGTGGCCAGGTATGGCACTTCAAGCCATATACGGCACGGGGAATTCTTTAGTTTAAACTTTAACTTATTAATATTGAGTCAATATTTTATTGTTTGAAGTGTCTGATATTGACTTTTGCTGTGACGTAGGGAGAGCATAAAGAATGGTGGTTTTTATCACGTAGAATAAAAGTGTTATTCTACTTATTCTACACTAGCTTTTGCCAGTGGCTTCACCCGCGTGAAAATGTCAATTTTCCATATAAACTTTGATCCCCTTTAGGGGTTGAATTTCGAAAAATCCTCTCTTATTTATATACACTTTATATATATACTTTATACTAATATTATAAAGAGGTAAAGTTTGTGTGTTTGTATATTTGTTAAATTGTAAGGGGTAATCTCGGGATCTACTGAACCGATTTTAAAAATTCTTTCACCAAATGAAAGCCACATTATTGCTGAGTGTCATAGGCTACTTTTTATCCCTGTATTCCCACGGGAACGGGATCTACGCGGGTGAAACCGCAGGACGTCCGCTAGTCTACATTATAAAGGGAACCTCCGTGCAAAATTTCAGCTTTTTAGGTCCAAGGGTTTGGGCTGGGCGTTGATGAGTCAGTCAGTCAGTCAGTCAGGACTTCTCTTTTTATTTATATAGATATAGTTTACATCACGCCTGTAATCCACGAAGGGTTAGGCAGAGATGTACCTAATAGTACACCCATATTTTGTGAGTTATGTTGAAGTGCCACCAAGTAATACGGGGACACAAATCCAGACTCTGTGACTACGGAAAAACTCCTGAGGGAAAAAACTGAAACTTTTTCTAAAAGCCTTATGCAATACGTGGTAGCCGTTTAAGCGTCTATTCATCACTCATTCATCGAGTTATTCCGGTCTGATCCCCTAAAACTGATACCCTAGGGGATCCGTTTTATTATAAATTATTTTCTATTCCGGTCTGATCCCCCGTAAAAGAATCGGATACCCTGACTCATTTTTAGGACAGTCAGCAACAAAATATTTGTACAGGTTCTATTAGATTTAAAAAAAGAATAGGTAGTAAAGTCCCACCAACTACCAGGAGAACAGAAGTAGGAAGGAGGTATTGGAAATTGGAATCTTCAAATCAAATCTATATTATGCCCATATAGTAAAGTGCCACAAACTACCAGGAGAACAGAAGTAGGAAGGAGGTATTGGAAATTGGAATCTTCAAATCAAATCTATAATAAGGTTTTTAATAGTAGATTAGTAGCCAAGGGCTGTAAGGCATCAATTGCAGCCCGAGATATTTAGGTGCACGAGCGCAGCGAGGGCGCCAATAGTTCGAGGGTGCAATTGATGCTTACACCCGAGCTAACTACTCTGCTTTACATCTCGATTATGAGGTAAGAAGAAAAAAACCGGCATTACAAGAATAAAGTTTTCAAATATCTCTCTGAACTTTCAGGCAAAATATTGTTAATTGCTGCTTCAGCTTCCATTTTCATTGAATCGGGAGTGCAGCTTATATCTCCATTACTTGCAGAACTCATGTTTTTTTCCTAATTAGCTTGTAATTATAAAAAAAATCCAAAAACAAACAATATTGAAAGTAAAGTTTTCTATTACCGCCTTTTTCATCTCTTTTTTTTTTTTTTTCAAGACCGATATTGAGCTTCGCCGTTCGATATTTAAAATTGATGACTATTAAGCCTCCCCCACACAGGCGGTATACTCATACGAAGACAAGGCTGAATAGCGAAGCGACCTCTTTTGTCATTGGGCTGAATGCATGATGTCTATTGCCAGTACTATGATGGTTAGATGTACGCGAACATTTTGAAAGAGTGAAGTGTTTTTTTTTTTAATTACTTACCGCCCTAGGGCTTTTCTTGCGACATTAATGCCCTGGAGCGCTAATTGGTCACCTACAAGCCCCATTTGGGGGTAATAAGGAACTACTTACCGAATATGAGAGATGTAAAAGGAGATTACAAAAATATATATGACACTTATGTGTGTCTTATATGCAATGGTGACACTTAATAATTCACCATTCTGGCCTCCTGGTAGTTTGTGGGACTTTACTGTCCTGGTTTCCTATCTCCAACAAAAAAAGTACATGGTTTTAGAAAGAAATAATATAGATTTGATTTAAAGATTCCTATACCTCCTTTCTACGTCTGTTCTCCTGGTAGTTTGTGGGACTTTACTGTCCTGGTTTCCTATCTCCAACAAAAAAAAGTGCATGGTTCTAAAAAGAAATAATATAGATTTGATTTAAAGATTCTAATACCTCCTTCCTACTTCTGTTCTCCTGGTAGTTTGTGGGATGATCGTACAATTGTAAGTTATAGAAATAAAAACTGATTATTTTTTCATTAACAACTGTTTTTCGGTTGACTGTACTTCACTTGTACTTGTGTCAAAAAGGGGATCAGAACGGAATGATAAATTACAGGGGATCAGAAAGGAATAAACAAAAGAAAAATATTGGCAGTGGATCGGTTTGGGGGATCAGACCGGAACAACTCTATTCATCTTGTATTTTTGACGAATGTATGAACTTATGACGAATATTGCAAGTTAAACTATTTGTCCATGAAAATAAACAATGTAAATGAAGCTCTTATTTTCCTTCATCGTGGATGTACTACACTTATTCCCAATAAACAAAAAATAGTAAATTAAATCAAATGACAGCTGGAACGGGTAGTATAAACATATATTATGCACATGCACATGTTTATACAAACAATTCAAACATAATAATAATTATGTTTATAACATGTTGATAAAAAAATCTGGGTCGTCTATCCTCAAAAATAAACATTACTTGTTTTCCTAAAATAATTAAATAACCGGTGTATGTGCGAGCTTTCGTGCCTGAAAAATAACAGGAAAACATAATATTTTTACCACCTTCCTAAAAAGACGAATAAGTGCTCTAAATGCGAAATAACTCCGAATCGTGTATCGATAATATATTGACCAACACCTGCGATAGAAATATTAGTAGTACAGACATTGATCACAATCGATTAGCAGATGGACATGCAGCCCTCTTTTGTACAGCATATCTGGAAAAGGTATCTACCACACAATGCGTCCGTTCTAAATACATAGAGAGTAGATTATATAATGAGAAGAATAATAGTGCATTCAGGCAGAAGCTACTGGCTCACGACTGGAATTTAGGTACAAACACGTTTATTCGCAAAGGAGATGGCTAAAATATAAGTTTTTAAACTGACATGGTCACTGACATTACTATTAATACTGTAAACGGGATATTTACCATGTTTATGTAGAGATGGCTAAATTCAGTTAGGACGAGTGAAGCAAGCATCTATAAAAATGACACCTAGCAAAATGCAACGCTGAATAGCTGAATATTAGTATTTCATATAAAAAACACTTTCGGAAGTTGATCATATGTTGAAAATAGTGAAAATAAAATCGTTTAGCTCCTACGTCAATACGTATAAAACTGCAAACAAATGTCATTGCTATGAACTTTTACTTAGGCATTTGGATGTATCTGCATTGAAATTGATATAATTGTATTATAGACTAAACGAGCCACCCCGATTTCGCATCGTGGTACTTTAGTAAATATACACAAAGGGGTAATTGCACCTAAAAATGTAATACAACGGCCTTTCTGCAATCCGCGCAAAAATTACTCCCACCCGCGTGTTTACTCTTGTAAAACCTAACGGACTCATCCAAATGAGTAAAATAAAGACGGCTTTTCGCAGACAATGTTCCTATGGTGGTGTTCTGTCTGTGTCGAGTAGCGAGAGGTCCGTAAGTAGGCGAGCGAAGGTCATTGAAAATCCAAAATAAATATGCACAACGAACATGCAAACGGCAAAGCATTCAAACGACATCTGACATATGATGTTTGATTTTTTTAGTGATGGGATTGAAATTCAAGTGTAGCAAAATCGATACAATAATAATGGGCTGAACATAAAAAATATTGAAAATAAAACAACAAAAATGTGAATTATTTTATTCTATTCTGTTATTCTTAAAAGAACATTATCTAAAAATGAAGCCGGAGCGGATAGCGTGTTCTGATGTCTAGCCCATCCCAGATACCAGATCACTGTCATTACATGACAGCAACAGCCCAGAGTTCTGTTCCCCACAATACAGCTGCAGTAATATGTATGACAGTATGTCATCCAGAGGATTATTAATTGTAGTTTGGCTTTCATCTATACTTCTATACTAATATTATAAAGCTGAAGAGTTTGTTTGTTTGTTTGTTTGTTTGAACGCGGTAAACTCAGGAACTGCTGGTTGGAATTGAAAAATTATTTTTGTGTTGGATAGTCCATTTATCGAGGAAGGTTATAGGCTATATAACATCACGCTACTACCAATAGGAGCGGAGCATAATTGAGAAATGTTACAAAAACGGGAAAAGGTGTTTCCTTTTTGAGAGCTTCCGCTGCGTGCGCTGCGAAAACGGTTTAAGTTACGCAAATATCATGTATAAAGGAATTGTTTCTCTTTAAAAGTTCTAAAAAAAAGTCCGCGACAGCATATATCTATCTTTTAAGATTGACTCACTGTAACCTTTTTTTACTGTGAAACTGTTAGGTTAAAAAGAATTATTTTTTGCGAAGCTTATTTAATCCATATGGTATTAATCTATATCTAAAATAAATGTGTTTGTTAGAACGGGAATTTAATATAGAATATTTGTGCCCTTTACTCTATACAGTTTAAACAAATATCTTAGAAGATATCGCAATGTAAAAATATCCGCGCGGCAAAAAATTCGCGCGTCGCAATGTAGGTACGGGGGATTCTGGCTGGCCTCCGGGAAATTCAAATTCAAAATATTTACTGCATCATAATGTTTACAAATACAGAGTGTTATAGTATATTTAACAGCAAGAGATACCTATAGTAATTCACACTTTAATAATTATAATCTAAGATAATCTAAACCATCTAAACTATTTTAATAAAGAGGTGTTTGTTACGAGTTAGCTTAATTTATGTCGGTTAGTCGATATATCGAGAAAGGTAGCTAGGTAGGTAGGTAGGCTATATTTATGTGACGCAGACAAAGTTGCGTGGGTCAGCTAGTTTATAATATACACGTAGTATATTTTTTGACTAATATGCCTTGATCTTATTCGGCCTCTTAAAAGTTGAGGTCTTGATCCCCCTAAATGTATTAATCTTTCAAGATCCGGGCACACTTCGATATCATAAGTACCATATTTTGCTCTAATATGCTCTCCGTAGTATGACCGAGCTTGTTTAACCTGATATGGTCCTAATGCCATCAACAATAAAAAAATCCAAATCCTTATTTTTAGAGATGAGAAGATACAGAATGTAACAGAATCAATAAAATAATCGAAGTGATTAAAAGAAACAAATAGAACTACTTTTTGCCGATCACTATTCATCAGTTCATATTTTTCGACGCAAAATATGTAGCACGATTAAAAACGAATAACCATAATTCGAAGCTGTCCCTTATTTTATTTGATTTTGATTTAATTAAGTGTAGGTAATTGGGTAGAATCGACTGACACTTTACCACAACCCCATTTTCAAAACACAATAACAAGGAACTAAATAAGACACTGAATTGCACGCCATAGATTCCCACCAAGAACTCTGATTACCACTTCTTAGTTTCAGAAAATAAATCGTTTTGATAACTGTTATCAAAAATCGATATAATTACTGCTTCGATTTGACATTCTGAAAAGCGATATGGTCCATCCTTAGCTTGCAGTTGCTATATCAACTATCAGCTGCATTACAAGTATTTCACCATTTTATGTCAATGTAAAGAGAGAGATTTTGAGATTTAATTTTTGCTTTTTCTTAAGTACACGCAACTTCTATGAAATTATTTAACTCTAAATAATTAATGTTTGATTGTTTAAATACTACGAGTCAGTGTGGAATTCCTATAGATGCTGGAGGCAGTCATTTAGCCATCTCCTTTAAAGAACTTCACTCAAGTACTTTTAAAAAACGTAAAGTTAAAATCAATTTAAAAAGAACTGGTCGATCTAAATGGCTAACGAAAGGCATAAGGATATCCAGCAAAATGAAGAGATTACTTAATTTTACAAATAAAACTGAGTGTGATAAATCGTTATTACAATACCGCGAACAGTATTTCAGAATTTATAAAAGGGTAATTAGGCACGCTAAAAAAAAAAACAATAACTGATCAAATAAATAACGCAGCAAATCCTAGCAAAGAAATTTGGAAAATAGTGAATAAAACTCGGAAAAAAATTGATAATAATTTCGAAAATGATAATATAATACTTAAACATAATAATAAAATAATTTGTAACCCAATAGACATTGCTAACATTTTTGCGGAAAAGTTTGACAACTGTAAAGGCATAAATACTGGTAATCCAGAATTAGCTAGGAGGTATTTAACTGAGAATACTGACAGAGTTGATCAGTCTATGGTTTTTAATCCTGTCATGCCGATAGAGATTTTCAAAATGGTAAAGGGTATGGATAATAAAAAGTCTTTTGGTCACGATGAAATACCTCTGAACGTGATCAAAGATAATATAGATATACTGGCATACCCAATATCTGAAATAATAAATAACTGCGTCAATGAAGGCGTCTTTCCTGACCAATTTAAATTAGCAAGAGTTTTACCACTATTTAAGAAAGGTGCTAAAACGGATCCAGGCAATTACAGGCCCATTTCATTGTTACCGGTTCTCTCCAAACTTTTTGAAAAAGTGATAAAATCTAGGCTTGTTAGCCATTTGAGTAGTCAAAAAATAATAAACAGTAATCAGTTTGGATACCAAAAAAGTAAAGGGACACTAGATGCAATAGACTCGTTAGTTAACAACGTGGTAAATAAGCTAAACAATAAACTGAAGGTTGCCGGCTTATTCCTAGACTTAAGTTCTGCGTTTGATACTGTAGAACATTCCATTCTAATGGATAAGTTAGAGCATTACGGTGTAAGAGAAAACGTTTTAAAACTTTTTGGTTCTTATTTGACTAACAGGAAACAGTACGTCGAAATTAAATCGTTTCATGATGGTGTGGAAGAAATTCAGAAATCAAAATTATTTACTGTAACTAGAAGTGTTCCTCAGGGTTCGGTGTTGGGCCCCATTTTCTTTATAATATTTCTTAACGACCTAATTGAATACATTAAAAACATTTTACCAGATGCTGACTTGATAGTGTTTGCTGACGATACGAGTGCTATTATAGCTGCTGACAATATGGAGACATTAAAATCCAAATTAAATGTTTTAATAGCTGCTTGTGAAACCTGGTTCTCTATGAATAACCTTAAATTAAATGTAAGTAAGACAAAATGTATGATATTTAGATCTACAGTTAGGAACAAAGCTATAATAGACGTAGAATCCTTGGGCTGCAAAATTGATATAGTAGAAAGTTTAAAATTTTTAGGGGTACAAATTGACTCTTTACTAAATTGGAAGTCAGAACTAAACTCAATTACTAATACAATAAGTAGCGCATGTTATGCTATCAGAACTCTAAGGGATCTTTTGTCTGGTGCCCAACTTCGTACTGTCTATTTTGCTTTAGTTGAATCTAAACTTAGATATAGCATTAAATTTTGGGGAAACAGCTATAAATATAATCATAAGGCAGCCTTTACTATACAAAAGCGAGCATTAAGAACCATGCTTCGTTTAAACCAGACAGTATCATGTAAAGAATATTTTATTAAGCTAAGAATTTTAACGGTGCCATGTCTGTATGTTTTGGTTCTCCTTACTCATTTAATCAAAAACTTAAACGACTTTGAAACAGATGATGAAAGGAAAAATAGATTAGAAACTCGCAGAAAAGATCTTTCTACTATTCTGCAGGCAAAGCTCAATGTTGTCAAACACTCGTCACGTGTGCAATCTGTTAATCTGTTTAACAAATTACCAGTAGAATTAAAGAATATTCAGAATGTGAACATGTTTAAAAATAAACTCAGGGCCTTGTTAATCAAGAAAGCCTATTATTCCATTGACGAATTTTGTAATGACAAAAGTCTTAAAAATAGTAATTAAATAAATAACTGTATCGATTATTCTTTGACTTGTTATAGATTTTGCTTCTTTTTTTCATTTTTAAATAATTCTTGTTTTTTCTTGACATTAATGTATTTTGTGTAGTTTTTTGCTGGGGACTTTGTTCTGTATCAATACGACTGTTAAGTTAGTTTTAATTTGGATAGACGTTCTAACTTCGGATGGGTGGACTTACTTATTTGTTTTTATTGTAATTGTTTATATTAATGTTACTTTTATTGTGTACCTACTGTGCAAATATTTCGACACAAATGTATTTTTGTTATGAAATAAATAACTTGAACTTGAAATTCTAAATTAATAAATTTTTCCTTATTTTCCTTCTACGGTCATTTGAACCGCATGTTTTATTTACGAACAAAAACCTTTTTTGAAGTTTATAACCACGTAGCTAAGTGACGTAGTATTACAAATTATAAATGCCAAAGTGTGTGTCAACGTTTTTTAATTGCTTTTTACTCAATTACACTGCAAAACAGATTTGGACGTGGCTTACAGACAATTATTTAACCCAGATAGTTTGCCAGCGGGATAAAATTATCTTATGTCTGAACACATTGGGTACTTTTGTCTGGTTCGAAACACTTTTCCAACCAAAAGCATATTTCCCACACTCATAAGTAACCAACAACAAAGGCCACTATTTACTGCGTTTAGTCGCCACTCAATCGCACGACAGTCGCGCGACTATCGTCCCCCACCAATCAAGGTTGTACCGACTCTCGAGTTAATCGCTCCATTCATCTCAGATCCGATACTACGACTTAACAGTTTTGATACTAGAACCGAAATTAATTTAAGTTATATGCTATGTCAAAATAAGACTCGAGTTATTAATTATTTAATGTTCAATTTCGTTTCATTTCACGTTCACTTTTGAGAACTTTTTTGTTTTAAGTAAAAAATGCCAAATGAAACACAAAAAACCGACCAGAATTAGATTATTAACTACGTAATTTTTGTAGTTTTATTTTCGTTTACATTTCCATTTACATGTACTGTAAGATATCAATTCTTGCCAAACTTCACGATTCTTCTGAATAATGCAAAATATGAGACACAAATGGTCAATTATTTTGATAGCATTGAATTACAACTTCGATTTTTATAACAAAACGAGATTGTAGACCCAAGTCCTTAGTGTAACTTTGAACTTGATACCTCTACGCGTTTCTGAGAAAAAGGGTCTTGACCTACAAGGGAAGGGTTCCCTTTTCCTTTTGAGATACGTCTAAGTCACATTTTAAGTTCAGCATTGAGAAAGTATTCAAGCTCCGCATTATTTCTATCACTGTCTCACAACTGTAAAACTACACGTGCAAGAGAGAGACAGGAATCATATTAATCT
Organism: Diarsia mendica; assembly: GCA_949316265.1. Classification (NCBI taxonomy): domain Eukaryota; kingdom Metazoa; phylum Arthropoda; class Insecta; order Lepidoptera; family Noctuidae; genus Diarsia; species Diarsia mendica. The sequence continues at coordinate 11,141,486 of OX438910.1, read as the reverse complement.
AAACACGTGTTTTTAACTTTGATTAATCTCGACCTTAACTTATAGTTAAATGATAGATAGATAGATGATGATGATGGTGATGATGGATAGATTTTTTTTCGTCATTATTATTGTATGTCGGGTAATTTTTGCGCAATAAAAGGTCATATCGGATGAGTCAATTATTTCATTAGTTTCAAATTATAACAAATAGTTTGTCATTGAAAGGGTTACGTCAACAGGTATATTAATATTTGTTAAATATGGATGTTTGCTTATTTACATTTATATTTTAAATTCCGTGCATCAAGATCATATGTTTATTTTTTTCGGAAAATCTTGTTAACAGTCAACAAATTTTGAACACCAGCTTTTGCTTCTTTTTTTCTTGTTCTTTGCTTTATAAGTAATCAATTAATCATGGTAAATGTCCCGTTATCATTATTAATAGCACCAGCTTTTCTGTTCAAACAAGCTCCAAGAAAAAATAAAATATGATAGGATAAAAATATCTACAACAACACGGCATTTAAGTTATTATTGATGTATGTTGTGACAGATATATAAATATTAATTTTATAGATTGCGTTTATACTGCAATAAAAGGATAATTATAGGGCAATTGGATTTTTTTCTATAATTATGTTCAAAATATAATGTCATCCAATCAACAGATAGGATAAATGCTGACAAATAAATAAAGTTAAGGGGATTTCTTAAAGTTTATTTGATAGGATATTCGATATTTTGCGTGATATTCCTAAGAATGGCGTCGTTAGAATTAAAGTAACGTTTTTTTTTTTTCAGAATAACCTAATTATGGTTACTCACATAATTTTCTATGTGAAACTTACGTGACATTATGAGTGCTCTCCACATATGGTTCATTTACTTGAGCGACAAATTTGCAATAAAAGCAAGCAAGTACTTTTCAAACAATGCATCGTAAAAATATTTAGTTTGTATGGTTAGAATACAAAATTGTTTGCAACACCTCGTAAAATGGCTAATGTCTTAATTTCTATCGTATTTGCAAGTACCAAGTCAACAAGTTCAAATGCAGATGTCTATTATGTTTCGTAGATTAAAATTTAATTTAATGTTCAACAAAAGCTCTGAATCTTTGAAATTTGAATATCAAAAAAGAAATCTGAAACAAATTGTAAAGTATCAACACTTTTTGATCCCCGTACATAGATCTCGCAATCCATTGCGAGGCGAGAGTACCGTGGTGTCCCAAACGCTACACGGGATGGCTCACGTGTCCAGTTATTGACATAGGCCATGTGTATGCAGTAGCAAAACAGGACCACGCGTAGAAACTTATTTAAGTTATGACTTTATGAGGTCCTGTATAACATGCCAAATCAATCATATTTCTTGAATAATCTTCAACAGGATTTACCACAGATATTTATGTTGATGTACCTAGATTACGCCAAGACCAGGTATCAAATAATTGTTGAGGAAAACATTATCGTAAAGAAACCAGTACCTAAGCTTTAGATATAATTCTCAACGGCATGTAAAGCCAAGTTAGAGGTCCATGCGCGACATAAAAACTCTGACAACTCGATAAAAAAGAGAAGAGTAAACAGATCAAATATTTTCCAGACCTGTAATTTTTGCACTACTATCCTCATACATACTACGTCCCAACCAACTTGATACTTTGTCAATTGTGTAGATTGACTACCTTAATCTTGGCACAGATACAATCGGTGTGAATACATTGGTACTGCAATCTACGGAGTGTCGGAAATTCTGTGCGTTCCTGAATTGAATCCGACACTATTTCAGAGGTGCTACCTAATCGTAGACGTGCAACTTCGAGGAAGGGTGTGGCTAAGTGAATTTGAGACTTAGTTCGAATTGTAATAGGAGATAATTTTCCGTGGTACGTGTGGTTTATAACATGTTCTGGTTTTGAAACTTGAGCTGGTAAAATGTAAATGGCGGTTGTAAACGCTAATATTGTTGTTAATATAAGCCTATCTCAGACTTAAAGTAAAATTGGTCATCATCTGCTTCATCACCTTAGTCTATTCATAAACTATGTTGGGGTTGGCTTCCACACTTACCGGATGCAGTTGAGTACCACTATTTTACACGAAGCGCTACCTATCTAATCACCACAACCCAGTAACTGGTTAATGGGATAATTCTTAGTAAGACTGGATGTCAGAATTGGTTGTCTGTAAAGTCGGTTTACTGACGGATAGTTGAACGTGACAACGTCTTAAGAAAATACTGATTTACATAAAATTCTTCATTCAGAAAATCATTTTAAATTTAAAAAATAAAAATACATCAAAATACTTGAATAAAATTTATTGTTTAAATTTCTACTCAATTGTTAAAATTAAAATTTTGATTTTATTATTTTAATAATATAGGTAATTAAATTTTGTCAATTAGTTACTTAATTATTTTAGCAAATTTAATTGTAATTTGTTATAAAAAAGTAATAATTCATTATAAGAATTAACAATGATTAAATTATTGTTTAAAAATCTTACATTTAAAATTTGGAAACATTAAAATTTTCGTAAATCTAGTTTTTAAAAAGTCCGCCTCAATGTGTTTGATATACAGGAGAAAATGTTCCCTTTGACGGATGGCTGGTCCAACCTGTCATTTCAGACACGTTGTTGTGATATGTGGAAGATTTAATATTTATGTTTTAATTTTTTTAAATCATAGCTACGCTCGATAATTATTTCGATTGAATAGTAAAGCCATCGATTTTTTACTCATCGTGAAATAGTTCTGATAACTTATTGTTTTAATTTTGTCAATTATAGCATAACCTACAATCGCTGCACTAGCGGACCGATGCTATTCATTTTAATGATGAAAGCACGAATATTCGACAATATATCACTGAATATATAACTAATATCGAAAGAATCATCGTTCATTCCCATTAGTTCGATTCATTAGTTCGATCGTCGAACTAGTGAGATTTCTTTTTCTCATCTGTTCGACCGTCGAACTAGTGAGAACTTTTTTTCTCATTTGTTCGACCGTCGAATTAATTAGATTTAATTCGTAATAGATAACACTCACACATGCAACGCATGTACTCTATGACGCGCGCTCGCTTCGCTCGCATATTAAATAACACTAATATCTTCTGTCCCCGAAGTGCCGGGCCTCCGCCGGCCTCCTTCGTCGGCCTACGGCCCGGTGCCCATGCCGCCCATAAAGGATACTGTCGTGAAACGGTGATTCATCCACTTAGCGGACGACTAGCAACAGCCTATAATTTTGCGTTTTTTTATTTTATTACGAAATTAGGAAAACATTTAAATGTAGTAGAGCTATTTTTAAATCTAATTAATTCAACGGTCGAACAAATGAGAAAAAAAGTTGTTACTAGTTCGACGGTCGAACAGATGAGAAAAAAAAATCTCACTAGTTCAACGATCGAACTAATGAATCGAACTAATAGGAATGAGCCGGAATCATTACCTTTATCGCTGTAATTATCGTTGCTATAAACAATTGACACCACATTCACTTTTCACTGCACTTGATACTCGATCAAAACATGTAAATGTACTATAGTATAGCAGCTGTCCACGCAGACGCATCGCTCACTCAAGTAGGAGAGAGACGGATGTCGAACGCTGCCGAACGCAAAGGCCGATTGTGCTTCTTTGTCGCTCGTTTCGCGCTCTCGCTTGCACTTCAAGCCTTACATGGAACGCCTCAGAGCGAGGTAACGCCTCAGAGGTAACGCAGAGGTAACGCCTCAGAGGTAACGCCTCAGAGGTAACGCCTCAGAGGTAACGCCTCAGAGGTAACGCCTCATGAGTCATGTTTTTTCGTGCGTGCAGCCGGCTCTATCAAATTATAAGACGTTGTCACGTCAAAAAGTTGTTACTAGTTCGACGGTCGAACAGATGAGAAAAAAAAATCTCACTAGTTCAACGATCGAACTAATGAATCGAACTAATAGGAATGAGCCGGAATCATTACCTTTATCGCTGTAATTATCGTTGCTATAAACAATTGACACCACATTCACTTTTCACTGCACTTGATACTCGATCAAAACATGTAAATGTACTATAGTATAGCAGCTGTCCACGCAGACGCATCGCTCACTCAAGTAGGAGAGAGACGGATGTCGAACGCTGCCGAACGCAAAGGCCGATTGTGCTTCTTTGTCGCTCGTTTCGCGCTCTCGCTTGCACTTCAAGCCTTACATGGAACGCCTCAGAGCGAGGTAACACCTCAGAGGTAACGCAGAGGTAACGCCTCAGAGGTAACGCCTCAGAGGTAACGCCTCAGAGGTAACGCCTCAGAGGTAACGCCTCAGAGGTAACGCCTCAGAGGTAACGCCTCAGAGGTAACGCCTCATGAGTCATGTTTTTTCGTGCGTGCAGCCGGCTCTATCGAATTATAAGACGTTGTCACGTCACTCACGTAACTTTGATTAATCTCGACCTTAACTTATAGTTAAATGATAGATAGATAGATGATGATGATGGTGATGATGGATAGATTTTTTTTTCGTCATTATTATTGTATGTCGGGTAATTTTTGCGCAATAAAAGGTCATATCGGATGAGTCAATTATTTCATTAGTTTCAAATTATAACAAATAGTTTGTCATTGAAAGGGTTACGTCAACAGGTATATTAATATTTGTTAAATATGGATGTTTGCTTATTTACATTTATATTTTAAATTCCGTGCATCAAGATCATAATATGTTTATTTTTTTCGGAAAATCTTGTTAACAGTCAACAAATTTTGAACACCAGCTTTTGCTTCTTTTTTTCTTGTTCTTTGCTTTATAAGTAATCAATTAATCATGGTAAATGTCCCGTTATCATTATTAATAGCACCAGCTTTTCTGTTCAAACAAGCTCCAAGAAAAAATAAAATATGATTGGATAAAAATATCTACAACAACACGGCATTTAAGTTATTATTGATGTATGTTGTGACAGATATATAAATATTAATTTTATAGATTGCGTTTATACTGCAATAAAAGGATAATTATAGGGCAATTGGATTTTTTTCTATAATTATGTTCAAAATATAATGTCATCCAATCAACAGATAGGATAAATGCTGACAAATAAATAAAGTTAAGGGGATTTCTTAAAGTTTATTTGATAGGATATTCGATATTTTGCGTGATATTCCTAAGAATGGCGTCGTTAGAATTAAAGTAACGTTTTTTTTCTTCAGAATTACCTAATGATGGTTACTCACATAATTTTCTATGTGAAACTTACGTGACATTATGAGTGCTCTCCACATATGGTTCATTTATTTGAGCGACAAATTTGCAATAAAAGCAAGCAAGTACTTTTCAAACAATGCATCGTGTTACGAAGCCAACCTGCAAAGTACAGCAAACTCAGCGTATCCCACGGACAAAGACGATCGTATTACGACACCGCGCTTCAGTCGTCACCCACCAGCTATTGTCATCGCCTTTCATCTACCTAACTTCGGTGGGAACGGACACTAATAATATGTTAAAATATCTTATAAAGTCTATTTTTATTCATTTTAAGTTAGATTTGTGAACTTTCTAATATATCTTGTAACCAAAAAGAGGACTATTCTTGAAGAGTTTCCCGACACACGCCCCTACACATATCTGGCGCAGTCGGTACTCGTTAAAGACTTATGGTGTGGTGAAGTGAAATACCTAAAAATCAGGAAATCGCCGCATCAACCGTCTAGACGAAGAACCTATTGGAGGCCTGTCGAGGAAGCTGGTGCTACGCAGATTGGGACATCCAAAAATCGATGAAACAACACTTGCCAGCAATGCTACTCATGTAAGTACATAAGTCCTATTATTGGTTGCTATATTTCTATCGCAAGGTACTATAATAATTTTCCAAAAATTTTCACCCACGTAGTAATAGGGACCCTAGTCTTAGTAGGCGCGATCAACTCCGCATAGCGCGAAGTGACGCCTTTCGTAATTTAGAAGAAATAACAGAAAATTTTGAAACCATGACGGAATCGCGTAGTAGTTCTACATTCGACATAAGTCAAATAGATTTAGCAGATAAGATTTATAAATCACTTAGACTAGTTCCGGAATTTGACGGAAATCCTAATGTTCTTACTAGATTTTTGAATTTGTGCGACCAATTAGTGCTCACTTTTATCAGTCCAGAACCAGGTCGTCAGCTTTCGAACTTATCTTTGATCAATGGGATTTTAAACAAGATTACTGGTAATGCTGCACGTACTTTGGCAACTAACGGAATTCCAAGTGACTGGAATGGTATAAGATCAACCTTAATTAATACATTTTCAGATCATAGAGATGAATCGTCATTGTATACTGACCTGTCTCTCTTAGTTCAGGGAACCGATACGATACAAGTTTTTTACGAAAAAGTTCAACACTTACTATGCACAGTTATGACATACGTCGAATTACACGAATCTATACAAAGCACCATAGAATCCAAACGAACTCTTTATAAAAAACTAGCTTTACAGAGCTTTCTGAAAGGTTTAGAAGAACCACTAGGATCTAGAATAAGATGCATGAGACCTTCAACTCTTGAAATTGCTCTTGAATACGCTCAAGACGAATTAAATATACTATACCTACAAAAAAGAAATAAACCAGTACCCACAAATGAAAAACTGCAGAATTTTGCTTCTTGGTCACGTCCTAATGTTCGTTCAGTTAGGCCAGAAAATCAGAATTTATCATTTCAAGCATACCCAAGACCTCAAATTCAGCCTTTGGGATTTCAATATCTACCACAATATCAGGCACAGCCTGCACGACCATATCAAATAAGACAACCATACCCGAGACCATCATATACTCAACAAATGTTCGGAGAACCCCCTACCAATATGTCAACTGGCTTTCGAATCCCCCTACGCCAAGCACCTCAGAATAATTGTCCAAAACCTATGAGTGTTAGTTACCCCGTTGCACATACATTACCGCCCACGAACCCCAAAGAAACACGCAGTTTGGCGCTAAATGTGAATAATGTAGCATTTCCTCAAGTTAATGAAGCTAACTTTAACGAATCGCTTAATGAAAATTATTGCTACTATGATTGTAATATCCAGAACACTGATGTTACTAACACAGACTCAACTAACCCCAACATTTTTTTAACCGATCTTAACGTTAACAATCTACCTTTTGAGGATGGCCAAAACCTTCAGAATTTAAATTTTTGCCCAACTCTGGAGAACACTGCCCCCATATAGAATTAAATTTGCACAGTAAACGCCGATTACCGTATATTCAAATAAATAATCCACCAATTAAACTTTTAATCGACACAGGCGCAAATGAATCTTTTATAAGCCCGGAAGCTTACGAAAAATTTTACCCGCATATCCCACTTGTCTATGACCCTTTTTTGGTCACAAATACCCACACGACTACCCAAAACTATTACTCGTTAACTGTGCCCTGTTTCGACGAATTTAAAGATTGTATGCCGATAAAATTCCACCTATACAGATTTCATAATTTCTTCGATGGGTTGATAGGTTGCGAACAATTAAAAAAATGGAATGCAAAAATCGACCTTGCTACATGTACGTTAGAAACTAAATTCACTAATGTTCCGATAGTTTTATATAATCCTGCATGCTTAAACTCTTATCAAATTACAATACCTGCACAAACTACTCAGATAATTAAGGTGCCAACTAATATTGCGCAAGGCGACATTTACATTGAAGAACAATCCATTTCTAATTGCTACATCAGCGAATGCCTATCATCCGCCGAAAATAATCATACTAATGTACAAATTTCCAATCCAACAGACAACGAAATTGTAATTTCTTTAACAAAACCTATCTTAGCACAGATTTATAATGAACAAACAATGCCAGTAACTCGAGTAGACACGACCGTGAATACCGATATGCGAACTCAGCAAGTATTATCGCACCTGCGCATGGAACATTTAAATGCAGAAGAGACAGCCAATTTAATTCATCTTTGCAAAGAATATTCCGAAGTATTTCATCTCGAGAATGAACCACTAACCTTTACCAATGAAATCAAACATCATATCAGAACTGTAGACGATATCCCGGTATATAGTAAAAGTTACAGATACCCTTACGTACATAAGAACGAAGTACAAAATCAAATAGAATCTATGTTACATCAAGGTATCATTCAACCATCTTCATCGCCTTGGAACGCTCCAATATGGATAGTACCAAAAAAAAGTGACGCGTCTGGTTTAGTCAAATGGCGCTTAGTCATTGACTTCCGCCAACTCAATGCAAAAACGATTAACGATAAATATCCGATCCCGAACATTAGTGATATTTTAGACAAGTTAGGCAGATGTTTATACTTTTCGACGCTAGATTTCTACAAATTCAACTAAATCCGTCCGATATCCCAAAAACGGCATTTAGTGTAGAGCAAGGGCATTTTGAATACGTTAGAATGCCCATGGGATTAAAAAATTCTCCGGCTACGTTCCAACGTGTTATGGACAATGTCCTTCGCGGATTGCCAAATTGTACCACATACATGGACGATATTTTAGTATTCTCAACATCCTTACAAGAACATATAGTTAATTTACGTGCCATATTTGAACGTCTTAGAAATTCAAATTTAAAAATTCAGATGGATAAGTCGGAATTTCTCAAACATGAAACACCCTATCTTGGTCATATAATAACTACAGACGGTGTGAAGCCAAACCCTGATAAAATATCAGCCATTATAAATTATCCAATTCCGAATACTCCTAAGCAGATTAAGGCGTTCTTAGGTTTACTTGGTTATTACAGACGTTTTATACCAAATTTCGCACGTGTCACTAAACCTTTTACGTCATGTCTTAAAAAAGGCGCTAAAATAAATTTGACTCCAGAGTACTTGGCCTGCTTCGAACATTGCAAAACTCTTCTTACAAATGACCCTATTCTAACTTATCCAAATTTTAGCAAAGAATTTATTTTAACTACAGATGCCTCAAACGTGGCCTTGGGAGCAATACTTTCTCAGGGAGCTATCGGTTCTGACAAACCCATAGCCTACGCGTCTAGAACTTTGAACGATAGCGAAATTAATTACTCCACGATCGAGAAAGAACTACTCGCAATAGTTTGGGCTACAAAATATTTCAGGCCTTATCTTTTTGGCAGAGAATTTAAAATTATAACGGATCACAAGCCCCTAATTTGGCTTATGAATCTTAAAGAACCTGGATCACGTCTCACGAGATGGCGATTAAGGTTAGCAGAGTATGACTATACTATTGTCCATAAAAAAGGTAAAACTAATACGAATGCGGATGCTCTGTCACGTATTCAAATCAACCAAAATGAAACTATGTCCTTGTACGTTAATCATTCTGAAATATCACACTCAGATACATCTTCTACACTAACTGCTGAGGGAAACAGCCCTATACATTCTTCATCAACCCTCACAGCTCACGGAAACAGCCCTATACATTCTTCATCAACCCTCACAGCTCACTCAGGTTTTGATAGAGAATCAAATGACCCACAGCATCAAGAAAGTACTACAGTCTCCCGACATATTGAAACCATACACACAAGTTTAGAAAACCCTGTTCTGGAAATCCCAATATCGGACGAACCTTTAAATAAATTTAAGAGACAGTTAGTGATAAATATAATAAATGGTAACCCTAGAAGTAGACCAACAACTACCCAACCTTTTCAGTCCTTTCAGAAAACTACTGTAGACATTGACGAACATAGCATTGAAATGAGTCTTATTAACGTTATAAAGTCTCACGTCGATCCAGAACTCCAGACAGCGATTCTTGTAAATCCTATCCAAAAAATGCTTAGTATCATACCGATTTTACAGCAAACATTCGAAAATGCATCGATGAACTTAGTTTTAGTCAAATATGAAGTACTTAACGTTTATGATCAGTCAAACCAACTCGAAATAATAAAAAAATACCACGAAGGTATGACCAATCATCGGGGAATCAACGAAACCTACCTTTCGCTCACACAACGTTACTTCTGGCCGAAAATTAAAATAGATATTACAAAATTTATAAATGATTGTAATTTAAGTAGATGTGGGAAATATGACCGAAATCCGATACGCCCACAGTTCCGAGTGGTACCTCCACCAACTCAACCGTTTAAATTAGCTCACGCAGACGTTCTGACTATTGACCATGACAAATACATAACTATCATAGATTCATTTTCTAAATACGCTCAGGCATATCTTTTACCCGATTGTACTGCACCCAATATAATAAAAGCCCTTTTAACTTACAGTACTCATTATGGGTTTCCTTTAAACTTAACTACGGATCAAGGTACCGAATTTAGTAATCAAGTAGTGTCAGAATTTCTCCGTTTGCATAAAATAGAACACCACATGACTAGTGCATACGCACCAAATGAAAACGGTATCATAGAACGTTTTCACAATACACTTATAAAACACCTCCGATTATTTAAAATTACACATAAAAACGAGCCCACCCGATGTCTTATACCTTACGCGTTGATTGCCTACAATAGTTCTATCCATAGTTTAACCAAGTGTAGACCTTTTGATGTCATTTCTGGCCATTTTGATCCTCGGAATCCTATTGATTTAAATATGACGGACCGATATCTCCAAACTTATATTCAGGAACATCGTAGTAGAATGGAAACGGTGTATAAAATAATCCATGATTCTGCACTGTCCGACCGTATAGATATAATGACGCGGCGTAACGTTGATAGGGAACCCGTTTTAGATTGTGAACCAAATCAAGTCATACATTTAAGAAATCCAATGGCAAGTAGACAAAAATTGGCACCCCGGTTTATTCAGGACAAAGTAGTTAAGAATTTACCTGTTCATATTTACACCGCAAAAAGTCGTGGTCCGGTTGCTAAATCACGATTAAAAAGACCACCGAAGAAATGACATTCTTCATATCATTGTTACAGGTACTTATTATTGCTGCCAGTTTTACTAATCGGTACTCAAGACATACGTTTTGACAGCCTAGAAAATGGACCGGGTATTCTACCGTTTAATCTCGGGGCTACCAAAATTATATCTCACTTCCATACATTTTTGCAAGACATTAACCTTGGAGAAATTGAATCGCTACACATAACTTATCACATGGGGACAACACTCTCTTCAGTTATCAGATTAAACATTTGAACACAAAGTTAGAAAAAGTTACGGTACAGTTAGATACATTCAAACCAACCAGAGCTAAGAGAGGCCTGATCAATCCAATTGGTACAATCATCAAAAGTATTTCTGGAAATTTAGACAACGATGACGCTCTGAAATATGAAAATGCATTACGTATTCTTAAATAAAAACGACCGAACTTTATCACAATCATTTAACAAGCATATTACTTTGTATAAAGAAATGACAATTCAGCAAAACCAGATAATCGGTAATCTCTCAAATAATCAGAGAAAATTGGAAAAAGCTCTTTCTTATGTCATTAACATGACTAATAATGATAATGAGCGAATAATTCATTACGCTCATCTTGTGCAACTTTTCGCGATTTTGACCGAAAATGTACAAGAACTTCTGAGTGAAATTAATAGATTAGAAAATATATTAGCCTTTAGCAGAGATAAATCAGTTCATCATTCCATACTTTCTGTCAAAGATCTTAAAAATATGATAAAAGAACTAAAACGCCTTTATAGTCCCGACGAAATAATTGACTTAGATACTAGAAATTACTACGAGATCCTTAACTTAGCTTCATTTTTTACCGAATTTACAGTTGTAATAGTCATAAAGTTTCCTATTACATTTAGTACTGAGTATCAGTTATATGAATTGTGCCCAGTTCCAAATAATAGTAGCGTTATTATAGTACCACCTGCACCCTGTATAGCATCCAATTCTCAGGAATTTGTGTACATAGAGGCTGAATGCCCGAAGGTCAACTCCTGGCATCTCGTGCGAGCAGAGGATCGTCCACCAGATTATGTCTAAAACAGACTGTATTCACAAGCTCATACAATCTCAGGAGATGGATGAAACGTGCAAAACCACGCCTGTCTCTCTGACTAAGGAAGCTCTGATTGAGCTAGACAGCTACCACTACATAATTGCTTTCCCCAACAGTACAAAAACCACAGATCTAAGCAGTCTTCGTGAAATTCAAAACCAAATTAACACACAAGACGAAATACCAGTTGAATCATTGGACACAACTGGAATGTACCATACCACAATTCCATTTTATTCACTCATATTATTCGGTGCAGGCGCACTAAGCATCTGGTATTTCATTCGTCGCCGCCGTCGAGCTGCGAAATTAATTATTACAACTGAAGCGGCTAATACCGAGTTGACAGAGGAAGAAAGAAGAGCCGCAACTTTTGGCGTCAAGGTCACCAAATAGTTGCTTATCTGGCAGGGGAGATGTTACGAAGCCAACCTGCAAAGTACAGCAAACTCAGCGTATCCCACGGACAAAGACGATCGTATTACGACACCGCGCTTCAGTCGTCACCCACCAGCTATTGTCATCGCCTTTCATCTACCTAACTTCGGTGGGAACGGACACTAATAATATGTTAAAATATCTTATAAAGTCTATTTTTATTCATTTTAAGTTAGATTTGTGAACTTTCTAATATATCTTGTAACCAAAAAGAGGACTATTCTTGAAGAGTTTCCCGACACACGCCCCTACACATATCTATCGTAAAAATATTTAGTTTGTATGGTTAGAATACAAAATTGTTTGCAACACCTCGTAAAATGGCTAAGGACTTAATTTCTATCGTATTTGCGAGTACCAAGTCAACAAGTTCAAATGCAGATGTCTATTATGTTTCGTAGATTAAAATGTAATTAAATGTTCAACAAAAGCTCTGAATCTTTGAAATTTGAATATCAAGAAAGAAATCTCAAACAAATTGTAAAGTATCAAAACTTTTTGATCCCCGTACATAGATCTCGCAATCCATTGCGAGGCGAGAGTACCGTGGTGTCCCAAACGCTACACGGGATGGCTCACGTGTCCAGTTATTGACATAGGCCATGTGTATGCAGTAGCAAAACAGGACTTATTTAAGTTATGAGGTCCTGTAAAACATGCCAAATCAATCATTATTTCAAGAATAATTTTCAACAGGATTTACCACAGATATTTATGTTGATGTACCTAGATTACGCCAAGACACGCCCCTGTGATTTATTTGCGTTTCAATTCATGTGCGTATCAAATAATTGTTGAGGAAAAAATTATCGTAAAGAAACCAGTACCTATGCTTTAGATATAATTCTCAACGGCATGTAAAGCCAAGTTAGAGGTCTATGTGCGACATAAAAACTCTGACAACAGGCTACGCACTTACTACACGATAAAAAGAAAAGAAAAAAGAGAAAAGAAAAGAGTAAACAGTTTAAATATTTTCATTCCTCTAATTTTCTGAACTACTGCCCTCACTATACTACGTCCCAACCAACTTGATACTTTGTCAATTGTGTAGATTGACTACCTTAATCTTGGCACAGATACAATTGCGAAGATCAATCGGTGTGAATACATTGGTACTGCAATCTACGGAGCGTCGGAGATTCTGTGCGTTCCTGAATTGAATCCGACACTATTTCAGAGGAGCCACTTAATCGTAGACGTGCAACTTCGAGGAAGGGTGTGGCTAAGTGAATTTGAGACTTAGTTCGAATTTTAATAGGTAATAATTTTCCGTGGTACGTGTGGTTTATAACATGTTCTGGTTTTGAAACTTGAACTGCTAAAATGTAAATGGCGGTTGTGAACGCTAATATTGTTGTTAATTTAAGCCTATCTCAGACTTAAAGTAAAATTGGTCATCATCTGCTTCATCACCCTAGCCTATTCATAAACTATGTTGGGGTTGGCTTCCACTCTTACCGGATGCAGTTGAGTACCACTATTTTAAACGAAGCGACTACCTATCTAATCACCACAGCCCAGTAACTGGTCAATGGGATAATTCTTAGTAAGAATGGATGTCAGACTTTCAGCTTCTGACTCCTCGTAACGACTGTCAAAGATAAACTACGAATGGCTTTACGTGCTTTCCGAAGCACGGAGGAAACTCGGTAACCATCTACTGACCAACCGTAGCAAGCCGAGTTTAAACTTGAAGGTCGACCTGTGCGACTGAAATTATTTAGCCACAAGCTCTCTCAAAAATTGGTACTCCAGAAAAACCACATTGAAAAAAAATCAGAACGAAAAATACTGAAAAAAAAATTACGAACAATAATTTGGCTAAAATCATTCGACCAAATAATCTTAGGCTTAGCGTACACAGTCGTTTTAGAGCTAATTTTTCGTTGAGCACTCATCGAAGCGTTTGAAAGGAGAATTCTCAACACAAGTGGGGTCGATGCTTAACCCGAGTTTCGAGGGGATTTCCATAATAATTTAAGAGGGCCGATACTGTACACATTTTTACCTTTTCTGTTAAAGATTTTTTTTTAGGTAAGTTGTACTCAAATTGGCTATCGTTGTGTTTCCGCTTTATTTAATGGGTCAACAATGTTTTTTCTGCGCGGTTCTGAATTTGTGTGGGCTGGGGTTTTAATAAAAGGTTTTTTTTTTTTTATTATTGATCGGTTCGCGTTTGACCACTATCTCACCTGATGGAAAGTGATGATGCGGTCGACGATGGAGTACGCTTACCTAGAAGTAACCTTTTCACTCTTGACTTAAAGACCCCTAGGTTATAGCTATCAGGAAATACAGACTCTGGCATTGAATTCCACTCCTTAGCTGTACGCACAATGAAAGTATTCCCAAACCGTTTAGTGCGTATGGGTGGGATGTCCACCATATAACGGTAGCGCATCGCCGTACGTCTTGTAGTCCGATGATGGAACGGGCTTGGCGGAATTAGATCGTGCAATTCCCTCGCACACTCTCCGAAATGTAACCGATAGAAAACCGAAAGGCTAGCTACTCGTCGACGATGTTCAAGGCTCTGGAGCTTTGACTTGACAAGCGCGTCATTGCCGATGAGCCTCTTGGCTCGTTTCTCAATTGACTCTAGCGCATCAAGCTGGTATTTAGCGGATCCATCCCAGAGATGAGAGCAGTACTCCACACACGATCGGACTTGCGCTTGATATAAGTTGAGCAGCTGTTTCGGTGTGAAATACTGTCTCACCTTTGCTAGGATTCCCAGGTTCTTGGCAGCCAGTTTAGCCTTAGCCTCGATGAACGGACCGAAATTGAGGGTTGACGTAAACGTAACGCCAAGAAGCTCAATGTGATCGGTTAACGGCACGGTCACACCACGGAAAGTAGGATACTGTTGGAAATAATAATATAATAATATTCCACAACTATCACACAACGCCATCTAGTCCCAAGCTAAGCAGAGCTTGTGTTATGGGTACTAGACAACTGATAGATAAATAATAGGAACTTGAGTCCTGTACCTACATCAAATAATAACTGCCTCCGTGGTAGAGTGGTTTACGCGGCCTTTTGACCCGGTGGTCGTGGGTTCGATTCCCACGGGAAGCATACTTTGTGAAGTTGTTTCCAGTTTGGTTAGGACATTGCAGGCTTGAATCACCTGATTGTCTGATAAAAAGATGGTTCCGTGCTTCGGAAGGCACGTATAAGCCGGTGGTCCCGGCCGCCAAATGGCAGTCGTCGAACCATGTCAGAGGCCCTTGCGGCGGTTTAGAAACTCTGACACTAGGGTGTGTGGGGTCGTTAGACCTTACTGCCCACACGATAGGAAGGAACTGATAAACATACTTATATATTTCTAAATACATACATATTATAGATAAATTACACCCAGACACAGAACAAATGATCGTGCTCATCACACAAACATTTGTCCTGGGTGGGAATCGAACCCACGACCTCCGGCATAGCAGTTAGGGTCACTAATCACTAGACCAACAGGCCAGTCAAGAAATCGCTCCTTTTTGCGGAAAAGAGACACGCCTGGGTTTTAGCAGCATTGAACTTGACCAGGTTGGCGTCGCCCCATTCGGAGACAGCCTTCAAGGACAAGTTCAACCGCTCCACCATGGCCTCGCGTAGAGACTGGATCTGAGACCCACTAGCCCGCGCGTTGGACGTGTACCTCTCAGCAACAGTGCTGTCGTCTGCATACCCAAAGGTGCCGGGCACTAGCAGACTATTAATATGCAGCAAGAATAAAGTTGCTGAGAGAACCGACCCCTGAGGCACCCCGGCATTGATAGCCAATTGGTCAGACGAGCAGCCATCAATGACCACTCGAATAGACCGATCCCTCAGGAAGTCAGCAATCCAAGCACATTATAAGGCTTTTCTTTCTGATACATAGCAATGTTAAAAGTAATTTAAGTTGAGGAGTTATTCAGATGTTTGTTGTTTTAGAGTAGTTCAATGGTATTCTCCTTAATTAGGTTTTTTTGTACTCTACTACGAGTAGAGTGCTATCCTATTTGACCTAATGGTTGACTGGTAGAGAATACCTTGTGGCATTAAGTCTGCCTTTATACTACTCTTGTACACGAAGTTAAAATAAATAAGAGTGAACCAATTTTAAAATATATCCCAATAATATTATTGATAACATACATTTATCACTTTAATCCAAACTTTTAACAAACTTCGGACTACTTTAATAATCAAGTCTAGACGGTAAAAAAATCCAATTTATGGAAAAATACTTCATAACATAACTCACTCAACAGCGAAAGCTGCAATAAATTATGATTTCACAAAAAAATATTGAACGAAAAAGTAGTGTTCATTTTTGAGCTAACATTCGTTCTGCACTGAGCCTAACGATCACGTGGTAAACCGAATGTATAAGGCTTTTTATGTGTTATACTATCCTTCCTCTAATTTTATAAATGCGTCAGTAGGTTTGTTTGAGTACGTGCGTGATACGACTGCCTCGATGGTCTAGCTAGTTGAACGCAAGCGTTGCTGTTGAGCATGAGGTTTTAGTCTGGAGTCAAGAAAAACAGTATTGGGTTTTTTTTATCAATTCAGTAGCTTGCAGTCTGGATTTGTGCGCAGTTGGGGGTAATAAAATCAATAAGGACTTGAACTTGTGGTCATACACGCACGTTGCCGTTGCGAGTACTACGAACATGACCTTTCTAAAGTACTACACCAATAAGGTCATTGTATGTCCTTCCTGGCGTCCCCTCCCGGCCTTGCCACTCACATCTGCCTTGTAAATATCTTTTGCTAGTCGCTACTAATGTTATACTATTAGTAAAATATGACACACTATAGACTGTGATAGCCTATAGTAGTAGGACCATCGGATGGCCAAGTCATAGGATTTGAGTTCGAGCCCAAGGCACGAACCTCTGATTTTACGGATTAATTTGCGTATTTTATAATTAACACTTGCTTTGGTGAAGGAAAACATCGTGACGAAAACAAATTTCAATAAGCATGCCTAAGCCATATTTCTCGATGGCATGTAAAGCTAAGGGTTCGTTTACGGAGACGCGGAGCGTCGCGCGGCGCGTCCAGAAGGCTCGTCTCGTGCTTTTTTATTAATTTACTGAGAGACGGGTCCACCGCAACAAACGCTGCATTTTAAAGTAACGAGCGATAAATGCTTATTGTAAAATCGAAGTTTGGAATCGTTAACTTTTTCATACATAAGGTATCATGTGTTTGAAATAAAAACGCAGCACGCGCCGCGCGACGCCCCGCCTACCTGTACGTAAACATGCACTAAGTCAGAGGCTCAATTCCCGATAAAGAAGAAGAGATTAGTGAAGTAAGTTATGATCGAGTGTTAAATAAGACCTCACATGTTTGAGTGGACCCGTGATTGGATGGGTCCACTCAAATAGGTGAGTGGTGCTTTCTGCAAAAATTATCTCAGGCACTAATCTGCATAGTATTTATGTGAATATACTTACCATGATTATATCCAGGACTTTTAAAAAAACTTCTCCGAGTAGTCAGGTACGAAACACCGGCCTCATAGATTTAAAAAAAAATTACTAGTAAAAGTGTCGGTACAAACCTTATTGCAAAATAAACATCATTTATCATTTAACTCTACGTATTTGTTTTGTTACTGCGGATATCACTACATAAAACTTTTTGTGCTTTAGCACGCTTTATAACCTAAATAAATAGCAGCATACAATATCATCTGTCAATGGAGCGTTCAGCCGTTCAGCCATATTTGATTTCAATAATTCAGACTAGCGTATAACTGTAATATTTAATTTAGCTGTTTTCACACACCTGCTCATTAGGCGTGAGTTTTAATGAATATGATAATTATTCACACTACTTTGCATAAACTCTGCTGGGAGTTATAACAATTTGGAATAGACGAACTGTTTTCGGGAATAAAATAAGGCGCAGGCCACACATAAATGGCGTCGGGCGCAGACTTGACGCGGGTGGCTTCCTATTCCAATTAAAATTCCAATTTAAGATACGCGGGTGCCGAAATGTCGCGTCATATTCACACCCGAGCCACGACATTACGTGTATCCTAAAATGCGCTTTATTTCTATGTACTTGGTATAAAATTTGAATGTAATAGGAAGCCGCCCGCGCCATATCCGCGCCTGACGCTATTTATGTGTGGCCTGCGCCTAATGTGTTTGAGAAATTGGGAATGAACAATTTTGTTAGTTCAATTTGTAAATGCCTGGTGCTTACATTATTGTGTGTAGTTCTGTATTTGTTTTAGGTATTTGCGTATTTCACTGAAAACTGGGTCTCTATACTTGAATGCCTCGTTGTTCTAATGGTCCAAATCGTGGGTTCTGAGCTTGAGGTGTCAACTTGATCGAAGTCAAACTTTACGAGTACATGTATTTTTTTTTAATGTGTAGAACTAGCTGTAAACCACTGACAATTCCCTTTTTATTATTTTATGTTCTTAGCTCGTATCTAAACATAGTGGTTTGAATCGCCCCATTCCTAGGAGCTATTGGTCGATTCACACCACTCGGCGCTCCAAGCACCGCCGTGGTGTGAAACAGCCCATCCTTAAGAGCTCTTCTGCGTTTCACACCGCGGTCCGAACCGCTCGTGGTGCGAGACGACGAAAGACCCCTATAGTTCATCCAAAGATTTACTGTAAGATATCGCTATAAGCGATAAGATCCGTCATTGTTACCATAAAATTAGCAACAATAACAGTCCCATCAGGCATTAGTCCGTAACCAGGCGTTAAAGTTTTTGAGCCACCCATGGATCTCTGACTTGACTTTACATGCTGTCGAGGTGTAATCACACAGTATATCACTATCACTACATATTATATAAACACATTTTAACAAAAAATAAAACCGACTTCAAAAAAACACAAAAAAGTCAAAAAAAAATTGTTAAAAAGTTTTTATTTTGCACTTTTTTGTGGTTCACATGTTAATGGGTCTGAATAATGTGAACAATATAGTTTTCTTTTTTGAGTTTTGTCGATTTTTCAAAAACTGCTTGTCCGATTTCTTTAGAACAAATATGGGACCATTTTGGAACCCTTTCCAACAAAAAAAGGATTTTTTAAATCAGTTAGCAAGTGACGGAGTTATGCCCGAACAAACATTAAAAAAAAAACATCCGAATTGAGAACCTCCTTCTTTTTTTAGAAGACGGTTAAAAACAAAGTACTCTGCCGCTCTGTTTTTTTTTCTGTCTGTCTGTTCGCGATAAACTCAAAAACTACTGCACCAATTTTCATTTTCATTGATGTTTTCACCAACGGATAGAGTGGTTCTTGAGGAAGGACAGGACATCCACGCGGGTGAAGCCTTAGGCATCAGCTAGTTCTATTTTATTCGGATCAAAAGACTACCAATATTTAACATCGTCTGATGCTTTATTAACCAAATCAAGGCAAAATAATATGATTCACTGACTCAAAAACATACAATGACCTCTACAAACATGAACTCTATTCTGTGGCAACAAGGTTGTCTATTTAGATGAAGATTATCACGTTCTTGCATCAGTTTACTCGGCCACTTCGCATAACGTTAAAGTTATTGTGCAATATTGACTGTCAAAGTACTGTTGGCTAAAGAGATATTATTATGCATGTAAACCCGTAATGTTCGTAGGAATTTGAGTGTAGTTTTTCTTCCACCATTGAAAAGATAAACCCATTAAGGTGATGTGGTTGAGTTTGTTTGGAAATTTGCTGATCAATCTAATATAAATAAAAAGTGAAGTCCTGACTGACTGACTGACTTATCAACGCCCAGCCCAAACCCTTTGAGCTAGAAAGCTGAAATTTTGCACAGAGGTTTCTTTTATAATGTAGACAAGGAATGAGGAAGGATTTTTCGAAATTCAACCCCTAAGGGAGTTAAATAGGGGATGAAAGTTTGTATGGAAAATCGTAATTTCACGCTGGCGAAGCCGCTGGCAAAAGCTAGTATAGAATATTATATTTATCTACCAGCTATCCGTTTGCAAGATGATGAAGTCTTGGTATCTATATAAGAATATTGGAAAAGTTATGAATATAAAATATCAAAATCCTTAAAAGCAACTGGAAAAGACACACATAAGTTATACTGTAAACGAATGCGTCGTCAAAATCGTTGCCAAAGCTTGTTGCATGCAGACAATCCTATTAGTAGTTTGCCTGCAAACTTAACTCTTTTGCCGTTGGTACTTTTAGTTTTATTACCCGTAATATTTTTTAATGATACATTAGATTAGATATAATCATCTTTAATTGTGATTTGTAAGATTTAAGGCCATTGAGAACCGTAATGGCCTTGTGTTTTCGTTCAAACAAAAACACCTATTTATTCTCGTATTGTGCATGAGTAGATTTTTGTTGCGCCAAAACGATTACCAAAACCATTTTTTTTTTTTTGGAATTTTGGAAATCATCAAAGTGTCAGACTTCTTTCTACTTATTAAAAACCACCCATGTTCCTTCTAAGCCCTTTGTGTCAAGGCCGCGGTATCTCTTTCGAACAACCCGCAGACCCGACGGGATTGCAAAAGCCCTAGGTCTCTTCTTTTGTGTGTGATTAGAGTTGAACCTGGTGTCAAAGTGTTTATGCCGCCCAGCCATTGTCTTGGCTTTACATGTCGTCAAGAATTAATATCTCTCAGTAGATGTGGCGGTTTCCTCACGATGTTTCCATTCACCGAAGAAACTGCTAATAATAAGATACAAATAATAAATCCCGGTGACCCAGAGAGCAGCGGTGGCCCAGAGGTGGCGGCCTCAACTTACGAACAGTAGGTCGTGGGTTCGAACCCAGGCAGGCACATTACTTTATGTAATTTATTTCATCACCGCTGCTCTCAAAACAGTGAACGAAAACATCGTGAGGAAACCGGCATGTCTTAGAACCAAAAATTCGAAGACATGTGACATCTACCAATTCGCACTGGGCCCGCGTGGTGGATTATAGCCCGTTCCCTCTCAAAGAGAGGAGGCCTGAGTCCCTGCAGTGGGAACGTTAATAGGCTGTTGATGATGATGATGAATAATAAATAATTAAATGGGTGGAATCATCAAATGAATCCTCCCGCTCTGGGCAAAGCGGTAGGGAGTGTCAGACTTCTTCTGACTAAAAACCAGCCATGTTCTTTCTTAGCCCTTTGTGGCCGGGGCTGCGGTATCTCACATGCTGGTTTCCTCACGATGTTCCCTTCACCGAAGAAAATAATAATTATACAATACCCTTTTAAGGTGTCATGACCAAAATATGTATAAACTATAATAATAAATAAACTTTCCACTTACTTATAAGAAAAACTAAGAAAAGCGCCGGGACGACCTGGCCATAGCTCCTGTGATACATCTTGACGTAACTGTAACAAAAATACACGTATATCTGTTATTGTGTGTCGTGACTAAGCTCCAGGAATTATGTGAGGAAAGAAAGAAATTGCGGAGATAATAAATATAAGTTGTATAGAGTATTTATGTGTCTTTTGTAGAGATGAAGGATAATAGGGGTTGGAGAGTGATGGTAAAAGAAGGTTTACTGTTAAAGTAAATTAAATAATAAAATAATGATGAATCTTTGTTTGATTTGCCGATTTAGATTTCATATGGTAGAAGACAAATAATGACGTCGTGTAAATAAATGCCGTCAGAACGACGATGCAGGCAACACAATATGTAGATTCAGTCGTGTGTATAGGTACAGGCATAGGCCCCATTTAAATCAACAAAATTATGTGAAATGTAATTCTGTAAACAGGCTATGTTACTGGGATATGTTTTAATAATTGATTCTCTTTGAGACAAAAATATCAAATCAATCGATATTTTTGAATCGGATTAGTAGAACTACCTACTTGAATTGTAGAAAATGTTTGAGTGCCCAAGTAACACAGTCTCGGAGGTTTAAAACAAATCTGTCTATTGACAGTCTATTCATGGTTAATCTTCAGATAGGGGCTTTCTAAAGATGGTTGCAATAAAGAAAATGTATTCTTATAGAGTTATTTTTCTCAAGCTGGATTATTTTTCGGGCATTTGTTCTATAGCACACTTATTCTAAGTACGTTTATAGGTATATTGAATGTTTTAAGATAATATGCTCTACAAATAGTGAATAAAGCCTAAAGGTACCTAACTTGAACTAATTTTATAGATAAGTTGATATATCCTTACATAGTATAAAACAAAGTCGCGTCTGTTTGTTTGTTTGTTTATTTGTTTGTTTGTCTGTATGCTTAAATCTTTAAAACTACGCAACGGATTTTGATGCGGTTTTTTTTTAATAGATAGAGTGATTCAAGAGGAAGGTTTTAATACCTTTTTTGTACCCGTGCGAAGCCGGGGCGGGTCACTAGTTTTATGATAAAACATTCTATTTTAGCTATTGGTACTCTTATCTTTGTTTCTAAAGAGACTTACGTCTAGAAAAAATACTTTAATAGATATTTTTAAGTTTGTCTAATTAAATGATAGTGAAAACGTGGCTTTAGTGGACTTTTTCTTAAAAATGGCTAAGTTAGGTGCATTTGTATTAAATATTTGAATTGGATGAGTTTATGCAATGGGGACAGTGAAAAAAATAAAATATCTGGTGGCGTTCGTCAAAAATCGGTAAATATTTAAAAAGGAAGCAAGATGAAGAAGAGTTGCAAAATAATTCAGATTCAGAATCGAAACTTGTAACTTATTCGGATGAAAACAATACAAATGAGGAAGACGAAAGTCGATCCAATGGCCTCAAAAGGGATCTGCGTCAGTGGTCAGCAACTCATGCTATACCTAACTCACATAGTCTTGAACTTATTCCAAATCGCACTTCGCACTAATATTATAAAGGCGAAAGTTTGTGAGTGTGTATGTTTATTACTTTTTCACGCAAGAACTACTGAATGGATTTGGATAAATTTTGGTACACAGATAGTTTATAACCTGGATTAACATATAGGATAGTTTTTATCCCGCTTTTATCTTCCCGTGGGATAATTTTCATGTTGTAGCGGGTGAAGCCGCGGGCAACAGCTAGTAATAAATAATTTTCAACCCGTTACTCTACCAAAGGGTCCGAGAACATTGCTGCAGAGTCCAAGAACGTATTAAATTTAAAAAAAAACTAGCATCACGGGCTGAAGAATAATCTCACTAGATATTTTCAAAATTTGAGAGAACCAAAAAGTGACAATCGATGTTAAAATTGATGGACTACCTACGGTTCTGTGTACCCTACGTATTGATTAATTGAATTGCTCTGTTACTGCATAAAATCGTCTTTCGTTTACAACACATCAAATTACCTATTTACTGATGAATGTCTAGAAATACTGTGAGAAGATAAAAAGGAATACAGAGATGACAGTTACTAGGTAATCTTAAACCACTCATAAATTGGTTTATTCTTTCACTAGATAGTTTAGTATGTAGCAAGTGAAATTATTCTTGTCATGGAGCTAGAGTCATACTACAGAAAATTCTCTAGTGTGTTTGTTCTATTAGATTCGTTTTTCTAGTAAATTTTATCTTGACGCCATTTTTATTACCTATTTTCGCTTCAAATGATTTTCGTTACATATTTTAATGCTTTTTTTATGTTTTTATCATTAAATTATGTCTAGTTAAATATTTAATATATTTTCAATTGCTTTATTTTAAATAAAATGAGTATTTTAGACATTAAAATGAAATTAAAAGAAAATACTTATTATAATTAATATTCATTTTTGGTAATAAAAATATTAAATCTTACATTTACAGCGGGCGCTCTTATTTTATGACAGTTTCACATAATATTCACCGATAGAATTTCAATCGCATATAGATTTGCTTGTTTACCCATTATTATCTAGCTAAAACAGTAATGTAAAAAATAAGTACGCCATGATGCAATACAATAATAAGTTTAAATAACTCTTGTAAGTTCTGCGCCATTATGTGTCGTTGTCTATTACAAATCAAATATAACTTGAAGTTGTTAGTCTTCAGTTAATTTGGTTTAAAAACTTGGCAAATAAAGACTTCTTTATAGGTCTCAACTTTATCTATAAACTATCTACTAGTAAAATTTGTGATCTATACACAGTTTAGTGAGACACTAGAAAAATCTCTACAGACAATTTGAAAATTTACAACTCTTATCTCTATCTATTCATGTTTTCTTAACTCATTCTTATGAGAAGGGATAAGGTTGTGCCCACTTTTACTAAACTGTGTCTATGCGTTCTTGAATATTACTTGGGACATATTTTACTCTTAAGGTAGACAATAAAATTAAAGTCTATTAGATATCTAATAGTCCGTTTTTAGACGCGATTGTGTTACTTGGGTGGTAGAAATTAAATCGATAGTTACTACTCGTAGTTGGACCTTACCCTACTAACTTCTTTCGAAAACCTATATAAATATATTGATCACATAAAATAGGTTTATCGAAGCTCTTCCCTACACCTTACATAATTACGTGTTGTCTTGAAAAAAAAAACAGTTTAAAGCAGTTTCCAAAAATGGTAAGACAAGCCACGGGTTTTAACAAAACGTGGTTCAAGAACCCCATAAAACGTAGTCCTGTCCGCGTAGATTCCAAGGTGTTTCTTTCACATTCCGAATCAAAGGAAGAAGGAAAAACTCCGTGATCCCAAAGAATGTTCGCTTTTGGTAATTATTGAAACAATTCCGAGAATTCGCTCTCACCCGATTGTGTGAAACGAATGAAGGGTAATGAGTTTGAAATTGTTTTTATTTTTTGTGTGACTTCCATTAAAGTTCGTTGGTACTCATCGTATGTAATTTCATTACTCATGTGTCTTATTTTGGGTTTCGTACCCGAAAGGGTTCCGGGCCCTATTATTATTTAAGCCTCCGCTTTTCGTCCGCCCGTCCGCTCTGTCTGTCTATCATCATTATCATCTCCCAAGCACTACAGCACATGCAAGCAGTTTATAAAAATAAAATTAATGTTCTCGAACACAAAAACAAAAATCGATTCTGAAAAACGGTCATCCATCCTCAACCTAAACCACGGCACGACAGCTGAACCTTGCATAAGAAGACCCTAAGAATGATGTCATTGCATTGGAGTCCAAAAAAAGTCTCCTTTATGTTAGGGTTTCCCCTACGGACCCGGATTTAAAAGAACCCTGTGGTTACCCCAGTCGTTTATTGTGTCCGTTTTGTCGAAAAAACTGGTCGTAATAACATTATCAAGTAAGAAGGCACGTCATGATCTTTATGACTTAGTCCTCAGACTAAGAAGACTTAGTCCTACACAGTATTTATATAACTAGGTGTATATTAACTAGGATTGGACACCAATATACAGTATTAAATAATAAACATTCGATAACAGGTATCATAGAATATAGTGCTATAGAACTAACGGAACATAGTCTGATAATTGTCTGTATTTATAGAGTACCAAACTCATGTATCACTACATTTTATAATGTTTTGGAAAAATTGTTACGTCAAATTTGTGATAATACTAATAAGAAAATTGTTTTGTGCGGAGACTTTAATATAAATATATTGAAAAAGAATCGGCAAACTCTGGACTTCGAAAATGTACTTCAAAGCCATAACTTGAAACTAGAAATAAAAAATCCAACTAGACTTATCAGTAACACTTGCATCGACAATTTTGCTCACAATGCTTTCAGATGCAAAAGTGAAATAATTGAATTTGGATTATCAGATCATACAGCGCAATTGTTACATTTTCCAGTTAAAAAAACTTGTGTGATAAAATCTTGGCGTATTAGAAGACGTGATTGTAGTAAGGAAAACCTCATAAAATTTAAAAACTGCATTAACAATTTGACCTTTGCTGACATTTATCTGACAAATGACCCAAATGAAGCTTATAATCGATTTCTAGAATTATTTCTATGTTTCTATAATTTGTGTTTTCCTTACAAAGTTATAACTAAATCTTTGAATAAAAAATCTAAATGGATATCAAAAGGTATTAAAACATGTAGTAAAATAAAAAGAAAATTATTATGGCAGTATAGAGCCCAACCAACAAAAACAAACAAACATATTTTTAAACAGTACGCTGCTAAGTTTAAAAAAATCATTTACCTAACTCAGAAGTCACAAAATAATCATTACATAAATACTACACAAAACAAATCAAAAGCCACATGGTCAATTATAAATAAATCTAAATTTAATTTTCCCAAAGAACCCATTACTGAAATATTAAAAGATAAGACTAAAATTAAAGATCCTACATCAATTGCTAATATTTTTAATGACTATTTCATCGACCAAGTAGCACAATCTGTAAATACATCTAATCTAAAAAGTAATAAAGCACCCTTGAATCACAACATTAGCAGTAACGTAAATTCAATTTTCCTTGCCCCTACAACTCCAATGGAGGTTGATAGAGAAATAAAGCAATTAAAAAATACCCAAAGCGTGGGTTGTGATGGTATCTGCACCAAAGCTATAAAGCATGTGTCAGAGTCGATTGCAGCCCATCTAAGCTACATTATAAATCTATGCATTTCCAATGGAATATACCCAGACAAACTTAAAACATCAGTTGTTATTCCACTTCATAAGAAAGATGATAAACAAAATATGGGAAATTATAGACCGATAGCTTTGATCCCCATCTTCTCAAAATTATTTGAAAAAATCATATATAGTCGACTTTACAACTTTTTAGAAAAATTTAATATTTTGGTAAGTGAACAAAAAGGATTTCGCAAGGGTAAATCTATTAACGTTGCTATTTATGACTTAATCAAAACCGTTCTGACTGATATGGACAAAAAAAATCCAATATGTGCTATCTTCATGGACATGAGCAAAGCATTTGACTGTGTTGACCACAAAGTATTGCTTCAAAAATTATACTCGTACGGGATAAGAGGTAAAGCGCTCGACCTAATTGCTTCATATATTTCTAACAGAAAGCAAGTAACAGAAATTACACAAATATGCCAGAGGACACGTAAGGAGATCAAATATAGATCCCATACCAGAACTATTGAATTGGGAGTCCCACAAGGTACTGTTCTGGGTCCCCTATTCTTCCTAGTATACATTAATGATCTCCCTAGACACGTCGAGCAACCAATGGTCCTGTTTGCGGACGATAGCACAGTAGTTATAAAATTTGACAAACAAAATGATTATGAATATGAAATAAATAAAACACTTAACACAATAATTCAATGGTTAATTAAAAATAATCTTAAAATAAATATGGACAAAACCAAAATAATGCACTTTTACCAAAGAATCCAACCTAAAAGTATTAATGTTAATTATGACGGACAGATAGTACAGTCTGTAACAAGCACTAAATTCCTGGGAATTGATATAGATCATAATTTTTCATGGAAAACACATTTAAATAATCTCTCTAAAAGAATTAACAAATCCTCATTCGCTCTCTACAAACTTTCAAAAAT
The DNA here is from genome assembly GCA_949316265.1 of Diarsia mendica. Classification (NCBI taxonomy): domain Eukaryota; kingdom Metazoa; phylum Arthropoda; class Insecta; order Lepidoptera; family Noctuidae; genus Diarsia; species Diarsia mendica. The sequence goes on along the minus strand of OX438910.1, from coordinate 11,113,680 downwards.
TGTTAACAAAGAAGCCGTCTTAACAGCATATCACGGACTTGTAGCACCGATATTAAGATATGGAGTAATATTTTGGGGCAACTCGGTAGACAAGGAATTTGTATTCAAAGCCCAGAAGAAATGTATTAGAGCTATGTGCCATCTAGATAATACTACAAGTTGTCAACCTTACTTTAAAGATTTAAAAATTCTTACATTACCTTCCCTGTACATATACGAATTAAATATATTTGTGAAATCGAATCCAAGCTATTATAAGACTGCCTTTAAAAGCTATTACAGACAATTACGTGACAAAAAAAAGTTGGATGTAGAAATACCATATGGGGAAACGGCACTACTCAATAAAAGTATAATTTGTATGGCATCACTGATTTATAACAAACTGCCCGATGACATTAGGAAGTTGCCTACCCCTTTATTTAAAAAGAAATTACACACTTTCCTAATAAAAAAGTGTTATTATAATGTAAAAGAATATTTAGAAGATACCGACATTGTATTTTAATTATAGAATTTATTTGTAAATTGACTAAATGTGACGAATATTAAAATTACTATGACATTATTAATTTCCATGACATTTACTTACATTAATTATTATTTAACATTACTATTTCGAATCCAATTTAAACAATCAATAGACTATTTATATTTTGAATGACATAGTAATTTAATAAAATCTGATTTTGATTCTGTCATAAATTCTTAACAATTATATTTGCACACCTCGTATGGTTATAATACAGTGAACCATAAAAACGTTTGTAACATCCTCACTACCTGTTTTATGCAAATAAATGATTTGTATTTGTATTTGTATTTAGTATTTATCTGTGCTCAAATTAGTTAGACGGTGAGTAGTGGGCTAGCTCACCATCCGTCCGTCTTACGTCGATAGGCCTGGAGCGACCGCCAATCTGTCCTCCACAACCCAGTTAGTATATAGTCCTCCTGACCGTTTTTTGGCCACGGTAGCCAATCATAATGGAGATTAGCCATCGGCACGGGAGATATTATTGTGCACAAGTGTGTGCGCAGGCACAGGTGCACTCCTGTTCCTTTATCTCTCATAGTCCGATGGGACGGCAATCCGACACGACCGGAGAGAGATCAGGCGCAGAACCTTCGGCTTAACGTGCTTTCCGAGGCACGGGGGTATTATACCGCCAACTTCCAAACTCCGGCCTACTACTGGGCTAATGAAAAACCCAATAGCACTTTTTGAACCCAGTTAGTACTGAGTAATACGATACCCCTTGGTAAGACCGGTTGTCAGACGTTTGTGCTACTGACTATACCTGTTACGACTCTCAAAGGTCTACAAATTACAGCCGTATACCTAAAAGCTCACCCACGTTTCGCTAGCTATGTTTCAATTCCCATGTAATAATCACAGGTGTCTAGGAACCTCCTTGCATTTCCATCTTCGTCAACACCACACCGCTCCTTAGTATCGTGACTATACCTGTTACGACTCTCAAAGGTCTACAAATTACAGCCGAGACCAACGTTTTCTGAGCCACGGGCGAAACTCGTTATAAAATGGGTGGTCACATCATCCACTAACCAACCTTGGCAATCGCGGCTTAACCTGAAGATCAACCCGAGCTATCATTGTTAAGCCACGAACTATCTAAAGGATCGAAATGTAAATAATAAGAAAACCGGTTTAAAAAAATTAAAATAAAACATTTTTGACAAAACTGCCTAAAACACCTTAATTTATGGATCCTTACATCCGATCACGTTTTTGTTTTAGTTTTTATACAAGGTGTAACATAATAGCATGACTTCTCGTGTGATCTCTTGGACCATGTAACTGAACAACTTAATTATGCTAGGAGTTCTTGCCTGTCCAAAGAGATCTACGCAAGGGAATGGGCAACTACAGTACACTCACAGTTATTATGTCTTGTGACTGCGACTGTAGTTCTTTTTTTTCTTTTTATTGTGATTTTGATTCGCAAAAGCTTTTTTTCTTTATTTCGTTGCCCCACACTAGGAATTTCTCCTGTATCGTGGGTGCGTTTACGAACATTGAAACTCAAATACACAAACACCCAGACCCGAAACAACTATCTGTAGGCCATACAAATATTTGTTCCGGGCGGGGATCGAACCCGCGACACGCAGCGCAGCAGTCCAATCGCTCAGCCACTGCGCCAACCGTGTCGTCTTTGTGTATGAACTGACGCGATCAGAATTTATTACTGTATTTACACTTTAAAAAGTACTGCCTCATGCCTGGCAGTCGCCAGTGCTAATACTGAACGAGAGGTCCTGGTTCTATTTTCAGGTCGCGCAAAATTTTATTCGGATTTTCCATCATAAATGTGTAGACACACATTCCTGCCCTTCGGGAACTACTTTAGCCGTGCCTCTGTGTGATTCAAAAAAGGAATTAATAACCAAAGGTTTTGAACAAAAGTTGATCAGTTACATAGCCTAAATCAACTAAAATAGTTCATCCTTTTATTATGTTAGACCCTGTATAAAATACCATAAACGTGATTAATTTAAAATACCTTTTCGATATAATTTTGCCCATCAACAGATGTTTGATCATAAAATAATAAAAATTAAATAGCATTTTTATGCAAAACGGTTGATTTCCATAGAAGTTTGGTTTGATTGACGAAAACCGGTTTTGGACGTCAAAAGCCAACAACCGAATCCTATTCTGACCTTTAAAAGTTTGCGGTTTTCCATCAACACGTTTAATCATCATTCGGCTTGTAATTTATTGAATTAGCAAAATGAGCGCCGGTTATCCGGATATAACCGTCACTTTGTTTTGACTACGCACAAATGATAGACATTTTCTCATAAAAGTTGGAATTTTTATTGTGCTAAATATTGTTTTAATTGACTTTTTTAATCTATTTCAGGTTCAGGGTCCCAGTGCGACACCGCGGCCTCGACACAAAGGGCTAAGAAGGAACATGGGTGATTCTTAGGCCCAGATTCAGAGACCACACTTTGACTTTACTACAACTTTACTACACTTTTCTTTTGTAGGAAATTAGTTTAACACGAAGGACTACATTATTTAAACGCATAATAATGCAAAGTTTACTTTGAGGCCAAAGTCATGATTATCGACTACTTCGCCTTTACTAAGTAAAGAACAGCTTGAAGTAGATCTTTCCATCAAAGTAAAGTCAAAGTGTGGTCTCTGAATCTGGGCCTCAGTCAGTAGAAGAACACTCCCTTCCGCTCTGCCCAGAGCGGGAGGAGTTATTTGATGATTTCCCACCACCCAATAAAAAAAGGTGGGGTGGGCTTTGAGGTTCTTTTTGGTAATAGTTTTGGGAGGAAAACACGTGATTTGCATGACTGCTTCGTTGCTCTAGTGGCAACAATCGCTACTGCAAAGGTCGCCAGTAATCTTCGAAGGATTAGGCAGAGGGAGCAACAAATGTACCCACATTTCGCCAGTTATGTTTTAAGCCATGGTCCGGGGTGAGAGGGAATGGGACGACGTCGCCTCCTTTTGCGAAGCAGTGATGCTAGTGAAGGAGGTTAAATCAAATGAGAAGTCATTTGATGATTTCCGTACATCCAAACAAAGAAGGTGTAAAAGATTAATACCAATTCACAAAATAAAAATAATTTATGACAAAAAACTGTAATCCCACATGCAAAAAATGACACATATTCTTTCTGAACATTTATCAGAATGCCACTTCATATTCTGAATCTATTTGCACATAATTAATTACATACATACTACTAATTAAATCTTTACACCTCACAAATCAGCAGTAAAAAACTTAAAATATTCATATCACCTTGCATAAGGTGCTAAAAAATCTGTTACATTTTGACATAATCTGTTGAGCAAATGTTTTGAGAGCATACCTCAAATAAACTCTCTCACCGCAATTAGCTTGCTTAATGAGTTATGTCATTTGAAATGTACACTTTGAACTGGTTTAGTTTTTTTGTTGTTTAGTAATTATGAATTTTAGCTAGAAGAAGCTTGTGGATCTTTTGGGTCACCCGCGCTTGCTCCGGTTGATCTGTGGATGGGTGACCATTCATTACATACCAAATCCCATCTGTGTCTCGGATAGTACGTTAAGCCGTTAGTCCCAGCAGCGGTTATTATTTTGTAGATCTTTGAAAGTCGTTACTTACAGTCAAAGGCCCGAAAATCTGACAACCAGTCTTTTCAAGGAGTTTCGGCTGCATTAGCAATTTCTAAATGGGATGTGGAGGTCAGACTGATAGGCAGTCGTTCCATGTAAATATATATCCAGCTCTATGTAATATACTGGTATTCAGCTGCATCTGGAAAGTCTGGAAGCCAGCCCCAACATTGTTGGGAAAAGGCTAGGCAGAAGATGATACGCCAGAGCGCCATTTTGTTCGATTAAAATGTATGACTGTGTATCTTGAACGAAGCCGCGGGCAAACACTAGTGACGACAAGAAATAAATCTTTGCTTCTGCCCCAAGTTCCCCTACAAAAATTCCCTAAAATTTAAATCAAATAAATTGCATTCCAGACGTATCCTTCTTTGAAGCCAAGTCGCCGCACTTGACACCGTGTCAGTTGCAATGCAGACACTGACACGTAGGGCACGTCCCGTAGACGTGGTTTACTAACTATTGCATTTGTTATACGTAGAGGAAACCGCTCAACATCTGGGATCGTAAGCAGCATGCATACAAGAACAACAACAACAACATTCATTTGCATTTCTTTTGTATAATTTTTTGTATTTTTGCCAAATTTATAAACGCAATTTTCTTTCTGTCTTGTGCACTAGGGTGTGGTCATATTTCAGGGTGTGTTTCAGACCACCAAGCTGACCGACTATAATATCCATGAGACCATCATCGAAATCGAGAAAAATTTCAGCTGTTCGGTCATTAATAGTCAATATCCACATCCGACTGCTGGACTTTTCTTATGCCAATCTCCACGTCCCTATGCCAGTCTCAGGCCCGTAATCCACCAAAGCGGAGACGAGCAGAGCGGAGAGGAGATGTGCCAAATTCGACCAATCACAGGAAAGGCGAAAGACCAGATATAAGTTTTAACTAATGTGATTGGCCGATTTCCGCACATCTCCTCTCGTCTCCGCTCCTCTCCGCTTTGGTGGATTACGGGCCTCATCCAGGTTTTTTCCAATGGTAACTGCACACACACACACTTCCACACACACTCACACACATCACACACACACACGTGGACTCACATTCTTTTTCCCAGTTCACGGATGCCAATTTCAATTTAATTTTAAGAGCGCTGTCACAAACTTTGGGCGATTTGCCGAAAATACGTACTTTTACAAGTCCTGGACACGTCTTATTTATAGATAAAGGCATAATATTTCAATGAAAAATTATAAATCTGACTTTGTTTTAGTTTGTGTCCTGATTAGAATTTCGTTTTGAATGTTAATATTTCGAGAAATAGCAATTTTCCGACACCCAATTTCGAGCAAACGTAAAACATCTGGTTTTTCCCTGCTACTTGTGACAAATTGGCAACACAGAAAAATCTGAAAAAAATGTCAAAATACTGGTTATATAGTCCTGAAGTTTTTGTCCTGATTAGAATTGAGATATAAATGGAATCGCAGCAAAAAAAAAGGATATTCAAAAGCAATACTGAGCCAAAATTTATGCGTTTTAAATATGGTTTAAACATAGGATAAAGATAATATTAACAAAAAAAAAATAGACATACTTATAGTACAACACTTTACCTTCCCTAATTATATTTTTTTGGAATTTTACGCCCTCTCATTTTTTTATTACGATTTTCCAAAATAATGCCTTATTACTAGATGTACGGCCGCCATATGCTCAGTAACGCCTGAGGGCTCGTGGAGGACGGACCTATGTCGCTCGCGCTCCCGCGCGCCTTAGTGTGGGTTACGTATACGAATACAGGTAGACCAGAGGTTGTCAACAGTTTAAACGTAAGTATTCTTGTAATATAATATGATAAAATAAAATTGTAGTCATGTTCTATGTTGGAAAGGAACGCTTTGCGCAACCTTACTATAAAGTTTATTCGTAAATGATACTTTACTGGTCGATAAAAAATCATAGAAATCTTTATTTTAGAAATAATGGGGAATCTTTCGAATGTTGCATTGAAATATTCACTTCTAAGAATCTTTCGAGAAAAAACAAATCCAAGAAGGCGGCTGGGAAAATTTTAGGTGTTTCCGTCATGGGTGTCGTTTTGATGGTTTTTGGGGTCGCTGATTACGAAAATGAGGTCAAAATGAAAATCCAAGATGGCGGCTAGGAAAATTTTTGGTTATTCCGTGATGGGTGTCGTTTTCATGGTTTTTGGGGTCGCTGATTACGAAAATGAGGTCAAAATAAAAATCCAAGATGGCGCTGACGAAAATTTTTGGATTTTTCGTCATGGGTGTCGTTTTCATGGTTTTTGGGGTCGCTGATTACGAAAATGAGGTCGAAATGAAAATCCAAGATGGCGCCGACAAAAATTTTTGTTTTTTCCGTCATGGGTATCGTTTTCATGGTTTTTGGGGTAGCTGATTACGAAAATGAAGTCAAAATGAAAATCCAAGATGGCGCCGACAAAAATTTTTGTTTTTTCCGTCATGGGTATCGTTTTCATGGTTTTTGGGGTCGCTGATTACGAAAATGAGGTCAAAATAAAAATCCAAGATGGCGCCGACGAAAATTTTTGGTTTTTCCGTCATGGGTGTCGTTTTCATGGTTTTTGGGGTCACTGATTACGAAAATGAGCTCAAAATTAAAATCCAAAATGGCGCCGACGAAAATTTTTGGTTCTTCAGTCATGGGTGTCATTTTCATGGTTTTTTGGGTCGCTGATTACGAAAATGAGGTCAAAATAAAAATCAAAGATGGCGCCGACAAAAATTTTTGTTTTTTCCGTCATGGGTATCGTTTTCATGGTTTTTGGGGTAGCTGATTACGAAAATGAAGTCAAAATGAAAATCCAAGATGGCGCCGACAAAAATTTTTGTTTTTTCCGTCATGGGTATCGTTTTCATGGTTTTTGGGGTCGCTGATTACGAAAATGAGGTCAAAATTAAAATCCAAGATGGCGGCTAGGATTTTTTTTTTTTTTTCAGTCATGGGTGTAGTTTTCATGGTTTTTGGGGTCGCTGATTACGAAAATGAGGTCAAAATTAAAATCCAAGATGGCGGCTAGGAAATTTTTTAGTTTTTCAGTCATGGGTGTCGTTTTCATGGTTTTTTGAGTCGCTGATTACGAAAATGATGTCAAAATTAAAATCCAAGATGGTGGCTAGGAAATTTTTTGGTGTTTCAGTCATGGGTGTCGTTTTCATGGTTTTTGGGGTCGCTGATTACGAAAATGAGGACAAAATTAAAATCCAAGATGGCGGCTAGGAAATTTTTTAGTTTTTCAGTCATGGGTGTTGTTTTCATGGTTTTTTGAGTCGCTGATTACGAAAATGAGGTCAAAATTAAAATCCAAGATGGTGGCTAGGAAAATTTTTGGTGTTTCAGTCATGGGTGTCGTTTTCATGGTTTTTGGGGTCGCTGATTACGAAAATGAGGTCAAAATTAAAATCCAAGATGGCGGCTAGGATTTTTTTTATTTTTTCAGTCATGGGTGTAGTTTTCATGGTTTTTGGGGTCGCTGATTACGAAAATGAGGTCAAAATTAAAATCCAAGATGGCGGCTAGGAAATTTTTTAGTTTTTCAGTCATGGGTGTCGTTTTCATGGTTTTTGGGGTCGCTGATTACGAAAATGAGGTCAAAATGAGGTCAGTGGGTCGTCATAGGGGCGGATTTTTAGGAGTTGGAGTATACGCTTAGGGGCACTATGAGCAGCAAAGAAAACACAAAAAAAAATTTTGTTCAAAAAAAATTTCGGGACTTGGTAAATTTTCCTGTTTTTCTTTTTTTTTCAAAAATGCCTCATTTTTTTTTGTTTTGTGTTGACCTTGACCATAGAAATTATTTAGGTTTTGAGAACCATGGTCCTACGACGCACCGTTTCAGAGTTTCGGTCCTACGAATTTTACTTCGTTTCATCTAGAATGCTCTATATTTCCAAAATGGTAGCTCGGATGAAAACTTTTTCTGGAAAAGAATTGTTGCTCTAGTTAAAAACTATGAGATGGTGTAAAAAAACCGCGACAAAGAGAGAGAAAAGAAATATTTGCAAAATTTTTCGGGGCACAACAGTAAAATTTTCAGAAGTTTTTTTTTTTCAAGATTTTGGCTATTTTTATTGCAGCATCTTGTTAACCTGGTCCATTGAAACCATTTTAGTTCTGAGACACATGGTCCTACGACGCACCGTTTCCGAGTTATGGTCTTACGAATTTTACTTCGTTTCATCTAGAATGCTCTATATTTCCAAAATGGTAGCTCGGATGAAAACCTTTTCTGGAAAAGAATTGTTGCTCTAGTTAAAAACTATGAGATGGTGTAAAAAAACCGCGACAAAGAGGGAGAAAAGAAATTTTTGCAAAATTTTTCGGGGCACAGTAAAATTTTCAGAAGTTTTTTTTTTTTCAAGATTTTGGCTATTTTTATTGCAGCATCTTGTTAACCTGGTCCATTGAAACCATTTAAATTCCGAGACACATGGTCCTACGACGCACTGTTTCCGAGTTATGGTCCTACGAATTTTACTTCGTTTTATCTAGAACGCTCTATATTTCCAAAATGGTAGCTCGGATGAAAACCTTTTTTGGAAAAGAATTGTTGCTCTAGTCAAAAACTATGAGATGGTGTAAAAAAACCGCGACAAAGAGAGAGAAAATAAATATTTGCAAAATTTTTCGGGGCAAAGCAGTAAAATTTTCAGAAGTTTTTTTTTCAAGATTTCAGCTATTTTTATTGCAGCATCTTGTTAACCTGGTCCATTGAAACCATTTAAGTTCCGAGACACATGGTCCTACGACGCACCGTTTCCGAGTTATGGTTCTACGAATTTTCCGTCGGTACGACACCCATGACGGAAAAACTAAAAATTTTCTTCGGCGCCATCTTGGATTTTAATTTTGATCTCATTTTCGTAATCAGCGACTCAAAAACCATGAAAACAACACCCATGACTGAAAAACTAAAAAGTTTCCTAGCCGCCATCTTGGATTTTAATTTTGACCTCATTTTCGTAATCAGCGACGCCAAAAACCATGAAAACGATACCCATGACGGAAAAGCCAAAAATATTCATCGGCGCCATCTTTGATTTTTATTTTGACCTCATTTTCGTAATCAGCGACCCCGAAAACCATATAAACGACACCCATGATGGAAAACTAAAAAATTTCTATGTTACTTATATTTGTATTTCATTATCACACACATAAAATAAAACATTCCATAACTTGTATTTTTTCCCAATTCAATTCTAAGTAAACCGCAGTGAAACGTGTTACGCACCTCTGCCTCTGCACGTGTGTGTATGAAGAAGCGTACATCACGCACACAGGCGCAAGAACCGTCAGTCGCCGCTCGTTTCGAAGTTACTCGAGTTTGTAATAGCGCTCTTAATGCGACCATAATAATACATTTCCACCAAGCCAGTCGCTCTATGTAAAGTACTACCTAGTATTGCTTCATCCGATTAAAATAAAAGTCGATCTCAAGCGACCGTTTGGAAAAGTCTAGGTAGTGAAGAACAGTTCTAGGTGGGATTCCTGCCAACTTCTTCACTTTTAACATGTGCATACAAAATCTCTCCTTTTGTTTCTTTGCAAACATTGCACCACATTAACAAATGATATTAGTTAAAGACAATTTACCTTTGCCAAACTATGAATAAATACTATTTTAAATGAGAAGAAGGCCGTGGCTTTATCGATGATATTTAAGTAGAATAACCTTCGATAATTAAATGCTAGATATTTGACGTAAAGAATTTGCTTATTGATAGTATTTGCTCTTTATAGTGTTTGCAAAGTCGGTTATTTTTCCTGTTTACGTACTGTTTGACGTATTCAAAACATCTTACTTTTGGTCGACTTGGTCCTAGGTTCTACGATACCATTTATTCCTTTTCAGTATCCTTACATAGTATAAAACAAAGTCGTGTCGTGTGTGTGTGTGTTTGTTTGTTTATTTGTTTGTTTGTCTGTATGCTTAAATCTTTAAAACTACGCAACGGATTTTGATGCGGTTTTTTTTAATAGATAGAGTGATTCAAGAGGAAGGTTTTAGTATATAATTTGAACGACATCCACGCGGGTGAAGCCGCGGGCATCAGCTAGTTATTAATATTGAAAACGGGACAGTAACATGTTTACTTTTATTTCCGAGTTCCCGATATTTCGGCGCTGATAGAAGCATCATGATCATGGATAAACTGAATTCGTTTTTTTAGTGACCATGTCAGTTTAAAAACTTTTCAGTATGTTGAATATTGATATCTGTATCATAATATAACATAACATCACGCCTGAAATCCCCAAAAATGTAGGCACATGTGAACCCAATAGTACAGCTTCATTTCATCAGTTATGTTAATCCCCATGTAATAGGGTGCGAGCCTATTGACATCAACTGAGCACAGATCCATACTCCAGAAACCACATCGGCATTCCTGAAAGTTTTTTTTTTAGCAAGCCAAGTCAGAACCCATGGCTGGCATGAAAACTCTAACACCAGAGGCTCTAACCATACACTAAAGAAGATCTCATTTACATTCAATCTCAAAACTTATCTAATGACATTCCTTCGCTTCACACGCTCATACCATGACAGCCTTCACCCAAATGACAGCCCAAAACGTCACGGATGACAGTTAATAAATACTAACAAAAGAGCAAACTCATTACATAGATTCATCCGCCATTAAATCTAAATACAACTGCATAACGACATATTATTTGATCGTGGGTGCCGTTGAATGACCTTTGGCGCGTATTCTGAACTGGGCGTCTAAAATGGCCACTCTAGCAGATCACAATATGAATTGTGTTAAAAAGCAAAAATTGAACCTTTCTTAGTAGTAACTGCGTCTGTGACCATTTAGGGAAATCACACTAATATTATTAAGCCGAAAGTTTGTGTGTGTAAGTTTGTTACCTACTTCTTCACGTCTTAACGGCTGGAGCGATTTATATTTATAGAGATTAAAATTTGGTATGGAGTTGGCTGACACCCTGGATTAACACATAGAATAGTTTTTATCCCGATTTTTATCTTCCCGTGGGATAATTTTCGAGCTGTAGCGGGTGAAGCCGCTGGCAAAAGCTATAGTAGATCATAATAGGAAAATAATGTGAATTGCGTGAAAATTCCTAAAATAGTCACTGACGCAGTTAATAAAGCAAAGGGGAGTTATGAAAGGTCCATTTTACGCATTTTAACTATAAATTTTGAATTATGATCTGCTGAAGCGGCCATTTTAGACTCCGTGGTACGATTTAAAAACAATTAATTAAAATATAGGAGCTATGCGGAGTATGATGAATGGGTAACTATACTCTTCCTGTGTACATCGTAAGCGATGACTAAGGGGTCATAAAAAAGGATGGATAGGATTGTTCAAATGTATGTTGTAGTTGCGGATTGCGGAGTAGTTTATTTTAGTACGATGCAGCATTTCTTTTTTTCTACCATACTATTCTATTAGTAACAAAATACTAAAAGTAACAGTAACTGTTACTTTTAGTATTTTGTGTTATTAGTCTATAATTTTCCCACTGCAGGGACTCAGGCCTCCTCTCTAGGAGAGGGAATGTACTATAATTCACCACCACAATGTTGATGCATCATGCTTTTTATTTTAGGAGATTTATAAAAAAAAACTGTATGGCAAGTAAAATGCAGCGGTAAACTTAGAAAGTTGCAAAACTAGAAATGTCTTCTTCAAGATCCACTGTATTTTCAACTCGTTATTTATTTCACGCAATAAATGAAATAGGTATCAATGAAATCTTCTACCATAAAACTATCAAAGATTATTATAAAAGGTCAAAGAATCATCGTTAATCAATAGTTTATAGGACCTGCAATCATTCAAACGTCCTTTTGTCCGTTAATGACACTTGAGCACGGACTTGAGTCCTTGCCTAAATACCCTGACATCATCATCATCAATAAAAACAATAATTATCATAATTGCATACAAAATTATTGACAGTAAATAAATAATCTTCATCGCTATTGCATTGAGAAATGCATTGGCAATTTATTTTAATTAAAATATATAAACTTGAGTTTAAATTTACATTTAAATCTTCTTCAATGTTTCTAGGACACGTTAATGTTAATTTATTTCGTCAAACGATGTTATAATTCTTTAAAGTATCACGTAAGTCAATGAAGATATTAAAAATACGTTTAAAAAATTAATATAAAAGCTTTTAATGCAAAATATTCGTCTCAAAGTAAAATTTTGACAACACATCAAATAAAACATTTTTTTAAGGTCAATTACATAAATATATTCTAGATTAGAAGCTAGACAACATCATTAAAATAATTATAATAAAAGTAAATTAAAATTTCACGGTCAGAAAATTAATCTATACTAATATGTATTATAAAACTGAAGAGTTTGTTTGGTTGAACGTGCTAATCTTATGAACTACTGGTTGGAATTGAAAAGTTTTTAGAGTGTTGGATAGTCCATTTATCGAAGAAGGCTTTATAATATCACGCAAGTAACTATTCCACACAGACGAAGTCGGGGACAAAAGATAGATGTTTGCTAAAAAAAATACTGCGAGCTTAAATACTCCAATTAATATTTTTTGTACAACTCTAGCTGTTCTAGCTGTTCGAAATCTTTACTTATTATATACTTTACAAAAGAAAACATACTATACAGAAATGTCATCGCTTTAAAATAGTCACCAAACATATAATTTTATTGCTTTAGAATAGTCACCAAACACCAGAATACGCGAACACCATCGATATTACGTCAAACGCAATGTGTGTCAATGACGTTTACAACGATTACTGTTTCGAGAATACTAACGCAGAATGTTGGGCAGAAGGTATACTTGAACAACCTCTATTCGTAACAATAGATGCGAATTTGAGAGTTAAAAGACATTTGAAGATGTCATCAAAAAATATTTGTAGAAGGAGCTAAGGTTTGTAAAGTCAAAAATCTTTGAACAAAAAAAACGAAAACAAACAAAATAATAAAGAAAATACAGGGTGTAAGGGACACCGAAGCGGAAACGGTTACCACGTACTCAAAACATCATTCTAAGCCCGCCAATATAGGAAATCATCGGTTATTGAAACAATAACACTGTGTACATGGGGACCCCCAAGACAGTAAGGCCGATTATAGGAGTAGTCCTATAATCGGCCTTACTGTCTTGGGGGTCCCCATGTGAAAAGGAAAGGTTTCTATCAATTTCTTAATTGTTAAAACTTCTCAAATTAGAGTAGTCTAATTTGAGAAGTTTTAACATTGAAGAAATTGATAGAAACCTTTGATTTCTTTCGTAAAATTTGAATATCAAAAATAATTGAATCAAATCAGTTTTCGAGAAGAAAAAAGAAGGAATACGAGACGTAAGTTTCTTCAAATTTCTATTTTTTTAATTTCTTTTAGACCCAGTTCCTAAGATCTACGTAAACAAGCCATTACTATAACCGCAGAACATTATTTTGTAGTAGACCTTCGGTACGCACATTATTATGTAAAGTATGCTGCTCTGTTATACAATAGAAAGTGATTCGTTTTGACATTGAACTGATGCGCGGTAGACATAAAGTTCGATAGAAGCCTACTCGCTTTTAACGATGTACCTACGTGACGAGATTTTAAATTATACGTGGTTTATTTTTAGAACAAAGATTTATTGCCTAGATGTGACTAAGTTAAGGATAATAAGATGCTGCTAGAAATATGGCTGTATCCTTGATTTTAATAATAAGATGGCTTTACATGAGCACGTAAAACTATGTTAGAAAAATTGTTTCGAGAAAAAAAACCGAGGCTAACAAAAACTTCAGCGAAGCGAAGTGAAGTTGAAGTTTTTGTTTTTCCCTTCGCTTCGCTGATGACATCATCTTATTTGCACCGACTGCTACTGACTTACAAAAGATGCTCCAAGATCTGAGCACAGCAAGCCTTGAGGTTGGACTAATGATGAACCGGTCAAAGACTAAAGTCATGACCAACAGCACAAAAAGTAGGGTTGAGGTAGATGGGCAAGAAATCAACTACGTCGATGAGTACATTTATTTGGGCCAGCTAGTTTCCTTCGAAAACAGGCAAGACAGAGAAATCGACCGCCGTGTCGAGAACGCCTGGAAGAGCTACTGGTCCATGAAGTCGCTGATGAAGGGTGACCTACCTCTATCCCTGAAGCGCAAACTCATCGACATGTGCATTCTGCCCATCCTAACCTACGGTGCTCAAACTTGGTCCCTGACCGAGTCACAAAAGTCCAAACTCAAGGTTTGCCAAAGAGCGATGGAACGTAGCGTATTGGGTATCAAGCTCAGCGACCGAATTCGAAATACCACAATACGCTCAAAAACAGGAATCGCTGATGTGGGTAACAAGACTGCTGGGTTAAAGTGGGATTGGGCGGGCCATGTCTGCAGAATGCATCAGGACCGATGGGCTAGGGTCGTCACGCAGTGGGTGCCAGAGGACGGGCGTCGTCGCCGAGGGAGGCCTAGAAAACGCTGGCGTGACGACCTAGAGGCTTTTGCACAAGATTGGCCGGAGAAAGCCGCACGGAGAGAAGAGTGGCAGACTATGGGGGAGGCCTTTGCCCAGCAGTGGGACAATATAGGCTAACAAAAAAAAAAAAAAAAAACTTTGTTTGTGTTCGTTGAATTTTTTACCACCGACTTCCGAAAATAATGGTTTTTCTTTACTTTTTTTCATTTTTTTTTATTTTAACCTTTTAGTTTCGAAATTTAGAAGTTGATTTAAATTACCTATATCAGAACCACTACTAGGATAGATCACAAACCGCTTGATAGCAATCTATATCTATATCTAAGTATATCTATATCTATCTATATCTATATATCTATATCTATATACATATAATAAAACAGTAAAAAAACTGTGTCTGTACATTGAATATATTTAAAAAAAAATAATTGAGGGGGGTTTAGAAACAGTAATAGAGCACGAATCGAAAAAAAAAAGTCTGTCTGTTTGTCTGTGTGTCTGTTTGTCTGTGTGTCTGTTTGTCTGTTTGTCTGTTTGTTTGTACACGCTAATCTTCGGAACTACTCGACCGATTTGAATGGTTTTTTTTTTGTTGTATAGATATTAAGTCTGGCCAACATATAGGCTATAATTTATCTTGGAAACTTGAATACCTGATGCAGAACCTCAACAGACCAGCTTAACTATAAGAGATACAAAAATGGTACCATAGCAAAAATTGTTCCACGTGATGAGCATTTTCTGCAAAGAGAATAAATTCGAAGATCTGGAACACCTGATGTGGAACTCCAAGAGCCCAGCTACACTATAACATATATAGGAATGACGTCTTAGCAAGAATTGTTCAGCCTGATGAGCACACTCTGTTGTCGTATAAAATTTGAAGATCTGGAACAGCTGATGTGGAAGTCCAAGAGCCCAGCTACACTATAACATATATAGGAATGACGTCTTAGCAAGAGTTGTTCAGCCTGATAAGCACTCTCTGTTGTCGTATAAAATTTGAAGATCTGGAACACGAACAGCTGATGTGGAAATCAAAGCTATCACTAATTTCACTGTCACTCAATCAACTAGACAGTCACTCATCAAAATTTCCACGTGAACGAAGTCGCGGGCATCAGCTAGTATTAAAATATAACAATTATTTTTATTTTTTTAGTAAACTACATAATTATTTATATTAAAATGTAATCATTATTTTTAATATTAAAAGCTCATCTAAGTACATAATGGATAAGATAAACAAAAGCGGGTAAATTAAAAGCGCTTAACCATTATCCGTAAATATCAAAATAAATCTTAAAGAAAATTAATGGAACAATAAAACCAGAAAACAAAGAAATAAATATCGTTACGATTGCGTGATGCTGGAATTGAAAAACAAATCATTATACTATATTAATTGGTTAATATCCCGTATCTTCCGTTGCAGGGGTGAATAGGCAAGGATCTTGAAATAATAGGTCCATCGATTATTTTCTTAAGCTCGTCATTAATATTTAAAACGATACTCAAGTGTAAATCTCGTTTTATGCAAAGATTTAAAGCCAATACCCGGCCGGAGCCTATTACATGGGACTTAAACATAACTGTGTACTATTAGGTACACCTCTTCAGGAATTACGTGTGAGTGTTAATATACCGTAATTATCCTTCTGGTCATCTTAAATTTAATATAATTATTTCAAATATAAATGAACTAATCCGACTCGAAGGACCAACATTTATTCATTCAAAGCTTTTGCAAATCTTCTCTTTTCTATCCAAAACGACAAAACAAATACAACAAAGAATTCATAACAGAAAACTTTGCAAAAATTTCCATTCTATCATTGCAAACTTTAAATCGTGTTCTCAACAAAATCACTGAAAAACGATAGCTGACATCTTTCAGAGATCGGTCACGTATTTCCAAGCACTTTAGTACTTAATATCTTCACGTGTTCAATAAAAGACCATAACTGTATTGTACGAGTTATTATTTTAAGTAGCTCAACATCTTTAACACCTATTCATAATCTTGAAGAGTCGTTAATTATATTTCTTTAGCGAGCTCGTTACCCTATTAACAATACATGTTAATAATATAACGTGTGCTCTTACACAAAGTAAAAATTGAAAAATGATTTTTAATTATGATACATGGTACTGTATCATCATATCCTGCCCAGTCTTTGCCAGTTTCCAGTCTAGCCGGATGCAACTGAATGGCAGTATCACATGCGACTGCCTTTCCTGACACACACATGAATAATAGGATACCCCATAATAAGACTGGATGTCTTACTTGCTTAACATGGAGGAAACCTGGATGCTCACCCATTCACAGGCCTACCTTAGCTTAGCCTCGAAGGTTGACCCGTTGGTCGCTTACTATTTAGCCACAAGCTTCTATTAGATATAGAAATTAGACACACATAATTACTAAGATAAAAACACCATGTTTACGATTATGACTTGTCATATCTGCCTTTACTTTAGTCACGCTCATCAACTTAACTTAGTCCTTAAAGATTTACACGCTTCGAATTATTAGTGATTATGCGAGTGCATACATAAAATTAGCCACGTCTGGGCAATTAGTGTCTGTTTTTCTTTTGTTAAAATCCTTTTAATTTGTACTGAAGAGACTGACTGAGTGTTTCATTATAAAGTTCGCCTTTTATATATTATGGAAATTAACAGTTGATTTCCGAAGCAAATTCGAATTCTGTGGTGGAAATTGGTATTATTTGTGGGCTTTAATAATCACTGTTAAGTTCACGACGAAGATTGAGAGATGAACCAGACTCCTATTGACTGAACTGGATTTGCAAGGCAGAGGACTCAATAACTCTTATGGCAGACGGATATAATTATATTCTGAAGAAATTTGGCTGGATGGGTTTGTCAACTTTAATTAATAATGATACATGACCATTTAACAGACATATGATAATAAACAATAATTCAATGACAAAAGAGTAGAAAGTCAAGACGTAGCATTAGTGGATTAAAAATGTAAAAAGTAAATATCTATCTATTCAACAAGTCTACAAGTACATCTTTTAGAAACCAGGATCTCACAGGAAATAAGAACCTACATATTTTTGCACAACTCAATGCCAAACAAACCATTAATAACCTTAGGTTTTCAGATCCCATCTTTGCATAAATAATGACGGATACAGACATTACAACTGTTATCAGAGAACTAGTAATTAGCTCAAGGGAACTATAACAACTCCTAGAAAGAAACCTTCAAAATAATCAAAATGTGTCTTAAAGAATCTCCTTGTAAGAAAACAGAATTATTTATTTCGTCGGTTTCTTAGCTATCTTTCCAATTACATTATCTTTTCGTAAGTGATGGTTGAGGAAAACCCTGCTTACAAGGTTACAAGAGCCTTGTCATAGACATTGGTAAAAGGAAAGAGCGATAGCGCGTGACAAACATTGTTTAAAAATTGTGAATGAACGTGTCGAAGGCCTTCTTAAAATCTAAAATTGGTTAAAGGTTAACTTTTCATTGGTCGCGTGAACAAAAACGTGGAAAACGAACACGGTTGAACATCGGCCGCCGCCGACTATCAGTCAATGGCCGCAATGAGAGTATAATAGGGCTGTATGTCAATAGTAATGGCCAGACCTATTCAGCTCAACAGGTCACGTGTGGACTTTTAAGGGGTTTGAAAGAAACCGTAAAATTAAAATATAAATAAATACATAAATGTTTTTACTAATGATGAACTCGTGGCTAAATCTTTAGGTTAAGTAGAACTTGCCTAGGTTGGTCCGTGAATGGGTGACCAACTGACCATTACATACTGAGTTTCCTCAATGCCTCTTGAAGCACGCTAAGCCTGTATATAAATTTTAATTGATATAATATAGACATAAAACTATAATTATTGAGAAAAATGAGCATGTAATTTTCAAAGGATTATAAAATATTTTAGTCAAGAAAGTCTTTAATTCAATCGTCTTTCCCTTACTACTAAAAAATAAAAACAACAACACTTTCGATTCATTCTAAAACGTACTTGATAGCTCAAGAAGAGGGCCATATTGCACAATAGAACTTGTAAATAATGATGACAGTACAGTGGAACAAACGTTGGGGGTAACGCAACCTTGAGATGGCATAGCATAGAACAATGTTCCAGAACGAGAGGCCCACTTGACTGTTTCACCCCCAACACGGGCGGTCTTCAATTTATCACCAATTTTATATGACGAACAGAAATACATTGTGCAACTTATTGGTATCCGGGTTCAAAGGACCACTTTTTACGAAGGACCAATCAATTTACGCATCAAGATTGATAAAACAAAGCACAAATTCAATAGTTTCTTACTAAACCAACACTTGTTAATAGTACTGAAGGTCTAGTGCTAGCAATCACAGTCATTTTGTAAACACATGTAGCAAATGCATTACCTTACCTATTTGTTTATTTAACACTTAGGTTTCAATTTCTAAGGTATATGTCCCACTGCCAGCGAGTGACTGACTATCGACTACTATCTCGCTCAAAAAACTTACAACATAATATTATTATGTAGGATGTAGGTCAGTTACTAGTAAGAGACACGTTAAAGTTGTCGCTAACTAATGGTTCACACTGCTGGCGTAGCTTTGTTTACTAATTAATGGCATCGACAACAGCTATCAAAGAAGACACTCGCTTGACAGGTACAATACTTTCTAAGAGGCTCTTTGTTGGTACATACATGATACCAGCAAGTGACTAGAAGCGAGTAAATGCCCTTCAAACTGGCACATTCACTCGCATACTATCGACAACACTATCTGTATAACACACTCGCTATATCGTCAACTCATTTCGATGTAGCTCTTTCCCGCGTTTCGCTAATCGCTGACGGTGGAGCAGATACCGATGATGATAGACCGCTTCAATCGAACCGACGCGAGGTCAAGGTTGAGCTGTATATTGGTACCATTTGGTGCTAGTACAATAATACCGTGAGATACCCACCGGATGAGATTAGGACCTAAGGACCTCTTCCTAATACTTCCCGTTTGAAGGAGTGAGTTAGGAATTGATTCACGTGGATTGATCGTGGTGAAAAACATCGTGAGGAAACTGGCATGTTCTAGAACCAAAAATTCGAAGACATTGTGACATCTACAAAGCCGCACTTGGCCCGCGTGGTGAATTATAGCCCACTGTCTCTCACAGAGTACTGTCCTGTGTCCCAGCAGTGAGAAAATTTTAGACTGAATATAATATGATGGATTGACTTTTTAGTTCTATAGGGTTACTCTTTCTTTTGGTTAAATCCAATCTTAATAGAGATTAAAGTTTAGTTTGATAAAGACATTGTTATTTTTTTGCGTTAACCCTTGTTATAAGTAACTGTCTAGACAATCAGTAAAAGACAACCTCCGAAAGAAGCCTGATAAAACAAAAGCTTTGGCCTATATTTGAATTAGGAATCTCGTTCCAATGGGGAAGAAAACTGTCAAATAGTTCCACGTAGAGGGCGCTGTGCGTTGGCTACAAACAAACTGTCTAACTCCATAGAAATTGAACAATATCTTAATATTTTGTGACTTTTTTCAATATTATGAATCGTTGTGTAACCTTTGGATGCAAAGAAATAGGCGTTGTCAGATTTCCAAGAAATTTGCGCACGAAGAGAAAGTGGGAAAAGGCACTGAAACTAAAAAATTTCAAAACAAGTAATTTTTCGAGGTTATGTGGGAAACATTTCAACGAAACAAACTACGAGACCACTCTTCTAAGGCGACAGGTTAGTACGATACCTATTATTAATTCTGACTTTTATTAATAATTTGAATGTGTGGGAGAAACAAGGGTCGAACGTTGACTTGGTTTCTCCCACTTCAAGTCAACGTTCGCTCATGGGGGATTTAAGCCACACTGATATATGCCAAGTATTAACATTACCCAATATTGTTTCAGGCTTTCCACTCCAACGCAAAATTTTGAAGAAATCTGCTGTGCCCTCTATATTTTGTTGGAATGAATCACAGAGTGTCACCTCAGCTCGAACTGAGCGATTGCAACAGAGAAATGCAAGGCATTGCTTATTAGCAAGCCCTATAATATCAAAGGAACCACTGCCATCTACCAGCTTTGATCTTATTCCAG
The DNA here is from genome assembly GCA_949316265.1 of Diarsia mendica. Lineage (NCBI taxonomy): Eukaryota > Metazoa > Arthropoda > Insecta > Lepidoptera > Noctuidae > Diarsia > Diarsia mendica. The sequence continues at coordinate 11,092,950 of OX438910.1, read as the reverse complement.
ACATAAGAATTGGTTGGGTGGGGAAATGGGTTCTTTTCAAATAACTATACATTTTGTAACATTTTAACAAATGATATAATACCTTACTTTGTTTATTATTAGATCATTAAAAAGCAAAAAGTTAGTGAGTGAAGTTTATTTTACAACTTGTAGAACCATAATATTGCACAGAAAACAGCTAAAAGTCGATAAAATGTTAAATCTATTGTACTTTTCGACAAGCTCCGCTTTCTTTACTTGTTGCGTTGTTCCTCGTTTTTTCAATTCCTCCTTCAACTGGGTGATACGCCAGGTAGCATACATTGTGCAGCGACAAATTGAGTTAAAAAACCCGCGCAAATACTTGAAAAATCGTCCACACAATGCAAACGTTTATTTAAAAAAAATTGACATGTGTAGCCAAACACCAGCGCCATCTTGCGGCGAAGTTTCCAGGAAACAACCCCATTCGGAGATGATGTCAGTTCAATTAATTTAGTTTCAACTAAGAAGTATTTATATAAGCCTGCTTTATCCTAATAGACTAGACAAAGTCCTACTTTCCACTCTGAGAAGAGATAGACTGTTCTCAGAACACTTGCAAAGGTTAAAAAAGTATTACAGCTCATCCTTTTTGGCCCTTTCACCCATCTTCATCTAGGGCCTAGATGAAGATGGGAACTAATATCTTAGAAGGCCTAGATTCTAGGCCTTCTAAGATATTAGTTACGTAGGTACTTAAACACATCGTAGAGATTTATTTTAAAAAAAATGACCTTTTCGGTACCTAGAACTAGAACATCATATTGACATTTGCTCTTTTTTTACAATGTAAGGCAAGACAAGTCCAACTAATAATTAATTTTACTATTGTTTTAACATAAAAATAAACCTAATTACCCTTTTTATAGCTACAGGCAATCGAGATTACACTAACGACGTAAACAGTACTTTAAACAATGTAAACATAATAAAACAGCACACACACCTACTTGGTTTAAATTTTTAAAATGCTTTTGCTTTTTTCTTTTTTTATTTAATCAAGTTGAAGGGTGTAAACGAACTCTTCACGAAGCCGTCAACAAAGCATTCTGCTGGACCATCAAACTAAGTAACTGTACGCAAAACGAGATTAATCGCAAACTTCGGCGATCCTGACTTAGACCGTATATTGCATTGCGCATTCAATCGGAGATTATTAACAATGGAATATTGACAATGCTACGTTCCGTCGCTCTTTGGCAAACGTTACGTATGCGCTTCTGAACTGAGCTTCAGTCAAAGACCAAGTCCAATACATTAGTGTTTATACAAAGAAAAGTGCACTAGGAAAATGATCTTCTATCTATCTATTTATATTTATTTTATATTAAATAAAAAGAGAAGTCCTGACTGACTGACTGACTCATCAACGCCCAGCCCATACCCTTAGACCTAGAAAGCTGAAATTTTGCACAGAGGTTCCCTTTTTAATGTAGACAAGGAACAAGGCAGGATTCTTCGAAATTCAACCCCTATGGGAGTTAAATAGGGGATGAAAATCTTCATTTTCACGCGGACGAAGCCGCAGGCAAAAGCTAGTTAAAATTAAGAAAAAAATACACAGTTTTATAACCAATTAACCAAGTAAATCACATAAATAAATATACCGTTGATTTCTAAAAACCTAGTGAAGCTACATTAATTATGTAACAAGATGCATCTATCACTTGCTATGCAGCTCCCTCACCCAAGACCGAACCTAACTGTGCCCAGTGGGCTGAACGCACATATACGCAGAAAAAAATATATAAAAAAAAATTACACAGGTTTGCACTGCACAGTCTGCTGACGTCTAGCGGTTTTACTTAATCAAGTTGAAGGCTAATGTTTTTTTTTAGTTGTCTGTGGTTTTTTGTCTAGAGCGATGAGTGTGCTAATTGGTATGGGTATTTTGATGATCTTGGCTAGTCACAGAGTCATCAATTGGAATAGATGACTTTGTGAGTAATTAATCATGATGAAGTATGTTGTTTTCATGCTACTTAGGCTAATGGAGGATTTTAAGTTGACTTTTTTTTTGGTTTTGAATAAAGATCTTTTAAAATAATTGCGATTTTAATTTGAGTTTACTAGTGACAGAGGAGCCTCATTAATCTTTGTTTCAATGCTGAATAATTTCACCAAAATTGCGTTTTTTATCTAAATCTCTAATCTTTCTAATTATAAAAAATCTTGTAAACTAACATTTGATTTTGATATGACTTAAAAAAAAGAAAAGGCACAAAAAAAGGCACAACACCAGGAGAGCTGGAAAGAAATGGGGGAGGCCTTTGCTCAGCAGTGGGACACAATAGGCTAATTAAAAAAAAAAAACAGTGACTTAAAAGTACAGGAAGATCAAGAAGACAATACCCGAAAACTATGGTCATCATAAAATGTAAAGTGCTTAATGTTACTGGTACATCAGACATAAAATATATTATTAATAATACTAACAAGCAGTATCGTTGTGTACCTGCATTTATCTATCTTTATGTATTTTTCAATATTACTAAGTGTTTTGAGTGTATACAAATATATAAATAAGCAGATGAAATATCCAAGGACATCATTAAATATGGATTATGGAGGATGTCGCAGGTAAAAAAATACCGACCGATATTTATATCCTCTAGATTAAACAAAAGCGTTTATAAACATTACGAAGATTTAGCCGGATAAGCATACATAATTGAAAAAAAAAAACTGGTCCTTACAATCTCACGCTATTTGCAAAAAATTGGCTCTTACAAAAAGTGAGCGGAAAATCATCAAAATAAATATAATTATGAGGTGTGAAGGTTTACTTTTCACGCCATAATTATATTAAAAACTCAAATTATAATTATTATTATCATAATTATGTTTTTTTTTTCCTCAATCTCAAGATCGCAAATTAGATAAACCACTGATCATGTTTGTTCGCAGAACAATAAAAAATGAAGGCAAAAAATATATAATTCGCGTAATAAAACAATAGGAGTATGCGATAGACAATGACAGGATAATTATAGTTATTTCATTAAAACAATTTCTGTTTCAAGGAGCTTTTAAAGTATTCTATATTATACAAATTATTGTCTAACAATTAAATAATAGTTTTGAGTTTGACTTAAATACTACGAATTTCTAGCATAGGATTCTGGTTACTTACATAAAATTCTTACTAACATTTTTGACGTTACGCAAATAGAGACAGATACAGATGTAGTATAATATTAAGATTTAAAACCAAGATATAAACTCAAAAACCTGCTTAAAACTCGTTAGGTGGCTTGTCATCTCACACATAAAACCCAAAAAACAAGCAAAAAATTTCGGAACAAAGAACCAAAAAATTTCGACCGCACAATTTAGGACCACATTTTTCCGCAATCATATAAAAAACTAGCCTTACTACTAAAAATGCAAGCTGCGTCCACTTAGACCGGTTCAAAAAATCGTTTTGTCTTCAATTAAGATGCTCTCACCTCTGGGACTTTCCTTATCCGAGTGGAATGCAAAATACAAGGAAAAATTTACGTTTTTTTACGAATGTCGTGTTTTTTCCCACCCTTTTTTCTGGATTTTGAGACCTAAACGTGGTTGAGAGAGCACAGTTAAATAACCGGTTCTCGTTTCAATTTTGTTAGAGACGTAAATAATGATTGCTTGTCTTATGTAGCTACTAACTCACAGACACATAAAGCTATACGTTCCCATTCTGGTATAACATGGGCATTGTATAGATTTGAAATCGGATGAGTGTTTTTTGAAAAATCCTATTACCATGACATGTATAATTGGTAACTATGTAAAATAAATTTTGTATAGGGAAACTAAAAATGAGAAAATAAAAAATATTTTTTGCAAAAAATAAAACTGATTTACCTACCTACACAAAAAAAGTGAAAAATATATTTTCTTGTTTTTGAAGTCGGTTTATTTTTTTTAGATACTCCTTGAGATAATATATTTAAATTACTTGATAAATGGCTATTACTAAAAAAAAATATATAAACTAAACTAAAAGTAATTAGTTTGTTTCGATTTTCAGGTTACACTTGAAAATCAAATCCATAGCTTCCAACACAGGCTTGCGTGTCGTATCGATTCTATATAACAAACGATTACGATTACTGTCGGTGAGATAATCAAGTATTTTTCTCGCTAAACGTCAATTACGGGTGAAGCAAAAAAATTACGGAATCGTTTTATAGTGAGTGATAGGATTGTTTTTTATTTTATTGCGTATGAGCTTCTTTGGAATTCAAAGTCAAGGTCGATTCGTTTACTAATATTATAAAGAGGGAATTGTTTGTAAGTTTTTTTAATTGTTTGAAAGCACTTTAAGCTGCGGCTGCCCTTGGCAGATCTTTGACGATTGTAACTGGTTGTCAGTAGCCCAAAAGTCTGTCAACCAATAGTTTATACAATTTGACATAAATATAACTGCTCCGAATATGTCTGGGTGTGTTACTAAACTTCATCCAAAAAACCGACTTAAAAAAAAAAACAACACAAAAAAGTGAAAAATAAACTTTAGAAGAAAAATCAGATTCTGAAGTCGGTGACTTGTTTGTTTGATTTCATTCTTTTGCCACCGACTTCAGAAACTGATTTTTCTTCTAAAGTTTATTTTTCACTTTTTTGTGTTGTTTTTTTTTGAAGTCGGTTTTATTTTTTGTTAAAAAGTTTTTATTTTTCACTTTTTAGTGGTTCACATGTTCATGGGTCATAATGTGGCCAATGTGGTTTTTTTTATGAGTTTTGTTGATTTTTCAAAAACCGCTTGTCCGATTTGGATAAAAAAAAATATGGGACCATTTGGGAAGTATAGGTACCCTTTCCAACAAAAAAAGAATTTTTCAAATCGGTTAGCAAGTGACGGAGTTATGCCCGAACAAACATAAAAAAAAAAAAAAAATAACGTCCGAATTGAGAACCTCCTTCTTTTTTTAGAAGGCGGTTAAAAAGAGCTACAGATTGGCTAGGATGCGTCTGACGTGCTAAGGAAGTACCACCTAGTTGTGCCTGTTAAAAATGCAAATGTAGTTGCGTAATAAACAAGAACAAGATTGTGATCTTTTGTTATATTGCAACGTTAGGAGTCATTGCCTAGACGAGAAGTCAATACATAGATCATCATAATCTGTGTTTTTTTTTCTTTTGTGTCGTTGGAGTCTTCATCATCATCAGCCTATATTGCTCACCTGGGACTCAGGTCTCCTCTCTTGGAGAGGGATGGGCAATAGTCCGGGCACAGCGCACGTTGGTAAAAGTCACATGTCTTCGATTTTTTTGGTTCTAAGACACTCCGGTTTCCTCACGATGTTTTCCATCACCGTTTTGAGAGCAACACCAAATTAATTTGGAAGTAGACTCCAATGACACCGGATGCCACTCGATACCAGTTTATAGTCTATCTGACCTCCATCATCATCTCCATGACCTTGATCTATGTTACTTGGGTTCGCGCTACATTTTTTTTTTTCGATATCCTATGTCGATCGTAACGCTTTCATTCACTTCTTTTTCTTTAATATAATTCCTAGCAATCCATACATCGTGTCCTTGGTCTTCTTCTCTCTTTACATCCATCAAAATGCCGCAACTGGCACATCTTCTAAACTTCTACTCGCTCTATACTATATCCCAGTGGTCTCGAACGTCATAGAGCGAGATCGGTAGAATTGCCAGCTAAAATCGGTATATTTGTACCCGAAATCGGTATTTGACAAAAAAAAAATACAATATTCAATAAACTCCGTTTATTTATTTAAAAAAAAACTTACAGACTAATTTGTAACAATCATAATTATTTTTTATACCAATATTCTTTGGCCATAGCCGCGGTCATCTTCGAATTAATTTCAAAATCGTAACAATTAGCTGTATTAAAGAGTCGTTTTGAATGTACCTAGACCTAGAACTTAATTATCTGATTTTGTAGGGACTCTTTCGGTTAGCTCACTCTTCAAAGTTAAGAAAATTATTGAAAAAATAAAACCGAATTACTGTTTAATATACTAGACAGGTAAATTCCCGAGCGGGAAACCCCATAAAACATCGAATTGTAGGACACAAGGGTGTCAAGGGTATTCCCCAAAATATATGAACTACATTCTGCACTAGGTCCATACTATTGAGGGCTTCCCCATGAATGAAAAGGGTTGCCAACTCAAAAGTGTAAAATCGGTAGAAAAATCGGGTATTTCGGTATTTCGGTAGAACAGAGCCCATATCGGTAGAAATACCGAAAAATCGGTAGGTTCGAGACCACTGCTATATCCATTCTTGACCTCTGTCGAACTAATGTCTATAATGGTCACACCATTATCGACTTTCACATGGCTATCTGACCTCAACGACCATGTTCCTGGGCAACACCATACCGCTCGTTTAGAGTTGGTTCTCAGACTTTCGTCCTATTCGTAACGACTGCAGTCAAAGGTCTTCATTAATGAGAGCTGGAACCAACGACTCAAAAGTTTCCGTAAACAACATATTATATTAAGTATATTTCTGACAAAATAATGAATCATCATAAATACTATTTTAGTGATGGTAAAACCTATTACTTTAAAAACCAGTACTAAATGAATACCCGCAGGTGATTTCCTACTTCTGATGTTTTTACTAATATTCTCAATACTAGGAAACTATAAAACTACCTACTTAAATGGAACTAGGATGTAGGTAGATAATAGCTAAATATATATTAATGTTCTAAATGAGAAATTAAATCTGTCTGTTACCTTTTAACAACTTCATGACCTGACTGATAGACCAAACCGGTGTGAATATGGTATACTTTTCGCATAAGTAGCCCATGAACTGGGCTAGGACATAGGGAACTAGATGCCTCATTCAGGGCGGAGGACATCCATTAAGGATTCCCACATTGAGAAAAAAACAGGATGTAAATTAGGTAACTTCTCACACAAACAGTCTATGGCTTGGGTTAGGTTTTAAGTCAAAAGGATAAAGGTACTTTTCTATTTCAGTAGTGTGATGTCATGGAATAATTTCTGACACCCATGTTAATCCGTGCAGGTGGTCCCGGTTGTGAATCGTAGATTTTTGACATATTCCGGAAATTATTAGTACTAAAAGAACTTTTTTGTCCGTTTAGTTCAATTAAAATTCATACAGCAGATAGTAGAACTAAATGGATTTTTTTCTCCGTTTAGTCCTACTAGTTGAACTGAACAGTAGAACTATACGGATACAATGTTTAGTTCAATTAAAATTCATACAGCAGATAGTAGAACTAAATGGATTTTTTTCTCCGTTTAGTCCTACTAGTTGAACTGAACAGTAGAACTATACGGATACAATGTTTAGTTCAATTAAAATTCATACAGCAGATAGTAGAACTAAATGGATTTTTTTCTCCGTTTAGTCCTACTAGTTGAACTGAACAGTAGAACTATACGGATACAATGTTTAGTTCAATTAAAATTCATACAGCAGATGGTAGAACTAAATGGATTTTTTTCTCCGTTTAGTCCTACTAGTTGAACTGAACAGTAGAACTATACGGATACAATGTTTAGTTCAATTAAAATTCATACAGCAGATAGTAGAACTAAATGGATTTTTTTCTCCGTTTAGTCCTACTAGTTGAACTGAACAGTAGAACTATACGGATACAATGTTTAGTTCAATTAAAATTCATACAGCAGATAGTAGAACTAAATGGATTTTTTCTCCGTTTAGTCCTACTAGTTGAACTGAACAGTAGAACTATACGGATACAATGGTCTTAACAGGTAGTTAGTGGCCCGAAAGTCTGACAACCAGTCATACAAAGGGTAATCGTATTACCCAGTACTAACTGGGTTGTGGAGGTCATTTAGGTAATCGCTCCTTTGAAAATACTGGGATTCAGCTGCAACCGGTTTGACTGGTAGTCGACCCCAACGTAATTGGGAAAAGGCTAGTCTAATGTATCAAGTGAAGTCGTGTGCATAAGTTAGTACCAAATATACGAATAAATCTTTTCGCTAGATAAAGCCCGCATTTCGATGATAAATTCATGTGCATAATTCAGAGCCGTGGTTACCGATTTAACTCTTCAGCTATGTCTTTGTTGTTTTAGACCTTAGACTAACTATGTAGCTGAATATACTAATGTTATAGGGACGTTAAAGATCTCCGATTTAAAATGAATCACACTTTTCTTTTAAAAGCCGCATGTTTATTACTATGTATGTTTGTTACTTCGTCACGACCGTCTAAACGGCTGGAGCGATTTTAATAAAATTTGGTTTGGAGTTAGCTGACATCCTGGATTAACACATAGGATAGTTTTATCCCAATTTTATCTTCCCGTGGGATAATTTTCGAGTTGTAGCGGGTCGTCTACGTTCAAATATTTGGTAGGTAAAAGCACGCCGGATGCAAGTACTACGCACCTGACCTTTTTGAAGATCATCATCACCAATAAGGTCAGTGCCACTAACATCTGCCTTGTACTAATAACTAAATACTTTTAAATTATTTATTTTTTCTTTCTTTTTTTTTTCTCTCAAGATGAACATCTACGTCATGCCACGCTACAAGGCAGCTTAATGACATAACAGAGAACCTTCGATCTTCAACGATTCGTACCACCGTAATAAAGACTACAATTCGATGATAAATGATAAATCATTATTAACATACCGGACCGATACAATTCTCACGTAACCAACATTTTATTTCTGCATACTAATAGACCCAAGCGGATCCTGGGAAAACACGACATATTGACACCAGGATACTATGCATTGATGTCACGACAATCGAATGTAGGTTGCTATAGTGTTTTAATTTGTACGCGGATCTAGGGATTATGTTTGATCCTATATTTTGTGATCTCCTGGTAACGTGGATTTTAGGACCACTTTGAATTAACACTGGTCTACAAATGACAATAAAATTAATTAATATTTTAGTGGATAAGTGATTCTATAATACATATCTATACTTCTATACTAATATTATAAAGCTGAAGAGTTTGTTTGTTTGTTTGTTTGTTTGTTTGAACGCGATAAACTCTGGAACTACTGGTTGGATTTGAAAAATTCTTTTTGTGTTGGATAGTTCATTTATCGAGGAAGGTTATAGGCTATATAACATCACGCTACTACCAATAGGAGCGGAGCATAAATGAGAAATGTTGCAAAAACGGGAAAAGAACATTCCTTTCTGAGAGCTTCCGTTGCGTACGCTGCGAAAACGGTTTAAGTTACGAGAATATCATATATGAAGTAATTATTCGTCTTTAAAAGTTCTAAAAAAAAGTCCGCGACAGCATCTGTCTATCTTTTAAGATTGACTCACTGTAACCATTTTTTACTATTAAAATGTTAGGTTAAAATGAATTATTTTTTGCGAAGCTTTTTTAACCCATATGGTATTAATCTATATCTAAATAAATGTGTTTGTTAGAACGGAAATTTAATATAGAATATTTGTGCTCTTTACTCTATACAGTTTAAATAAATATCTTAGAAGATATCGCAATGTAAAAATATCCGCGCGGCACAATAATTCGCGCGTCGCAATGAAGTTACGGGGGATCTGGCTGGCCTACGGGAAATTCAAATTCAAAATATTTACTGCATCATAATGTTTACAAGCACAGGGTGCTATCGTATATTTAACACTTAAGGATGCCTATTGGTAATTTCTCTTTTTAATATAATCTAAGCTAATCTAAACCATCTAAACTAATATTATAAAGAGGAAAGAAAAGATTTATGTTTGTTACGATTTAGCTTAATTTCTGATGGATAGTCGATTTATCGAGAAAGGTTATACGCTATATTTATGTGACGCAGACGAAGTTGCGTGGGTCAGCTAGTTATATATATAAAGACATATTTTACACACAGATCCGCATAAACTAGTTTTGTATAGTTTAGTTGTTAGCCGTGCGTAAATATTTCGCTCAATCTGTTATGCTTTATAATTTATATATTATCTTAGCTACCCTGTCATTAAAGATAATTAAATTAGTATATAGTAGTTATGTGTTATCAGGGTATGATAATTTTCGTCATATTATATTTATGTCGCAGGTTTTTCATAAAATTAGGTTTTTGATCAAAAACTCAGGTTTTTCATCAAAAACCGGAAGATGACACATTTTAAACTCAATTTCATCATAAACCTGTAACAATCCAGACTAGTTCAGATTTTTGATCAAAAACCTGAACTAGTGTGGGTTTATAAAGTTCTTGTCAAAATCACGGGGTTTGCTTTGTTTTATGACAAATTTAAATGAAATAAATAAAACAATCCAATATCCTTTATGGGCGGCATGGGCACCGGGCCGTAGGCCGACGAAGGAGGCCGGCGGAGGCCCGGCACTTTGGGGACAGAAGACATTAGTGTTATATAATACGCGAGCGAAGCGAGCGCGCGTCGCGGAGTACTACTGGGATTTGTTCAATTCACTAGATTTGTTTAGGGAAATGATAAAACTGTTGTTATTTTATCTTCCTCCGTGGTTTGATCAAATCCCTTAGGTTTTTGATCAAAAACCTAATTTTATGAAAAACCTGCGACATATTATACATAATATTATATACACAATGCATTCCAATTGTTAAGATAGATGCGGTGATAAGCCAGTGTTGGTCAGTAAGTACTTACTGTGTTAATATGTATCGAAACAAAATTAGTGTAGGTATCCAATATAGAATACCTAGAAGGAAACTTGTTTAATCTATGTTAGGGAAATGTATACCTATTCAGTGGTAAAGATTTTTAACAATATTGACGAGCCTTTCGATTTTAGAACCTTATCCTTAAAGTGACATATTTTTAATAAGGAAAAAGTCTATACTGCTTTGAAAATGCGACCGAAAAGCTTGTATAATTTTATCGAAACGCTTGTAGAAATAAGAAATACTTCAACAGTGATTGACATATTTTGTCTAAGCTCTGGCATTTCTTATTCTGGTAGTAAGATTCGAATTATTCCCAATAGCCCCCTCTAGCCTTGTCCTCCGGGGTGACAGCTGGGAATTGTCTCCCAGTTGTTACCGTCTTACTAGCTAGATAAAGTCTAGACCTCTGTAAGCAAGCAATAAAAAGGAGGATGCAGTAACATCGCGAAATAATTGCGTAATTAGGACTTTTTAAATAATATAATAAGAATGTTATTAAAGAGCAAACGAAGATTCACCTTATTCAAGGTTACTAACAAAAGGAATTTAAGGCAAAATGGTTACGTCGAACTTTAACATAACCTTTACAATCTTACAGTTTTAATTCGATTGTAGGTATTTGAATAGTCGATGATGATCTCTAAGTAGATACACTCTTACAAAAAAAATCTCTTATAGATAAGCTAACAAGTTTATGGCTAATTACATATTTGTATCACCGTGTAAATAACGTATTAAGTATGTAAATTAATGTCATGGTATATTTGCAGAAAGATAGGTGGACGACAGTGTTGCCAACGCGAATAGGAACTGTTGATGGCTGGCACAAGAAACGGGAAACCTTTACTCAGTAGAGGGCAAAGACAGGCTGTAGAACATCGTGAAGAAATCAGCAAGCCTGAGAGTTATTTCTTGACGGTATTCAAAGGCAAGTCAGAGAAACAATGAGATCTAGCAGTACCAATATCTTTTTTTTTAAACGGTTTTATCATCTATAAGAACTGAAAAAAGAAGAAGTGGTCTAACATCGCACTGGATCGCGAAAAGTGGAAAGAGGGAAGGGAGGCCATTGCCCTGCAGTGGGACAACATGGGCTCATAATAATAAGAACACTTGGACTAATGAGACAAATCTAATGATACCTTAATAACCTTAATTGAAGAAATCGATCGAGTGGTTTGTAAGATATGAGGGAATGAAGAATATTACGAATATTATGCGAAAACAGGCCTCCCTTTACACAGCGAGTACAACAGCTCATAAAATTCGCAAATCTCAATCAAGACTAATAAAGAGCAGACAATCTTTATAAAGAGCGATGAATCAAAAGGAAGTCCCAGTTTTGCGTAGGTTCTATAATCACCTATTTATTGTCTTGACTCTAACTAAACATATACTGGTTATGATTTCTCTGTGCAACCTAACCTGGTTCGTATACGGTCAAGGCAATATGTGTTGAGCAAGATAGTAAACTGTTTAGAATACGCGGCTCGAAGGACCAGCGTATTTTGGTATGCGGCAGATTAGGGAACTTAATTTTAATGTACGGAGTTTGACGTATTTTTTGACAGTTGGGTTTGACGGCATCGCTATTGTGATATGTCAAAATATACTGGGCAGTTATTAAGATGTATTAATTATGTAGATTATAAAAGTGAGAGTAATTACGTTTTTGTGTGATCTGTTTTGTGAATATTATGTTGTTTTTGTTTTGTTTGAATACCGTTTATTTCCAAAAGCCTGTACATCAAATTGTTAAGTTTTGTGTTATAATAAAATTATTTTATTGATCCCTGAACATACTAATAGCATCTTAAAACAAAATATTTCAATATGTAAAACCTTAGACGAACAATAATATATGATATAACTATTTTTACTGGTTTATGTTATCATAAAAACATTCTCTGCATATTTACATATTTTTGTCGTAAATAGGATCGATTCGAAATCATAATAATAAACAAATTTTACCATATTATTTAATCAGTTACCTAAATATCTGTAGCATCCATGTATTACTTTTGATATAATAAATATTAGTTAAGTGATACACTGATACTGATACGTAACTCTAAAAGGTTTTATAGTTTGAAAATCACCGGTTTAGGGCTCATTACACTATTATAGAGTAATAAACCTACTACAAAAACCTTTGAAAAATAACTAACACTAAAATAAATAAAGCATTCATGAAAAATAACAAAAAAACAACTTACAAATATCTCCAACAGTAAAAAAAAACAAACTAAAAATCACCCACACACTCACACATAATTCAAATAAAAAACAATATCTGTCACTTCAATTCTAAAATTCCAAAATTAAAATGTTTATTTATTTATTTTCACAACTGCCACTCTTAACACTTTGAATTTCAAACCGCGTTCGCGAACGCTACATATGGTTGGTAGTCGGTAAATGACCATTGAGCCGTTCTATATCACCTGTTGAAGCTAGGGCTGTCACTTTTGACTCAGTCTTTCGAGATACTTTACACCTGACAGGAGCAACCGTAAAAACAGTCTTATTGTACCGAGTATAAAGTTCACTATAATTTTGATAGACTAGCCAGTGACAGCTAACCGCGAGTAATAGGGGGACTGCCCAGCAAACGTGTTTATGCGTTGGTTTTGATCGTGGATCATTTATGTATCATCATGTTGGGAGATGTATGGGTGACGTATTTAGTGACGTTTGATCCTAGAGGTTAAGGTTTATTGTGTCGTAAATACGGGTGGTTGGTATTTTCATTAATATTTTTTGCTGGGTGTGTTGAAATACTGCACTGTCACCTACCCCGTGTATGATATATATTGCACTTGTGTATGGCACACTTTTCTTTTTTTTATTCCCACGAAAAATATTTTTTCGGGAATAAAAAAAAAGAAAACCAGCTATGAATTATTCATAGCTGGTTAAAATGAAGTACACAATTATTTTGTAAAAGTATAGTTTTCGATGTCCGATACACGTTGTATTAAATTTAAATTCAATTAAATTCCCAGAACCTTCTATTTGAAGTGACACTTTTTTTGGGATGGGTAAAAAATGTTAACTCGCTTCAGGAGATAAGTGACCTGATCGCAAATGTGCATGTGTGTCAATGTAAAAAAAATGCCAAATAATGAAAACTTCTCCACATAAATGATAGTACTTTTATTGCTGTTTATCAGCAATTCGTACGAAATTATCCGTTGTTATTTTTTTCATTATTATCACCGTGTTAACATATAACACCCCGTATTCCTTACACAGTTCCTAAGGAAAACCTGTTACGGACTTACGGGCATGCACATAAGTGAAATAAAAGGTCACTGATAATAATTATACAATAGGTAGTTACACCTATTTGTGCATGTAGCAGGTGATGGTCGACTTAGTCGTGTCATTCACACCAAACAAGGGACAGGATCTTGATCTTGCATGTTTAATTAAAATTACTGCTGTTGAAAATAAAATGGTAACTTATTTGATAATTAAATCAGTTAATTTTATATACAAACTATCATTACTTACTGAAAACGGGATATTTACAAAATACAAAAACAAAAGTAGTAATTAAAACTAAAAGTTAATATTATATACAATGATAATATATGTAAGTATATAATATATATCTTGATCTTGCATGCTTAATTAATTTATATGTTATCTAGCTTTCTTTAACAACTTCAACACACACGCACAGTCATTGACATCTGCTGTCATTTGTTTATTACACGACTGCCCCAAAATCACGTATGTATTTAAGTATGTTTGTTTGTAAGTTTCTTTTTGGTCTTTCGATTCGCAGTGCTGTCAATGTCAATGCTTGTGTTTTGAAATAGAAAGGTAAGCATAGCTATGCAGAAGATGACTTTATTCGTTTTCAACTAGTACTAGCTGTCACTTACCTACGGAATATTTTATTCATTATTATATTTTATATTTTAATGCTGTTGCAAGAGCCATGATCGCTTGATGACTGGAGAATGCAGGTGGGTAGTAAAATAAATATATAATTTGTGAAAATTTCAACTGTTTGGCTATCGCGGTTCTCAAGATACGGCCTGGTGACATACAGATGGACGGACAGACATCGAAGTCTTAGTAATAGGGTTCCTGTTTATCCTTTGAGTACGGGACCCTAAAAAAAGTGTTGTTTAGTTTAGTTATAAACCGAGTAAGCTTAAAACAGTCTTAGTTTTGTTATTGTTCGTTCACAACTATCTTTTCTTCAGTTATCGTAGATGTTTTGTATTATTAATTATAGTCTGGTATCGTAATCATCCTCGGTCTCCTCTAAGTTAAAAAACATGGGCAGCCCTACACAGTGCATCTCCGCTTAAGCCGCGCGTACACTCGCGACCTTGCCGCGTGAGAGGCGATTTTTTGGCGCCAACCACCCAGCACAGCTTGCATCTATCACGTGCTTAACTTAGCTTTACCGTTTACGATAGTGTACTAACGGGTTTTAAAGAGTAGCAAGTAGGCCTGTAGGCTCGAAGGACCAGCGTATTTTGGTATGCGCAGATTAGGAAACTAATGTACGGAATTTGACGTAATTATGACAGCAGCGCTGTTAGGGAATGTCAAAATATTCTGGCTGGTATTATGATGTGCCTATTGGCAATTTTCTTTTAAACAAAATACGGTTATAGAACCTACTGGGCATTATTTTAAACAACAGAAGTCCACATTAATTAATAAAACAATTCAACAAAAACCTCGTATTATGCATGACCGACCCATAGTCACACTAAACTACCACACCAGTGTGACTATGGTTAATTGGGTACCATCTATCTGGCAAAAACTTGACGCTCCGAAACTTATTTGGCATAACACACTTGGCATATTCTTCTTTGAACGAATGTGTTTATGGCAGAACAATTATTTAATAGAATACTCATTTCGCAGAATGTTTAAATAGCCGAATTTTCAATGGCATACTTTTAAGATAGCAGAATTTTATTTGGTAGATTTTTATAAGGTATAACGACCGTCTCGCGAAAGTATCCTTTATGGGCGGCATGGGCACCGGGCCGTAGGCCGACGAAGGAGGCCGGCGGAGGCCCGGCACTTCGGGGACCGAAGATATTAGTGTTATTTAATATGCGAGCGAAGCGAGCGCACGTCATGGAGTACATGCGTTGCATGTATGAGTGACGTCATTATTATTATTAATAATAATAATTATTATTATTATTATTTTTGACATACCAACATTTAATGTTCTCAGCTAGAAATTTTAGCCGGGGTGAGCTGATAATAATAATAATAATTATTATTATTATTGCATGTTACACGTATGTATGAAATGAAATGCGTGCCAAAAAAGACGATTCTGATTATGAATTTTCGGCGAAATGATGGTTCTGGAAATGAAGTTTATGCTCAAAGATGATTCTGACTTACAAAATTATGCGTTTTGAATTTATGGTAAATGAGTGTATGCCAAATGATTTTCTGCGAAATGAAGTTTCTGCCATCCACTGTTATGCAAAACAAAATTCGGGCATAAAAAAATCTGCCAAAAAAGGTAGACCCTGGTTAATTATATTTATATACACTACACTATGGATAATTGAACCTGATCCGTAGTCACACTGGTGTGACTACGGCTGAACCGTAGTCACACCAGTATCGTAGCTTTTGGTTACGTCACTCATACATGCAACGCATGTACTCCATGACGCGCGCTCGCTTCGCTCGCATATTAAATAACACTAATATCTTCTGTCCCCGAAGTGCCGGGCCTCTATAATTTTGGTTATTCATCCGGGTGTGACTACGGATCAGGTTAAATTATCCGTAGTCACAACAGTGTGACTACGGATAAATAAAATTAACCATAGTCACACTGGTGTGGTCATTTTGTGACAAAAGGCTTGCATATAGAATATTTTTGGAAACTTTAGTAATAAAATCCACCGTGATTAAGTTCTATAAAGGTGGTTAGAACCGATAAGCAACCTGTATGTTACCAAAGGGAGAAAAATTGCAACTTATTTATAGATGCAAAAGCGATGCATAAGAGATCGAATTGTTATCCTGAGTGGCACTAGGAACTAACGGTGCAAATTGCGCGCCGTAAATGAATGATTGAACGATAAAGCGATACAGTTCATTCGTTGAGTGACAAATAAGATCCTAACAAGTTCTTATTTTCGGTGGAGATAAACAACAACGGCTTTGTGTTATGGCAGCTTTTATTTGTGAACTATTTTGCGAGTATTCAAAAATTATGTGTTTAACGCAGGATAACCATCATGAGCCCTTGCAAATGGTTTTTTATTGTGAAACCATGGTATATTTACTAAGTAAATTTTGATGCGCCTTCGATCTAATCAAGAATTAGCAAAAAATATGCGGTGATCAAATAAATAAGATAATACTTCATAAAAATTTGGTTGTTAAAAACCTAACATTATGGTTTAACAAAAAGTATAATGTCAAACTACATCAGAAACAGTTATCAAAACTCATTTTATTGTATGTTATTGTAATAAAATACCATTCAACAAGATACTTTTCAAGGACTCCATTTTTAAAAATGGCGATTTGAAATAGAACTTGCAGGTCATTTTTACACTCATTTGTTACCATAATAGAGCTCCTAGGTCCAAAAATCTCTTATTAGTACCTAGTAGTGATTATTTTCACTTAACAGGTCTCGTTGCCTTTGCGTTGAATTGGGGATCCTCAAGACGGGTACAAAACCCATTTAGGACGGTAAATAAAGTAAAATTTAATTTAATTGTAAATGTTGGCTGGAATCCTCGACTTTTATTTCGATGCCTGATTTCCTACTGATAGTTTGCAAAGGGGTTTGGCTAACTTTGTATGGGCTAGTGGCGTCATTTTTTTTTTGAGCGGCCACTTTTAATTTTCATGTTATTTTGTTGTGCTGTGTCAAATACACATACATGTTAAATTATTTTTGTCCTAAGTCATTTCTAAACTGAGATATTTGAGTTTGAATATTATAAAAATGTCTTCTTCAATTACTGTTCTGCGTAAAGAAATCTTAGTTATGTGTTTAGAAGGTTGATATTAGAGCTGGCTTAATAATAACTGCTACTTGGGTCGATCTTTAGGTTAGGCCACGCTTGCCTAGGTGGGTCTGTGGATGGGTGGGTGTGGATTATATACCGAGTTTCCTCCGTGCCTTGGAAAGCACGTTAAGCTGTTGGTCCCGGCTGCCATATATAGATCTTTTGCAGTCGTTACTGGTTGTCAGTGACCTGACTCTGTCTGACAACCAGTCTTACCAAAGGGTATCGTATTACCCAGTATTAACTGGGACGTGGAGGTCAGATAGGCAGTCGCTCCATGTAAAATACTGATATTCAGCTGCCTCCGGTTAGACTGGAAGCCGACCCCAACATAGTTGGGAAAAGGAATAAATAATACAAGAGCAATATTGCATCCAGCCCTTGTGTAGCAGTTTCTACGAGAATGTACACGTAAATGTCCGTCTAGATGAATGTGTAATACGAGTCCCGCCGACACGATTCAGACTTCGCTGGCTACAAATGCAAAATGCACTGTTAATTACATCCATGGTGATATACATTCAAATCTTAAACATATAAGAGTCTAAAGAGGTATGCTGGGTCTGTCACAATACACAAACGATCACAATGCCAAGTCTTTATAATGCATCAGCCCATAGATAACAGACATCGAGCCATGCAATCTACGTACCTACGTATTTAATTTATTTTGATTATTTTTTCATCGTTGGCCAGCACTAGGAACTTCAGTCTGCTGTATCGTGGGTGCATTCACAAACATTTAAACTCAAACACACAAATACCCAGAGTCCCAGACCCGAAACAACTAAGATCTGCAAGTCATACAAATATTTGCCCTGTGTGGGAATCGAACCCGCGACACGTAGCGCAGCAGTCAACTGCTTGAGCCACTGCGCCTACCGTGTGGTCTGAATTCTGAAAAAAATACGACTGGAACCTTAAACAGTGCAATAGACTGTAATAACTTCTTCGATTTTAATGAGCAATTCAAAACCAAATATCTCCGTTCCGATTAGATTTAGAGAAATGCATCCATAATATTTTTGGATCGCTTTAATCTGTTCTTTCAAAATATCCAAGTTTCATTACTGGCCGCGCAACTTCAAAACGACGCCAACTTTAGCCAAACCCCTTTCATTTTTCATTTTATACAAGAGACATTCAGAAGGGTAGCTGATCATGCCTTGCCTACCAATCTGTGATTTACACCGTGTATAACGTAAGTAGATTAAAAAAAATACAAAGTGAACTAGTGATTTCATAACTGTTTCATAAACTATTCAATTAAGTACCTAAAATGTAGGAAATTTACATAAATACAAATCATACTCTATTTAAATTTATTAATATGTACGGAACCTGCGATAGTGTTAGAACTGTAAGATCTTAATTGGTTCTAAATGAGAGAAAATTGTTGCTTAAGGTTTTCAAGAACCATCTTTTGGAATCGATCTACGCGTTACAGTTGCATATTAGAGTATATTAGACCTTACAAAGGCAAATTACACTAGGTTCCAAATGAGCTGCAATAATAACTCTTGAGCCACTACAGGTGATAAGTAACTTATATATACTACTTATTTAGTACTAAAGGTGCCAAATAAGGAAAAATTACCACCTATTAAGGTACGGTTCTTAATGGGAGATTTTAAGATGTCTTAAGCTTCTTTGAGTTCTAAAAGATTGAAAATTGAAACCTTTAAGCGTCTATAACTAATAAATTCGGCCTAGTGCCACCATAAGTTATAAAGCAGGAACAAAAATCACTCAAAAGCAACTGTTAGTGATAAGAGTTACTCATATGCAAATTCGAGCGCTGTTTGCATCTATAAGTAATACCGTACACTCTTGCATCACTTAAATGCTACCTACAGTTGCAGAATAAGTTCCAAAATACACTAACGTGCTACTTGGGTAGTTTAGTGTGACTATGGGTCGGTCACTGTATTAGGTAGTACAGCTGTACAGTTTACGATGGGTTTTAAGGAATAGCAAGTGTGGACAACCAATGTGTGGACCCCCAATACATGCTAAGCCTCACCTCTCTTGCCTGTCTTGCACAACTAACTGCAAGCTCCAGAACTCGAATGAAGCCAACGAAAGAGCTGTCCAGGCGGACGAAACCTGAGTCATAGATTTGAGATGAAAACAACAACAGCAAAATTTTCCGTCTTATTATTAATTACGACATCAAAGTTACACAAAAAACATCTACAAATTGATGTATTAGGTTAAAGCAGGGATGCACAGACCGCGGCCCGCCAGTACCATGTCAGTGGCCCGCCAGCAAAAATATGTCGTGCATTTGAAGGAAAATATAGCTGAGCCCCTTAGACGACCCACTGACCGAGGTTTACAAATAATATTAGGTCATTTGAATCACGCGCGTTACTAAGTGGGCTCGCTGTGCAGGTGCATGATGCGTACTCAGAAATGTTCGTGGAACTCAATTTGACGTTTTTAGTAGGGCTTACAGATCAAGTCATGTTGCAAAAATAAGGACAACCAAGCAGTGGTGTATTTTCCTTACTTTAAGCTGCTGCCCTGGGGCGGCTTTTTGAACTAGCTCTCCGTAAATATTTCGGTCTGCCGCATGCAACTAAAATTTTGTAGCTTGCTACACTCGCTCTTACCGCCGCGTTTTCTGAGTGTCCAAGCCTAGAATACGTTTCTAGTAAAAGTAAGTTAATAACGCATTTTTTTAATATTAAAATTAAAATCAAATAGTATTTATCACCTTTCCTAGGTGAAGGCCAAAAATTTTCGAGCTCGCTTCGCTCACTTTTGCATTTTAATGCCTTCTTGTGTGAACAAACTTTTTCGTTATTAAATATTTAAAAAAAAAGTTGTTAAAAAACTAAAAAACCCGACTGAAAAAACCGAAAAGCAAAAAACAAGCACATTTTAAATCACACAAAACTTGGAAGCAGGTGGGGTCCATTCTATTTTCATTTCATAATTTAAAATCCAATGAACCCCGCCTGCTTCCAAGTTTTGTGTGATTTAAAATGTGCTTGTTTTTTGCTTTTCGGTTTTTTCAGTCGGGTTTTTTAGTTTTTTAACTACTTTTTTTATTTCCATCTTTTTAGTTCTTTTGTGTTTGTCCTTTCGTTGGTCGCGTAAAATACTTCGCAAATGATTTAACTTTTGTATTTGTTTATATGATTTGACACTTTTTATTTCTTTTAAACATATAAGCATTATATATTTTTGTAATCTCCTTTTAAAACCCTTCATTTTTATACCCTACTCGATGGTATAGAAAAAACTTTTTTTTTTCAACTTCGCGATTTTGCCCCCAAAATCCACAATTTTTCTTTGTTTTTTAATTTTAATATAGCCTATAACACTTGCGCCATCAAGATGAATCTAACGACGTATGTTTCATTCAAATCCCTTCATCCGTTTAGGAGTTATGAGGGAACAAAGAAACGGACATACATACACGTCAAACACATAACCCTCCTTTTGGGCTTCGCCGCAGTCGGGTAAAAAAGCATCAAAGCGAAATCACCTTGCAAATGAAAGTTTGGAAGAAATTTTACGAATGTTAAAAAGATTGAAAGTGCAAAACAATGCCACGCTTCAGCTAGTATATTATTATTAATTTTAGCAATTTAATATTTTAAGTTTGTGCTGGTGGCCCGCCATTAGTTCATCATTTGCCCAAGTGGCCCTTGGTCTCAATAAGTCTGAGCATCCCAGGGTTAAAGCCTAATAAATAACACTTTCTTCCTAATAGCATTTAATCTAATTTACATAACAAGGTACCGATTGATATATTGTTTGTCGAAAGATGCTAAACACTCCAAAAAGAGTCGGAAAGCATCTCTTATTGGCGATTAATTTACGTAATTTTCTCATTCCTATGCTAAGATTGGCTTGCCAACGCATTTTAATTTCATCGAAACTTGGAAGCCCTCTTATATGGGAAAAGTCACATGGCACGTGCTGCGATTCTCCAAACAAATGACGTTTTCTAATAATAATAATATTCTTTATTTTTCAGACAACAATGATCCATAGTGTGTTTTCCTTGAATTTCTTTCCTGAAGAGCCTCCAGAGCAGTAATAATTTTTTGTTTCATCAAATCGAGGCTACTCTTTCTCCCCCCCCCCTGCCCTGACTGAGAAAAAAGAATCGGCTCAGTTTTCGAAAAATACAAGGGGTATACGAAACGTCGATTTCGTCAAACTTCTTCGGCCTTATTAACCCTTTGACCGCCACGCTCAATCTTAAAAACCTGACCACCAGCGCCATGCCTATTTTTGCTATAATTTCTCGCATGATACTGTAGTGATGTGACCCCTTCTAACGATAAAATTATTGCTAAACGTAATATATTGAGTTTATTTATGATTATACTATACATTATGTTAAATCGATGAATTAAAAACGTATAACAATATAACAGACAGCTAATTGTGCCATGAAATTAAGACTGAACACAATACAATATCAATTTTTGCTTATCAAATATAATAAACAATTCAGAAATTTGACGCAACTAGTCGACGCCCTAAGACGTCAACGGCGACACCAAATGGTAGTTTCAACACATTTTCATTAAATTAATAGTGTTGTTCGTAACTGTTATCGATATTATAATTTAATAATAATGTTTTATGTTGTAGGAATAAAATAACTTTCAATTTTGCTAATGAATTTATTGAATTACTTACTTAACAATGTTCATAAGTAATAGGATTATACATAATCACTATATTGATACAGGTTATAGGTACATGACGGTAAATTGTAACTGTAAGGTAACTTCAAAAATATCGAAAACTGACTTAAAAACTTGTATTATTTTTTATTTTCATGATAAGGGCGGAAGCAGGTTACGCAAAGTGGTATTTTGCACTCTTCACACCAAAATCGCGAGTCACGCCTTTTACGATACACATGAGCGCATAATTTGCAGCGTAGTTTTTTTTGCTGTGGAAGATATGCTGGCATATGTTTAGCAGTATTGTCACCTAATAAACGAGCCGGATTTTCAAATGCACGGTTAGTCATGGGAAGTGACCTGCCACCCGCGTATTTGACAACGATCTGTTTAATTACTGATAACTGAAAATTGTGGTAGTGTAATGAACTGTTATTTTTTAACACCTTGCAATAGTAGAAGGAATTGAGCAAATGCATGTCGATTATGTGAAAAAAAAGCTTTTTATACCACTTCACTGTTTTTCTCATGCAGTTAATTGAACTTAGCATCATATCGTTCGTGTCGACTATACCCATATTTTTGTTATAGTCTAAAATGCATTCAGGTTTCATTACTGGTAAACTGGTTGACCTGTCGATTTTTTCACTTGGCCCTAATCTATCCTCATGGAATGTAGTCAACATATGCACATCTTTTTTATCATGCCATTTTAAAGCCATTATATTGGAAGTATATTTTGCGTCTCTTTCTCCTTTTTTCAATTTTTTAAACACTGGCATTGCTTTTCTATTTTTTCTCACTGTTCCACAAGCACCTATACCGTGACACTTCAAATAATTAAATAATTTAGGACTGCTATACCAGTTATCCATATAGATGTTTCTGTTAGTAAAGTAGTATCGTTGTATTAAAGTAGTAACAACCGATCCACTTATGCCTAAATCAGTATTTCGCACTATTTCAGTCTCATTACCCGTGTAAATTATAAAATCTAAAATAATTTTAGTGCTGACATCACATAAAACGAAAAGCTTTATTCCGAAACGATTTCTTTTATTTGGAAGGTACTGTTTAATTGATAACCTTCCTTTGAATGGAACCATGCTTTCGTCAATACATAATTTTTGATACGGTATAAAGTAATCTTGAAATTTACATCGCGCATCATCAACTATGCCTTTTATTTTATGTAAGATGCTATCCCTCGGTTGCTGTGGCCCTGGTTCGGAAAAATGTAGCATGCCCAACAAAGTAGTGTATCGATTTCTACTCATAAGAGTTGTGAAAATAGGTGAGTTTAATAATGGATTAGTCGACCAATGTTCTTCGATACTTATACGGCTATTCCTAGACATTAACATTGTAACAGCCAGAAATATATAAATATCTGATATCGTAACATCTTGCCACGCCTGTAACCTTGAGTGATTTCTTAAATCAGTATTTAAAACAAAGTGTCGATGATATCGATTTGTATAATAAACAATTTTAGAAACTAATAATTCATCCACGAATTTCTCAAAATATTCAAGTTCGCTTGATGATGGTGACAATTGTAACGATGGTAAAATACCACTACTAAAGTCGTTAAATGCCTGATTATCCATTGTGTTCGGAAGTCCCGTCCACTGGAACTGAGTTTCAGAGCTCGAACTACCCTGACTTTCTTCTGTAACTACCTCCTAAAATACAAAAAAGTAATAACTGTCACGGTGCTTGTCTACCATTATTTCAGCCTTTACACATTTTTTATTAAATAGGAAATAAATATGTTACCTCTCTCTCACTTTCTGTTTCGCAGTCAGATGAATTTATGTACACGACCTCGTTGTCGTCTACGCCTTCCAAAATGCGAATAAGTTCTTCAGTGTCCATTTTATATTATAAAATAGTGAAAAAAAATCGTGCGGATGCCAATTAGCAACTGGTACGTCGAAAAGAAACTTGTGTTGGAAAGCGGACATGTCGGTAGACTTGAATAAAATTTACCTTAAATTAATAATAACTAAACATTATAATTTCCTTTGAAGGTAGATTTTATTTTACTCTACCGACATGTCCCCACATTAATAAGAACGAGCCAAGCGTTTATGACGTCACTGGCGGACAACTTAAAGCGTCTTTGGCGTTCGCGATATGGATAAGTGTGCGTGAAATAGTGAGGTACGGTAGATATATCGATGTTTATTTTCATTTACCCACATTCTTGTAATATGTCATTTCAAATACCTACTACACTTGTTTTATAAATAAGTTTATGGTTTGTGATTATATATTTGGTTTAGTTTTTTGTTTCATTTTATTTATTTATTTGGGAAGTTAAGTAGTTCTTAAAAGAAAATAACATACAAATTTGACTCGTTTTTTTTATTTTGTACCGTGACAAACAAATACACAAAATCTATTATTTTTGTGTATTTATATCCATTTCATGACAGTGATTATGTTTAGCTTCATTTAAAAAATTTAAAATTTTAATATAACAACTGGTACGTATGCAAGGTTGTATATAGCTAAATTCTTCACGTAATAATAGAGAAAAATGCTCATTCCGGTTGTCGTTTGAATTGTATGTTTCACAATCATTACATTTAGAATTTTTTGTTGCCGCCTGCTTAGTTGCAACAGATGCTTCATAAAGATCTTGAGTATCGGCCTCAAGAATATTTGGCGAGGCCGTCCATGCCCTCGGTCTTTTCAAATCTGAAAAAAAAGAATCTCTTCAAAAGATGGCCCATTCTAACTCAAGATAGAAAGAAGTGCAAAGGGATAAAATACTGCACTTGGGTGATACCGGCTCCATAAGTAAAAAAATGTTCTTGATTATTTTTATCTATTAGACAATTACGTACTTAGGTATATCTAAAATATGATTAAAACAACTTACCTCTATTTTTTTCCATATTTAACAATGCACACACGCACCAATTCAATTAGGAAGTTAACAGTTGCTTGTGGAAACATTCAAGAAATGAGATGGAGATCTTTACCTTCTATTTATTATTTACGGGTCTGGTAGAATATTCGAGTTGTTTGGTGGGGATTTTTATTTTAGATCTACCTCCTATATCTTTATTTTTGTACAAATGGCCACATCACTACATGACGATTTAAGTCGTCAATGGCGTTCAGTGTAATGCTTTAAAACTCAAATTGTAGTCTTTTGTTTTTCATGTATTTTTTTGATTAAAATAGGTTTTTTTGTAGACTTTTATGCATTGAGAATAAAGGCCTAGTCTATGCTTAAGCGTGATGTGTTGCTAAAACTATGCAAAGTAGTGTTCATTACTGTGTATTTTAATGTCAAACATAAGGCTAATAACTGACGCTTTAAAGAGTCATCGGCGTCTGAAGTTAAATCGTAATTAACGCTTTAAAGCGTCAATGGCGGTCAAAGGGTTAATAAAAAAAAGTTAAGCCTGCTTAAACTTACGCTTAGTTTATCTCGCATGCCGTCTCACTTCAAAAATATTCAAAAGAAAGGGACGGCATGCGAGATAAACCAAGCGTAAGTTTAAGCAGGCTTAACTTTTTTTTATTAATAAGGGGGTTAATGTTTTAATCGGTCACTAATTTACGTCATAATTTACCAGTCATGCCAGTTTAATACATCACGCGGGCACCAATTCAGGCACTACGGTACTCTGAGAAAGGAGAATGCCAGCGGCACTATGGGCAAATGTACTCAATTCAACATTGTCGTCCATTCATCAAATCATCTTTAAAATACTCGTTGGCATGTCTAAATACTACCTCAAAAGATTGAACACAATCAACAGTGGCATTTTCGAGATATTTACAAAAAAGAAATGACCATTTTTAGGTTATGCTCAACCAAAATTAGTTGAAAAAAAGCTATTTGAAAGGGTCTGAATGAGTTTATATAGTGAGATTTGTATATTTAAAGCATATTTTTGTAAAATCCGTAACGATTTAGATGTTTCAGGTGGCCCGTTCGTGGTGACCACCTGTGACGACTTCACCAAGTCTTACTGATTTAGATTTTGAGCATTTTAAAATCATATTCTTGCGTTTCATTGCCATGAAATGCGAGAAACTTACAATGATTTCTCTCTAAGAAATCATTACTGAGATAATCAATCGCTCAGTGTTATTTTTAGATTCTATTCAAATCTTAAGGTAGTGGAAATCATGAAATTGTCTTTGTAAGTAGGGTAGGAAATGAACGTGTGTATTGTGTAATACTAAATACAATAAATGAAAGAATGATTATTTCTGGACTTATATTTTATTCTTCTAAAAATAATGGAACATTAATATTGTTATAACATCACCAGCTCAAATAGGTGTACCACTATGCACATTTATGCACACAGCAACCTTCAGTTCTTCTTCGTCCCACAAGTTTTTATTCAAATGGAAATTGCAGATTCGGGTACTCTAAGGAACATAATTATATTTTGTGGCGACGCACTGTCTCAGTAATCCTTTCACTATTGATGATACCAATAGACGCTCATTACTATTGCAGTTACTGAATAAGCAATGGTTTGGTGTGGCAGCAACACGTTAATGTTCCTGAATTAACCTTATTAACAATCCATAATACTGGTCGACCAGGGCTAACATTCTGTTCTGGCAGGGGTTGGGGCTGTTCAATCTGTTTCTGGGATCGGTTTTAGGTAGCAGAATCTTCCACTCAGTCAGCATCGTGAGTTTGTCTGGTTGCAGTTATCCAGCATGTTCGGCAAACTCTTTCCAGACGTTACACCTGTAGATCAATACAATGACTTGTTTATAATTTGACCAGCCTAAACATGTACAATCACTAGTAAGATAACAGTAAACAGTGTGGACTAGTTTAGCACCTTAGGGAATTCGTAGCTGATAGGCTAGAAAAACAAGCTAACGTTTTCTGTCGTAAGTGTATACAAAATAATTATATATTACCTGATGAGATAGCCCCTCGCAGTAATATGATTCTTTGTGGGCAGTCTAATGGCACTCGATGAGTTCTTGATAGCAGTACGGAAACCCCACAGCCGTAGCAGACGGCCGTTTGTCTTACTACAGGTGTCAACTATCCCTGGGATGTGAGTGTATTTTGCAACAGTGTATAACATTCCTGACACAATGTGCCTTCGGTTGACAGCTGAAAAAAAAACATATTTAAATAATTATATTTCTGTGCAACTCTAATCTTAAATGATGATAGGTACTACAAACAATTAATATCCTCGAATACACTTAACTGATTGAAATAAACCATCTTAGTTAATAAGTTGGTTATTAACAACACATCATTAAGAGGTTCCTATCTATATACTCGTAAGTTATATTAAAATCCGGTAAACTACCGGGTACCGGAACTAACACACACACATGGATTGTACTTTTGCCTCTAAGATTTGTTATTTGGTACATAAACATAAAAGTACAGTTCCTAAATAAAAACACCATTCTTCGTTAAAAGACAATGTTTATTCTTACCGGTGTTGGTAAGATCCAGACTTGTTTGTTTACGTCGAAATGTTCATGACGTTATTCGGAATCTCCGACAACCAACGTCTGTGCTTATGTTGCGTTCGCCATGATCACAACACAAAAAGTCCTGTATTTAGCTATAATCAACACACACGGTGCAGCGGCGTTAGAAGTATGTTATTGTCAATGGGTTGGCAGCAGTAACGGAGAAACTAAAAGGTTCGACTCGAAGCACAACGTAACACAACCAGAAAAATAAAATACAGTCATACTGTACTGTAAAAATGTGACAAACGCACAATAAATGTCAATGTACCCACACTACGATTATAATCCCTAGTATTGGCAAGTGACAGTAAAAAATGGCGTACTATGACGTCGGAAATATAAAAGTACTTATTTATTGTTCGAAAAACTATCCCTCTGTGTAGAATCGTTAAACTTATTTAAAAAATGTATTTTTATTTTAGATATTTTATGCCGGTCTAGGTTTTGAGACACAAGTCATTTATCAAGAGTACTGTCCGCGGGCAATCTCCAATGATAGAAAAACAAAAAAAAATCTCTGCTGTAGAAATCAGATTTTATGTTAACAAGTTAAATAAAAGCTTTTAAAATAATCTTCGTTTCAATGAATTTTCAGATTTACTTACCTAAATGGGAGTTTTGAAACATTTAATTTTATTCACAGAATTATGAATGAATCGTGTTTAGCTATTGCCCTCTAAAACTATATTTAATTTTGAAGTTCAACATACTTAGAAGCGTACCGAATCATAGTTCTAATTCATTTCAAATTCTAATAAAAGAATAATGTTTTAGTTAATTTTCGTGCAACCACCTGAAATATGTACCGTTCATTGGAATCATTCTTACGATATTTAAAGTTCACTGAAACAAAAGACTGTATCTATTACTATAGCTGCTGCCAGTTAAGATGTCAATAGCGGTCATTGACCATAATACGTTTATTAAGTTCTTAACTTTGGAATTTAAAAATTTGCCTGTACCGTGTTCATGTCTTGAATCCTCATCTATCGTGTTCTTCAACATTTTTTCCAATGAAAAACGATACATGGTTTTTTTTATTATTTTTTTTATTTATTTTTTTGTTTTGGTTCGTAAGAAGAGATATTAGGGAAAGGGCAATGACCGCTATTGACATGTTAACTGGTAGCTACTATAGCAGTTCGCCCGCAACTTCTTCCGCAAAAGATGTGATGGCTTGGCTAATAAGCATGATTTTAAAATAATTTATAGTCTATACCACCCATAAATAATGTAGCTATCTGCCAGTGAAAGAATTTTTAGCATTGGATTAATAGTTTCGGAGATGACCCCTTAAACACAAGCTTACAAACACTGAACGAAAAGCGCCAAATACGTAAAGAGAGACCTAAGCCCTCCTACACCTATACCTACAACTCAGCCGGTCAACTCTACTGCTTTAGCTGTGACCGGGTATTTAGAAGAAAAATCGGTCTGGCCAGCCATTTAAGGGCACACGCTAGGAAATAGCTTGTAAGGGTCGCCGTTACCGAAATCGGTAAGGAGGACTATATATTATATACTATATACAAACAATGACTCTTTATAATATTAAGTATTGACAATGTAAAGATTTATGAAAGTAATATTTTAGTACAAAGAAATCTTGAATAGGTTTTGACATTTCGTGGTAACCATGTAATAGGCAGAGGAATAAGGAAAATGTCGTAAGAATGTTGAGGGGTATAACCGTTCCCGTCGGGGCTGCGGATTATCGGAAGAGATGACGTGGCCTCGGCACAAGGGCGAAGAAGGAACATGGGTTGGTTATTAGTCAGTAGAAGTCAGACACTCCCTTCCGCTCTGCTCAAGAGCGGGGGGGTTATTTGATGATTTTCCAACCACCAAAAGAAAAGGTGTAACCGTATAAGTGTAAAGGAAGACTAAAGACACGATTGATATTGTATAATTACCTATTAATATTGTATAATGACATTAGTTTTTGTAAATTGAGCTTAGTAATGTATGATATTAGTATTGTAGTTTGACATTAGTATTTTATATTGACATCAGTTTTTGTAGATTGACATTAGTATTGTATATTGACGGTAGTTCTTGCCAATTGACATTAGATTTTGTAGTTTGACATTAGTATTGTAAATTGACATTAGTTTTGCATATTGACATTAGTATTATTGATTGATTTCAGTGTTTGCCCTGACATGTACTGTTCTGATATTAATATTATCAATGTTTTAATTTTATTTTATTTCACTTTAATTGACATTGATTTATATTGCTTTTTATTACTAATTAATTTGTTTTATGCCATTCACTTGTAGTTGATTTTTCTGGTGAACAGGATTATTTAATTTAATTATTGTGAGTTGTCTGGGTTGATTAATTTAATACTTTAAAACATTTGTATGCTCTCTGGCATAACATAGCGCACTCATTATTACCTTCCTACCACTATTATTGTACCTATGTTAAACAAATGAATAAATGACTTATGACTTATGACTTGATGGACTTTGTAAAGAATGATATGTGTTACAACAGCCCACTGACAGCGCGCCACACTAGACAGCCAACCCGCCATGGCCAAGCTACCATAGCCGGGCCACCATAGCGAAGCCACTCTAGCCGGCCCAATGACAGCCGAGCTATGCCACCGCCATAACTACCGGACGTCTCCGGTGGGGATAGAGCTTTATAATGCCCTGCAAGCTCATTTTCGCGGTTTTGTCGCACTCGATTGTAATAGTTGTAAGGGGAAGCTCTGCCCGAATAAAGTTATAAATCAGTTCCTGTTTATTTTTTACCACTGTCGTTACATATGGCAAAAACGTAAGTGTCTGATGAGATGTTGGTAATAAAGCAGAATAGAAGACGAAGACATGTTGCGCCAAACCCAAATAAATTGGGACGAGGGCAAGAGAATGATGCCATGATGTTAGGTTTTGACACGGGAGTATAATGTTTCCATAGAAGAACTGTGAAATATTTTCCCTCAGAGGTTAAAAATTAATAAATAAATAGGGTGTTAAAATTTTAGATTGTTGTTGTTGTTTGTTGTGTGATTGTTGTGTTTGTTGTTGTGTGTTGTATTGTGTGTGATTGTGTTTGTGTGTTTGATTGTTTTGTTTATTGGTTTGTAGTTTTTTTTTATTTAAGTATTTTTCTTATTTTTAGATTTTTAAATAACTAATAACATAACATCACGCCTGTAATCCCTAAAAGGTTAGGCAAAGGTAAACCCATTAGTACACTTACATTTTGCCAGTTAAATTTAAGTCCCATGTAATGTTGATGATTTTACCTATGTACAACTTATAGTCCAAGATCCCAGGGCCGCCAGAATTGGCCGTCTAAGCAAGCTAGCTGGTAGTCGTGCGTTCTTAGTACATACTAACACTATTCAATCGTCCACATTTCCTTCGTCAGAAAATTTTCGACGTCTGGCGGCCCTGGAATCTTACTCTATTACTTTTAATGATGATTGTTTTTGACTATCAATCGAGAAATAAATTGAAGCCCGCATCAAACTGCAAAACGTATAGATTGGATTAGGGGACTTCCCTTAACCCATATTTAATAGAATTTGGCCTAGTACGTTTTTTGCATTCGAAAATGCATCATCATAACATCATTCCTTTGTCTTTATTCTAATTCATTTGGGGTCACCATATTATAATAATAATAGTATTTTAATCCTAAACATAGGGTTACAATAAGTCCCTAAGTTCGGTGTGCCTTTTGGCATAGGCCTCCTCCAGTTCCTTCCAATGGATCCTGTCCCTTGCTACTCTCAACCAGAATGGTCCCGCTGTCTGTTTCAAGTCATCTTCCCATCTCCTGACTTGACGACCCCTACTTCTTTTGTCGCCTCTTGGTTGCCAGAGGGTGACTTGCTTGCTCCATTTGTTAATGGGGTGGCGTAGCAGATGTCCAGTTCATCTCCATTTTTGGGTGTCAATCCGGGTAAGAATGTCTGTGAGTTTTGTTCTTGTTCTTATGTCTACTTTCCTGACTTTGTCTTTGATTTTTAACCCTAGCATGCTTCTCTCCATGGCACGTTGGCATTTTGCTAGCCTTTCCCTGTGGTAAAGTGTTGTTGACCAAGTTTCACAGCCATAAGTGAGAACTGGTAGAATACAAGTCTCAAATGTTTTCTTTTAAATGTGGTTTCCTAAATCCTTACTTTTCACTATTTCCTTCAATGACCAGTATTTTTTCCATCCTTGGGCTATTCGGCCGTTTATTTCCTTTGTCACCATATTAGTCGTCATCAATTTATTTCTTGTAATTATCACCCTTTACACAGTTCATCTATCGTTTTTTTGATCTTCCTCTATTCATATACAGTCTACATTCGTACCCAAAGAATAGTGGCAAACGCTCGAACAAATTTTTGTTGACATTTTTTTTTTGCGTCAGCCTATGGAAAAAATATATTTGTATAGAGTTTGAATTCCTGAACAGTTTTGTCTTCAGTTATATTTTTATAGGTACGCCAGAATTAAAGATATTCCTGTTTAAAGTTTTAGAGGTTATGTTGTATTAACAATGGACTAATCGAAAAAGAACTATAGAAATACAAATAAACTACGGACGTTTTCAGAATGAGCGGACCCATTAATGACTTCTTTTACCTACCTCGCAATAGAAAACTGCTTACGTGTGTGTTTCCACAAACACCAACGAAACACCAACAAAGTGTCGAGCGGAAACGAGTAAAAATGAGCTTGCTCTGCTACGCCAGAATTAAAGATATTCCTGTTTAAAGTTTTAGAGGTTATGTCGTACAAATAACGGACTAATCACCCTACTTACCCTTTAAATATAGATAGAAATGCATTTACACATTATAAACTACGGACTACCGTATTCAGAATACTAAGTCCAACCGATGCAAGATACCGCGGCCTCGACATAAAGGGCTAAGAAGGAACATGGGTGGTTTTTAGTCAGTAGAAGTCTGACACTCCTTTTCGCTGTCCAAGAGCGGGAGGGGTTATTTGTTGATTTCCCAACCACCCCAAAAAAAAGGGTTACCTACCCTTACCATTTTAGTAGATACAGAAAAACACGTTTAACACAATTTATTTATTTAGAATAGGTACACCAATAGTATGCACATTTCACAATCATTCATGACAATATGCAGGCTAGGGATGTTAAGGTATCAATTGCATAACTCTCGGTACAATACAGCTATAACATCGTAAAGTTATAGAAATAAAATGTGTAGGTAATAGAAAACTAAACATCTTTGCTATTCGTCTATAATTGGCTAACTCTACAACTTGTGTTGGCTCAGGTTGGGTTGATGCATCAGCATCAGGCTGGATTACATTTTCTTGTGGTTGCACATCGTCAGTTGTGTCTAGCTGAGGACTACTTTCATCTTGACTATTCATACGTAGGACTTCTCTTCTTGTGCGTAACCAGCACGCATGGCAAACACGTTGTATAATGCTTGTAGGCCTTACACGGCTATCCATCGTGATATTCAATTCGATGTACACACAATAAAGTCCAAAGTAAAGAGGCAGAATCGGAATCAAGAGTCATCCTTAAGCAAGTCACACAGGGAACAGTAAATATCAGAGTTCATAAGCAGAACTAGTCGATGAATTAGAAAATCACGGAGAATCGATGGAAAATAATATAATGAGATGCTCGTGCAGACTATGACAAGTTGTCAGTTCAGTACAGTTGACAATTGAAATGTCTTTTAACTTACAAAGGTTTATTACATGCCAATATTAAAAGCATAGCTAAGTCAAAAGTTGTAAAGTCAAGTCAGATAGAAAAAATAAATTAAGCTATGATTATTTATTATCACCTGTAATCTAGTCAATTGAGCTCATAATTATGATGATTTTTTTTTCCAGCGATTGTTAGGCCATATGCTTGATTTGATAAAACTAAGTAAATTATTTCGTCGGTATCAATCACGGTGACTTAAGTAGACGCTTATTAATTCCATCAGCTATAATATAGCCACTGTTCTTTCCTCATTCCTTCGCATCACATGGCCATCCCACGAAAATCTTTTTTATTATAACTATGAACAGCACCATTTTCAGAAAATGCATATTGAGAAAAAGTCCATGACACTTATCCAGGGCGTGTTGGTGTGCGGGCCCGTGGACGGTGAGTGATAGGCTAGCTCACCGTCCGTCCGTCTTCGACGACAGGCCGTGTCGACGGCGCATTCGTGTTCCACGCGCGCCTCAAAGAGATGTCAGCAACATGGGAGGGGCCCGCAATGGCCGACGCCCGTCGGGGCTGCGGGTTGTTCACAAGTTACCACGGCCTCGACATATAGGGCTAAGAAGGAACTCGAGTGGTTTTTAGTCAGTAGAAGTCTGACACTCCCTTTCGCTCTGCCCAAGAGCGAGAGGGGTTATTTGATGATTTTCCACCAACCAAAAAAAAAAAAAAATTAATGGTTGGTGTAAAATTTTACACAATAGGGATGTTAACAAAAAAAAACTAATTAGTCCGTCAGATAGATTTCCAAAAAATATTGGATTTTCTTTTTTCTCGTAAACAAACAATGAAGACGATACAGTGCTTTGAAAACTCGTGTGACGTCATATTCTAAGACAGTATGACATTTCTTAGCGAACAGTGACGTCACCACCTCCCACTCAAATCTTTGACGCGTTTTATTTTCGTCAATTTTTCGCTCATTAAATTCAAAAGGGCCACATTCCGAAAAAAAACAAAATCATTTTTATTGCATAAAACGTATCAAAATTGGTCAAATTTTTATATTCGAAAAAGACACCCATTGCTTTAACGTTTAAAATGGTCCAATCACACAACTGCCCGTTGGCCATTTTGATACATTGACGACTAACTTCAGAGTAAAACGGCCATATTGTCAATTGTGACCCGACAGTCTGCGTGAGCGCACGTCATTTTTATTTAAAACTAGTGACCCGCCCCGGCTTCGCACGGGTACAAAAAAGGTATTAAAACCTTCCTCTTGAATCACTCTATCTATTAAAAAAAACCGCATCAAAATCCGTTGCGTAGTTTTAAAGATTTAAGCATACAGACAAACAAACAAATAAACAAACAAACAAACAAACAAACAGACGCGACTTTGTTTTATACTATGTAAGGATAAGGAAGGCCACATTCCGGAAAGCAACTGGTGTTGAAGTGATAATTTATAGTGAAAAGTGCCATATTTTGAAATGTGACCGTTTTTCATAAAGAAACCATGTCAGTACAATATTATATAATAAGGAAAAGTGCCATATTTTGAAATGCGTCTCTTTTGATTTAAAATACTACAATTTTGGTAATCATTTATTGAAACAAAAGTGCAGTATTTGGAATATGTCGGTTTTGTGTATAAAATTACCTTAATTTTGATAGGAATTGTTTGAACAATAATGTACTTTTTTATTTAATGGCTGTTTTGATGTTCGTGACCTATGATGTCTAAAAAATATGTTTATAAAAAGTGCAGTATTTTTATAAAACGGTTTCTCTATCTATACTAATCTATACTAATATTATAAAGAGGTAAAGTTTGTGTTTTTGTATATTTGTTAAATTGTAAGGGGTAATCTCGGGATCTACTGAACCGATTTTAAAAATTCTTTCACCAATAGAAAGCCACATTATTGCTGAGTGTCATAGGCTACTTTTTATCCCTGTATTCCCACGGGAACGGGATCTACGCGGGTGAAACCGCGGGACGTCCGCTAGTTGCTAGATAACCCGACAGAAGTTGTTCTGTTCAAATTACAATTACCTGAACAAGTTTGCAGGTTTGACGACTTTCAGCCTCTCGAACAAGCCGGATTCCGAAAAGGCTTTAGCACCGTAGACCACTTACATACGCTGCGTCAGGTTATACAGAAGACCGAAGAGTATAATCTGCCTCTCTGTTTGGCGTTTGTGGACTACGAGAAAGCCTACAATTCGATCGGAACTTGGGCTGTACTGCAGTCTCTCCAAAGGTGCCAACTTGACTACCGGTATATCGAGGTGTTGAAGTGTTTATACAAAAACGCCACCATGTCAGTCCGGCTTAAGGACCCGACCACGAAACCTATCCTTCTGCAACGAGGTGTGAGACAGGGAGACGTCATATCTCCGAAGCTGTTCACCGCTGTACTGGAGGATCTCTTCAAGGTTCTGGACTGGAGAGGACTAGGCATCAACATACGACATCATACACCTCTCACCTCCGATTTGCCGACGATATCTCAGGACCTCAGGACCCCCCCCCCCCTGGAGGACCTCAGTACAATGCTCCATGACCTCAGTAGAGCTTCCGAAAGAGTGGGTCTTAAAATGAACATGGACAAAATCAAGGTCATGTTGATTGCCCATGTTACACCCACTCCTATAAAGATCGGAGACCATACACTCGAAGTTGTAGACGAGTATGTCTACCTGGGACAAACAGTCCAGTTAGGTAGGTCCAACTTTGAGAAAGTGGTCAATCGTCGAATCCGACTTGGCTGGGCAGCGTTTGCGAAGCTGAGAAGTATCTTCTCGTCCAACTTACCACAGTGTCTCAAGACGAAAGTCTATGACCAGTGTCTATGTTGCAGTGATTACATACGGGACTGAAACGTGTTCGCTCACAATGGGCCTCATCAGAAGGCTTAAAGTCACCCAAAGGGCAATGGAGAGGGCTATGCTCGGAGTTTCCTTGTCAAACTTAAGTGGCAGTGGCACATTGCTCGTAGAACGGATGGCCGATGGGGCCGGAAAGTTCTTGAGTATCGACCGCGAACCGGAAGACGTTGCGTTGGAAGGCCTCCCACTAGGTGGACCGATGACCTGGTGAAGGTTGCGGGGATCCGCTGGATACGAGACGCACGGGAGCGTTCAATGTGGCGACACTTAGGGGAGGCCTATGTCCAGCAGTGGACGTCTTTCGGCTGAAATGATGAACAAGTTTTATAATTTTTCCTACCTACCAGCTACCTACCTACATCATCGTATGGCATTTTCGAATGATTCTGTACCTCAAATGAAATATGAATAGAAGATCTATTAAAGGGTATATGCCTGTTTGTGGTGCTATTTAGGTAGGTATTTGGTATCTTGCTGAAGTTACTTTTGGGGTTTAAGTACCTACAGCGACTCAATTTTTTTTTTGTTTGTAGAATGAATATTCGCGAACTCGTAGATGAAGATTCACTGGAACTGCTATCTGATTCACATTCTGTACTTTCCTCAACAACGAAATTAGCTCTTTTTTCTGAACTTCTCACATCAGATTCAGTACTTTCATCAAGAATCGACAGATTAAGAATATTTAGGCGGTCTGCTATGGCTATATGTTTTGCAGTCTTTTTAGTAGTTATTTTAATGATAGATAGTCACCTTTATTGAATAATTTCGTTCACACGTTGATAACATCACAAACTAGACTTACGGAGTTACAGAAATAGCATTTTTAACTATGAAAAAAAAATATTTTTTAGATTCTTACATGTTTTTTTTTTCAAAACCATTTTCTGTGATTGATTTTGCATGTTTATATGTTTTTTAGTTGTAACACAAGTGTGTGATTCTTTATTTCATGTTTTTTTAAACATTTAACAAAACTGCAACGTAAAATTTTAAATTAAACTTATTTTTAATATGATTTGTGGCCTTTTATTTAATAAATTTATATGACATTTTGACCATTTTTATATGCAAAAGGGACTTATTTGACTTTTTACGTTTATGGGTGAAAGTTCCAGTAAAAATTATCCCCTACGTAAATAACGGTTTAAAATACGCATCGAATGGTATATCCCACATGTATTTATAATATATGGTTCACAAAATAATACGAAAAAACGACGAGCAAAACTTCAAAACGCTCTCCTGTAAAAAATGAAGTTTTTGGAATGTGGCCCTTTTGAATTTAATGAGCGTTTTATTGATTTGATAAAACAAAAAATACGTATCCAATATTTTTCGATAATCTAACAGACGGACTGATTAGAATCATATTTTTTTTAGTTAGTAAACATCCCTATTCCTTGTTCTAAGCCTTGAGGATTTCTTACCGACGATATACCTTCGGCTGCAATAATGGTGAGAATAAAATTAGCAAAAAGGATAAAACCGCCATATTCATTTAATATACCAAGAAAGGTGAACAAACACGTCACTAATCGATTTACGCTTTTAAACCCACATGCATTAGGTACTTATTACTAGTACATAATTAGGAAATTCTTCAGGTTTACCTTTTCGATTTACGTCAACGCTTTTATATATTGATAAGAATCAATATATAAAAAAAAATCTAAGAGGAAGATTCTTTGAACATGAGTGTGAATGAACTCAAAAGATACACTAAAATAGAAGGATCCTCACATCAAGCTACACTTCTAGTATAAAATGGTCTCACTTTGTATAGATTTCCTATATACAATGAAGATCCACATAAACTAGTTTTTTTTTTTTTTTAGCCTATATTGTCCCACTGCTGGGCAAAAGCCTCCCCCATAAACTAGTATAATTATAGATATTAATAGATATAAGATAGGTATAGAAATAATACCAACTTAATATTAAAAGAAGCAAAGCGCTCTTCCTCTCTCTAATTATTTTATAATTTATAGAAAATTGCTGTGCCCGACAGGGTCCATAATTGTGTCTGAAATTATTTTAGACCACCTGTAAAAATGTACATTATGGATTGCAATAAACGATTTGAATTTAGAATGCTAGCTAGCTCTCATAAAGATGAATTAAAACGCGTTGTGGATTTTGTGGTCTATCCCTTTCTTAAAGAGAAGGCCCGAGTCCCTGCAGTGGGAACATTATAGGCTGATGATGATGATGAACGACACGATTGGTGGCCGTGAGATACAGTTATTTACTCCTAGTATTTTTGTTAAGATTGTGTTAATTACGGGCACAGCAATTTCTACAGCAATTTATACTAGTTTTTACAGGAACCTCTTGTAGGTATATATCACCGATGCAATGACATCGAGTTGTAGTAAACCTGAATAATTGTAAACGTAACTGCCTCCGTGCTCAAGTGGTTTAGGCGTTTGCCTTGTGACCCGGTGGTCGTGGGTTCGATTCCCACGGGAAGCATACTTTGTAAAGTTGTTTCCAGTTTGGTTAGAACATTGTAGGCTTGAATCAACTGATTGTCTGAGATGGTTCCGTGCTTCGGAAGGCACGTATAAGCCGGTGGTCCCGGCCGCCAAATGGCGGTCGTCAAACCATGCCAGAGGCCCTTTTTTTTTTTTTGTAGGTGGAAAATCATCAAATGACCCCCCCATTGGCTTCCAGTCCAACCGGATGCAGCTGAATATTAGTATTTTACGTTTAGCGACTACCTATATGACCTCGACAACCCAGTTAATACTGGGTAATACAATACCCTTTGGTAAGACTGGTTGGCAGACTTTCAGGTCACTTCGGTGCAAAAGGAAGGCTTATAATTAGAAAATCATTAGGTCTGAGGCCTTCTGGATTAAGGACGCACAATATTAGGAAGTTCGGCTAATATGCATGACTTAAATTTAATTTAAAAACTTCGCACACACGAATAAAGTATCTTTCTATCAGTGAAAAATTTTAAGAATTTGATCATTAGTTCCGGAGATTACCTAAATACCTACCACCTACATCCAAACAACCTCTTTATAATATTATTAGTAAAGACTATAATAATGTTCCTAGTACGCGCAAAACTGTGCTCAAACTGAAACTCTAACAAAACAGTATCAGTTACGAAATCCCAACGTCTCGCCGCCGGATTTAATTAAGAACACGTTTTTACCTACCTCTACCTACCTGGGTTTACGAAACAGGTCACATTCTTGAAGTATTTATTACATGCCGTATCACTTACATGAAAATATTTTACTTGAGTATTGTCCTTTTAACTAGGGCTCGACAAAATCCTTACTTAATAATAATATTATATGTAAATGCGAAAGTAACTCTGTCTCTCGAGTCTTTGGGCTACTAGACACATTCACATTTGTAACCCTTAAACCCTACCCGGGGGTCCAGCAAACCCCAGAGGTTGAATTTTTGTTGATATTTTTGAAATAACGAAACGCACTATTATGCTATTTCTTTCTTTCTTTCTTTCTATTCTAGCTAATCCTTAATTACCTCGTGGGCCATCTTTTCACCAGACTTATAGCTATTTTACGGATTTATAGCTATTTTAGGGGACTTTCAGACCCCAGGGTAGTAATAACGTAGTATTTTTGTTATTTCTTTTTGTCAATATATTGGTGAATACTATTATTTTTTATTCAGAAATTAAAGAATAAGTTTGATATTTTGATGTAGTTGTTATAATAACAGTGGTGTTTCTTTCTTTAGGGATATACATGGATAAATCAAGCAATTTTGTTGTTTTGTTTTATCAGTTGAATAAAAGTTTTGTTTTATGTCTGGAGATCGAAAAGATAGCCAACGGTATTTTTTAAGGGCTCCTGTTTATAGTAGGTATTAATTCATAAATCCTCTTTAAAATTTTCACAAAACAAGATACAAAAAAAAAGTATTTTCTTGAAAAAAAAAAACGTGCCATAGTTAAGATCATCGCGCAAATGGAAGAACGATTTACATGGCCCTCTTTGTTCATGGGTTTTCAAGTTCCCTTAAGTGGAATCTTGTAAAAGAAGTGGCCATTGCTAGGACCAACTCCTGCTCCCACTGCTAAAAAAGGATATGCTATGCGACCAATGGGTAAGGACTGAAAAACCAAGGTCACCTGTGGCAAGTGCCAAAAACCTCTCTGCGATAATAATAATAATAATAATAATAATATTCCACAACTATCACACAACGCCATCTAGTCCCAAGCTAAGCAGAGCTTGTGTTATGGGTACTAGACAACTGATAAACATACTTATATATTTCTAAATACATACATATTATAGATAAATTACACCCAGACACAGAACAAATGATCGTGCTCATCACACAAACATTTGTCCTGGGTGGGAATCGAACCCACGACCTCCGGCATAGCAGTTAGGGTCACTAACCACTAGACCAACAGACCAGTCAAAACGATGAACATACTATGGATATGTGTTAAGAACGGGTCCATATTGGCTCACCTAAAGTTCTTTACCCGAAATTGTTCTTCCTAACGATTTGTAATCCGAATGATCACTCTTCCTAAAATTTTTCATCCTAAAGTTTTCATTCATACTATTTGTAGTGCTACCGACGATGTTCATAACACTCATGTTTCCGAAAATTGTAATTCATAATATCATTAGTGTAATTATATTTAAACTCCTACTGTTTTTTATCCTAACGCTTTTATTCCTAAACATAATTACCATAATATTTTCACTCATACAACTATTTAGAATGATTAAAGGTCGTTTCACTGATTTTTGTCTTGAAATGATATTCAGGTCAGAGTGTCGTCTTGGGGGCACTATGAAAAAAATACTTAGAAAAATTTCGCGACCAATTTCGAGGTAGCGCTCGCCGGCCGCTGCCGCGGCACCGCTCGCTTCGCTCGCTCGGCTCGC
This sequence comes from Diarsia mendica, assembly GCA_949316265.1. Taxonomy (NCBI): domain Eukaryota; kingdom Metazoa; phylum Arthropoda; class Insecta; order Lepidoptera; family Noctuidae; genus Diarsia; species Diarsia mendica. The sequence goes on along the minus strand of OX438910.1, from coordinate 11,051,659 downwards.
GCGTACTTGGTCACAGTTCTAACCTAACCTAACCTATGGATATCTTTGAATTGTATATGGTCCCATTAAAATAGGTGGACAAATTTTAACACAGCGTTTAGTAAGCCTAACTAAAGACATCTAAACAAAAAAAAAACACTATATGAAGTGATTTTATTTTGACTTAAAATAATAAATTGCCGGCACTCTAGAACAAACTCATCCTATAAAAGTAGGTATTTTAATGTCTTTTTCTTACATTTTTTTTTTACTATTGTCCTTATTTTAGCGGTCTAAATGATTTCAAAAATTTTGTCCACCTATTTTAATGGGAACTTTTATAATACTGATTATTATGAATAAAAAGTAATATAAACAAAAAAGATATGACTTTTAATAATAGTGTAAAAGATGGTTATGTTGAGAAAATATAGGAAAACAAATAATAGTGTAATAGATGTTTATTGCTACTGACATTATGAAGTTGAATGCTTCGGAGTTAAAACATTAGAGACAGAGTAGTTAGGAATTGCGATTGTTAGGATGAAAAATGTTAGGAAGAACATTTTCGGATTTCCAATTATCGGAGTTGAAATTTTAGGTGAACTTTGGCGCACCCGTTAAGAACGTAAACCAAAAATAATTGATTATTTTTATAATATTGCCAAATAAGCAGTTTATATCAATAAATAATAATTGTAATTAAATTATTGTTTGTTTCATAAGTATGAATTTATGTATATTGGGGTCCATCAAACCCCTGGGTAGTAATAGTGTTTCTCCTGGAATGGGTAGGGTTTAAGGGTTAATTGCTTTTTTTTCATAGTCCAGTTTTTGGTCCAGTTGACCCCAAAGACTCGCCCGTCTGTCGCACTTTCACGCCAAAACTACTGAACTGATTTAAATAGAATTCGGTACACAGATAGTCTAGAACCTGAGAAAGGATATAGGCTACTTTACAATGCGAAAAAAGGGTTGAAAGGGGTGGAAAGGAGGGGATGAAAAGATTACTTTTGGTCGCGATAACCGACATCCACGCAAGCGAAACCGCGGGCATCACCTAGTGTTATATAAACCACTTTGCAAGTCAAGTGCTGATTTTTTAGGAATTTCTCTCATCTGTATAATTCATACTGAAAGTCCTAAATAATAATAGCCGGTCGAATCGATCTAAAGTTCGACCGGTTAAGCCGCATTTGCTTATCCTGGGATACATTCAGAGATGGGTGATCACCGTTTTATACCGTGCTTACTCCGTGCCTCGGAAAGCACGTTAGGACGTTGTTCGTTGCAAGTAGTGGCACGATAGTCTGGCAACCAGTTTTACCAAGAGATAGATAGATAGATAGATAGATAGAATACTCTTTATTATGTACACCAAATTACAAAAAAAACAATAGTAAAACATTTTACAAGGGGTGACACAACGACATCGACAGAGACATCGTACTACCCAATACTAAATGGGTTTTGGAGGGTAAATAGGCAGACTCTCCATGTGAAAATACTGATATTCAGCTCAGCATCCAGGTAGACTCAAAGCTGACTCCAAATTAGTTATGAAAAGGCTTGGGAAATGATGAGCGAGTTTTACATAGGTAGGTAACATAACAAAATGCCTATAATCTTTGAAGAGATAGGTTGACGTGTACGTATAGCACTCTTACAGCTCTTCAGTTTTTAACCGACTTCCAAAAAGAAGGAGGTTATCGATTCAAATGGTTTTTTTTTATGTACTTACCGATATATTATGATCTATTTTACCTTTTTACCTATATAAATAAAAAGAGAAGTCCTGACTGACTGACTGACTCATCAACGCCCAGCCCAAACCCTTGGACCTATAAAGCTGAAATTTTGCACAGAGGTTCCCTTTATAATGTAGACAAGGAATAAGGAAGGATTTTTCGAAATTCAACCCCTAAGGGAGTTAAATAGGGGATGAAAGTTTGTATGGAAAATCGTCACTTTCACGCGGGCGAAGCCGCTGTCAAAAGCTAGTCGATAATATGGGGCGGGACTATTGCACAAACCGGTCACAAATCCAGACTCAGTGGCCGCTACCGAATAATTCCTGGTGAAAAACCCCAAAAACACTAAGCAAGGTAATCTAACCACGGTAGCCTCAGTCTGTAAATATAATTAATATACAACTTGCCATTTTTATCGGTCCTTCGAGGCGACTAGAAAATAATGTGGCCCTTTATAAGCAATTAGGTTACTTTCAATTTATTCATAGACATGAAATGAGTTAATTTATAGGTACAAGTATTTTAGAAGGATTTTTCCTAATGTGTTAACCTACGAAACGGATACCTACCAGTTTGTATGATTAATAGACAAATTATTTAATGATTTTCCATAATATTACTCACTGTCTTATAATAATATAATGTTGATTATAAATCATCGTGCTAATGATGTTGTAATGAACATCAAGGTTTTGTTAAGGTGAAATAATCATTAAATCAGTGTTTAAAGCGTTTTAAAAATAATACTTAATCATTTTAAATAATTAGGTCATTTCTTTATCTTGATACCCACAAGATTGATAATTTGAGAAAATTAGGAGGTATGCTGCTACCGGAAAATAAGGCGAGAGGTACCACAATAAATCGTCTCTAAAAACACTCAAATTATTAAAGAGTATTATAGAGACCACAATATTATTACTCGAAATGGTTGTTTCATTCGCACAATTTTTAAAACTGGACCATCCTCTTAACTTATCAAATGAATTGGTCATCAAATTCTCCGCCGTAAGAATATTCATAAGTTCATAACCATAAAACATTTGTGGGATCTTTACACATAAATTATTTCATTATATGAAATGATATCCACCACAAAACTACAGGAAAACAATAAAACATCACGTCTTGATCACATCACTCATGCATAGATTTCTAAAGATGAATCTCGGATTATAGGTAAGACAAATAATAAATATATGAGGTTTCAGGTAAAACCTAGAACTATTAAGTCATCTGGAAAACCAATTATTATTGCGGTAAATAAATAACTCATAGATGAGCCAACGAAATTGCAAATAATAAATGTACTACCGTATCACTGAAGGTCCATCACTTTTCAACTTTAATAATAATAATCCTTCCAAGCCGGTTTCGGCTACGGCGATCATCGCATCATCGTCATCCTATTGGCGTCTATCATGGGCTCTCATGTGGCTAGAAAAACCACCTTTGTTAACAAATATTCTCGCACAGAGTGGACACGTGAGAGCACCATTAACATAGTTGTAATTGATTGCCGCTGGTGGTCGGGCTTTTAATTCGTCACGCTTCGAATCCAGTTTTGAGAGCCGACGAGCCTCAAAGTAAAAAAAAAAACAAAAAAAAAAACTAAAACAAAATCTGCCCAACCTTTTTCCAAAAATGTTGGGGTCGGATTCCAGTGTAACCGGATGCAGCTGAATACCAGTATTTGACATGGAGTGACTGCCTATTTGACCACCACAACCCATTTTGTCAATGTGTTTTGTCCTGTTGTGAAACCAATAAATACTTTTTCTTTCTTTCATTTTAGTACTGGGTAATACGATACCTCTTGGTAAGACTGGTTGTCATATTTGTGGGCCATTGACTTAGGTAACGACTGTCAAAGATGTACAAAATGACAGCGGGACCAATGGTTTAACCTGCTTTCTGAAGCACGAGTGAATCCTACATACCGGAATCAGCAGACCACCTACGCGTCGCTAACGCCCGAATACTCGAACGTCACTCAATTATAAGTAGCCTTCAAAACTCGCGCTAACTCTGTCACTCTGCGTTAAAGTAACAAAGACAGCAGGAGATTTAAGTGCAACTTAAAATTGAGTGACGTTCGAGTATTCGGACGTTATTCTGAAGATTGATTTGAACGACTGTTAATTTATTAATTAGCCACGAGTTCTTCCATAAGGGTGTAAAGTAGTAGACCGTGTCGGCGGCGCGTTCGTGTTCCACGCGCGCCTCAAAGAGATGTCAGCAACATGGAAGGGGCCGCAAGGGCCGGCGACGCCCGTCGGGGCTGTGGATTATCGAAAGGATAACGCGGCTCCGACACAAGGGCGAAGAAGGAACATGGGTTTGGTTTTTAGTCAGTAGAAGTCTGAGACTCCCCTTCGTTCTGCCCAAGAGCGGGGGGTGTCAATCGATGATTTTCCACCCACCAAAAAAAAAAAAAACAAAAGGGTGTTAAGTAGTAGATCATCAGTAAACTCGGTAGTTACCTACACAAAACAATCGTCATAGTACTTGTAGGTATATTCACTACTGCAGGGTAACCCCCAGAAAGATTTTCATATACCTATACCGTCTTATATGACGGTGTATCTTATAAAAAATCAATGTAAGACGAAGGTCATAACTGCGAATCTAAAAACGAAATGAAACAATAGATGTGAATCAATGCCATTAGTAATTATGAAATTAGACGGAGGGGCAATCCCCGTATTTTTATTAAAAAAACCTTTTCGTTATTGGTGTTCGCGATTTTGTCAAAAAAAACCGGCCAAGTGCGAGTCGGACTCGCGCACCGAGGGTTCCGTAAAAAAAATATATTATGTGATGTAACTAAAAATTTATGGTTTTCGTAATTATTCCTTTATCTATGCTATAAGACGTTGCTTCGTACCAAATTTCAAGATTCTGAGTTCACGGGAAGTACCCTGTAGGTTTTGATTCCCTTACGAGTGTCGAAAATTTGCGGCATAAACGGGAGTATCTTTTGATCGCGTTGACTTAGAAGTTTGATTTTTTCACAGCTCCAAGAGACCATAGACTTGAGTATTTGATATGAATTTCAGCTTGATCCCTCCACGCGTTCCTGAGAAAAAAGGTCTTGACAGACAGACAGACAGACAGACAGACAGACGGACAACAAAGTGATCCTATAAGGGTTCCGTTTTTTCCTTTTGAGGTACGGAACCCTAAAAAGGTGTTACGTACCTATTCAGCCAGATTTTTTTTTTTGCGTATCATTTGTACCCGGTTGACACTAGGCTCGCCTCCTATAATGGGCTTAAACATAACTGGGGAAAATGTGGGTGTGCTAGTAAGTCTTGTACACCTCTGCCCAACCCTTCGGGGAATACAGGTATGATAATAATAATAAGTTCTTTGTTTATGGGTATGTTGCTATGTTATCTAACAGCATTTTTAGCGTGCGTGTATGACCAGTATCAACGTGAACAATTAAGGCAATAGGGGATCGCACAAAAAAAACTAATTAGTCCGTCAGATAGATTTCCAAAAAATATTGACCACATATTTTTTCTTTTTTCACGTAAACAAAAAATTAAGACGATAGACAGTGCTTCGAAAACTCGTGTGACGTCATAATAATTATGATGGTACATTTTGTACCTTCAAGTGACGTTTCAAGCCCCACTCCATGATCTTTGACGCGTTTTAGCTTCGTCAATTTTTATTGATTTAATAAAACAAAAAACACGTATCCAATATTTTTCGATAATCTAACTGACGGACTAAACAGAATCATATTTTTTTGAGTCAGTCCGATCCCCTATTGAAGTATGTTACAGCAGTAATATTTGCAAAATCGCAAACAATAAACGCAATTATAGACGAAGGACCAATAGCCAACCCAAATTGTTTCCGATTCGAATCAATTCTCAGTCCCGTTAATCCAAAAGCAAATCGAATTGAATCGCCTCTTCGGCACTAAAATAATTAAATCCTTGCTTTTAATCCAGGATCTAATCGTTTTAATCCTTCGAAATAACATAAAATACCTTCGATTTAATTCTAAGAAATAGTTCTCGTCTGATCCAGTCATAGTTTTTTCTTTACGAACGTTCACGAATACCTATATTAAATCATGTTACCTGTGTAGAAAACCGTTATGAGGAAAAGTAATTTTCCTATTCGTCACGAAAGATCAAAATTAAATACTCATGTTCGTTTGTTTATTGATGACTGCCTTGTCAGTCTAGAGGTTATAAACGCGACTGCTGATCATGAGATTCTGGGCTCGATTCCCGGGTCAGGCAAAGTAGATTTATTCATCAGTAATTTCTCAGTAGCAGCCACGGAGTCTGAAACAAACTCGCCCCATGGGACTTACGCATAACTGGGAAAATGAGGGTGTGCTATTAGGTGCACCTATGCCTAACCTTTCGGGATTAGCGTGATGTTATGTATATGTATTGACGCATAATCCATTGAGTTAAAATCTATCTATATAAATAAAAAGAGAAGTCCTGACTGACTGACTCATCAACGCCCAGCCCAAACCCTTGGACCTAGATAGCTGAAATTTTGCACAGAGATTCCCTTTATAATACCAAGGAATAAGGAAGGATTTTTCGAAATTCAACCTCCAAGGAAGTTAAATAAAAGTTTATATGGAAAATCGTCATTTTCACGCGGACGAATCCTCTGGCAAAAGCTAGTTCTTTATTAAATTAGATAGAACATAAAATATGATGACCTCAGATTGCGGAAGGTTAAAATTCTGAAAAGATTAGTTCCCACAGATTCGGTGGTTAGAAAAATATGAACAATAACTTTATTTTATTGCATAATAATTATTGTTTTGAGCAACAGGATACGCAACTGCAAATAAAACGACACTAACCCAACCATTAGCAGTATTTATAATAAAGATTTTAATTACTAGAAAAACTAGATGCCTTCATAACCAAGTAAATGCAAAAAAAAGACAGAAAAGCTGATGCATACGCGTAGGTAAGAATCTAATGTGAAGTTATTTACATCATAATCACGTTATAGCATAAATCATGCAAAAAGATGATTGAACAAAAAGTATGATAATATACTCATCTTTATGGCATATAAATCCGGTGGTTGATCAACGGGCAAAAACAGACCAATCAACCTTTTTTTGCATTTTTTTAACTGCTGATTTGAAAAAAGAGTATAAACTTAGAGGATTCAACCTAAAACGGATATTTTGAAAGCTCTGTAATTAGATGTTACCAAGAACGTTCATCATGGACATGGAATATTGCAGGTTAAAAAAAAAATACAGAGTAAAATACTGCGTTAATTTCTGGCCCTACATACTATAACCGGACCTCAGAAGGGAATCATAGAATTGAAACAACGGATAAATCAACGCAATAACAATGTTTATTATAAATTATTCAGCCTAGATCAGTACATAATATAAATCACATCATTTTTACTAACCTTAACACTTGTCACTCCGGTGCCTCGTTCAAGACTGACTCATGTCGGGAACTAGTTAACTGACAATTCACTTCAATGTCAAAATGATTTTATAACTGACAGTGACACTTTGAAATATTCAAAAATGACATAAACGTCACTCGACTATAGCAAGCTTACCCATGGACTGTTAACTATAATATCAATCTACCCTCGCATAGATAAGTCTTGTTACAGTCGGCCATCCTTCAAGAACGAGTCCCTTCGTTCCTAAATATTGTATAAGAATAGATTTGATCAGATCAGTATCTTCTATCTATCAAACAATTTTCTTTCATTAACAATTATATAATTAGATTAGGTACTTATAACAAAAAAAATAAAAATAATCAGTCTTAATTCTAGATCATCGTTATCATCTATTTTATAGCTTGAGTGCTGTGAAAGCTACTTCCTTCACTCTCACAACACTTCAGCCGCAATGTTTTGAACTATTCAAGGGCGACGAGTTCATACGCAATCCTGCCCAGTTCAAACATTCTCACTCAACTTATCGTCATGTCTATTGCCGAGCGAAGTAAGGCTACTTCCTTCACCATCACTCCGTCATCGGCAGCGATACTTTGAGCCAATCCTGGGCGGCGAATCCATCGCCTAATCCTGCCCGACTCAAAGCACCCTCATGTCCCTCACTTATCCCTAAGCGACTGGCAAGTTCATATGCCAGACGCCATATCACATCATGTCTATTGCCGAGCGAAGTGAGGTTACTTCCTTCACCATCACTCCGTCATCGACAGCGATACTTTGAGCCAATCCTGGGCGGCGAATCCAACGCCTAATCCTGCCCGACTCAAAGCACCCTCATGTCCCTCACTTATCCCTAAGCGACTGGCAAGTTCATATGCCAGACGCCATATCACATCATGTCTATTGCCTTGCGAAGTGAGGCTACTTCCTTCACCATCACTCCGTCATCGGCAGCGGTACTTTGAGCCAATCCTGGACGGCGAATCCAACGCCTAATCCTGCCCGACTCAAACACCCTCACTTATCCCTAAGCGACTGGCAAGTTCATATGCCAGACGCCATCTAACATCATGTAATCATCATATAATCATCGCAAATCACAATTAGACTAAATATCAATTAAATAACTCAAGTAACTCATAAAATCATCATTATCATCTAATCAACAATATTGGCGATTGGCAAGTTCATATGCCAGACGCCATCTAACATCATGTAATCATCATATAATCATCGCAAATCACAAGACTAAATATCAATTAAATAACTCAAGTACTTAACTCATAAAATCATCATTATCATATAATCAACAATATTAGCGATTGGCAAGTTCATATGCCAGACGCCATCTAACGTCATGTAATCATCATATAATCATCGCAAATCACAATTAGAATAAATATCAATTCAATAAAACAAGTAACTCATAAGTTCATCATTCACATCTAATCAACAATATTAGCGACTGGCAAGTTCATATGCCAGACGCCATCTAGCATCATGTAATCATTATTATAATCATCGCAAATTATAAATTAGACTAAACATCAATTCGATAAATCAAGTAACTCATAAACTCATCGTTCACATCAAATTACAATATTATTTCTTAAAATTGCTATCACTTTCATCGTCATGTTCATCACTGGACGAGCAAGCAGGGTATTAAAACTTAGCCCTATTCCCTAACCACATCGCCCTCCTTATAATTCGTGGCCTTCTTGTTGTTTGTCATACCAATTCTTATTTTTCTCCTGATTTCTCTTAATACGTTCGCTCCCTTTCAGAACTACGTTTTCGTCTTGACTTCGAATACTACTCTGTCCTATCTATGTCATCAATCATCATTATGTTATTTAATAATAATATGCCTTGGCTCGGGTTCGCCACCATCCTATCTAACAATAGAAATACATATAAGTATTTACCGCGTTAAGAGTGATAGAATCGTGATTATTCAGCCCAGTAGTTATTCTGAATGCATGTAAGTCTAAATTCTCCGATCCAACAACTGAATGTAATGGCATAGTCTTAAGTACTTAAATAAGAATATCTGAATGTTGACAACTCTCGGTATTGACCAAATTAACGTAGCTACGTCGGCTGTCATGATGCCAAATAACATTGATGCATGACGACGTTGTTGTTGAATTAATCATCTGCCTAGCCTTTTTAAATTGTGCTGGGGTCGGCTTCCAGTCTAACCGGATGCAGCTGAATACCAGTATTTTACATATAGCGACTGCCTGTCTGACCTCCACTCCACTGGGTAATACGATACCCTTCGGTAAGACTGGTTGCCAGACTTTCAGGTCACTGACTACCTGTAACGACTGCTAAAGATCTATAAATATTGCAGCCGGGACCAGCCAGTGCTTTCCAAGAGGAAACTTGGTATGTAATGGGTAGGTCACCCATCCACGAAGCAACCTAGGCAAGCGTGGCCTAACCTCGAGATCGACCCGAGTGCCAGTTATAATTAAGCCACGCGCTCCTACATATTTGTTTAATTAATAATCATCGTAAATTAATACCTTGAAGACAAAGGTTCTTATTGCAATTATACCCAATTTGCAATTTTATTATTCTAATGATATTTTATGGACCCAAGTATTTTAAGCTATTGCATAGCTTCTATCGCGGGCCTTGAGCGTGGAGAGTGAATCCAGAAATTCCCTAACGAAAATATTCAAGATTCAGTATTCAACCAGGTTGCTATGGTTACGGAAAATAACAAGGTTGTCAACTGAGGTTGTCAAATTAAATAATTAATTATTTGCTGTTGATAAAAATGCTATGCAATAGGTTTACCGCGGCAGTCTCCGAGTGCCACATTTAGTTATTTTTTTTGAAGTAGCTTTTATTGCGACTTAAAAACTTGGTTGCCGAACCCTAGATACCTAGTTGTGGTGGTACTATTTGAATAGTTGAGTCAAGTAAAAAATTTAAAATTTTACTCTAAATTGTCAATAAATTAATTACTAATATTAAATGATACTTTTAATGTTTCCTAGATTTTATCTCAATTTTAATATCAAATTACATTCTCATATTTTATCCGATAAGTTATTATTCAAAAAATAAATACATACTAGATTGCTAAATTATATTATCTAATGAAATTGTAAAATAATACTTAGTATTGGATTCAACCCAACATTTAGAACGAATAAATGACATTCAGATTTGTGAACTTCATATTTTCCAGGTAAGAGGTAGAACCTAACTCATGACTCGCGCAGCCCCTAACCGATCCGCCTACATAGATATCTCCTTACGGGTAACGTTTGTCCTTACAGGGGCTGATAATTATGATCTCAACAATGTCTACATCACAAGTTATATAGAGACTGATGTTGTTTAGAATAGTGATCTAGTTCAAATATTACATCTGTTGGAGTTTTAATAATCTAAAATGATTTTCAGCAAAACTATGTCCAAGCTACACGTCATAATAAAATTAACTAAGTGGTCATCCACTTTAAGCACTTCGACATCCTTTTCCGAATTGCCTTGTATATCATCACTCGCCAACGCCTTTCCAGTTAAATCCTAATCTTAAAACACTATTTTCACGTATTAAGTAATGTTGCTTGAAAACCTACACGAACTCCCCTGTAGTCTACCCCATAAAGTAAACAATCCACTGCTTGCTTTCCAAATATTTTACATCTATTCAGTAAATTGATTTTCGCAAAATAATAAAGTTCATAAGATTCTCCAAAGCGTACCCGTCTATTAAGCATATCTGTCAAAACTTCTGCATAATTTTCTGTTGCAGGAAATGATTCCTTTAGCATCAACTTCCATTCAAGCCAACTATGCTTAATAGAGGGCAGAATGTCTTAGCTAATCCGGTGAGTTTGGGCAGGGCATAGTGAACCGTTTGCTTATCGTTCCAGTTATAAATTTCGGAGCATTCATCGACTTTATCGAGCCAGATATGAATAGTTTGTTCCTTCGACATGGGGTCAAAGTCTGGTACAACATTATTAAAGGATGAACTGGAAAACGATTCACGATCCCCTGCTTTAGACTTAAAAAGTTAAAAAAAAGGAAATCTTCAAACAAGTCTGTAGTTATAAATTTAGTTTTCTTGTTGTCATGCGCGGAACGGTACCGAGTTGAGCTACTTTTGCCAGTATTAGCCTGCTCACGATTGCTCGGTCTAGGTTCGGGCGTCTCGAAATGCCTACGTGATCGGTTCCGTTCCGTTAATCTCTCTCGTTCTTTGCGTACCTGGTTTTCAAGGGTTCTTAATTTTTCCCTCTCCCTGGACAGCTCACGTTCTTGCTCGAGTAGCGTTCGCGTGCATGCTGACGCTTCGGCTTCTCAGTTGATTACGCGTCGCGCTGCTGCGCCGACGATCACGAGCTGGACTGCGCCTCCGAGATTCTTGCGTTGGTTGTTGGTCATCGCCACGGCTACTACGACTGCGGCTTCGACTGCGCCTCTCCACTTCCCCTGAGTCTCGCTTCCGACTACGTGATGATTCACTACGCATCCTCTGTCTTCCGTAGTTGCGGGAAGGGTTGCTGGTGCGTCGATAATCCGCCTTGCTTTCCTTGTCGCTCATTTTCTCTGAAACTCGGAACATTTTGTTAATGTATTGTGTACAAATTTCACAACACACAGTCATTATGACACTAAATTTAAAATTATAGTGGGTATTTGAGCATTATTTTGTAGCTGTATGTTCACTATATTTAATTCTCTTACATGTTTTCGGAATTTATGTTTATAATCTGTATTCATCACAAGAATGGCGATGCATTTTGGGGTTATTTGTCAGTTTCCAAGCATTTTGTTGACTAAATTTCTCTATTTGATTTGTATTTCTAGGCTCCCAATAAACTACCTCCAATGATGAGACAAAGATTAATAGACTATAAAGGAAATATTATAGCTATATATTCATTATAGGTATTCATTTATTGTTTTCAATCTGTATTCATCACGAAAGATGTTAAATATTTTATAAAAAAAAAAATCAACATTCCATATCGTTAATCATTCTCAATTACCAGTTTAAACCAATAATTGTATAACATAATCGTTAATCATACTCATTTCTAAAATTTATCCATTTACCTGGTCTATTACGACCATTGACAATTTTTTTTTTATAAGGTTCAATTTTTGAACGCACCTGTTTTCGTTCTTTTTTTTTTAATCTGTATTCATCATGAAAACTGTTAATAATTTTATTAAAATAATATCATTCCTTGACGTTAATCACACTCAATTACCAGTTTATACCAATATTTCTATAACATTATCTATCTACGTGCTCCATTACGACCATTGACAAAAATATTTTTCGAAAATAAACTGTTGAACTCATCTGCTTTAATCGGTTAAATCGGGGCTCACAATACTATCATGTCATGTTAATTCACACATTTTCTTGATTTTCTTCTTGTATTTGCGTTGATTTCCCGTTTTAAAATGAATATAGTTTTATTTATCGGCGGTCGAGCTCGTGGGGTGGTTTACCGCAACATAAAATTGTTTCGTTCATCCCACTTCTGAGATATAACCGGACCTCAGAAGGGAATCATAGAATTGAAACAACGGATAAATCAACGCAATAACAATGTTTATTATAAATTATTCAGCCTAGATCAGTACATAATATAAATCACATCATTTTTACTAACCTTAACACTTGTCACTCCGGTGCCTCGTTCAAGACTGACTCATGTCGGGAACTAGTTAACTGACAATTCACTTCAATGTCAAAATGATTTTATAACTGACAGTGACACTTTGAAATATTCAAAAATGACATAAACGTCACTCGACTATAGCAAGCTTACCCATGGACTGTTAACTATAATATCAATCTACCCTCGCATAGATAAGTCTTGTTACAATACACACATTGATCGATGTTGTTTAGTATTTACCGGAGTGGCTAGTAAAAGCAATGGGGAGTGAGCCTATTGCCATCAACTGGACCACAAATCTAAACTCCTGGGCCCTGGCTGCTGCTAAAAAACCTGATGCTGAAAACTAATAGCACTTTATTCTGGTGCAAAGCCATGAGGTTTTACAGCAAGCTTTAGAAGGTTCTTTCAAAGGTTTTGCCCACGAGGCAGTTTTCTTTATCATGTGGTAAGTGCCCTAACCTGATAATAATAATGTCAGAGTTTTTATGCCACCCATTTACTATTTTTTGGTGGGTGGAAAATCATCGAGTGTCAGACTTCTTCTGACTAAAAACCAACCCATGTTCCTTCTTCGCCCTTGTGCCGAGGCCACGTCCTCTCTTTCGATAATCCGCAGCACCGACGGGACCCATGGACCCTAACTTCTAGATTTTACATGCCGTAGAGAAATATCTCTCAGACGTGCTGGTTTCCTCACGATTTTTTCCTTCACCGAAGAAAATGATAATAATTAGACACGTGTCTCGGGTTCGAACTAGAGACCTATATGACGGTAAGCACCTTTTTTTTTATTGGTGGGTCTAAAATCATCGAATAACCCCGCTCTCCACTCCACTCCGCGCAGAGCGAAGGGGAGTGTCAGACTTCTACTGACTAAAAACCAAACCCAGGTTTCTTCTTCGCGTTATCATTTCGATAATCCACAGTCCCGACGGGATCCACAGCCCCGACGGGGACACGGTATATAAGCACTTTGCTTAAGAAGTACAATCAGTAAAGTATAACTTACCTTTTTATCAGGAAATGAAGTGGAAATCAAACACAAGCTCACGACATTGACCGAAGCATTGTCACAGTAAGGACTCGCGTTCACAAATGAACTGTAGGATCTCATGTCATTAGAGTTTTAAATATAATATTTAAAGTAGACTCAGGTTGTTAAGGGTAAGTTTGGTTAGAATATAATTATATAAAAGTTTTGGTTGTTTTGGTAGGTACCTAGTTCTCCTCATGAGTATCTATTGAGATGTTAGTAATTTTCGCGTCGGGGCTGTGGATATCGTAAGGTTACCGCGGCTCCGACACAAGGGCGAAGAAGAACGAACATGGGTTTGGTTTTTAGTCAGTAGAAGTCTGACACTCCCCTTCGCTCTGCCCAAGAGCGGGGGGGGGGGGGGTTATTCGATGATTTTCCACCCACCAAAAAAATAAATAAAAAAAAAGATGTTAGTAATGTTACTGAAACATATAGAATAGAATAGAATAGAAAAACATTTATTCGAAACAGACACAACACAACAGCAACAATTACAAAGGTAAAAAAAAAAAGGTACATAGAACGGAAAAACATGGACAAGGTTGCGCTGAGCGTGCCCATACCGAAAAGGTTACCAACTCAGCATTATGCTGGGCGTCAGACACCCAACGCTGGTTTTCAGTTGGCACCCGCAGTGACACACGGACGATGGCAACAAGTACAAATAAATAAGGTAGTTAGTGATAAAATAATAATAATATATATAAAAAATAAATAATAATAAAATAAATAATAATAAAATAATAATAAATAAAAATAGTAGTAATATAATATATATATGTTTTTACGCAGTATTCAATGACAGATGACTCGTCTCTTTCCGTGTACAGCATGGCTATTGCGTATCTTTTTAAATGTCAGTGGCTAATATAGTTTCCATTGCATCAATTAACTGTCAAATAAACTTTTAAAAAATAAAAAAATAAAAGTTTAATATACAAAACAATAACCATTTGACAGTTATTCAATGGACACTATGATAGCCACTGACATTTAAAAAGATACGCAATAAATAGCCCTGCAGAATGAACCGCAAAATTCAAGCTATTTTCAGAGTTTCATTCTGAGAAATCCTTTCTCGAGAACCACTCTATCCATTGGTGAAAACAACATAAAACCCGGTATAGTATAGCAGTTTTTGGGTTAATCGCGAACAGTCAGACAGACGCGGTGGAGGACATTCAAATTCAAATTAATTTATTGTTTGTCACAGGTGAAATTAGGTCTTTTAATTACGATTATTGGATCGCTGCAACATACCTATAAGGTGTACAATTTTATAGTTACAAATTCACATAGTCAGTTTGTTTTATAATAGTAGTGATAAGACAATCAGTGCCTTCTAGTAAGCGTCCTGCTAGACCTCATCATCGTTTCGCATCAGGCGAGTGGAGGCTAAACGAAACCATATTTAGTGCAAAAAAATCTGCGTCTAATTAATACTTTCTACTTTCCTATCAGATGGTTAAAAAAAGTTGTTAATAAATCATGCCATGTTGTACTTTCGACACGAGGATAATAGTACATTATGGTACAAGTGTGTAACGTTGGTGATTACCGCAGAGGCGCCATTGAGACCCGAGCCGTCAGGTGAGGGTCTTAAGAAAGCCGAGGACGGTAATCATCAATACACACGTGTATCATACGACGTTTTTCAACACACTTGTGAAGAAAATAATACTAAAAAGTCATCTTCAACAGTTAAAACAAGTTCTGTTTTTTTTTTCACAATAGCGGGAAAAATTTATGCGCGCGCATCTACAGTTCTACCAACTACAACAGTTAAAACAAGTTTTTTTTTTTTACAATAGTGGGAAAAATTAATGCGCGCGCATCTACAGTTCTACCAAGTTATCTATGCAGGCGGGAAAACACGGAACTAAAATAAATGTACTAAGTTTGACGTAGCGATGCATTTTTTCTTGACCAGTGGCGCCACTACTGTAACAATGACGATCGGCCATAGACTAAAAGAATGTGGTTTCTTTATTTTTGACTTTTCGAGGATAGAGTTTTAGCCACGGACAAAATGGGGTTTTTTTTTTCTTTATTACAGAGAAAACAAAAGTTATATTATTTGAGTGAAAGATTCATTTATTAAAAACGTATTAGTTGAAATTATCTATTTAAATTCAAAGTTGCATGAAATGGGGAAGCACTATAGGTACATTAATTTAGTTTTACTATTGAACACGATCTTTTTTGTATCGAAACTTTTTTAAGAACATAGCAACTCAACCAATAAAATTTAAAAAAAAAACCTATAACTCACTAGTGAATAATAGCAATGAAAAAGTCACAGTTTGATTATAGGTGTCATTACGTGCCTAATTGCGGTGAAATTATAGCCACTTTATGAGCAAGTGTGTTGAAAAATAATATTTTATAACAGTTTTGTTACAGCATAGGGAAAGTCCAAAATAATAATCGAAATTTTGATACTCTGCGTCATCGTTGCTTGGATTTTTGTATTTATGATTTTATGTACTTAACTCAAATTGGTGCGAGCAGTCAACATTGGGATAAGTAGCTTATATAAGATTGTCATGTGAACATAAGTCATCATTCTTTTGAAGTTGGTTAGGTTAAAAATGATAACCGTCCATTTTGCTTTGCCGTAGTCGGGTAAAAATAAAGCAACAGATGCTTTTTTTTTGTGAATGCCATCTCTCAGTTCTATCTAGGAAGCTGTCGTCAGCTTAACTGGACTATCCTGTGCCCGCCTTGGGTGTAGGGTCTCCAACCAGGCAAACACTTTAAAGCGACTGCATGCCATGCTAAGGGCACCCCCTGTGTGACAGCCTCGGCTTATGGTGTCGCTGGGGGAGGACACACCAAAAAGACAAGCTGAATCTAACTAGATCAGGTGGCCTTCCAAGCGTATGTTTACGAATGACGAAACTCCTATCTTTATAATTGACGAACAAAAAATATTCAGACAAAACATACTACCCTTTAATGCGTGTCAAAATACCGTGTCTCTAAAACACTGAAAATACACCACGCTCATTAGAATAGCTCACTAACAAACCACTATTTACTAATTTGTTACAAGTGTTTCTACGCACAGAAGTATATTATACAGGTAAGTACGCTATAGAAAAGGCTTCTTCTTCTTATCGTGTGGGCAGCAAGGTCTAACGACCTCACACACCCTAGAGAAAAGATTATATTATTATATTTGATTTTATAGCACTTACTTAAGTGCTATAAAATCAAAAATATTTCGGAAGTTGTAACCAAGATGAACCAAATCCTCAACAACATGTTAGAAAACCAGAGTTCAAGACCACAATAAGTTCTGTCATTGACATTCAAACTAGATACTCAAACATACAGCCATACTGATACATAAATAATAATCCCTAACAACTCACCTCGCTAGCATTGTGTCCCAATCAAAGTGCCAGGCAATTTGCTTTATTGTCGCCAGACCTACTCGAGCAAATTTAAACGTCTAGCTAACAGGAAGACACCTTTATGATCCCAGGTGAGAGTTTTGCGGCTTAAGCGAGTTGCTTTATGCAAGTTTTCAGATTCCTAAGTTGATAAGGTTGAGTTTTGCATGGCGGATAATGTTTAAGGTAGTTCCTATTCTTAGTCGAAGATTTCTTGGAAGGTAAGTAAATTGCTAGAGTTCGAGACATTCGGTATTTGTAAGGATGTTTATCACATAATTATCACGCCTATAATTCCCGAAGGGTAGGGAGAGCGGGGCTGCGGATTATCGAAAGAGATGACGTGGCCTCGGCAAAAGGGCGAAAAAGGAACATGGGTTGGTTTTTAGTCAGTAGAAGTCTGACACTCCCTTCCGCTCTGCCCAAGAGCGGGGTGGGGGGGAGGGGGGGTTATTTGATGACTTAAAAAAAAGGTATGGAGAGCGGGGCTGCGGGTTGTTAGAAAGAGACCGTGGCCTCGGGCACAAGAGCTAAGAAGGAAACCGCCGCGGGAGGCGGTTCGGGCGTCGAGGGCCACGTGATGGCTTCCGGCCACCGTAGACGCGGGCCTGTGGACGGTGAGTAATGGGCTAGCTCGCCGTCCGTTCGTCTTATGACGACAACAGGCCGTCTCGACGGCGCGTTCGTGTACCACGCGCGCTTCAAAGAGAAGTCAGCAACATGGAAGGGGCCGGGGCTGCGGGATGTTCACAGGATACCGGGGCCTCGACATAAAGGGCTAGGAAGGAAAATACGTGGTTTTTAGTCAGTAGAAGTCTGACACTCCTTACCTCTCCGCCCCGGGAGGAGTCATTAAAATTTGATGATTTCCCACCCTCCTAAAAAAAACCTTAGGGAGAGCCGTACCTAATAGTACACATTTCGCCAGTTATGTACCTATAACACTTTGCCCGACCCGGGAATCGAACCCAGTACCTCATGCTCAGCCGTCACATATAAGGATATTGCTTCGTGAGTTCATGTGATAGGCTTCACACAAAGATAAAAATACAAACAGACAAAAGCAAAAAGGTTGCTTCACCTTCCCCTTAGATGCTCTTCATAAAAGTTAAGTTTAGTCTTTTTATTGTACTCGGCACAATATAATACTGAACTAAGCCACATTCGTACCGAGACCGGACGTCCATACTCTATTTTGTTTTTGTTTTCATTGACACTTTTATTCAGCAAACAACTCACAACATACGCTTGTCACTTGTTTGCACGTAAATACTCCTACTTTTTGTTTGTCCCACTTTATTGGTAGTTCACCTAGGGAATTGTGAATAAATGCTTGACAATTGTGACAAGTTATGGCTTGTTAAATGTCAGTTTAGCAATTGGATGTACTGCATAAACTTTTGATATATTCCCATGATATATTCCATTATTGGGTGAGCGGTTGCCCACCGCTCACCCAAACAGTTAGACCAGACTAATCACAGTTACATTTTTTGTCTTTTGTCTTTCCTGTGATTGGTCGAATGTCTCCTCTCCGCTTGGCACGTCTCCGCTTTGGTGGAGTCCCGCCCTGATGATTGGCAGACTGCCTCGGAGCTCGTGGCTTAATAATAACTGCCACTCGGTTCGATCTTTAGGTTAAGCCGTGCTTGCCTAAGTTGGTCTGTGGATGGGTGACCACACATTACATGCCGAGTTTGCTCCGTGCCTAGGAAAGCACTGCCTAGCCTTTTTCCTAGTATGTTGGGGTCGGCTTCCAGTCTAACCGGATGCAGCTGAACACCAGTATTTTACATGGAACGACCGCCACAGAGGGTGAGCAGTGGTGGCCCAGTGGTGCCGGCCCCGACTTTCAAACAGTGAGTCGTGGGTTCGAACCACGTCAGGCGCATTACTTTATGTAATTTGTGGAGTACGTGCGCCAGAAGACCAAGTACGTGGCGAGAGTGCAGTTGCTTGAGTCGCAACGTCAACTTTAAGGCGTTCGTGGTGCGAATACCAACTTGTTTTCTGCATCTCGTCTTGGATGAGGACTTTTGGCCGTGTGACAGTGCGCTAGTGAAGTGCTACTAACATAGTTTTAAGACTCTATTAACTAACATAAATTGTATTTTGTTATATTTATGTTAGTCTGTAAGGTATTTATCTATGGGCCTTAGATGCCTGGAAAAAAATTGATTATTATTATTATTTCATCACCACTGCTCCCAAAACGGTGAAGGAAAACATCACGAGGAAACCAGCATGTCTTAGAACCAAAAAAAAAAACTAAAAAATTTGACATGATCTACCAACCCGCACTGGGCACGCGTGCTGAATAAGCCCGTCCCTCTCCTAGAGAGGAGACCTGAGTCTCTGCAGTGGGAACATTACAGGCTGATGGTGATGATGATAAATAATAGATGAGTCAATTTTGGTTAAATAACATGTGACTTTGTTACTACCTAAAATTTTTTTTTTTTTTTTATAATAATAATAATATTCCAACAACTATCACACAACGCCATCTAGTCCCAAGCTAAGCAGAGCTTGTGTTATGGGTACTAGACAACTGATAAACATACTTATATATTTCTAAATACATACATATTATAGATAAATTACACCCAGACACAGAACAAATGATCGTGCTCATCACACAAACATTTGTCCTGGGTGGGAATCGAACCCACGACCTCCGGCATAGCAGTTAGGGTCACTAACCACTAGACCAACAGGCCAGTCAAAAATAAAATCTAAATTACTTTACCATAACTACATATTTAACTGTAAATTGGATCAACATGCTCCACCGCAATTAGGTTTAGGGCACTTTATATCATAACTAAAAGAACTTTAAATCAAAATGGCGGAATATACACAACCTCTAATTCTGCGTATCCCATCAGGGGATAAAAGGCATGAAGTTACAGATGTATTATGTTAATCAAAAGCAAATATGCCTCCCATTAAGTAATTATACCGTCCGGTGTAATTACACGTACCTAACTATCACGAGATCAAATCTTAAAGTAATTAGCATAATCCGATCGTATTACAACCTAATTAACAGGTAAACTAGGTGATATATTATTCCCAGGTTAATTCTAATCTGACTCGGTGACAAAATAATTTGGTGCGTGGTTTCTCATTTTGAATTTGGTCATACATCCTTACATAGTATAAAACAAAGTCGCGTCTGTTTATTTGTTTGTTTGTCTGTATGCTTAAATCTTTAAAACTACGCAACGGATTTTGATGCGGTTTTTTTTAATAGATAGAGTGATTCAAGAGGAAGGTTTTAATACCTTTTTTGCACCCGTGCGAAGCCGGGGCGAAAGTAGCTCTGTTTGTTTGTTACCTTTTCACGACTAAACTGCTTTTCGGATCGTTATGAAGGCAAGGAGATAGAATATATCCTTGGGAAAGCACATACTTAGGTTATCTTTTTTCACACACATGTACATCAAAATTATTATGCGAACGAAGTCGCGGGCAACAGCTAGTACACTATAAATACATTACATATTATCAGAAACGTATTCCTTAAAAAGAATTTTAGTTTTAATTTTATCATAATTATACAGAATAGGTACACTAATCTTTTTATACGGTCTACTAGATAGGCTAGCATTCGGCCGCAACTCGTCTGGATGTGAAGAATGCTGCCATAAGTGTGGCACGCTTGCCTAGAAGAAGCCGATCAATTAAAATTGCTATCGATAATCTACTTAAGAAGCAGAAGTATCACGACAAACAGTAAGTAAAACCTGTAATTCCAATTTCAGACTAATAATACCTACAATATGCTTAGTTTGCATAATTTTCATTTGACATAATTTATTATTTTGTAGACGCCTGATAGTTTTGTTATAGCAATTTGCAGACATGAGAAAATGTTTTTAACATTATTATTTCATAAGGCGTTTAACAAGTTACACTAAAATCGTCTATTCTACTTGTGAAAATAAAACTACTATTTTAAGTTCTGTTGTAAAGTTCGTTCTAAACGTACAACCAGTAGGTATTCTAGAATTAGACCCATTAACCTCTCACAACAACCAATTTTACTAACTCTTAAACGAATAAATCTATACGATTGAAAACTCTGAAGGCGATTGCTACCAAAAGTGGTGTTTATTGCATTTACTAACAACCGTAACAACAATTCGTTGTAGAATTTTACGACTCCCTGTAGAGCAGTAGATCGAACGATTGCAATTCGTGCGATAGATATCTACGTGAGGTAGGTACCTACGCAGAGATCTCTGGCTAATCTAAATAATTGTATTTTATTATATTTATGTTAGTCTGTAGGGTATTTATCTATGGGCCTTAGATGCCTGAAAATAAATTGATTATTATTATTAATCTATTTTAAGGGTAATGACATCACGCCTTTAATCCCCGAAGGGTCAGTCAAATGTGTAGGTACCTAAGAACACCCAACATTTTGCCCGTTGTGTTTAATCAGGGACAAATCCAGACTCCGTGGCTAATGCTGAGAAATTCCTGATATAAAACTTAGGGACTCAACAGCTACTATAGTGAATACATGTCTTTAATATTTCCACTGGTGGGACATAGGCCTCCCTATATGGAAAAGAGTGGAATTTAGGTGATTACGGATACGTTCTCGCTTTTTTTCTTTACGATCATCATTTTGATAGTAATGGTGACGAAGGCCTGGGATCAAAAAATATAAATCGCTGGACCTGTTCCCAGGAATCATTGATATCATTTAAACATAAAAGGTCAAAGGTCATAAAACTGAAGGCGAGTCCTTCAAAAAGGTCAGGACACAGAACAGATGCATGCAAACGGCGCGCGTGTTTGGCCAGATGAATGAACGCGCACAAAACAAAAGGAGTAAGACGCAAGTAATGCAGCACGTGGACTTCTTAGTTTTTAGGGTTCCGTAGCCGAATGGCAAAAAACAGAACCCTTATAGATTCGTCATAAAGCTGTGTATCGGTCAGTCCATCCGTATTGCACAGCCACTTTATAAAAAAAAAACTATTAGGACTACACAGTTGAAACTTGGTAGGTATATTTATGTATTCTGTGAACCACTTTACGATTTTTTTATCAAGTTTTTAAAAGGCGGGAATTTACAACAAAATTCCGAATCCCAAAAAAGAAAAACATAAGTTAAATGATTTTAAAAGTAGGTACGTAGTCTCTCTGTCACTCAAAAACTCCAGATCGAATTTGAATGACATTTGGCACACTCAAACTTGTATAAAGGATAGGACTTACATATGATACTTTTATCCCGTTGAAGTGGGATTGGGCGGGCCATGTCTGCATGATGCACCAAGACCGATGGGCCAAAGTTGTCACGCCAGAAGACGAGCGACGTCGCCGAGGGCGGCCTCGAAAACGTTGGCGTGACGACTTGGAAGCATTTATGACAGACTAACTGTTGCCAGCGGCTTCACCCGCTACAACTCGAAAATTATCCCACGGCAAGATAAAATCGGGATAAAAACTATCCTATGTGTTAATCCAGTTTATAAACTATCTGTGTAGGTACCAAATTTTATCCAAATTCATTCATTCGTTTTTGCGTTAAGAAGTAGCAAACATACACACTCACACACTATAACATAATATTAGTAGGAAGTGGGATTGGATGGAGAAAACCGCACAGATAGAAGAGTGGAAGGCCATAGCCCATAGGGGAGGCCTTTGCCCAGCAGTGGGAGAATATAGGCCAAGTAAAAAAAGTATATACCCGTGGGACAATTACCGAACAATAATCATAATTTTATATTTCAAATATGTAAAAAAAAACAGTGGTCCGTCGATGTTGGGAGCAGGGTCCAAGCTACCGTTTGTTTGGGGATCCAGAGTTAAAAACCTAATTTTATAATAATTATACTTAAAATTTGACTATTTTCGTTCACTTATCAAATAAAGCGTTACAACAAAGTTATTGCTTAGCAATAAAATTGTTGTGTAACGACTATGACTTTTATTACCATTTAATAAAGCGTAAGACAGTCTCGTAAGACCCTCACATCCGTTAGGAGCATCCGCAACTAGAATGAGGTTACAAATAGTCTATCCTATAGGAACTACCAACATAGGTACCAAGTAATCTAGACTCTATAATTATTATCTATCTATCTTTAAACATAAAAATGTTATGTTGGTTTGTGTACGCTTCAAAAACTCAAAAAGTTCTGCACCAATCGAGCTGAAATTTTAGAATTATAGTTAATCCGCATCAAGAATTGTTTTTACAGTATCCACGCAGGCGAAGCCGCGGGCATCAGCTAGTAATGTTACAAATGCGAAAGTTTGTGACTATGTATGGATGTTTGTTACTCTTTCACACAAAAACTACTGAACGGATTTGGATAAAATTTGGTACATAGATAGTATATAACCCGGATTAACACATAGGATAGTTTTATCCCGATTTTATCTTCCCATGGGGTAATTTTCAAGTTGTAGCGGACGAAGCCGCTGGCAACACCTATGTAGTTCATCATCATTCTCTTACCCTTATCCCAATTCATTCGGCGCAGCATGTCTTCCTCTTCCATACTTCTCTGTTCCTCGTCATCTCATGAGACTCCTCCTTTCTTGCCATATCATCCTCTATACAATCTTTTTATCGTTTCTTTAGGTTTAATTTGGTATCTTGGTTGTTAACTTTTTGTTGCATGATGTGCTCTCCTATTAGTATATGTGAAGAAGTGCGCTTCCTTTACATAGTATAAAACAAAAAGTCGCTATTTTTGTCTGTTTGTTTGTCTGTATGCTTAAATCTTTAAAACTACGCAACGGATTTTGATGCGGTTTTTTTTTAATAGATAGAGTGATTCCTCTTGAATCACTTTATCTATTAAAAAAGGTTTTAGTAGGTATATAATTTGAACGACATCCACGCGGGTGAAGCCGCGGGCATCAGCTAGTACCTTATAAAATAACCTTTGTTTAGCTTTGTTAACCTTTGTTTGTTTGCTTTGTAGGCAACTATTAAATTAGTCCTCTGCACGCTCTAGACCGAGCGAGAGGGAGTGTCAGACTTCTACTGACTAAAAATCAACCATGCCTCTTTTTTGCCCTTTGTGGACGGAGCCGCGGTATCTCTTTCGAACAACCCGCAGCCCCGGACCTAATAAACACCGTTTGTCTAATAATGATTTGTGTATATCTTATGATTCAATGAAATTATTGTCAAATAAAATGTACAAACTATGACTACTTAAGAAGTCATAGTTTTATAATGCCAAAGACTTCTTTGACCATACGCTAAGTACTTATTGAAAATTTTGTACACTTATCACAGAGCTAAATAATGTACAGTCACGTGCAAAATTGCATGGATATTTTAGTGTCTATTTTCCTGTGAACATTTTTATTCGATAACTAGTTTAAGTTAGAGTCATTTCTCGCTTTACACGATTTTATTCCTGAATTGTCCATGAAATTTTACAGGTGACTGTACCTAAGCTCTTGTTATTTAAATTTTATTTTTCCTATTCTATTTCACAGACAATAACATTGGTAACTAAAACAAAGCCAAAACGTGGACTTAGTTTTACCATAATTAGTCACAATCTCTTACTTTACAATGTTAGAAATGATTTCCCGAATTTATATTTTTTTATTTGACTATAATTATTTCAAGAGATGATAACAAACAAATTGATAAGGCACCACGAGACTTCTAAAACATACAAACGTCTATAACAATTGATAAGGTTCTTATCAGATCTCGCATGTGATGCCATTAACAACATACTCGTATTAACATAATAGAACACTTTAATATAAATATTTTTCAATAGCTACTTCTTCTATTTTCCAGAGAAAGGCAATATCAACTCACTTTCCGCATCTCTTCTAATCAGTAGCGCACTTATAATGCATGCAGTTTATTTAGATAAAATATTTGATATTAAAACATACCTTCAATTAACACGCCAGGAACAGAAATTCGTCGTTGCTGATATTATGTGAAATCACTTAGTTAAACTTGAAACTAGTCTATACAATTTTAAAAAAGTCTAAACGATACTCGAAGCTATAGAAAAACGTAGTTTCTTTTTGAAAATTTTCATTTTTCTCTTCACAAACGGATCCACTGCGCCAATATCCAAAATGTTCAAACAAATTATGAAAAAAAGTTCACTGAATAAATCCTCTTTAGAAAAAAAAATATCACTGGCTGCAATACTCGCGACCCGCACCAATCGATGAAGCCATTAGATTGAACTTTCGCGGCAAAATTCAAAAATAGTACCGAACACGCGTCATTTAACAAAAATGGCGACGACTACCGTACGGAAATAGTTAAGTGGAAGCTATTTTGACCGTTCCTCTGCTGTGCATTATTTATTTCTATTGGAAAATTAGCCTTAAATGGTGTGATTGGTGCGTAGCATATCGTAGAACATCTGTGCCCACGCGGTATTCGTGTACGACTGAGGCAGGCACTGAGGCCCATTCGTCTGAGTCGACAAATATTCAGTTTAATAATTTAAGACCAGTGTGTATAGTATGGGATTCTGTATATCGTGTTCTCATATGACACTCGGGTACATGTGTGACGCAATGGGAATGACATTGAGGGGATGAAACGTACTTGAAATAAATTAAATCTTTTGTGTGAAAATGTGAAGCGTTATTACAAATATTTTGCGTTGAATCTACCCAGATATTAAATAAACGAAAAAATTATCGCCCAAACCAATACGGACAAAACGCAGAAGCTCCGGAGTTCCGGACACGAACACTGACACATATTACAGAAGGTATAAAGAAGTGGTGGTGGTGGTGGAAGTGTCCAGGTTTTGAGCTTAGTTGCTTATGTGACCATCGCGTTCTTAAAATAAGGTCCGTAATATCAGATAAACCCTCTTTTGTTCTGTTCACCTCATCATTTCAGTCTCGAATCACAAACTGTTAGATAAAAGCGTCTTTCTTCTGACATTATTTTCTGTTCTTTACGTCCCTTAACTATCCATGTCCTGCGATATTGACGATATCGTCAACCCAAGACTCTTTCACTTCTTGCTTTCTGTTCACTAAGACCAAAATTCTTTCCAGATACCCCATTATAGGATCTCCTGGTATTTCTTTCTCTTCATCCACATTGACTACAGAACCTTTCATTGTTTTATCTTTCTCTGCTTTCATCATCATCAGCCAATAATGTTCCCACTGCAGGGACTCAGGCCTCCTCTCTAGGAGAGGGATGGGCTATAATCCACCACGCGGGCCCAGTGCGGATTGGCGGATGTCACATCTCTTCGAATTTTTTGGTTCTAAGACATGCCGGTTTCCTCACGATGTTTTCCTTCACCGTTTTGAGAGCAGCGGTGATGAAATAAATTACACAAAGTAATGCGCCTGCCTGGGTTCGAACCCACGACCTACTGTTCGTAAGTCGGGGCCGACACCACTGGGCCACCGCTGCTCTTCAACTTCTTCAAGCTCTTCTCTGCTTTAACTTCGTCTACATTTTATGTCTCATGCCACTCGTGTGCCTTTTCCGGTACATCATTATTTTCTTGCCCTTATCCAAATTTATTAGGGCTTTCATAATTCTCTTTTACTCGTCATTTCACAAATGACACCTCATTTTCTTACCCTATCATCCTTTACACGATATATTCATCATTTCTTTGGTCTTCCTCTACTCATAAGAGTCCATCCATCCATCATCCATCTACATATTATTTTATACTCAAAACTTGATCATTCCTCATTCCTCCGCAACACATGCCCATACAGACAATCGATTACCACACTGCTTCTCCAGTACATACAACTTTAAATCATGCATATCAGACGGGCTCTATGTCAAATGTCCCTATTGTACACACATAGTTCAATGACTGCGGATATTATATAATTTCGCCTCATGTCATGTTAGCCTATTGCTCTATTTCGGTCGGTACAGCTCCCATTTCGATCCCTAGACTAAAATGGGAGCACGGCTGTCTGACTGAAATGTAGCATAAACATGGGGCTTCTAATTCGCGAAAAGGTCAGGCAGAAGTTTAGTGCACTTTAAAGTACACCCATATTTCGCTAGTTATGTTAAAGTCTAATGCACCACAACAGTTTGCTCGGGACTAGGACCTGTGCTCAGCACGCGCTTGCCATGCTATCACACACCAATGAAGCAGTTTAAATACAACATTTGGCGAGTATTTAAAAGACAGAACCATGTACTTACCAAGGTAGGATATCGGGCTATTTTTGACAGGAACAAATAACCCACAAACCTTGAAATTATTCATATCAGCATAACAACCAAACTATAACCATATAAAAGATAAATAATGCACGCTCTACGGTCATCACTCTTGTTTTTTCCAAACACTATATCATCTTTAGTCTGTTACCATCTGACATAACGATGATCCGGCTGTTCAGTATTCGTATTAGCATGACACTGTTGATGTATAGCAAAAAAGTAATCAATACAAAGCGGTAGTCTTATTTCAGAAATACTTTGATCCCTCACTGACTGCGGTAACCTTTACAAACCTTACTGAGTAATATTTTATCATATTTACATCATACTCTGTATCTGTACTGAATGTAAATTATTTGAGATACATTATCTAAAGATAAAAGACAACATCTTATACAGAATTCAATGTTATACAGACTTCCTAAATATTGCGTAAGATCAGAAACTACGTTTGGATGTTTTAGATAAAACAAGTTTGTCTGACAATAGTTATCAACAGGATGATTCAGTTAATGATCCAAATACCGACCTCTGGCGGTTAATCATTTTACTTCTAGCATTTTGGAAACTCATAGCTTTCATCTTATTTACATTCACATTAATCCCTCTTCTCTTGAATGCATGAAGCATTCAAGAGAAGAGGGATCAAGAATCAGTGAAGAAGAATTCATTACAAAAGCACAAAAATGATGGCAACAATTGCACTATCATCAATACAATGCAGTATTAATAATGCAGGCTGCTTTCGCATTCACATAATCATTGATAGCTTGCCTTATTTTCTGCTACCCTCTAAGATTCCGTACAGTCACATACGGTCTCCTCAACCCACTTATTGCCCAACTCAATTTTTGATGTCACAGGTCCTGATCTATGCAGCACAGCCAGTCTCCCTTCTTAGCCAGCCTTATTCTTAGCCGCCAGAATATATATCGATAAACTTTCATCTCTAATCTTATCTTGCAATACACCTTTTATTGTGACACGGTCCGATAGCTGCTGTGTCAAATAACTGGAGATAGTAACTAAACGGCATACGTAACGTTTGACATTCACGAAACGCATTCCGACTTGCACGATATTTATCTTATCGATCACCCCCCGGCAAACTGGCAAGCTGTTGATGTGGCTATATTAAATCTGATGGAAAGATGACTTACATGATAAAATACTAACAAATGCTCTTTTAGAATGATGAGCGCCAGACGCAAATGGGAAACGGCTAACCCAGTCTTTCGAGGTGTCATTACTGAAGGCCAAGGCAAAGATACGAAGGTGGGATAAGTTGCACTGCTTTGATGTTGACTGGTCACAAATTAGTCTTGGCAATAGACTTGGAGGAAGTCTATGTAAAGATCATGATTACAATGATAATGACCCAAATAATAAAAGGGGTAGGTTGCTAAAATTCTGTTTGCCATTCATCAATGTTACTCTTTCAGGGCTATTTAATGACAACCACTTAAGCTGACCGTGAAACGATGGAGAAGGAAGTCATCCATCTTGAAATGGACATATTATTGTTATTAATTGTTGTATTGTGTTGATGGATAGAGAGGGAGAAGAAGGCCATAGAAAAGACGGATGGGTTGTGTGATGAAAGAGATATGAGTAAATGATACGTCTGACAGGGGAGAAGCCAGAAGAAAACGTACTGCCCCAAGTAGAACGAGACAAGTGCAGGAAGATGATGACAGCGAGAGAGAAAGAAAACTTGGACAGGATGAAGCAAATCCCGTCGTGTGGTTCTTCGACTTTTACCTGTCACTTGAAGTTATAGGCACTACTACTACGTCGTTGTTTTAAGCTTTCACGGTTCATAACTATATTTAAAAAAAGCAAAATTAAAAATTTTGTAAAAACCCACAACTGTTAAAAATTAGTTAAAACAAGGATAAAATAATATAAAACACCCGCCTTAAAAAAACCCAAGAATGTCCGTCGGGGGCTGCCATTAAATGAACTAGTTTTGCAATGTTCAGCTCCCGACGGACATTCTTGGGTTTTTTTAAGGCGGGTGTTTTATATTATTTTATCCTTTTTTTAACTAATTTTTAACAGTCGTGGGTTTTTTCAAAATTTTCAATTTTGCTTTTTATTTTAAACTTTTTACTTTTATTTTTATTTTTTTATCTAAGAACATCCACCAATCAAACCTTAACCCATAACTGAAAACTGAATCAAAATCGGACTTGTAGTTTTGGAGAAAAATGGCAACTTTGATTTGCACAAAAAAAAATTTGCTGCAGCGCCCCCTGGTGAGTTGTCGCTGTAACACCTATCTAAGAACATGCACCAATCAAACCTTAACCCATAACTGAAAACTGCATCAAAATCGGACAAGTAGTTTTGGAGAAAAATGGCAACATGTATTTGCACAAACACACAAACAAACAAACACACAAACAAACAACCTCTCACCCCAAACGCATATACCGTCTTCGTTCCGTCGTGGGTAATGAAAAGACAAACAAACAAGACAAAGAAGACAAAGAAAGAGGGTAGACAGATTCGTCTGCTCCTAACAATTTTTTCCATCCACCCGCA
The DNA here is from genome assembly GCA_949316265.1 of Diarsia mendica. Taxonomy (NCBI): domain Eukaryota; kingdom Metazoa; phylum Arthropoda; class Insecta; order Lepidoptera; family Noctuidae; genus Diarsia; species Diarsia mendica. Next base: position 11,021,639 of record OX438910.1, on the reverse strand, counting down.
TTTCTCCAGTCAACCCGCGATCATGGCGCTTGCAACAGCGTCGAAATATCGGGAACTCAAAACGAATTAAAATCACGGAAGATATCCCGTAAGTGACATTTTAAATACTACTACTACGTTACTATGACAGTAAACCAAACCGCAAAAAAATATAATTTTAAACAAAAGTGGTAACAACAACTCTATTTAAACACAAGAGCCTTGTTTCAATAATTTTATTGTACTTAGACAGAACGCCGCCTACGAGGTACGCCTTAGAATGTACCGTCAGCAACACAGATGTGTACCGTCAACAAAACAGGCGAGAATAAACAGACAATTAAACACCACGAACGTAAAGAGGAGTAATTACGAAATGTACAGCTGGCAGAAAAAGGTAGGAATTAAAATTTAGGGTGGAATAAAATGCAGAAATAATGTAAACGTTGCGATGCCAGATGGTTACCGTTTGCAGAATAGGCTTTATGGGGAGAGTTACCGTAATGAATTGATGGAATGTACTGTCAATGATGCAAAACGTGCAAAACTGACGAAATAGAAAAACAAGCCAGTAGACATGCGAAACTTGTATGATTGGAAACACGTGCTAAAGCTTATATATTATGTAGATAGAAGTGTAGATATTTTTTTCTGTGATTTCGAGTGTAGGAAACTGGTTCAATTTCAGCCAAAAGTTCTCTCTTTGGAGGTTTTAGCTAGGATTTAATATTTTCACTTGAACATAACGCCACGCAACTTTTCAGTCAATAGATCAAGCGCATTGGTTGAAATTTTCTTGAATCTTGCACTTTAGTGGAAACTGGATGTTAAAACTCATTACATTCATTACAAGCCAGACGCCCCACTTAGGGCTCGTTTACGGAGACGCGGGGCGTCGCGCGGCGCGTGCAGAAGGCTCGACTCGTGCTTTTTTATTAATTTACTGAGAGACGGGTCCACCGCAACAAACGCTGTATTTTAAACTAACGTGCGAAAATAGCTTCTCGTAAAATCGTCGATTGAAATCGTTAACGTTTTCATACATCGCCATATGTTTGAATTAAAAACGCGGCACGCGCCGCGCCACGCCCCGCCTGTACGTAAACATGCACTTACACATGCACAACGAATGACGTCACAACTGATTGTAGCAAGGGTTATGAGCTAATGACGTCATCGTCTCAATGTCACCAGCGGACGCTCTGTAAGGCGCCTGTCGCACGTCCCGCGACTAGCGTAAACCGAGTAGAGCTAAAAACTAAATACAATACGAGCCGTTATTTTGGTTCCGGTTAGGTTCATAAATCTCTTACTGTGTCAGTGATACCTGCATATTGAACACCCGTTTTTGACATATAAAGTGACTGTCTACTAAACTTGACCACCACAAAACAGCACTGGGTAAGTCCTTGGTAAGACTTGTCAGACGTACGGGCTACTGACTACCTGTAACTAACGTCTAGATCTACAAATTACAGCCGGGACCAAGCTTAGCTTAGCGTGCCTTCTGAGGTAAAGACCGACCCATTGATCAACGATTAGTATACGAAACTTTCTTACTAACACGAACCTAAAATCTTTTATATGTGCCTCAAGCATAAAGAAGATAGCTTTAGCTAGCCGCTAGTCTTCAGCAGTGGGACATGGGCCTTACAGGGACATTGGATGCTTGTCACTCACAATAAGTGTATTTTTACACTGATTTGCATGTGAATCTTTGTGTGCGTTTGTTCTTGGTTAGGAATTTGCGCGTTGCATTGATCCTGGTATAGGGGATTTGGATTTTTTACTCGAATATTGTATGGCCGGTGCAATGATATGGCTAGAAAGGAGATGACTGCTGAGATGACGAGAAATAGATAAGTATGATAGAAGGTGACATGTCTGTATTATTGGTATTAATTGTTTCGAAGAAAAGGAGGGACTACATGACCTTTTGGTGTAACGATCCGTGCTTGGAGTACCCCGATCTTTTCTGGTGCGACTACCTGGTAGCACTCTGTGACTACCCGGCAGCAATCTGCGACCCCGGCAGCACTCTGCGACTATCCGGGTACGCGACCCCAAATAAATTGGGATAAGGGCAGGAGAATGGTGATGAATGATGATGTATGGCCGATGGAATTAAAGTCATTGCCATGGTTAAAGTTCAACCACTAAGCTAGAAATGGCGAAGGATGGACGAGAGAATAAGTGTGTTAGTTTTTTGCAATCTGCGGATAAATCGAAAGGTGACCAAAGAATCCAATGTTTTCTAGCCTATCGTATATCGTGTATCGTACTGCAATGAAAAATCTTTCTACATACATTATAAGTTTCAGAAGTCTCATCGAGGAGTCTCAAGGTCAGACTGAACTCCGATCATCATCTGGCTAAGTTGGATGATGTTTTGATATTCTCAAGAAAGGTCGGGGTTGCAGTTCATGCTAAATACTTCAATGATCACGTTAGCGCGGTGGATCAAGCAGAAGCAGTGGATTCTAGATAGTATCGTTTTGTGACCGATTTTGTAGGACCGGACTCTACCGAAGCGAAGCCGAGAGGAGAAGTGATTTTGTTGACAGACGAGGCTGCGGATTGTTCGAAAGAGGTACCGACACAAAGGGCAAAGAAGGAACATGGGTGAATTTATAGTTTTTGTGTCTGGAGCCGTGGTATTTCTTTCGAACAACCCGCAGTTCTGACGGGAACTGAACTGTATTTCATTCCTAATTTAAACGTATGACCCAGGGGAATGCCGTCACTTATAGGTCCTTCAAATGAACGCGTACGCAACATGATTGACACTGTCGATGCTCTCTTCATAATGCATCCGTGAATACTTATAAATTACTAGTGGTTCAGTGCGTCGCATTTTATGTACCGAAACAGAGTTTTTTTCACATTCAACTTTGAACATAATGCTATAGCGATAACGTAGAAAATCTATTAAAGATAGACAGATTGTATTCTTTCACAGATAGCTTGCTTCTGATGGGGCATCATTGCCAAAATGACACGACATTATATTCGTTTCAATAAGGTTTCTGTATGGTCTGATAAGTCTGTTAAATAATAGAGATCTTTATACTTATTAGACAGGGGTTGTTTTGGGCTTGCTGCATAATTGACTTAAATTAACAGTCTAATTGCCGTACTCTCAGAGATATTTAAGTAATGATTACTTAAGCCGTGACTTAGTAAAGATTTGACATATTTTTGTATGACAAAACTGTCAAAACCTTTACTAAGTGATGGCCTAAGTACCTAATCATTAAAGATCTCTCGAGTGTGGTAGTGAGGGTCGTATATTATTAACTAGTCTACCGACGACCTTACAAGGATAGGTGTGTAGGATACAAAAGGCTACAAATTAAGTGTTGAGGTGCAGCTTTGAAGAGATATTTCCAGCTGTGGACTACTTAGGCTTAGTTAATTGATTCATTACACCAATATGTCTGTATTCCAGTTCCCATGAGGAGTAACAGCCGCTCGGGTTGATTTTTAGATTAAGCTGTGCATGCAAGCAAAGTTTGTCCATGGATGGTTGACTGTCGAGTTTCTTTCAGGCTCCCCGCCCACGTCACACTTTATTTAAGTTAATTTTATTTTTGTACTTTGCTACTGATTCAATCAGACTTTTTGCCTATTTCATGAAAACTGCTGTAACACATAACTCCACTTCTAACATTTACTCCATATATTTTACGACCACGCAAATGTTGCTCGTCACACTCCGTCACAGGTGCTGTACTGCTTGCTGCAATATCTCTGTTTTTCATATGCAAGCTTGCATTGCCCTGCTTTCCCCCCACTATGACAACGCTTGTATCAACTCTAAACTCGACACAAATGGCTAATACAAACGATGCTATAGCTATCGAAATCGATACCATGAACATTGCTCGCTCATTCTTCTGCCCACCAGATCAATGCTTAGCTAACATTAAACCCAATTTAAACTTAAAAATAAGACACATCAACATAAGAAGTATCACTAAGAACTTCCACTTTTTTTTTTTTTTTTTTTTTGGGACAAGCCCGCCACACTATTCCCAAACCACTGTAACTCCTGTTAGCCAGAATCAACAGTGGCGACCACAAGAAAAGCGCCGAGACAATGAAGCTCGACGAAGTCCCAGAGAAATGATTTAACTGTCTTGGATCCCGCAACGAAATTAATCAGAAAAGAATAGCGGAGGAGTAGGAAAAAACATAGTTTCCACTTCCCTCCATATCAGCAGGAGACAGAACAGAACAAGGCCAATAGGCACACAGGGACGTAACAACTGAGTTAAGCCCAGTTGCCTAGCACCACGGATATATTGTCATTAATATTACTGGGTCCTAAGTTGTGAGCTGTTATATTTGATTCCAATAATAGGTATGACAAAATTGCTTGAACGCACGGAAATTTGTTCTAGTTTCTACAAGGTCCGTATAGTAAATAACTCCGGATGTAACCTGTACACTATTTATCATAATATTACGTTCATTCTGCCAAAGACTACACTCCCATAAAATGTGATGTGCAGTTTGTTCAAATTCGCAGTCAGATGTAGAACATTGACAAAAAGGCGACTCAACAAGCTTGAAGGAAAATAATTTACTCTTAAAGTTACCATGACCTGTGAGAAATTGGGCGACACAGTGATCCACCTCCAGCCATGTCCTGGCCAGCCGCTCACGAACGGATGGAAAGAACTGGTGAAGATGTCGGCCCTTGATGGAATTATCCCACCTACATTGCCATTCAGACAAAAGTTCCTCCCAGACGTCAGTCTGTGGTTTAAGTAATCTAGCTATTTTAGCACGGTCACGTTGCGTCAAAAAGTCTGTGTCCGCGGTCTCTCGTGCGCAGTAGTACATTGAAGCACAATAAGCATTGCTACAAACAAGAACTTCCACTTGTTTGTAGCAATGCTTATTAGTACTAAAATTGACTTTGATGTTATAGTATTTTCTGAGTGCTGGCTTAGGGTAACAGGCCCTCTACCCATACTACAAGGCTACTCCTCTTACGCTTCCACAAACAACCACACGCAGAATGATGGAGTGGTAATGTACACAAAGTCTACTCTTCAATGTAATTACTCAGAACCACCCTTCCAGGATGCCAATTGCCTCGTATGTACAACTAGTAATACAGCCATTATTTGTATTTATCGCTCGCCATCGTATGGTGATCTGGAAAACTTTTATAGCAGTTTAGATAGTCTAGTATTAAATCTAAAACGCTTCAGGAACGTTGCTGTCATCGGCGATATTAACATCGACATAAAATCAAACAATAATGATCGTCACTCAGATACCTACCTTACTACTTGTGCCTCCATGGGACTTTTACCTGGTCACACCTTACCTACTAGATTAGGCAATTGCCTGGATCATGTTCTTATTAAAACTAAAGCCCCCGCTGTTGTGACCGTTCTTGATACATACATAACCGATCATCTACCGGTTGTCCTTTGCCTTAAACTCTCCAAAAATAAATCCGTCATCACCACTAATGTTGACGTTATCAGGTATGATTACGAAAGCATTAAAACTTAAATAGACGAGCTAGACTTTGAACCAGTCATAACTGAATCTGACAGTAACCTAGCTACTGACTTGTTTATATCTATGATCCAATCTACCATCAAGAATCATACTCACACGGTACATATCCCTCGAAAGTGTAGAGTCATTAAGCCCTGGATGACCTCAGGTTTACTTAGATGTATCAAGAATCGTGACAACCTCCATAAGAAGTCTAAATCTTCCCCTGACAACAACGTTCTTACTGTTACCTATACCCGTTACCGGAATTTCTTAAATACTTTACTCAGGAAATTAAAAAGAACTCATGAAAAAAATGAACTGTTAAAGGCAAAAAATAACATTAAAGCCACTTGGAAGGCTATAAAAACAATCACCAACTCCAATACTCTTTCGCAGACCTCGAGCACGGACTTATTAGATAGTGGGGATACAAAAACGGCGTTAAACAACATTAACAAATTCTTCGTTAATGTGGGTGGAAATCTTGCTTCAGCAATTAAGACTCCCGTCCTGCCTTATGTGGAACATCCACCTCAGCCCTTACCGTCCAACTCTCTGAGTATCATGCCAGTGGACGAAGTGCAAGTGTACGGGATAATACTCAATCTTCGTACTGACTGTTCCACCGGACATGATAATATACCTGCTAAGATTCTGAAGCATTCTATAACTAGTCTTACTGGCCCCATCACACATATCTGCAATCTTGCTATCGACTCAGGCACTTTTCCAAAAGCTTTTAAAAAGGCCGTAGTCCACCCAATCTATAAGAGTGGAGATAAAACGAATGTAACAAACTATAGACCTATATCTGTTCTGAGTTCTCTGTCAAAGATCCTAGAGAGAATCCTTAACAACTGTCTTACTAATTTTCTTGAAAAGTTTGACATTATATCTAAAAATCAATACGGTTTTAGACAGGGAGTCTCGACGGAAGACGCTGTATTAGATCTCACTCATACTGTTACAAGCAATCTGGACCAAAAGCACAAGTGTTACGGAGTCTTTCTAGATTTGTCCAAAGCTTTCGACTCAGTTTCTGTCCCCATTCTTATTAAAAAGTTAGAGAGCGTGGGAGTCCGAGGAATTGCGCTCAGAATCTTCACGGATTATCTCTCTGATCGCACCCAGTGTGTTAAAATCGGTAAACTGTACAGTGACGCCATGGATATTACCTTTGGAGTCCCACAGGGTAGTATTTTGGGACCTACCCTCTTCCTGGTCTACGTAAACGATCTGTGCCGTTTGAACATACCTAACTGTGACATTTTTACTTACGCAGATGACACGGCATTGATCGTTTACGATGATGACTGGGATAGAGCTAGGCTAAATACGGAGAAATCTCTTCGACTTGTGATAAATTGGCTTTCCTCAAATCTCCTAACGCTAAATGTGGAGAAAACAAAGGTCGTCTGCTTTTCGCTTCGTGACACAAACTTGCCTCCAAAAGATTCTCACCTAATTACCGCTCATACATGTTTAGAACACAACACAAATAGGGCCTGCAATTGTCTGACTTTGTCGCTAGTCTCAAGCATTAAGTACCTCGGCGTAATTATTGACGAAAGACTGACTTGGCGACCTCATATCGAGGCAATATCTGCTCGGATGAGGAAATTAATATATATATTCAGAGAACTTCGATACTCAGCTGACCCTGCAACCCTATCTCTCGTTTATCAAAGCCTATGTGTTTCAATCATCTCCTACTGTATTACTGCCTGGGGCGGTTCCTTTAAAACCCTATTAATCCAAGCAGAACGAGCTCAAAGGGCAATTCTGAAAGTCATGTTCTTTAAACGCAGAGATTACCCTACTGCCCAGCTTTACTCCGAATCCAAAGTCCTCACTGTTCGTCAACTTTTCATTCTTCGCGCTATCCTACGCTGCCATTCTACGCTCCGCTTTGACGATAAACTTCTCACAAGACGCAGAGGGTTTCCGGTCTGCAACCCTGTCAGATGTCGAACAACATTTGCTGGCCGCCAATTTAAGGCACTAAGCTCTCGTCTCTACAATAAAGTTCACAAAAAGCTAGATATTTACACCTTCACCAAATACCATTTTAAAACAAAGATTAGTAAGTGGTTACAGCAGTTAACACATGAAGCGACTGAGGATCTTCTCACTGTTACAAAGTGACTTCATCGCTGTTTTATTGTAAATTAAATTAATGTATAAACATTAAAATCCAATTTGTATCAATCAATATATATACGTTGTAAATTAGTGTAAGTAAGACTTTTTAGGAGGAATCAATGGACCCCCAAAATACAGGCATTTCTTGCCTAGTTTGGGGTTCTAAGATCTCAACTAAATATAATTCACCCATAGATCAAAACACAACAATTTTGTCCACAAGTATTTTATCACAGAATCACGAATGTACCTACTTTTAGATAATACTATGTTTAATTCTTGTGTGTAACTAAGTTTTTGGATCAATAAAAACATTATTATTATAAAAAAAAAAAAAAAAAAAAAAAACACTTTTTGCAGGATTTAAATTTTATTGTTCGTTATTTCCGACCAACTTTTTATGAGACGTGTGCGTTGCACTAATAATATCAATCAAATGTGTTCTATTTATCTCCTACAAAAAATCGGTCACCGATTATATTGGACATGGGCTGGCTGTCGGGCAGCCTTATATGTTGGAAATCACGCCCATTTTTATAAATCTTTTACAGATGTTACAGAAAGTCAGTGGTGAATTTTCTTATGAAATCGGCACAAATTGATACTTTCTCCAACCATAGGAATCCACTTTGGGAGTCCAAGTAACTCTAGTACGACAAGACGATACCAACAAAGCAGTTTCGCGTTTCACAAAGTCTCGCTTTCCCTCAAAATAAAATTCCCTGTCTCTTTGCACTAAACCTCGGTCCCTTTCAAGACCTCGTAAAGTTACACAACATTACCACTATGCTATCTTTAACATTAAACCACTATCAACCCGTCGCTCCACCCCCTAAGGGGTGTATTAATACGTTATCACGATCACCGCCCAGCTTTTTACGGAGCCATAATATGCAAACTGTTTATGACTATTTCACGATAGTGCCGGATCTTTGCACCTTAAATATTAAGACTGGGTTTGGAAAGTGATTTTGGATATAAACACATATCATCATTACATCATGCCTTTAATACCCGAATAGTTAGGCAGAGGAGTACTTAATAGTAGTTAGGTACACCCAAATTTCGTTACTTACGTATAAGTTTAAGCGCCTGCCTCGTTGGTCTAGTGGTCGCAAGCGCGACTGCAGAGCGTGAGGTCCTGGGCTCGATTCCCGGGTCGACCAAAAAGTGCTATTGGGTTTTTCATTAGAACTTTCCCAGTGTAGCCCGGAATTTGGAAGTTAGTGGTATAATACCCCCGTGCCTCGGAATGGTCCTGCGCCTGATCTCTCTCCGGTCGTGTCGGATTGCCGTCCCATCGGACTATGAGAGAAAAGGGAACAGAGAGTGCACCTGTGCCTGCGCACACACGGATTGGCCGCCGTGGCCGAAAAACGGTCAGGAGGACTATAGGGGTACCACATAATAGGGGGTGAGCGTATTGCCACCAACCGGGCGCAAATCCAGTCTACGTGGCAGCTTCTGAGAAATTCCTGATGGAAAAACCCCGTAAAACGTACGTCTTTGTCCAACCCGGGAATCGAACCTAGGGTCTCATGCTCAGCAGTCGCGCTTGCGTTTTTCCAAAATAACAATTTGTGAGGGGGAATGATGTTCGATAGGTTTTTAAAGAAATCTGCTTTCCTTCTTAGGTTCGATACCTTTCGGTTCAGTTCTATATTTAAATACCATTGACCGCGGGTTTTTAAATATCTATTGTTCATGAAACGAAGAGTTGTATAAGATGCATCATCGAAATAATTTTTATATACTTATGATCATAAGTATACAAAAATAATATAACTTTTACGTACAAAACATACCACAACAATATTTTTTAAATAAGCTCTTGGATTGGATGTTTGAATCCTTCTTTGGGACACAAATGAAGGAAATTGATGGTTCGTCATATCGCAATCGTTGCAAAATTGGGGGGATCAAACCTGGAGCGACACACTTCCTTACCCACAAGCTCCTGGCGGTGCACTAGTTTCACCCCGACAGCTTGATTTCGGTACAGGATCGTTACGTAGCCGGTGTCCCCCGCCCCGCGCGAGATCAGTTAACGGCTTTGTAGTGTATTAGTGTGAGATAACGTCGCTTTAGTCTAATAATGACGGACAATACATTTTTGTTTAGGTTTGAAAATGCCGCTACGTACGTACGTTAAGTCAAAATATAAGTATCTCAAATATGAAGCAATAATGCCGTTAAACATCGTTAGTCAAGTTTAAGTCTAACATTTTCAATTAACGACGTTATAGTTTAAAAAAAGCGAACTCCTTTATTAAAAAAAGAATACCTATAAAACAGTTATAGTATCTTAACCGCTTTGTAGTGTACAAAAGACTGCTAACGGCAATCTAGACAAGTAACCATATAAATTTTTTGTGATAAAAATATGAGTTAATGAACTTTAGTGGCTTTATAGACTCACAAAGTTACTTAACGCACTAAATAAAATAAATATGCACTTTACGGCATTTTTATAATTATTATTTCCAAAACTATTCAAGATACCGTCAACTGTGGCATCTTTACTTTCCGTGGGTATCTTTACCTAGGCATACCCTATACTAGTTCAACCTCATTTTTGTTTTGTCTGTGGCAGTTTATGTTATTTCGAACATAGTGGTAGATTTTGTAATAAATTGTGGTAACCCAAAAAGTTTTTCAAGCTAGCAACTTCGTTAACTGTCAAAATAGAGTCCTTTTTCGTCATGTGCGGTCAAATTCGTGCGCAGCGGCTCCGCATAAAGATTGGTGTTTCATACAGTAAATCACAGTACAGGTAAGTCGCGTGTATTAAATAGTATATAGTATATTGCTATGAAGGTATATCGCAGTGATTAAATCCTTAGAATCTTCTATTTCCTGAGTTATTGGAGAAGGTAATGTTACTTGAGGTTAGGTAAAGTTACCAAACTCAGCATGAAGGCAACTTTACCTATGACTAGGGTTGTCAAATTTAACTCGCATTTGTAATTTGTTTTATGTGGGAACCGCTTTAAAATTTCGTTTAGCTGTTCAGAGCAATAACTTTATCCTATTTTAGATTTTATATTCAAGATGCCTCCAAAACGAAGAAACAAACAAAGAAATAGAAGACGTTTGGGAGCGCGCAGTTACCAAAATTACATGCAGTTATTATGTTTTGGAGAGAGAATTTTAAGATTTGTTTTGTTTAAGGTTTTGAGTTTGTTTTTTGATTATTATTTAATGTTTTGATGCGAAGTTATGCATAAACAAAAGTTCATTATTAAAAATATAAAGATTTAATGTTGTATTATTTTTCGACAACCCTGAGCCCATGCGGCCGTTTCTATTATAATTTTGAATTTCTGTGGGCAACTTTACCTATGTATTGTTAGTGGTGACTCAAGCGAAGATGATAACTTCAAAATTAAATACATCGCTTTTTTATCGCCTGGACTGTTGGCAACTTTACATTACATGCACTTTGGAACACACATTCAATAAAAACTGTATGCTAGGTAAAGTTGCCAAATTTGTGTCAATTTTACCTCGCTCATACTCTTGGTTTTTATAGCGATTCTATGTGAGATTTAGTAGAATTCATTGGTTCAACCATAAGAGACACATATTTTTTACAAAATAAATCAACAAAAGTTTAAATATCTAGCTCCATGTTGTGGTAAATTGTAAAAAATCTAAAAAATACGGTAAAGTTGCCACAGTTGACGGTATTGAAAATTCGCAAACACAGATCGATAGATTTTTTTTTTCTCATTAATATAGTATCAAAAGTTGAAAATCGACCAGATGTTGGATAACGGCATTTTAGTTATACCACGGCAGTAATTATGTCGGAAATCACGCCCATTTTTGTAAATCTTTTACAGATGTTACAGAAAGTCAGTGGTGAATTTTCTTATGAAATCGGCACAAATTGATACTTTCTACAACCATAGGAATCCACTTTGGGAGCCCAAGCCACGCTAGTACGTCTAGCTAGCTAGACGATACCAACAAAGCAGTTTCGCGATTCACAAAGTCTCGCTTTCCCTCAAAATAAAATTCCCTGTCTCTTTGCACTAAACCTCGGTCCCTTTCAAGACCTCGTAAAGTTACACAACATTACCACTATGCTATCTTTAAGAGGCCTTGTACAGACAAGACTTGCGGAACTTTAGGCAATTTCGGTGCGATGCTATGTTTGTGTGCAGCGATAACACCGACGAACGCACACACGGGCATTTCGAGCGTTGAACTACGGTTGAAAAATTTGATCATTTAGACGATTATTATTTTAAGTGACATAATTTTATAGTAAGTAAGTACACTTTGAAAAATAGTCTGGAATGTGTGTTGTGTATAGGTACAGTATATCAATCAACATAAAAATGGTTCAATTTGGTGTTAGATGAAATAATATTCATTTAATAAATCAAAAATTATGATATCTATTTTAATCACAGATTTAAATTTTGTTGTAAATTGGTTGCAAAAGCACTACAACACGTCAAAAATAAATAATGTTTCCGTCTCTTTTTAACCGACTCCTAAAAAGGAAGTAGGTTCTCTATTCGTATGTTTTTTTTATGTGGTCCGCGCATATCTCCGACAATTGTGGACCGATTTTCAAAATTATTTTTTTGTTTGAAAAGGTATACTCCCAAGGTGGTCCCGTTGTCACCAAGTCAGTTACTGATGATGGGAACTCTGAGAAATTGAGGGCAACCCTCGAATATCATAGGTGCACATAACGTTTTCCATACATTTTCAGAAGCTGTTCAAGTATTTGCGTCTGATAATCATAATTTCATGTGGCGGCGCTGCGCTGATGACGGAAGGTGCAACTCCTCAACAGTCAGGACTTGAAAGAAAATTCCTTCGAAATTATACGTACTTATGGATCGATAGTTGTATTCTTTCAGGCTATTAGGTTGAACTGATTATAGACGGTAAATCTCATTAACCGACTTAATAAAAAGGAGGTTCTCAATTCGTCGGCTAGGAAAATTTTAGGTTTTTCCGTCATGGGTGTCGTTTTCATGATTTTTGGGGTCGCTGATTACGAAAATGAAGTCAAAATGAAAATCAAGATGGCGCCAACGAAAATTTTTGAGTTTTCCGGCATGGGTGTCGTTTTCATGGCTATAGGGGTCGCTGATTACGAAAATGAGGTCAAAATGAAAATCCAAGGTGGCGGTCAGAAAATTTTTAATTTTTTCCGTCATGGGTGTCGTTTTCATGGTTTTTGGGGTCGCTGATTACGAAAATGAGGTCAAAATGAAAATCCAAGATGGCAGCCTGGATTTTTTTTGGTTTTTCCGTCATGGGTGTCGTTTTGATGGTTTTTGGGGTCGCTGATTACGAATATGAGGTCAAAATGAAAATCAAGATGGCGCCAACGAAAATTTTTGGTTTTTCCGTCATGGGTGTCGTTTTCATGGTTTTTATGGTCGCTGATTACGAAAATGAGACCAAAATTAAAATCCAAGATGGCGGCTAGCAAAATTTTAGGTTTTCCGTCATGGGTGTCGTTTTCATGGTTTTCGGGGGTCAAAATTTAGAAATACATAAAATGGGTTTGTTAAACATGAAATCGAAATAAATATTAATAAGTTATACTAGACAAAATGTAAAATAACATGAACAGGAAAAAAATGGAATTATAGGCATTGTCATTCAAATAGTCCGTTAGCCGTTATCACGTTTCCAACGGGCACCACGTGGAGGTGGACCGACACCTAGCGTTTTTTTTTTTTTGGTTGTTTATTTTCATTGATTTTATACACAATGTTCAAATCAGATTTGAAGTATTATACGTGATGAAGGAAAAAAAAAACATTTGATTTTTTGTTAGGTTTTGTGCTTTCGAGGTCAAGAATGTCGATAACGCCTGAAGGAATGCTGGCTTATTTTGTAAAAAAAAAGGTAATTGGCCGTATGCAGTATGTAGACTTTGACCCTAGATAGATATAATTATTTATTTTAAATTTGTATGCTTTTAAGGTTTAATCATTTTGTGTTTCGTTTTTTTTATGTATTTTTTTAATCATATTTGTTGAAATTCAAAATTATGAGCATTGGCCCGTAAGTTATCTGGGAGTGGTCTCTCCCCAAATGATTCAACTAAATCTTTCAATCTTGCCGATGTTTGCCTATATCTTGGCCGACTAGTTGTGTGTGATCCACGAGACAAAATTTGCTCCAGTTTCAGTTCTGTCAGGCTTTGCTGCCGACGAAGTTCATCCAAAAACTTCCATATAGATGGGTGATGAGATGAGCCGATAGAAGTGACTAGAATCCCCTGTGAAAGCCTTCAACGGAGTTGTTCGTTCGGGGAATTTCCTGAATAACTGCATCAAAAGTATTCCACAGATCAATATGAAATCTAGGAGCTCGCCTGCCCCGTCTTTCCAACCTTCCGATCCAGTTATCTTCAAAATAATCAATGCCTTGTCGGAGGAGGCCAGAATGCACAATATAAAACAGATTCGAGCAGTTCGTCAAAAGCGTTGATAACTGGTTCTGATGGAACATACGCTAAAGCACATAATTTATTTATTTATTAATAACCAACTTATATTTACAGTGACACCACACATACAAGTTATAGGTTGAACAAAAAACTTAGAAATAAAAAATAATAATAACAAAACTAAGAAAAAAAAACATTATTACAATAAAAATTAACCAAACATTCTAGTGGCAAAAGTTGAAATCAAATAAAAATTACCAAAAAAATTGTTAAACCCGAGGAGATAGTACTGGGAGTGGCAATGGACTCCAGGTATCGAGAAGCAGTGTTAAGGAGACTTAGTTCCGTACTTGCAAAAATATCTAATGACTCGTCATACATTAAAATGTTTATGTGGGTAAGGGCTAGAAATAGTGGGCTAGTCTTAAGAGTTACGGTGCTTGTTTGAGGAATCGAAAAAAGAGGACGTTTGGCGTGGGCGAAGAGAGTGCCGGATAGGTAGTGGGATGTTAAAAGAGATGTACTGTAACAGCAGGGAATTAAAATGGGAACCACGAACTAAGCAGATGACATATTTAACTAGAGCAAGATTTCTCCTGACTTCTAAGCTCTGGTATGTCACCATACCTAGCACGAATGGCGTAGGGTAAATTATATGGGTAAAAGCCAAATAATTTGAGTTAGAGGTAGCGAATAAAAGACTTCTGGACCTTTTCAATGACTAGTTTATAGATTTTTTCATGAGGGTTCCAGATTACACTATTGGTTTCGAGTAAACTGCGTACGAAGGAGTTGTAGATGAGGTTTATGGCTGGTCAATTATTTAAAAAAAAAAACTAAATGTGGCACTCGGAGACTGCCGCGGTAAAGCTATTGCATGGCATATTTTTTTACAACAGCAAATAATTAATTATTTAATTTGACAACCTCAGTTGATAACCTTGTTTTTTTCCGTAACCATAGCAACCTGGTTGAATACTGAATCTTGAATATTTTCGTTAGGGAATTTCTGAATTCGCTCTCCACGCTCAAGGCCCGCGATAGAAGCTATGCAATAGCTTAAAAATTAACTTGTCGTAAAACAAAACCTAAGTTTTTGCGGGACTTGTTGCATATTTGTATTATATTACTATGTTGGTTAAATGTGAGGTGTGGGTCAAAATTAGTACCAATATCGCGTACGGCATTAACTCGTTTCAGGGGCTCATTGTTTAATGCGTAAATATTGAGGATAGGTTGTGTGACTTTAGAAAAGGTCATGATCGCACATTTGCTAATATTCAAGTTGAGGTTGTTTATAGTGCTCCAATGGTGGATGCTGTCTATGTCTTGTTGAAGTGTGACTGTATCGCTAAGATTAGATGGGAAGCGCAACTTTGACATCATCGGCATACATTAAAACTGTGGAGTGCTTTACACACTTGGGCAGGTCATTTACAACAATAAGAAAATACAGGGGACTTAGGTTAGTACTAGGCCAAGGTACTAACCTCCAAGCATTCCGAATTGGTATTTTCAAAAATAACATATTGTTTGCGATTGTATAGGTAATTTGCGAAGAATTTAAGTGTTGCCGCAGAGAAACCAGCCAAAGCCAATTTACTCAAAAGTATATCATTGTCAACCCGGTCAAAAGCCTTCTGAAAATCAAAATAAGTGACATCCACCTGCTTTCTGTCGTCAATATTTTTGGCTCAGAATGTCGTAACGTTGAGTAAATTAGACGTGGTTGAACGATTTGGAAGAAATCCGTGCTGTTCCTCCGCAAACCACCGTTGCAGTTTGGAAAATACTTTTTTTAAAAGTACCGCTTGAAACACTTTTCCAAATATGGATAAAACAGCTATGGGTCTGTAATTTTTTATATCACTTTTTGGGCCACTCTTATGAACCGGGATAACTTTAGATGTTTTCCATTCTGTTGGGAATGTATTTGACTCAACTGATAATTCAATTCAATTTATTCACAAACAATTCACATTGTATTTGAAATCATAAAAATAATAATAATAAAAAAAATAATAAAACACATTCATAAGTCATAATTAAACATTAACAACAAAAATTACAATACCTACACATAAAATACAAATTTAAATCATAATCGAGACAAAAATAATCAAAAATACAAAATAATTAAATTATTAGATTGTTGTAAAATTCATGTCAGCTTTATACAAATAGTCATTTTAAAATTAAAAACTGACAAACACAAAGGACAAATTATATCAGTTGGCGCATTATCATAATTGTATTATATACCTTAATATTACATATCGTCAACGGAGTAGAGACATTTATCCAGTAGGAATGCTTGAAGCTTTGATTTAAATGAAGACGTATAGATTAAGCTTTTTAATTCTAATGGTACCCTATTGAATAATTGCACTGCTTGATATTGTGAACTATGTTTCACAATGTTAAAATGAGGACTTATCTTATTTTTCAAATCTTTCCTACGTGTACTCTCCCTGACTAGTCTTTCCTCATGCGTCTCATATTCATGTGTGTACTTTTTTAAATTAATAAGAAGTACAAGAATGTAGAGACTGGGAACTGTAAGAATTTTTAAGTCTAAGAAATGCGGATGACAACTCTCTCTTTGTGAGATACGGACAATGGTACGTATAGCTCTTTTCTGAAGGACAAAAGCTCGTTTACAGTTATAATTATAGCTGTTTCCCCAGAATTGTATACTGTATCTTAATTTGGATTCAATTAGTGCGTGGTTTACGATTTTTAAGTGTTCAATGTCAATTTCGTCTCTATATAAGGGTTCTTAAAGCATAACATGTGGATGATATAGATATGCATCAATGGCGGCTAATTATTTTTCCAGTGTAATGGGTCATCTATGTGTACTCCCAGGAATTTAGTTTCTTTCACGAGTTCAATATTACCATCATTTAGTAGTATTGTCATAGTGTCATTATTTCGGGCAGTTGTTTTAAATAAAATTACCTTAGTCTTTGCACTTTGCGAATATGCAATGCGAAATCAGGGGTGTAGTGTGTACTCAGTTTACCCAAAAACCATGAAAACGACACCCATGACGGCCGAACCTAAAATTTTCCTAGCCACCACCTTGGATTTTAATTTTGGTCTCATTTTCGTAATCAGCGACCCCAAAAACCATGAAAACGACACCCATGACGGAAAAACCAAAAATTTTCATCGGCGCCATCTTGGATTTTCATATTGGTCTCATTTTCGTTATCAGCGACCCCAAAAACCATGAAAACGACACCCATGACGGAAAAATCAGAAATTTTCGTCGGCGCCATCTTGGATTTTTATTTTGGCTTAATTTTCGTAATCAGCGACCCCAAAAACCATGAAAACGACACCCATGACGGAAAAACCAAAAATTTTCCTGGCCGCCATCTTGGATTTTCCTTTTGGCTTCATTTTCGTAATCAGCGACACCAAAAACCATGAAAACGACACCCATGACGGAAAAATCTGAAATTTTCCTGGCCGCCATCTTGGATTTTCATTTTGGCTTCATTTTCGTAATCAGCGACCATGAAAACGACACCCATGACGGAAGAACTAAAAATTTTCCTGGCCGCCATCTTGAATTTTCATTTTGACCTCATTTTCGTAATCAGCGACCCCAAAAACCATCAAAACGACACCCATGACGGAAAACCAAAAAAAATTCCTGGCTGCCATCTTGGATTTTCATTTTGAACTCATTTTCGTAATCAGCGACCCCACAAACCATGAAAACGACACCCATGACGGAAAAACCAAAAAATTTTCTGGCCGCCATCTTGGATTTTCATTTTCGTAATCAGCGACCCCAATAACCATGAAAACGACACCCATGACGGAAAAACCAAAAATTTTCCTGGCCGCCATCATGGATTTTCATTTTGGCTTCATTTTCGTAATCAGCGACCCCGAAAACCTTGAAAACGACACCCATGACGGAAGAACTAAAAATTTTCTAGCAGACGAATTGAGAACCTCCTTTTTTTAAGTCGGTTAATGAGATTTACCGTCTATCATCAGTTCAACCTAATAGCCTGAAAGAATACAACTATCGATCCATAAGTACGTATAATTTTGAAGGAATTTTCTTTCAAGTCCTGACCGTTGAGGAGTTGCACCTTCCGTCATCAGCGCAGCGCCGCCACATGAAATTATGATTATCAGACGCAAATACTTGAACAGCTTCTGAAAATGTATGGAAAACGTTATGTGCGCCTATGATATTCGAGGGTTGCCCTCAATATCTCAGAGTTCCCATCATCAGAAACTGACTTGGTGCAATGGGACCGCCTCGGGAGTATACCCTTTCCAAAACAAAAAGAATTTTGAAAATCAGTCCACAATTGACGGAGATATTCGCGGACATACAAACACGAATAGAGAACCTCCTCTTTTTTGGAGGTCGGTTAAAAATATATATCGAAGTACAATCGACAACAACAAACGATCGTGAAATTCGACTTCGATCTGAAGATGAAAAAAATTTTAGCAATCTTTACAAACTAGTAAAATAAACATGTTTGATCAAAATTAATAAGTGTATCAAATTGTGGTAATCGGTGTACAATCTCGAAAATAATATGCACGAAAAACACGGGAGCGTTTGTGACACAAAGCGATACGTCCGTCCTCTGGCAGTGGCCGATTCGTACTGGCGAGATAGAGTTTGCGCGGTCGATAATATAGTTAACTTTAGATTCAATTTACGAAATGAAATTATAGTTTATTGATAAAATAAAAATACGATTCTATTAGAAGGTTACCTTAAAATTAATACGTAGTTTTTAAATTTTCTTTAACGTGATTCTAAGGTATAGAAAAAAAATCTTATTTGTCGAGACATTTTGTAAAAATTGCGATGTTTTAACATTTTTTTTCTGCTATATTTTGTATTGAAGTCGAAAATGTGGCAAACTGGTCCCCTAGTAGACCATACGGTGATGTTATTTATATTTTTTTTAATGTTTAAAATCGTTTGTAGTGTTATGTTCGGCTAAGCCAAACGTAACTCGATCGGTATTTGTGCGGAAAAGGACTTTTGAATACGGGTGATTGTCATTAATATAAACATTATTTTGAAAATTCTTCAAACCCATCCACCTGAAAAAGAACTCGTCTCTTATAATAGCCAAAAGGAAGCTTCAAATTCTTCATAGATTTCCCACACCAAGCGATCAAAATTGATCAAAATGAGATGATTTTGTGGAAGGAGCCTTAACATTAAACCACTATCTACCCGTCGCTCCACCCCCTAAGGGGTGTATTAAAACGTTATCACGATCACCCCCCAGCTTTTTACGGAGCCATAATATGCAAACTGTTTATGACTATTTCACGATAGTGCCGGATCTTTGCACCTTAAATATTAAGACTGGGTTTGGAAAGTGATTTTGGATATAAACACATATCATCATTACATCACGCCTTTAATACCCGAATAGTTAGGCAGAGGAGTACTTAATAGTAGTTAGGTACACCCAAATTTCGTTACTTACGTATAAGTTTAAGCGCCTGCCTCGTTGAGTGATCGCAAGCGCGACTGCAGAGCGTGAGGTCCTGGGTTCGATTCCCGGGTCGGACAAAAGTGCTATTGGGTTTTTCATTAGAACTTTCCCAGTAGTAGCCCGGAGTTTGGAAGTTGGTGGTATAATACCCCCGTGCCTCGGAAAGCACGTTAAGCCGTTGGTCCTGCGCCTGATCTCTCTCCGGTCGTGTCGGATTGCCGTCCCATCGGACTATGAGAGAAAAGGGAACAGAGAGTGCACCTGTGCCTGCGCACACACTTGTGGACTATTAAATATCTCCCGCGCAGATGGCTAATCTCCAATGGGATTGGCCGCCGTGGCCGAAAAACGGTCAGGAGGACTTTATTATTATAAGTTTAAGTACCACGTAATAGGGGGTGAGCTTATTGCCACCAACCGGGCGCAAATCCAGTCTACGTGGCAGCTTCTGAGAAATTCCTGATGGAAAAACCCCGTAACACGTACGTCTTTGTCCAACCCGGGAATCGAACCTAGGGTCTCATGCCCAGCAGTCGCGCTTGCGACCAGTAAACCAACGAGGCAGTCATAATAATTATATAAAACACCATTTTGTCGTGTGTCTGACTGATGTAGCCAGAGATGACTCTAGGGGGTAATTGAGGGCGCTCGCTGAGTAAAAAAAAACTGGTTTGAAAATATTTGCATTCTAAGCTCACTTTCATCTTGAGAAAACTGAATTAAAGAGCATCTAATAGAAAACTACACGTTCGGGGTAATTAATCAAAAAATAAGTGCCCATAAATTATTTTATTTTATTTATTTTTTGATTATATAGCAGATTGACTCCCAAAAGATTCTCATCCTTCGGGGAATCAAAGTTCAAAACCTCACTTTAACAACCCAATTAATTTCTCCAAACTACTCGTAGCTTTGACCAGAAATCACAATATTGATCTTTCATTCGGTCCATTTCCTTTCGACATGAAAACAATCCGAACAAAAATAATTCTCATTAAGAACAGTTTACCAACTGAAATTTTATTGTGGGACCGCGGGAAAGCTGTTAAAGACATTCAAAGTGCCATTTTATGGTTGGCAACACTGAAATGGCTGTATCATAGGGATAATTTGAAGGGTGACGCTGTTTTATGCGGTCGTTAATTACGCGTTCCTTTTGACGGGGTGCGAAGAATTATTTGAGTAATTGGTGGTTTTAATCAGGGGGCACGGTAGTGCCCCCGCCAAGTCGAGCGCGAAGCAAACACTGCCGTACCATCCATTACTGGAACCATATATCCGCATTTTCAGGTCCCTATTTGAGAACCTCTGGATAAGACCAGAACGCAGAAATTTTCGTCGTCCAGTAAGCTATTAAATCACACTTATAATAAAATATTTCAAGTATGTAGGTCATTTAGTTCCGAAGATAAGCAAAAGCAAAGTTCCGCATTTATGACACTCGCTCACTCATTCACTCACTCACTCATGATCATCAGAACTAGTACTTCCCATAAACTCAGAGAGCTGTTTGGTACAGAGTTAGGGTTTAATGGCCACATAAAGGGAAAACTATAAAAAACTAGGATAATAGACGATCTGGAGTACCTGGTGACCCTTATGCCCACGTTTCTACAAAAAGCAGTGAAATCCCACCAAAAACATTCTGTAAAAAACTAGCCAAGTCTCGATGGAGCTGCTTGTTTATCCCCAAAAAATATATAATGAAATCTAGACAAAGTCGTGCCAAGTCTAAGGTTCCTTACTGCGATTTCTTTATTATTATAGTTAATGTTGTGTGACTTGGCCGTTGAAGGGTATCAAGGGTACAAAACCAGGTGCTCCATGACACCATTGCACCAATCTGTCGCCAGAACTGCTACCCATTGACGATGGAAAATTGCCAATACCAGTATGGGTTATTATCTCGCTTAACAAACATAGGTAGGTACAACAGATATAACATTACGTGTAAACAAAATTGACTTGTACCCAATAACGTAATTATGAAGAATGTTCAACGGCTAAGTCACACAACATTAACTATAATTATGTCACTGAACTCCTCTTAAACGGCTGAACTGATTTTGATGTTTTTTTTGTGTTCAAGTGGATTCGAGAATGGTTGGTTTAGATTTACAATAACTGGACCCGGTAGGTGGCGCTGTTGTCCGAGCAGGACGACGTCTGCCAGGTCCACTAGTATAATTTTAACGTGATTATAAATCACGTTAAAATTCTTTCAATTGGCACGGACACTGACTTTTTGACCATTTTACTGATTGTAACGTAATTCATAATTATTATGATTCTGCTAAACTAGGTAGCCATATAAAGCCTTCCCTTGTCTGTACGCTACAAAAAATTGGTGGACGCTATTTCTTCATAGCGTGACGATGCCAATTTTAATTGAGTCGGCTCAAAATTTGGCGACGAGTTTGATACTACTGAGGGTAGGGGAGACTGGGTACACTTGATACCTCTGGGACACATGGTACATTTATTTTTTAAAACCAACCACGCTTGCTAGACTATTCAAAACTAGCAACCCTGTTTGTCTATGGTACGGTATGACTTGTGAAACGCCGCGTTTCACAAGTCATACCAGATATTACGAGTATATAGTCTAGCAAGCGTGGTTGGTTTTAAAAAATAAATGTACCATGTGTCCCAGAGGTATCAAGTGTACCCAGTCTCCCCTAACGAACTCATCGCTAATTTCTAGGCTGACTTAGATTGCAATCAACACGCTAAGAAGACAATTAATTAATATTAATGACCTAGATTAGAAATTGGACTCACCCAAAAACTCCAAGCACAATTAAACGTTCACTTTCAAATTAAATGTCACTCACTACATTAACATAATAGAATGGAAACACAGGGAAAACTGAAGAGATACCAAGATTATGTTGAGTTTGTTTGTGATAAGATAGGATGAATCTTGTCATACAAGTCATACAACGTCGATAAGTTCCGATCATGATCGTGACATCTAGAGTGTGCATAACACTTGAGGTAGCTACTTTAGGTTCCTGATAGGGATTTATTTTCCTCTAATGTGCCTATTGAGGCACCTTTGTTGTTGAGTCAATTGTTTATATCGTCATCTGCCTAGGCTTTTCAAAACTGTATTGGGGTCGGTCCTGTCTAACTGGATGCAGCTGAATATCAGTATGTTATATAGAGCGACTGCTTTATTTCACACTAGCTGATGCCCGCGGCTTCACCCGCGTGGATGTCGTTTAAATTATATACTAAAACCTTCCTCTTGAAACACTCTATCTATTAAAAAAAACCGCATCGAAATCCGTTGCGTAGTTTTAAAGATTTAAGCATACAGACAAACAAACAGACAAAAATAGCGACTTTGTTTTATATTATGTAAGGATTTACAACCCATTTAGTACTAGATAATAAAATAGGTACTTACACCTTGAAAAGACTGGTAGTCAGACTTTCGGGCCACTCGTTACGGCTGTCAAAGATTTAAACACAGCCGGGATCAACGAATTTATGTACTTAGGTACCGATCCACAGAGGAAATTTGAATGATGTTTAGGTAGGCTTTCTGAAGTTTCTGCCTACTCCCATGGCATGAGGTTGTATGGCTGGAAATAATATAAATGACTACCTATGTAATTTGTGCATAAGTCATCGAAATATCCTCGATATAGCATCCGCGGCGTGAACACTGAAGATTATATTGTGCAATGGATGATAATCAGTAAATCCCTCTCACTTGGACATTCTTAGATATTATCGTTTTAAAATGAGGCTGGTTATCTAGTTACCAGCTCGTGGCTTAATAATAACTGGCACTCAAGTCGATCTTTAGGTTAAGCCGCGCTTGCCTAAGTTGTTCTGTGGATGGGTGACCACCCACCACATTCTGAGTTTCCTCCGTGCCTCGGAAAGCACGTTAAGCTGTTGGTCCCGAAAGTCAGATAACCTGTTTTACCAAAGGGTATCGTATTACCCAGTGTGTTAACTGGGTTAAGGAGGTCAGAACGGTAATCGCTCTATATAATATTTTGCTGTTGTGTAGGGACAGAAAATAATAACATGAAAAGAACCAAAATACCCTAACAACAACATGGATGCATTGATATCATAATTAGACTCTTTCTTGTGCGGTACTCAGAGATTTATATGATTACTGAAGCCGTCACATATTAAAGATTTGACATACTTTGTACGTAAGACAAAACTGTCAAAAGCTTTAGGTACCTACTAAACTAAGTGATGGTCTAAGTAATCATTAATTAAAGCTCTCTGAGTGCGGCAGTTAGTTTATCTGCGTTGCTCAACATCGGCTCACATCTGTATACAGGCTTCTTTTTCTTCTTCATCAGGTGTTCCCATTCGTTCCACCATACAAAAATTCGCGTTCCAACTAGCCCGATGGCACATGATGCATGATTCAACATGCATGCTCCAACGGCTGAACTCCGACAGAAGTAGTCAAGTACACCTAGTTATTATAGCTGCCACCAACCGTGAATCTTCCTGCTTAAAACTAACTTCTTCCATATCCAAAATGTATGAATGAAGATTACCTAGAGACTAGAGACCTACTGTCTTCCGTTATTGTTATGGCAATGTAATACAACCGCTCCACTCCCTGATAGCGTGATTCTGATTAAACATTCATATTGCATAATAAAGCAGCTGGTATCCTATTAATTATTTCAATAAAGTTGTAATATCATCCTACAGTAAGTCAAGGGTTCGATCGAACCCAGGCGCTACTTTGTGTAATTTATTTCATCACCTCTGCTCTCAAAACCATGAAGGAAAACATCGTGAGGAAACCGACATGTCTTAGAACCAAAAAATCGAAGGCATGTGATATCCGGTGAAGGCATGTGGTATCTGGTCATAATTGGCGCAGCCGTGAGATGCACACACTCTTTTATTTTTTTCTGTTTTTTTTTTTCTTTTTTTCATTTTCTTTACTGTTTGTTGTGTGCACTTGTGGCATGTACTAAATAAATATGTTTTCTTTCTTTCTTTCTTTCTTTCTTTCGTAACTATCAACCCGCACGGTGGGCTCGCATGGTGGATCCCTCGTATTGTGGATCCCTCGTATGGTGGCCCATCCCTCTCCTAGGAGACATGAGTCCCTGTAGTGGGAACATTATAGGCTGACGATGATGATGATTATTATCAACCTACAGCCTTTGGTCTAACTAAGTGATCGCAATCGCGACTGTTGAGGTTCAGGGTTGAAGTCGGGTTTCACCATCAGGAATTTCTCAGTAGCTGCCGCTGAGTCTGAATTTGTGAGCGCTTGATGGCTTGCCTCGTATGATATGAGACTAAAACAATACTGGAGAAATGTGTGTGTCTTTAGTTTTTTCCAACAGGAATTTCACAGTGGCAGCCTAGAATTTGTGCTCGAATGATAGTGATAATTGTAGTGTTTGTAGATTATATAGTTCTGTCGTCTCACACGCCGCGCGCTATAGTATGGTGGGGGCATACAGCCCGTCCCTCACTCACTCTGTTTGGAACCACGAAGCGGGACGGACGCGCGTGCGGCGAGTTGGGCAGTGACTCAGTGAGCCGATATAAAGTTAAGTGCACGAACAGTACATTTTGGCGACGAGTATTGTAAGTACTGTGTTTTTTTTTTCTGATTGAAAAAATGCGAAATTGTCGGCGTTTATTTTTGGTAAGGAAAGGTTAGAAGGAAAGCTTAATATTGGTGTGCAAGTTTATAATAATTTAACGTGGGTTATTTACTGCAACAAAACTTTGCTTTGTCGTTGTGGATAGTTGACTTTTGCGGGAGGAAGGACATGAGTTAAATACTTATAATATACGTTGATGTTATTGCTTAGCTTGATCATTTTGTTTATGTAAACATTTTTATTTTATCATGTGATAAGATCATGTTAAAACGTAAAAGGAAGTTGTTACGTAACTATGCAAACAATACCCTCTAACGTCTATATTATGTAGCATAAATATAAGCATTAATCGAATTTCATTTTAACAAATATAGTGCTAAATGGAAACAAACACCAACAAAATGGTAGTTGTGTATAATGCAGGTATACCAATAATAAACATACAGTTAATTAGGATATTATAAATCTGTAGTTATTCTACCTACCCTCTATTCTATCGGGTTCGAGCCCCGATTTAATCTGCTGATTTCTGGTTATCATAACAATTAGTATTTATTATTTGAAATATGTTTTTATCGTAATTAGTTAAATACGGAGTATCTGTTGCTTAAAACTTGAAAAGATGATTGTTTTATTGTAGAACAAAACGGTTGATGCCGTATTGTTTACATATTTTGAGCGATAAGGTGTTGATTAATGGGTTGAATTATCCTATTAATTACGGTTACATTGCGTACATAGGGAAGTTAGTCAGAACGGATGATGCCCGTTCATGACTAGAAGTGTTATGATCAATAATGATTGAAGCTTTCGTGAAGGTTTGTCAGAACGGATGATGCCCGTTCATGACTAGGAAGAAGTATTATGATGAATTATGTTGGTCAGAACGGATGATGCCGGTTCATGACTAGAAGTATTAGGATGTGATGATGGAAGCTTTCTTAAAAGTTGATTAGAACGGATGATGCCCTTTCATGACTAAAAGTATTATAATGATTGTAGACTGCTATTAATATGTTGAACGTAGTCGTTACTTCAAAACGGAACTGATTTAGTTACATTGATTGGTACCTAAACATTCGTGTACTAATACAACAAACGTCAATGACGAGTGCTTTGATTATTGGCAGAAACAAATTGGAGTGTTGTTAGCATTGATTTATATATTACTGCGTAGTTGTTAGTAATACTAAGTTATGCATTTTGCACATTATAACGATATTTTGGGTTCAAATTGAAGGCGGCTGTTATTTAATTATGATTGTAACGAAGTTAGACCATGATTGTTATTATACGGTGAGGCTCTTTATGGTTGACAATTATATTTGCGGTCTTGAGTAATCTTGGATACCAGTGATAGACATGCTGTTTATCCAAATTAACACTTTTAATCTGTCAATGATCAAAGTTAACATTGTCGTTAGAGGTAGTTGCTTATGCAGACGGTACCTAATGATCTCGTAGGTATACATTTCGGTCCAAATGGACTGGGATGAAATACAATTAGATCAAGAGGTAGTTTCATTAATTTGGAACGGTACCTAAATGGTCTGGATTCATTAATTTGGAACAGTATCAAAATCAGTCCAAAAGTCCAAATGGATTGGGATGAAATACAATAAAATTAATAGGTAGTTTCATAAATAACAGTCCAAATGGATTGAGATGAAATACTACCTACCTAAAATTAAAAGGTAGTTTCAGTAATTTGGAACGATACCTAAATGATCTTGTATAAATAACAGTCCAAATGGATTGGATGAAATACAATAAAATTAAAAGGTAGTTTCATTAATTTGGAAAGTTACCTAAAGAGGTAGTTCCATTAATTTGGAACGGTACCAAAAGAAGTAGTTCCATTAATTTGGAACGATACCTAAAGACTTAGTTCTATTAATTTGGAACGGTACCTAAAGACGAAAGTTACATCGTCAGAGGTAGTTTGTTATCAAACAGTACCTAAATGAGCTTGTATAAATACTGGGATAAAATACAATAAGATCAAGAGTTATTTCGATTAACTCGAAACGGTACCTAAAGAAGGAAATTACCCCTTCCATCCAGGTAGACCACAAGTATGTCGCACATACGACCTCAACAGTCGTTGGACTGTGTCGGTGACCTAGTTTCAGTTGGTTTACGTTGGGAAAAAACGTGCACCAGAGTCAGACCTGACGGCTACCAAGTTACCACACTCAGGTGGCCTTAGGGCAATAGAGCTTTACTCTTACTCATGGGTCGGTTAACCCTTCCAGAAATATAATATTCCCGATGCACATGTAGAAACTACTAAGAGGACCTTGTGGCTTAATAATATCTGCCACTCAGGTCGATCTTCAGGTTAAGCCACGCTTGCCTTGATTGGTCTGTGAATGGGTTGATCGCCCATTACATATCGTTTCCTCCGTGCCTCGGAAAGCACGTTAAGCTGTTGGTTCCGACTGCCATTTAGATCTTTGGCAGTCGTTACGGGTGGTCAGTGACCTGAAAGTCTGACAACCAGTCTTACCGGAGGGCACCGTATTACCTAGTATTAGCTGTCTTGTGAAGATCAAATAAGCAGTCGTTCTATGTAAAATACTGGTATTCAGCTGCATCCGGTTAGACTGGAAGCCGACCCCAACATAGTTGGGAAAAGGCTAGGCAGATGATGACTGGTAGAAACTACTAGTGGTAACAATTATGTATTTACTGTTGCTATCAACAAGCTCGATGAATATTTGCCCCCTAAACAAAGTCGTGTTTATAAGCGTCACTTGTTGAAGCTCATCAAATAATAAAGTGTGGGAAAATTTACAAGTTTCTGGTCAGACTTGGACATCTGAGCTTAAAAGTAAATTCATGTGTGCGTTGTGGACTTGTGGTGGCAGTCATTCAACTGATACTAAAGTTGTCCAGCCCGAGATAAGAATTGTCTCAAGTGTGGGATTTTTGAATATTTTCAAAACAGTGTAAGACTAAGGCGCTGTGTTGAAATTGAGATGTAACGTCATTCTCAAAGACAACGGTGTCCTTGTTGAAAATCAAGTAATATCTAAAAAAAGGAGATTTATGGCCTACGTTAGTCTTAATACCTTAACCGTTCTAGGGTCTATTGACTCTGACTCTAAACAATTGGTAACAGTTTTTGTAGAGCCAAAGCCAAATTTTATATTGTAAAAATGGGACTAGAAATTTGCTAGGGAAAGACACCGCCAAATACCAATGCAGTCTATGGTGTGTTCCCTAAAATTAAAGATGATCTAATTCATATTCTTATAGATAAATTAATTCAACCAGTTGCTCAGCTTTATCGAAGAGTATACCCTAACGGGACAGCGTTAGAGTATAAAATTAATAAAAATAAAAAGACCAAGAGTTTGTTGAGTTTGACACTATATATACCCAGTATAGGCCCATCTGACTGGATCCCTCCATTGGTACCTGTTAAAAAAGCAGATTTACCATTATGAAGGTACAAATAGCAAATGTGAAAAGATAACAATGTTCTACTAAATGATGCAAAATGTGCATTAGAGTTCATCAAATTGGTTTCTCGGTCATCAGTTCATCACTTATCTTTGTTTAAGGACAATTTACTGTTGCGCGAAAATAAAATAGGATCATAAAGCGAGGTCAAATATTTTAGCAGCTGCTCAGAAGGTCACTCGAGCATAGTAGTCATGGAAATAATAATAATAAATTTATTTTTCTCATTTATACACAATAATCATACAATGTCAAATATCTACATGGAGACTGGTGTCTGTTTTAGGTAGAACCTGTATTACAGATCACCAGGCTAACCCGCCGTCGGACATTTCTCATAAGACATAATAATTATAATTAAATGAACAAAATTAAATGAGTATAAACAATTCAAATAAGTAAATACAAATGAATTAAATTAGAGTTAATTAAATTACAAATAAATCAAATTAGAACATTAATGGTAAGGACTTCGTAATGTAAAATGTTACCAGTTGATGCCTGGTAGTCCGGAAACAGGTAACGCCTGTAAGGACTTCGTAATGTTAAATGTTACCAGATGATG
Organism: Diarsia mendica; assembly: GCA_949316265.1. Taxonomy (NCBI): domain Eukaryota; kingdom Metazoa; phylum Arthropoda; class Insecta; order Lepidoptera; family Noctuidae; genus Diarsia; species Diarsia mendica. The sequence continues at coordinate 10,992,416 of OX438910.1, read as the reverse complement.
CCTGGTAGTCCGGAAACAGGTAACGCCTGTAAGGACTTCGTAATGTAAAATGTTACCAGTTGATGCCTGGTAGTCCGGAAACAGGTAGCGCCTGTAAGGACTTCGTAATGTAAAATGTTACCAGATGATGCCTGGTAGTCCGGAAACAGGTAGCGCCTGTAAGGACTTCGTAATGTAAAATGTTACCAGTTGATGCCTGGTAGTCCGGAAACAGGTAACGCCTGTAAGGACTTCGTAATGTTAAATGTTACCAGATGATGCCTGGTAGTCCGGAAACAGGTAACGCCTGTAAGGACTTCGTAATGTAAAATGTTACCAGTTGATGCCTGGTAGTCCGGAAACAGGTAGCGCCTGTAAGGACTTCGTAATGTAAAATGTTACCAGATGATGCCTGGTAGTCCGGAAAAAGGTAGCGCCTGTAAGGACTTCGTAATGTAAAATGTTGCCAGATGATGCCTGGTAGTCCGGAAACAGGTAACGCCTGTAAGGACTTCGTAATCTAATTTGGTACAGGTGATGCCTGTAAGTACATGATGCGATGCGACGTAGTTATGTCAGTGTTTGATACATGGAGGTTTTATATGGGTGATGCCCGTAATTTGAAGTTTTGTGTACGGATAACTCCCGTTTACTGAAGTTTAAAGAAAATTGAAACAATATTGTTAGTCTACTAAGGACTATGGTTTAAATGTATACTGTATGAAATAAATAATGAATGTGTCAGGTTGTTAAAAGGATGATGCCCATTTGGTGACCTAAATTAGCCACTCTTTATTTGTTTCATTGTCCACAAATTAAAATATGATGTCAAGCCTTACTTAGAACAATTTGAGTGCGATGGTGAAGCAGGATCTGTTGGAGGATTAGAACGGAAGCGAAGTGTTATAAGGTTAAATGTTAATAACAAAAGATTAATTGGGAAGTGAAGGAAGTATTAAATTAGTTAGTTATTTCAAAGTGTTTGTTAAAACCAGAATATTGGAAAGATTATTGATGCTATTAATGTTATGCTGAATCGTAACCTTTAGTTGATTATGATATTTGAAAAGTCAATGGAAAAGGAATAAAGAAAAAAATAATAAAGAATATCTGACCCAATTGGCGAAAAGTGGCGGACATTGATCAAAATAGTTTTAAACTAAAGAGTACATTACCTTTGTGATGCCAATTAAAATGTAGAAGGTTGTTATGATGCTCTAATAAAGATGCTACTAAATATAATAAAAGTTATTATTGTATCTAAAACTTTCATTAAAATAAGGAAGAGATGTAGTGTTTGTAGATTATATAGTTCTGTCGTCTCACACGCCGCGCGCTATAGTATGGTGGGGGCATACAGCCCGTCCCTCACTCACTCTGTTTGGAACCACGAAGCGGGACGGACGCGCGTGCGGCGAGTTGGGCAGTGACTCAGTGAGCCGATATAAAGTTAAGTGCACGAACAGTACAATAATTATTATGTAGCAGCCTTGAGTGAGCCTACTAGTTTATTTTTTTTTTAATTTTCTTTATTTAAGGGATTTTTGTACACAATTGTGACGATAGCCTACTAGATATGTAGCACTGATTGAAACTGCATTTTTATTAAGGTATCAGCTGTACGTACCTACTATTACCTGTTCATTAATGCTAAGGGTAGGTAGATCATATTTTTTTACGGCCTTTTTCAGTCTACCTTCCCATTCAGGAAATACAATCGTGGTGTTAAAATGATGCAGCTATAATTTACAAACCAGTTCAAGACTTTTCTACATAACTAATATTGAACCAGAACCTAGATAATGTCTTGGAAAAGTTTAAAACTTTGAATCAGGCCATTGCGTGCTAAAATCCATTATTGTAGTCATGGTGCGCAAGCGTCCAATAAAAATGATATATAATAACTTTTAAATACGGGACGGGATGGAACATTGTCTATCATGATTATCTTTGACGCATGCAACGCTCATCCTCATTAAATTTTATTTTAGTTACCTATAAACCAAGGACTTTTCCATAAAGGATCACGTTTTGCCGATAAAATAATAAATAGTAGGTCATCATCAGCCTATAATGTTCCCACTGCAGGGACTCAGGCCTCCTCCAGGAGAGGGATGGGCTATAATCCACCACGCGAGCCCAGTGCGGATTGGTAGGGTAGATGCCACATGTCTTCGAATTGTTGGTTCTAAGACATGCCGGTTTCCTCACGATGTTTTCCTTCACCGTTTTGAGAGCAGTGATGATGAAATAAATTACACAAAGTAATGCGCCTGACGGGGTTCGAACCCACGACTCACTGTTCGTAAGTTGGGGCCGCCACCACTGGGCCACCACTGCAATAGTAGGTACTCAAGATTTAATTGTATATGTGTCGGTGTTTTATGTCTATTATTAACAAAAAATAATTTGCACTAACGGTGTCTTCAGTCTGATAAATGTGTATGTTCAGTCAGTCAGTAGGTACCCAACATTACTTGACCCCTCTCCTCACACCACTTGGCCTCTTCTACGGCCTACGAGGGGTCAGCTAATGCTGTGCACTCACTGTACTATGAAACCATTTTAAGCTATTGCATAGCTTGAACTATCGCGGGCCTTGAACGTGGAGAGCGAATCCAGAAATTCCGTAACGAAAATTTTTAACCAGGTTGCTATGGTTACGGAAAATAACAAGGTTGTCAACTGAGGTTGTCAAATTAAATAATTACCTAATTATTTGCATAAGTTGATAAAAAATGCTATGCAATAGCTTTACCGCGGCAGTCTCCGAGTGCCACATGCGTTTTTTTTTTTGGAGGGATTGTCAAACTTCTACTGAATAAAAACCACCCATGTTCCTTCTTAGCCCTTTGTGTCGAAGCCGCGGTCTCTTTCGAATAACCCGCAACCCCGACTGGGTAGGTAGGTATTACGAAACATTTGATTGCGATTTAATTGTCATGGTTTAATTTAACAGTACCTACCTGCAGCTAATTAAAAAGTCTAAATAAAGTCCATTTCACGAAAGAAGTCCCGCGGACAATTGTGGAACTAAATTTGACAGATGGGGAGTTAAGACGAAAGCGGAAAGAGAGAGAGATAGCAACATTATGTCGCGCGAATACCATGAAGATATAGATAAATATGGAGACCACACTTCGAATACCTACTTGAAGCAAAACTTATGCATCGCTATCTCGCTCTCTGTGGGCTGACCCTCTCTTTCTAAGTAGGGTAACCTTTATTTTATTTTACCTAGGACATTACGTAGTTCCTTTTCATAACTTGTGTTTGATTAAATTAATATATCCACATCTCTGTTCACTTCTAGATTGATGAAAGATGCCAATGATAAATTACGAAAGAAGCTGTTTGCTTACAGTGTGAAAGTTCCTGATTTTTTTTGGCAGTTTGTCATTTTCAATCACGCAAAAAAGTCTTACATAATTTCGCACAGAAATAGAATATAGACCATGGCCAGTATAAAACTTAAGTTCCTGTAGCAATACGAAATTAATGATCTTCTATCTATCTATATAAATAAAAAGAGAAGTCCTGACAGACTGACTCATCAACGCCCAGCCCAAACCCTTGAACCTAGAAAGCTGAAATTTTGCACAGACGTTCCCTTTATAATCTAGACAAGGAATAAGGAAGGATTTTTTGAAATTCAACCCCTAAGGGAGTTATATAGGGGATGAAAGTTTGTATGGAAAATCGCCATTTTCACGTGGGCGAAGCCGCTGGCAACAGCTAGTAAATCATAATGACAGAAGAGGTGGTGACACGACCACGGTGGTTGCCTACCGCAAGGGCTGGTGGGGTGGCTCAAGATAATGAATCTGGAAGGATTTGGGAGAGATTTTTGCCCAGTACAACTCTTACTATAAAATCATGAAATCACAAAAAAGAAATTAGATGTTTCTTTTATTTTGTAGACTAATGAAAATGATACATCTAAGATGATTTTATTTTAAAGATTTCTGGGTAAGTCAGTGTAAAGGTTTTTTACCACTGTGGAATTTTTAATATTATGTATTTTCATCTAAATACGGGGCTATAATAGGAACGGTAATACATATGTATAAAACCTCAAAAAGAAACAAAAACACTTTCTAAATTAAAATCATTTTATTATATTACGAAGACATGTCCTGATTTTTTTAGTCTGTCGTAAAACTCTTTGCTTAAGAATCTTAGATTTCTTCTGCAGTATTTTTTCTTCAGTTGATTTTATTTACACCTGTACGCCCCTATCAATCTTCGTAGAGACCTGGGCTTCGCTGTTGACCTAAAACCAGAAGAGTGTGAAATCAGAACATATTTTTTTATTATTCATTACATTTACTGTATTATTTAAATAGTAATTGGCTATTTGACTACTGTTAAAAATTCACGAAAATGTTATGTTATTTCAAAGAACTAACAGAAATAACACGGTGTGTGAAAAAAGTAATAAAATGTAATAAAGCGAGTATGATAATGACTATATAATTAATGAAGGTCCCACGGAAAGTCCCAGATATATCCCCAATATGGTCACTCTACTTAACTAAAAAGAAATAAAATTGCAGAAAGTCCATGAAATTCAATGTAAAACTGTTTGGTCTTTACATAGTTATCTAAGTTATCATTGACTAAATCATAGGTCAAGCTTTTATGAAGTAATTAATTGAAAATACAAAGAAATATGCAGAAATATGTTTACAATTATTCAGTGTCAAAAATCCCGATTTAAACACCTACGCGTGAAATCTTATATCACCTCCTGGACACCACGTACTACCACAACCACGCACTACACAAGTTTGCACCATTTTCTCAATTATAACTTTGATTACAGGCAAATATCTCAAACGAAACTGTGAACCGCAAAGTAAACAACCGCCATATTGGTACGATTTATGTTGACATGTGGGGCCAATGTTGCCACATTACCACATCCTTAGGAAATGGGAAAATAATTCACTGATTCGCCAACCTTGTCAAGCATTCGTGACATACTATTTTGGAATTTTAATTTCAGTAATCTTAGTTTAGCTTTTTATTTATTAGCACATTATTTGACAGTATTTAACTTCTGATTACATTTGTGTGGCGACTCTTTTTAAAAATGAATAAGGAGATTTTAATAACGAGATAGCAATACTATCGTCCACCTTAGAAAGAGAGGTAAGCCCACAGAGAGTGAGATAGAGAATCGTAGGTATTTGACTCAAACTTTTGTTCTAAGTGTGGCCTCCATATTTATCTATTTCTTCATGGCGAATACAGCGCTGCGTCTGCGGGACTTCTTTCGTGAAATGGACTATGGTATCTTGTTTGTTTTTCTGTTTCGTGATATTTTGCTGCTTTATGTGGGAAGAGTAAATAAATAAGCAAGTATTTAAAAACCTGGACCTTATGTAATGGTAATCCGATACATAATAGCGACTATTTCTCGAAAAAAAAACTTATTTCGTTGTAAGCTGTATGATAAAAAAAAACTGAATTTACTTACGTTCACTATTTAGAAATTGGCAACACTGTAAAAACTGTCGACATAACAAAATCATATCTGTCAATGAGAAGTGACATGCGGTTCATAGATTTCAGTATGATCTTTATTTTTCAAATTATTTGTGTTTAAACATAAAAATTTCACGTGTAATGTCGTTATTCGACAACGCTGTTTTCAATTCCACCCTTTACGAGGCTCTGTATCTTCAAATCGGGGATACTTTGTCGTTCGCAAGGGATTTCTTCGATTCGTGCGTATCATCGTTACCGATTGAAAGTTTCCCTAAATCTATTGTTTTCACCGAGATAACCTTTTACGACGAGCTAGCAGAGGTTTTATACTTCAACGAGTTCCAATTTCTATTGCTGAAGACGTTTCTCTTGATTTTGTTGTTTACATTGTTATTGATTTTTATTTCGTGGAGAGTGTACGGCAAACGTATCTCAGAGCGGTTTATGAAACCGGGTGAGTCATTTTTTACAGTTCTTTTTGTTATTTAGAGTACACGGTACGGTTTACGTAATCTAGAGGGGTGTCAGTATCGATTGGTACCTTATTTTCTTTGTTAAACATCATCGTCGTCTACTAACGGCTGTTTTGTAAGTTCGTGAGTATTTGCGCTGTTATTCTCCTCTTGTGTTCATATTCTTGAGTTAAGACCCTTTTATTTACTTATTTGCATCATGGAAAGTAAATCTATGCAGATATTTATGACTGTCAGCTAATTTGGTGCCATGCACAGTTAAATTTTTTTAGGTGTTGCATAGATCTATTTTACATAATATCGTAAGCTATATGGTACAGTGTAGATTAAAAGTACCCATGCACTTGTTTTATCTTACTGTACCTACTCCTCTGGGTTCCCTTCCCTTGTATTAGTAGAGGATACGTAGACAAACAAAAGATGTCAAGTAACATGGTACCGCAAAGTATAAGAGAGAGAGTTAGAGAGAGTTGTGAGTGTGAGTTAAGAGAGTTTATTGAGATATTTGAAGGTAAAATTCGATCGAAGATCGAAATATGAGTAGAAGGACCAGAAAAAAATTACCTTATAAGTGTCTATAGGCGTTGATTTTTGTTAATAATTACTGTTTATTAAAAGAGAGTAGATAAATTACATACTACTAGGATCACGAGAAAACTATTCTTTGACATAACATAGCATTTCATTGCGATGGGAAGCAATTTTCTTGTGCACATAATGATCATCAACCTGGGAACGATTATTTGGATACAATTTAACGCCAATACACCTAAAGAGTCTATTTTTAATGATTGACGTTGTAGGGTAAATACGCCATACTCCGGCCCCCCTCCAATATTCGGCCGTCTGCACATTTTCAGGTTGCGTTCATTCAAAAGGTAATTAAGTAGCAATTTTGCCATTCGAATTGCATCCTTAATTCATACTCTATAAGTACAAACCGTTACTATCCGATTACGTCACTTGCTCTCCGCACACCGAGCGTCAATAAGGATCGTGCCATCGAATCGTCAAGTTCGTAGCTAAAGTAGCTTACTTGCTGTGAAAACCTACGCTTCGGGGATTGATATTACAACGTTCAGACGTTTCTGTTTTTGGTTTTAAGCTTTGTTATTACTGAAAAGGTATTTTTACTACGTTTTGATAAAGTTTTTCAACGTTTTGCGTATTGTTTTAATGGAGAAATAGGGGGCCGCCATTAGAATACCCGTTTCGACTTAAAATCGGAATCTCGGCCGGGGCCGACATAAAGTAAAATGCAGTCTGTTTTATGAATTCGAATACTACCAATTCCATTGGTTTAATAGTAAAATTTCCAAAGCAAAGGTTAATAAATCTATTTTACGTTTAATCGCCAAATACCGGCCGGGGTGATAATAGTTGAATCTCGAGAAATAAGGTACACGAAACAGGGGCCGACTTCAGAAGTAGGTACTATAGATCGTAATGTCGGCCAGCCTCAAAATTGAGCGCTACTATACAGGCTGATAACTTTTGTATTTTTACCCGACTGCGGCGAAGCCCAAAAGGAGGGTTATTAAATTATTGTGTAGGTACTGGAAAGTCATTTTTAATTTATTTATTAAACTTATTTTCTCAAAATTGAATATTTATGTACTTACTTATTATTATAGTAATAATAATACGTATTCAATTATTATATAATTTATTAATAAGTATTTTATAGAAGATAAGTATGGATGTTTGAGTATTATTTAAGTATTATTTTAACCCTATTGACTCAATTATAATTCTATTCTTTGTTAAATTAAAAAAATATGTAATTTACAATGAAACAAATAATGTATTACTTAGTGTGATATTTACTCCTGCCAAAATAAATATTTTTATTTGTTTTAATTCAAAACCACATCTGGCCGACATTTGGGAAAATCGCGACCGACCATTGGGCCGTGAGCGGCCGGCTTTAGGGTTTTCTTTCTCGACGCATTTAAACCTTAATACTTTTTTCTTTTAGTAGAAAAGGCAACATTATGCCTATAAACATAAAATAGATTCATTAACCTGTCTAAAACCGCATTACAAGCTATACTTTCCTTGCAAAGTGATGGAGCCAGAGTGATCCAAAGTTAGAAAATCCGTTAGGGGGCCGACGTTTAGCGTATTTACCCTACTTATTTGTCGATCTTTTCATACATTGTGGGGCGATATGCCACATCAGTTCTATCCCCTTTAACAAAAACTTATTGCTGCACAAAAGAAACTACTTATAGATAAAAATTGTGTAATGCAAACTCTTTTGAACAAAAACAATATTAGTCATCCCACCAGCTGTGCAATCACATGATAAGATTAAGAAATATTTGAACTATTGTGACATCATAGTTTCGGTATTTTTAAAACATTCATAAGTCTTTTCTAAACGACTATTAAAAAGAAAATCTTTGGTCTAATAATGTAATAAAAATACTGAATCCATACTAATATAATTCCTAGTGGCCCAGTGGTGGTGGCCCCGACTTACGAACAGTAAGTAATGGGTTCGAATCCAGGCAGGTCCCTTTCTTCGTCCCTTTTCAACCGGCATGTCTTAAAACTAAAAAATTCAAAACATGCACTGGGCCCGCGTGGTGAATTATAGCCCATCCCTCTCCTAGAGAGGAGGCCTGAGTTCCTGCGGTGGGAACATTATAGGCTGATATTATGATGATGATGAAATCTGTGTTAGCTTGCTACCACTCAACCAACGAGTCAGTCATATAGGTACCTACATTATGTGCAATCTGATCAGAATTTTTATGTTGTGTGTTACATGGATAATAATCTGAAATAAATGAATTAATAATATACAGTACAGTCACGTTCCGCCACAAATAAGAACGCAAAGTGCATTCAGGAAAACCTGAATAGGGTAACAATGAAACTTAGTAAACAGGTATTTTTTCCTCCGAAACTACATAATATTAGAAATTCTCAGCACAAAGGTATGATAAATAAAGCTAGGTTACACAACAGGTTCACTAAAACTAGCTAATCGACTATTCTAGTGCTGTGGTTTAGTAATACAGTTGAAAATCATAGAAATTTACAGATTTTAGTAGCTTAATGTGTACAATTGTCCGATACTTCATCACTGGATGAAGAAGATGTATTTTTGTATTTTATCTTATCTTGATCTTTTTCAATTTTATTTGTACAAAAAAAATTGAAAAAGATCTCATTTGATTGAAGTGTATCTAAATAAGCTATTTAAAAGAAAGATTTTGTTCTTAACCTTTTCTTGTCATAATATAAGGTATTAATTTGTCATACCCTTGTACCTGAATTATTCTATACTAGCGGACGTCCCGCGGTTTCACCCGCGTAGATCCCGTTCCCATGGAAATACAGGGATAAAAAGTATCCTATGTTACTCAGGGTGAATGTAGCTTTCTAATAATGGAAGAATTTTTGAAATCGGCGCAGTAGTTTTAAGTTTATTCATAACAAACATACACACAAATACACAAATCTTTCCTCTTTATAAATGTAGATAATGGTTTGATACTTTAGTTAGAGTTCCTAAAATGTCATCATTTCCTATAGCCCAGTATTTTATGTGGGTTATTCTGATCAAATCCAACACTTGATGTTACAATTTTCCACTATCCTCTTGCAAGGTTATCTTAACGAACACCACTGATTCTCAGAGGTTATAAACCATAATCGTAAATATTGTATTTTAACATAGATTGAGGTCTTGGGAGACATATAATTATTATTCTTATTTTCTGACAGCCAAATTAAACTTATTTAAAAAAATATTTTCACAGCGACTTCAGCCACAATAGAACAACTCAAGGAAAGCGTATCGAAACTAAAACTACCTAAAGAACATACGCCAAGAATCTAACCAAAATGACAGATCGAATAAAGAAGTTTTTTCAAAAGAAGAAGGTTGATGCCAAATTCAAGATGGCTGGTCCCGGCCACAAGTTGAGCGAATCAACGCTGAGCAGTAACAGTTCTCAATCGTCGAGGAAAGAGGTTCCTGTAAAAAGGTCTGGGTTGTCCGAGGAGAGCAAGGTGGCCGCTGACGCAGCTTTGGCAAGGTTGACCCAGAAGAGAGAGAATCCGTCTTTCAATACTTCTTTGGCTGCTATACAGGTTGGTTTTAGTTGCTTTTATTTCAGACCTTATTTTTTATCCAGTACTCTCCCTCTGCTGTGTAAAGGCTTTCCCCAATTCCTTCCAAGAGCTCTTTTCCTGTGCCTCCTCAAACTGACCCTCGCGGTAACCATCCAGAACGAAATATCTTAAAAATATACTGGAGCAGTGGGTGGAAGAGCATCAGGTTGTAAGAGAACCATGCAAACCTTTTTAGCGCCACAGTCACGTATACACGACAAGGCGAACAAGCAAAACAGTGCCCTAAGTCTGTCGACTTAAGGTACTTTTTGGCTTGTCGTCTTACTTGACCGTGGCAGTCAATGGGTTAAAGGGTCTGAGATGGTATTTCGAAGGAAGAACCACCTGTCCAGTATCCAGTCACTGCAAGCATTTGGCAGTGATTGTGTAGCCCGACTTATAAAACCTAAGGGGCTCAAATATTTAATCAATACCAGTCTTCTATAAGGTGAACAGCGGTGGCCCAGTGGTGGCGGCCCCGACTTGCGAACAGTAAGGCGTGGGTTCGAACCCCACACCGCTGCTCTCAAAACGGTGAAGGAAAACATCGTGAGGAAACCGGAAACGTATTTTAAAACCAAAAAATTCGAAGACGTGCGTGACATAGAATCTACCAACCCGCACTGGGCCCGCGTGGTGGATTATAGCCCATCCCTCTCCTAAAGAGGAGGCGTGAGTCCCTGCAGTGGGAACATTATAAGAAAGGATATAGGTTGAAGATGATGTTCAATAAAAATCTTATTATGATTTCAGGCGCAAGTAAAGAAAGAGCTAGAGAATGAGAGAGCCAACGAGGTGGCCGCAGCATCATCGTCGGCACCCAAGGCAACACCGTCGGAACCTCAGTCGCGTGAGTCTCTGGACCTGCCGAGGAACTTTGCCGCCAGTGGCGTTTATTTCAAGTAAGGTTTTAGAAAACTTTATAATAGGGTATCGGACAAAAAAAAAAACTAATTAGTCCGTCAGATAGATTTCCAAAAAATATTGAACACGTTTTTTTCTTTTTTCACGTAAACAAAAATGAAGACAATACAGTGCTTCGAAAAGTCGTGCGACGTCACAGTTTGGACCATTTTTACCAGACTATGACGTCAAAAGCCCCCACTCTATGATCTTGGACAAGCTTTATTTTCGTACATTTTATTTGGTAGGTAAAACAAAAAACACGTATCCAATATTTTTCGATAATCTAACGACGGACTAAACAGAAGAATTTTTTTTTTAGTCAGTCAACTACTCTATTGTTATAACTTCATAATATATTCATACTAGCTTTTGCCCGCGACTTCGTTCGCGTGGAATAGTGACTTCCGGCAGATTTTTGGTTTATCTCGCGAAAAAAAAAAAAAGACTATCCTATGTCCTTTCTCAAGTTCCAAACTATGTCTGTACCAAATTTCACACAAATCGGTTCAGTAGTTTAGGCGTGAAGCAAAGACAGACAGACAGAGTTACTTTCGCATTTATAATATTAGTTAGGAAGTTAGGATTAGCCTACTCTGTCCCATTCCTAGGCAAAAGTTTGTCTCCTCTACAAGGAACCGCTTTCCTGCAATTTTGGCCTGCAGATGGTCATACGACACATGGGCACGGCAGACATGTCCTGCCCGGTACAATTTGAGATGGGCAACCTTTTGTACCGCGTCAGCAGCTATATTTGTTTTTTAGCGCAGTATTGTGTTTGCTAAACTTAAGTGACAGTGGGCAGAGTACATTGCTCGCAGAACGGTTGGCCGATGAGGCTATGTCTAACACGTCATTTAAAATCAGCTAAAACTAAGCCATTTTCTGATCGATTTTATTACTTTTTTCACACATCGTGTTATTTCTCTTAGTTCTTAGAAATAACATAACATTTTCGTGAATTTTTAACAGTAGTCAAGTAGCCTATTGTGAGTGACCTTGGCATTCATGGAATTTTTGTCCATTTTGCTTGCAGATGTCCATTGATAAGCAACGACATCCTGCCACGGGATGAATGGAAGAGAAACATCAAGTTATTTCTGTACGAACAGCTCGAAGAGGAGAGAGGACTCACTGCTTGTCTCATCATACAGTCTTGTAACAATAATAGGGAAAAGGTATGTGCAAATCCAACAGAAGGCCTGAGAAAAAGAGATGGCGCTAGGCACCCTGTATAGTTCTGTCTCGTTTCCACACTGGAATAAGAACTGTTTTAAGACGTCTTAGTAGGGCCGCAGATCTGAAGGTTCTTTCTCCTAAAACCTTCGCCCCCGTGCTTATTGGGATTGTTGAACTTAAAACCTTTACTCTAAAAGATGTGAAAATACCGTTGACGAAGCCAAAAGGCATTTGTTCTCGCCATTGCCATCATTTTTAGGGTTCCGTAGTCAACTAGGAACCCTTATAGTTTCGCCATGTCTGTCTGCATAATTTTAGAAAATCATTTTGCATAATGGATACTTACCTTTAAATTCATAAGTGGGAACACTTATTGTGACGGACGGGAAACTACGGAACCCTACACTGAGCGTGGCCCGACACTCTCTTGGCCGGGTTTTTTTTCAGAAGATTCTCAGGTATGTTAGAACAAAAAAAAAATGCAATGACGGAGAGAACCAAAGAAGATGCCTTTCGGCAACATTAAGGCATCGTTCACACCAACGTAACGTAAACTTATTGTCCGCCGCCGACTGTGATCATGGTCACTGTCTCTATGGATCTACGTAATAGCGTATAGTCGGTTCGGTGTGTACATTATCATCTGCCTAGCCTTTTCCCAACTATATTGGGGTCGGCTTCCAGTCTAACCGGATGCAGCTGAATACCATTATTTTACATGGAGCGACTGCCTATCAGACCTCCACAACCCAGTTAATACTAGGTAATACAATACCCTTTGGTAAGACTGGATGTCAGAATTTCAGGTCACTGACTACCTGTAACGACTGCCAAAGGTTCGGTGTGAACAAGAAGTCCTTACATAGTATAAAACAAAGTCGCTTTTTTGTCTGTTTGTTTGTCTGTATGCTTAAATCTTTAAAACTACGCAACGGATTTTGATGCGGTTTTTTTTAATAGATAGAGTGATTCAAGAGGAAGGTTTTAGTATATAATTTGAACGACATCCACGCGGGTGAAGCCGCGGGCATCAGCTAGTTAAATATATATTGAAAAGCGATAAACTGCGTAACGCGTGCTCACAGTCAGCGGCGGACAATACGTTTGGTGTGAACGATGCTTAAGGGTACTTTTACACCAAATATAAAAATTCTAAAGTGTAAATTATCCTGTGAAACCTTGAAATGGTTTCATTGAAAATAAATTTATTTATTTTATTTTTAGGTGGACACGTGTGTTGAGACACTTTGCAAGTATTTAGAGAACATAATTACAAATCCTGAAGAAGAGAAGTTTCAGAAAATAAGAATGAGTAACAGGTATGTTACCTTTTTTTGCGAATGGAAAATGATCAATGAGAGAGACCCCTGGATTTGCGACCATAACAAATGTGACTTGACTGAGTAATAATGATTAAAATCACCAATACAACCCTCTCAGTTCTTAACGAGCCTTTTCAGGAAGAACATCGTAAGCGCCAAAATTCCCAAAAACCGGTTTTAATTATTAACCGACAGATCAGTCTGATTTTGAATCTTTTTTCACTTACTTGAGTTCATACATTTGAATGCATAGGAAGGTGCCTATATAACACCAAGTAAACATTTCAACTTGATGCTGTAAATATTTTGAGAAATATAAAAAAAAACTTCTCCTGCACAATTACGCAAAATGGCGGTTACGATCTTCTTCCTGAAAAGGCTCGATATTACTTCTTTGAATGCCTTTTTCATCAAATAATCACAGTTAACCCATTGACCGCCACGGTCAAGTAAGACGACAAGCTAAAAAGGACCTTAAGTCGACAGACTTAGGGCACTTTTTTGCTTGTTCGGCTTGTCGTCTATACGTGACTGTGGCGCTAAAAACGTTAAAAAAAACCTGCCGCTAAGCTAAAGTGGGACTGGGCTGGCTATGTCTGTCGTATGCTCGAGCTGTGGGCCAAAATAACCACATTGTAGAGCCCTGCCTGACACAGCCAGAAAGCAACCCGGTAGACCTCTCACAGGAGGTGGCCCGACGAGCTGAACAAAACAAACGACCAGGGCCTGCAGTCTCTACACTAATTATCGATAAAAATCTGTCGTAAAATCGTAAAATTTCTTTAATAGATTTTCAACCTTATGCTGTTGAAATAAAGCTGAAAATCTATCAAAGAAAGTTTGAGATTTTTCGACTTAACGACATTCGTAGCGTCGTTATTAGTGTAGAGACTTCAGCCCCAGTGGTCGACATTGGCCCTGGATCGAAAAATTTGAAAGTCATGGGGGAGGTCTTGTCCAGCTGTGGGTTGATATGGGCTAAAAGTAACAGTAAAAGTCCATTTTTTTTTTTGGTGGATGGGAAAATCATCAAATAACCCCTCCCGCTCTTGGGCAGAGCGAACGGGAGTGTCAGACTTCTACTGACTAAAAACCACCCGTGTTCCTTCTTCGCCCTTTATATCGAGGCCGCGGTATCTTTGTGACCAACCCGCAGCCCCAACAGGACAGTAAATGTCCCTTCATCATCAGCCTATAATGTTCCCACTGCAGGGACTCAGGCCTCCTCTCTAGGCGAGGGATGGGCTATAATCTACCACGCGGGCCCAGTACGTATAGGTAGATGTCACATGTCTTCCAATTTTTGGTTCTAAGACATGCCGGTTTCCTCACGATGTTTTCCTTCACCGTTTTGAGAGCAGTGGTGATGAAAATGAAAATGAATGATGTCCCTTACACCAATATTTTTCAGAGCATTTCAAGAACGCGTCGTCCCACTAGAGGGTTCGATGGAGTTGCTGCTAGCAGCCGGGTTCGTTCAGCAGACGGTGACCAACGCAGATGGACTGGAAGAAGATTACCTGGTGTTTCAGAAGGATAATGTGCCTTCTATCGAGAGTTTGGTGGTAAGTGAGATAGATTATAAAAGTAATACGTGTAGCGGCACAACATCAAAATAGGGTAGTTGACAAAAAAAATCTAATTAGTCCGTCCATAGATAACAGAAACAACAGGAGATATGGCAAGGAGGCGTGGTACATGCGAACTCATTTGGCTGCGACGCGGCCTGATGCCACTTTCAATAATGAGTCGAATGTCAACTTGCGACGTCTTCACTGCTCGTGATTTTTTACAAAATGCCGCGTTGTTCAGTGAATGTTTGTGAAAATAATAGCTGTATTGTGAATTACACGAAAGATGGTATCTCATTTCACACATAAGTACTATAACATTAATGTTTTTCATATTAAATTCATTAAAACATTACTTCGTGATACGAGAAACATGATGAAAAACCAAATCAATTGTTTTCAATAAGAACAAAAACCATTGCTTGCTTAGTACAAATCGACCAGTGAGTTGGCTGATCTAATAGCGCAATGGATAGGTGTTTTACTGATGCTCTCACTCACACAATATTTTCTAAAAGCGGGTGCTGTCAGTTTTTGAGAGCTAGAGATGTGATGTTTGTGGTTGTCGATATTTTATACGATGATCCTGCTTAGTACGACTATGCATGATACAATTAATTATTTTAGACACAATTTGTTACTATACTGTAAGGAACTGCGTATTTTATAGCATTACTGAGAGTTGTCGTAAATGTAGATAAGAAAAACCAATAATCTTTACTACTACTTAAAATAATTATGTATTGACTAATCCTTACTATTATCCTTACTAATATTATATACTAGCTTTTGCCCGCGGCTTCGCCCGCGTGGATGTCGGAAAATACCCCACGGGAACGTAATACCGTGATTAAAAGTACCCCATTTGTTGATCTAGGTAAACAATGTCTTCTCACATTGCTTAAGTATCCGGGGTGCGGTGCGCGGATTAATATATGATTGAAGAAGGATAACAAATCCTAAAATCTTACAATAGTAACGGAAAAATCACCTACTTAAATGCCAAATTTGAAGGCAACTATAAACCCTTTTAAACCCGTTTAAAACCCCTTTTTAACCCGTTAGGGGTCGATTTTCGAAAAATGTTGTAAAACCTACTTATTTGTGAAACCTTTTTGTTGGGTTTTAAATATGTTTTTATAATGTCAAGTAAAAAGATCTTCGCAGTTCAAATATAGCAACCATTGTACTACGTGTTTTTCATTTCGCTATTTCCACAATATTTATTTAGAAACTCAGATTACAATCACAACACGTTATCAGCACGAAGCTCTGTATATTTTATCTACAATCGAATTTAAAAGAAGATTGGTGGTGAAATTTTTAGATACCTCGATACCTCGTTAATATGTCGTCTGCGTTTTCTGGTATGTCTCTAATTAATGGTATTCCGATACTTTGTAATAGAGAAGGATACACTGTGTGGAAATTTAAAATGCGCATGTTGTTAATCCATGAAGGATTGTGGGAAACCGTAAGCGCAGTAGTTGTCGAAGGGAAAAAGACGCCCGACGATGTACGGAAGGATGAAAAGGCTCTTTCTAAAATATGCCTTACTGTGGATGGCGCTGCTATTTCGATTGTTCGACCAGCTAAGACCGCAAAAGAAGCGTGGGATGCTCTTATAAAATCCTACGAGGATCGAAGTTTGGGTCGTAAACTGTCGTTGGAACGTAAGTTGTACAGGTACTCCTTATCTGATTTTTCTGATTTAGAAGCTTACTTAACGGCAATAACTACAACAGCACTAGACCTGGCCGAGATTGGCAAAACCATAGAAGATAGTTCTTTAGCAGCTATTATATTGGGAGGTCTAACGTCTCGCTACGAGCCCTTGATAATGGCGCTTGAGAATGGGAGCGTTGAAGTCACAACAGATTTGGTAAGGACTAAGTTGTTGAGCGAAATGACGAAGGAGACTAAAGATGATGTGGCTGCGTTGCATACTAACAAGCAGGTTATTTGTTTTCGTTGTAAGAAGCCAGGGCACAAGAGTCCTAATTGTCCTCTCAAAAAGAAGGAGAAAAAGGCAAAGGCGAGTTGTTCTACAGAAGGTTGTTCTAAAGATAAGGGAAAGACTGCTTCTAGTTCAGGGAATATGGATGCATGTATCACGGAATTTGCTTTGGATGGTGTCACGGAATTGGCTTTGTCTGCACCAAGTGTTCAGATGTCTGAGAAGTGGATTATCGACTCTGGTGCGTCAACTCACATGACTCCACATGCTGAATGGTTCAATAGTTACCGACCCTGTGATGGGAAGATAACTGTTGCAAATGGTAAAAGTTTGCCGGCTGTGGGTTTAGGAGATGTTGCCATTGACACAAAAACCCATTTCAAGAAGATTTTTAATGTTGTACATGTTCCTGGCCTAGATTGTAATTTACTCTCAGTCAAAAAGGCAGTGGAGAAAGGTTTCTCGATTGTTTTTGATAGAAATGGCTGTAATTTTTATAATTCTAATGATGTTTCTTTTAGAAATGATCCTGTTTTACATGGTTCTGTTTGTGGTGGACTGTACACTTTAGATTGTACAGTAAAACCGCAAGGTGTTTCAGCTTTTAATGTTCACACTAATTTGTCCCAGTTTCAGCTTTGGCATAAGCGTCTAGGACATCTCTGCCGTATTGGTATGGCTCTACTCAAAAAAGGTGGTGCTGTTGGTGTGGAGTATACTGAGGTTGACAAAGAACCATGCGTACCTTGTGTAGAGGGTAAGCAGGCCCGGAAGCCTTTCAAAGTGATAAAGTATAAGAAGGCTTCGTCACCATTAGAATTGGTCCATACGGACGTTTGTGGTCCCCTGAGCACTGAATCTTTTAAAGGTAATAAATATTTTATTATTTTTGTAGATGACTATACACGTTTTATATCACTTTATTGTATGTCATCTAAGACAGAAGTTCAGAAGTATTTTTGTGCTTTCCAAGCACTTGTTGAGAGACAGACTGGCACAAAGATTCGAACCCTTCGGTCAGACAATGGTACTGAGTATGTCAACAAGGAGCTGACAGACTATTTGCAGGCTCAAGGGATTCGACATGAAACGTCTGTACCATACAGCCCTCAACAAAATGGGGTAAGTGAACGTTGCAATCGTAGTATTGTGGAGAAGGCCCGTTCCTTGCTGGCACAGAGCTCTCTGTCGAAAGCTTTTTGGCAGGATGCTGTTGAGACCAGTGTTTATTTAAAGAATAGGTCACCTCATCGTGCACTTGATGGTAAGACGCCATATGAAATGTGGTGTGGTAGCAAACCCGACCTGTCTCATTTAAGGGTGTTTGGTTGCCGAGCTTTAGTTCACGTGCCTTCATGCCAGAGAACTAAGCTAGATATGAAAGCTTCTGAACATATCTTCGTTGGATATTCAGACGATCCAAGGAGTTATTATTTCCGTAGCGCGGAAAACCCTCGTAGGTTGATTAAGTCAAGGGATATTACGTTCTTTGAAAATAATTTTTCAGGATTGAAGGATAAATCTGTTCAGCCTGAAATTGTTGTGAGCCCTAATGTCTCTAATCTTTTTTCACAAACTTCTTCAGATATCACATCGCCACAGGAGATTTCTATCTCATCTACTTCTACTTCTTCACCTACTTCAGAAGGTGTGGACATGGAGGTAGAACAAGTTGACGATTTTGTGGACGCGAATGATGAAGTTCGTGGTATTGTTGACACGGAGTCTCTACATTCGGGTGAACAACGTGATCTGTCCCTGGTTCCTTCAGATGAACCCAACGATGTATATCCAGAGAGAAGGTATCCTGAAAGAGTACGTAAACCTCCAGATTATTATTCATACGGCCCTCACGGTGTTGACTTGTTGTGTGATGATCCAAATAGTTATCGTGAAGCTATTAATAGCGATGATAAAGTTATCTGGATCTCCGCAATGAACGATGAATACAATGCCTTATTGAATAAGCAGACTTGGACCTTAGTGGATAAACCAAATAAAAAGGTTATTCCATGTAAATGGGTGTTCAAGATGAAGAGGGACGCGAACGGTGCAATAGTCAAGTATAAGGCGCGACTAGTTGCGAAAGGTTTTAGTCAAGTTTGGGGGACTGACTATAACGAGACTTTTGCCCCTGTGGTTCGAAATTCATCTCTGCGTACCCTTATAGCGTTGGCGGCAGAAATGGATTTAAAGATCCAACACATGGATGTCGATACCGCATTCCTCAATGGGGACTTAGAGGAGGAGGTGTACATGCAACAGCCTGAGGGATTTGCTGAGCATGGGGCAGAAGGTAAAGTCTGTTTGCTCAGAAAATCCATTTATGGTTTGAAGCAGGCAGCTCGAGCCTGGAATATCAAATTGCATCAAATTCTATCAAAAATTGGCTTTGCAAGAACACCTGCGGAATCATGTGTTTACTTGAAAAAGTTTGGTAATGAAACGATAATACTTGCAGTCTATGTTGACGATCTAATTGTCTTTTACAAAGAAAAAAGTTCGTTTGACGCTGTCAAAAATGACTTGAAAAAGTTTTTCTCGCTTAAAGATTTTTGTGCATTGTCGTATTGTTTAGGCTTAAATATTAACCGTGTTAACGATAAAATCGTGGTCAGTCAGAAGACCTATATCCAGGCAGTGTTGGAGCGGTTTAATATGCAAGATTGCAAGGAGATGTCTACGCCTTTGGAGAATAACAAGTTGGAAAAAGGTAATCCAACATCTCTTGGTGAATATCCTTACCAAAACTTGATAGGATGTCTCATGTACCTAGCTGTGAATACGAGACCCGATATAGCTTATGCCACAAGCTATTTAAGTCAGTTTAATAACTGTTATGATAAGACGCATTGGTTGGCCGCTAAAAGGGTGTTACAGTATTTGAAAGGTACTATGAATTACTGTATTACTTACAGGAAAGTCGGTAGACGTCTGTATGGATACACGGATGCTGACTGGGCGAACTGTGTGCATGACCGTCGGTCGTACACTGGTTACTACTTCACGCTAGCAGGTGGACCTATTAGCTGGGAGTGTAAGAAGCAGCCGACGGTAGCCTTATCGTCTACAGAAGCTGAGTATATGTCCTTGACCAGTGCTGCAAAGGAGGCTATTTTCCTCAGACGGTTAGTGTGTGACATTACTGGTTTTGCTGATAGGGTGTTGCTATACAATGATAGTCAGAGTGCACAGAAACTTGTGCTCAATCCAGTCCACCACAATAGAACCAAACACATTGATACGAGATATCATTTTATTCGTGAAAAGGTTACTGAGGGTCTTATAGATATAAAGTTTATACCTACGGATAAAATGACAGCCGATGTTTTAACAAAGCCCTTAAGGCGCATAGCTCATCTTAGGTGCGTTGTTAATATGGGTTTAATGATAAATAGGTAGAATAATTTTCTATTTATTTATTTTTCGTCGGTATATGTTTGGTATTTCTGTTTAGTCTGGTAGTAATGTTTTATTCTTTTATCTCATTATGTTTAGCATTACTACTTTATCTTTTTATTTCCATTATGGGCGGATGTTGTAAAACCTACTTATTTGTGAAACCTTTTTGTTGGGTTTTAAATATGTTTTTATAATGTCAAGTAAAAAGATCTTCGCAGTTCAAATATAGCAACCATTGTACTACGTGTTTTTCATTTCGCTATTTCCACAATATTTATTTAGAAACTCAGATTACAATCACAACAAAAAACCCTGATACTTACACGTTATTCTTTATTTTTGTTCTCAAGTATAAATACTGAGTTTAGAGTTAATCGAATCGAATCCTTCCTTATCTATAGGGAACCTCTGTGCAAAACTTCAGCTTTCTAGGTCCAAGGGTTTGGGCTGGGCGTTGATGAGTCAGTCAGTCAGTCAGTCAGTTAGTCAGTCAGTCGGGACTTCTCTTTTTATTTATATAGATAGATAGATAGAAGATTTGTGCCAAGTGTCAAGTATATCAACTTAAGGAAGAACATTTTCCATACAAACTTTCATCCCCTATTTACCTCCCTTAGGGGTTGAATTTCGAAAAATCCTTAAGGCTACCTCTGTGCAAAATTTCAGCTTTCTAGGTCCCTAGTTCAAGTATATTAACTTAAGGAAGAAAATTTTCCATACAATTTTTCATCCCGTATTTAACTCCCTTAGGGGTTGTCCAACTTACCCCAGTGTCTCAAGACGAAAGTCTATGACCAATGTGTGTTGCCAGTGATTACATACGGGACCGAAACGTGGTCGCTCACAATGGGCCTCATCAGAAAGCTCAAAGTCACCCAAAGGGCAATGGAGAGGGCTATGCTCGGAGTTTCCTTGCGTGATCGAATCAGAAATGAGGACATCCGCTTGAGAACCAAGGTTACCGACGTAGCCCGAAGAATCGCCAGACTTAAGTGGCAATGGGCAGGGCACATTGCTCGCAGAACGGATGGCCGATGGGGCCGAAAAGTTCTGGAATGGCGACCGCGAACCGGAAGACGTTGCGCTGGAAGGCCTCCCACTAGGTGGACCGATGACCTGGTCAAGGTTGCAGGAAACCGCTGGATGAGAGACGCACGGGACCGGTCAATGTGGCGACGCCTGGGGGAGGCCTATATGTTCAGCAGTGGACGTCTGCCGGCTGAAATGATGATGAGGGGTTGAATTTCGAAAAATCCTTTCTTATTCCTTGTCTACATTATAAAGGGAACCTCTGTGCAAAATTTCAGCTTTCTAGGTCCAAGGGTTTGGGCTGGGCGTTGATGAGTCAGTCAGTCAATCAGTCAGTCAGTCAGTCAGGACTTCTCTTTTTATTTATATATAGATTATTAAGGAAGAACATTTTCCATACAAACTTTCATCCCCTATTTAACTCCCTTAGGGGTTGAATTTCGAAAAATCCTTTCTTATTCCTTGTCTACATTATAAAGGCTACCTCTGTGCAAAATTTCAGCTTTCTAGGTCCCAAGTTCAAGTAAATTAACTTAAGGAAGAAAATTTTCCATACAAACTTTCATCCCCTATTTAACTCCCTTAGGGGTTGAATTTCGAAAAATCCTTTCTTATTCCTTGTCTACATTATAAAGGGAACCTCTGTGCAAAATTTCAGCTTTCTAGGTCCAAGGGTTTGGGCTGGGCGTTGATGAGTCAGTCAGTCAATCAGTCAGTCAGTCAGTCAGGACTTCTCTTTTTATTTATATAGATTATTAAGGAAGAACATTTTACATACAATTTTTCATCCCGTATTTAACTCCCTTAGGGGTTGAATTTCAAAAAATCCTTTCTTATTCCTTGTCTACATTATAAAGGGAACCTCTGTGCAAAATTTCAGCTTTCTAGGTCCAAGGGTTTGGGCTGGGCGTTGATGAGTCAGTCAGTCAATCAGTCAGTCAGTCAGTCAGTCAGGACTTCTCTTTTTATTTATATATAGATTATTAAGGAAGAACATTTTCCATACAAACTTTCATCCCCTATTTAACTCCCTTAGGGGTTGAATTTCGAAAAATCCTTTCTTATTCCTTGTCTACATTATAAAGGCTACCTCTGTGCAAAATTTCAGCTTTCTAGGTCCCAAGTTCAAGTAAATTAACTTAAGGAAGAAAATTTTCCATACAAACTTTCATCCCCTATTTAACTCCCTTAGGGGTTGAATTTCGAAAAATCCTTTCTTATTCCTTGTCTACATTATAAAGGGAACCTCTGTGCAAAATTTCAGCTTTCTAGGTCCAAGGGTTTGGGCTGGGCGTTGATGAGTCAGTCAGTCAATCAGTCAGTCAGTCAGTCAGGACTTCTCTTTTTATTTATATAGATTATTAAGGAAGAACATTTTACATACAATTTTTCATCCCGTATTTAACTCCCTTAGGGGTTGAATTTCAAAAAATCCTTTCTTATTCCTTGTCTACATTATAAAGGGAACCTCTGTGCAAAATTTCAGCTTTCTAGGTCCAAGGGTTTGGGCTGGGCGTTGATGAGTCAGTCAGTCAATCAGTCAGTCAGTCAGTCAGTCAGGACTTCTCTTTTTATTTATATAGATTAAGGAAGAACATTTTCCATACAAACTTTCATCCCCTATTTAACTCCCTTAGGGGTTGAATTTCGAAAAATCCTTTCTTATTCCTTGTCTACATTATAAATGGAACCTCTGTGCAAAATTTCAGCTTTCTAGGTCCAAGGGTTTGGGCTGGGCGTTGATGAGTCAGTCAGTCAATCAGTCAGTCAGTCAGTCAGGACTTCTCTTTTTATTTATATATATAGATTAAGGAAGAACATTTTCCATACAAACTTTCATCCCCTATTTAACTCCCTTAGGGGTTGAATTTCGAAAAATCCTTTCTTATTCCTTGTCTACATTATAAAGGCTACCTCTGTGCAAAATTTCAGCTTTCTAGGTCCCAAGTTCAAGTAAATTAACTTAAGGAAGAAAATTTTCCATACAAACTTTCATCCCCTATTACACTCCCTTAGGGGTTGAATTTCGAAAAATCCTTTCTTATTCCTTGTCTACATTATAAAGGGAACCTCTGTGCAAAATTTCAGCTTTCTAGGTCCAAGGGTTTGGGCTGGGCGTTGATGAGTCAGTCAGTCAATCAGTCAATCAGTCAGTCAGTCAGTCAGGACTTCTCTTTTTATTTATATAGATTATGTGAAAGTAACTCTGTCTGTCTGTCTGACTGTCGAGCTTTCACGCTAAAACTACTGAACCGATTTAAATGAAATTTGGTACACATAATTATAATAATATATAGCCTGAGAAAGGATATAGCCTACTTTTTATTGCGAAAAAAGGGTTGTAAGGGGTTGAAAGAGATACCGCGGCTTCAACACAAAGGGCTAACAAGGAACATGGGTGGTTTTTAGTCAGTAGAAGTCTTACACTCCCTAACGTTGTGCCCAGAGCGGGAGGAGTCATTTGTTGATTTCCCAACCTCCAAAATAAAAAAGGGCTTGAAAGTGGGAGATTAATATATTACTTTTAGTCGCGATAATAGACATCCACGCGGAAAAAAACCGCGGGTATCAGCTAGTAAAATATAACAAACAACAAAAGTTAATATAGATACAAATAACAACGCTTGTATTATTACGCTTTCTTATTATTGTAAACAATACGGAAAATAGAATGTAGATACTTTTTATTGCTTACTATTGACTGAATAAATAGGTAATATTCATTGATTACTCGAGTTATCTTTTATTAAATCAGTAGTTAATGGGAATATAGGTAACTAGGAACTTCAGCATTCGGGCATTAAATAACCGATAAAATGTAAAAAAGTATTGTATGAAAATATAAGTGTATTTTATCGTTTTTTATTTATTTTATTTTCAGTACCCCATAAAAGCTTTAGTAGAAGAATAAATAGAAAAATCGATAACTTTTTGATTTAGTCAATCACTAGTGTCTACGTAAAACAAAATGTACTATGTAAATTGTGCGGTGCATGGTAAATACACGCTGTGTCTGAAGGGATAAGGTTTATAATTGATTGTGTAGTACGTGATGTTTCAAGAAAAGCGGGTGTGGCCGCGACAGCGTACATCTATTGTTTTTACTGCTCTGCGTGTGTGAACTGACGACACAGGTTCCTATACATTTTCGGCTAAAGGGCATATCTCCTGTTGTTTCTGTTATCTATGAGTCCGTCAGATAGATTTCCAATAAATAATGGACATTTTTTTTTCTTTTTTCACGTAAACAAAAAATGAAGACGACCTTCCAAAACTCGTGTAACGTTACATTGCAGTACATTTCTACCGGCCAGTGACGTCAAAAACCCCAAAACCCCCACTCATGATTTTCGTCAATTTTTATTAATTTGATAAAACAAAAAACATCCATATCCAATATTTTTTGGTTTTCTAACTGACGGGCTAAACAGTTTTTTTTTTGTCAGGAAACATGGCTATTTTTGAAGTTTTTCGCGACTGACTGTATAGAAAAACCTGACAACAACTGTTGAGCAAGTAACACATCAGACGCAAGACCTGTCTGCTCAGAGGATACACCTTTTTGTCCTAATAATCTTGTCATAAAAAAATGTACCTAAACACAACACGGTATCGAAAACATGGCAACGGCAGATTGTTTTTACAGTATCAAAAAGTACGTTTTTGTTAGTTATAAGTTTTATTTGATTTGGTTCAGTTTAGTCAGAAAATGTACTGTGAAACTGCATAATTTTGTCCGAATTGTAAACGCATCCTTAAGGTTGCACAAGCCAGTCATTCTTCTATACAAACGTAGTATGGTGATTACTCCTCTGGTTGACGGTGTAGGTTCAAAATTAAAAATTGTATTAACTGGTCTTGTCATTATCTAGGCCTCTATGGAAGCAGAATTGGAAACAAAATATTGGTTTGGAAGTTATGAGCGTCGAAACTTTCATATTTTAGCACTCATTTCAACCATCTTTGGGCGTAAATAAGTTACATTTATGTTGTACGAAAATGAAAAAAGTGAAACCATACAGGCATAGATTAGTTATTAAAGAATTCAAATAATTTTATTTTGAATAGATACATTCAATGGATTTTTCATGGTATCCATACTACCAAAGGTCTGCATAGAAACAATTGCGCGCCCGTTTTTGTTGTGTCTCTTTCGCTCTATGCATTTCGCTCGTGATGTCGGATGAAATAGCATGCATTTTAGCCCCGCCCACCAACTAGTTCGTGCCGTTGGCTTGTTTACCCTTAACAAGTCTTATTACAAAGCTTATCAACAGTCCTCTATGTTTGCAGGGTCTAATAGAAGGTCTGAGAACAGCGGAGCCCATTCAGCTAGAACTGGACAGGAACCTGCAAGTGTTGCTACCTTCACAAGCCGCTCACAAGGTGCAGCTACCACCCTCGTTCTATGCCATGTCTCCTGAGGAGATCAAGAGGGAACAGCAGTTGAGGTATTCCTACTAATATTATAAACTTAAAAAAAACTTAAACGGGTGCAAAAAAAGATACTAAAACCTTCCTCTTGAATCACTCTATCTATCTATATAAATAAAAAGAGAAGTCCTGACTGACTGACTGACTGACTCATTAACGCCCAGCCCAAACCCTTGGACCTAGAAAGCTGAAATTTTGCACAGAGGTTCCCTTTATAATGTAGACAAGGAATAAGGAAGGATTTTTCGAAATTCAACCCCTAAGGGAGTTAAATAGGGGATGAAAGTTTGTATGGAAAATAGACATTTTCACGCGAGCGAAGCCGCTAGCAAAAGCTAGTCTATTAAAAAAAAAACCGTATCAAAATCCGTTGCGTAGTTTTAAAGATCTAAGCATACATAGGGAAGGGGCAGACAGCGGGAAGCGACTTTGTTTTATACTATGTATAGTGATAGTGATAGTGAAGTGATGCGGAAGTTTATGAGGATGGCTGGATGTTTGTTACTCTTTCACGCAAAAATTACTGAATAAATTTGGATAAAATGTAGCACACATACAGTTTACAACCTGGATCATCACATAGATACTTTTATCCCGGTAGTATGGTCCCGTGGGATAATTATCGAACACCACGCGAGCGAAGCCGTGGGCATAAGCTAGTTTATATAATTATAAACAACTAGCTTTTGCCCGCCGCTTCGCCCGCGTGAAATTGTCGATTTTCCATACACCCCCTTGTTTACCTTGGGGGTTGAATTTTGAAAAAGCCTTCCTTAGTGGACGCCTACGTCATGAGGAATACGTGTGCGACATTTTAAATTCGCCGGTTTATTTCTTTTAGATTCTTTTTTTATTCATTAATATATGTTACAGGCAAGAAGCTATAGAAAAGAGTCAAATGCTGAGAACTAAAGCTATGAGAGAAAAGGATGAGCTGAGAGAAATGCGCAAATACAAGTTTGCTATTATTCGAGTACGCTTCCCAGACGGCATTTTACTGCAGGTAAATTTTATGTTTACGTATTTAAGTCCAAGCAACCAAAATGGTACTTAGTTTAAATTATTCTGTTACCAATTCTAAATCTAATTAGCAATAGCTTATGTCACCAAAATACAAACATTTTTCAATCAACTCTTTCCTACTACTTTGTTAAAAAAATAGCTGCTATACCTCTAGTTTTTAGGGTTCCGTACTTAAGTTCCGTACGTACGTTCGACTCGTGTGTTTGTCTGTCCGGCCATCCCCCCCCCCCCCCCCCCCTCCGAAACTACTGAGCCTAAAATTCTGAAAAAAATACAGAAATTATAGTTCAACACGTATAGATTACAGGAAATCTATAAGAAGTCATGGTACGGAACCCTTCGTGTGCAAGCTCGACTTGCACTTGGCCAGTTTTTATTTGAAAGGAGGTCTGTCAAAATGTATGGAGCACCAACCAAGACTTTTTACACTATAATAAACATTGGAAACACACTAAAACAGTTTCCAACTACCCCTATTACTTTAAGTTCGGCAGTTCTTTTTTGGTGGTTAAACACAAGAATATACACTTGAAATCGCAACACACAACAAAATGTGCTATGCTGAATGTTGATAAAAATCATTTAATTACAAGAAAAGTATGCATTTAAGCTATTTGCACACTTGAAGACCTTATGATTGTACAGTCGAACAAGCTAATAAGTATACAGCCAGATTACTTGTATATACTTCTAAGATTATACAGATACATTTAGAGAGTGATTTTAAACGTTATAGCGTTTGACATCAGTGAGCTTAATGCGAAACACTATACAAAACAAAATTGCAATCAATATTTTCAGTGTTCTAGAATTATAAAAAACTCTACCTGTATACTTATTAGCTTGTTCGACTGTACCAGCGATTGTACGAGCTGAATTTTAGGCTAAATTGATTTAAAGAAAATTTTGCCATCGACACTCTAAGAAGAAGAATCTATTTTTTCCGGGATTTCACAGATTTATCTGGATTTTTTGAGGTTGTGTAGATACCTATTTTCACTCTTTATCTGTCTAAAATATATATTTTCATAATTTCAGGGAACGTTCTCAGTATACGAACGCTACAATGAAATCCACGAATTCGTTCGTGAAAACTTAGAACACGACCTCCCATTCGTGCTGAACACACCAACAGGTCATAAGTTAATCCTCGACGAAGACGCCAATAAGACCCTTATTGACCTTCGACTTGTACCGGCAACGATACTCACTTTCGCTTGGCACTCGTCGGTTGCGGAACAAATTCATAATAGCCCTAATAAGGATGTGTTTTTGAAGCCAGAAGTCATGGTTTTGGTGCAAGAAGTGTAAGGTATATTATTGATGGTGTTATATACGGTTTTTGTGCAAAATGACCCTTATTGATATGGTGATAGAGTACTCACACTTGTAAGAATCAACAGTATTGTTTTTCAATGAGGAATCTTCGTCAAGCTTGAAATGTTTGCCCCATATTTTCTTTAACATCTGTTTTAGAGGGATATACACGTAATAAGTCTATTTTTTTAATGATTGTCGTTGTACTCATTTGTCGATTTTAACCTTCAAATATCTCAGTAACGTGAAAATTTGGGGTACCGTGTTACTGTACAATTTTTGTTCGTCTAAATGTCATCTTATCCGTACATACCACTTTTATCGTGGGCCGCGATTTCAAAACAAAATCAAAATGGCGGTGGGTCGATATGCCACATCGGTTCTATCCCCTTTCCTATACTTGGGCCATTTTGTACCTGAGCCTTGATAGTACGCTAATAATTATTTATTTTATGTACCCCTTATACTGACTGTTTAGTAATCATGTTTTAGAACTTCTGTAGTTCTGTGCCTAAGGTATTGACTCAAAGTCAAGGAGAAATTAACAGATTAAGGTGTAAAATGAATCACTGACTCCAAAAATGTATAAAAGGTGTAAACGGAGTCTTCACGAAGCCGTCAACCAAGCATTCAGTGCATCGAAAACGATGAAACAGCTTTTTGGGGTGAAAATCATGTTCTAGGGTAAAACCGAATGTATCACACTCAAAACAAATGCGTTCAGCATTTAACAGTGAACGGGTCATGAAGGTTTTTCAAGTAAAGTTATAACCTTAAAAAAACTAGGCCCAAAACAAAATATTAATCGCTATGACGGGGAAAACAATTGCCTTTCGGCTTCGTTAAGCGTCTATTGGGCACCTTAAGGTTAATGTTCCTGGGTAGCCCGCGAAATTCAAATTTTCTTACGTTTTTATTTGTTAATTGTTTTTTAATTACTGCGTGCATTTGTTAATTACTCCCTGTCCTCTAAGCCGTGGAATTATTGTAGCGAACCCCTATCAAGCATTAGCTTAGTTTGGTGAGCAGGGATCTTAGTGGCTCACACTAGTATTCGCATATAACGGGCGTTGCACTAAAGCCGCGTTTCCACTATAGTGCGCGCGGTACTAGTTGGCCGCGCCTTAGGTGGCGACAGGGGTGAGGGGGCGGGTTGCCTACAGCTCGCAATGCACAGGAGACTATAATAATTACACAGTGATGACCAACCTCGAGATATCGTGAACAATAATTGTTCAATTTATTGAAAAGAATACTTAAATAAAAAACAAAAACATGCCTAAGGCGCGGCCAACTAGTTCCGCGCGCACTATAGGCAATATTCGGCGCGCGACACGTGACGTTCAACATGTTCGGCAACGTTGCACAACAGCGCGCGACGTTGCCAGTTGGTGCGCAACATTGTAAAGTAGTAGATTCGTAGACAAACAACGTTGTTCAACAAAAGTTCCGCGCTGACTTTCAACATGTTGGGCAACATGTTGCGCGTCAATTGTTGCCTAGTGGAAACGCGGCTTGAAGAATTTTAGTAACATTTATACGCTGACTGTAAATAGACTAGGGTCGATCATCAAGGTTAAGCAGCGCTTGCCTTGGTCGGTTCGCGGATGGGTTACCCTTAACATACCGTTTCCTACCGTACCTCGGAAAGCACGTGATTTTGAAATGTCGCGGACATTGAATTTTGAACTTTAAGTATTTGACCGAATGTTGCAAATCCAGCAAAATTTACGAGTTTACACTAGAGTGTCTTTTAAAACAAAAGTCAGCGTATATATGTAAATCGATGTATGTCACACTGTATCCAGACATATTCTTATACAAAGCCTGAAAAGAAAAAAAATATAAATTTTGTGATATCCGAACTGAAAGTTGCATAATGTACGAGTATGTATGTAAAGGAAATTATTTAATAAACGTATTAAATTATGGAATATGTTTAGATATTTATTTAGGCGTTCACCTTGTAGTTTTAATCGTAAAAAATATCGTCATATTAACTTTATTCGATAGATTAACAACACGAATTGATATCAAACAAAGGAGATGGCTAAATTCAGGTAGGACGACTGAATCAAGCATCTATAAACATGACACCTAGCAAAATGCAACGCTGAATAGCTGAATATTAGTATTTCATATAAAAAACACTTTCGGAAGTTGATCATATGTTGAAAATAGTTAAAATAAAATCGTTTAGCTCCTACGTCAATACGTATAAAACTGCAAATAAATGTCATTGCTATGAACTTTTACTTAGGCATTTGGATGTATCTGCATTTAAATTGATATAATTGTATTATAGACTAAACGAGCCACCCCGATTTCGCATCGTGGTACTATAATAAATATACACAAAGGGGTAATTGCACCTAAAAATGTAATACAACGGCCTTTCTGCAATCCGCGCAAAAATTACTCCCACCCGCGTGTTTACTCTTGTAAAACCTAACGGACTCATCCAAATGAGTAAAATAAAGACGGTTTTCACAGACAATGTTCATAGGTGGTGTTCTGTCTGTGTCGAGTAGCGAGAGGTCCGTAAGTAGGCGAGCGAGGGTCATTGAAAATCCAAAATAAAAAATCCAAACGAACATGCAAACGGCAAAGCGTTCAAACGACATCTGACATTAAGACGTTTGACGTTTGATTTTTATAGAGATGGGATTGAAATTCAAGTGTAACAGAATCGATACATTAATAATCTAAAGTTTTTAACATAAAAAATATTGAAAATAAAACAGCAAAAATGTGAATGACTTTATTCTTTTCTGATAATCTTACCTAAAAATGAAGCCGGAGCGGATAGCGTGTTCTGGTCTCTCGCCCATCCCAGATACCAGATCACTGTCATTACATGACAGCAACAGCACAGAGTTCTGTTCCCCAGATTACAGCTGCAGTAATATGACAGTATGTCATCCAGAGGATTATTTGTAGTTTCCTCCTTCTGCGAAGCAGTTATGCTAGCGAAGGAGGTGGCGGAACGTGAGAGGGAGAGAACCTCTCGTCCCAGCCGCCGCGGAAGAAGCTCCGGGCGTCGTTGGCCACGTGATGGCTTCCGGCCACCGTAGACGCGGGCCTGTGGACGGTGAGTAATCGGCTAGCTCGCCGTCCGGCCGTCTTATGACGGCAATAGACCGTGTCGACGGCGCGTTCGTGTTCCACGCGCGCCTCAAAGAGATGTCAGCAAGGACCCCTCCTTGACGCAGCCCCGACGGGCGTCGGCCCTTGCGGGCCCCCCCGCAAGGGCCGACGCCCGTCGGGGCTGCGGATTATCGAAAGAGATAACGCGGCCTCGGCACAAGGGCGAAGAAGGAACATGGGTGGTTTTTAGTTAGTAGAAGTCTGACACTCGCTTCCGCTCTACCCAAGAGCGGGAGGAGTTATTTGATGATTTCCCAGACGCAAAAAAAAAAAGGTGAGTCATCTACAGTTAGGATAGAAAGTAGAGCAGCAGGCAACGAAGTGATGATTATGCTGCCGCAGTCTTTGCGTGGTTATACCTACCGCAGTACATGTATAGCATGATGAATGTACTGCAAGTCAAGTCCGCGTTGAGAAGCAAAAGGATCAAAGCGAGGGTGGAAATTCAAAATATAAAAGCACAACGAACAAATAAACGGCAAAGCGTTAAAACGACGTCTGACATATCGTCGGGTGACAGGAAAAAATCACTAAGTACAAAAAATAGGAAAATGTTATTTTTACACTAAGTACATTAAAATATCAATAACTATCCCAGGAAAAAGTCATCATATCCATAGGTGCATTAATCTACGGAATTCCAAGAAGCAAAACTCACTAAATTCAAAATATTTGCTAAACTCGGCAGGTAAAAGTGCACTTCTTACACTTAATTAGTTTTACCTGGCACCATTCTCGACCGCCCCAGTGTCAGTGTCAAAAGTTAGTTTGACGTTAGTGAGTGACTGAAGCATTTTTAATTGTTGGCGGTTTAAAAAGCTGCCATTTTAAATGCCATTTTTGCCATGCCAAATTTAATGCCATTTTAAAGACCTATCTATAAATACCCCACACGAATAGGTTTCATGAAAAAAGTTTTTGTCTAACTTTTAAACTAAAAGAGTGAACAATCTAAAAAAAATATATGGTGTAGATCGTAATTTAAACTTTCAACCAAAATTGTTTTGAACAATATAATTATAGCAAATCGTTTTTGAGATACAGCACATTTAAAAAACCGCAAATATAACTTTGTCATTCATACAAACACTATGAAAAACCAACTTATCACAAAATAAGTTTTTCTGTTGCCGCTTTAACAAGATATAATACAAATTATAGGGGGCTTCCCTACTATTAAGGTACGGAACCCTTCATTTGCAAGTCCGACTTGCACTTGGCCAGTTTTTGTCTATTTTATTATTGAAACATTAAAAGTTTTTATTTCTAAACAGTATCAATTATTTCACTAAGTCCCATTAATCATGTTTTTTTTTTCCTGGAAAAACTCATTAAGTACTTTTTAATTAATAATTCCTAAATAAAACGATATTTCTATAAAATTGGTTTATAGTAACAAATTGTAGATTATAATGCATCTTAACCGTATTAATCAAAACAATTGTTTCCGTAAATGAAATTTTGACGTCAAAAAAACTATGAAAATGCTAATTACTCCATTGTTTATGTTTGTTACTTAGTGAATTTTTCCTGTCACCCGACGATATGACGTGTGCTTTTTTTATAGATGAAATAAAATAATCGAAACGATTAAAAGAAAAAAATAGAACTACTTTTTAATAATCATCAGTTCATATTTTTCGCAAAATATGTATCACGATTAAATGAATAACCATAATTCGAAGCTGTCCCTTGTTTTATTTGATTAGGATTTAATTAAGTTGAATTGGGTAGAATCGACAGTCACTTTCAAACAACCCCATTTTTAAAACACAAGGAACTAAACAAGACACTGAATTGCACGCCACTAGATTACCACCAAAAACTCTGATTACCACTTCTTAGTTTCAAGTAAATAAATCGTTTTGATAACTGTTATCAAGAATCGATATAATAAAAGCGATATGGACCATCCTTAGCTTGCAGTTGCTATAGCAACTAGCAGCTGTATTACGAGTATTTCACCATTTTATGTCAATGAAAAGAGAGATTTAATTTTTACTTTTTCTTTAGTTCATGCAACTTCTAGGAAATTATTAAACACTAAATAATTAATGTTTGATTGTTTAAATACTACGAGTCAGTGTGGGAATCCTATACTTGCTGGAGGCAGTCATTTAGCCATCTCCTTTAAGTCTATTTCACGAAAGAAGTCCCGCAGACGCAGCGCTGTATTCGCGCGACATAATGTTGCCATCTCTCTCTCTCTCATGGATCTGATCACCCCATCTGTCAAATTTCTTTCGTGAAATGGACTTTACTCCATAGATATTTAAAACACTCCTTGCTAAGTTCAAATTATCCATTTTTAAGAGCTCGTGGTTTAGTAATAACTGCACTCGGGTCGACCTTAAGATTAAGGTGCGCTTTCTTAGGTTGGTCTGTGGATGGGTGACCCTGACATACCGAGTTTCTTCCGAGCCTCGGAAAGCACGAAATCTTTGGAAGTCGTTACAGGTAGCCACTTACCTGAAAGTCTGACAACCAGTCTTACCAAAGTATTACCCAATATTAACTGGGTTGTGGAGGTCAGATAAGCAGTTGCTCTATGTAAAATACTATAGTATATAGCTGCATCCGTTTACACTGGAAGCCGACCGCAACATAGTTGGGAAAAGGCTAAGCAAATGATGATTTTATTTGTATGTCGTGTGAGCACAAGTCATCTATAGCTACGTACCTATAGCGACGACTCGAAGGCAGGTTGTGGGCACACAAACTAATAACACACAGATACCTACCTAATTTTTGTTCGACCCGTCGTCTTCTTTATGGGTTTTAGGTTTCCGCACTTGATCCATTGTGCGTGAGCCGTGGTGGCCGCTTACTCCAGCCAGCCCACCTCCCTCCAGAAGCAGATCAGACTTCCCGGTCTCCTCAGGGCATCCGCAAGGGATCGTGGTGTTCCCAGGGTCTCCTCACGAATCTTGGTAACGCCTGTGCACTCAAGGAGTACATGCGCCACAGTTTCCTCCGCCTCCATGCATGCCCTGCACAGGGGACTGTCAGTGATTCCTAGGGTGTGAAAGTGTTTATTCAGTGAACAATGTCCTTTGATGGTTTCCGCCACCAGGCGCAGGCCCGTATGCTAGGTGCGTTCAACGAAAGTGTTAAGATCGATTTTCACTTTTAATGTGTCCTTTCAATATATCATTGCACTAATTCACTAAACATCGCATTTAGAGCTAAGGGAAGCCAAAAACTAGTGGCAAATGATTAAAACTGACTTCCATAGTGCATTAGATTGGCCAAAATTGTTGTCTCATCATCATTTAAAGTCTTAAAATTCTTATGCATTTCCTCTCACACATTCCTTCCATCTTCTTCGCACTAGCATTTATATGTAAGTAAGAAATTCATTCAAATATTTTTATCCACAAATAAAATAAAACACCCTTATCTTGAAAATCGGGGAACATGAAGGTTTTTAGTAAAGGGCCATCCGTAAATTACTTCACTCGTTGAAAGGAGAGGGGTCGAGAAAGTGTGACAAGAGGCTGGAGGGAATTATAGATGTCGTGACGTAAGATTGCAAAATAAAAGTAATGAAACACGAGTCCCCATCCCTGCCTAACCCTTCGGGAACTATAAGACACAAAATTAGGACTTGGAACTAAATTGCAAAATTGTGTGACGTAATTTATGGACAGTAAAGCAAAGTATGAGAGCATTGTAAACGCTCGAAAACTTACGAATTTAAAAGGTCTTCTCGACATGTAAGTATAAGGCGTAAAAGTTTTGGGATATCCACATTTTCAATTGATAGTCCTTGGATTTGAAAGAAATGAGGATCATGAGAATAGTAGTAGGTAATGTTCTAATAGGGATGTTTCCTGACTAAAAAAAACTATGATTTTCTGTTTAGTCCGTCGGTTAGATTATCGAAAAATTGTGGATACGTATTTTTTTTTATAACATCAATAAAATTGACGAAGATAAAACGCGTCAAAGATTTGAGTGAGGGCTTGTGACGTCACTCGCCGGTTAAAAATGTCATACTAATGTGTCTAACAATATGGAGGCCAAACGAATTTTCAAAAAGCACAGTATGGTCTTCATTGTTTGTTTACGTGAAAAAAAAGAAATTCCTATATAAATGTCCAATATTTTTTGGAAATATATCTGACGGACTAAATAGATTTTTTGTCAACTACCCTATTTCGCAGACTTCTTAGCTGACATTATTTTTGACAGTAATCAGGACTCAAGGGATATAAATATGCAATCCGTCGAAACCCGTCGATCAATGTGATCCTTATAGTTACGGTAGGTACCTATATATTTTAACCCATACATTGCGACAGGACTGCGGCGACAAGATATCTTCTAAAGCCTGAAAACGTAAGCTCGTCGGTGCTACGTAGCGTTCAAGTATTCGCTCTCCACGCACTGTTTGTTTTATTAAGAGAATTGTATAACATATATATGATATAATGTATATCGAGGATTAAATAAAAAACAAGAAGTTATTTTTGTGTATTTATTTCGATTTCGTATTTTTTGTGACCTTATTGGTGATGTTCTTCAGAAAGGACAGGTGCGTAGTACTCGCAACCGGAATGCGTGTATGATGACCAGATGTATGAATGTGGACGAGGCAAAAGGAGTATGTAAGGATCGTAGCAGGTGGCGTTCTGTGGAGAACCACAGAACGCCACCCACGCCACCCTTCTACCCCCGTGGGAGTTTATGTATGTATATATGTTCGTCCCCCGTATCCATCTCCTGTGTTGAGAAGACGACTAATACGTAGTGCAGCGTCGTTCGCTCCAGGGCCTGTGACATTTATTAACGGCCGCTATACTCGCGTAGGTCGCCTCCCCCACACTTTCCTCTTGCTAGCCAGACTGTCTCGGAGCTTTTTCACATGATCGGAACTCTGCTTTACAAGCGAGATGTACTTCTTGAGGGTGGTGATGAGTTAGGTGTGTCACTGACTCTGGCAAGGTCACCATCACGGATTTTAATTTTCATAACACAATTTGTCACAAGGTGGACAAATTGCGACTTATTGGCGACAAAATCTAGGAGAAAACAGATCTTCACTAGGTGCACTAGTTTTTGAGATATAAATTTGGCTCTGCTGGGGACTTTCCAGCAGGACCACCTAAACCCTTAAATCTTTTGAACCAGTGAACGACAAATTCTGATATTTGGTGACAAATTAACGACAAAATTTTTGTGTTATCAAAATTACATTCCGTGATGGTGGCCCTGCCAGAGTCAGCGACACGAGTTAGGTTAGCCTGTATCATCTACCACACCCACATTTCGCCACTTATGTGTAATAGGAGGCGAGCCTATTGCTGTCAACTTGGCACCGGATTGTGGCTGCTTTTGCGAAGTTCCTGGTGGAAAACCCAATAACACGGCCTGGCCTGGGAGACGAAACCAGGACCTCATGTTCAACAGTTGCACTTGCTACCACTAAACCAACGAGACAAATTATTTTAGAGAGTTCATTTCCTAGAAGAAATGGTTTAATTTAACTGGGAGCAAACAAATATTTGCAGGGATTTAAAATAAAGGTTTAAAGTAAAGACCAGACAAATTAATTGATGTGTATATTTAAAAAAAAGTTATTGCTATGATAACAATGTCATAAAAATAATTCTCTGTTTATTGAACAATTCATTTACAAGTACATTCAATTTCGTTTGTATTATTTACAATATTTTATTAGTAGGTGAAGTATTTAATTTAACTACTCTAGAAAACTAAAATATTAGCGGGCAGCATATCCAAAAAAAGGTTAGGCAGATCAAAATTATGTATGCAATAGGAATCCCTGAATAGGTCACGGGAGGATAAGTGGAAAACTAGGCCCAAGCCAGAGACATTTTTGCAAGAAGGTTTTGTAATCACATTTTCGTTGAGAAGTGAGCCCTATGAGCAGGATTCACAGATTTGCTCTTTGACTTAAATGTGTAAATTAACCATTTGGATAATGAACATAAAGGCGCGGCCCCACCGCGGTGCACGGAGAGGCTACGCACGTGTAGTATGCTTCGCTTTGTAAGAAAATGAATGTGGTTGTGCCCACTGCAACCCACGGAGAGGCTACGCATGAATTGACGTCATTGATACACGCGTGGCTTGCTCGAATAGGCGGTTACATAGCTCAACGCTGTCGACGTGGGTCTACGTTTCCACTGAAGTACACGAATATGACCCACGACTATGCACAGCTCGCTTATCGATGTACAATCGCTTATTGTGTTATATCGTAGCCTCTCCGTGCGCTGTGCCACGCTATACATAGTCGTTGGTCATATACGTGTATTCCAGTGGAAACGTTGACCCACGTTGCCAAACAAATTAATACACGCAGCTAAAATGCGCCGCGTGCCCGTGCACAGCATGCGCCGCGGTGGGGCCGCGCCTTTACTCCCATAATTCTAATGTTTATATTCGTTCACAATCATTTGCACATATGTGTACATAATCAGTATCGGAATAAGGTTCACATTCGTATATAACGGAAACTCATAGTGTGGTTTGCAAAAAATATCTACTGTTTTTTATTATATCTTCATAATAATATAAGCCGCGAGGTAGAGGATAGCAATATTTTTGATTGATAGGTACAGAACTACAGACGCTAGTACATCAAGCTACTACAATCTGTCACATTTCTTTAATAGATTTTCAGCTTTATCACTGAAGCATTAGGTTCAAATTTGACAGTTTTGGGTAGCTTGGTCTGCGGGCGTCTACTATGTTACAAAATTAGCGCCAATTACAATATCTATTAGGAAGAACTCATAATACATGAGCATAATTTATGTAATATCATAATATTTCGACTATCTACATAATTATGTACAGAATATCAATTTCTTTGAACATCTATCTAAAATTCTATAACTTTGTTAGGACTAAAATGCATGTTAAATGCTTTCACGTAAATTCATTAGTAAGTATTAGGTATACAATTTTTCTATTTATATTTTTTTTACCTACTAGTTTTTTTTTTTAAACTGGCAATACAACGTCAAATTTAAGTAACCGAAAAATCCAGTTTTCTGTACCGTGATAACTTAATCTTTATTGATGAGCGAGCGTAGTAAGCTTTTTTTCTGACCCGCACTACCTTTTATTTTAACTTATTACGAGTTTCTTATCGATAAGAATATGAGGCTGTGATGGGTAAGAGATTATGATTTTTTTCCCCAGTATTATCTGACCGTTTTTTTTGGCACCACTTGCACACTTTTTCTTTATACAATGATGCTGTAGCTACGCCCCTAACTGGAAGCCGAGCCCAAAATAAGTTGAGTTGATTTACTTAAAATTATGCCCATATCGCCTGTGAAGTTTTTTTCAGTTAATTCCATTTGACGTTGTACCGACTTGTACTATCATCATCATACTTTCAGCCGAAAGACGTCCACTGCTGGTCATAGGCCTCCCCAAAGTGTCGTCACATTGACCGGTCCCGTGCGTCTTGCATCCAGTGGATCCCCGCATCCTTCACCAGGTCATTGGTCCACTTAGTAGGAAGCCTTCCAACGCAACGTCTTTCATTTCGCGGTCGCCACTCCAACTCTCCAACTCTCTAGAACTTTTCAGCCGCATCGGCCATCCGTTCTGCGTGTAGTTCCGAGTTTGACGTTTTAGGGCGCTATTAGTGGATTCGATTTTTAACCGACTTCTAAAAAAAGAAGGAGGTTCTCAATTCGGATGTTTTTTTTTTTTATGTTTGTTCGGGCATAACTCCGTCACTTGTACTATATCTAATTATAATTTGATAACACTAATTTCATAAATAATACGTTATTTTATTGTTCATGTTATTACAATAGGTATTATTAAATGTTGTATATTTGGAATGAGGGCTAGCTAAGTAACTGATTAAGTTTAGCACTAAAGTATAACAAAATATTAGGTATGTTGTACTTGGAAGCAGCAATTGAGAATAACAACCTTATATAAAGTTAAAGAAGCTTTCCGAAGGTTCCCATAATCACGAATCGTAAAAGTGTGTACATATTATAAGTTTATAACATTACATTTTATAAAACGTGTTATAATAATAAGTTGTGTTATATAACTTATGCGTACCTACACAATGTACTCGAGATGCGACAATGTCATATAACATTGTTATATTGCATTGTTATTCTAATATTACAGTATCGCTATATGTTGCAATGTTGGAAAACAGCTTGTAACGTAATGTGGACGTGTTATAAAACAAGTTACACAACATACGAAATTCGCGTTCGAAAGCGTAAAAATGTCGCTGTATCCGTGAGATGGAAATCTTTTGTTTGATGTCGAAGGCAGCGAGCTCAAGCCTTTTGTTGATATCGAGCGCAGCGAGCTCGGGGTTTCTTATAATAGATTCGAGTAAGTAGATAAGATCCTTCAACCAAAGGCTATGGTATTGTTACATGCGTAACTAGTCTGAATAACGTTATATTATAAACCAAGTTATGAACGCACAATTTTTGAAATGTGGCACTTGGGAGATACTATTTTTTTTAACACAGCTTATTTAAAATAATGTGGAAGTTAGAGCGCACTTAAGAGCCCTTTTAAGAAAATAATTGTATTGCCAACATTTGAGTAGTACTAATTAACAACATGCACATTTACGCAAAACAATGGACACAAACTGTTATACACGCATGTGTTTAATTTTACAAGCCAATGCCTTCAGCAAAAATGCCATTTCCTATATCTCTAAAATCAATTCACAAACACAACAATAAAAACCATAGACAAACACTTAACAATTACAAAAATCATAGACACTCCTCAGCACTAGAGTTCCGACTCAAAGAGTTTTTAATCATGCCACTGATTGAGGGCACGGTAAACTTTGGCTAGAAAGTCGGTGCGTGCATTATAAAGATCCTCTGTTCTTCTTTTTTGATCCATTTGAGGAGACGGTCCACGGCTTTGATCGCTTGGTCTTTTTCCATTAGAGGGTCAAATGTCACGTATAGCTCGAAACCGTTTGTTACCTGAAATTGTAATTGATATTTGAAAGATCTCGTGTTAACGAGTTTTTTTTATGAGGAACTAGCTGTTGCCAGCGGCTTCACCCGCTACATCTCGAAGATTATCCCACGGGAAGATAAAATCGGGATAAAAACTATCCTATGTGTTAATCCAGGTTATAAAATTTTATCCAAATCCGTTCAGTAGTTTTTGCGTAAAGAAGTAGCAAACATACACACACACAAACTCAAACACTCACAAACTTTCGCCTTTATAATATTAGTGTGATTTCTCAGTAACAGATGAGGAGTCTGGATTTGTGCCAGGCTGATGGTAATAGGCTCGCCCTAATTACATGAAACTTAAACAAAACTGGTGTAATGTGGTTGTACTAATGGGTACACCCTGTCTATGTCTACGGGGATTAAAGGCGTGATGTAATGTTAATTTTAGATTTTATTTTTTTTAACGTTGCCCCACACTAGGAATTTCTCCTGTATCGTGGGTGCCATTACAAAACATTTAAACTCACAAACACCCCCAGAACCAAAACAACTATCTGTAGGCCATACAAATATTGAGGATATTGGCAATTAAGCCTGGATATTACTATCCTTACAGTTTATTTACCGTTGCGTAAAAATCTAAGCTTTGAGTAAAAATTAAATCAGAACGAGTATGACATAGGTACCATTCAAATACATAAAAAAAACAGAAATATTTTTTTAACATAGTAATCGGATCTTACGACATAAATCTTTGTCTGGGACAGTATAAAAACTTTTCAAAAACACGTATAGTATGAATTTTCGCAGAAATATTGTGACTACTTTCCAAAATTAGAATTCTTTAAAATAAAGTTACTTACCCAAGCTAAAATAGTATCACTAGAATTCGATCGAAAGATCAATTTCGCCGGCGTCGAAGTACAATGTATGGAACTGCAAAACCTCCTATAATTCCTCACATAGTCGATATCCGAGAGCTTTTCGACCTTTTTCACGGAGATATCCCCCCCTTCTTTATGCCTCATTCTATAATCCTGTAACTTATCCAGACTTATAGGGTCCGAAGTGAAGAGTTGCGCCGTAGACTTGCATTTATACATAAAGTGTCTGATTTCGGGTATCCCTATATGCTTCAAAGGGTTTGTTGTCGGTAATTCTTCGTTCCTGTTTAAAGCATCGTTGATGGCGACCAGGCAGTTGGATCGGCGTAGTTTTTCGGCTATAGTGTGTTTAGCTTGAGAGAGAGGGAAAAATGCGTCGCGTTGTACTGTGAGTAGTAGGAGGCAGGCTTGACAGTCTTCGGATATGTATGAAACGTGACCGTGGAGGAATCCTCTGTAATTCGAAATAGTTTAATATTAATAGGAATAATTCGTTAGGTCTTTCCTTCGTACCTATTGTACATACATCACGTCTCATGTAAAAGAGGAAGAGCCACATCCTCTCAAAATCTCAATTCTCGATCCCAGAATAATACTCAAGATCTAAGACCCAGCAATTTCCTTTCGAAAAGAAATAGGCACAATCAACACGATAATATTAGGGTTTGTTGTAAATATTTTAGGAAGCTACAAAATGGTCCTATTTTTTAAAAAAGTCATAATTTACTGTGGGTACCTCTCCCACTCATTGTCACTTTTATTATCGATTATTTATCGATATTGACCAACATTTTGCGCAAATGCGCATGTGATCTCAATTTAGCTTAATGTACCTAACACTAGCTTTTGCCTTCGGATTCACCCGCGAGGGGATCGGACAAAAAAAAACTAATTAGTCCGTCAGATAGATTTCCAAAAATTATTGGACACGTATTTTTTCTTTTTTCACGTAAACTTAAAATGAAGACGATACAGTGCTTCGAAAACTCGTGTGACGTCATATGATAGCACATTTTGACGACACAAGTGACGTTTCAAGCCCCACTCCAAGATCTTTGACGCGTTTTATCTCCGTCGTTTTTTATTGATTTGATAAAACAAAAAATACGTATTCAATATTTTTCGATAATCTAACTTACGGACTAAACAGAATCATATTATTTTGACCCAGTCCGATCCCCTAGTCCCACGGGATCATAATTATTATCGGGATAAAAAGTATCCTTTATGTTAATCCAGGTTCTAAACTCTGGGCCAAAACTGTGTGCTAAACATCCAAGTCCATTCAGTAGTTCTTGAGTGAAAGAGTAACAAACATCCATGCATCCATCCTCACAAACTTTCGCATTTATAATATTACTAGTAACCCGCCCCGGCTTCGCACGAGTGCATAAAAGTCACTAAAACCTTCCTCTTGAATCGATCTATCTAATCAAAAACCCACATCAAAATCCGTTGCGTATAGTTTTAAAGATCTAAGCATACATAGGGACAGACAGCGGGAAGCGACTTTGTTTTATACTATGTAGAGATAGTGATACCGTTAAACGCTTCTTCGCTCTTCCAAAATGAACACAAGCACTAAATAAACTTACGTGGAATCAAACTTCGGCAAACAAATGGGAGTCCAGCTTTCAGCAGTCTTAAAAGACTCTGAGCTCCGAACCAGGTTGAAAAGCAGATGTATATCGGACGGATGTAAGGTATACTTCTTCATTCGAACTAGTGTGATTAGCTGGTTTCCAGCCAGCATTATAGCGAAGACCAAGTCTCGTATTTTGTTACAAGTCGACTGGATAGCACTTGTGATGTTCTCTCGTGCTTTCTCTGGGAGAGGGAGGCAACGGACTGCGCCTGGAAAATGAATGGTATCTTTTAGTATTTTTTGCAACTTATTTTTATAATATTTGTGTTATAAGTATATGGTTTGTCCCGGCTGCTGGTATATATAGATCTTTGGCAGTCGTTACAGGTAGTCAGTGACCTGAAAGTCAGATAACTAGTCTACCAAAGGGTATTATATTACCCACTATTAACTGGGTTGTGGGGGTCAGATAAGTTCTCCATGTAAAATACTGGTATTCAGCTGCATCCAGTTGGACTGGAAGCAGGCCCCAACATTGTTGGGAAAAGGCTAGGCAGATGAATTCATCTGCCTAGCCTTTTCCCACTGCCACTGGCAAGTATAATTATACTTCATGCCAGTGGCCATCATCATCCTATAAGGTTCCTACTGCAGGGATTCAGACTTCCTCTCTAGGAGAGGGATGGGCTCTATAATACACCATGTGGGCCCAGTGTGGGTTGGTAGATGTCACGTCTTCGAATTTTTTGGTTCTAACACATACCAGTTTCCTCACGATGTTTTCCTTCACCGTTTCGAGACCAGTGATGTTGAAATAAATAACACAAAGTAATGCACCTACCTAGGTTCGAACCCACGACTTACTGCTCGTAAGTCGGGGCCGCCACCACTGAGCCACCGCTGCTCTAATGAAGTTTAAATACTTTTTTAAATGCCTTCTCCACTCACCTAACAAAAAAGCAGGATCCTTCTCCATAAATATAAGTAAGTGGTCAATAAGTCGCTCTGCTCCTGAAAGTAACCTTCGCAGGTCATAGTTTCTTCTCTGTTCGAATATTCTGTTCAGCTGCGTCAGTGTAAGTACTGAAACTATTTGATTAAATGCATACCTGAAAGTTGAGAAAACATAATATTACTACAAAGAAAGTAAATAATGACTAATACCTCGTGGCTGGTGGATGTTCCAGGGTAGCCCGCGAAATTCGTTCATGTAACTGTCAAGAATGACCTTTTGATGGAATACTCATTCTTGACAGTTACATGAACTTGGAGGGTTGTAATGATGATTTTGATAAATATAATTCTGTAACTGCATACGTCTTACAGCCGCGAATCATATTTTCACTAACATACAACCTAGCACTGGCCTGCAAAT
This sequence comes from Diarsia mendica, assembly GCA_949316265.1. Lineage (NCBI taxonomy): Eukaryota > Metazoa > Arthropoda > Insecta > Lepidoptera > Noctuidae > Diarsia > Diarsia mendica. Next base: position 10,948,261 of record OX438910.1, on the reverse strand, counting down.
CGCTAAAACGTAAGACAATTTGAATTTCGCGGGCTACCCTGGAACATCCACCTTAATAATAACTGCCACTTGGGTCAACCTGCGCTTGCCTAGGTTGGTCTGAGGATGGTATGACCCATTACATATTGAGTTATCGGAAAGCACGTTTGGTCCCGCCTGTCATATAACTTTGGCAGTTGTTACAGGTAGTCAGTGACCTGAAAGTTGTCAACCAGTCTTAACAAGGGGTATTGTATTACCCGGTATTAACGGTTGTGGAGGTCAGATAAATGGATATCAATTATCATAATGGTATATCTTATTTGCAGTAAACATAAAAAAAATATATCAACTTACGTCAACTGTAAAACAAGTTGTGTTTCGCTCTCATTAGACTTGGACACCGCAACCAGTATCAAAGGTCCCTTCACCAAGAACACTGCCTTACAATCATTGGTTGTGATGGACCTCAATATATCCTGGTTCTGTTCCTCTACAACGCTTACTAGAGCTTGTATAACACCGCATAGACCTGCTAACTTATCTTCGTTACCATACCTGAAATTATTTGAAAACAATATAATTTTTACGAGTAGGAAAATTTGCTGCCTTTATTACTTCATTTTATTTTTCCTGATTTAAATTATAAATGCTTAGGTAGTAATAGGAAAAATAATCGTTTTTTTTTTCAAATAAGACTAATATAATAATTATGAGTCTTTAGACAACTGGACACACTTAAACTTAACCTACGGCATATTTCAACCAAATTAAATTTAAACTTGGTTAATGGGCTGCGGGTCCAATAGCAAGCAGGTCCAGTTGACCAAAGGCTCTAATTTGGTAGGCTATTAAAGTCAAGGAATACCAAAAAAAGAAACAATGGATAGACTGCATAAATGAAATGATATGGCTAGAAAACAGTTAACTACCAAGATGATCAGTAATAGAGGTATGGAAGAAGAGGAGTGGAACTTTGTGCCTCCATAGCGTTCGCAAGTTCATTTATCACTAATGTGTTTAAATCGGCTTCTTTTGGGTGAGCTCGTTTCATCATCAACTCTGTCCTCAGGACTAGATTGAGGTCAGGAGTAAAGAAAGAAAGAAAGGAAAAATATTTATTGGTTTCACACAGGACAGAACAAATTGACAAAAAATTTAAAAACATAAGAGAAACACTTAAAATTAGGACATAGGTACTTTGTTTAAATTAAGATTAGTCCTGTACGAAGCCAAAGCGCCACTATCTCAGCATGGTGCTGTAACATTTATGACTAAATGTCACAGCGCTGGTATTCTGATAGGGCCCAAGGTGATAAGAAAGAAGACGTAGTGCTTGATTGTAGATAGACCGTAGGTAGATTGGGATGAGAGCAGGAGAATGATGAATAATAAGTAACTAAGTACGAGATACTTTTATATCAACTACTCATTCCGGCCTTAAAAGAAAAGGCTTCTAAATATTGCTCAAAAATTACTTACCTAGAATAAATAGGTTTACCAGCAGAACTCAGTATAAAGACATGTTTCTCTTTGTTCACCAGTTCCGGTGTTTGGAGATAATCATCCTTTTCATTGTCTGTGTCATCACCATTCTGTTCCGTCAGGTTTGAGTTACTTGTTGATGTTGATATTGACTCCTAAGAAGTAGGAAATCGATAAAACTGATTAGAAACAATGTACAGATACGCCAGAGATTTTTTTTATCTGAATCACAAAAAATATAAAAAAAAAACTTACATCTTTATTCTGTAAATCATCGGTCGACTTTGTAGCTTTTATCGGAGCAGAACTCTCCCCAATTTCACTTTGAATCTCAATAATAGTACTGTTTATTGCATTCAATGATATATTGCGCTCTTGAAGACTAGAACTCATCTCAGAGGCGAACTCTTCGAACGAATCTGTAGGATTTAGGATGCTGTCGTAACACGCACCGGGTTCTAAATCATCTGGAGGGTTCTCCTCAATGATGACCGTAGGAATATCTTTGGATGTGGAAGCCATGACAATTAATTTTCAATAGTAAATAAATAAAATATGATAAAATATTTTACTACTGCAAAACGGCATCAATATCGTTAGAGTTATCTCGTGCGTGTTCCATTATTAACATATTATGAAACGATTAGACACTGGTTGTCTCTTTTACACACGTAAGTTTTTTGATCGGTTAGCTCGTTCTAACGCTCAGGATTTCCTCTTCTGGTACGGAACGCGGAAATATAGGGTGTCTTGTCATTGTGACTGTGACATTTGACTGACAATTTAATGACACTGACACAAGCATTGAATGTTGCACTATTTTAATTAAAGATTAAATTAATAGATTACAAAAAATATCTAACATGTCGAATGAGTAGAATGAGTAGAGTTCTATTATAATTATTAGGTTTTTACTATGATATAAAATGACGCCTGTAATTCCCAAAAACTTTGGCAGAGGTGTAACTATTAGTACCATTCGCCAATAAGATAAAATAGTCCCAAAAAGAGGGCGGGCCTAATTGCCATACTATTGTTATTGTGCTGTTGTTGTTTAGCCGTGATCATGATGCTTGATTATAGCACTCAAATTTTGGAAACCGAAACAAGTAGTAAATATTTATAGTAGTTAAATAAATCCCGTTACAAGTTAGTGCTATTCTTTTGCCCGAGCACTTTAATAAAAATACTAGGTATAATAATAATAGTGCTATTGATAAACCTACAATACAGTAGTTATTAAGAACCTAAACAGAGTTTATTATTGTAGTGTCCGTAATCACTATGGTGTATTTAACATCCCCTTTGTTTTCAAGTATTAAAGACAGTGAAGTGAGAAGAGAAGACGCCTTTAAAAAAAAATTAGCAACGTGTTACAAGATTGAAGATTGTGTTAAAAAATATCGACATTAAGTACCTAGGTACCTATCGTTTAAGAGTATGTAAATCACTACCTACTACTTTAAGGAACACGTTGTCACACATCATAATCATCATCATTCTCCTGCCCTTACCCCAATAGGTTTGTGTCCTTAGTAAAAAAAATATGATTCCGTTTAGTCCGTCAGTTAGATTATCGAAAAATATTGGATATGTGTTTATTGTTTTATCAAATTATATTTTTTATATAAATATAAAATTGACGAAGATAAAATGCGTCAAAGACTAGGAGTTGGGGCTATTGACGGCACTACGTGGTAAAAAATGTAGTGCGATGTGACGTCACACGAGATTTCGAAGCACTGTATCATCTTCATTTTTGGTTTACGTGCAAAAAGAAAAAATACGTGTCCAATATTTTATGGTAATCTATGTGACGGTCTAATTAGTTTTTTTTTGTCAATTAGCCTATTGTGCAAAATGTCTTCTTTACATCTCCTAATATTCACATTGTTCAAAATGTTTCGCTTTAAGTTCGCTTCAAGCAAACAAGCAGCTGTTATTACAACCAATATCCGCATTATCTCCAACTAAAGTACCATCAAGTAGAAATGTAAAAAGGAATTCAAGCAGAACAATGTAACAAATTGTCGGCGATTGGACACAGGGTCTAGCGAGCGATGCCTCACGACCGACCATGCGGAAGACGCTGATAACTGCTCACTCTTAGTCCTAACTGAGAGTACTTACCTACTCATATTTAAACGATCCTTCGGTAAATGTTCCGTGAGGAAATATTGAAGGAACTCTTGAACGTTTAATCGGGGTCATTGGCTGAAGTATGCATCGTTAGAGGATTGTTTGGCTAGAATAGATTAAGTACACATACCATAACATCACGCCTGTTTACGTCAAAGGGTTAGGCAGAGGTGTACTTAATAGTACCCCCATATTTCCCCAGTTATGTTTAAGCCCCATGTAATTGGGGGCAACCATCGCCATCAACCACGCACAAATCCCGACTCCGTGGCTGCTACTGAGAATTTCCTGATGGATAAACTCAATATCACTTTGCTCGACCCGGTGATCGAACCCAGGACCTCTTGCTCAGCAGTCACGCTTGTGACCACGAGACCAACGAGGCAGTTTAGTCTAGGGATTAACTGAGTCACATTGGGCCATTTTTTTTTTTTTGGGTTTTTGTGGAAAATCGTCAAATAAGGGTCCCGCTCTTGGGCAGAGCCAAAGGAAGTGTCACACTTGTACTGATTAAAAACCACTCATGTTCCTTCTTAGCCTTTTAGGTCAAGGCCGCGGTATCTTTGTGACCAACTCGCAGCCCCGACGGGCGTCGGTCCTTGCCCTCCCATGTTGCTGACATCTCTTTGAGGCGCGCGTGGAACACGAACGCGCCGTCGAAACGGCCTGTCGTCGTCGTAAGACGGTCGGACGGCGTACTAGCCCATCACTCACCGTCCACAGGCCGCGTCTACGGTGGCCGGAAGCCATCATGTGGCCCCCGACGCCCGGAGCGTCTCCCGCGGCGTTACATTGGGCCTGTATGGTGGATTTCAGCCCGTCCCTCAAATCGATGATTTCGTGTTTCGGAAGGCACCTATAAGCTGGTGGTCCCGACCGCCAAATAGCGGTCGTCAAACCCTGTCAAAGGCCCTTGAGGTGGTTTAGAAACTCTGACACTAGGGTGTGTGGGGTCGTTAGACCTTACTGCCAAAAAGATAAGAAAAAGACCATCACGTACGTTAAGCTCTCCCCCAAAACAAATCAACATATACCTGAGCGTTACTCTATACGTATTTGTTACTTAGACAGGGTTGTCTCGCTTTATATTAAGCCCTACACTGCACCCTTGTTTAAATAAACGTCTTATTTGTCCTCCATCCCTAATAGCTACGTGAGATGCAAGTAAATTTGGGGCAGGAAACTTTTTTCTTTAGAGACAATCCTTGGAGCGTCGAAATAAAGAGATGTGTTATTGTAGTGGAATTAAGAGGTAGGTATCTTCGAGACGAGAGCAGCGGTGCCCCAGTGGTGGCGGCCCCAACTTACAAGCAGTGAGCCGTGGATTCAAACCCAGGCATGTGTATTACTTTAAGTAATTAATTTCATCACAAATGCTCCCAAAATCGATGAAAGAAAACATCGCGAGGAAACCGGCATGTCCTAGAACTAAAAATTCGAAGACTTGTGATATCTAGCCATCCGCACTGGGCCCGCGTGGTAGAGAAGCCCATTCCATCTCGAAGAGAGGAGGCCTGTGTCCCAGCAGTGAGAACATTAATAGGCTGATGATGATAAATCGACTTTCACTCATCCTCTCCACATGACAAACCACCGTAGCATACTTTTGGTTAGTCTAGAAGCTTCTAAAATTTAGAGGCTTCTAGACTAACCAAAAGAGATTTAGAGTCTAAATAAAGAACATACCTTAGAACTTCGACCGCATACCGCATTGACATTTTTTCCATATTCCTTGTGTAACTCCCGGTATCTAATTTATTCGGCCTCCAATAGAATTATTGTCATTCATGAATATGAATTACTTTGTTTAAACTGATCAAATTTTTACTAAACCTCTACCCACGGCCTTTGAAGATTTTTTGCTGTATTTTTTAGGGTAGATATAATAATACCTATATTATATTATTATGGTTTTTATGCTTGATGATGATGGGTTATAAAGCCGTAATTTTGTTTTATGTAGGTTTTTTTATGGTATCGCCAGTTAAAGCTCTGAATATGACATCGCCGACTATAGGAAATTTAACCAATTTGGACTTAGTATACTCCTTTTGGGCTTCGCCGTAGTCGGGTAAAAATGTCATAACACTTTTATTTCTAAGTTATTAAGGTACCTACATCAATTCAAAAATAATAAACAAGTCTTTAATTTTTTTCTTATCCAAGCACTAGTATATAAACGTGGTATATTAATACATAATATTATGATGATTACAACTCTTTCAACATTTTTTTGATCTAATTTGACCGCACATTGCTCGCAGAACGGATGGCCGATGGGGCCTGTAAGTTCTGGAGTGGGTACCGCGAACGAGAAGACGTTGCGTTGGAAGGCCTCCTACTAGGTGGACCGATGACCTGGTGAAGGTTGCTGGGATCCGCTGGATGCAAGACGCACGAGACCGGTCAATGTGGCGACACTTAGGGAAGGCCTATGTCCAGCAGTGGACGTTTTCGGCTGACATGATGATGATGATGATTAATTTGACCGCACTATTCTTGTCTCATTATTATGAACACACAAGCCGCGACCTGCAAAACCATATTTCACTAATGAACGGGAAAGCATATAAGTACCATTAATTAATAATGAAAATTACGAGTACTATACAATTTACTGATGACTATTACATTGGGAACTTCAATGGGTTGCGGTGTAGCCGCATTTTGGTGCTGGTTGAAATTTAATGGACGCTTAGTACATGATGTAATTTGTGGTTGTTTTAAATATTGGAAAACCTATCTATTGACGGGATTTTTATTGGTACATTCAACAAGTACTAGGTACACAACATGTAGGGGAGACCGGGGCAAGACGAAGCTCGGGGCAGGACGGGAAATGTGCTTGTATGCGTGACTCGTGAACACAACAGACCCCTACACAGCGCCTTTCGCGCGATGCTTAGTTGCGTCACACGGGTCCGAGCGGCGCGTGCGTGTCACTGCGTGTTTTGGTTGCGCGGCGCGAAAAAACTGTGTTTTGAAGTATTTTTATGAAGTTTATGTGTTTTGTATCGATGAGCATCAAGGTAAGTATCAGTGCTATTGTACCATTTTTTCAGATACTTAATGTAATAGTGTTAAACTAACGAATGTAGCTTGTTTTTTCGCAGAATAATTTTGCAGGTTAAAACTGTTGTTACTTTTGCAAAATGTGTCTGTTGGGGTAAAACGGTCGGGGCATAATGGGATAGCCCCATAAGTATGTGTAGGTACAAAAATGTTTTATACCTACCTATTTAATAACAAGTTTATTTTTTATTTGCAGTTATAATGGCATGGAACTATAAACGTAAAACAGATCGTGGAAAAACAAGGTAGCTGCTTGTCATCTACCGAAAGAGGACAACAGTTACGGCTGAAATCTGTTTTATAACGCTGCTGGAACTTATATACCACCAATGCTGATCTACACCCGAAAATGGATGAAGAATTAGTTGCTAGATGATGCACCACCGGGATTTTGGGGGACCTTTAATGATAATGGGTGGATAACTTCACAAATATTCTTTATTAAATTGTGTACTCATTATGCCCCATAGCGTTTCCCATTTTGCCCCGGTCATGGGGCAAGACGGGATATTTGGCATGTGTCATTTATTTCCTATTTGCCAAAAAAATATGTGCTTTAGCGCTATAAAACATTATAATTGTGTTGGTTAAAAGTGTAAGTGTTTTTTTTGTTGTAAGAGATTTTTAATAAACAGTTTAATTTTCATATAATGACGTTTTTTCTCTTAGGTATCCCATCTTGCCCCGGTCTCCCCTACACAACCCACTAAGTACTAGGTAACTCGATCCAGATATACTTTGGTAAGACTGGTTGTCACATTATAATTATGTAGGTATTATTATTATAACCAGCCAATATTGTCCAACTGCAGGGCAAAGGCCAAAGGCAAAGGGCAAAAGGCAAAGGCAAAGGGCAGAAGACAAAGGTTAAAATAACTAAAATATCATGACAACATCTTTTTGTTGAGCTAGTACTACTTTCGAAATGCCCTTAGAAAGACAGACGATGACAAATTTTCTTTCATAAACAAAAGTTTCTTCAACTTCCATTCTCAAACCCACAATTCAAAATATAATTCCTCTCTTCAAATAAATTCTACCATCAATAATAACAATGGAACATTATAAATGCTTGTCACATTGCATTCTTATTTGTAACAAACCGTATGACATAACGGAAAGGCATCACGTCCCACAAATTTGTCTTCTGGCAACTTTTTAGACGGTGTTGCCACCAGTAAAAAAGCGATGGCAATAAAACAAGCATTTGTAAGAGTTCACGAATTGTGGGAGTGAAGTTTTAGAATTCTGTGATCCACGTATAGAGGGCCCTACTGTTGGTTCACAAGCTGATAATAATATTTTATATGGTTTGAGATAGTACCTATATCTATTTTTTTTGTAAATTATTTTTGTGCCCAGTTGACGGTGAACGTGGCAATGAGCAGGGCACATTGCTCGCAGAACGGATGGCCGATGGGGCTGAAAAGTTCTGGAATGGCGACCGCGAACCGGAAGACGTTGCGTTGGAAGGCCTCCCACTAGGTGGACTGATGACCTGTCGAAGGTTGTGGGGACCCGCTGGATGAGATACGCACGGGACCGGTCAATGTGGCGACATCTGGGGGAGGCCTATATCCAGCAGGAGACGTCTTTTGGCTGAAATGATGATGATGATGATGACGGTAAAAGACACGTTTTAAACCTTTGACTAACCCTTCGGAGATTGCCATAATGTTTTGAAGTTAAAGCCCGACAAATAATACGTCACTCAACTTTGACATATTCGGCAAACATTAATATGTTTGTAAATAAGGAAAATCGATTTATGTGGAAAGAGAATTATCGTTTATAATTAAACGCAAGCTAAGTGACACGATCGGTTGGTAATAACTATTCTTTTCACAAACGAATACGAGTAGTTAGATTTTATCTTCGCTCTTAACAACGAAAATATGAAATGATCTGCTGATAAAAATTATAATCGATATTCTAAACGATTCAATTAGTTATCACGACGATAGAATAAAAAAATACCTAAAAATGCTTATAAAAATATCTACATATTAATATGCACGAAAGTACAAAAACCCGAATTGCATAATTTGACTTGCAACTCATGGCCTAGTCCGAAATGTCTTCTTGCTACGAAAGCGTAGCTGTCGTAGCCAGTCTCGTAGCACTAGCTACGTCGTAGCAATAATGAAACCGTTAGAAATTCCCTCAAGATGAAGCTATTCTCGTCTCCAAGGCATGGCCCGCTATTAGATTTTATTAAAGTGGGTAAAACGTGGAATTCTTTTAATGTCTTAAGAAGCTCGTAATCAAACGGTTATTATGATTTGTGTAAGGGGTGCTTTACATTGAAACGTCTTCTTTGTTTTTGATTTTTAACCGACTTCCAAAAAGAGGAGGATCTCTGTTTTTGTATGTTTGTTTCCGCTTACCTCCGTGATTTCTGCTGGGACTCAGGCCTCCGCTTTAGGAGAGGGATGGGCTATAATCCACCTCGCGGGCCCATTGCGGGTTGGTAGATGTCGCATGTCTTCAAATTTTTTAGTTCTAAGACATGCCCGTTTGATGACATGCCAGTGGTGATGAAATAAATTTTACAAAGTAATGCTCCTGAGAGGGTTCAAACCATGACTCACCGTTCGTAAGTCGGGGCCACCACCACTGGCTTCCACTATGGGCTTGCCCCATTAAAAAAAAAACATTTTTATGCGGGATAACTTTCATTATTATCATTAATTGTTTTATTCAAGTATAATTATTGATATTCATAACTGCCTGCCTACCTGCCTGACTGCCTCATTGGTCTAGTGGTCGCAAGCGCGACTCCTGACCATGAGGTCCTGAGATTGGTTTCCCGAGTCGAGAAATGTATTATCGAGTTTTTCCATGGATAATTACTCAAAATACAAATAATTTATTTGCATAAAACAGGTAGTGAGGATGTTAAAAACGTTTTTATGGTTCACTGTATTATAATTATAACCATACGAGGTGTGCAAATATATTGTTTAGAATTTATGACAGAATTCAAATCAGAATTTATTAAATTACTACTTATGTCATTCAAAATATAAATAGTCTATTGATTGATTAAATTGGATTCGAAATAGTAATGTTAAATAATAATTAAGATAAGTTAATGTCATGGAAATTAATAATGTCATAGTAATTTTAATATTCGTCACATTTAGTCAGTTTACAAATAAATTCTATAATTATAATACAATGTCACCATCTTCTAGCTCTCTCAGTAGCAGTTACGGAGTTGGAATTTGTGCCCAGATGATACATGGGACTTAAACATAACTGGCGGATTGTGGGTGTACTATTAGGTGCAACTCTGTCTAACCCTTCGGGGATTACAGGCGTGATGTTATGTTATCATCATCATCATTCTCCTGCCCTTATCCCAATTTATTTGGGGTCGGCGCAACATGTCTCCTTCTTCCATACTTCCCTATTTCTCGTCATCTCAGCAGTCACCTTCTTTCTAGCAATATCATCCTTCACACAGTCCATCCATCGTTTCTTTGACCTTCCTCTCCATACTATTAAGTCAAAGACGATTTCCTAAAGTTATCATAATAGGGGAGTTTTGTGTTCCGTAGTTTGTGACAACTTATGAAGCGGTGAGTGAGTTCTGAGGAGTTCCGTGATGGAGGAGACTGTGTATTGTTATGCGTGACGCTTCAGGATTAAGTGCTGCTAGACTAAAAACTAGTCGTTAATTGCGTGGGTTTAAACCCAAGCAGGCGCATTACTTTATGTAATTTATTTCATCACCGCTGCTCTCAAAACGGTGAAGGATAACATCGTGAGGAAATCGGCATATTGTAAGGTCGGGTGTTTAGGAGACAAATGAAACGAATGAGGTTCGAGAATACACTGACTATAATGGAATAAAGATACCTTATTATATACCTTACAACTACTACATCACAATATAACTTAGAATCAAAAATTCGAAGACATGTGACATCTACCAACCCGCACATCATCAGCCCATAAATGTTCTCACTGCAGGGATAGGCCTACTCTCTAGGAGAGGGATGGGCTTATAATCCACCACACGGGCCCAGTGCGGGTTGATAGACGTCACATGTCTTTGACAGATATGTTTTCCTCAAGATGTATTCCTTCACCGTTTTAAGAGCAGCGATGATGAAATAAATAACACAAAGTAATGCACCTGCCTGGGTTCAAACCTACGATTTACTGCTCGTAAGTCGAGCCGCCACCACTGGGCCACCGCTGCTAAAGCGGACAGTTGTTATTCTTTATTTTTATTTCGAAGGAATTCTAGTTTCATAATGGGCTTAACTTATTTTCTACGGAGGAGTCCTAGAAAGAAAACTACTAACGATTAGGGTATTACGTGTACATAATTGGCGATCGTAGCGCCTTTCTAAGGTATAGATTGGCTAAAGGTAACTCATTAGATGTTAATCAAATTCGATTAATCATGAGCAAACCGAAGGCTTATTTAAACGGACGAATTAAACGTAGCGAAAAACCCACCGCACCGCTTTAAATAAATAATATTAATATAGCACTTCATCACGACTGTAATTCTCGAACGGATAGGCAGATTTTTTAGTATACCCACATTTTACCTGATATGTTTCAAGTTTCATGGGCCTATAGTCAAAAACGCACACAATCCAGACTCCGTGTTGTTATTGGATTTTTCCCGTATGGAAAAAATGGGAATCTAAGACATAAATACTATTTGTTTTTATTAGGGACTAGCCCGCCGCTTTATTCCCAAGCGACTGCAACCACTGAAAGTCAGAACCAACAGTGGCACCCATCAAGCAATGAACCTTGACGAAGTCCCAGAGAAACAATTTAATTTAACGAAATTAATAAGAGCAGCGGTGGCCCAGTGGTGGCGGCTCCGACTTACAAGCAGTAAGTCGTGGGCTCGAACCCAGGCAGGCGCATTGCTTTATCCAATTTAATTCATCACCACTGCTTATAAAACGGTAAAGGAAAACATTGTGAGTAAAATGTTCTAGAATCAAAAATTGGAAAACAACATCTACCAAACCGTACTAAGTGCATGTTTACGTACATGCGGGGCGTCGCGCGGCGCGTGCTGCGTTTTTAATTCAAACACAAATGGTGATGTATGAAAAAGTTAACGATTTCAATCGTCGATTTTACGAGAAGCTATTTTCGCACGTTAGTTTAAAATACAGCGATTGTTGCGGTAGACCCGTCTCTCAGTAAATTAATAAAAAATCACGAGACGAGCCTTCTGCACGCGCCGCGCGACGCCCCGCGTCTCCGTAAACGAGCCCTAAGCCCGCGTGGTGGAGTTTAGTCCATTCTCTCTCCTATAGACTAGTCTGTGTCCCAAAAAAGGGAACATTATAGGCTGATTACGAAATAATTATATTCTATGCGAAACGAGAATCTTTCATTTCAAAATTGTTACGTTTATACCGCGCGTTCGTACTAGGCCCACCACAGAAGGTGCCTTTCGGTAAAATAATAAGAGAAAATGTTCCGGAGAACACGCTGACAAGGCAATAGTTATGTCAAGAACTAATATTACTAGAGGAAGCGAAATTGGACTGAATCTGGTCAATCTATTGGATGTATATGAACCGAAATATCTTGTGATATAGGAATAAGAAAAAGTTGTAATTATAGAAATTGTGTAGAGACTAGTGGACATTATTATATACGCTCGTATATGGAGATTAAAGACCTACCGGTAGTTGTTCCAGACTATCTGTTTGTGAATGTTTGTTAATGCAACCACAATTCAGGAAAAAATCTTAAGCTAGGGCAACGTTAAAATAAATTACGATGACCAAAAATGACTGCATGCTGATTGATTTGTACAGGTCGGCTATTTCACTAACTGTCTAAAAATAATGCGTCCGAATTTCAACTCTGGACGCTAAATCAATCGCTGAAAATCCAACGTGCAATAACTTCTTGGCGCTCAGTGTTACTGAAATCAAAGACAAGCCGACAAAACTCTCGACAAAGCATTTAATCAGCTTATAGCATTCCCACTGCTGGAACATACGCCTCTCCTTGACTAAATTCTTAGTCTCAAAAAATCTAATAAAGACATTATAAATTATGCTCTATAGCTGCAATAATAAGGGTTATTTGATACCGTCGCCCCTCGCATATTCTCCCTTACATAAAGGTTTGTAACAAATTGTCTGTGACAAAAATCTCGCATATATAGGTACCCAAGCCGATGGGTATTACCATAGAGTACGGAAATGTCTCAGGGCTCACTGTCAGAACTCTGGGAACACTTTTCATACAAACAAAGTATGTCACCGTTTACCCAAAAAACAAATGAAGTATAGGAAACTGACAGCTGTCAGTGCGGTTTGTGACAGTTCTTTTGAGCTCACTTTCGGCGTAACAATTTTTTGTACTGCCTTCGAAGAAACTTCAAACTTAAGTGGCACGGGGCTGCGGAGTTGTTCGAAAGAGATACCGCGGCACCGGACACAAAGGGCTAAGAAGGAACATGGGTGGCTTTAGTCAGTAGAAGTCTGAGACTCCCTTCCGCTCCGCCCAGAGCGAGAGTAGTAAAAAAAAAAAAAATGGCAGTGGGCAGGGCACATTGCTTACCAACCGTTGCATTGGAAGGCCTCCCACTATATGGACCGATGACGTACTGAAAACTGGGGGGATCCGCTGGATGCAAGACACCCGAGAACGGTCAATGTGGCGTCACTTGGGAGAGGTCTATATCCAGCAGTAGACGCATAGTGGACGTCTTCCGGCAGAAATGATGTTGATGATGATGACTGCCGTCTCTAAAAGCTACCATGATTCCTTGTTCTATGCGTATTATCTCTACGAATGAGGTACATAATTTTCCTAAAATATATTCATGTCTGACTGGGAAAGACGAGGGGAAACATATTACTGGATATTTGTAGCTTACTAGCTTCGCTGGCGAGTTCTTTCAGGGAATCATTTTATTGGCGCTTTTGTGTAACACAGAGTTACCTGCGTACATTATATTGGTTGATTTGAACCAATGTAGCTAGGGTTACTCGATGTCTCGGAACTAACTGATTCAGTACACGGATTTGTTGTTTTTCTTGCTTCGTCTTCTGTAATTATTTTCGTTAAATATTTTTAATTTTTGTTCCACTTTTAATAATCTATTTCTGTACCAACCTAAAGTGGACTAGATATAAGACGTTTGTATGTGATTTTAAATGTTTTTAAACGCACCCACGATAAGGAGAAATTCCTAGGTGTGGGGCATCGTTTGAAAAATAAAATATGTATGAATTTTTAGGGTTCCGTAGTCAACTAGGAACCCTTATAGTTTCGCCATGTCTGTCTGTCCGTCTGGCCGTCTGTCCGTCTGTCCGTCCTCGCTTAATCTCTGTGACCGTTAGCACTAGAAAGCTGAAATTTGGTACCAATATATGTATCAATCACGTCGACAAAGTGGTAAAATAAAAATTGGAAAAAAATGTTTTATTAGGGTAGCCCCCCTATGTGTAAAGTGGGAAGTGATTTTTTTTTTAATTTCAACCCTAACGTGTGATATATTGTTGGAAAGGTATTTAAAAATGAATAGGGGTTTACTAAAATAATTTTTTGATAATGTCAATAATTTCGGAAATAATTGCTACAAAAGTAAAAAACAATGTGTCCCCCCCCCTCTAACTTTTGAACTATAAGTTTAGAAAATATGAAAAAAATCTGAAAAGTAGAACTTTATAAGGACTTTCTAGGAAAATCATTTTGAACTTGAATGGAAACAACAGATGGAAACAGCAGTTAACCAATATAATTTGGTCCTTGAATCGTATGAGCGCCTATACAATCCAGAGGTCAAGTTTCATTGGCCGTAGAAGAAATTGTATATTATAGCATACCGTTTTGGTACGGAACCCTTCATGTGCGAGTCCGACTCGCACTTGGCCAGTTTTTTTTGTAAGATATAAGCATATGTAGTTAACGCTTAGGAGTGACTTTACTTCGATTTTCAATTGATCAGTATTTTTATATTTCATAATTATGCTTGAATAAGAAGAATAACAATAAGATATTTGCTCAGACATGTGTTTACATACAGAATTAAAATCATACATGCATCACGAAATATAATAAGTAAGAGCGGCTCATAACCTGTCTGTCATTTCTCGTGGCGTACAAATATTTTAGATTCATATTACAATTATTCAGACCGACATAGCTCTCAGAATATGCAAGTTGAAGTGGCAATGGGCAGGCCACATCGCTCCAAGAACCGACAACCGATGGGGAAGAAAGGTTCTCGAGTGGCGACCACGAACCGGAAGACGCTCGCGTTGGTAGGCCTTCCACCAGGTGGACCGACGACATCGTGAGAGGCGCGGGCAACCGGTGGATGAAAACGGCAGGTTGCCGTTCGTTATGGCTATCTATGGGGGAGGCCTTTGTCCAGCAGTGGACCTCTTAATATGGCTGATGATGATGATTACAATTATTATTATCTATTTCTGCAATTGCTGGTAAATTAAATAATAAGAACGTTTAGTACGATATACGTACACTTCTTATGCAGTAAGGTAGTACATTTTCACCTTTTTCGAGCATTTCGCGAACACCTCGAGCATCGTATGAAGATGACAGTTTTATAACTCGGAACGCATTCGCTAGCAAATAATCTACCGCTGGTGAATTTCAAAGCAACTTTATTACTGGTTATGAGACAACATTTTGGAGAAAATATTATATTAAGTTGCATAACAATAGAAGCATTTTCGTCATTGTTTGTTTTTATTAAGCCATAGTACATCTCTGCCGAACCCTTTGGAGATTACAGGCGTAATATTATTTATTTAATACTAATTATAGCAACATTACGGAATCATTCAATAAAAACATATAAAAGAACAATTAAATGAAATTAAAAGTAAAATTAAATTAAACTATAGCTATATCCACATAATTACATAGGTAATGCTATGTTCTGTTATGTAACAAAACCCAACTACTGTCTATTGCAGTGGATTCAAACACTGTTTTAAGCTTTCACGGTTCATAACTACATATAATTATTTAAAATGTCACTTACGGGATATCTTCCGTGATTATCATTTGTTTTGGTTAACCCGCGATCATGGCGCTTGCAACAGCGTCGAAATATCGGGAACTCAAAACAAATGATAATCACGTAAGATATCCCGTAAGTGACATTTTAAATATTGACTGTAATATTGTTAATACTACTTAAGAACCTATATAATATTGTGATCATGTTCTATTGGACTTCACAGTTTCACACTATTTAATGTCCCAAAATAAATTCAACTGGATTCGACCGCATTGCCAAATTAACCAATCTTAACACAAAATAAACAATCTAACTTATGATTAAGAAAGAATCAGACAAAAATGTAAGTTATATTGTTAATACAAATAAAAAATTTCAAATCCTTATTATTTACAATCAACCATAGACGGATAGTTACAACTCAATAAAGTTTGATCCCATAACAAATTAGCAGGACATTTGAACTCCGTAGCTGTTAATCTACCCGCGCCATCTTTCATGCAATATAGAAACTTTGAACAGTCTCCAGGCTTTGATGTATAACCTTCTTTTTTACAATAATTGTTTGGAGCAACAGTAGGGGAACCAGATGTACTAGAAGAAACATTATATGATGACTCAGTTGTACTAGGAGAAACATTACCTGATGACCCAGTAGTACTAGAAAACACATTGCCTGTTGACTCAGTTGTACTAGAACCATCATCAGCATCAATACCTAGGTCTATATTAATAGCGTTAAGCAAAGGATTGAGTCCATCCCCACAAATTCCGAGGAAGTCATCAGTCTCGATACTCCATACCATTATCTTATTGATATTCAGCTGTTTCGCGTATTCTATTTTTGCAGCAATCGATTTGGCGTCGTCGTAGGAAACCCAGTCTTTACCCTTGACGGCGTATGGTACTTTAGCAAGGGAGTCAAAGTGTTCGGTCCATGATTCGGTTTGAAGTTTTTGGCAGAACTGAAATGAGGAGAAGTTGGTGAAATAGGTTTTAGAAACACACATGAGACTTGGTTGAAACAATTGTGAGTAATGCGGAAACAGTCGGCTCAAACGTAGCTATGGAAATGCGAGACAGGTGATGATGATCATGTGGGCAAAGCAAAACTAAAACGGGTGTTGGAAACGAACCTTAGGCGCTTTGCACATGGAGCAACTTAAGTTGAGGCAACTTAAAGTTTCCTGTAACTGGTTGATAGTTGCTACAACGTTTACGGTTGCGGCAATTTTATGGCAATCTGTGAGCAACTTTCATAACTAAGAACAGTTGCTCAATCTACGCAGCGAACAGCGCTCAGTGTGACTATGAATATCGAAGAAGCAGCAATTGCTCTGATTTTATTACGTCGTCGCCGTCGACGTTAACTTTAAAAATCGGTATGATATTTAAATTTAACAGTTACTAGTTGCGGCAATTAGGAACTAACTTAGTCATCGATTATAGCAACTGAAAACTGTTGACGATCACCGGAACTCGAAACTCGAGTTGCTATGTGTGCACAGTCCAATACAAATATATGTAAACAGCTAGTTGCCAGTTGCTGCAATAGTTGCACCATGTGCAAAGCGCCTTATTTATACGTAACCAAGGCATTTTATTATGATATGAGTATTGCGTCCTAAATAAATAAATAGGCAGTTGCGCCATTTAAAATACAGTCAACCCCAACATTGCTCGGAAAAGGCGAGGCAGATGATGGTGCCTTAAATAGGTTCACGTATATTTTTCAATAACAACCTACTTAAAACATTACCTAGCAAGTATATAATTATTATAGCAAATTACATAAAGAGACAAGTTCTAAGGTAAGTTAAGACAGAAACAATCCAAGCAAAATAGACACTGAATAATCTCGATTTCTCGACAAAGGTAATTCTAGCCGTCCTTCTGAAACGAAACACCAAAATTTAATTTATGCCATCTGCAGCTTTGAGTTGGACAAAGTTTTCAAAACTTGGGTGTCAGTTGTTCTTATAAAGGAATAAGTTTGATGTGAGTACGGTGTGTTGCCTCGCTTACTTACTAGTTTAATGGTGGAACCGCATCATACTGTAGTTCTGGAACAGGACCTGCGAATGTTTTTGCTTATTGTTTTCGTGTTCAACCACATACGTAGAGAGATACTTTGACCCGGTATAATAGTTGAAGGAAAGTTTTTTATAGGTGTTGTTTCTATTTTTGCTTCGTTTGTAATCGTGGCCGTAATGGTGAACTTTTTAAAAGTTACTCTTTGTAACGTGGAGTTTGTTTTGTCATTCCCACTACAGGATTTCCCAGTCTCTTTAAGCATTGATTGAAATAGTGATTATCTTAATATGATTGTGAAGTTAATTTTTATTGTTGTTGAAAAGTTTTATTTCTGTTCTGTGGATTTTTGTGGGTTGTTAATTAATGTTATAGGTATATTAATTAGTACCTACCTATTTTCTTCATAAAATTACAACCGATTTTGGCTAATCCGTGCGGTCTGTCAGAGGCATCCAAAGTCAAAGCGTGTTCGACAAGAGGCTTTGGGCAAGTAGTTCGATTTTCAAGCGTTTTGTTTCATTTTGACTATTTAATCAGAATGTGTCCAGTACAATTTTGACTTCAAAATCAAATTCTTTATTACATTAATTTTTTTTCTTGGACCTTTTCATCATTTTTGTCGCTGATAGATTGTCACTTTGTCTAGGACTTTTTTTTTTTTGGAGGTTGTGAAATCATTAATTAATGACTCCTCCCGCTCTGGGCAGAGTGGTAGGGAGTGTCAGATTTCTACTGATCGAAAACCACCCATGATCCTTCTTAGCCCTTTGTGTCGAGCCCGCGGTATCTCTTTCGAACAGCCAGCAGCCCCGACGGGTTCGTCTAAGCTCTTAGGTCCAAGTTGCCTAAAAATGCTTTACTCATAATTATTGTGTCTTATGGTTGAATTTTTACTTACTTCGTTATATCCTACGAAACCTTCTGTAGCAGTATATGGTCCTGTTATACCACTGCCCGATGTTGGGGCTCTCACACCGTTTTTGGCAGCATTTGTTAATGTAAATGTCCTGCCGTAGAACGGAATGCCTAGTGCTATTTTTTCTGGAGGACAGCCTGAAAAGAGCAATAAAAAAGATGATGAAGAGGATATAAACATGGAGATAGGTTAAATTGAAAAATAGTTATGAATTTAATTTTGTGTCCGTAACTTGATTTGCAACTGACTTTGTGACTATTATAATTTCTATATTAACAGTAACAAACTAGTTTTAGTGAAACCTGCTTCTTTGCAGGTATACGCTTCTTCTTCATTAACCTGACTTTTATTGCCAATTGCAGGGTCAATTCTACAGATACATAATATTTAACTAACTTTGCACCTAATCTAGGTTCTGAGAAAAGTCGCTTTAGTTGTCATAATTATGTTTACTATCTTACCCGCACCAATCCAATACTTCAAAGATTGTTCAATAGTGTTCATATCCCCAGTAACTGCACCTTCGTCTCCTTCTCCTTTATGAAGAGGAGCGTTATGACCAGTGACAGAGTCCCAAGCGCCGTTCATGTCATATGCCATTATGTTTACTATGTCCAAGTATCTAAAATCAAAATTACATCGTGGTAGATCCATGAATGTCTGACTTTAAAGAGTCTCTGAGCTTTATAGGTCAGACTATTAAGGTTACGGAAATAATTATGATGTGAGTGCATAGTCGACTCATGTCTAAATATTATGTCTCTTGGCATATAATGTCATAAGATTAGAAAGGACTCTACGATCGATCATATTTCAAGTCCAATTTTGTTTCCAGAAATTGTAATGCGTTCACCAGCACTGCACAAAGAATAGCTTTATAAACAATAAGAACTCTTCATCATCTTCCTGCCCATAAAGGCAACTATAACGCAAGAAATTGTGTTGCGCCGACCCCAAATAGAATGAGATAACGCGTTCTATTTGGGGTCGACACAACAAGTTTTCTTCTTCCATTCTTCCCTATTAGGGCTCGTTTACGGACACGCGGAGCGTCGCGCGGTGCGTTCTGAAGGCTCGTCTCGTGTTTTTTTATTAATTTACCGAGAGACGGGTCCACCGCAACAAACGCTGCATTTTAAACTAACGAGCGAAAACTCGCTTCTCGTAAAATCAACGTTTGAAATCGTTAACTTTTTCATACATCGCCATGTGTTTGAATTAAAAACGCAGCACGCGCCGCGCGACGCCCCGCCTGTACGTAAACATGCACTTAGACGTCACGGTGGCATAAACTCCTTTCTCCTTCATATCATTCTTCACACTTCCATCCATCTTTTCTTTGGCCCTCTTAATCAACTTACTGCGAAATACCCTTAACATCATAAGATTGTGAAGCCCCAGCCTTAATCGCGGACACAGCAGCTGTTAGCAACAGTCCTTTCTTATCAAATACTGCTCTCAATTCTTTCAACAGAGCAGTAAAGTTTTCAATGTCTGCTATTCCGTCGACTGAATCTCTGCGGTTAGGGTACTCCCAGTCTATGTCTAAACCATCGAAGCCGTGATCAGTTATCATCTTTAGGGCACTGTTTATAAAGTTCTGTCTCAATAAACTGCTTGCTGCCATCTGAAATATATTGGTGAATAATTTTATTAGTTAAGTTGTGGACATGGCAGGATGATGTGGTTCGATGAAATACCAACTGTTCTGGTTAAATAAGTTGGCATAGTAAGATATGCATGAGGTTCTTGATTATATATTATTTGAGTTGTTAAAAGTTGGAAAGGAAGGGGAAGGTCTATATGTCCAGCTACTATACAATTTTTTTTATGGGGTAACACAATTTTGCATTTAGTTATTATTCAAATAAATACAACAAAATATGCGGCATTTGAAATTATGTAAGAGCAGAGCTTTTAAAGAAATAATGAAATTAAGTTCGTAATATTCCATTCTTTGAAAAGTTAAAGCAGAATGAAAAAAAATGCTGAAACCGCACCAGAAAAACTTCATTAAACTTAAACTCATTATTAGAAAAGTAAACTTACGGTCGAGAACTTAGCAGATCCTTCATTCCATCCGCCAACTGCCACAAGAGTTTTTAAATTCTTATTTTGGTTTTTCAAGCCGTTGAATTTTCCGAAGTTATCTGAAAGATTCAGGAATGTGTATATTAGTTAACATTTATATACAACCACATACTCATTTCGATATCCTATGTTGCAATATCGGCCCGGATTTTTAACAAAAATCGATCAGAATCCCACCAGACTTCGTCTGATGGGAGGTCCCTCTTTTCTATGTAAAATGAAGAACATTCCACCTTGTAATATTTAACTAAAAAAACCAATAAAACTTTTTATCTGACCCTGGACCCCACGTTCAGCAGTCGCGGCTGCGACCACGAACCCAGCAGTTTGGAAGCTGTCGTCATGATACCCCCGTACTTCGGAAAGCACGTTAAGCCATTGCAGTTGTCGTCGATCGTATCGTTGTGTGAACCCGCTGGATGCGAGACGCACGGGACCGGTCAATGTGGCGACACCTGGGGGAGGCCTATGTCCAGCAGTAGACGTCTTTTGGCTGAAATGATGAAGATGATGATGACAGAATAAAGAAGAAGATCTCACCTCGCCCATAATTATCTGGAAGATCTAAATAAGGATCCAAAGAGACGACATTTCCCTCAGTATCCAGTCCAACAAAAGCGTAGATCAGATGAGTGCATAGTTGAGGATTAATGTCTGTGACGTCGTACTTTCCCTGACCATATCTGTAAGTAGCCCATGTCCCGTAGTAACATACTATTGCTCCTGAAAAAATAAATGCGGCGTTAATAGTAGTGGACATGTAGCCTTCATCATCATTATTATCTGCCTAGCTAGCCTATTCTCAACTATATTGGGGTCTACGTCTACTTCGAGTGTAGCCAGATGCAGCTAAATAAAATCCACTGCCTATCTGACTTCCATAACCCAGTTTTAATAATAATAATAATAATAATAATAATAATAAAGCCATTTATTCCCCAAAGTACAAAATATTACAGTTATAGAACATTATTTTCTTCAATACATTTCATGCAGTATAATTATAATCTCATGCAATGCAACAATAAAATTAAAAGAACTAAGTAAATCTAACAAAAAATTAACATAATATTAGAGTTGATTAAAAGTAATAAAATGTAATTAATAACAATTCAATAAATTCATAAATATTTATGTACCTACCCATGTATGTCAAATATAAGTAAAAAAATAATTTAATTAAAATAATAATAAAATGTGATTAACAGCAATTCAATAAATTATATTAAAGGTACATAATAATAATATATGTCAATTAACAGTTAAATTCAATAATTTAATAAAAATACTTATTATTAGAATGAAAAGAGAATCGATTTTCCTCAGTTTTGGGGTACCCAATGTTGGGCAAAGGCCTCCTCCATGCATTTCCATAACTTCCTATTCTTGGCGATCCTAGTCCAAGTGGATCCCGCGACTCTAGTGACGTCGTCGCTCCAGCGGCGGCGCGGGCGACCGCGGCGGCGTGCTTCGCCTTGCGGCCACCAGTGCAGTACACGCTCGCTCCAACGTCCGTCGTCTGCGCGCGCCGCGTGACCCGCCCATCGCCATTTTAGCCTACAGGCTAAGTCTGCTACATCTATCAATTTGGTGTTCATTCTGATTTGAGAGTTTTGAATTTTGTCTCGCAGTTTCAATCCCAACATACTTCGCTCGACGGCTCGCTGGAAGACTAGTAGTTTGGTGATAATTTCTTTTGTTAGTGCCCAGGTCTGGCAGCCGTAGAGAAGTGTGGGAGACACGACGGTTTCGAATGCTTTCTTCTTTAGTTTGATTGATAGTTTGGATTTGAAAATATGCTTTAAGGACCAATATCTTTTCCAAGCTAGTTTTATTCTTCGCTCTACTTCGCCTGCAGTTTGCTCCTTGAATGTGATTCTTTGTCCTAAATATAAATAATTTTCCACGTACTCTATTTCTTTTGATAGTATTTTTACTGGTTTGTTTTCTCCGTTGGTCATTATGCGAGTTTTGTCCAGATTCATAGTCAATCTACATTTCCGACTCTCTCTGTCTAAAGATTGCAGCATGTATTCTAGATGTGTGTGGTTGTCACAGATTAGCACGATATCATCTGCGAAGCGTAAATGGTTCAATTTTACTCCATTAATGTTGATCCCCACAGAGTCCCATTCCAGGTTACGGAAAATGGTCTCGAGGAGAGCTGTAAAAAGGTTCGGTGATATCGGGTCGCCCTGTCGAACACCGCGTTGTACTTCGAAAGGTCTTCCTTGTCTCTCTAACTTAACTTTGGCTTTACCTCTTTTATAAATTTCCTTTAATATATTTATGTACTTTTGTGGCACTCCTTGTTGGTCTAGGGCTTTCCATAGAGCTAAGTGTCCTATTGAATCAAAAGCTTTCGAATAATCAACGAAAGCAATGTAGAGTCTTTTCCCGTATTCTTCATACTTTTCGATGATTTGTGTCACTGTAAATATATGATCAACTGTAGAGAACCTTGGTCGGAAACCAGCTTGCTCTTTAGGTTGATTAAATTCTAGAGTAGGCATAATTCTTTTAAGCAATACTTGCGTGAAGACTTTGTACGTAGTCTGTAATAAGCTTATAGGCCTATAATTTCCTATGTCCTTAGGATTTCCTTTCTTGTACAATAAAGTTATAACTGATGTCTCCCATTCAGCAGGTATGTTTTCAAATGCCAAGATATTATTGAACAATTTCGTGATAATAGGGGATAGTGGTTCAATTAAAGTTTTAAGTATATCGTTAGTAACCCCGTCTTCTCCCGGGCTCTTTAAGGATTTAAGAGAGGAAATTGCATTACTTATTTCACTTTCCATAAATATTGGCACTTCTATGTTACCGTCATCGGGTTTTATTGTTAAACAGGTATTGTTACCATCGTCTCTACGTTGGTATAAATCTTCGTAGAATTCTGTAGCCGTCTCAACTAGCTCTTTTCTACTAGAAGTAATTCGCCCGTCTTTCGATTTCAGAGAGGGAATCCATTTTCGCACATCGTTTAGCCGTTGTTGTCCTCTCTTGACTGAACTATTAAGAGTTAGCTCTTCCTCAATTATTTTTAGTCTATCTGTGTGTTTCTTTCTCTCTATCTTTCTCTTAATTGTTTTGTACAGCTTGGTGAGTTCCTGCTTTTCATTTTTTGTTTTGTTTTTCTTTTCTTTTAAGAATGTTCTGCGTTCGATTAGTTTAGCAATATCATGTGAAATACCTGGTTTGGGTGTTGGTTTCACAGAGTTCTTGTTTGATGATGAAGTCACACTCTTAATAGTTTTTATGATGAAAGAGTATGATTCCTGTACGTCCACCGTATCAGTCAACGATGCAGACGCCTCAATAAATTTGTTTTTAAGTGTTTCTTTTTCTAATGGCGTCAGGGCGCAGACTGTACCTTTGAAAGCTTTTCTTGATTTCACTTGTACCTCGATTGAATATTTTGCTCGTACAAGTCTATGGTCGGTAGGGTGTGTTGTGTTTATAATATTGATGTCTCTCACTCTGTTTTTATTATTGGTTAGAAAATAGTCAATTTCGTTGTAGGTTTTACCATCAGGGGAACACCAAGTCCATTTTTGTTTCTGCTTCTTTTTAAAATAAGTATTCATAATATGGAGGCGATGTTCTATGCAGAACTCTGTAAGTAATTTTCCTCTTTTGCTTCTTTTACTATTGTAGCCCCAAGGGCCCATAAAGACTCGGTCCTCAGGATTGGCTGTACCGATTTTGGCATTAAAATCTCCCATTATAATTGTATTTGGGCCTGTGTTGTCCAGAGCTAAACTTAATTCGTCGTAGAACAGTTGTATGTCTTCATCTTTTGATTTTTCTGTAGGGGAGTAGACTTGAATAATATTGATTTGAGTGTTATTTATATTCAGGTCGAGTCGGGCTATTCTATCTGAGATGGGTTTTAGATCCGTTACGTGTACTTTCATGTATTCTTTCAGCAAAAAACCAACGCCGCTGTATCCGCTCTTGTTTCCTGAGTACATAAAAATAAAGTTGTCTTTTTCTAGTATTTCAAAGTCTTTTTGTCTCGTTTCTGATAGACCCAAAATATCCCAATTGATATTCTTCAGAGCATGTAGCAGTTCAGTTTTTCTCGTATCGGTCGCTACGGATCGAACATTAAGCGTGCATATATTTAGATATGATGTGGTGTTATTTTCACTTTCATTGTATTGCAAGGAGGGTTTTAGTCGATCACTCCCGCGGGGACCAGCCGTACTGGGAGATCTTGTTAGTGTTTTTCTCGTTTTATGCTTTGTTTTTAGATTGGAGGGGGCCTGCACATTTCATGCGTTATGAGTATAGTTTTTAGCTTGATCTGTTGTCTTTTCGGACTGTTTCATGTAACTAGTAATTTGGTTACTTGCTTTGAGTTTCTTTTTGTTGTTGGTCCTGCTAAAGGATATACTATCCGTACTGTAGGCCGTTTCCGGAGGAGAACCTGATGGCGCCCGTTTATAGTTTGGTTTCTCATTGGCTTGCTTAACTATGAGTTTATCATAGTTTATGTAGGCTTCGTTTCCCTTTTCCTTTTCAAGTTTCAGTTGTTGTTTTAGCTGTTCTCTGATTTTTAGTACCTTTGTTGGAAATTCGTGTTTGATATACATATTGGACCCTGCTAGTTCTTTTTTATTTTTTAAAACTTTTATCTTCATTCCCAATGTTGTGAATGCGACCACTACTGGTCTAGTGTTATCGTTTCTTTTTCCAAGCCTCTTTACTGATTCCACCTCAAATTCTTGGATACTAATGTTTAATTTTTCCTGTATTATGTTTATGATTTTTTCCGCCAACTGAAAGTAAGATGTTTCACCTTCTTCTACTCCAAAAAATACAACATTTCTTTGTCTTATGTTCTTCTCGATTTCATCAAGTCTTTTCTCTTGCTCTTCTATATGTGAATTTAAATTATTCAAGTTGCTATCCAGTTTATTGAATTTCTCATTAACATTATTATTTATATTAGTAGTAATTTTTTCTTCCAGGTTTGTAAGTGAGTTTTCCACAGTGACTAATTTTAGTTGAAGCTCAGATTTCATGTCTAAAATAAGTTTCCTTAGATCTTCCATATTGGTGTTAGCTGTAGACTGTTATTGTACTAGTAACGCCCTCTGTCGGTAATTAGCGAAACTACAACACTTCTGTATTGACTCGGATTGTTCTCTTATTTGACCCGTATTGCACCGTTGTTGCTAGTGAAGCAGTTCAGCCCTTTGAGACTAGATGGTGCTGTTGGCTGGTGTTAAATAGTTCAGGTCTAATAAAGCTAGATGTCGCTGTAAGTGTCAATAGATCGTAATTTGCAAACGGTATGTTCTTTGTTTTAAGGTTATTTTTATTTTTAAAAGTCTATTTTCACTCTTAACCCGAAATGTTCTTACACTTGCGAAAGTTCCTTTCCACCTTAAACTGCCCACACTTATTTTCACTTGAAAATGTTTTCAATAGATTCACGTTAAGTTCAAATGGTCCATTGGTCCGTTAGTGCACACATCACTGAATTGTTATCACAAGAATAGAACGTTTGCAGTATATTAGCACTAAAGTCCACTTTTGCTATAGTCAGTCACTTATAGTTCTTGCTGGTTATGGCACTTGAATACTCAAAAACACTGTTAAAACTTTTATTTGAATTAATTATTGCAGAGCTGATGTAAACACGAGCACAGTGCTGCCCTCCTCCAATTTTTTCCACCAGTTTTAATACTGGTTAATACGATACCTTTTGGTAAGACTTTCGTTCCAACTACCACTGTACTCGTACAAATAACAACCGGAACCATCAAAATAAAAAAATTAAAACTCATTTGTTCAAACTAGGCTGAAACCAGCACTTTTCGAACGTCAAAAAATCATCATCGGCTTAACGACTTGTCCCAGGTAGCAAAAGCCATTTGGGTGTCAAAGACGAAAATGTTCGGGATTAAAAAATAACTATGTACAATGTCCACTCTATAAATCATGTAAACATGTTTGGGTTTAAAAAATTTGTCACTTCAAAATTATTCTAAATCATACACATATTTCACTCACTTTCACTCGCCACTAAACTGCTTAAAGCCATCACCACAAACAAACACAAATAAACAACCACCATTTTGTGTGTTAATCTTGGACTGTTTATTTCACGAATAAAATACTTCCTTTATACCTACATACTCTCTTATCATAAGTATCTAAATAAATACATTTGATAACGTTTCTCTATCACTTAATTTGATTGTTTGATAGTTGTTAGTTTTATCTTTTAATTTGTTATTAGTTTTTAGAGCACATTTACTCGGAGTCAATTTCACGACTGCGTTGTTAGTCTAATAATCAATTTCAATTTTCAATTTAGAAATTTCTTTTTAGCATAATCAAAACAGATAAATGACATTTAGGTCTTATTCTCAATGCATTGAACATTGTAATTGGGCGTTTTGTATATAAAAATACATACAATAATACAAAACGTATTAGTTATTAGTCAGAAGTATTATAATTATAACTTACGTCAAACATATCGAACTTTGCATCCTTTTGTCTTTACATAATTTTTTTTTTGTTTTACATTGTGTGTAGGTACCTATGGCATGTGCCAAATAAATGCATTTTCTTTCTTTCTTTCTTTCAGCGCAAATATTAGACACAAAGGCACTTTATTCACAAACGCACTTTATGATCTATGTAGTTGTCGCAAGCGCAACTGGTGCGCATGAGATCCTCGGTTCGAGTACCAGGTCGGGCAACCGTTATAGGGCCTTTTCACAAGATGGACTTTTTCGCCAGCCGAGTAACACTCTCCGTATAAATGAGCTCTGCGAAATTAGTGACAAATTACAAGATATATCAAATTGTGATTCACAATATAAATGCAATGAACAAACATTTTTATTGTATATACTGTTAGCTATTTAAATAAATTTATAAATAGTTTTAAGATATTTACAGTATTTTTTATAAATTAGAGAATTGTTTTGTATAAATAAGTTATTTTATTGAGTTGAAATGCTAAAATGGCGCCAACGGTTATTGGAATGACAGTTAACTTTGCAGTCTGTAGTACAGACGGTTATAAAAGATCTAAGGCGCCATTTTAGCGGGTCATTCTGGTCTGAACTTCGAAAGTGAGAAGAACTCTAAAATACCTGTGTAAGTACTGTGAATTTCATAATAAACTTGTAATGTTATGCTGTAGCTATTTATTCTGTACCTACTTAGTTTGATGTGTTTGATGTGCTGTAGCTATTTATTCTGTACTTATTTTGATGTGTGCTCAGTCTGACCCCTTGAATTAAAACATGATTGTCTGTTGAAATAGAAGCTTATTATTTATTTCCCTTCTGCTCTGGCTAATCTTACAATACCCACAACAAGTTCTAAGAAAATAAGTGGATTTAGAGAGAAAGAAAGAAAGAAAGTTAAGGTACATGACGTGCATACAAAATGACGACAAAAAAACAATAAACATTAAAATAATATAACGCTTAACAGATATTGAAAGTACAACAGGACGGACCAACAAAAAAAAAAGTTAAGAGCTTGCTGAGAAGTCGTCCTCTGCTGCGTCTGTCTGTTCGCGATAAACCCAAAAACTACTACACTGATTTTCATGCCTTTTCACCAATGAATAGAGTGGTTCCCAAGGAAGGTTTTTGTATATTATTTTACCGACATCCACGTGGGCGAAACCGCGGGTATCAGCTAGTTTATAATAAACCTCATATCAAAATTCCAGAACTAAGCCTCAATAAATTCAAATCTTTTATGAGACGTCAACTTCTCTAAAAAGCCTCCTATATTGTTAAAGAATAAAAATGAAATCATGAAAGCTTGGATTTCCCTAATGATTAGAAATTTTTACAATGAATATTTTATTTTCTTTGGATTATTTATAAAGAATTAGTAATCCCTCTTGTTCTTTTATTACATTTTTGGACAAAGTTTCTTAATGTCAAATATAGCATATTTTCTATGATAATTTTGTTGATCACTCTGGTCTGTTGTGCTCTGCAGCATACAAGTACAACGTGGGTACAAAAATCATCAAAAGGAGTCATTTGCTGTAGGTGGAAGTGTCAGACTTCTACTGACTAAAAACCACTCATTTTCCTTGCGGGGATCCGTTGGATGCGAGACGTACGG
Organism: Diarsia mendica; assembly: GCA_949316265.1. NCBI lineage: Eukaryota > Metazoa > Arthropoda > Insecta > Lepidoptera > Noctuidae > Diarsia > Diarsia mendica. The sequence goes on along the minus strand of OX438910.1, from coordinate 10,919,426 downwards.
GGCTGGTCAATGAGGCGACACTTGGGGGAACGTCTTTCGGCTGAAATGAGGTTTAATATCACCCATTTCAAGGAATGCCAATATTACCAATTCAATCTAATAATCTCTAATAAAAATGATTCATGATAAAAATAACAGCGATCATAAACGATCAAAGATAGAGAAGTGCAATTATATGTAATTATTTAGATACTCCTGATAAAAAAGCTTGTTTATAGGAACTATTTTATTCGTGAAATAACCAGTCTACGATAAACACACAAAATGTTGGCTGTAAATTTGTGTTTGTTAATGTTGGTGACTTTAAGCCATACTATGGAGAGCGAAAGTAAGTGAAAAAAAAAATATTTATCAAAAAAAAAAAAAAACAATTGTTTATTTGGTACCGATGGGTATCATGCCATCATCCGCAAGAAAAACGGCCTCGCTTCTGAGCAGAATAAGGGTTAGTCACAATAGCATCCTGAAGGATGATGCGTCAGATTCTTCATCCACCATAATAAGGCGACCCTAGTATTTCATTGTCGTAATAGTTTTGGGTATCTACTGTGGGTGGTCCTCTCATTAACTCGTCTTTAGTTAAGTTACTAATAATAGTGTTTAAATGCAAACCTGTTACTAACAATTTATGGATCCTTAGTTGTCCGAAATAAAATGATTTACAGAATATATTTCCGAGAAATACGTGGACAAACATACTTACTGACAGACTCTTACCTGTACCAGCTTTAATAAGCGGTTTCACTTGCTATGGCCAGAAGTTATCCCACGGAATCGTTTTAAATAGCCTATGATGCCACTTGGGGATTTCATAGGTGGAATCAAATTAGGTACGAGTTTTTCGTTCCCGTTAAGAACATAAATTAACCACGGGATCGATTGAACCGATCAGTGGTACCTAAATACGTTAGTTTAAACGAGGGATATATTGAAACTCGCAATAGAGCATGCTTACTGATATTAATAAAAATATAACTTATAATATCAGACAGAACCACACCAAAAATTTCACAATTTCGCTTATCACAGAAAATGTGCGAGGGTCAATGACTTTTAGGTATAATCCATTTTCCCTTCATATTTTTAAACTGGCGTAGGAGAAAAGCGAAAAACAAACGTCTAATAAAGTGAGATCTGAAAAGCGTGCGGGGATGACATAATTACGTCACCAATAATAATTATGGTTGTAATTTTTTTACATATTTGGGCCGAGAATCGAACACTGAATAGTCCTGATCAATACCCTACTTCAATACGTTCCTCGTTTAACCTAACACACTGTATTTGAATGTTTTTGGTGGTATCCTTTCTTAGATCTAAAGTGCAGTACCTACTCAAACAACAGAAGGCTCCGTGAACTATTGAGCCATGTTATGCAATAACCTGTTAACCCACAAAAATATTATGAATTTTAAGTTAACGCCATCTTGCTCTTGTAGACAGTCTCCTGAACCCTTAAATCAGTACGTATACACAAAAAATATCATCAAAATTAACCAAGAATGCAACTTGTATTAATAAACACGAAACTTATTTCCCGTTCAATAAGAGATAGAGTTATACTGATTAGACAGAAAAATCTAATAAAATTCAAGCTTCAAGATTGTATACAGAACTCAAAACTGCTACAAGACATTAGTGGAGTTATATCACTTTTCACTAAAGGTACAGAATTGAGCCATGTTATGCATAACCTGTTAACCCACAAAAATATGAATTTTAAGTTAACGCCATCTAGCTCTTGTAGACAGTCTCCTGAACCCTTAAAAATAAAACATATTTTTGTGGGTTAACAGGTCATGGCTCAATTAACGCCAAAATCATTTATTTTTTTCAGGAGCAGTAGTAAACAATGTTTGTAAAAAGGAAGGTTATACAGTCATGCCTGGAGATAGTTCGAAGTATCTATATTGCATGAAAGATGGCGCTGGTGGATTTGCAGCTAAGGAGTTTACATGTCCTGCTAATCTGTTATGGGATCAAACTGTGTTAGGTTGTAATTATCCGTCTATGGTTGTCTATGGTATGTAACTCTAAATTACACTGATTAATTAATTGTTAAAATCTTTGGAAAATAATCATACCTAATAAAATGTGTTTAATTTATGTTATAACGACAAAAATTGGGCCTGAACTAAGTAATCCTGTGTCCATCCAGGTGAAAAATATTCTATAGATGATATATTTTTTAATATTCGAGCACCATGTATTTACTATCATATTACATTTAAATAGTTTATGAATAAATAATATTGTAGTACCTACCTATGCAAGTTTTTATTCCGGATTTTATGTTTCCAGTAAGTATACAAAATATTGTAAAACATTTAAAAAGATTTTTGCAAAGATTGAAAAGGGTATGCTTAGGTGGTTTGGTCACGTAGAGAGGATGAGTGATAGTAGATTAACGAAAGGTATTTACAAGGCCAATTATTATTAATTTATTTATTTCAGATAATAATCCATATAACACAATTAACATACAAATTCGGATCAGATTTCACAAAACAAAACTAAACTAAAATAAATGAAATTACCATCAAATTAAATTAAAACCGAAACAAAATCAAAATAATGTCAAAACATACATAAAAATTAAATCAAAATAAAATTATACCTTCAAAATTAAATAACATTTTGTCAGTGAGCGCCCAAAACAATGCGCATCCACTTGTCTTGAATAGGACAATCCGTGCGAGAAACAATCATCTGTAGGATGCCGTTGCTACTGCCTCGCACACGCTGTGACAACGAAGCTACCTTTTTGCGCACAATTGCATGGAAGCCGTCCGTGCGTGCCTCCGCAAACATAGCAGACGCACTACAGTATGCAGGCAGCCGCATCAGCATCCTAAAGATGTTGTTATATTGGACACGCAGAGCATAAGCAGCACGATTAGTGTAATTTACCCACAGACTGCTCGAGTAAAAGGACAAGGAAGGAAGGAAGGAAGGAATGTGAGTGGCAATGCCAGGAGGGGACGCCCTAGAAAGACATACACTGACCATAATGGTGATGTTGATGAATAAACGATTTAATATTTCTTCTTCGCGAAAATACTAATACTTCCTCATGAGTCAACTTTTTATTTCCTTTTCTGTCATCTTGAATTTAGACAGATCTGACTGATACATACTTGCTTGATAAATTCATTATTAATTTATCTTGTAATTTAATATTTAAAAAGTTCAACGGAATTCAGATTATATATCATTCCAGAATTCCTTCAGATAATTTGAATCAGTGTCCCATATCAAAACAACAAAATAAATTGATATCAATCTATCTGATAACATGCCAATTTTATCCGATAGACTAAAATCAATTTGTTGTTTAAACATACATGACCTAGGTTACTATTAATACATTAGTTACGAACAAAGAATAATGGGTAAAAGCGTCCCCACTCTTCTTGCACGTTGTCCTGGCTACGTTTCGGTGTTTTATTTCCTCACTAGCTGATGCCCGCGGCTTCACCTGCGATGATGTTGCATGGTTATCGCTACCAAAATTAATCTTTCATCCCCCCTTTTCAACCCCTCACAACCCTTTTCTCGCACTTAAAAGTAGCTTACGTCCTTTCTCAGGCTCAAGACTATCTGTTGTGGTATTTCGCTATTCTAAACCACGTATTTTATTTATTTCACTGAGTGAGCTGTAGTGTTCTCATATAATACTTACTTATTTACATTTTACATCATATATATACTTACACTTCGCATCTATCATACGTTTTATTGGTTTTTGCATTACTATTCTGCGAATCGGTCTAAAACGATTCGTTTCCTTCTAAAATATCTAAAATAAAATAAATAATTTTCATATTTTTCATTGTTATGACACTTTACGTCAGGCTGTCAAACTATCAATACTTTTTCTTTTAATTTTCTCTCATAGTTTCTTACTGGCTTAGTATATGAAGGTTACTTTTGATTTATGTAATTTAAATTCTTTTTATCAATATGTTAGCTCAAATATTATATTTTATAACATAAATAGCTCAGATATTGTATTTTATAACTTACCTTTAATTAATTAACACTCTCTCAGAATTCTACGAAAAGGTTTTGGATTAAATATTACTGGCTGTTTTGAATACTGGCAAGTTGCATTTTTATGACAATATGAAGTCACGAATTTAAACTTCTGAAAAAGAAAAAGAAAATGACAAGCTGTGGATCTATAAAAACTGAAATGATTTCACACGCGCGGACTTCTAATCTGAATCTGATCGAGGAAACATCTCCAAGGACTCTAAGCTCTACACTGGTTCATTGTTGCTGCTGGTCCTCCTACTCAAGGTGACGCTGACGCCAAGAGGACCTCCAATACGTCTACCCGAGTGACCGGTGTCGAGCGAGACGCTACGCTGTCTCCAAACTACCTCATATACAACCAGAGTGACCTGCACTGCCGAGGAACCATAAAGCCAAGGATAACCACAACCGTAAAGTTCTTTAAAACCTCCTCCCTCCTCCCTTCTGAGAGTGTGCCTCTTTTATAACTTGTTTTGTATTTTTTACTTTTCCCTTAAAATATAATGTTCAAGTCTACTGTCTAAACTCTTTCATTTCCTCTAAATTCAGTAGATTTGTTACACTGTGTACCAAATTTTTATTTTTTTATTATAAATGGGCTTGCTCTTGACTTCAATGTCGACTAGGTATCGGTGATACCCTGTAGTACGTTTAGTCTCCCGATGGAAGAAGGGAGATGGTGGGGTTTCCTTCGGTTTAGTAGTTTTTCGTGAAAGCGCGACAGACAGACAGAGTTAGTTTCGCATTTATAATATTAAGTAAGGATTGGGTCATTATATCGATATCACAACAAGAAAGAAGATAATTATGAGATTCGAAGCACAATGAAGTGTAACAACAACTGCCTACATTGTGTTTTTAAGCTATTGCATAGCTTTTATCGCGGGCCTTGAGCGTGGAGAGCGAATCCAGAAATTCCGTAACGAAAATTTTCAGGCAGGTTGCTATGGTTACGGAAAATAACAAGGTTGTCAACTGTGGTTGTCAAATTAAATAATTGATAAAAAATGCTATGCAATAGCTTTACCGCGGCAGTCTCCGAGTGCCACATTCTCTTTTTTATTCTTTCAAAGTCGTCCCCGCTGTTTGTACGCTTAGATCTGTTAAGGCCCAGATATACGCCAACGACCTTGAGCGAGTGGGAGGAGCTTAGCAATAGCGTCTACCCGTGCGTGAGAGTGATCAGCGATACACTGCCAGCAAGAGCATGTTTTAATTAAAAGTGCAAATAAAATCGTATAAAATTAGAAATTAAGAGGAAACGCGAGTGGTCTTTTCTCCATATTAAACGCTCTCGCCTGTTTTCTTTTTGGTTAATGACCCTAGAGCAATGGTTTTTTACAGAATAATAAATATTAACTATTTCTATGCCCCTATGTTTTCCTTTTTGGTGATAAATTATTTTTATAAGCACTAGAACCCTCAAAAAATGCTCAAAATTGCTTGTTTAGATCGCTGTTAACAGAGTCCTAGTGTACAAATTTGACAACTATTAACGAAAAAAGAAAAACATAGCGGCGTAGTATATAACCTCCTTATTCATTGTCTAAAATATCTTTTAAATTGGTTCAATATTGGAGGAGGAAATAGGCGAGAGCCAAACCTCGAATTCTAACTTTTTTCTACAGTTGTCCTTATCGCACGAATTTGAGGGCAGGAGGACGGAGAGAGACAGCGATAGTAGAAAGAGACAGCACTCGCATTTCCTCTTAACTATTTAATAAAAAACAATCCATCACTGGATGCAGTTTGGCATTTTAAATTTTATGGTGTAGGTATTTTAAATAATAATTATATTTGTTAATGAAGAGATAAACAGCTTTTAAAATTTGTTAAGAGGTATGTTTGAAGATTTTTTTCGTGCATTTAAGTATGTTTAATTATGTTTTGAATTCCATCACGGTAGGTATGCGAAAGGGTCTTGAAAATGTCATATTTTTTTTGTTTGTCAAAATTATTTACGGTTTATGAGATACACTGCTTTAAAAAACCACCTTTTTGAACGTTTGCAGAAATCTCCGCCATAAACTACGCAACGGATTAAATGCAGGTTCCAGCAATTAATTATAATGTGATTCAAGAGGATGGTTTGGATGGTCAAATGCGAATAGAGGTCGTATGGGGACCCGTCGGAGCTGCGGATGTCAAAAGAGATACCGCGGCCTCGGCACAAGGGCGAAGAAGGAACATGGGTGGTTTTTAGTCAGTAGAAGTCTGACACTCCCTTTTACTCTGCCCAAGAGCAGGAGGGGTTTTATGATGATTTTCCATCCACCACAAAAAAAAGGTCTTAATGAGGACAAGTCTGAACCCTTGTACTACCCATTGCTGAGTATAGGTCTCTCTAGTCCAGTCTAGTCTAGGTCAGTGTTGATGTATCTGCCCTCCTGCAGGGTGTGTCTACGCATCTGTCCTTCCTAAAGAAATTCAGCAAAAAGGTCAGTGTATGTCTTTCTAGGGCGTCCCCTCCCGGCGTTGCCACTGACATCTGCCTTGTTAAAAATAATAATAAAATTGTTTTTCAAAGATTGAGGTGATCTGAGATATTTGCACAGAGACAAAAACAGTGGAATTTCACATGTGTCTACGTGTGAAATTCCACTGTTTTTGTCTCAGACAAAGTAAATACAGAATAAACTGAGTAAATATGGAATCTCCGATTGTAAAAGTGTTACAACACCATTTGACCTAAAGACAAAGTTCAGAAATGATGCGAATGGGGTTTCCGTTGCGGCTAAACATTCACATTAAGAAATTATTGGGCGTTTTTTGTATTTATCACAGGTTACACAACCTGACCTTATTCTGTGCTGTAAATACAGACAGTCAATTTAATTTAAACCAAAAATCCAGCATTGGATAGCGTTGAAAAGAATAATTGAGATATTTGAAGTTCACAGAGAGTTATATATTATTAACGCATAAGAAATATAAAGACAAGGTTAATAAATAGGAAAATATAGCCAGTAAACGATCGAAGATCATTTGTACCGGTTATATTTTCGTGCGTCAAGACATGGAACTCACGCCGCCGCCGTCAACTGACGGTACCGTGCCTACAACCGAGACTGAATACATGTCTCCTTGTCTACATGCATTGTGACCTAAACAGATGCAAGAAACTGTACCTTTGACTGTATTGTGCGATAAATAAAAACGCTTTATATATAATCCGGGAATAACACATTTTTTTGTGTGGTGAGAAATATTCAAATGATTCCTCTCGCTCCGGGAGGGGCGGAAGGGAGTGTTAAACTTCTACTGACTAAAAACCACCCATGTTCCTTCTTAGCCTTTTGTGTCCAGGGCCGCGGTATCTCTTTTGAACAAACCGCAGCTCCGGCAGATCCTGGATATCAAATCAAAATTATCTGGGAACCTTAATTCTAATTACGAAGATAATGGACGTAAAGATTTTTAACTTTTTCAAAATATTTTTTTATACAGTTTTTAATACTATACACACAGCACTAGCTGTATACTATACAGCTGAAATCATATCTTAAGACATCCCTACTCTTGTGGCTATCCAAATTCTTATTTAAACTTTCCTCTTTTAAGGTTAACAGAACTTTGTTTTTTGTAAAATAACAGTTTTTCCTCTATCACTTAAATTGTAGGAAAAGTTTCATGTATCTACTTTCCTTATCAAATTAATGATTTCATGAATCAAAACAATACAGTTTATTGTTGATTTCAAGTGGAATAAAGATAATATAAGTACTTGCTTTCTGTTTATAAATAAATGCCTAAGGATGACGAACTATTCCACAAACTTGTGTTGACTATGATGGGTCAGTCCTTGTAGCTTGTTGAATACTAACTTCTTCCTGTGGTTTCACCCGCGTTTATCCATGAGAATGTATTATTGGGGTGAGAAGTATCCTGTCCTTACAACTAAGGTATATTAGTGTGAAATTCAGTCGTAAATGTATGAAACCGTAACTAACAGATAGACAGGCAGACGTTTAATACGAGTATAATGCGTTTAGTATGAACTAATAGCTATTTTGACGTCAAAAGATTTAAAATTGCCAATTCAACGCCCGTAAAAAGAAAATACTTTCTAGAAGAGGCGTTATTATCATCACTCTCAATTATGAGCACGAACGTACTCTCTAAACATTAAACAGAGCTTGCATATAAAAAGCACATTTTCTTAAACCTGATAAAAAATAGAAACAAAATGCCAAGTTAAAGTGCAATAAACAACAAAAGGCACGCCTCGTATTTCCATTGCAGTGAGAAAAAAGAAAAAACGTCCAAGAGAACTACATTTTTAAATTCTCATTAGTTCGTTTGCTTGAAGGGCATCACAATTTCATTCCTACCAAAACATGATTGTTTACAAGCATTTCAGCATGAAATTGATTACTAAAACTCCAAACGGGCCGAAAACTCGCGATAGAAAATTGAATTTTTAAAACCATACAAGGCTTTTATGCGGGGTATGGTCTAGTTTTATTTCGAAAAACATTGCAGTAATAATTTAGGCAGGCCGACGGCTAGCCGCTCAAATAAAAGTCGAAAAAATGTCTATACTGCCACACATGTGCTTTTTCGGCCTATGTGGAACTATGTCCATGTATTTGCTATCTCTACGACCGCTGTAGCAACGGCTAAATGGATTCCGCGTGGGTTTCAAAGTTCTTTGTCCCGATATTGACTTTCAAGTGTTTTGCGACGTTTTTTAACAATTCTCCTATAGTTGTATCGTAATTTTTGTACCGTTCAGAATTGTTTTGTACACAATAGATTCTTTTGACAGTTGTTTGTGTAGAAAAACTTGACTTTAAACAATTTTTGACCACGATTAATAAATTATTATTGTTTTAGGCTACATAAACCAGCACTTGTACCACGAGTAGTTGTTTCATCGCTTATAACAACGGTTGTCATAGTTTTTGTCATGTCAGTACATTGAATACTGCTTAAGGTTTAACTCTCATAATACACTTTAAAGATTAGTAGAATAAAGTTGACACACAGACAAACTTAAATGTGATTTTGTTTATGTATACAGTCTATGCATAGTCTGTTAATATACCTATTTCAATAACAGTATAATTCAGATCTGTAATTGCCCATCATCATCAGCCTTAAGACGTCCACTGCTGGACAAAGGCCTCCCCCATAGAGCGCCATAAAGAACGGCAGCCTGCCGTTTGCATCCACCGGTTGCTCTCACGATGTCGTCGGTCCACCTGGTGGGAGGCCTAACCAACGCTGCGTCTTACGGTTCGTGGTCGCCACTCGAGAACCTTTCTTCCCCATCGGTTGTCTATTCTTCGAGCGATGTTGCATGTAATTGCCCATAGCTAACAATAATACCTATCAATATTAGTGCCAATCAGTGTAATCAGATTGATGATAACGACTCAATCAATAAGTGTGTCAACTATATAAAATGATTAATGACCGAGTTTTTGATAGAAATATAGAGTCTTAGATAACGGTTTGTTTGCAAATGTAGGTTCAAGGATCTAGTGATCCCATCACAGATCCAAAAGAGGAGACTGTATTCGCGCGATTTACTCGTCTCATATTAAGGACTCAATACCAGTGAAGGTCTTGTAGAAAAGTGTGTGAAAGTGGAGCCAGAATGAACGGCGCCATACCGGTCCCAAGTTGGGCGCCATTATAGCCCCACGCTGGGCACCATTACAGTCCCACGCTGGGCGCCATTACAGTCCCACGCTGGGCGCCATTACAGTCCCAAGTTGGGCGCCATTATAGTCCCAAGCTGGGCGCCATTACATTACATAATCCCATGTTGGGTGCCACTACTCAGTGGCGCAGGCAATAAGTTACCTTGGTAGGTATTACAAAACAGTATCCTGAACCACGATTACAAAAAAATACTACCGTTACCAACCCTTTAGCAATATAATAAATTGCAAGCAAATTTTATTGTATTATTTAGTCTTTTTACAGCAACAATGCCATAATCAAAATCATCGTATATTGTGAGGCTACAGTTAAAAACATCAGTAATAATATGCGTTGATCTGTGCAGAGCAGTTAGATGTTCATGCTCGCTGCATTTGAATCAATGCTAACAAACTCGATTGCTAGGTATTGTTGATTGAAAATAGAGAAGTTTTATGGAACAAAGTTTTTATCACCGACTTTTTTACTGCTTATTGACGAGTGTGGTTTCCTGGATTCGATTTCTTGAACAATGTGGCTCTATATGTGGCTGTATATTTGTGGCTACAGCCATTTTTAAATTATTATAGATTTTCCACAATCTCTTCAAAACTCAAAATACAGGTGTTGTTAAATAATATTTTCACATCCACAAATCCTAAACTATCTTTATCTACATAAATAAAAAGAGAAGTCCTGACTGACTGACTGACTCATCAATGCCCAGCCCAAACCCTTGGACCTAGAAAGATGAAATTTTGCACAGAGGTTCCCTTTATAATGTAGACAAGGAATAAGGAAGAATTTTTCGAAATTCAACCCCTAAGGGAGTTAAATAGGTAATGAAAGTTTGTAAGAAAAATCGTCATTTTCACGCGGGCGAAGCCGCTGGCAAAAGCTAGTAGTAAATAATTTTAGGTGGATATAAACCGTACTACACCCTCTTACCATCGAATATTAAATACGTTTGGAGCACCGAATGCACTAACGACCAGTTCTCAAATATATTTGAACCGTAAATTTTTATTTAGTTTAGAATTTTGATACGACTTTTTTTGTTAGAATATAACTCATGCTGTCATGTCAGCCATTTGTGATGTAAACGCACACCGGACGTATTGGTGTGAAAAAATGAGTTTAGAATAGTTTTCCGGAATTATTTGAATACTCGTCGAATCGTTTTAAAATACGTGCTAGTAGTCTGATTTGTTGGGTTTTGAAGTGTAATCACTATCACTACATAATTATTATAAATTCTATGCCGCGTCTGTCTGTCTGTTCCCGATATACTCAAAAACTACTGCACCGATTTTCGTGCTGTTTTCACCAATGGATAGTGGTTCTCGAGGAAGGTTTTAGTATATAATTTGGAATAGGTTCCCATGGGTTGCAGGAACGGGATGAAAATTTCGGTAGTCATCTACGCGGCCGAAGCCGCGGGCATCAGCTAGTATGTTATAAATAAAACCTGAATAATCTGGTATGAAAATGGACATAAAAACCTTTTGTAGATCATGAAATAATTAAATTTAATTGATTATGTTTTGCATGCCCATGCGACGGCAGAAAATGGAGAGCTTACTTTTAAGACAACATCTATGTACCAATTTTAACCCATGTTTGCAAACTAATAAATGATTATGATTACCTATTATGATTAATTATTATGATTATGATCATAATTTCGTTTGTCAACACACCCCTGACACAACCCTGAAAACGAAACCTGTTTTTGCGGTCGTCTTTTTTTTTTTTTGGCGGTTTGTCAATCATCAAATGACTCCTTCCGCTGCGGTCAGAGCGGACAGGGAGTGTCAAACTTCTACTGAATAAAAACCACCCATGTTCCTTCTTAGCCCTTTGTGCCGAGGCCGCGGTATCTCTTTCTAACAACCCTTAGACGGGATGCGGATCTCTCATCGTATGGAAAATCTCTACAAAGTGAGAACATGTTATACTGGAAATGTAAAGCCTAATGTGTCGCCGTGTGTACGACTTATTTGTGTAAATGGACAATACCGATACCAACAAAAACTCATCGGGAAAACCTTATTTTATGACTCATTTAATAACGGCAGCCATATTGCTCGCTGAACGGATGGCCGATGGGGCCGAAAAGTTCTGGAGTGGCGACCGCGAACCGGAAGACATTGCGTTGGAAGGCCTCCCACTAGGTGGACCGATGACCTGGTGAAGGTTGTCGCTACGAAACTCTAATACGAAACGCACGGGACCGGTCAATGTGGCGACACCTGGGGGAAGCTTATGTCCAGTAGTGGACGTCTTTTGGCTGAAATGATGAAATAGTCTGCAATGTGTACTTACCTTTCAAAATCTGATAGGAATCTTAACTCATATGCCTCATCACTCACAAGTTTACCTACAGGTGCTTATCAAAGTAATATATTATTAGAATGGGAACAATCGCTGACTTAAGAAACATTTATTAATCCATTACTACAAACAAAGGGCGTCACATTGTTACTTTACAATCGTAAGGAGCTTTTGTAAAGCTGGCTATTCTGTGTGCGTTTAAGAATTGCGACAGAACTAAATCACAGTTAGAACAAAATTGTTATGGCAATAATAGTACCTACAACCATTTGGGGTGAAAAATGGGGGTTACCTGCCTACCTGGAAAGTTTTCGAGAGTTTTAAAAATGGGCAATTTTAAAGATTTTCTTGTTTTTTTTTTATTTCGTTTTGCCGCTCACGCCGCCATCTTGGAAAAATGGCTTCTTAGGAAAATAATTAAAACATGTTGTCTCATATTACAGTTGGACAAATGGGGGTGTCCAATAGTACTTTCGTCTGCGTTAATAAATAAAACAGATGAAAAAAATCATCGTGATTTTATTCATCAATAATCAGACTACAATTTCCATTAAATAGTCCATAATAATTAACTCTTTCCCAATAAAAAAACCTTGAGAACTGGAAATAGCAACTAATATAGTTTTCTGCGCTTAAAAATAGTTGAAACAATAGCATACCAATATAGCATAATTAAAATAGAAATAATTTAATACCCGTTTACCTTTCTCGATTGAGAACAGCAAATATGCAAATGAAAATCGCAAATACTACAGCAAGCCTTTTTCTATTTGCAAAACAAGAACGACGTTTGTTTTTAGGATGTTTGTACGTGAGCATTTCAAAACAGCGTGAATGTTTCGTCGTGAAAGATTTATAGGAATATTATGACTCATTTTATAAATTTGTTCGTAAATATTTGTTCTTTATCTCCATAGGAAATGTAAATTCCGAAGGCTCATTTTGGCTGCGTTCGAGAGAGTTACCACGGCCCCGGACTCAAATGGGCTAGGAACATGGGTGCGTTTTGGTCAGAAGAAGTTTGACGGAAGGGATTCCGCTCTGCCCACAGCGGGAGGAGTCATTTGATGATTTTCCACAAAAAAAAGATTATTTTCTTAACCAATTTGGGAGGAAGATTCTGGGATGGAATTTTATAGGGAAAAAACCTTAAATACTTCTTGTCGAGCACAAATGCTCGCTGCACTATTCACATCAGTGGCGACTACCAGAAAAGCACTGATACAATGAACTTCGACAAAGTTCCAGAGAAACATTTTTAGTGTATTGGATCCCTTGGATAAAGAAATTAATCAGAAAAGATTAGCGGGGGAGTATAAGAAACATTTCTACTTTTCTTCCAGCAGAATACATAACAAAACAGGGCCAATTTATAGTCACGAAGGAACGTATATACAACAAGGGATAAGCACAGTTGCTTAGCACCACTGATAAATATTATCATTAATATTAGTGGGTACTAAGTTGTGAGCTGTTACACAGGGGATAGAACCGATGTTGGCATATCAACCTGGCCGCCATTTTGTTTTTTTTTCGAAATCGCGGCCCACTATGAAAGTGGTATGTATAGATAGAGGACATTTACAACAAAAAATGTCCAGTAACATGGTACCCAAAGTGTCACGTTATCGAGATATTTGAAAGTAAAGATCGGCAATTGAGTACAACGACAATCATTCAAAATAGACTTATTACGTTTATAGGCGTTGAAGTGTATCCAAATAATAGTTCCCAGGTTGATTATTATTATACGCACGAGAAAATCGCTTCGCATCGCAATGAAACGCTATGTCAAAGAATAGTTTTCTCGTACTCTTAGTAGTATGTAATAATACACACATCAACACGGTCTAGGGATATTTTTAAAAAAGCGAATTACTATCAATGTGTTAATTATTTATATGACATGTATTTTACGTTATTTAATATTCTACCATTTTTTAATAATGGTTAAGGTACTGATTAAAATTTCAGGATTTTATGGAAAAAAAATGAAGCATAGACGGAAACCGTATATGAATTAACTTTTAATTTGTGAGTAAAAACTGAAAAAAATAGAAAAATCATTTAATTTGTGTTTATAAACTTGAAGTTAGTAGTCTGAGAAAGCGCCCATGATGTTCATAACACATCGGCAACGATTCGGCATGCTCAGAACAAGGTTGTCAAAGTCTTGCTGCGGAATATTGTCCCATGTCCTTCTGAGGTGCGCAAAAAGTTGATCTTCTGTAGCCAAATTTTCAGGAACTTCCTTCAGAGCTCTTCTTTGCAGCATATCCCACGCATGCTCAATGGGATTTAGATCTGGCGATTGAGCAGGCCAGTCTAAGGCCCTAACATTATGTGTATGTAACCAAGCTGCTACCGTTCTCGCCGTGTGTGCCCGGGCATTGTCGTGCATGAGCAGGAAATCTTGCCCCATTTGTGTTCTGTGAGGCAAGATTACGGGCCCCAGCACCTGTTGGACGTATCGTTCTGCCGTCATATTGCCCCGCACCCAAACGTGATCCGTCCGTCCTCCAAGACGAATTCCTGCCCAAACCATAATTGTTCCTCCTTGGTATGGGTGAACTTCCTGAGGGTTCTGGAGACGGCTCCATCGTCCAGGAACTCGCCAAACACGCGTCCTTCGTGAATCTGGATGGAAGCCGAACCTGGATTCATCCGTGAACAGCACATTGGACCATTGCTCACGGCCCTAGTCCACGTGGTTCCGAACCCATTCAAATCGTCGTCCACGATTGCCTCTCCGCAAAAGGTGGGACCCGGAGTGGTCTACGAGAGCGTAGATTGCTTTCATGCAGTCGCCTTCTTACAGTTTGGTCACTCACAAGCACTTGGTGTTCCACTCGCAGCCTTTGGACCAATTGAGTCGCCGTTGCATTTGGTTGAGCTCGCGCAGTAATTTGCAAAAATCGGTCTTGTCTGGGGGTAGTGATGCGACTTGGCCCCCGGTGCCTCTCCGCTACTTCACCTGTGGTACGATAGCGTGTCCACAATCTTGAAATTACATTTTGATGGGTCCCTATGGCCTCAGCAACATTACGCTGAACAGATCCAGCTTCCAGCATTCCCACAGCTCGTAACATCTCCGCCCTCGTCAAATGTCGGCGTTGCATGGCTACAATACCTCAATTTTAACTTTATCTTACGTTTAAAAATGAAAAAAAACTGTAACTAAACGTAATTCGTATTGTTTTTTAAATTTCGCACAAATGAAAATTCCCTCTCCTATACATCAAGACATTTTTATGCCACCGAAACAAAAGAATTTTCAAAAATTTGAATTTGGAATTAGTCTGAGATAAATTACAAACAAATCGGTGTATTAAAGATTCCAATGCGGCCAGTACTTTTCGAGTTATTTAATTGAGTATGAAATATCCCTAGACCGTGTTCATGTGTGTATGTGTACTCTCTTTCAATAAACTGTAATAATATAATCAACTCCAATAAACACGTAAAAGGTCTATTTTTGATGTAGTCATTGTACTCATAATATGTCGATCTTTACCTTCAAATATCTCGATGACGTGACCTTTTGGGGCACCATGTTTCATGACATTTTTTGTTTGTCTAAATGTCTTCTATCTATACATACCACTTTCATCGTGGGCTGCGATTTAAAAAAAAAACAAAATGGCGGTGGGTCGTTAAGCCAGCTCCCATACAAAAAAGTTCAAACCCCTTTGATTCTTTTACCTAATCTGTGTGGCAAAAACGATTGATAAATAAATGAGTGACATAGTCTAGTTTGACTACAATTAGTAGAAGTAAGCCCGATTTTTGTGCTGTCATTTGTTTCGTATACGAACTACTCCGTTGGTCTCGCGGTTGCAAGCGCATCCACAGAGTAGGGTCCCAGGTTCGATTCCCCCATCGGACTATGCCAATGAGGGACCAGAGAGTGCACTTGTTTTCGTAGAAACTTGTGAGCTCTAATATTAGATGATTATAGATTCCACTTTAATACTGTCCTTTATTGTTACATTAATATTTGTATTTACGAAATCTATTTTGTATTTTAAGTATTTGTGAGACTTCTGTGTGAAATCATTTACTTGGAAACACTTGTTCAAAAGCATTTAAAGTATATTTTTAGACATTGTTTTATCCTGTTTTGCTAACAATAATGATTGTGTTTATGTGTTATTGAAATAAAGCTTGCTTCAATATGACGTGTTAACCAAGACCTACAAGTTAACGGTTCGTAAAAATTTGAGTGATTTGTTTTTCTGTTTTAGTAAGCGATCATATAATAATATTATTAATAATGGGATTTAGTATGTATATATTTTTAATGATACTTTTTTTGTCGATTTTCTGCATGATTTCCTGGGTTTAACTTCCGGGTTGGTCAAAGGTCAAAGTGTTATTGAGATTTTTCATCAGAAGTTCGCAAGAAGAAGACGTGGAGTCAGGATTTATGCACGATTGATGGCAATAGTCTCGCCTGTTTTTTTCTACTCCTCCGCTATTCTTTTCTGATTAATTTCGTTGCGGGATCCAAGACAGTTAAATCATTTCTCTGGGACTTCGTCGAGCTTCATTGTCTCGGCGCTTTTCTTGTGGTCGCCACTGTTGATTCTGGCTAACAGGAGTTACAGTGGTTTGGGAATAGTGTGGCGGGCTTGTCCGATAAAAAAAAAAAAATTGTCTCGCCTCCTATTTCAAGGGCTTCATCATAACTGACGAAATATGGATGAACTTGCTATTAGGTAAGTCACCTCACTGAATTCGGGAATTTTAATTATGTGATACCGTAACATGAAAACAGTAACACGAAATGAACAATTATATTGTACCCGCTTAATATACAATCAATGAAACGTACGAATTATGAAGTATACTCAACTTCACAACAATGAATTGCTCCAAAAGGAATTTGCATGCCAACGCTTGGCAATCATCAACGTTGGAAAAATTCCATTGATTCCTTAAACTATGGAAATTGGGCTTTTCACTCCACATTCGGAATGGGATGAGGGTACAAAGAGTTTTACACAATATTTTCGTGCAATTTTGTGATGTTGAAACCTATATCGTGATTGTAGAATTTTGTTTCCATAATAATATCCAGTACCAACTGGGTTGTGGAGGTCAGATAGGCAGTCGCTCGATGTAAGATACTGGTAGGTGATGATACATTTATTATATTTATATCCTTTTTTATGTATTTATTTTATGTACGAATTTCATTTTAAAGTTGAATATCCATAATTTTTATGTTTTTTTGTGAGTGTAGTACGGTTGAGGTGTTCTTATTTAAAAGACAATTTTTCAGAATATCTCAGCAACGTTTTTGCTCGTAATAAAAGACTTGTAGGATCCCTATAAAGAGTACTGCAGCAACTTGGTACAAAAATAACTACAGCGTCATCTACGATACAGATTATAAACAAAATCCTACATCGCGCAGATAAAATTGTCCACGATTAAAGACTATATAGAAAAACCTGACAGTAACTGTAGACTAGACACGAATCGCTGTGTTTGGAAGATCCTCTTTTTTCTTTACGACATAAAGAATTTTACTCCCTGGTCTTAATACCACTAAACGACCGTATTTGGATACTCGTTACTAAAGGCACGGTTAAATATTTTTTTTTTTAACGTAAATAAATCATCACTAATATCCTCTTTATTTAAAAACTCTTTCATTACAACATTTGTACAATCAGAAATGAAGAGCCAACATAACGGCAAAAGTAATAAAGTAAATGACAAACATAATTCTGTCGATAACTTCTGCTAAATCTTTCTTATCACCAAACGTTCTTTGGTTCTTCTCACTCTCCATCTCTTCTACATCTCCCGTTATTGGAGTGGCCTGAGACTCATCATCTTCTTGCCGAGAGTAGCCTCCGTTCCTGCTTGATGATCCCTGGAAGGAGAATTCATTGATATGATTAAGGATTCTGGAGTGTGGGTTTGATTCTGTCCTGAACTTGTAATATAGGTAGAAGTTAGTTTCAATCTTTCTGTAAAAATAGGCAGTGTACTGTTAACCAGTACCGGATGAGATAAATGACACATCGCATATACTCTGAATAACCCTTCGATAACACTGGCATTAGTTTATTAGGTCACAGTGTGAAAATCTTGAAAAGTAGGTTATTGTTTAATTTATCGCTTTCCTAAATGCTCCGTCGAAACTAAATAATTTCAGTCATTTAGCATCAACTAAGACATACCACCAAGGGTTCTATCAGCTGATGGCGTTCATGGTGTTTTGAAACCATAAAAATGATTGGAACCTAGACCTATTTGTGGGTTGGAAAGGAGTGGGCCACCATTGACCAGGTCCGTGGAAGCCACGTTGTTATTTTCAACACTACTTAGAGAAAATTAATATATTTTACCAAATAAGCAGGCAAGCAGAGAATTGTCCTGAAAATGTATGCAGTCATAAGTTTCTGCATAGTCGCAGTGTTTCGGATTTTGTCCACGGCAGCTGACATCAGAAGCGCCTGGATTAGCATTGCTAGCAACACACTCATCAGCACGGTAGTGTAGAGTACCACTGGAAAACAAAACGGAAAACATTATGTTTAACATACAATACATAAAGCATTCATCATCTCATCACTATGTCCCCACTGCTGGGATAAAATGTACTAGATAGACTCTGGAAATCTATATAAATAATGATCTAATGGGTTCACTTTCACTTATGTTTATTTGATTTTCTGTATCTGTTATCCTACAGCATTCGATGGCTGGGTACAGGGTGCACCCCATGACCACCTGATCGCAAATCTAGGACTAATGCGTATTGGGCACCGGGCGTTTGTTTTATGTAGCTGTTCTTCTTATATTTTATGGAGTCTGCCGCGTTGCATTTTGGATGTATCAGGGTTGGCAAACAAATAAAAATACTTACAGACAGATGGACAGGTATGCGAAGGTACCAAGTAGTCAATATAACAGAGTCCCATAGATATAACGATGGTGCAACCGGCGAAGAACCAAATCCTACTCATGGTTAGGGGTTCGCTCCAGAATGACATCAGCACGAACACCAGCAGCACTGAAAAATACTTAGGACTGTAGTATCTTAGTAAAACCATATTAAAGGCAATTGAAATGGGAGAAAGAGAGTGAAGAGAGAGAGAAAGAAATTATGATAATGCACAGTTATGGCGAAAATTACTGTTGGGGTTTGTCAAGGAACTGTCTTTGGACCAACGTTAAATGAACAACTTTATTAATGCTACTTATGTAACTATGATGAAGACCTATTTGTAGCCAGAAGCAATTTATTATTCTTGGAGATATCTATTAAACCGAATTGAAGTTTTTATAATTTACTTTTGACGGTCATGCGAAATATCATAAAACAAGTACAAAAAATATTTATAAGATTAACGATGGATGGACGGCTAGAAAGGATTAACAGATAAGTATGGAAGGAAACATTTCTTCCTATTTGGTATAAGCGCAGAAGAATAAATTAAAAATGGCCAATAAATTAAAAATACCTATCAACGGTGTATAAAAGACAATATTATAAGCGGTAGCCTTCCTCTTCAGGTTGACATTGATGATCAGCCGGTCACTCTGATGCGTTTGATTGTCATCACTGATATACACCTGGTTCCAGATTGTAGGCTTTATTATCACCTGCTTCGTTTCTACTTCCCATTCATTATCAATAACGTCGTCTATGTCTGAAAACTAGAAAGGAGTCATTATTAGATACCTTGTTTTATATTCTTACGATGTTTTTGTTTACCGAAGCAATTATGCCATTTCGACACCCAATATGAATATCATTGTAACTTTAAGTATATGATGTTTGTACAACTTTATTTCATAGCTCTGTTCATATTGGGTGTCGATATGGCATGAAGTTGTAAAAACGTGTAACTGGGGTTACAATGATATTCATATTCGGTGTCGATTTATGCAAAACGTACATGAATCAGAAAAATCAGAGGGAGTGTAACTTACGATATGCATTTTGCTGTCCGTAGGTTCTATGATTTCGACATTGATTTTCTCATGAGCCTCCCATGGCTGGATTACTATAGAGCATACGTATTCATCATGGGGCCATCTGTGTGTAGTAAAATAAAACTTTTAGTACCTATATGTTTTAACGAGCGGAAAGATGAGGTGTTGGCTGAGTCCACGCCTGGATTGGTTTATGCTATAAAAGAAGCTCGTGGCTTAATAATACCTGCCTCTCAGGTCGGTCGGTCGTTATTTCATGTGACTGTACTTATTGCATTCTTCTTCCTAACGTGTGGGCAGTAAGATCTTTTTTTTTAAGATAAGATAAGATCTTACGACCACGCACACCCTAGTGTCAGAGTTTCTAAACAGCCTTAAGGGCCTCTGACATTGGCTGTGTGAGGAGTGGGAGGAGTTACTTGATGATTTCCTACCCTCCAAAAAAAAGGGCCTCTGACATGGGTTGACAATGTTGACATTCTTCGGTTTCGGCCGCCACTGCCACGAGCCGGTCGGGCTCGCCGGTTTCTTGCTCATTGCATTAATTTAAAACAGTTAACACAAACTCCTTCCTAGTAACTACTAAACTATTTCTCTGCTACTGAAGTAACAGACTCGATTATTCTCCGTAAAACAGAACACTTTGTACCGTACCATTTCCTCATAGTCTACAAGTATAACTAGATTGAATTGCAAACTTACTTGCTCAAGCCCGGTGGGGAATCAACGCACCAAGTGTAAACCTTGGTCTGAAAATGGAAAGTCGCTTCTCCACTGTAAACCATTGATATTAGATCCGAGTTTCTGGCGTCAAATACTGCGGAATTGTCCGAACTGGAATAATTAAAAGCAGGATTAAATTTATTGGTAATTATGATTTTTTGTGATAATTATCGGGTAGGTAATTACTTATTAATGCAAAATCAGCCTCTGAACTTTTCAAGATTTTCACACTTTGACCTAATGTAACCGCAAAACGGGTTCCAAACAGCATCAAACGGAGACGCGGCAGGAGTAGAAGGCAGGACAATCTCGGTTCTTTTTCCAAGGATTTCCGAATAATAGCTATGGACAAGTGTGAGAAGTGAAGGGAGTCATTTGCCCTGCAGTGAGACACACATGGCAAATAATGATAATAATGACTAATCATGAGCGTTCTCTAACCCTTTAGGCTCGGATAGCATGATAAAAAACCTTACGAGCTCCTACAAAACGTGAGGCAAATGTCATGACCGCATTGGAAACTATCTAAGTCCATTTAGGTATATAACATTTACGTGAAGGGCGCACTAACGCACATCAGAATTTTTCGTCATGCGAAACTAGTCCTTATTCACAAAAAAAGAAAGCCATTTGACCTTAAGATGAAAGGTATTTAGAATAAAATTCCCAAAAAAATTGGACCTCATCAGAAAATCATTAGCAAATTCTCTAATATCCATGCCAAGCTAAATACCTGTATCCTAGCTTCATCTCAAAGTTAATTAAGACCAATATTGCTTGGCCGTTTGAAGGTTCTTATATTTGATTAACACATCGGTATGCCTGAGATAGCCTGAAGCTCAAAGCTATCACTGGCTCATGAATATACTATGAATAAATAATTCTTTAACCTAGCATCGTCTTGTTGATACTTTGGTTCGGTAACTTTATCGACGAAGTCTTGAGAGAGGCGGTGAGTTAGGTTAATAATTAAATTTTGGCTTTGGCTTCACTAATAATTGAATATTTTTACAATGGTAATTACGGAAAACATGATGGGAAGTTCTGATATTATTCTGTATCATTCATATTGTAGGGAAATAATCAGAAAGCTTGATTTGCGCTTCCCGTGACGCAAGGGCTGGTTTAACCTTGGTCAGAGGCTAAGTGTATCGGTATAACGTGGCAATGCCACCAGTCTCTTTGGTCATTACCGGCTGACAGACAGACAGAGGAGATGCCTGTGTTCTAGGAGCGATGAGATTGTCTTGCCTTCTTCTTCTACTCCTGGCGCGTTTCCGTTTGATGCTGTTTGGGACCCATTGTACGGTTATAGCCCTTAGCCCAGATGGGGCCAGCCGAGTTCCATTTAAGCATGGCAGCAGTATCGAGTTCTTTATACGATAAGTATACGTTTAACTGCGTTCCATTTTAGCTCATTAATAGTAGTTGTGGTTAATAAGACGACCGACGCTCGATCGATACGCCAAACAATGTATGCAATGCACCGCCTTGGATTTAACGCAGTTTTGGACTAGTTCAATTAAAATCTATCGTGCCAGCTTTGATACAAAAAAAATAAAAATATGAATGATTATTCCTTACTTGAACACGTAGAACTTGGGCCTCCAAATCTGACCTTGTCTGAACTTCAGGCTAATTGTTCCGTTGAATTTGACTGGATACCAGGCCATGCTGTCGTCTGTCCAACTCTGAAATAAAACAAATTAACTGAAAGTGGCAGTTGCAGTGGCAGGCTGCCGTTCTTTATGGCGTTCTATGGGGGAGACCTTTGTCTAGCAGTGGACGTCTTATGGCTGATGATGAGTGAGTGTGATGAACTGAAAGTGAGAATAAAAAGTGGAGTGGTCATGTCTAAATAATAAAAGGTCAGACGGCCGGGCGCTCCATAATTACATACCGAGTTTGCTCCAAGTCTCGGAAACCACGTTAAGCCGTTTCTCCAGGCTATCATTAAAATTTGTAGATCTTTGACAGTCATTACAGGTAGTCAGTGGCCAGAAATTCTGGCAACCAGTATTACCAAGGGATATCGTACTATCCATTATTAAATGGGTTGTGGAGGTCAGATAGGCAGTCGCACATAATTATGTAAGATACTGGTATACTGCTGGAAGCTGACTTCAACGTCTTTGGGAAAATACTAGACAGATGATGATGACCATAAGAATAAAGAGTGTGATACATAATTTAAATCAAAGAATCTTTATTATTCGTATCAGGACTTTCTCTAATACATTCATTACAAGGTAGATTGGAATGAATTGATCGATTCAATGGTTTGTGTTAATTTGACTACGCAGTGAGATTAACTATCACAAGATCACATACTGAAGCGAGTATCAGATGTTTTACTTGATTCAATGGTTCACTTTCAACATGCACAGCATACAATACATAAGTTACTTTTTATCACAGTAGTAGTAACCCAGTGGTCCTGGGTTCAACGGGAAGCACACTTTATAAAGTTGTTTCCAGTTGGACTAGGACATTGCAGACTTGATTCACTTGATTGTCCTATAAAAAGATGATTCCGTGCTTTGGAAGGCACGTATAAGCCGGTGCTTCGGGCCACCAAACGGCGGTCGTCAAACCATGTCAGAGGCCCTTGACAAAACTGACACTAAGGTGGGTGGGGCGTTCGACCTTACTGCCTACACGATAAGAAGAAGAAGAAGATTCCAGTGGTATGATTCCGTGGGACAATTATCAAATTCCACGAGGCGCAAAGCCGTGGAGATAAGCTAGTATATAGAAATGATACGTACAGTAACAACGGACATCGCAGTGATAAGCTTGGACTGGAAGGGGTCATACTTGACATTGGTGATCTTGACGCCCAGTCTTACATCCATGGTAGGCTTCGGCGGTATCCATGGCAACCGATATAACAAGCGAGACCTCTTCAGTTGATCAGATATTGGGAGAGGCGGTTCGATTTCTTTTGAGTCTGGTGCAGCTGTGGGTTATAAAATATTTCATGAGATTTTAAGAAATATCTGGGTTAAAAAAGTGTTATGGCTATTGAAAAACTGTGTAAAATTGTTTAACTGCCTTGTTGCTATATTATTATAGAGGTCGCAATGTTCAATTCCCGGGCCGGGCAAATTGTTATTGAATTTTTCCACCGACCAAGAATTTCTCAGTAACAGCCTTAAGTCTAGTTTTGGACACAGGTTGAGTTTAGGAATTATTCCTGATAAAAAATTGCAATAACACTTTGGCTGACCCAGGATCCGAACCCAGTACCTTAAGCTCAGTAGGGGCTCGCGACCAACGAAGTATTAAGAACAATACCAACATGTTAAACTAACTAAGCAAGCGAAAGGATCTTGCAAAAAAGAAATGGCACCCAATCCAGAAATTCAACCCTTATATTAAAAGAAATAAGAACTCATAACACTTACATTCAGTTCCATTGAGATTCGGTAGTGGACAGTCGTACAGAAATTTGGCCTCCACACCGGTCCACGCGGCGAAACTAAAGTATTTAATTTCAAGAGGGCTGATATCCGAATAGGTCAGCAAAGGTAGAACTTCGCCCTCCTTGCCAAATTCTATTAGACCAGCTGTAATTGAATTTTAGAGAACGTTAGTTTTTACTAGACTGTGGTTAGTTTAGTTTATTTGTTAACTTTATCCAGCTGCTTCGGAGATTAGCCGCAGCAAACAGACAGACAGACAAAGGAAAATGTTTATTTTGTTATTGGCGTATAATTATATTATGTATTCTATGCTTACTGTCAGAAAATATTACCCTAAACATTCGATAGGGTATGCACAGACGAACAAGGTACCTATTTGGTATACACGCAGACAGCTTTATAATTCTAGTACACTGTCAATATTGATTGCAACTTTGTTTTATAAATAAAAAAATAAAAGAAAATAATAATAATAATAAATTTCTATAAAAGCTTTTGGCATCAATCGACCAATGTCAAACGCTGTTTCGTTTGACATTAGTCTCTTAATTTATCTGTGTACCTAATCTTAAAAGTAAATGCAAGTTAGCTGGCTGTCGACCGTGCTTGTAGTTTGTTAGACCAATCATTTATATTTCACAGAGTATCTTCTTATAAATGCAAGATGCACATTTTAATTAACTTATACAGCTACTTGCATAAAAGGAATAATGTTGTCGAGTATTCCAAGTTAGCTCGAGTATGTTTTGCGTTTACAAATAGGGTTTGTAACGTGCACGGTGTCTTAAGATGTATTTGATTAAGAGGGCGCCGAGCGTAGGCAGCGCCCCCAATCGTGTTTTATTATATTTCTCAACAATTAGACACAATTTCAAAAAACCCCGTTCGTTAATCTGTAGTTATTCTTAAAGCATGTGGTTTTAAATCATTAATTGTGTTTTTAAAGCATAACTGTAGTTATTATCCACTTAACCGCCAAAAGTGGCCACTTTTTTGAGTTAGGAGCTCGTGGTCAAATAAAAACAACCACTCAGATCGGTCTTCAGAATAAGCGGGGCTTGCCTAGGTTGATCTGTGGATGGGTGACCACCTATTATATACCGAGTTTCCTCCTTATCTTGAAGCCGTTGGTTCCGGCTGTCATTAGATCTTTGGCAGTCGTTACAGGTAGTTGTAGTAGTTCAAAATTCTGTCAAACAGTTTTCATAAGGTGTATCATAATATTATTATTACCCAATACTAATTGGGTTGTGAATGGATATGGATAGGATCCATCTTTTAAAGGAAAATATTCTCGTGGTGTAATAATTCTCGGACTGTCAAGTCATGGGTCTCAATTTCGGACCAAACTCCTCTGATCTCTTGAATTCGAAATATTAAATATTTATTATTAAATTATATATTAAATATTAATTATTATTTTTTATATTTTATTTGTATAATAATTATCACTTGCTTTGTCAAAACATCATGAGGAGACCAGCATGCCTGAGAGATATTTCTTGAAGGCAAGTGAAGCCAAGTCATGGGCGGCTTAAAAATTCTGACACCAGGTTAGGCATTAACCATACGATAAAGAAGACTTTTTTTTTATTTTTTTTTTTATTTACTAAGGGCTTACTCTTGACCTCAATCTTGCCCTAAGGGCAGAGATGAGGTCGACGATGGAACGAGCTTACCCAGAAGAAGCCTATTTACTCGCGACTTAAATAGATATTGAGTAGTTTTTTACTTCTAGTAGCAAAGAAACTGATGGAAAATAGGCTAAAGTCGATCAAAAACTCATAAAATAATTTAAGTGCCTAAAACTTTTTAAAAGACTGTAACCGGCTGTCGCATTTTGTTCTAACCACTAAAGTATTAAAGAAAGAAAATTTACTTATTTACTTTGAAAGTTGATACAAAAATTTCGTCCCAAAAGACCATGAAATTGGCGTTAAGGGTTATATTCGCATGAAACGGCCTCTATATCGTTTAAAGAGTTCTCACAGATACTAATCATCATCATCTGCCTAGCCTTTTCCCAACTATGTTGGGGTCGGCTTCCAGTCTAATCCAGTTCCAGTCTATCTGAACTCCATTACCCAATTACTACTGGGTAATACGACACCCTTTGGTGAGAGTGGCTGTCAGACTTTCAGGTCACTGACTACCTGTAACGACTACCAAAGATATAAACGAGTATTATGGCTGCCGGGACCATCAGGTTAACGTGTTTTCCGAGGCATAGAAGAAACTCACTATGTATTATGGGTGGTTACCCACCCACAGACCGACCTAGGCAAGCGCAGCTTAACCTAAAAATCGACCCGAGTGGCAATTATTATTAAGCCATGAGCTCCTCTCAATAGCCTGTTAATATGAAGCGAACATTCGAAGGTGATGCATTCTTGTCACGTGTGCGAAAAGTTCATACTCAATGCGACAGGTGGCGCTGTTAAGCCATTATCGTGTAGTGACACGTTAGGCTGAATGCGATCGGATACAGCTACGACCGCAAGACTGAAAAGACCGTTTTTCGCATTCTATCAAGGTCTCTTGCTTTCATTAACTGCGTTTTTGTTTTCAATGCTATATGTATCTTCCTCTTTTTGAGTCGATGACTAAATTTTGTCCGACTAGTACGTGGCAACTTTGACAGTTCTGTCGTTTGCTACAAGTCTTTGAGCGTGCAGTTAGTTGTGTGAGAAGGGCACAAGAGGAGATGTGGCATATCCTGTGTTGTGCATACGCAATGCGAGTGTGGTGGCCCCCACACTCGCATTGCGTTCGAGATGGGTCGATTATACCCCATCTGGCCAACTTGGATCGGCACCAGCCAACTTGAATACATAGTCTGATCGTTATAGGTATATTATAATTTTGCAGTACCCATAAGGTGTAAATAGACCCTGTACGAAGACTTGCGGAGGTGGCGATGCAAATGTGACGGATGGTGAGCGTTGTTCGTCCATGCTATCGGGCGGTGTGCGTGTGAAGCGCAGGACACACAGAAAAGACGTAAGAAGAGGACGGGGTGCAGACAGGGCGCAAACGGGTCGCCACCGTCACGACTTCTTAAAATATTTTGTCAAAACAGTCATCGCGAATGAAATGGAAACTATTTTTAGTGATGTGTTCAAAAAATATAAAAATACACATTATGGAAATAGGCAGGCGCAGCGACGATATATTCGGTCCGAGAATCGTCTAACATTAATTCCATCCAAGAACTATTTAAGACATTGTTGTCATAACTGAGTAAAATATGAGTAATATGAGTAATTATTACTCATATTTTAATCTACAATTTCTTCAATCTTATTTATTTAATTTTTAATCGAAATGATAATGTTTTCTAGCTTAAGGTTATTATTTGTTGTTTGTTGATTTTATAATTTAAGGTTATTTACTATTTTTATTTGATCCTTATTGGTTCTAATTGTTATTGTTTATTATTTGATTGAGATTAGATTGCTTAGTGATTGTATAGAATTATTATTTTTGAATTGGAATAATAAATGATTGATTTTTGTTTTAGTGTAGGTAATCTTATTTGGTGATTTTATAATTAATGTTATTTATTGTTTAATTTGATTATTATTGGTACTAATCGTTATTTATTATTGATTGTATAAAATTTATATAGTTTTTTAATCAAAATAATGATAGTCTTTTTGTTTTAATGTAATCTTATTTGGAGAGTTAATGTAATTTATTGTTTTGATTTGATTATTATTAGTACTAAATTTTATTGTTGTAACTCAATATTTGATTGTGTGGAATTAATAAAGCTTTATTATTATTATTATTATTGTCATAACTGTATTAGTCATCTAAAACACAATTCAGACCATCATTGACCAACAATTTCATCCTTACATTGCGAAATCCTAATATAGAATCCTCGGAGTTCAAAACTGGATAATATTCTTGGTGTTTTGGCCGAGCTCCGGGCGTTTCTCTTCAAGTTACGGCGAAGCTCCGTGAACTGGTTGCCGCCGCCACCAACCACTGTGGAATGAGGTTACTGGTTACTTAGTTAAAATTAACGTCGAGGACGACGGTGATTAGCGCTTGTTTTAGAGAATAGAGAGGTTAAATGTCGTTTAGGTGGTTGTTGCTGGTTTTGAATAAAGCTGGGGCGAACGATGAATTAAAAATATTTGTGTGAAAATTAGAATATTTAGGTATCTATATAAATAGAAATCAAGTAGTGATAGCCCAGGGCATGACCGTCGGACTGTTAAGTCATAGGTCTCGAACCCAAGACACACAAGCGCGTGATACATGTATGTGTGTATTGAACATAATATAATTAGCACTTCTTGTTCCGATAAAAAAAAAAACATCATGAGGAAGCCAGCTTGCCTGAGACATATTTCTTGCAAAGTCTAGATTTCTAAGAATGCACCCATTGATAGAGTTGCCTTAAGACAGAAGCTAAAAATAAATGAATGGCGAAATGCAGGAGTATCGCGGAACTAGACAAAAATAGGAGTACCTAGAACATAATTATATTATCCATAAATAAATAAACATTACAGCCAAAAGGCGTCCACTGCTGGACATAGGCCTTCCCTGAAAACATTATCTACTTTTGTTTTACCTTATTTTATATTTAAAATCGAAAATTATAATTGTATCGTGTTACGAGAAAAACTGCCGTGTTGCAGTTTGGCAAACATTTTATATGTTATTGTTATTTAGATTTTGAATTAATTATTAAAATAAAATCTTGACTTACCAATCTCGTAAACAGGATCACTGAACCCTGGCCTCAGAACAGGGGACAGCAGAATATGTCCATTACTCGTAGCTTGTATACCGAGATGCATTTCAAACATAGTATCAGAGTCCTTTATGATCGCCTTCAGGTTATCACTGTCCACGCTATAGAAGGTTTTGTAGCTGTACCCATCCTGGCAGATGTGCTCCTTGCATTTTTGGGCCACTAGGGGCAGAAAAGAAAAGGTATGAAAGATAAAAAAAATATATTCTGTAAATAAAATTAGTGAGCATGTGGACGAAAAATACCGAGACAACTGTTGAAAAAGAATTGGGGCCTTTGCCTAGCTGTGCAGCAGAAATTAGAAAAAAACACGAGTATGAACCTAAACAATATCCAGGTCTAATATAATTAAATGAAATTATGGCGTACAAATAAATGGCAAAACGTGTAGTGACTTTCACACCCTTTTTTTTTTGGGGGGGGTTTGGAAATCATCAAATAACTCCTGCTTGGGCAGAGCAGAAGGGAGTAATTAATTAAGTTTACCCTGTGGTAAACTTAATTAATTACTCAATAAAGAGTCTGGAACACCGCGCAGAAATTATTACTAGGATACGACATTAATGTTGGTGTGAAAAATCATGATTTACACAGCAGCTCTTAATGTCATCAATGTGTTGATGAAAATAGTACAGTGGTCATGGAGTATTCATAGAAGTAATACAGTTTCGCAATGATCGAAAGAACAAAGTCAAAATCAAGTCAAAGTCCAAATATTTTATGTCGACGTTTTACAAGCTTGTGCCCATGTAGGCCACATGGGCACAAGCTTGTAAAACGTCGACAAAAAAAGGGGGCAACACAACAAGTGTGTCTCGACTAGGTTATGGGACTTTTTACATTCATTATGAATGGTACTGTTTTAGTAACGGATTTAAGGAACAGGTTAAATTCTACTTGCGGGCCCAGTGCATAAATATATGCGTTGTTATTTATTTTTTACTAGCTGTGCTCGCGACTTCGTCCGCGTGGAATAGTAACTTTATGTAACATTTTTCAAAACTAAAGTATATAATAAATATATTATACTATATATATTTTACTTGAAATATCATTTTAATAAACTGGATATGGAAAAGATTTTTTTATTTTTATTCACAGTCAACCTAAAAGAAATATATTTATTTGTAAAAGACAAGGAACATTTTATTTTGAATGCTTAAAAAAAATACAGCAACATGCTTTTTTTTCTGTACACAAGGAAAAATAATTTCTGGTAACTTCAAAAATTATATTTTGCAAAAACACTATAAATTTCTAGAAAATACTCACTTTTGTGCGTAAACACATAAGTTTGATTCTGAGCCCCCACATATTTTAGTAACAAACAGAAAACAACAAAAAAGAATGTCTTAAACATTTTCACTTAATAAAAATAACCAGAAACGAACAATTTAATTAAAACACAGCAAAATGTAATGCTTAAAATAACTTCGAGTAGGACCATCGGTCCTTCGGTGATAATATTGTGAGCGATATGATGGCAGAACCACTACTGTTACTTAGTAATTGTTGAAATGTAATTATTTTATCTATTATTTCCTGAATGTGAGATAATACAATTTAAATTTAGTTTGCGCTTGTGGGCTTCATGAAAGAGTAGCTGCTAAAAGATTAATTGTTGTTGCAATGTAATTCCCTATTTTGGTATTTTTTTTGGAAGTGGTTCAGTCGCTGCATGTAAAATAAATAATGCTATTCAGCTGCATTCGGTTAAACTGGAAGCCGACCCCAAAATCATTTTGGAAAGACTAGGCAGATGGTAATGATGGATAATTTATGTTATAGATTTTTTATTAATCTATTGCATAGATTCTATCGCGGGCCTTGAGTTGAGTTGAGCGTGGAGAGCGAATCCAGAGATTTCCTAACAAAAATATTCAACATTCAAGATTCAACCAGGTTGCTATGGTTACGGAAAATAACAAGGTTGTCAACAGACTGAGGTTGTCAAATTAAATACTTGTTTGTCTCTCTGCTTTCTCCTTCTAAAATATTCTTACTCGTATAATTTGTGTACAAAGTGTTTTAAATATGAATAAACAAAGTGCATTTATTAATGAAGAAAGTCACGAAAAAATAGTGAAAGAAAATGAGTGAGGAGTGAATCGAGTACTCTTTAAACATTCATTTTATTATTAGTAGGTACGCATCTATCATAAGTTTTATTGGTTTTTGCATTACTATTCTGCGAATCGGTCTAAAACGATTCGTTTTCTTATAAAATATCTAAAATAAAATAAATAATTTTCATATTTTTCAATGTTATGACTGTCAATACTTTTTCTTTTAAATCTGTCATAGAGTTTCTTACTAGCTTAGTTAGTCTATGAAGGTTAGCTTTGATTTATATAATGTACATCGCGCGAAATTCGAAGATCAAACTCATAATATCGTTATTTTTGTTCAAATTTTTTGAATGAATAATTATTTTGGTGTGTAATTACACTATTAATACCTAATTATTTATACCTGTTATTGCATAAGTTGATAAAAAATGCTATGCAATAGATTTACCGCGGCAGTCTCCGAGTGCCACACGTTTTTTTACATGCCACTTCAAGATTCTAGGTCAACAGGAAGAATTCTGTACCCATATTGTTTGGTCCATAGATTTAGGACGACTTAGCAGCATTTTTAAGAAAAGCAACGCCTCACCTTATCGACCCTTAAAAGCAGGTCAACTTTTCGAATGTCATGAATGTTAGCAAAGCAAAATTGATTCAAATCTGCAGGCCATTGTGGACCACTGGTCACTAGTCTTGTCCAGATTGCTATCTTCTACGAGATCCACCACGACGCCTTCTGACTGTTTTTTGGGCCAAAAAACAGTCAGAAGGCGTCGTGGTAGATCTCGTTTGGCAACTCATTTGGCATGCCGTAGACGTGCCCAGTCCTGTTCCACTAAGCTTAGCGGCTATAAGAGCAACGTTAGTAATTTGTGTGTGGCCTATGCCCAGCAGTGGGTTGATATCCATCAGAATCAGTATCAGTAGTATCTGCAGTTCTGCATTCATAAAACAAAGCAAAAGTTGAACTCTCATATCAAAGCCAACAGATCACAGAGGAAACGGCAGTCTCTTATCAGCCGGACGCGATAAAGCTGCAATAACACAACTACAACTAAAATGCCGTTATTATTATTTATATTACGGCTTATCCTTCCCACAGTGTAAATAAACTAGTAAATCAACTAAGCCCTTAATTTTATTAGTTTACTAAACAAATAAATATATTATTAAAGCGTCTGTATTTATTTGGCGTGTGAAATTAATATTTTTTTAGCTTTTTACTAAACGCGTATGAACATTGAACATAATATTTTCTTAGGCATTCAGAAAAAAGTTACAATTTTCAATAAAACATTTCAATAAAATATGTAATTAAAAAACTAAAAAACCGGACCGAACAAAATTTAGAAGATATAGAATGGATCCCGCCTGCTGTTTTGTTTAATATGAAATCTGTTTGTTTTTTCTTTTCAGATTTTGTTCAATCGGGTGTTTTCGTTTTTTAACTACATTTTTTATTTCTAGCTTTTTAGTTAGTCACGTAAAGTAGTTCGCAGACGATTTACTTATGTTTTTTTTTTATACAATTTGTCACTCTAAAATTCTTTTAAACGTATTAGTTGTATATATTTTTGTAATCTCCTTAAAACTCCTTCATTTTGATACCCTACTAAATGGTAAAGGAAGAAAAAAAAATCGAACTACAATTTTTATTAAATTTTCAACTTTGACGACTGCAAGACTAACTAAACTCCAGGGTTGTGCTTGTTCGAAATAGTTACAGGGTCTCGACCCTGGAATGCAAAGGGCATTTAAGAAGGAACATGGAGGTTTAAGTCAGTAAGAGTCTGACACTCCCTCCTGCTCTGCCCAAAGCGGGAGGAGTCATTTCGATGATTTCCTAAAATTAAAAAAAATACTAATTAAACTAACTATTTGATCCTAGTTGTAATACTGTATTAATGTCACTATGTCCATACTTTGTTAGCAGCTCAACTTTGTTCGATGTTTTATTACACGTTTTGTGTATTTCGAATGTTTGTAGTTTTGGTAGGTTTTGTTACCTGAAACTCAAATTATTTTGTATTAGAATATCAGTGCGGAAATATTTTATAACATTCTATTGTTAGTTTGAACTTGCATTGCATTTGTAATTTTAAAACTTCGGTAGTGGTTGCATACAGGTAGTCAGTGGCCTGAAAGTCTGACAACCAGTCTTAAAAAGAAGTACCTATCGTATTCTGGGGAATACAGTACTAAGTTACTAACTAGATTGTGGGGTTCAGGTAGGTCAATGTAAAATACTGGTTTTAAGCTGGATCTGGTTAGACTGGAAGTCGACATCAAAATAATAGGCTAGGCAGAAGATGAATGGTTACTTACGTTATACGCAATTAAAAACTATACCTAAAGGATATCGAAGTGACTGCCTGTGTATAACGCAATCGCGAAACTGCTGAGAATGAGGTCCTGAGTTCGATTCACTGATCATGCAAGTTTTTATTGATTTTTTTCATCAGTAATCATTTCGAAACACTTTTTTTAGTACACCTCATCCATTTTATCTGCGCAAGTGGGTAAATACAAAACTAAAATAAAAATAAATGTATCAAGTTTGACATATCGATGCATTTTTTCTTATCAAGCAGCAACCTTGAACTGTATGTAGGTACACTTATAGTGTGGTCATACTGTACCATATAAATTTTGACTAAATCGGCTAGCGTTGAGGACGAGGAGTACTTGTTTAACATAAATTAGTATATTTTTTTTAACCGACTTCAAAAAAAGGAGGAGGTTATCAATTCGACTGTATTTTTTTTTTTTTTTTTTTTTTTTATGTTTGTTACCTCATAACTCCGTCGCTTGCTAACCGATTTGAAAAATTATTTTTTTGTTGGAAAGGATATACTTCCCAAGTGGTCCCATGATCACCAAGTCAGGATCTGATGATGGGATCCTGGAGAAATAGAGGGAACTCTTCGAATTTTATAGGCACACTTGAAGTGATTTGAGTAGTTTTTGGAAGAGTACTTTCTCGGAGTGGTTTCATTTCAATTTAGTGAAGATCTGATGAAGAACTTCGGAGATAGGCAACGGAACTCCTCAACGAATGATAGCAAATGGACTGGGATTGCTGAAATGTCATGTCTGTCTATTGTTTAGACCAGATCATAACATAACTTCACGCCAGTACGCTGTGAAGGGGTAAGCACATGTGAACCACTAAAAAGTGAAAAATAAAAACTTTTTTACAAAAAATTAAACCGACTTCAACAAAAAATCAAACACAAAAAAGCGAAAAATAAACTTAAGAAGAAAATCAGCTTCAGAAGTCGGTGGCAAAATCATGAAATAAATCAAACAAAAGTCACCGACTTCAGAAGCTGATTTTCTTCTTAAGTTTATTTTTCGCTTTTTTGTGTTTGATTTTTTGTTGAAGTCGGTTTAATTTTTTGTAAAAAAGTTTTTTGTAAATAAAAGTAAAAGTTAATATTCTAGTTCTAGCTTTTCTTGCAAATAAATTATCCAATCAGTTAGAAAATCTAAACGCAAAAACAACAAATCAATTTATTCCTACATAACTGAAATGTATAGCACGATTTCGCCTCAGACTATTATAAAACCTCGATTGATCTTCCTCGGCGACGCTATAAAGGCGACTCCAGACTGCAATTTGGAATTCAATCAGCTTTTTCTCCCTTTCTACGCTCCGTTGAAACTGTGTAAATTGCTACCAGTTTTATTAATGCTATTCCATTATTTCACTGTTCATATTCTGTTGGTTTCGGTATATTTAATTTTCTTTGTTTTACTATTTTTAATGGAGAGAATCAGAAGTTTTATTGAAAATTCGTGGTTACTAGCGAATTAAAAATATTTGGAAACGCGTGAAGAATACGACGAATTCGTGTTTTTTAATTAAAAAGTTCAGATTTTCTATTTTTTTTTTTGTTTTTGTTGTTATTTTTTTTTGAACTACACCCAACAGGGGTGTAGTTAAAATGCACTGAAAATTGCTATCATTTTAAATTAATTATGATATTTATTTTACTCTACTGTTAAGATGACGTGAAATAAACGTATAGAAGCCTAGCGGACGTCCCGCGGTTTCACCCGCGTAGATCCCGTTCCCGTGGGAATACAGGGATAAAAAGTAGCCTATGACACTCAGCAATATTATAATGTGGCTGATTTGAGTTTCACGTACAGCCACTCACGCGGTTTTGAAGGTTTCTATTTGGAACCAGGCTAAGAGACACAAAAAAGGAAGATTAATGTACTCACGGGATACTGGGAGCCAGGGGATCACCACACTGTTCACGATCAGTCGTATTTTCACGGTATTTTTGAGTTATAGTCTTCACGGAGAAGATGGGCCGGCCAGCCGCTCGTTTATTGAGTTCGAACTGACGTTTTTGTTTTCTTCCGTCAGAGGGCGCGAGCGATCCGACGATATGTTTGGATACATACGCAACGTTTGAATGTCGCGTGTGGCGGCAGATTTAAATTAGGATACAAGGAAGGAATGAGGATTAACTGGGAAAGCATCCCAAAGCCTGTTCATATCCCCCCATTTGAAATCAACCGGTGATTTCATAAGATAAGATAGATGAGGTTCGAGACTTACGGCCTATGCAGATTCATTTGTCATCATGCTGATAAGATTCTAAGATTAAAGCTAAGCTGATAAGAACAAAATAAGTTTAAATGTAATATATAAGTTTGATATACATATACTAGATACTTGAAAAATGGTTATGTGTTTTATGTGCGTTAAATAAAATTATGAGTATGAAAATATATGCAGATAAGTTAATTAGTTTGCTCAATTGGAAGAGGACAAATTTTGACAGCAGGTCTTACAAGTAAGCCTTTAGATGTTTTGACTGTCACAACACGAGTTATGTTATCTTTACCCGGATGGAGCGGTACAACGCGGCCCAACCTCCATTCGTTGGCAGGTAAGTTGGGTTCATAAATGGTAACAAGATCGTTCAGTCGTGGCTGATGGTTGCCGTGTTTGAACCATTTCATTCGCTGTTGTAAGGTATGCAAATAATCCCTTTGCCAAGTGCGCCAAAAGCTTTGTGAGAGGCGCTGTAATAGCTGCCAACGAGTACGTAAGGTCTCGTTTTCCGCGTACCTTGGTTCAGGAAGATATACTAAAGGTCGACCGATGAGGAAGTGACCAGCTGTAAGAGCGTCAACCTCGCCGGGATCGGAAGATAGTTCCACTAAGGGGGGACCAAGTAGAAGATCACCTTGTAAAGGTTGAAGTGGAATAGGTTTGACTTTAAAACAGGTCACGCATTTAGATAACCGTGATCTGATAAGATTTCTAACGCCGAGTATCCAAAATCGACGCATAATTAAAGATTGGAGTAGGCGAGGCCCACAGTGAAGATAAGTTTTATGATAGCGGTCAATTATAAGAAGAGTACTCAATCGTGAAATCTTAGGTAAGAGGTATGGATGTTTGACTTGACTTGGTAAGGACGCGTGTTTAAGGCGTCCCCCCACTCGCAAGATTCCGCGAGTGTCAAGAAAAGGAGATAGTTTAGATAAGTGTTTGGGTAAAGGTTTATTGGATGATAGTAAAGATATGACATCATTAAAACTTTGATGTTGAACATATTTTGTTAAATGATCTAAAGATTGGTTTAATTCAGTGGCTGTCAGATAAGGTAATAAGTTACGCTCAGAACGTTTAGCTTTTGCGTTGTTGATGAAACGGTATATCCATGCAACCACTCTTTCCACTTGAGAAAGAGAGGAGTGGCGTTCCATGATGGAAGTAAGCAATTCAGCTTCACGTGTCACAACAGTATGACACGCGCGTGATGGGGGCTTAAGTTCTGGTAAGCTATCGGACATTGCAACTGCTGAAACAGGCCAGTTGCAGAGTTCGTTGGACAGCCACTGAGGACCAGACCACCAGAATTGAGATGAAGATAAAGATAGGCATGATAAGCCACGGCTACAGATGTCGGCTGGGTTGTCATGGGTGGACACATGTCGCCACTCAGCTGACACAGGACTGTCATTAATTAGGACTACTCTGTGGGCAACGAAAGTTTTAAGCTTGTGTGGCTCAGTGTTCAACCACGACAACACAGTCGAGCTGTCTGTGAACAAGATAGATTTATTTAAGATGATTTTTGAACTAAGCAAAGAATGAATGCGATTTATTACTTTGGACAGTAATACAGCACTGCAAAGCTCTAAGCGGTTGACAGTCAACACTTTTAGAGGTGCTACTTTGGACTTAGCAATCAAAAGATAAACTTGTACGTCGTGAGAGGTAACGACACGAAGATATACACAACATCCATATGCTTTAGTGGATCCATCACAAAATCCGATGAGTTGAAATTCCTTAGACTGAGAAGGTATAATCCTACGTGGGATTTCTATAAGTTTTAAGTTATGAAGATCCGCTATAAAGCTTTGCCATTCTATAGCTATGTCTCTGGGCACAGGTTCGTCCCATGAAAGATTAAGACGCCACAAGTCTTGAAGGAGCAATTTGGCTTTTAAGATAAAAGGTGTGAGCCACCCAAGAGGATCGAAAATACGTGCGATGCTAGATAAGATGGAACGCTTAGTACATTCTTTGTCCTCGATTGGGGACTGTGAGTAATTAAAGCTGTCACTCACAGGATCATATTGGACTCCTAAGATTTTTAACGTTGATTTGTCACTTTCTTCAGAGAAAAGTTTAGGTACTTGACAATGATCTGCAGGCAAAGTTTTAATAAAGGATTGTGAATTGCTACTCCATTTTCGGAGCTCAAGTTGAGCACAGCCTAATAAACTGATAAGTTGATCTTTTAGTTCTATGGCTTCGCGTACAGAGGGCGCGCCGGTCGTAATATCATCGACATATGTCTCGTGAAGGATAGCTTCAGCTGCGCGTGGGTACGCGGCGCCATGGTCGGCTGCTAATTGATGGAGGGTACGGATGGCCAGATAAGGTGAGCTACTAACTCCGTAGGTGACAGTCGCAAGTTCGTACTCTTTTACTGGATCACTAGGAGATTCTCGCCATAGTATGTGTTGAAAGTTCCGATCCTCCGGTCTAATTAAGATTCCTCTATACATCTTTGAGATGTCACAAGTTAAAACTACTGTGTGTAATCTGAAACCGGTTATGATATCTACAATATCCACTTGAAGCTTAGGGCCAGTGAATACAATATTGTTTAAAGATAGACGGTTAGTAGTTTTAGAACTAGCATCGAAAACTACTCTCAATTTAGTCGTCGTGCTCTCTGGGCGAACAACGCAACTGTGAGGGATAAGATAACGATTGAGAGTAGGTACCGTTGGGTTAGGTACTGGATACATATGATTTAAATTCTCGTACTCGCGCATAAAATTAACATAATCGGATTTAAGTTCAGTCTGACGATTAAGTCTCTTTTCTAGATAAGTAAAACGCGACAAGGTACTCTTGTAGGATTCACCTAGAGAACGATCGCCATCCTTTAAGAGGATTGGTACGACGTATCGTCCGTTAGGTTCGCGATAGGTTAAATCAGTGTACATGCGTTCACAGGTATCATTCTCGGGTACGGTGATAACAGCGCGCGGTGGTTCTTCCACTTCCCAGAACTTTTGAATTTGTTCGTCTAATTTAAATGTGGTGGCCACTAAAGAGCACGCAGTGTTTAAAGGTGCAGAATTAGAGTTTACTGCCCCTGACAGAATCCACCCGAAAACGCTATGCAGAGCGGTAGGTAAACCGGGCCCCAGATTGATGCGTTGACCGTCATAGATTTCATGGAATAGTTCCGCCCCAATTAATAAGTCGATTTTGGCGGGAACATCGTAGTCGCGATCGGCTAACACTAGATGGTTGCAACGTTCTCGAACGACTGATGGTACCTTCACGCTAGGTATTAGAGCAGTGATGCTATCTAACACGACTGGCTTGATATTAAATTGTGGAGCATCACCATGTACAGGTCGTATAGTGCATTCTGTCACTCCCTTTACTTGTGTGACTGAGTTTTGTCCTAGTCCGGCTATATTAAGATTACAGCGGCGGAGTTTTAACCCGAGTATTCGCGCGCACGCAGCAGTGATAAAACAGTCCTGCGCCCCACTGTCTACGAGTGCACGCACGGTATATTGAGTGCCGGCGGCGGTGTTGAACACGCGCGCCTGACACGTCCCTAGTAAAACCATGTCGCGGTTGGGAACGGCAGCGTGAGAATGTGCTGTAACGTTCGCTGCAGTGGTAGCGCCGGCGCTGGATGGCGCTGGGTCAATATGCAATAGGGTATGATGACGTAATCCACACACCGTACAAGACATTTTAGATACGCATTTTTCTGTGACGTGATTTGTACGCAAACAATTTGTACACATATTGTTTTTACGTTGTACTAACGCGAGTCTAGCACGAGAATCTAAGGTTTGAAAGGTAGGGCACCGATAAATCAAGTGCGGCTCACTGCAATGAGCACAAGCCACATTGGCAGGTGGATTAGATTTTGCGAGATAAGATGAGCGTTTTGAACCGCTGCTATTTTGCCTACTGGTCGCAGGCGAAGGTTTTTTCCCTTCGAGGTTACGAAGGTTAGGATTGTTATTAGATTTAGAAGATAAATGACTGGTTTCTAAGATTTTAACATAATCTTGAAGAAACTTTAACAATTCACAAAAAGTAGGTATTTGTGAAATGTTTTTCTGAGATTCGAAACGATTACGCGTGTCAGAGTCCAGCGCACGTGAAGTTAAACAAAATAAGATAAAATCACCTAAATTTTCGATTTTTAAAGCTTGGAGTGCATGGTATGCCTCATAAATTACGTTTGATAAAGTTTGTAAATCTTGGAAGTTACCCGATTTCAACACTGGCTGGTTAAAGAATTTATCTAAATATGTTAAAGCAATAATACGCTTGTTTTGATAACGCTCGATCAAACTATTAAAAACTACTTCGTAATTATCAGCGGTCATCGGAACCCCTTTGACAATAGACAAAGCCGGTCCTTGTAAACAAGACGCTAAGTAATGAAATTTTTCTATTTGCGAAATCGAATTGTTATCGTGAATTAAAGTTTTGTAAATATCATAAAATGTTTGCCAGTTTTCTATTTTATTTACTATCGAATTTAGGTAACTCAAGAGTAGGTAGTCTAACGTTACGTCCTGTTTGCATGGATTCGAGAGCCGCCTGCGACGTCCCGTCGACGTTGTCGCTCTTAACAGCGACTTGTAAGTCAGCTGCTGCACCGATTACGGCATAGTACAAATCATCAAACGAACTCAAAGACTTTTGACACACTTTTGCATCAGGTTTTATGGCTAACTCCAACGCCTGTATTTTACTACACAACGCAACAAATTCTTCGCGAATTGAATGTATCCGCGTATAAATCTCGCCTTGAACGACGATACCTTTGAACGATCTTGAATCATAGATTTTGATAAGTCATAAAGGATTTGGATATCACGATAGACATATTCGCGTTGAGACTGAAGCCATCTTATTATAAAAACTTGCGTAATACAAGGTTTAAACCAGAACTAAAAGTTCTAGGTTTGTTACCGTACTAGCAAATCGTATTACAAATCGTAGACCTACAAAGGACTATTTAGTACCAAAGAACGTCCATAAACTAAACATTTTCATTCATTCATTCGTTCAGTGTTCTATGCGCCGTTCCATTTTACAAAATGTTGATACGAAATTAAAAGGAAAAATTGTTTTTTAAATTGATTTTTGTAGTGGTAAAATATAACATTGTGTTATTTAAAGGTATTTAAATATTGCGATTTGATTTCTTTGAATGCATGTTAACAATTCAATAATTATTGTACTGTTTTGTAACAACTATCGAGCTATCACGTAGTGAACACGCGTAATACGAGTAATGTCATCGAAATGTTTATGTT
Organism: Diarsia mendica; assembly: GCA_949316265.1. Lineage (NCBI taxonomy): Eukaryota > Metazoa > Arthropoda > Insecta > Lepidoptera > Noctuidae > Diarsia > Diarsia mendica. Next base: position 10,878,609 of record OX438910.1, on the reverse strand, counting down.
ACAACTTAATAGTAAACTAATTATTAATTTAAAACAAGTTAAAGAACAGTATTCTTGGTGGTGAGATAGTGTGTGGTGTGTGCATTAAAATAAGAAAATGAAATAACCAAAGAAAAAAAGGAGTGTAAATAATTGGATTTCAGAATAAAAGATTAGTGATAAATGATGTACACGCAGTATTTGATACACTAAACTATGTACAAGTGGAAATTTACGCAATATAACCTACAGTTCGGCTCAAATATTAAGATAAATCGACGAAAACAATCGTTTTACAATTTAGTACGATAGTTAAACTAGGGGCCTCGATGGTTTAGTTTTGGTACCAGAGGTAGTTCTAGGACTAGCCTTAAACTTCTTTTTGTAATAACGTTTAGTCAAGGTCATGGATTAAAGCTTGTACTAAACCCGGTACTGGGTTTAGACCACGTTTTATAATAACACGGAAGAAGTTTAAGTTTACCGTCTTCCATTTTGTTTTACGTAGGTAGAATAATGCTAAGTATGAAAATACGAACCTAAGTTGAGATTTATTAGGTGTAAATCAATACCTTTAGGTGAAATAGTTATCTAGTAACGTTTGTTAGTGTATAAATACCGTGATTAGTTAAAGTTATTAAGATTGCACAATGAATTTCGTAAAATAACTACGAATTATTGTGATATAACCCGACTAAATTAAGATGACCTCTGAATCTGCATAGGTTTACCCTGCGAGTATGACAACACAATTTTGTAGGATAATACTTTTATTTTGCGAAATTCTAGGAAATCTCTGAGTTTTCTATTGAAATTGAACCAGAGAATGCCTGAAAAAACTGTAATCTACAGGTAATCGCGCTCGAAATGGACCACAAATATGATTTGAGTTTCACGTACAGCCACTCACGCGGTTTTGAAGGTTTCTATTTGGAACCAGGCTAAGAGACACAAAAAAGGAAGATTAATGTACTCACGGGATACTGGGAGCCAGGGGATCACCACACTGTTCACGATCAGTCGTATTTTCACGGTATTTTTGAGTTATAGTCTTCACGGAGAAGATGGGCCGGCCAGCCGCTCGTTTATTGAGTTCGAACTGACGTTTTTGTTTTCTTCCGTCAGAGGGCGCGAGCGATCCGACGATATGTTTGGATACATACGCAACGTTTGAATGTCGCGTGTGGCGGCAGATTTAAATTAGGATACAAGGAAGGAATGAGGATTAACTGGGAAAGCATCCCAAAGCCTGTTCAGTGGCTTTCTATTGATGAAAGAAATTTTAAAATCGGTTCAGCAGATCCCGAGATTACCCCTTACAATTTAGCAAATATACACAAACTTTACCTCTTTATAATATTAGTATATAGAAGAATGAACTGTAAAAGAAGATGCTGTGACATTTATAAATAAATTGGGATTGTGACAGGTACATGATTATTATTTAGTTGCTTACAAATACTCTTTTTAAAAGCACTGTTGTTCACAAGTTTAATCTAGCTTCGCCTTTTCCCAACTATATTGGGTTCGGCTTCCAGTCTATCCGGGTGCAGCTGAGTATCAGTATTTTGCATGGAGTGACTGCCCATCTAACGTCCACAACCTACTTTGTATTAGGTAATACGGTACCCTTTGGAAAGACAGGTTTTCAAACATTTGGGCTACTGACAGTCAAGACCAACGGAGGAACTCCGGTACCTATGTTATGATGGTCAACTATCCATAGACCGACGAAGGCAAGCGCGGCTTAACTTTGAAGATCAACCTTTGCGGCTTATCTCATCCTGTAGTACGTGTTCTTTAGGTTTAAATGATACAATCGAGCATACATAATGAGTAAAAAGTAAGGAGCAGTGGTGGCGGCACCGATTTACGAACAATAAATCGTGGGTTCGCAGGAGGGTACCCAGGTACGCGCATTACTTTGTGTAATTTATTTCGTCACCACTGCAAAACTCAAAACGGTGTAGGAAAAAATCGTGGGGAAACCGGCATGTCTTAGAACCCAAAATTCGAAGACACGTAATTTCTACCAACCCTCACTGGGCCCGCGTGGTGGATTATAGCCCAGCCGTCTCCTAGAAAGGAGGCCTGAGTCCCTGCAGTGGGAATTTTATAGGCTGATGATGAATACAAGCGAGCATACATAATATTAAACATTTAAGTTAGTAATCAATACAAACGTCCACACACCAGTAATAATCCTTCTTCCACACATAATCACTCTTTAATTTCCAACTACTCTTAGTTCTACCATTCCTACTCCAGCAAATCCATCGTTAAGTCAGCGCTGCAATTAGCGTCAATCATAAAGCGGTAAGCGTACCGTCTTGAGCGACGAGTATTTATGCCGTCAGTCACTACTTGAGGTTAAGCGCTTAAAGCGATTTCAGGTCGAGTTGTGAAGAAAAATTGGTGACTTTTGTGTTGAAGGTTTTTATAAATTAATTTATTGGAATACTGTTTATTTTTAGTTTAGAGCTGACCCAAATGATGGCTTGATTCAGGGTCAAATTGGAAGATTTTGGGTATCTTCCAGTGTATCTGAGTGGCTTAGGTTATATGCTTAACTTTGGTGTTGTGTTAATAATTATGTATTAACAGTAAATCAGAAATACATACCAAGGGTGTTAAATGAGAAGAAAACTAGATGCATAGGATTCGCGTTATCGAATGTGTTGAACAGGGAAATACTGTGACTCATCGAAAATACTACTGTAAATCACCTGGTGATTTCGCTAATCTCGAAACTGCAATGGAGTCCTCACCTAACAGTATTTGCAGGGGGGCTAAGTAAAATCTTTCAATTAGCGAAACTCATCATCATCATCATTTTCATCATCATCACCATGGTTAACCTGGAAGTCTCTAAACAGACTCCGGACACAGGTAGGCCGAAGCAAGGAAAACCTGTTCAGGTGGAGATTCATAGACAACTCTGCCCTGGAGTGTAAATGTGGTCTTGCCCCACAGACTATGGAGCACTTGATATCGTGTCCAGCCTGTCCTGCTACTTGCACATCACAGGAGTTGATGGAGGCTACTGAAAGTGCCGAACTCGTCGCCAAATTTTGGGCCGACTCAATTTAAATTGTCATCGACACGCATAGGCCTCCCCCAAGTGTCACTACATTAACCGGTCCCTTGCGTATCGCATCCAGCGGGTACCCGCCACTTTCTACCAGGTCTTCGGTCCACAATGGATGGTCTGATTTTTAGAGTACCTAGAGATATCAGCGGAAAAACATTCACTGCTGGACATGAGTTTTTCCTCCGCACAATACCACATTCTTTTTTTTTTTTGGGGTCTTAGAAATCATCAAATGACTCCTCCCGCTCTGGCCAGAACGCAGTAGGGAGTGTCAGACTTCTACTGACTAAAAACCACCCATGCTCCTTCTTAAGGCGCTGACAAGAGCTAAATAGGCTTGTATTGAACAATTTTTTAGCCAAATCTATACAGTTTGACACGGCGGAAAAAATATATGTTAATCTTGAACATATTTCTGATAATTTCGTTGTTTTCAAAACACGTTTGTGAAAAGTTTTCTCGATACAAAAAAATGGTAAACTAACCTCTTAAGGGGACGGTGAACGAACATTTCTCCATACAAACGTAATACCAAAATCATTCGCGATACGAACATATTACCAACTTAAAATTATGTTATTCGGATACAGACGATATTTATCTAGGTTCCTATCAAACTTTTTTTTTAAAACATTTACTATTTACGAAATGCAAGCGAATTGCATTTCGTACATTTTAACACCGCTAATAGCATGTTTTCAACTTAATTATTCTGTATTAAAAACATTAATATTCGTAATGTTATTGTAATAGGAACATAGCTTATATTGTCTAGTAGCAGATTATCAAAAAAAAATTGGAAAAATATCAAGTTTTCATTCATAATTTTTGGAATTACGGAACACAAACAAATTTATCACAAATCTGGAACGGCAGTAGCGCTGTCGCATCAAGCATGGGCTGTGTTTGTGTGCGTGTACGCACTGGTCGTGGTTGTGTGATCGCAGAAACTCACACTAGCGTTTCGTATTCAATGAACGCCGCCGCCCGGCGCCCGCGCGCTGGCCTCCCTGGGGTAGTAGGGGTTGTCAGTGTTACATAATATTACTTGACTGTGCTGTGCGTGCGTTATTGTTTGCGAAACTGTTTTGACGGCACGGTTGGCGCAGTGGCTAAGCGATTGGACTGCTGCGTTGCGTGTCGCGGGTTCGATCCCCGCACGGAACAAATATTTGTATGACCTGCAGATAGTTGTTTCGGGTCTGGGTATTTGTGTATGTGAGTTTATATGTTTGTGAACGCACCCACGATACAGGAGAAATTCCTAGTGTGGGGTAACGTTTTTATTATTTTTTTAAAAAGAAAGAAAAAATTATTCTGACACTATTGACCTCTGCTACCGACTTGGATTATGATTTGCCTTGTGACTTGGTATTGTGGAACCTACATTATTACGACTTTTGCTTTGTTTACGGGCTTAGATTTTTTTACGATTTGGTTTGAGTGAAGTTATGGATAAACTTTTTTTAACTCAGAACGGGACATGGATTTATATACCTATATTGACAGTTACTTTAGCAAAAACCAAGGTCACGTTAAATGCCTATGTAACACCCTCTCCTCTCAAGATCTGGGACTCTACACTCAAAGTTGTAGACGATTTTGCTACCTTATACAAACGGTCCATTTAGGTAGGTCTTTTTTTTTTGGAATGTGAGAAATCATAAAATTACTCCTCCCGCTCTAGGCGGATCGGCACCCCCTGTCAGTCTTCTACTGAAAAAAAATCACACAAATGTTCTTCTTGGCCCTTTGTATGCGAGGCCGCGGTATCTCTATCGAACAACACGCAGTCCCGACAGGCGTCGGCCCTTGCGACGTGGTCTACCACGGTTGCGTCTGACGAGTTTTATAGTTTTAAAAATTTCACGCAGTTTAGGAAAACGGGACTGTTTGTGTCCCAGAGCTTTGTTTGGGGACAACGGGACAGATGATCGAGAAAAGGGACAGCCCCGTTCAAAACGGGACGTATGGTCACTTTAGTTATGGACCACAAACGTTGGGATACAGTATCTCACAGTAAGTATCTACAACTTACCTATTTATTTTTTATCTAGCTGACTTTAATCAGTGCTGTACACATTACAAAAATGGATTTAGACTTTATTGCAAAAGTACCTACTAGAAGGTTCATGTTGGATTAGGAAAAAATTAAATTGGGTTAGATTGATGTGCTAGCGTCTGTACACTACATACATACTAGGTACATAGTGACAAGCGGACACGATAATACCCACTAAGCGCGTAAGGCTAAGTTCAGATCCCGTCGGGGCCACGGATTTTTGTACTAGATGACGTCTCGGCGCAAGGGCAAAGAAGGAACATGGGTTCGGTTTTTATTCAGTAGAAGTCTGACACTCCCCTTCGCTCTGCCCAAGAGCGGGGGGGGGGGGGGGGGGTCATTCGATGATTTTCCACCCACCAAAAAAAAAAAAAGGCTAAGTTCAGATGACCGCTCGGGGACAAAATCAAAATAAACAGTGTTTACCGTCTATTAAATTAAAAAACTAAAAAACCCGACTGAAAAAACTGAAAAGCAAAAAACAAGCACATTTTAAATTAAACAAAACTTGGAAGCAGGCGGGGTCCATTCTATTTTAATTTTTTCTTTTCATAATTTAATATTCAGGACCCCGCCTGCTTCCAAGTTTTGTTTAATTTAAAATGTGCTTGTTTTTTGCTTTTCAGTTTTTTCAGTCGGGTTTTTTAGTTTTTTAACTACTTTTTTTATTTCCAACTTTTTAGTTCTTTTGTGTTTGATCTTTCGTTGGTTGCGTAAAATTCTTCCCAGATGATTTAACTTTTGTGCTTGTTTATAGGATTTCTCACTTTGAATTTCTTTTAAACCTATAAGTGTTATATATTTTTGTAATCTCCTTTTAAAACTCTTTATTTTGATACCCTACTCGATGGCATTGGAAAAAAAAATTTTTTGAACTCCGCGGTTTGGCCCCCAAAATCCCCAATTTTTCTTTGTTTTTAGGGTTCCGTACCTCAAAAGGAAAAAACGGAACCCTTATAGGATCACTTTGTTGTCCGTCTGTCTGTCTGTCTGTCTGTCTGTCTGTCAAGACCTTTTTTCTCAGGAACGCGTGGAGGTATCAAGCTGAAATTCATATCAAATACTCAAGTCTATGGTCTCTTGGAGCTGTGAAAAAATCAAACTTCTAAGTCAACGCGATCAAAAGATACTCCCGTTTATGCCGCAAATTTTCGACACTCGCAAGGGAATCAAAACCTACAGGGTACTTCCCGTGAACTCAGAATCTTGAAATTTGGTACGAAGCAACGTCTTATAGCATAGATAAAGGAATAATTACGAAAACCATAAATTTTTAGTTACATCAAGATACTCCCGTTTATGCCGCAAATTTTCGACACTCGGAAGGGAATCAAAACCTACAGGGTACTTCCCGTGAACTCAGAATCTTGAAATTTGGTACGAAGCAACGTCTTATAGCATAGATAAAGGAATAATTACGAAAACCATAAATTTTTAGTTACATCACATAATATATTTTTTTTACGGAACCCTCGGTGCGCGAGTCCGACTCGCACTTGGCCGGTTTTTTAATTTTAATGTAGCCTATAACACCCGCGCCATCAAAACGAATCTAACGACGTATATTTCATTCAAATCGGTTCATCCGTTTATGAGTTATGAGGGAACAAAGAAACGGACATACATACATACATACATACACGTCAAACACATAACCCTCCTTTTGGGCTTCGCCGCAGTCGGGTAAAAAGAAATCGACCCGTTCAGATGATCACGGTTGAGCATCGATCACTGATGCGGTTGAGAGACAATCTGGTGTGGTAGGTATGGTGTCAAACCGTGACCATTTTGATGCTAGACTGCCGCGCGTACATAAATACTATCATGTGAATGCTTCCACAGCACGGAGACGCGCGATGCCGCTCGGTCATGTGAACTTAGCCTAAGATAGGCATTCCTATCCATTACATTTTCGGCCTCGGACTGTGGTATTTTACCCGCGAGAGTAATGACCAAGGTACCTACCTAGCTCATTATGCTGTATTGCATTATCCTATTTGTAAAGTTGAAAATCTACTAAAGACAAACCGTAGTCGACACTGCCAAGCCGCTGAGTCTTTGGGAATTATATAGGGTTCAGGTTGTTTCGCTTTGCGGTGGTGGTAATAAAACGTCTATTTTTATATCTACCTATATAAAAAAACTAGTATTTGCGTGGGTGCGCGAGCTGCGCGCAGCTCGCGGGTCTGCCTACCTGCACCCACCCACTACCTACCTACACCTACCTACTACCTACCTACAACTACCTACTACCTACCTACACCTACCTACACCTACCTACACCTACCTACACCTACCTACACCTACCTACACCTACCTACACCTACCTACACCTACCTACACCTACCTACACCTACCTACACATACCTACTACCTACCACCTACCTACCTACTACCTCCTACTACCACTAAAAGAACATTACCCTAAAGTTTGCTTGTCGTCGCCCCTGAGTTACGCTTCACCCACTCAACCTTCGTTACGCTAAGGAGGTCGCCGGCTCGCTTCGCTCGCCACCTCCCCCCTTCGCTCCACTCGGTCTCGCAGGTTCGCTCCACTCAGGACCTACCTACCACCGGAAAGCTATCATGACTTTATCCCTACGCTACGGGGGTCGCCGGCTCGCTTCGCTCGCCCGCTCTCCCCTTCGCTTTACCGGTACCACCATTTTACTTCCCCGAGCCTCCTCTATACGAATCCGTAAACAAAATAGAAAAAAAGAGGTGAAGAGGGGGGGGGGGGGTGTTGAAGGGGGGGGGAGGGGGGCGGTTCGAAAAATGATTTCGACTAACTGTATGCCCCTTTCAATGAATCTGAAAAAAAAAATGTTCCAAGTCTCTTAACTTCCGAGATCCGAAAGGGGGGGTAAAGGGGGGGCAAGGGGGTCAAATTTTAAAAATGGTTTTTACTTCCCCGAGCCTCCTCTATACGAATCCGTAAACAAAATAGAAAAAAAGAGGTGAAAAGGGGGGGGGGTGTTGAAGGGGGGGGGGAGGGGGGCGGTTCGAAAAATGATTTCGACTAACTGTATGCCCCTTTCAATGAATCTGAAAAAAAAAATGTTCCAAGTCTCTTAACTTCCGAGATCCGAAAGGGGGGGTAAAGGGGGGGCAAGGGGGTCAAATTTTAAAAAATGGTTTTTACTTCCCCAAGCTTCCTCTATACGAATCCCTAAAAAAACTCTCGTAAATTCTCTTTATTTCCGAGATCCGCCTAAAGGGGGGGAGAAGGGGGGCAAGGGGGCCACTTTGAAAAATGATTTTTACTTAACCGAGCCTCCTCTATACGAATCCGTAAAAAAAAAAAATACGGGTCTTTGAGTTTCCGAGATACGATAGGGAGGGGGGAGAAGGGGGGGGAAAAGGGGGGGTTTCGGACTTTTCCCATACTCACCAGAGTTACTTGTTTACGAATCTGTCAAAATATACCCACCTCCCCATCCACCATCTGGGAGAACAATTCTGTCAGTCAGTCAGTGAGTCAGTGAGTGAGTGGTAGTTTAGCTTTATATAGTGTAACTAGTATTTGCGTGGGTGCGCGAGCTGCGCGCAGCTCGCGGGGCGTGAAGAGGGGGAGAGGGCGCGCTTTGAAAAATGATTTCGACTAACGCATTGCCCCTTCCAATGAATCTGATATACCTACCTATATACACCAACCTACTACCTACCCCTACTTACTACCTACCTACACCTACCTACACCTACCTACACCTACCTACACCTACCTACTACCTACCTACACCTACCTACTACCTACCTACACCTACACCTACCTACACATACCTACTACCTACCACCTACCTACTACCTTCCTACTACCTACTACTACCACTAAAAAAACATTACCCTAAAGTTTGCTTGTCGTCGCTCCTGAGTTACGCTTCACCCACTCAACCTTCGTTACGCTACGGAGGTCGCCGGCTCGCTTCGCTCGCCACCTCCCCCCTTCGCTCCACTCGGTCTCGCAGGTTTGCTCCACTCAGGACCTACCTACCACCGGAAAGCTATCATGACATTATCCCTACGCTACGGGGGTCGCCGGCTCGCTTCGCTCGCCCGCTCCCCCCTTCGCTTTACCGGTACCACCATTTTACTTCCCCGAGCCTCCTATCCTATACGAATCTGTAAACAAAACAGAAAAAAGTGGTGAAGAGGGGGGGGGGGGGGTGAAGGGGGGAGAGGGGGGGAGTTTCTAAAAATGATTTCGACTAACGCAATGCCCCTCTATATGAATCTGAAAAAAAATTCGTTCCAAGTCTCTTAACTTCCGAGATCCGAAAGGGGGGGGTGAAGGGGGGCAAAGGGGGTCAAATTTTAAAAATGATTTTTACTTCCCCGAGCCTCCTCTATACGAATCCCTAAAAAAACACACGTAATGTCTCTTTATTTCCGAGATCCACCTAAAGGGGGGGAGAAGGGGGGCAAGGGGGGCCACTTTGAAAAATGATTTTTACTTTACCGAGCCTCCTCTATACGAATCAGTAAAAAAAAAAAATACGGGTCTCCTAGTTTCCGAGATAAGATAGGGAGGGGGGAGAAGGGGGGGGAAAAGGGGGGGTTTGGGACTTTTCCCATAGGTTTGAGAGTTAGTTGTTTACGAATCTGTAAAAATATACCCACCTCCCCATCCACCATCTGGGAGAACAATTCTGTCAGTCAGTGAGTGAGTCAGTGAGTGGTAGTTTAGCTTTATATAGTATAACTAGTATTTGCGTGGGTGCGCGAGCTGCGCGCAGCTCGCGAGGCGTGGAGAGGGGGAGAGGGGGCGCTTTGAAAAATGATTTCGACTAACGCATTGCACCTCTCAATGAATTTGAAAAAAAAATGTTCCAAGTCTCTTAACTTCCGAGATCCGCCTAAAGGGGGGGTGAAGGGGGGCAAGGGGTTCAAATTTGAAAAACGGATTATACTTCCCCGAGCCTCCTCTATATGAATCTCACGAATGACACCACCTACCTACACCTACTTACCACCTACCTACACCTACCTACTACCTACCTAAACCTACCTACCACCTACCTACACCTACCTACTACCTACCTACACCTACCTACTACCTACCACCTACCTACTACCTACTACCCCTACCACCTACCTACTACCTCCTGCTACTACTAAAAAACATTAACCTAAAGTTTGCTTGTCGTCGCCCCTGAGTTACGCTTCACCCACTCAACCTTCGTTACGCTAAGGAGGTCGCCGGCTCGCTTCGCTCGCCACCTCCCCCCTTCGCTCCACTCGGTCTCGCAGGTTCGCTCCACTCAGGACCTACCTACCACCGGAAAGCTATCATGACTTTATCCCTACGCTACGGGGGTCGCCGGCTCGCTTCGCTCGCCCGCTCCCCCCTTCGCTTTACTGGTACCACCACAGGATAGGCCCCTTTCAATGAATCTGAAAAAAAAAATGTTCCAAGTCTCTTAACTACCGAGATCCGAAAGGGGGGGTGAAGGGGGGCAAGGGGGTCAAATATGAAAAATGGTTTTAACTTTCCCGAGCCTCCTCTATACGAATCCGTAAACAAAACAGAAAAAAAGAGGTAAAAGGGGGGGAGGGGGGGTTGAAGGGGGGTGAGGGGGGGAGTCTCGAAAAATGATTTCGATTAACGCAAAGGCCCCTCTAAATGAATCTGAAAAAAAAATCGTTCCAAGTCTCTTAACTTCCGAGATCCGAAAGGGGGGGGTGGAGGGGGGCAGGGGGTTAAAATTTTCAAAATGGTTTTTCCTTCCCCAAGCCTCCTCTATACGAATCCCTAAAAAAAAAACACGTAATTCTCTTTATTTCCGAGATCCGCCTAAAGGGGGGGAGAAGGGGGGCAAGGGGGGGCGCTTTGAAAAATGATTTTTACTTTACCGAGCCTCCTCTATACGAATCCGTAATAAAAAAAAAAAACCGGTCTCTTAGTTTCCGAGATACGATAGAGAGGGGGGGAGGGGGGGCAAAAAGGGGGGGTTTCGGACTTTTCCCATACTCACCAGAGTTACTTGTTTACGAATCTGTCAAAATATACCCACCTCCCCATCCACCATCTGGGAGAACAATTCTGTCAGTCAGTCAGTGAGTGAGTCAGTGGTAGTTTAGCTTTATATAGTATAATAACTAGTATTTGCGTGGCTGCGCTCGCTGCGCGCAGCTCGCGGGTCTGCCTACCTACACCTACCCACTACCTACCTACACCTACCTACTACCTACCTACACCTACCTACTACCTACCTACTACCTACCTACACCTACCTACACCTACCTACACCTACCTACACCTACCTACCCCTACCTACACCTACCTACACCTACCTACACCTACCTACACCTACCTACACCTACCTACACCTACCTACACCTACCTACACCTACCTACACCTACCTACACCTACCTACACCTACCTACACCTACCTACACCTACCTACACCTACCTACACCTACCTACACATACCTACTACCTACCACCTACCTACCTACTACCTCCTACTACCACTAAAAGAACATTACCCTAAAGTTTGCTTGTCGTCGCCCCTGAGTTACGCTTCACCCACTCAACCTTCGTTACGCTAAGGAGGTCGCCGGCTCGCTTCGCTCGCCACCTCCCCCCTTCGCTCCACTCGGTCTCGCAGGTTCGCTCCACTCAGGACCTACCTACCACCGGAAAGCTATCATGACTTTATCCCTACGCTACGGGGGTCGCCGGCTCGCTTCGCTCGCCCGCTCCCCCCTTCGCTTTACCGGTACCACCATTTTACTAACCCGAGCCTCCTATCCTATACGAATCTGTAAACAAAACAGAAAAAAAGGGGTGAAGAGAGGGGGGGGGTGAAGGGGGGAGAGGGGGGGAGTTTCTTAAAATGATTTCAACTAACGCAATGCCCCTCTATATGAATCTGAAAAAAAATTCGTTCCAAGTCTCTTAACTTCCGAGATCCGAAAGGGGGGGTGGAGGGGGGCAAGGGGGTCAAATTTTCAAAACGGTTTTTACTTCCCCAAGCCTCCTCTATACGAATCCCTAAAAAAAAACACGTAAATTCTCTTTATTTCCGAGATCCGCCTAAAGGGGGGGAAAAGGGGGGCAAGGGGGGCAACTTTGAAAAATGATTTTTACTTTACCGAGCCTCCTCTATACGAATCCGTAATAAAAAAAAAATACGGGTATTTTAGTTTCCGAGATACGATAGGGAGGGGGGGGAGGGGGGGCAAAAAGGGGGGGTTTCGGACTTTTCCCATAGGATTGAGAGTTCATTGTTTACGAATCTGTCAAAATATACCCACCTCCCCATCCACCATCTGGGAGAACAATTCTGTCAATAGATCAGTCAGTGAGTCAGTGGTAGTTTAGCTTTATATAGTATAACTAGTATTTGCGTGGCTGCGCTCGCTGCGCGCAGCTCGCGGGTCTGCTTATCTACACCTGCCTACTACCTACCTACACCTACCTACTACCTACCTACTACCTACCTACTACCTACCTACACCTACCTACACCTACCTACTACCTACCTACACCTACCTACTACCTACCTACTACCTACCTACACCTACCTACACCTACCTACTACCTACCTACACCTACCTACTCCTACCTACACCTACCTACACCTACCTACACCTACCTACACCTACCTACACCTACCTACACCTACCTACACCTACCTACACCTACCTACACCTACCTACACCTACCTACACCTACCTACACCTACCTACACCTACCTACTACCTACCTACTCAACCTTCGTTACGCTTCACCCACTCAACCTTCGTTACGCTAAGGAGGTCGCCGGCTCGCTTCGCTCGCCACCTCCCCCCTTCGCTCCACTCGGTCTCGCAGGTTCGCTCCACTCAGGACCTACCTACCACCGGAAAGCTATCATGACATTATCCCTACGCTACGGGGGTCGCCGGCTCGCTTCGCTCGCCCGCTCCCCCCTTCGCTCTACCGGTACCACCATTTTACTTCCCCGAGCCTCCTATCCTATACGAATCTGTAAACAAAACAGAAAAAAGGGGTGAAGAGGGGGGGGGGGGTGAAGGGGGGGGAGAGGGGGGGAGTTTCTAAAAATGATTTCGACTAACGCAATGCCCCTCTATATGAATCTGAAAAAAAAAATGTTCCAAGTCTCTTAACTTCCGAGATCCGAAAGGGGGGGGATGGAGGGGGGCAAGGGGGTCAAATTTTCAAAACGGTTTTTACTTCCCCGAGCCTCCTCTATACGAATCCCTAAAAAAAAACACGTAAAGTCTCTTTATTTCCGAGATCCGCCTAAAAGGGGGGAGAAGGGGGGCAAGGGGGGCCACTTTGAAAAATGATTTTTACTTTACCGAGCCTCCTCTATACGAATCCGTAAAAAAAAAAAAATACGGGTCTTTTAGTTTCCGAGATACGATAGGGAGGGGGGGGAAGGGGGGGGAAAAGGGGGGGTTTCGGACTTTTCCCATACTCACCAGAGTTACTTGTTTACGAATCTGTCAAAATATACCCACCTCCCCATCCACCATCTGGGAGAACAATTATGTCAGTGAGTCAGTGAGTCAGTGAGTGGTAGTTTAGCTTTATATAGTATAACTAGTATTTGCGTGGCTGCGCTCGCTGCGCGCAGCTCGCGAGGCGTGGAGAGGGGGAGAGGGGGCGCTTTGAAAAATGATTTCGACTAACGCATTGCACCTCTCAATGAATTTGAAAAAAAAATGTTCCAAGTCTCTTAACTTCCGAGATCCGCCTAAAGGGGGGGTGAAGGGGGGCAAGGGGTTCAAATTTGAAAAACGGATTATACTTCCCCGAGCCTCCTCTATATGAATCTCACGTATGCCACCACCTACCTACACCTACCTACTACCTACCTACACCTACCTACTACCTACCTACACCTACCTACTACCTACCTACTACCTACCTACACCTACCTACACCTACCTACACCTACCTACACCTACCTACCCCTACCTACACCTACCTACACCTACCTACACCTACCTACACCTACCTACACCTACCTACACCTACCTACACCTACCTACACCTACCTACACCTACCTACACCTACCTACACCTACCTACACCTACCTACACCTACCTACACATACCTACTACCTACCACCTACCTACCTACTACCTCCTACTACCACTAAAAGAACATTACCCTAAAGTTTGCTTGTCGTCGCCCCTGAGTTACGCTTCACCCACTCAACCTTCGTTACGCTAAGGAGGTCGCCGGCTCGCTTCGCTCGCCACCTCCCCCCTTCGCTCCACTCGGTCTCGCAGGTTCGCTCCACTCAGGACCTACCTACCACCGGAAAGCTATCATGACTTTATCCCTACGCTACGGGGGTCGCCGGCTCGCTTCGCTCGCCCGCTCCCCCCTTCGCTTTACCGGTACCACCATTTTACTAACCCGAGCCTCCTATCCTATACGAATCTGTAAACAAAACAGAAAAAAAGGGGTGAAGAGAGGGGGGGGGTGAAGGGGGGAGAGGGGGGGAGTTTCTTAAAATGATTTCAACTAACGCAATGCCCCTCTATATGAATCTGAAAAAAAATTCGTTCCAAGTCTCTTAACTTCCGAGATCCGAAAGGGGGGGTGGAGGGGGGCAAGGGGGTCAAATTTTCAAAACGGTTTTTACTTCCCCAAGCCTCCTCTATACGAATCCCTAAAAAAAAACACGTAAATTCTCTTTATTTCCGAGATCCGCCTAAAGGGGGGGAAAAGGGGGGCAAGGGGGGCAACTTTGAAAAATGATTTTTACTTTACCGAGCCTCCTCTATACGAATCCGTAATAAAAAAAAAATACGGGTATTTTAGTTTCCGAGATACGATAGGGAGGGGGGGGAGGGGGGGCAAAAAGGGGGGGTTTCGGACTTTTCCCATAGGATTGAGAGTTCATTGTTTACGAATCTGTCAAAATATACCCACCTCCCCATCCACCATCTGGGAGAACAATTCTGTCAATAGATCAGTCAGTGAGTCAGTGGTAGTTTAGCTTTATATAGTATAACTAGTATTTGCGTGGCTGCGCTCGCTGCGCGCAGCTCGCGAGGCGTGGAGAGGGGGAGAGGGGGCGCTTTGAAAAATGATTTCGACTAACGCATTGCACCTCTCAATGAATTTGAAAAAAAAATGTTCCAAGTCTCTTAACTTCCGAGATCCGCCTAAAGGGGGGGTGAAGGGGGGCAAGGGGTTCAAATTTGAAAAACGGATTATACTTCCCCGAGCCTCCTCTATATGAATCTCACGTATGCCACCACCTACCTACACCTACCTACTACCTACCTACACCTACCTACTCCTACCTACTCCTACCTACACCTACCAACACCTACCTACACCTACCTACACCTACCTACACATACCTACTACCTACCTACACCTACCTACTCAACCTTCGTTACGCTTCACCCACTCAACCTTCGTTACGCTAAGGAGGTCGCCGGCTCGCTTCGCTCGCCACCTCCCCCCTTCGCTCCACTCGGTCTCGCAGGTTCGCTCCACTCAGGACCTACCTACCACCGGAAAGCTATCATGACATTATCCCTACTTCGCTTTGCCGCTGTACCACCACCGGACAGGTTTCAACGCCCCTCAATAGTTTTATGTAAGAAAAAAAAAAAAAAAAAAGTGAAAAAGGGGGGGGGGGGGGTTGAAGGGGGGGTGAGGGGGGGAGTCTCGAAAAATGATTTCGATTAACGCAAAGGCCCCTCTAAATGAATCTGAAAAAAAAATCGTTCCAAGTCTCTTAACTTTCGAGATTCGCCTAAAGGGGGGGAGAAGGGGGGCAAGGGGGGCCACTTTGAAAAATGATTTTTACTTTACCGAGCCTCCTCTATACGAATCCGTAAAAAAAAAAAATTACGGGTCTTTTAGTTTCCGAGATACGATAGGGAGGGGGGAGAAGGGGGGGGAAAAGGGGGGGTTTCGGAATTTTCCCATACTCACCAGAGTTACTTGTTTACGAATCTGTCAAAATATACCCACCTCCCCATCCACCATCTGGGAGAACAATTATGTCAATAGATCAGTCAGTCAGTGAGTGGTAATTTAGCTTTATATAGTATAACTAGTATTTGCGTGGGTGCGCGAGCTGCGCGCAGCTCGCGGGGCGTGAAGAGGGGGAGAGGGGGCGCTTTGAAAAATGATTTCGACTAACGCATTGCACCTCTCAATGAATCTGAAAAAAAAAAATTTTTAATGCAGCTCGCGGTACTACCTACCTACTACCTACCTACACCTACCTACACCTACCTACACCTACCTACACCTACCTACACCTACCTACACCTACCTACACCTACCTACTACCTACCTACACCTACCTACTACCTACCTACACCTACCTACTACCTACCTACACCTACCTACACCTACCTACACATACCTACTACCTACCACCTACCTACCTACTACCTCCTACTACCACTAAAAAAACATTACCCTAAAGTTTGCTTGTCGTCGCCCCTGAGTTACGCTTCACCCACTCAACCTTCGTTACGCTAAGGAGGTCGCCGGAGTTCGCTCCACTCAGGACCTACCTACCACCGGAAAGCTATCATGACATTATCCCTACGCTACGGGGGTCGCCGGCTCGCTTCGCTCGCCCGCTCCCCCCTTCGCTTTGCCGCTGTACCACCACCGGACAGGTTTCAACGCCCCTCAATAGTTTTATGTAAGAAAAAAAAAAAAAAAAAAAAAGTGAAAAAGGGGGGGGGGGGGTTGAAGGGGGGGTGAGGGGGGGAGTCTCGAAAAATGATTTCGATTAACGCAAAAGCCCCTCTCAATGAATCTGAAAAAAAAAATGTTCCAAGTCTCTTAACTTCCGAGATCCGAAAGGGGGGGGTAAAGGGGGGGCAAGGGGGTCAAATTTTCAAAATGGTTTTTACTTCCTCAAGCCTCCTCTATACGAATCCCTAAAAAAAAAACACGTAATTCTCTTTATTTCCGAGATCCGCCTAAAGGGGGGGAGAAGGGGGGCAAGGGGGGGCACTTTGAAAAATGATTTTTACTTTACCGAGCCTCCTCTATACGAATCCGTAATAAAAAAAAAATACCGGTCTCTTAGTTTCCGAGATACGATAGGGAGGGGGGGGGAAGGGGGGGGAAAAGGGGGGGTTTGGGACTTTTCCCATAGGTTTGAGAGTTAGTTGTTTACGAATCTGTCAAAATATACCCACCTCCCCATCCACCATCTGGGAGATCAATTCTGTCAATAGATCAGTCAGTGAGTGGTAATTTAGCTTTATATAGTATAATAACTAGTATTTGCGTGGCTGCGCTCGCTGCGCGCAGCTCGCGGGTCTGCCTACCTACACCTACCCACTACCTACTTACACCTACCTGCTACCTACCTACTACCTACCTACACCTACCTACACCTACCTACACCTACCTACACCTACCTACCTACACCTACCTACTACCTACCTACCTATCACCTACCTACTACCTCCTACTACCACTAAAAAAAACATTACCCTAAAGTTTCCTTGTCGTCACCCCTGAGTTACGCTTCACCCACTCAACCTTTGATACGCTAAGGAGGTCGCCGGCTCGCTTCGCTCGCCACCTCCCCCCTTCGCTCCACTCGGTCTCGCAGGTTCGCTCCACTCAGGACCTACCTACCACCGGAAAGCTATCATGACATTATCCCTACGCTACGGGGGTCGCCGGCTCGCTTCGCTCGCCCGCTCCCCCCTTTGCTTTGCCGCTGTACCACCACCGGACAGGTTTCAACGCCCCTCAATAGTTTTATGTAAGATAAAAAAAAAAAAAAAAAGGTGAAAAAAAGGGGGGGGGGGTTGAAGGGGGGGTGAGGGGGGGAGTCTCGAAAAATGATTTCGATTAACGCAAAGGCCCCTCTAAATGAATCTGAAAAAAAAAATCGTTCCAAGTCTCTTAACTTTCGAGATTTGCCTAAAGGGGGGGAGAAGGGGGGCAAGGGGGGCCACTTAAAAGATGATTTTTACTTTACCGAGCCTCCTCTATACGAATCCCTAAAAAAAAACACTTCAAGTCTCTTTGTTTCCGAGATACGATAGGGAGGTGGGAGAAGGGGGGGGAAAAGGGGGGGTTTCGGACTTTTCCCATAGGATTGAGAGTTCATTGTTTACGAATCTGTCAAAATATACCCACCTCCCCATCCACCATCTGGGAGAACAATTCTGTCAGTCAGTCAGTGAGTCAGTGGTAGTTTAGCTTTATATAGTATAATAACTAGTATTTGCGTGGCTGCGCTCGCTGCGCGCAGCTCGCGGGTCTGCTTACCTACACCTGCCTTCTACCTACCTACACCTACCTACACCTACCTACACCTACCTACACCTACCTACACCTACCTACACCTACCTACACCTACCTACACCTACCTACACCTACCTACACCTACCTACACCTACCTACACCTACCTACACCTACCTACACCTACCTACACCTACCTACACCTACCTACACCTACCTACACCTACCTACACCTACCTACACCTACCTACACCTACCTACACCTACCTACACCTACCTACACCTACCTACTACCTACCTACACCTACCTACTCAACCTTCGTTACGCTTCACTCACTCAACCTTCGTTACGCTAAGGAGGTCGCCGGCTCGCTTCGCTCGCCACCTCCCCCCTTCGCTCCACTCAGGACCTACCTACCACCGGAAAGCTATCATGACATTATCCCTACGCTACGGGGGTCGCCGGCTCGCTTCGCTCGCCCGCTCCCCCCTTCGCTTTGCCGCTGTACCACCATTTTACTTCCCCGAGCCTCCTATCCTATACGAATCTGTAAACAAAACAGAAAAAAAGGGGTGAAGAGGGGGGGGGGTGAAGGGGGGGAGAGGGGGGGAGTTTCTAAAAATGATTTCGACTAACGCAATGCCCCTCTATATGAATCTGAAAAAAAATTCGTTCAAAGTCTCTTAACTTCCGAGATCCGAAAGGGGGGGGGTGGAGGGGGGCAAGGGGGTCAAATTTTAAAAATGATTTTTACTTCCCCGAGCCTCCTCTATACGAATCGATAAAAAAAAACACGTAAAATCTCTTTATTTCCGAGATTCGCCTAAAGGGGGGGAGAAGGGGGGCAAGGGGGGCCACTTTGAAAAATGATTTTTACTTTACCGAACCTCCTCTATACGAATCCGTAAAAAAAAAAAAATACGGGTCTCTTAGTTTCCGAGATACGACAGGGAGGGGGGGAGGGGGGGCAAAAAGGGGGGGTTTCGGACTTTTCCCATACTCACCAGAGTTAGTTGTTTACGAATCTGTCAAAATATACCCACCTCCCCATCCACCATCTGGGAGAACAATTCTGTCAGTCAGTGAGTCAGTGAGTGAGTGGTAGTTTAGCTTTATATAGTATAACTAGTATTTGCGTGGGTGCGCGAGCTGCGCGCAGCTCGCGAGGCGTCAAGAGGGGGAGAGGGGTAGCTTTCAAAAATGATTTCGACTAACGCATTGCCCCTTTCAATGAAGCTTAAAAAAATGTTCCAAGTCTCTTAACTTTCGAGATCCGCCTAAAGGGGGGGACCTACCTACTACTACCTACCTACACCTACCTACCTACCTACACCTACTTACACCTACCTACACCTACCTACACCTACCTACACCTACCTACACCTACCTACACCTACCTACACCTACCTACACCTACCTACACCTACCTATCACCTACCTACCACCTACCTACTACCTCCTACTACCACTAAAAGAACATTACCCTAAAGTTTGCTTGTCGTCGCCCCTGAGTTACGCTTCACCCACTCAACCTTCGTTACGCTAAGGAGGTCGCCGGCTCGCTTCGCTCGCCACCTCCCCCCTTCGCTCCACTCGGTCTCGCAGGTTCGCTCCACTCAGGACCTAACTACCACCGGAAAGCTATTATGACATTATCCCTACGCTACGGGGGTCGCCGGCTCGCTTCGCTCGCCCGCTCCCCCCTTCGCTTTGCCGCTGTACCACCACCGGACAGGTAACGACGCCTACTATAATATTTGTTCAAACACCTAATGGCTATCTCTAACCGTTATGAAGTTACAGCCCTTTTAATTTTAGGGGAGGTTGGGGAGGGGAGGGGAGGGTATACAAATTTCAACGCCCCTCAATAGTTTTATGTAAGAAAAAAAAAAAAAGTTGAAAAAAGGGGGGGGGGGGGTTGAAGGGGGGGTGAGGGGGGGAGTCTCGAAAAATGATTTCGATTAACGCAAAGGCCCCTCTAAATGAATCTGAAAAAAAAAATCGTTTCAAGTCTCTTAACTTTCGAGATCCGAAAGGGGGGGGGGTGGAGGGGGGCAAGGGGGTCAAATTTTCAAAATGGTTTTTACTTCCCCAAGCCTCCTCTATACGAATCCCAAAAAAAAAAACACGTAAATTCTCTTTATTTCCGAGATCCGCCTAAAGGGGGGGAGAAGGGGGGCAAGGGGGGCAACTTTGAAAAATGATTTTTACTTTACCGAGCCTCCTCTATACGAATCCGTAAAAAAAAAAAAATACGCGTCTCCTCGTTTCCGAGATACGATAAGGAGGGGGGGGAGGGGGGGCAAAAAGGGGGGGTTTCGGACTTTTCCCATACTCACCAGAGTTACTTGTTTACGAATCTGTCAAAATATACCCACCTCCCCATCCACCATCTGGGAGAACAATTCTGTCAATAGATCAGTCAGTCAGTGAGTGGTAATTAAGCTTTATATAGTATAACTAGTATTTGCGTGGGTGCGCGAGCTGCGCGCAGCTCGCGGGTCTGCTTACCTACACCTGCCTACTACCTACCTACACCTACCTACTACCTACCTACACCTACCTACTACCTACCTACACCTACCTACTACCTACCTACACCTACCTACTACCAACCTACACCTACCTACACCTACCTACACCTACCTACACCTACCTACACCTACCTACACCTACCTACACCTACCTACACCTACCTACACCTACCTACACCTACCTACACCTACCTACACCTACCTACACCTACCTACTCAACCTTCGTTACGCTTCACCCACTCAACCTTCGTTACGCTAAGGAGGTCGCCGGCTCGCTTCGCTCGCCACCTCCCCCCTTCGCTCCACTCGGTCTCGCAGGTTCGCTCCACTCAGGACCTACCTACCACCGGAAAGCTATCATGACATTATCCCTACGCTCGCCCCTATTATCGCTACGCTACGGTCGCCGGCTCGCTTCGCTCGCCCGCTCCCCCCTTCGCTTTACCGGTACCACCATTTTACTTCCCCGAGCCTCCTATCCTATACGAATCTGTAAACAAAAGAGAAAAAAAGGGGTGAAGAGAGGGGGGGGGTGAAGGGGGGAGAGGGGGGGAGTTTCTAAAAATGATTTCGACTAACGCAATGCCCCTCTCAATGAATCTGAAAAAAAAAATGTTCCAAGTCTCTTAACTTCCGAGATCCGAAAGGGGGGGGATGGAGGGGGGCAAGGGGGTCAAATTTTCAAAATGGTTTTTACTTCCTCAAGCCTCCTCTATACGAATCCCTAAAAAAAAAACACGTAATTCTCTTTATTTCCGAGATCCGCCTAAAGGGGGGGAGAAGGGGGGCAAGGGGGGCCACTTTGAAAAATGATTTTTACTTTACCGAGCCTCCTCTATACGAATCCGTAATAAAAAAAAAATACGGGTCTCTTAGTTTCCGAGATACGATAGGGAGGGGGGGGAGGGGGGGCAAAAAGGGGGGGTTTGGGACTTTTCCCATACTCACCAGAGTTACTTGTTTACGAATCTGTCAAAATATACCCACCTCCCCATCCACCATCTGGGAGAACAATTCTGTCAATAGATCAGTCAGTCAGTGAGTGGTAGTTTAGCTTTATATAGTATAAATCGTGAAATCTATTGATTTACGCTGTGTAGTAGTGAGTGTGAACCAAGTTTAATAATAAAAAACAAAGAAAACAACGAACAAAAGTGATTTAGAACATTATTGGTAATAAGTGCAAATCACGGAGAATAAAGTGACACATCAGCTGGTTCCGCAAGTGCACGGGAACGTCGCGGTTGTGCGCACTGCGTACGAGTGATAACGGCGTGCGCCGAAAGTCAGTGACGTATCGCTGTCTAATTACTGCGAGCGCCCGGTGTGTTTACGAAGAGCGCGACGTTTATGACAGTTACAATAACAAATTGCTTGCATACATACTTGCTGATATTCTTCTCCATACTTGAGTGACCGCTTTGCTTACATCATGTTCCATTGTCATCACTGCCAGGTCGAAGCCAGGGATGGTGTGGAGTGTTCACTTTGTCACAAAAAATTTGATTTCCCTTGTGCCGGAATCACCGAGGCGGGGTATCGCAAACTTGGGGACAGGAAGGCAACTTGGAAGTGCAGTACTTGTAAAGCTAGGTTAGCGAGTCCTTCTAACCCACCCTCTGGGAAGGCTACACCAGGTGATTTGCAAAACATCCATCAGGAGCTACGCAAGCTCACGGAACAGTTAGCCTCGTTACCTCTTTTAATTGAAAAAGTTAAGACAATTCAAGCGGATATTTCAGACCTCAAGAGTGTGAAGGATGAGATTGCTGGAGTTCAAAAATCTCTGGATTACGTCCATGGTACCGTTGATGAGCTCTCGGTCAAGTTGGTAGACGTTGACAAGCAGATCGAGTCCCTACAAAAAACTCAAGAGGACGTCTCACGATTCGAAATGCGGTTGGGGCGGTTGGAGTTGAGCATGCGAGAGAGTGAGCAGAGATCGCGGCTCAATAATATAGAAATCAAGGGAGTCCCGGTCTCGCAGTCGGAGAACCTCTTGGCTATCGTTGTTAAGATTGGCACCATAATCAAGTGCGAAGTCTCGAAGGAACAAATAAATTATGTTGCCCGAGTTCCCCAACGTAATAATAAGGATGCTAAAAACATTATTATATCCATGCACAATAGATACTTGAGGGACGATTTCATAGCGGCGGCGAAGAAACACAAATCACTAACAGTTTCTGACCTAGGTATTAATGGGGTTGGCAAGGTTTTTGTTAATGATCATCTGACATATGAAAATAAACAGCTGCTTAACAGGGTAAAGATCTTGTGCAAGGAGAAGGATTTTTCTTTTGTATGGGTAAAGGGTTGCAAAATCCTGGTGAAAAAGAATTCTACTTCGCCCACTTGTGCAATTATGTCAGAACTCGATTTGAAAAAAATAAGTTAATGTTTCTAATAATGTCATACTTTCATAATTTTGTATTAGTCTGTAGGTCAAGCTTGAGAGACACTGGTGTTTATGTCTCGATCACCTCACTGGTGGTTTTGGTGGGCTTTGCTTTTGTTGCGTCGGGTTTGTTTACGTTCGCTATTCGTATACTTTTCTTTGCCGATCGTTTGTATTGTGTGCCTTATCCCTTTCAACTTAAAGTCACTTTTCGCTCATTCTGTACATCGATTTTTATTTTTAAATTATTATTATACCTTACAATAAAAAATAGTTTGAACTTCACTGATTTTTGCAACGTTTATTTAATGAATCACTATAATCTTCACTTGTTCACTATCACACTGCCGACTCAAAGAGGGGTATTTAGTTTAATTTTAATAGTGGGTAGTGACTTCTCCGTAACATTCCACACTGGTTTTTACCAAATCATAACACCGCACTTTGTTTACTTTATACTTATTCCAGTTCTGCCGCACGTTAGGTATTTATCTTACGCTTATTCTGTGCTATTCTCAATATTAATTATTTTCTCTTTTAAACATGCCAATTAATATTTATCACCAAAATGTACGTGGCTTGCGGACTAAAACATCAAGTTTCTTTAGGAATTTATGCTCAAATAACTATGATGTTATATGTCTAACAGAGACATGGCTAAAAGAGGGCTTTAATAATAGTGAATTATTCGATGACCGTTATATTGTTTGGAGACGTGACAGAGATTACTTTGACAGAAATCAGACACTCGGTGGTGGCGTTCTGATTGCCGTACGACGTCAGCTCATTGCGGAGGAGCGCTCCGACTGGCGGTCGTCCGCGGAGGATTTATGGGTTACTTTAACTCTGAAGCGTTCCAGACCCGTGGCGTCATATAAATTGCATATTTGTACAATTTATCTTTGCAAACAAAACAGAGGTTACTCGTTGACTACACAGCTTACATATTTTTATACTAAGTTAAATGACATTATAATGAATAATTTGACGGACACTTTTATTATCTTGGGAGATTTTAATTTGCCAAACTTAAAATGGCAACTTTCTGATGACGGATACTCGTTTTACCCGGGCAATATACAAGGTTCTATTCAAACGGATTTTTTTGACATTATGAATACATTTGATCTGGTTCAGTATAACGGTCATAGGAATCTTAATGAACGGGTGTTGGACCTTGTCTTTTGTAACAACCACCTTACTATTGATAAATGCTCTGACCCTTTGGTTCCTGAAGACCCTCACCATACAGCTCTTAGTATTTTTGTAGATTTTGTTGAGTATCATGCCCTCCCATCACAGCAAAGGAAAAAGTTTATCTATCAATCGGCTGATTTTCCTTCTATAATGAAAGAACTTGAGGAGTTTGACTGGCGCACTGATCTCGCCAAAGGATCAGTGGAGGATGCCCTGTCATTGTTGTACGTCAGACTAAATAAAGTTTGTGAAACATTTATACCATCTAAAATCGTTAAATCTAAGTCCAATTACCCCCCTTGGTATAAAACCCCGCTAATCAAAATTCTTAAAGAAAAATTTAAATATCACTCCAAGTTTAAGAAATATGGAAATTTATCTGACCATGACTCATTTTTAATCTTACGAAATCGTGCTAAATCATTGGAAAAGGAAATGTACGACGATTACATTGAGGCAATAGAAAATAGTATTAAAAAATCACCTAAAGCTTTTTGGTCTTTCGTTAAAAGCAAGCAAAAGTCTTCATGTACTTTTCCATCCGTTATGAAGTATGGCGATAGGTCGTCGGGACAGGGTGACGAAATATGCGACATGTTTAGCGAAGTTTTTAAGTTTAATTTTCTCCAGAACACTATCCCCGACGTAACTCAGTTGGATGGTGACGTGCACTATTCTTATCAAACATCTACCTCTGATATTGGCTCCGTCGAAGTTTGCGAAACTGAAGTACTTAAGCTACTGAGGGCCATTGACGTAAATAAGTCAGCAGGGCCTGACGGTATTCCTGCTATTCTTATAATTAGGTGCGCGCAGAGCTTAACATTACCGCTTACCCTAATATTTCGTCGTTCTCTTAGTGAGGGGGTAGTGCCGCATGTTTGGAAAACAGCTTTTATCACACCCGTTCATAAAAAAGGCGCTAAGGACAATGTTGAAAACTACAGGCCAATATCTAAGCTCTGTTTGTTTGCTAAGGTTTTAGAAAAAATAGTTTACGCTTCAGTTCATAGTGCTATTAAACAGTCGCTTAATGACTATCAACATGGCTTTCTAAAAAACAGGTCTATTGTATCCAATTTGTTAATCTGTTCCGACTATTTGTCCTCCGCCATGTCTGAACCCGCTCAAGTGGATGTTGTATATACTGACTACAGCAAGGCATTTGACCGTATTGACCACGGTGTCCTTTTACGTAAGCTGCTTGCAGTGGGTATCAGAGGTGATTTATTCAGATGGTTTAAGTCTTATATTGAGAATCGCTGTCAGACCGTTGTACTGAATGGATACAGTTCTGTTACTGTTAAAATACCCTCGGGAATACCACAAGGATCCCTTCTGGGTCCTTTGCTTTTTATTATTTTTATAAATGACATTGGTTCGTGCTTTACCCGTTCCAAAATAATCCTTTACGCTGACGATATGAAAATTTTATGCCCTATATCAGAACTTTCCGACTGTTGTAGTTTACAGCAGGATTTAGACAGCCTTCAAAATTATTGTCTCCTTAACAAGCTCGAACTTAATGTTTCAAAGTGTTTTGTTAGTACTTACACACGCAAGCCACATGCAATCTCGTTTCAGTATAAATTTCATAACACAAATATAAACAGAATAAGCGTTATTAGGGACCTGGGTGTCACATTTGACTCTAAGCTTCTCTTTGACGCACACGTTGAGAACATTGTTAGCAAAGCTTCTAAAGCACTTGGATTTATATTAAGGTTATCAGCTGATTTTAAAAACGTAAAAACATATAAAATCCTTTATTGTGCTTTTGTCCGTAGCCATTTGGAGTACGCCTCACAAGTGTGGAACCCTAGTTACAATATTTACATAGACAGAATTGAGGGTATTCAGAAGCGGTTTTTACGTTTCTTGCAGTTTAAAACCAGATATTATACTCCCAATTATGTAACTCGATGCAAGAGGTTCCACATTTTACCACTGCATGAGCGTAGACGCATTGCTGATTTGGTGTTCTTATTTAAGATTGCAAATGGTACCATCGATTGCCCAGAGCTGTTGAGTAGTATGGGATTGGTTACGCATTGCAAAATGTTTCGCAAGCCTAGTTTGTTGCATGTCCCTCACTCCAAGTCCGCGTACAGGCAAAATTCATTCCTGATCCGTGCCAGCAGAAGTTTCAACAAACTCAATAGTGAACTTGGTTTGGACATATTCAACACCAGTGTGTCTCGGCTTAAAAATGTGCTGGTGAAAACATTTTTTGCACAAAAGTAATTGTTGTTAAGTACCCTATTATAATTTTAGTTATTAGTTAATATTCTCCAATCTTGTTACTTTGTTTTTTTTATTGTTACCTTTTTTTTGGTGTTACCTTTCTTTTGTTGT
Organism: Diarsia mendica; assembly: GCA_949316265.1. Classification (NCBI taxonomy): domain Eukaryota; kingdom Metazoa; phylum Arthropoda; class Insecta; order Lepidoptera; family Noctuidae; genus Diarsia; species Diarsia mendica. The sequence goes on along the minus strand of OX438910.1, from coordinate 10,851,778 downwards.
TTTTTTGTTTTTTTTTTGTTTTCGTGTTTACCAGTGGAAACATGTAATTGGCCTTCAAATGTTTATTGTTTAATTGTATTGTTCTGTATTAGCTGTAAGTTTCCCAAATAGAATAAAATAAAATAAATAAAATAAAATAAAATAACTAGTATTTGCGTGGGTGCGCGAGCTGCGCGCAGCTCGCGAGGCGTGGAGAGGGGGAGAGGGGGCGCTTTGAAAAATGATTTCGACTAACGCATTGCACCTCTCAATGAATTTGAAAAAAAAATGTTCCAAGTCTCTTAACTTCCGAGATCCGAAAGGGGGGGGTGAAGGGGGGCAAGGGGGTCAAATTTGAAAAACGGTTTTTATTTCCCCGTGCCTCCTCTATACGAATCCCCAAAAAAAAATACGTAAAGTCTCTTTATTTCCGAGATCCGCCTAAAGGGGGGGAGAAGGGGGGCAAGGGGGGCCACTTTGAAAAATGATTTTTACTTTACCGAGCCTCCTCTATACGAATCCCTAAAAAAAAACACTTCAAGTCTCTTTGTTTCCGAGATACGATAGGGAGGGGGGAGAAGGGGGGGGAAAAGGGGGGGTTTCGGACTTTTCCCATACTCACGAGAGTGACTTGTTTACGAATCTGTCAAAATATACCCACCTCCCCATCCACCATCTGGGAGAACAATTCTGTCAGTCAGTCAGTGAGTGAGTGGTAGTTTAGCTTTATATAGTATAACTAGTGTTTGCGTGGCTGCGCGAGCTGCGCGCAGCTCGCGGGGCGTGAAGAGGGGGAGAGGGGAAGCTTTGAAAAATAATTTCGACTAACGCATTGCCCCTTTCAATGAATCTGAAAAAAAAATGTTCCAAGTCTCTTAACTTCCGAGATCCGCCTAAAGGGGGGATGAAGGTGGGCAAGGGGTTCAAAATTGAAGAACGGATTTTACTTCCCCGAGCCTCCTCTATATGAATCTCACGTATGCCACCACCTACCTACACCTACCTACCACCTACCTACACCTACCTTCACCTACCTACTACCTACCTACCACCTACCTACCACCTACCTAGACCTACCTACTACCTCCCTACTACCACTAAAAAAACATTAACCTAAAGTTTGCTTGTCGTCGCCCCTGAGTTACGCTTCACCCACTCAACCTTCGTTACGCTAAGGAGGTCGCCGGCTCGCTTCGCTCGCCACCTCCCCCCTTCGCTCCACTCGGTCTCGCAGGTTCGCTCAACTCAGGACCTACCTACCACCGGAAAGCTATCATGACATTATCCCAACGCTACGGGGGTCGCCGGCTCGCTTCGCTCGCCCGCTCCCCCCTTTGCTTTACCGCTGTACCACCACCGCACAGGTTTCGACGCCTACTATAATATTTGTTCAAACACCTAATGGCTATCTCTAACCGTTATGAAGTTACAGCCCTTTTAATTTTAGGGGAGGTTGGGGAGGGGAGGGGAGGGGAGGGTATACAAATTTCAACGCCCCTCAATAGTTTTAAGTAAGAAAAAAAAAAAAAAAAAGTGAAAAGGGGGGGGGGTTGAAGGGGGGGTGAGGGGGGAGTCTCGAAAAATGATTTCGATTAACGCAAAGGCCCCTCTAAATGAATCTGAAAAAAAAATCGTTCCAAGTCTCTTAACTTTCGAGATTCGCCTAAAGGGGGGGAGAAGGGGGGCAAGGGGGGCCACTTTGAAAAATGATTTTTACTTTACCGAGCCTCCTCTATACGAATCCGTAAAAAAAAAAAAATACGGGTCTTTTAGTTTCCGAGATACGATAGGGAGGGGTGAGAAGGGGGGGGAAAAGGGGGGGTTTCGGACTTTTCCCATACTCACCAGAGTTACTTGTTTACGAATCTGTCAAAATATACCCACCTCCCCATTCACCATCTGGGAGAACAATTATGTCAGTCAGTCAGTGAGTGAGTGAGTGGTAATTAAGCTTTATATAGTATAATATCTCTATAATCTAGATATAATAATATAAATAAAGACGTTTTATTTTATTCCATTTTAGATAATGTCCTAAAATCTTCTAATGTAGCCATTGTAGAGTAATTTCCAAAAAACGCATTACGGGTTTGTGCGTTCACTAACGATTCCCCAAATTAGTTAACAAAAATAAAGCAAATATTGAACAAAATTAGTACAATGAAATGGTTATCAGTCATTATGAATGATTCGCTACAAACATACTATACACGCACGCACACAGCTGCGCGCTGCGCCGCGAAAAGTCAGATAGGGATAGCAATGTTTTGTTCGATTTTTATGCTCGCCTCGAATTGCAATTGCGAGCTTGTTACACCGGATTCTTAAAATGATCTTCCAACAAAAATATCTGTATTACTGATGAACGTACGTTGGTAAAATTTATAACAATAACTTATCATATTTAAATACAAAATTTGGTTGTTTTTAATTTTTGATTATTTAATAAATTATTATTTTATAATTAATCATTATATGGTTTGTAAGAAGTTCGAGCGTTGCGTCATCGCGCTCTCTTTCTTACGTATGCAATCCGACAGTGAGCGCTTAGGCGCGGTGCTAGACGGACGTATGTCACTTTGCGCCCCACTGACAGCTATCCGTTCATCTATAAATTATTATTGACCGCGTCACAATGTTAGTCCAGGATCCACGGTACATTTTTTCACTTGATTACTATCAAGCTAATTTTCCGTGAGCCAACATTACCCTATACGAAAACTCTCGATTGTGGTAGGTAATAGGGGCAGCAGGGATAAAATATATATTGATTATATATTATTATAAATATTTATTTGATGATTTTCAAAAATCTATTACTAACTATTTTATTTTTATCTGATGATCATTATCTAAATCCAACATGTATTGATAACGAGCTCATCAAAAATTACTACAAACCAGCTGTTTTTTAGGGGTCCGTAGCCGAATGGCAAAAAACGGAACCCTTATATATTCGTCATGTTTGTCCGTCTGTCCACCCGTATGTCACAGGCACTTCATTCGGAAACTATTGAGACTACACAGTTGAAACTCTACAAGTATTCTGTGAACCGCTTTACGATTTTTATACAAAAATAAAAAAAAGGATTTAGGGGGTCGCCCCATACATGGAACTGAAACTATATTTTTTTTTTCATCAAACCTATACCTACGTGTGGGGTGTCTATAGACATTAGACAGGTCTTTAAAAATGACATTGAGGTTCCACAAACAATTTTTTCTCAAAGCCAATCGTTTGGAAGACAGACACTTCCAAATTTGTAAAATGGCGACCGGCCTCGCGGTCGCTTGCCTTCGGTATTGCCAACAATGACCAGCTTTTCAAGGCTGCTATCTCCTCTTTGCATTATGTGGCCGAAATAAGACAAAATACGCTGTAGGCAAACTGTTGACAATCGAGTCTTGATATCGAGTTGGTAAAGGATAGACACATTTGTGCGTTTGGCCGTCCATGGAATTCGGAGAATCCGCCTAAAACACCACATTTCGAATGCGTCTATCCTCTGTCTTACTCTTGTTTGGATTGTCCATATCTTAACTTGTGGGGAAAAATGCTCCTTCCGAGAAGCCTGTGCCTGAAAAGGAACCGATCCAGGCTGATGATGGTTTCGTGACGGTGTTGAGGAGGAAGCGCCGTCAGCGAACCATCAAGAACCGCTGCGGCACGGCTCCATCGGAGCCCAATGTGCATATTCGTGCCGCAAAGCCGAACACTCCTTTGTACCTCTCCCGTCTACATTACACCACTACGACGGAGGACATCGTGGAGTACGTGCGCCAGAAGGATCAAGTACGTGGCGAGAGTGCAGCTGCTCGAGTCGCGCCGCAACGTCAACTTTAAGGCGTTTGTGGTGCGAGTACCGACATGCTACCTGCACCTCGTCTTGGAAGAGGACTTTTGGCCGCAGGGGGTGGTGTTTCGACGCTTCCGCGGGCAAGTGCCACATGATCGCACAGTGACGTAGTGCAACTGTAGTGATACTAATATAGTTTTAAGGTTTTGTTTACTAACACAAGCTGTCAATTATATCGTATGTATGTTAGTCTGTAAGGTATTTATCTATGGGCCAAAGTAGCCTGAAAATAAATAAATATTATTATTATTATTATTAACTCTATGGAGGAAAATCAGGAAAACTAGTGCTCTGACCAAACGGGCCTTCGTTTTAAAACTTATACCACGTTTTTCCCAGATGTTCCGGGGGCGTAATATAGCATCTTTAGCCATGGCTATCCGCCGTTTTATTTCTGTGACGCAGCTACCTTCATTACTTATATTGGAGCCCAGTTAATCGAAGCTGTCCACAGTATAGATGCCTTAGATGTTATAGGCGCCCGATAGGTTTCCCGCACGATCTACCACCATAAGCTTGGTTTTCTGCCTATTTATTGCAAACCCTACTTTGCCACATTCCACTTCCAATCTGTGCCGTATCTCTTTCATGTTGCCAAATGTTGTAGCAAGGAGAACGGTGTCATCAGTGTACCTCAGATTGGAAATCCACTTTCCACCAACAGTAAACCCCTTGTCCCAGCCCTAAAGAGTCTTGAATGATATTACTCTTCGTACATATTGAAGAGCAGAGGTGAGAGGATGCATCCCTGCCTAACGCATTTGAACAGTCGGTGTCTATTTTGACGAAAGAGCGGTTGTTGATGTGTAGGTAGAGGCATCGGACTATGTCAATAAGATGTTGAGGCGTTCCCATGTCTTTAAGAACCCCCCACAGCTTGCCCCACTCCACGCAATCAAATGCTTTGGTATAATCTATGAAACATATCAATACAGGGCTGTTAAATTCCCGACTTTTCTCTATAATTTGGCGAACGTTCAGGATTTGTTCCCGCGTGTCTTTGCCTTTAACAAAACCTGCTTGCTCTTCTGGAATTTGTGGCTCCAGAAAGTGTATTAGCCTGTTGTTTATGATGTACAGGAGTATTGATGGTGCGTGGAGTAAGTTCCAAACACTTAATATAATTTTTAGAATCTTGTAGGCAACTTGTAAAGAGTGGGTTTAATAGAAAATATCCAATCCCCAAAACCCAGTTAGTAAGTAATCATTTTTAATGACTTCGTTATCGATACATATTGGAAGGAAGGAAGGGGACTCTTTGATCAAACCATACATTTTGTAGGACAAATATTTTTTCAAATAATTTAGATAATTATCATCAGATTTAACAAAAAAAACCCAGCTGATGATTCTCAAAAGTGTTTGTACTTAACACTTTTGAGAATCATCAAACCAACATATTTTATCCCTGCTACCCCTATTACTTACCACAATCGAGAATTCGAGAGTTTCGTGCAGGAAATTGTTGGGCGTCTCGCCGTCTCATCAAAATTAGCTTGATAGTAATCAAGTGCAAAAATGGACCGCGGATCCTGGACTATTTGTTTCTTACTTGGTAGTATGGCGCTAGGGTATCGGAAAAAATGTGGGCGTGTCCAAAAATACTGAAACATCAGAAGTCAATAGCTATTGTCATCGTCTTAACCCTTTGTGTCAAGGCCGCGGTATCTTTTTGGAACAACACGCATCCTTGACACAAACGTCCGCCACGTGTTTCGCTCTCAAAATCTCGAAGCTTTAAGCCGTGACGTGTCAAACAAGTCGTTAATGAGGGTCGGTACAGCCATTGGCTTAAAATCTTTGCTGGATTTGGTTTGTGAATTAGGACTGCACCTAATTGTGGGGTAGGGATCAATCTTGTGCTGTCAGGGTGTGGCTGGGATTGGTTCAACGATTTATATTTAGTACCGTACCGTGAAGTCTAGCAATGGTAGTAAAAATGTTTTTAACCAAGTTTAAGTTCAAGGCCATTTAAATAATTTCAAGTAGGTATGCAGTATAATGGGTGATCATGCCACACATTGTCTGTATAAATAAAAAGAGAAGTCCTGACTGACTGACTGACTCATCAACGCCCAGCCCATACCCTTGGACCTAGAAAGTTGAAATTTTGCAGAGGTTCCCTTTATAATGTAGACAAGGAATAAGGGAGGATTTTTCGAAATTCACTAGGGGACGAAAGTTTATATGGAAAATCTTCAATTTCACGCGGGCGAAGCCGCAGGCAAAAGCTAGTAATACAATATAGCGATAGAAATATCACTACAGTTTAGTAGCTTTAAGGTTAGATCTTTCTCGGTTTCAGTTATCATAAAATATTCAAGCTAAATCTCTAAAATGTCTGACCAAAGTACGCTTATCACTCGAGAGCTACTAGAATCTTTTATATTTTTTTTTTTGTTTTTGAAAATAATAATGAGTTCATGCAAGCACATCTAGCATATAATTTTTTTATTATAGCAAAATAAATATTACCATATTTAACCTTATCCCTTTCAGGGCACAACTTGATATCGTATCAAATCCCAGGTGTATATCAAAGATAACATGCTCAAAGTTTATAACATACTTGTAACCGTAAGGGATAATATCGTATGTATCCGTTTGATCCCCTATAAATTGGGTCTCTCTTGCTTGGACGCCTGCATTAATTGGTTCTCTTTTTATTTCGGACGTATTCTTATACTTGTACGTATGCCAAGGAGTATTGATTTAATGTCGTCAACGTACCATTACGAATAGTATTAATTAATAGATCTATGACATTATTTCTTATTTAATTTAACCTATTTTTATTTCATTTTTATTTTGGATTTCGGAAATTGACATTTTAGTTGACATTTAAAAGACTTTACTACTTTATACTTTATTTTAATTTTTATATTGCATTTTGTTTGATGTTAATTTTACTATTGTGAGTGTGTATTTGTCTGTATGTGTCCTGTATGATTTTATCATGCACAATATGATGAGATGCACATGAAAAATGACGTTTGTTTTATGAGAGCCCCACTTTTTTTTTTTGGTGTGTTGAAAATCATCGAATAACCCCCCCCCCCCCCCCCCGCTCTTGGGCAGAGCGAAGGGGAGTGTCAGACTTCTACTGACTAAAAACCAAACCCATGTTCCTTCTTCGCCCTTGTGTCGGAGACGCGTTATCCTTTCGATAATCCACAGCCCCGACGGGCATGAGAGCCCCCCTTAAATATTTATTTTATTTTGTTGTTATAGCGGTAACAGAAATACATATGTGTAAACAACTGTCTAGCTATCGCGTGGGTCCTTTCTACTCCATAGAGATCTACGCTTTGGAATGGGCAATTACTGTACTGACACAAGTTACCTTGACTGTGACTGTAGCTTCGTTTTTTTTTTGTCTTTTTGACGTTCAAAAGTGCCTGTAATGGTCAAATTAAAATAAATGCTTTGAGTTTGATCCTCACCATGTTTTCCTCAGCTTATTATCTTAGCCTTTAGTATTTCACATCAAAATACGACAACACCAAGCGTACCAAACTAAATAATCCTTCAACATCTTGAAAGCGCTTCAATTGCTTCACCCGCTTTAGTACAAGTGTATCCTGTCATAAATTATGTCATTTAACGCCGCAACATACCGCGGCGCCACCGTCGACACACGATGTTTACCAGCAATTAAATATCAATTTTGTAAACATTAATCATCGTATGAATTGTTATAAATGTGGCGATGTTCGGAAGCTGTAAACACTTTGACGTGACATAGGGGCTTGTGGTCGGGCCAACTTCGAGACAGTTCGTAGGTGTTCGTGTGGGCTTCGATGAATTGGTTTTGTGTGTGGTTATATCGATATGGTGCGGTTATTAGGTAATTACCCCTTTGGCATTAGCATAGCATAATCAGTCAATAATGATGGCCTATTATGATTAATTGTCCACGCAGTTGGGGCAGTGACTGAGCAATTGGCTGCCACACTGCGTGTCGTGGTTTCGATTCCTCAACGGAACAGGTGGTGGTTCCAGGTCTGATCGTATGTGTATGAGTTGAAATGTTTGTAAACACTCACAATAAAGGAGAAGTTCTAGTCCCGTCGGGGCTGCGGCTTGTTCAAAAGAGATACCGTGGCCTCGACACAAAGGGCTAAGAAGGAACATGGGTGGTTTTTAGTCAGTAGAAGTCTGACACTGCCTACCACTCTGCCCAGAGCAGGAGGAGTCATGTGATGATTTCACACTCTCCAATAAAAAATGAGAAGTTTTAGTCAGGAGTAAAGGTAAAGAACCACTGCTGCAATCACCTTTTGTGTGCAGGAATGGCCCAAATTCCATAACGCTCGGATCCAAGCTAGACGGTCTGCTCACCACTGAGTCACAATATCTACCCGTTAAGAGGTCTTGTTCTAAGTACTGATGTTGATTGATGGCACTTCCTAATGTTTCGCTTTACGTTACACAATTATCGCCTCTATTAATATGCACACATCAAATTACTATCGCTTGGCGACGAGCTTCCCGCTAAAGCGATATGCGTGTTGTGAGAGCGACTGCGGAGAAAAAAGACTTTCCTTGAGGACACTACTCTTTGTTACTACCGTCGACACTAAGGAAAGAAAATATGACCAAATTAAAAAAAAAAAAAAATTAAAAAATAATTGAATCGGGTTAGTTTTTAACCGACTTCCAAAAAAAGAAGGAGGTTCTCAATTCGGATGTTTATATTTTATCGAGGAAAAAAAGGGCTTTTCATCAAAATTTTCGGTCTAACCTACAATTGCACTATCGTACTCTACGATGGCATGCAGCGCAAAGACAATGATTTCTTCAAATACCAACATCACAGGCCCTGTTCCCTCATAACCACTCAGTGAACGTGGCAAAGAGTCTTTGGTGAACTGGATCCACGGGATCCGTCGAACAAGACAAGTAACATTTTGACTTTGGTAACAGGTTGACGCGGGTCCAGTTGAAAGTGGGTCGAGTTTACCATAGACTCTCCACGGCCTCGTGCACATCCAGCAAAGGTCGGTTTGGCACTCAATCGTTTCCGTCACATGCCTTATAAGTGAGCTGTTGTCAACTCACAGCAATTCTCGACTCTGGACTGCTGAAAGAACCGTAACACACTGCCCAACTTCCGTTCAACTTTCGTCGGAACCTACTTTTAGATAATTTATTTTAAATACTCTCACCTGAGAACGCTACTAATAAATAAACTCTAAAGAAGAGACAATGATAAACAAATGAATTAAATAATCGAAATGAAATAAAAAAATATATTAAATTACCTCTCTAACAAAACCGATTCAATAGACATAAAACAAAATTTTGTATTCAAAATAACATAATTTGCCTACCAACAGAGTGTATCATTTAATTTTAGTATCCCTTTGAGCAATCAGACTATTAGACCTAATTAACAATCGAACCTATGTAACTACAGAAATAAAGGTTATATTCCTAATTACGGCCATCCGTTTGCATCTTACAGTTTTAATTAAAAACTGTATTGAGCAGAGTCACTGGACAGATGGGAACAGAGGGCCGACTACATACAAATACTGAGGAATGACGCATTTACACGAAAGCGTGGCGTATACCTTCAGGCCTGCCATGCGGCCATGTTTTAATATTTATAAGCCCTGAAATACCTACATAACTTCTTTGATATAGTCAGATAAAGTCTGAGTGCAAAAAGGATAATTCTTTGACGTTGTCAAAAGCAGATCAGATCTGAGTGCACGAAAGAGAAGGAGATTGACTCATTCGGTTATGCTACTTGTGTCAGCAACTCATAGCATTATAATTAATTACATATTTTGCAACAAGTATCAAAAGGACCAAAATAAAATCTGTAGATAAAGAATCAGAGGTAAAATTTTGGAAAAGCAAATTTCAAAATTTAAACGTATGTCGACAGCGTTGCATTTACACGTCAGCAGTGTTCATGTGTGCAGTCGACCTTCTGTCCTAATCTGTTCTGCGGCAAAACGGTCGGTATTCGAAAGCGGTCGTCGGCAATTTTGGGCTTTCCACTTTGTACCGAACGGATCAAACAAATTAAAAGCTGCCCTTTTGTTCTTTAATTTATTTGACCTGTACCGATAAATAGCTTTTTTTGTTTGTTTTTATTTATCGACGGCTTATTGCGAATGTTTCGAGAAATGATTTATTTGAGTTTTGGGAGTTTTTGATTATCGGTTTGCTGGGGAATGTTTTGGGATCAAGTACTTTCGGATACAAGTTCAATGGTTTCATTATTGTTTGGTCCCTATATTGAAAGGGAGTTGTTGTTTTCTAATTGGTCGTTTCGTGGTTTTCCTTTCGTCAGCATTGGTAAACACACGTAGGGCCTGACTGATCATGTGCTGTTTTTGCAAAAATAAAGGTGTGTGTTTTAATACAGTGAACTCTATACCGTTCCGTATCATTGGTGTTTTAGTTTGAGATTTGTAAGTAATAAATGGATTTTCCAAGAATTTATTCGCTTATGAGCGATTTGAAAACAATGAATAAAACGCCTAGAACCGAGAAAGTTTATCAAAATAAGCTGTTTAAGAACCTAACCAATAAGGTCAGTGTATGTCTTTCTAAGACGTCCCCTCCTGCCGTTGCCACTCACATCTATCTTGTAAATACCTTTTGTTAGTAGTTTTTCATTCCTATTCTCCAAATTAATGACCACCTAAGCACCTAAGCATGCTCCTTTCAATATTTCTCTCTACATGTTCTTTTAAATCACAACGTGCTCGTGACTTTGTTACAATAAATTAATATCAACAGAGTCATAACTGATTAACCTAATTATAATTAAATTGATATTGCATCTGTAGCTACAACAACGATAACAAAGCATTCCTTCCTCGAAGTTCATTCCACACAAAACAAGGTACATACAAATACAGATCTTAATGCATTGTTATTGGTACCTATACAGTATGCCGTAATTAAATACAATGTGTAATTAGTTGTTATTGCGTCTTTGTATTCTAGTCTGTATGGCTTTGAAAGCAGCGGGCGCGTTTATAAGGCAGCACCCATACTTATGAGTATAGTGCCGACTGAAGTCCATTTTTGACCTTGGGTCGACTGTCAACATGGAGACATTGTCCAACAACTCAAATAGAATTTCGTGCCCGCAATTGGCGAATCTTCGAGAAAGGTACTTCCTCCGTATTGAACATTGCCTCCTACACCAGCTATCCTTGTCAAAGGGAGCGTTCAAGTATTACGTAATGCAATTTTTTGAGATTTTTGCCCCCCCCCCCCCCTAAAATTTATTTATTTATTTATTTATGCACACACAAAATACAAAAAAAGGATAAAAACATAACAAATAGAAGAGCACAAAGGTACTGCTTATTTCAAAAGAAATTTCTTCCAGTAGACCTGCGAGAGGATAGTTGGATAAGAAATGTAGACGCAGTGTGTAGACAAGACTAACAATATTTTAATTAAAATTATTATGAACAAAAGCATAAACATACATACCAATATATACACATATAAAATAAATGAATGGCCAAGTTCAAGATGTCCCTAAGTCCACTTAGGGACATCTTGTATCCAATTTGTGATTTTGAGAAATAAAACTTTTTAAGAATATGTGAAAATATCTTAACGCGACCGTTCTGAAGGGTTAAAAAAAATTATGGAACGCGTCGTTAAATGAAAAATATAACTAACTAGCTAGAAGGTTCCCAGCCATAGTCCAAAACGAAAAACATCGCACTAACGTGAAAACAAGAACCTATATGCTTCGTTAAGGGTTATTTTACTACCCATTATCTTTACCATACCCTTTTCGATAGTCGGTCCGTTACCAACTTCTTCCTCAAAATCATCAGCTACTCAATTTTCGCTCATTTTAAGGCCTGACTTACCACAGTTAGATCGAGAAATAGAGACGCGCCTAGACGATTATCGACTACGCTCCCTGACAGATCCCTTAATAGGATCGAAGGGAGAACCACTCAATTACCCAAGAGGGGTTATTGCCAATATTCCTAAGATGCTAGGGGATCCTTCAGGTTACATTTTGAGGGTTTTGTTTTTGTTGTTATTTCATCCGAGGTGTATGGTTTTGATTCGAGTGAAGTATACTTATTTAGAGAGCAGCGGTGACCCGGTGGTGGCGGCCACGCATTAAGAACAGTAACTCGTAAGTTCGAACCCAGGCAGGCGTACTTATTACTTTGTGTGATTTATTTCATCGTCACTGCTCTCAAAAACTGTGAAGAAAAACATCTTGTGGAAACTAGCATGTCCTAGAACCAAAAAATCGATGTTTTGTGACATCTACCTATCCGCAATGGGCCCGCGTGGTTAATAATATAGCCCATTCCCTTTCAAATCGAAGAGACCTGTGTCCCTACAGTGGGCTGATGATGATGATGATGATTCGGTTTTGATGAGGTACGAGAAAAGAGCACATGGAAGTAATTGGGGGACGCCATCGTCCAGCAGTGGGACAGTACAGACAACTTAATAAAAAAGAAGTGGCTGAGCGATTGACTGCTGTGCAGCAGCGTGTCGCGGGTTCGATCCCCTCACGGAACGAATGTTTGTATTGCCTACTGACTGTTGTTCCGGGTCCGAGTGTGTGTTTACAATGTTCGTAGATACAAGAAATATAAAAAAGGAGCAATATAAAAAATAAGAATTTGAGCTGTAAAAAAAATAGGATTTGGTGAAATAATTATTCAATAAGCAACAAGGATTACCTTTTTACTCAAATACATAAAAATCTAATCTAACTGAACAAGTCAAGACTATCCTAAAATCCACGAAAAGCTGGTTATTCCATTCGTTCCATTATCTATCTAAATCAAGTTTATCGTAATGTTACCTTTATACCGTACCGACCGTAAAGGATATGCCCTCACAAATACAATGGCTGCTATCGCTATTTAACTTATAAATGAGATCAATAGACAACCTTTGTCTCATGCGCTATAACACACCACTATAATAAATGATAAACATTGTATGTGTGTGTATGTTTGTTAATAATAGAGATGTTAACTGACAAAAAAAAAGATTCTGTATACGTTTAGTTTGTGTTTGATTTTATTATGGATACGTGTTTTTTTTGTTTTAAGAACTGACGAAAATAAAACATGTCAATGATCATGAGTCCCCATGAAAGTGACGTCATCAGCCCCTGCTGATGACCTCACTTTCTGGTAAGAAATGTACCTACCAAACTTTGACGTCACACGACTTTTCAAAGCACTGTATCGTCTTCTTTTATTTAAGTGAAAAAAGAAAAAAATAAATGTGTCCAGTATATTTTTTAAATCTATCTGACGGACTAATTAGATTTTTTTTTGTCAAGTATATGGCTTTGAATTATCTGGCCTGTCTTCGGCCATTTTGATTTAAGTTTCAAAATGGCGAACACTCATAAAAACTGCAATAATGAATAGCTGGTATTAAACACAAACAAGCATTTTATCAGACAAAATCTTCTAAAGTGTCACGTGGCTGAGTTATAAGTTCAAAGGTCAAGAATCTTCTTCTCCTTATCAAATGGGTAGTAAGGTCTAACGACCCCACACACCCTAGTGTCAGAGTTTCTAAACCACCCCAAAGGCCTCTGACATAGTTTGACAACCGCCATTTGGCGGCCGGGACCACCGGGCTTATACGTAACTTCTGAAGAATGAAATCATCTTTTTGTCAGACAATCTTTGGTGATTCAAGCCAGTAATGTCCTAGCCAAACTGGAAACAACTTTACAAAGTATGCTTCCCGTGGGTATCGAACCCACGGCCACGGTCACAAGGCAAACGCTTAAAAAAACCACTCGACCACGGAGGCAGTTAGAATAAAATGTTTGCAGTTAGGCAGGTTATGCTTCTTTCTAAAACCAACCAACTTTTTTTTACTTTATTTTTTTGCAAAAATGGACTGACTGTGACTTGGATGAACTTCTATCAACTAGAGCAAAGCCACGGGCAAAGGCTAGTTTTACTTATAAACGAGTTGAATAGACAACTTTTGTTTTATGCGCGATATAAACTATAGGGATGATGTCCATTGCTTCTTTGTCAAGTGTTACGATAAGGGTATTGTGTTTTAGTGAAGCAATGTTTGTTGATCATTGTCACATTTTACGATAAAGGTGTGCCGGCTTGTAGAGAGATGAAACAAGCTTTGAATACACTTTGTGTTGGTGATATTTTATAAATCACATGAAATTATGATCATATTAATATTGACATTCTTTCTTCTTTTTCCTTCACTTTCTATATTATATCACTCCATAATACCTCTTCTTAATATTATCAGCTTTCGCGGAACATTTTTCAATGGCGTTTTTTTTTACTGCCATGTTGGTCTAGTGGCTGAGTATGAAGTCCTGGATTCAGATCCCGGAACGGGCAAAATGTTATTGGGTTTTTCCATTAGGAAAATTCTCAGTGGCAGCACGAAGTCTAGATTTGTGCTTGGTTTATGGCTACAGGCTCGCCCCCAGTACATGATACTCGTAGGTGTACTAAAACATAACTGGCAAAATATTATGATCAAAAAATCAAAATCAAAATTCATTTATTCAATCTAGGCTGATAATCAGCGCTTTAAGAAGGTCAAAATTTACTTAACTTTACTATTTACATTTTTATAAGACAGTCCCCAAAACGCCCACCCATCGACACTTCCTAGTGTTTAGCTGGAAAGAAGATAATACTATGGGTGTACACTTCTGTCTTACTTTGCAGGGATTACAGGCGTGATGTTATGTTTTGTTATTTTTCAATGGCGTCGAACATAAACTCGGTTTACCATGATATTCGACAAATTCTGTTCACAGACAAGGGGAGCAAGAACGAATATATTAGTCGTCCAATTAGAACGCTGCCCTGTGATTGGTCAACGGAGATTTCAGACTCAGACCAATCATGAGGACAGAGTAGTGAGGATAAGGTTTTAGTTGAAAATTGTGATTATTCATTTTCTATCACTGTATCAAGGCGAACCCAAGTGGGCCGCTGCAAACATAATCTCGCAAAGTGGGGTATTATTGGTTCCTCCAACACCGAGTGCGAGTGCGGCGCTCCGGACCAAACAATGCCCCACCTGCTGGAGTGTCCTAGATGTCCTCATACATGCACCCTTGACGACCTGAACAGCGCCTCTGCCGCTGCAATAAGCGTGGCTACATACTGGGCCCAAACCGTATGAAGTAGAATCGATATGAAAAGAATAAGAAGGCCATAGAAACCAGGGCCGTCCTAAAGCTCGTTGGGTTGACGACATAGTCAAAGTAGCGGGAAACACCTGGATGAGAGACGCACGGTATCGGGACATATGGCGGAAAAAAGGGGAGGCCTTACCCATCAGTGTGTGATTCCGGGTTGATATGATGATGATGATCAGTGTATCACAAGTTGGAAGTTAAAGTACTTTCATGCTCAACCTGTCAACTTGTTTTGTTCCGCCCTGTTGTATTTATTAATATTTGATGCGTTGAATGTTTATTTATTTAATGTTTGCGGTTGGGGTTGGTTTCAGAATTGTATCTTTCAGGTGGGTATAGCAACTAGCAACAAAGTCTACATAAAAAAATCTTATGTTTTCGTGAAAAATAAGTACCTACCCTCTTGAAGGTTATTTCAACCTGGAATAACCTTCAAGAGGGCTCAGAATATCTCAATACCACTTCTTTAGGATGTTTCAGTACGAAGTCAAGTGTGACTACCAAAGGTGGAAGTGACCTACATAGACTTCGATACCTTCGAAAAAATTCGGCTAAAGTGTTCACAATACCATTACACACGACATTACATTAGAACTACTTTCTGGAATGAATTTTATGATTTTGTCTACTGCTCCGCTATTCTTTTCTGATTTTGATCCATTAAAGATATAATTGTTTCATCTAGAGTTTTACTTCGTCGAAGCGTCATTGTCTCGGCACTTTTCTGGTGGTTACCACTGCTGATTCTAGTTTTTAAGAGTTGTAGTGGTTTGGGAATAGTGGGGCGGGCTTGTTCCAAATAAAACAAAAATAAACTACCAACTTTAGAAGCTTTAGTAAAAACTCAAGAAATATACATTTTATTAACGGCACGGTTGGTGCAGTGGTGAGCGATTGGACTGCTGCACTGCGTATCGCGGGTTCAATCCCCGCACAGAACAATTGTCTATTTATTTTGTATGACCTACAAATATTTGTTGCGGGTCTGGGTGTTTGTGTATGTGAGTTTGAATGTTTGTAAACGCATCCACGATACAGGAGAAGTTCCTAGTGTGGGGCAAAGTTTTTATAAAAACAAAAAAACTTTTTCTCACACACAATTTCTGACAGTACTTCTAACCGCAAATAAAAAAAAAAACAAAAATATGCTCGTTCACATCCGCACTATCCTCTCTTCATCTTCGGCCCATTACACACATTCGAGTAATCCTAACGTGACACCCAATGCATTGTAATGCGACATTACTTGCTCCAGTAGTTTTGTCTCGTTCGGACAGTGTAAACGAGGCTTCAGGGAGTCCTGTGGCCTAAATTTACTAACATATGTGGGTTTATGAAAAAGGTAAAAATATGATATCGTTTTTTTCAGATTTGTAGAGCAATTTTGTTATGGTTGAATGACATTTAGTTGAGATGGATGAAGGAAAAATTGAGGAAATAATGTTTTGTTACTTACTTGAATCGTGGATTGGTGACCATCTACTACTCATTTGTTCCACCTGCTGAAAATACCACCTGGATGAGTTGCCGTTGCTGACCTGGTAGTCTTTAAACAGACTCCAGACCCAGGTTGGTCGCACCAAGGAAAACCTGGTGAGGTACATACATAAATGACTCTGCACTGGAGTGTAAACATCCTTTTCCTCAAACAAGGGGGCATTTAATATCCTGCCCTGTGTGTCCAGCTGGTTGTTCACTACAGGAACTGATGGATGCTACCGAAAACGCCAAACTAGTAGTCCAATAGGGGATCGGACAAAAAAAAACTAATTAGTCCGTCAGATAGATTTCCAAAAATTATTGGACACGTATTTTTTCGTTTTTCACGTAAACTTAAAATGAAAACGATACAGTGCTTCGAAAACTCGTGTGATGTCATAAGATAGTACATTTTGACGACACAAGTGACGTTTCAAGCCCCACTCCAAGATCTTTGATGCGTTTTATCTTCGTCATTTTTTATTGATTTGATAAAACAAAAAACACGTACTTATTCAATATTTTTCGATAATCTAACTTACGGACTAAACAGAATCCTATTATTTTGACCCAGTCCGATCCCCTATTCTAGACCAACATAATTTAGATTGCCATCGACACGCCAAGAAGACATACTGAGTTTCCTCAGTGCTTTAGAAAGTATGTTAAGCCATTGGCCCCGGTTATGCAGGCCAGCCTCTTTGGTCCAGTGGTCGCGAGCGTGCTGAGCATGATGTCTTGGGTTCAATTCCCAGGTCAGGCAAAATGTTATTGGGTTTTTCAATCAAGAATATCTCAAGAGCGGCCACGGAGTTCAGATTTGTGCTCGCCGACTATTACTTGGGCCTTAAAAAACATAACTGATGAAATGTTGGTGAATTAAGTACACCTCTGTCGAACCCTTCAGGTATTACAAGCTCGATGTTATGTTATGTTCTTGTTTTTAAACAAAATTTAACAAAAATTCAACAAGACGGCACGGCAGACTAAAAAAAAATGATATCTGTTTTATTGTCGTGTGTTACAACAGCCTACTGATAGTCATCTGACAGCCATCTGACAGCCACCTGACAGCGAGCCACGCCAACGACAGCCATGCCAACCTCTGAGCCAAGCCATAACTACCGGACGCCTCCGGTGGGGATAAAGCTTTATAATGCCCTGCAAGCTCATTTTAGCGATCTTGTCGCACTCGATTGTAGTAGTTGTAAGGGGAAGCTCTGCCCGAATAAAGTTATAAATCAGTTCCTGTTTATTTTTTACCACTGTCGTTACACTCAGAAGTGGGATCGAAAACAATAAACCTACGATTAAACGACGCTCTGATACATTTAAAAGTCAACGGTCACCAAGTACAAAGGACGAGGTCTGAAAATTCAAACGAAGAACGTTGATGCACACCGCCTACAAGGAAAATATTGAAGAGTCGCCTATCCCAGAATCACAAGGCACAAATTGAAAAAGCAGTCTACGATCTGGATGGAAAACGAAGCGCCTGCCCTCAGTACCGCATCATTGATTCCATAATTTGACCCTGAAAACGAAGACTGCGGCCAGTAACCACCTGTGAGACACTTCGAGTTACAAGAAGTATCCATTTCTCTGCCAGTAACGCTGCTACGGTAAATGAAGGCTACCTCAAGGTCGTCAACAGCGAGCCCAAGGACATGGAAGGGAGGAACCGTCCTACTTCACGCTGAGAGCTGCCAGGAACCATGCATAAATAACAAGGTCAGTTAACATGCCAGTTAACAGATATTTGCAAAATATTAGCCAAATGCCATTAGCCAAATATATTAGCCAAATGTGTTTTACAATGAAGTGCCCTATGTGTTGATAATAATTATGCCAATCGTAGACAAAATTAGGTAATTTGGTAGGCCCGATAAGTAAATCTAATCATAGTCAGTTAATCAGTATATTATCTCGGTACAAAAATGGTTTTACTAGTTGTGTACTAAGGAATTGAGAACTTAAGATGTACATATTTTATTTAGTTCAAGTGCGCATCAGATTATCCAACAACTCCAAAGTAAATCTTTAGATATAAATAGCTACAATAATTTCATCAAACTATTGTCAGTGGTTTATAGCATTCCTAGGCAATCTCTTGCTACCGTCAGTCGATATTCAAACAGGTATAAACTTATTGCATAAAGTTCTTGACAAATTGCAAACGAGGATCTTAAAATTAAATATGAGAAACCGTTAATTTTTACATATTTCATAGGTAAAATAAGCATGTGATGGCATTCAACCGGTTGAATTTAAGTTGATACATGTGTCTTAATTTCCCGTCTCGAGTAAGGTAAACGAAGTGCGTCAATTTATTCCATCTAGTTCTATGTAGTTATTTATGAGGCCAACAGGAGTAAAACGCGAGTTTTATAATGCGTAAAAGTATATGATTCACTGCAGTAAACAAAATCAGTGTTTTACTTTTTTTAGTCCAATCAATAGTTTTGTTGTAAATCGCAAAATACCACTAATTTCGCACTATTCGGCCGCAGCGAAAGACGTAACAACCGCTTTGTAGTGCAAGCTGATTAGAACTTTATTTTAACAGTATTTCAATCGAAGTTTGAACCACCACAAATAGTGTTGCTAATTTGAGGTAGTATAGGCTCCTATATACGACAGTTCAATAGTAACTTTGCAATAATAGCTCGATTGTTTATCAAACTAACAAAAAATAATACGATGTGGGTATGACTTATGCGGCAAGTCACATAAATCTTGATAAGGAAGTAAAAAAAAAAAAAATATGTGATTACTTATTATAATAAACGATCCTAGTTTCCCAACAGAAATTCACACGTATGCAGCAAGGTATCTTTTATAAAAGCAGATTGACGGTAGTTTGCGCCCAGTCCTTTAGTTTAGTCGCGTTACCAGTCGGAAAGAGTGTTAATCATGATTTTGGGCTTTAATCCCTTGCAGTAATGAAGTTGTTGCGAAGATATTATCGTATAAATGTGTTATGTAAAAATGTCCATGTAATTTCGGACTGTACTGCAGTGCGCGATATAATGACTAAACGTGATCTTATGCTATGCATTGCTCGATATTACAAACAAAAGCCAAGCAAAATCCAGCAAGCCAAAACCGAAGCTAAAGTTAAATTCTATGCCTGCCTTTGCTTCAGCCTTATGTAAGTAGATCGTTTGATGAATGCCGTTTAATGTGTACCATTTAGAGGTTAACGATTAGTTCAGTACAGTGCAATGACAAGATGAAAAGCCAAAAAGTTGTATTGTTTTGCTATAGTGAATAATTGTAGTATAACTATAGTGAATAATTGTAGTATTGATAGTAGCCTGTAACGTAAACAAACCTTTACGGTACCCGATTAGTTGTGTCAAACTTCGCGCGATGGAAAATATTACAAAATGCATCATGACGATGTTGGCCAAGGCGTAAAGTGCGTAAAGAACGAAGTTCTGAACTTATAAATAAGAGCAACATTTCTGGTTTCCATATATAAATTACCCGATTTATACTTAAACATTATTATGTGACATCATGTTTACATTGTGCTTACGGGAAAGCGGTACGGTAGGAAGGAGGGCCAATGACATTCAATTTCTAAATCTACTGAACCAATGAAAATGGTAGGTACTTAAATATCGATAGTTTGAGCCCTTCTGGCTAAACAAAAAAAGGAGTACTAGTGGGTACATATTGTTTATATTGATACATGCTTTCACTAAATTCGTTGTTTCTGAACCAACGCCTAATGTCAATAATTCTGTGGTGACAATTAGTTTAGATCGCAATTATTTATTCAGATCACATTGTTTCCGACCATGGCAAGGTCTTTACGAGTAGATATTTCAAGAAGTTTGTAACGGAACAGCAGTTTAAAAATACGTTAACTGTTAACAGCTATTGCGTGTCCTACCTAGGTTTGCTAAGAAGAATAATATTAATTAAGTCTATTTACAATCATTTTTGTTAATCTAACTTAGCGCTAATAAGTAATACATGTAGCAAGTTTAATTTTAATTTGAAAATGGTGATAAAACCGAGGTCTCGCAACTAGGCTACGCCTGTAGGTATCTTGGGGGCCAGAGTAGCATTATCTTAGCGTTGATGAGTTGAGCAATATCTAGTGTTGATGGGGTTAAATGGTGTTGTGTGTAAAAGTAATGAAGTTTTGCCATCGACACGCTAAGAAGCATGTGTGTTAGTACCAACTGATGTGTGTGTGCGTGTGTCATATTGGTATGGTTTATAGTTAACTTAAATTGTTTCTTCAGTTTCTTTATACGATAGGTTGGCAAACTTAGTTTTTTTTAGTTATCTTTTCTTATATGAAAAGTGTTTCATGTTTTTAATGTCTCTGATTCTACGTTTAATGAGTAGGTCGAAGTGTGGGAGGCACTAATCGCACAATTCACGGAACTTAAGGAAGCAACTCAATATGGGGACAATAGGTTACCAAACATAATTTGGAGTTTTAATAATACTGTTAATAATACAACAGGGTACCTATAAGCCTTACGATTTATCCTAGACCGGGTTTCTGTACCAGTGCAATTTAGAAGCGATAGAGTTATCTACTACTGGAATTTGAATAGCTGGAAAGAAAATGGGACGTAGCTTAGATACAAGGCGAAAAATAATAATAGCTGATAATAGTGTGATTTACAAATTACAAAAAACGGTGATTACGCACATTTACGCCAGGCGCTGACTACTAGCGGCAACAAGGTCAATGCTAATAACATCACGCTTGTAATGCCCGAAGGGTTAGGTAGAGGTGTACCCATGAGTACACACACATAGTAGTATACAGTAAAGTTTAAGTCCCATGCAATAGGGGGCGAGCCTGTTGCCAAGTTAATTCTTGTATGTTAGAGGATTTATATTCTGGCCAGTTAGGTAATGATTGACATAAACTAAGAAGTACAAAAGGTCATAAAATAATTATGATACAACGGGTTTACAGGCTTAGTATCCGTTGATTCCTTATGACTATATCGTAGCGATGCTTATATGTCTGATAGCACCAGTAGTGTGGATGAACAATTGAACACCGAAGATTTCATAAATCTTCTTGAGAGATCAAAGTTTATTGTCCCATTTTAACTTGGTTTTTTTGAGCTGACTTGTAATCGTTGTTTTCTGGTTCCCATTGCGGGAGCAATTGTTTCAGGACGGCCGAATGTTACAACAGCCTACTGACAGTCATCTGACAGCCATCTGACAGCCACCTGACAGCGAGCCACGCCAACGACAGCCATGCCAACCTCTGAGCCAAGCCATAACTACCGGACGCCTCCGGTGGGGATAAAGCTTTATAATGCCCTGCAAGCTCATTTTAGCGATCTTGTCGCACTCGATTGTAGTAGTTGTAAGGGGAAGCTCTGCCCGAATAAAGTTATAAATCAGTTCCTGTTTATTTTTTACCACTGTCGTTACACGTGTAAAGAAACTCAGCTGATACAGCAATAATTACGAAGTGACCGACTGCAATTTATTGTTAGTCGGATAATACCGACAGTTACTGTTGTCCTCCATTTGTCAATCTGACTCCCTCATTGGCTTTGTTAGAGCTTTCTGCCCGTTCGAGCTAAGGATTGTGGATTGAGGGTCATTTTGTTCTATTTACGACGAAAAAGAGGTACGTTGTAAGGGTGGAAGAGTTGCTTGTCTGTTTAAAATGTCGTCGCTTAAACAACATTATTACCTATTTAAACTTCACAAATTCTTTAGATAGGAATATATTCATAGCAATATAAATTATTGAAACTTCATCTGACACCCAGGAAAAATACCAACATCTTTGTAGAAGTTGCTGTGGTGTTTTTCTGTATGTAGCACCTTGCCACCTTGCCGAAGTAGGGAAGGGCCAATTTCGCTAGTTTTTTTCCCCTATTACTTTGCATTTGTTTTGTTTGTCCTGTGCGAGACTAATAAATACTTTTATATTCTTTCTAAAAGGGTTTTTTTTTTACAAAATTCTTTTGACATGCAGAAAAATACAGACATGGAACAATTTTCGAAGACACCATTGTTTTGTAACTTAGGAAAAAAAATCAAGATAAATGGAACAAAAAATATCCCTGTTACATATGCATAGGTTTCTTCTTGTGACGCGTAATAAATGTCATGCTGACACCGCGGGAACGATATTGAAGATCTCGCATGTCTTCCATTCTTCTTTACTTATATTATGAACGGGAAAAGTGTCTAGGAGTTATTTGTTTTATTTTATTTACGTCTAGGTACCTAACATTCCAACAACTATGTATGTAACTATATAAGCTTCCAGTCTAACCGAATGCAGCTGAATACCAGTGTTTTTACATGGAGCTACTGCCCATAATAATGACCTCTACAAAAATCCTCTCCACATGATCAAACCATCTACGCATACTCCTTTTAAGATATTTTGTCACTACATCTTCTATTAAATCGCAACGTTTTCGTATAACCTCACTCTTTAATTTACCATTCAGTAAGCTATATAGGTACCTACACCGTTATATGGCTTATTATCATCATTCTCCTGCCCTTATCCCAAATTTATTTGGGTTCAGTGTAGCTTGTTTTATTCTTCAATACTTCTACTCTAATACTATTACATGTCATTTCATCGGACACCTCCTTTCTAGTCATGTCATCCTTCACACAGACCATCCATCGTGTAAACGGATAAGTTGATTCAATTTAGCAAGGATTGCGGAACCCATGACCATGAATAGACTTCTATGGGAAGGGGCAATCCCTTGACGACTAACGTCCTATTTTTATTCACTGCACCTATGTATTCACTATCAGTTACAAGAATAAGACCTGCCCCTTTACGCTTCTTCAGAATAAACCTTTCTTAACCAATAAACTCTATAAAGCACTTAAGGGGCCGCTCCGAAAATCGAAGGTTGGGAATGTCATAGAAATAGATAGAAAACGATGCTCCACAACCTTGAAATAAATCACACAGCTAGCCAATGAATGTAACTTGTTATTGAAACTTTCGAATTTAAGATAATGCTTAAGGATAAGTGTAAAAAAAAATCAGAAAATCACTAAAAACGAGTAAATCGCACTCCCGTATTGTAACAACTGAGTCGTAATTATTGAGAATTTTTAAATGAATTTTATTAAATAATTAAGTTAAAAGTATAAAGAAGTCACTGAAAGCTTCATTTTTTAATAAACATACTCTCATTTTGTGTAAAAAAATCACAAACTTGCCCATATTTTTCGCTCAAAATCTTCATACAAATTACTATGAAGCGGAGCGCTTTCTTAGCAAGCTTCGACGGACTCACTCGTGGCTCAGTCTGCCACGCGCCTCCAACGTGAGAGCACGTCGGTTTGCGCCGCATCGGCAGATCGCAGTCGAACCGTGTACGTACACAAACTCAGTGCACAGTGGTCTCGTGACAAACATTTGTGATACCATAATAGTTTGGAAATTGAGTAAGTATACTTTTTATATTATTGTGAATTTGCATTTATTACTCGTAAATTAGATAGTAGGCAATGTACTGGTAGGTATGTGTGTATTATTGTGTATTTGTGTTTTTTTGTGTGCGTCTGATTTGACATTACATTTCGTTTCGTATTAATAAAAATAATAAAAAAAAAAAACAAATTATTCATAAGTTCACGACGACAAATATCTCAGAAACTATTTATCTCCGCAGCTCGAAACTTTACAAGAAGACTTTCATCAGGCCAGAAAAATTACTGACTCAGCTGAGCGGGAAATAAAGTATAGTTGCCAAAATGAGTACTCAGAAGTACAGCGGTAAATTCGCCTGTAGTAAAAGCGTACATTGGACAAAAAAACGCAAACGGTATAGGTCAACTTTTTTGGCGAGTGTAGTTGTAGTAGGTAGTTAGATCGACTATCGACATCGATGTGACTTTTGAAAGTATACAATGCTAGAACATACTACACAGTTTTAGACTAATAAAATGTTATTTAATGTTATTATTAAGTAAAGTTGGACCAGTGTAAAAAAAAAAAAAAAAAATTTGGTGATACGTGATTCTCACTTAAATATCACGGGGGTGGCAGAGGGGGGTCAAAATTTTGGTCCTTTTTTGTCTAGGACGCTCCGTTTTCGAGATATTTCAATTTCAATTTTTTTTTTTACAGAAACTTTGAACGCCCATAACTCTGAAACGGTGCATTGTAGGACCGCAGCGCGCCACCGCTTGCTACTTATTATAATAATATCACCCCGTTCTGGCCCGTTGGTATTCGTTGGGCGTGTTGTTGAGTTAGACATTATAATGATAACACAGCGTCGGTTTATCAAACAAATAAAAATTCATTATGATCGATCACAAGGACATAATAATAGGTATAATTCGATAACAAAAATCATTCTTACCTTTTCAAAATTAGTAGAAAGTTTAAAACACAATATCTCCGGTTTTGATGAAGCCGAGTTCAAACACCCCTATACGTTCCCGGCATTTTAAAAAAGATTGGAGGATATTTCAAAAAAAAACTTTTACGTAAACTAATCACTAGTTTCGGCGCGGCACGCACAACTGAGAGCACTGCGGTGTTCGCTAGCTCAGCTAGCTGGCCCTGTCGATGCGCATGTTTGTGTGAGTGTGCGGTTCCGAGCGTTTGTAGGCAGTTTCCGCACTGTCCATATTAATTACTAGCTTTTGCCAGCGGCTTCGCCCGCGTGAAAATGACGATTTTCTATACAAACTTTCATCCCCTATTTAACTCCCTTAGGGGTTGCATTTCGAAAAATCCTTCCTTATTCCTTGTCTACATTTTATAGGGAACCTCTGTGCAAAATTTCAGCTTTCTAGGTTCAAGGGTTTGGGCTGGGCGTTGATGAGTCAGTCAGTCAGTCAGGACTTCTCTCTTTATTTATTAGATATTGTGCTACTATGGCGCACAGATATAAGCCGCGCGCGGTGTTTTGTTTGTATGTATGAAGATACCGTACTTCCCCCTTTTTAGAGTTCCGTAGTCAACTAGGAACCCTTATAGTTTCGCCATGTCTGTCTGTCCGTCCGTCTGTCCGTCCTCGCTTAATCTCTGTGACCGTTAGCACTAGAAAGCTGAAATTTGGTACCAATGTGTGTATCAATCACGCCGACAAAGCGGTAAAATAAAAATTGGAAAAAAATGTTTTATTAGGGTAGCCCCCTATATGTAAAGTGGGAAGTGTTTTTTTTTTAATTTCAACCCTAACGTGCGATATATTGTTGGAAAGGTATTTAAAAATGAATAGGGGTTACTAAAATCATTTTTTGATAATGTCAATAATTTCGGAAATAATCGCTCCAAAAGTAAAAAACAATGTGTCCCCCCCCCCCTCACTTTTGAACCATAAGTTTAGAAAATATGAAAAAAAGCTGAAAAGTAGAACTTTATAAGGACTTTCTAGGAAAATAATTTTGAACTTGGATGGAAACAACAGTTTTTGTACAAAAAAGACAAAAAGTTGCACAAAATAATTTCTGGACTAAGTTTGTAGTATAATCGTATATGCAAGCATTTTTTTTTTACTTCGTTTACATATTTTACGGACGGACGGGAAACTACGGAACCCTACACTGAGCGTGGCCCGACACGCTCTTGGCCGCTTTTTTATACTATGGTTAAACGTATCAAATTTTATTTGTGAATAACAGTGTAGGCATTTATAGCTGTAGCCCTGTAGGTCCGGCCGAGTGGAGGAGCCCTGGACATGGTCCGCCTTATTACAAAAGGTAGTTAAACCTGGTTTATCTCGCGTGCTGTCACTTTCTTTTGAATATTATTGAAGTGAGACGTCATGCGAGATAAACCAAGTCTAAGTTAAACCAGGTTTAACTACGTTTTGTAATAAAGCGGGGTGTGTGTGTGTGCTTGTCTGTCTTCATTTTATTTCATTATCTAATATTATGTTATATTTATTGCAGAATCAAGAATATCCGGCACTAATCATGGAACCGGAGCTGCAGCCTGATGAACATGAACTGGTTGTTGGCCGCAGATTGGTCGACGTTGACTTTGTTTTTAAGCAATTGCAAGATCTGATTTACCTATACAATTTCATACTCAGGATCATTTATTTGACTCCACTTTGATATCAAATAAAGTTTACAAACGTTTTCAGTACAATATATTAATAATAATATCAATATATATAATAATATGTAAGTACATTATTAATCTCGCTATGCTAATAATCACATATTTGACAACATATCAAAATCAGTGACAATAAAGTTACAATTTAGTTGGCGAGTCAAAGTCTGACGTGGCGACCCACTGTGCATACGTACATGTGTGCGTGTGCGGTGCGCGAGGCTCGATCGTTGTGAGTGTAGCGCTAAAAACCTAAACTTCGCGCGGCACGTCCGCGAAGCCGGCCCTTAAGAAATCGTACCTACCATTGAAGTCTGTCTCGACAGCCAAAGGACCCAAATTTCGGGTGCGTTCAATAGACAGCAAATAATGAACCTTCAAAATACGATGGAAAAACTCTTCAAATCACTTGGGACGCTTCTATTAAATTGAGAGAGATATTTATTTTGAAGTTGCTTGTATGCTTGAAACATCTTTAGTTGACCGTGTCGGGTTACTTCGGCTTTGGTCGGAGAGCTTCGGGTGAATTTGTAGGAAAAGAGTTGAATATATTGGTATGATACGAGTGCAATTACACAAAAAATATTCAAAAAGGTGGGTCGAAGTTAATAGTGATAACAAGTGGTCTCCTCTCCGAGAGAGGAGGCCTGCAGTGAGAACGTTATAATGTAGTGATTTATTTGCCAGATTAGATTTTGATTTATTTGTTTTTTTTATAGGCTGATGATTATAAGAAGTGGTTGGATTTTCTTAGGGCTAGTTTTACTGGAGTACCTAAAGGAGAGTTAAAAAAATATACTTTTTTACAATTTTTGTTTTCTTTTGTATATTTTTTTCGTGTGTAGGAATTTATATTATGGCTTAAAAGTATGACGTTATCTTAATCATGAAATTGATGAATAGTTCTTATGAAAATGTGTACATACATGAATTAGGGAAGGCAGAGGGAGCAGTGGTGCTGGGCATAGGCCTCCCCAATTCCATCCAACCAGCCCTCTCACGGTACGCGTCCAGATCGTCTCGCCACCTCTTTCTGAGTATAAAATAAAAATTGAAAAAACCTCTGCTCAATTAGATTATTGTACTAACAACAAAAACTTGATTTTTCTTTCTGTTTTTTGAGCAAATAGATACACTACCTTCTTTAGCCAAGATACACATTTTCTGATACCACTCTTGCAAGTAAGATGTAATACTTCTGCATGTAAGCCCTGAGACATATTGGTCTTTAGCAGACATTTCAATTTCACCCCATTCGGGAAAGGTGCTATTTCTCACGTAGCATTCAATTTCTTAGGGGTGAAAAGTCTAATTTATTACATACTGGAACGCAGAACTATTCCTAGATGCGATACAAATATATTATCTACAACGAATGGTTGAATCTCATTTGTGAGTTATGATCGTAGCGAAGAAGTTCGCAAGTGTGATTTTTCACTCCAAAAAAAAGTCGGTTCCCAGCTATAATTTTTGAGGGGTATACTTAGTTTGATGTACGGTCGAACAAGCTAATAAGTATACAGCCAGATAACTTGTATATACTGTTAAGATTATACAGATACATATAAAGACTGATTTTAAACGTTAAGCGTTTGACATCAGTGAGCTTAATGCGAAACATTTTAAAAAACAAAATTGCAATCATATTTTCAGTGTTCTATAATTATAAAAAACTCTACCTGTATACTTATTAGCTTGTTCGACTGTACATAATGCTTGGTTGACAGCTTCTTGAAGGGTTTGCTTACACCCTGAATATAGCCTGACTCTGACTGCCTCGGTGGTCTAGACAGTGGTGGCAAGCACGACTGATGTCAATGACGTTCTATCCCATCACACTTCTCTCTTAAAGGCTTGTCACAATAAAAGCCTCCAATATAATGTACATTTAGCGAAGGAACTTTCCAGAAAGAACGTGCCACTACATCGTTTCCGATATTGACAGGCTTATTGAACAAAAAAGTGTCGTGTCACTCCTCGTAATGAATTTTTAGGCACGTTTTCAGATCGGAGTGGTGTTATGTCGTTGTTTAGTTATATTTTTTGTTGAGGAATTCTGTAGATAGTCAGACAGATCCCGTTGGAAAGATCAGTGGTGATATTTTTTATTTTTGTTAGATGGAAGATCTTTCAATGACTCCTCCCGCTCTGGGCGAAGCGGAAGAGAGTGTCAGACTTCTACTGACTAGAAACCACCTATGTTCCTTCTTAGGCCTTTGTGCCCGGCCCACGGTATCTTTCGAAAAACCCGTAGCCCCAGCAGGCGTCGGCCTTTGTGGGCAAAGGAGGCGCGTGTGGAACACGAACGCGCCGTCGACACGGCCTGTCGTCGTCATAAGACGGATGGACGGTGAGCTAGCCCATTACTCACCGTCCACAGGACCGCATCAGTAGTAACCTTGCGTTGAGTTATTGGTCTACATACTACAGCGCCCATAGCCCTTGTGCCGAGGCCGCAGTATCTCTTTCAAACAACCCGCGGCCCCGACGGGACCTCTAATCACCCTTAGTTTCGAACAAATGAGTGACTAAAGAAACACGACGACAGTATATTCATGCGACCGACATCTTTGGTTAGCACGTTGGGTTAAGCTGTTCCCTCTCTAGAGGCTCATGTTGGTTTCATACTAAAGTTTTCCGGACTTATCTAAATATTTTGCCAAAAAAATAAGGTGCTCCAATTTATTCAGTAGGTGTCTTTAAGTCTAAAGCCAGCCGAGGGATCACACTGAGTGCTTACGTAATATAACCTCATCTACCTTTACATTGATAACACGATACGGCAAAATCCTGATTTCCCTAAGGACAGTGCTTTCTGGAACCAAAAACTCACCATTTGTTGTATCACTGCTCATTTATTATGAGTGGAGCTAAGGAGTAGAATTCATTTCTGAAAGTTTTGGTTTGAAGTGAACTTATGCCACTTTATTAAATCGGAGTTTTATATATTACTGGGTGTCACTTAGGCAACTTTATAAAGCAGGTGACCATTATTAATAGTATTTTACTTGGAGTGACTGCCTATTCTGACCTCTAAACTCAGATAATATTGGGTAATATGACACCCCTTCGAAAGCCTGATTGTCAGACCCTCGGTCTACGTACTGGTACCACTTACTAGTAGTGATGTAACACCCATATTTTATAGTGCCGACTCAAATCCATCTCTGAACTTGGGTCGACTGTCGCTGTCATAACAACAGGGAATCCAAATTAATTCTAGAATTTCTTGCCCGCGATGGGAGAATCTTCAAATTTAAGATACTTTCGTTTATGTACCTACATTGCCTCCTACATCAGCCATTATTGTCAAACCCAAAGTTGCATTGTGCTTTAATCAATGACAAAGATGTCATATATCATTGTAATCAATGTTAAAGTTGCCTATAATGTCATTCTGCATTGAAAAGTAGGTTTTTAATCAAATTATAAACAAACTGGAGCAGCGGTGGCCCAGTGGTGGGGAGCAACGGTGGCCCAGTGGTGTCGGCTCCGACTTACAAACAGTAGGTCGTGGGTTCAAACCCAGGCAGGCGCAATAATTTGTGTAATTTATTTCATCACCGCTGCTCTCAAAACGGTGAAGGAAAACATCGTGAGGAAACCGGCATGTCTTAGAACCAAAAAATTCGAAGACATGTGACATCTGCCAATCCGCACTGGGCCCGCGTGGTGGATTATAGCCCATCCCTCTCCGAGAGAGGAGGCCTGAGTCCCTGCAGTGGGAACATTATAGGCTGATGATGAAACAAACTGTAGCTGTCAATATCTCTAATGGGAATGTATTTAATCTATCTATCTAACGGAATGTAGGCGTGTCAAGTCCGACTCAAGTTTAGCCCAAGACTAACGATACCAGTGTAAAGTATCAAAAAGACAGCAATACATTAAGTGAAGTGACGTCACTATTGTCTCAGTTGCTGTAGCAGTTTCCACGTGACCTGGTTGCAGCGGACCGGATGCGTCAGTTGTGTACTTTTGTATGAGAGAGGTTATGTGACGACGTTTTGAAATTGACCTTAGCTTGTTTAGGGATTCATCCGAGATGACATGGCTATTTTGATGCATGTACGAAAAGTTTTTTT
This sequence comes from Diarsia mendica, assembly GCA_949316265.1. Classification (NCBI taxonomy): domain Eukaryota; kingdom Metazoa; phylum Arthropoda; class Insecta; order Lepidoptera; family Noctuidae; genus Diarsia; species Diarsia mendica. The sequence continues at coordinate 10,821,136 of OX438910.1, read as the reverse complement.
TTCATTAATCGGATGTGAGTTTTTTTGGGAAAGTAGTTTAATATGACGGGATAGGTCAACTTACTGAAGGATGCAAGTAACTAAATTGCCATTTTAACAATATATAGATGGAGGCCCAGTGGTGGCGGCCCCGACTTACGAACAGTGGGTCGTGGGTTCGAACCCAGGCAGGCACATTACTTTGCGTAATTTATTTCATCACCGCTGCCCTCAAAACGTTGAAGGAAAACATCGTGAGGAAACCGGCATGTATTAGAACCAAAAAATTCGAAGACATGTGACACCTACCAATCCGCACTGGGCCCGCGTGGTAGATTATAGCCCATTCCCTCTCCAACAGACCTTGTGCCTGTGTCCCAGCAGTGGGAACATTAATAGGATGTTGATGATAGATGGAGGTGGACTGTAAGCAAACAGTCAGCCGCTCACTGTCCACCTAATGATCAGCCACTGTCCACTTATTGTGGAAACTGACACAAGAAACACAAGGACACAAGAATCTAACAAACTCAAAACTGCTATCCTTCATCATTATCTGCCTAGCCTTTTCCAAACTATGTTGGGATCGGCTTCCAGTCAATTCGGATGCAGCTGAATACCAGTATTTAACGTTGATGTACAAAATGACAGCCGGTACCAACGGCTTAACATGTTTTCCGAGGTAAGGAGGAATATGGTATGAAACGGGTAGTCACCTACCCACAGACCAACCTATCATCATCATTTCAGCCGAAAGACGTCCACTGCTGGACATTAGGCCTCCCCTAAGTGTCGCCACATTGACCGGTCTCGTGCGTCTCGCATCCAGCGGATCCCCGCAACCTTCACCAGGTCATCGGTCCACCTAGTGGGAGGCCTTCCAACGCAACGTCGTCCGGTTCGCGGTCGCCACTCCAGAACCTTCCGGCCCCATCGGCCATCCGTCCTGCGAGCAATGTGCCCTGCCCACTGCCACTTAAGCTTGGCAATTCTTCGGGCTATGTCGGCAACCTTGGTTCTCATGCGGATGTCCTCATTTCTGATTCGATCACGCAAGGAAACTCCGAGCATAGCCCTCTCCATTGCTCTTTGGGTGACCTTAAGCCTTCTGATGAGGCCCATTGTGAGCGACCACGTTTCGATCCCATATGTAATCACTGGCAACACACACTGGTCATAGACTTTCGTCTTGAGACACTGGGGTTAGTTGGACTAGAAAATACTTCTCAACTTCCCAAACGCTGCCCAGCCGAGTCAGATTCGACGATTGACCTCTTTTTCAAAGTTGGACCTACCTAACTGGACTGTTTGTCCCAGGTAGACATACTCATCTACAACTTCGAGTGTAGAGTCTCCGATCTTTATAGGATCACCTATGCAAGCACGGTTTAACCTAAAGATCGACCCGAGCACGTGTTATTTAGTCACGAGTTCCTTATACTAAAACTGCTATCCTTATACTAATGAAATAAATCTAGAATTACCATAAACGATCATCAATCAATCATTCATTCATTCAAATCCTTTTCAATTCGTTCACGGTCACCGCCGTATCTCACTTAAAACTTTAAGTGGGGTTCTCGAGTTTCTAAATTCAAAATTTCCAGATAAACTCTAAAGCTTATCTTTAGGATTAGGATTATCCGGACTTTGTAGGCAGCCTGTTATGGACTTTTAAAGTTCGAACAGTTTTTTTTTTTAAATAACAAACGCTTACCTATCAAACGTGATGAACTCAAAATTGGATGACTTTGAAAAAAAAAGAAATTAAGCGACGGTTTTGTGAAAATGTAGAATGTGCTTTAAAGTTATGCAAGTAGTGCACAAAACTGTATGTTTTACGTTTATCGCTTGATTCATTGTTTCTCCACGCTATCCAATTAGTATCCAACACCTGACTATTTTTTTTTTTTTACTTTTTGTTCAGGATTTGATATTCTAATTTGACGGTAGGACGTGTTTATTTTTCAAAGAGTTTGGTACTAAAATTATTTAAATTTTGTTGTTCGGCGGGGTTTTAATTCTGCGTTTTAAATTAGGTTTTGCTTTCATGACACGTATGATGTTCTTTGACAGACAATGTTAATCTAGTGGTTTTTGAGTACGTGAGTATGTTGATGATTCGAAAGGCCTCAGCAGAGATTAAAGTATCGCTGAACGTGCACAAAAAAAACTTACAGATTAATCGATAACCTCCTTCTGATGAAAGCCCATTAAAATAAATCGGACATGGAAGTGTGGGCCCATTTGTGGGCCTGTACTATAATATAGGCCGGTATGACTTGTTATTAGTGACCGATGATTGCAGGTACTCTTAATAACAAACAACTTTTACTATGACAAAAAAAAACGACCGCAAAAAAAAAACACGAAATGAAAAAATTCACGTACATATAATATTTTCAGAATTTTAAGAATTTATTAATATCTGTGGATGATACTGATTGTGTTTGTTGTTAGTTATTTATTTCTAGTTTATAACCTAGATTAACATTAATATACTTTTATTGCGGTAATTCGATCCCGTGGAAAAATTGCCAAATACCACGCGGGCGAAGAGGCAAGCTTAAGTTAGTCCTCGATAAAAACTGAAACGCCCTCCCAAATCTGCCGTACTGGAAAGTACGTACTAGATAAAACCTACTTTTATACTCCACCGTGTTTTAGCCAACGCGTTGAGTCCTATTTGTAAACCAGCGCAGGTAACGTGCCCAGACGTGCGTTGCGACCGCGAGCTTAGATTTAAATCATAGATGTGCCCTCATGCTCGGGCTCGTGGCAAAATAATAACTGTCGAAAGGGTCGATCTTCGAGGTTAAAATGCGATTGCCTTAACGGTCCGTAGATAGGTCCACCCATCAGATACTGATTTTATTCCGTACCTCGGAAAGCACGTTACGCAGTTGGTCTTTTGTAAATCTAGACTGTCATTTGTAAATCTTTGACAGTCGTTAAAGAAAGTCCACCAGGAATCAACCAGTCTTATACTAAGGCGTATCTGTGGAGGTCAGATAGGTAGTATCTCCTTGAAAAATACTGGTATTTAGCTACGTTTGGGTTGGAAGCCAAACTCAATACAATTGGGAAAAACCTGGGAAGATGATGATGTGCCCTCGCCAAGATTAGATTGCGCGAAAAGTGTTAACACATAGACGCACGAGCTCGCAGTCGCACATACCTTAAGGACGATAGATTTGATGTGCCGTATGAGTGAGCGAGACAATAATATTCATACCTCTTTGTCAACGAAATAGATACCTGAACATATTTTAGCGCGGTATAGCAATCTGTGATTTAAATCTGTGATCGCCAGCGAGTTTAGTAACTGGCTAAAAACTGATGCGGACAAAATACCCCGACGAGGTTTTTGAGCAAAAAAACAAAGCAAGTTGCTAAAAGTCTGAATTTTACCTAAGAGTTAGAGTTGACAGTATTTTAAATGTTGGCGATATAGTTTAAGAATTTAGGAGACCACGTTTTAGAAACTGGTGTTGTGGATAAATATTTTTTGTTATAATTAAAAAATAAATTATTATGTTTTTAGGAATTGAAATGAAATCACTCTAGAACACAAAAGTTATCTATTAAAACACAAAGGTAATCTAATACAACACAAAAGTAATGAGGTTGTACTCTAAACAAGTAAAACTCCTGATTTTAGGAATTGAAATGAAATCACTCTAGAACACAAAAGTTATCTATTAAAACACAAAAGTAATCTAATACAACACAAAAGTAATGAGTTTACGTTACAAAACTAATGAAGCGAACAGAACAACAAAATAATCAGAATCAAAGGGAAGAATTAGTAAGTGCGCGCGCGCCGGATTCGGGAATGAGCAGAATGAGCCCTTGGGCACGCTACACGTTGGTTTATATAAGCTTGATCACATGTTTCGGGCTTCCTGGAGGGGTATAGGTTGGAGACGCAGGGGTGTAGGTTTGAGACACCGCGCAGCTAACAATGTTTTATATCACGTATGCCTACATGGGTACTTATTTAACTTCGAGAAAAGCGTTTGAAGTTTAATAAACATCAGACTACCACGATATTATCGAAAAATACTAAGCTGAGCAGTAAATAATAAAAGAAAAGAAATAAAACAATCGTGACTTCTAAGCACTCGAGCAATTACTATAATAGGGGATCGGACTGGGTCAAAATAATATGATTCTGTTTAGTCCGTAAGTTAGATTATCGAAAAATATTGAATACGTGTTTTTTCTTTTATCAAATCAATAAAAAATGACGAAGATAAAACGCGTCAAAGATCTTGGAGTGGGGCTTGAAACGTCACTTGTGTCGTCAAAATGTACTATCATATGACGTCACACGAGTTTTCGAAGCACTGTATCGTCTTCATTTTAAGTTTACGTGAAAAAAGAAAAAATACGTGTCCAATAATTTTTAGAAATCTATCTGACGGACTAATTAGTTTTTTTTTGTCCGATCCCCTATTGTCTGTCGAACTCCGTCGCAATTCGTATGACTTTCACAAGTTTTTTTGTATAATATAATAATATAAATTATTCGTAAAAACTTATGAAGCTTAAGAATTCTTAGTTATATAATGAGTTGTTTTATTTTTAGTTATATTCGTAATTCAGTTTTTTTTTTAATAAATTGAGATCTAAACTGATGAAGAAATATTTGACTTCAATAAAGACTTTTTAAATGACTTATCAAAAACTTTATGATTTTGTCAAGGTACTTTTCATTCTATAATTATTTTCAATTCGATATTACACAGGTGTGTCGTATTATCCTATAACTCGGTCGTGGAGGTCAGATAGGCAGTCGCTACATGTAAAATGCTGGTACTCAGCTATATCTGGTTAGACTGGAAGCCGTTCCCAATGTAATTTGGGAAAAGGCTAGGCAGATGGTCAAACATTGAAACAAATAATTACATTGATGTTTGGTCTTCCTCTCGTGTTGCTGTCCAATGCAATGGATGTACGCCAAAATATCTATGATTTATGCGAAAACGAGTTTATTGTTGTATTGTACATTGATAACATCAATGCCAACCGTCATCATTTTATAAACTTAGTAATACAAAGTTGAAGATTTCCTTTCTCTCTTTCTAGGTCTAATTATAGACATAAATTATTTTTGCAAAAATAACGACTTCCTGCCGAAGTTAAAGTTATTTAAGACTTTTTTGTGATTTTCTTGAAGCCAGTTTTTTATGGAAAAAAATTGAACAATTATTATTTTATTAAACAAGTTAATAAGGACCATTATGTCAAAATAGGCAAAGAAGCAAATAAACCAAACAACTGCATTGATTTTGAATGTTTTTCTTTAAATAAAAAATCTTTTCAAATCCGTTCATAAATGACAGAGTTAATTATATAGGTAACAAAAACAACTGAATTGAGAACATCCTCCTTTTTCATCATCATCATCATCAACAGCCTATTAATGTTCCCACTGCTGGGACACAGGCCTCTTCTCTTTGAGAGGGAATGGGCTATAATCTACCACGCGGGCCCAGTTGTCGTTTGGTAGATGTCACATGTCTTCGAATTTTTTGGTTCTAAGACATGCCGGTTTCCTCACGATGTTTTCCTTCACCGTTTTGAGAGCAGCGGTGATGAAATAAATTACACAAAGTAATGTAGGCTGCCTGGGTTCGAACCCACGACCTACTGTTCGTAAGTCGGGGCTGCCACCGCTGCTCTCCCTCTCTTTCCTTTTCAACCGACTTTAAAAAAAAGAAGAAGGTTCCCAACTCTGTTCATTTTTTTTTTCACAAAATGTATTTTTTAGTAATCCTTTAAAAAATCTGAAAGTAAAAAAAGAAAAGACCAGAAACGTGTAAATAAAATTCAGGAACATTGTATCTAGAATCTACAAGACAAAATCAGCCGTAGCGATCCCGTCGACAAAATAAACAGGAGTCGGGAAGGCGTAGAATAAAAATAACCACACAGTGACACTAGTACATAAGATTGCCACGAGAACAGCGGTGGCGAGGATACGGTGAAAATGTATTGTTTGTGGATTTATTTTAATAACAAGTATTCTCGCTCCTTTCAGAGAAACTAGCTTGTAAAAGATGTTTTTCTTAGCACTGTACGCGTCATCATCATCATCACCAGCCTGTATTGTTCCCACTGCAGGGACTCAGGCCTCCTTTCTAGGAGAGGGATGGGCTATAATCAAATTCAATTCAAATTATTTATTACTTTGCAAACATTTGACATTATTGATAGTAATTTTTATTTGGCCATTTTTTACGTTGACATTTTTAATTTAAAAAGTTTTTCTTTTATTGTATGTAATTTTAAATGACATTTCTTATTTTATTTTATTTGACATGCCACTAACTTATTTTAAAATACTATTGTTAAACCAATAATAATTATTTGCATGCCCATGTGACGGTAAAATGTGGAGATCTATATAATAAATAAACATCTATGTACCTATTACCCATGTTTGCAAAGTAATAAATAAATTGAATTAATGAATAATTTGAAATCCACCACGCGGGCCCAGTGCGGGTTGGTAGATGACACATGTCTTCGAATTTTTTGGTTCTAAAACATGCCGGTTTCGTCACGATGTTTTCCTTCACCAAAGTAATGCGCCAGCCTGGGTTCGAACCCACGACCTACTATTCGTAAGTCGGGGCCGATACCACTGGGCCACCGCTGCTCTACTGTACGCGTAGTAAATGATTTATCTCTACATAACTGTCTTTTATTTCGTGTAGTTAGTGCCTAACTTGGTGTCAGAGATTTTATGCCGCCCATGGGCTTCTGACTTGACTTTATAACAGATCCTTCTGCCCTTGTGTTAATCCCTTTGGAGTCAGTGCAATATGTTTTCTTCTTCCAATTTCCCCTGTCAGGCATTATTAACTCCTTTCTTTTTCATGTCATTCCTCACACTTTGGGCTTCCTTTCCTTCTCCATCCATCGAAATGAATATTCATGTATTTTTCAGTCACGTGTTTTATCTCCTCTCTCCTTAATACAAATGTCCATAACATAAAGAAAGTCATCTCTCTTGAAATAGACCACTTCTTCTCAATTGTTTTGTAACAGGCGACACTTTTACTTCACCAAAACTTAATGTAATTCGATTAATATCGCAACATCTATTTTGCATTAATACCATTTTATCACTTATCCGTTATTTTACACTGTATGAAAGTAATTTATTATTTAATACTAGCAACCCGCTCCGGCTTTCCAAGGCTATTAGCGAAAAACACCAGAACAGTTTAACGAACACCACAAAAAAATCAACCAAATGAGTAGAAAGGTTCAGTCAAAACCTTTTCCACTTATCCAAAATACTTTTTAAACAAACAGCTGCTCCACGGCATCTTTATTCTATAATCTAGGAGTTCGACAGCGAACACCTCTCGAAATATTTTCTGCGGCGAATATTGGAAAATGTTTGCCTGCCGTGCCGATTGATTTGATTTGCACCCGCCCGCCAAAGGTTGCCAAAGGTAGTTGTCAGAATCAACACCTTGAATTTGGTGTCTAACAAATGTGCATAAATATAGGAGATGTTGTAGATATTTTACATTTTGGTTTACATAATAGAAGAAGGCGGAAAATATGGTGCTGAATATTTTTGAGCATAAATGTGGATGCCTATGGGAGAAAGGCTAAAAAAACCGTGGATGGACTCAAAATCAAAGCATTTATTTCAAGTACGCCAGTTACAGGCACCTTTAAATTGTCGAAACAAAAACGACAATGAAACGTAGCTACACTCCTAATCACAAGGCATAAAAACTGGGACAGTTCTGTAGTTGCCTATTCCAAAGCGTAGATCTTTATGGAGAAGAACGGGCAAGAAACTCCATGAACACTGTGTGAAAGGTCCTTCTATAACGTGTGGTTATTGCCTAACCTGGGGCTAAAGATTTTATGCCACCCACGGGCCTCTGAGTTGGCTTTACATGCCTCCATCGAGAAATATCTCTCGGACATGCTGGTTTACTCACGCCGATGTTTTCCAACACCGAAACAAATGATAAGAATAAAATTATGAAATACGCACACGAATCCGGGTTTGAAACCTTTTATCGTAGAAAAAAAACTCTCTTGTTTTCAAACTAAATCTAAACAACAAAGATATTAAACTAAAAAGTTTTAAAAAGAACTACTATCAGTGTTACCTGTCTCAAAAATTCTTTGAAAAGAATCTCAAAGTAACCAAAGAGGCTATCACAGTAATTATTCATGTAAATGTGAAAAGTTTCCGACTAATTCCCAAAATGTAGCGGTCACAATGCGGTCACAACTTTGTTAACTTTTATTTTTATCCTGAAACAGCATATAAATGGACGTAATTATTGTCTCTCAAGAGTATTATAGGCTTTGTATTAAGTTTAAAGAAGTGTTCGTTTGATTCAGAATCTGTATCTTAATAGGTAATAATAGTAGTTGTGTGGTTGATGTGGTTGTTGTGGAGACTGCCGCGGTAAAGCTAGTGCATAGCATTTTTTATCAACTTATGCAAATAATTATTTATTTATTTTATTTATGCAGTATTTTTTAAAAAGAATTTAAATTATATAAGTAAAATCAAAAGTAACCTTCATAGACTAAGCTAGTAAGAAACTCTATGACAGAAAATTTAAAAGAAAAAGTATTGACAGCTTGTCAGCCTGACGTAAGTGTCATAACATTGAAAAATATGAAAATTATTTATTTTATTTTAGATATTTTATAAGAAAACGAATCGTTTTCTAAGACCGATTCGCAGAATAGTAATGCAAAAACCAATAAAACGTATGATAGATGCGTAATAATAATAAAATGAATGTTTAAAGAGTACTCACTCATTATCTTTCACTATTTTTTCGTGACTTTATTCAATAATAAATGCACTTTGTTTATTCATATTTAAAACACTTTGTTACACACACCACAAATTATACAAAGAATAATTTACAAGGAGAAAGCAGAGAGACAAAACAGAAAAACTTTACACATTTACACGTGAGCTTATAAATTATTTAATTTGACAACCTCAGTGGACAACCTTGTTATTTTCCGTAACCATAGCATCCTGGTTGATCCCTTAATATTTTCGTTACGGAATCTCTGGATTCGCTCTCCACGCTCAAGGCCCGCGATAGAAGCTATGCAATAGCTTAAAAAAACTATTTTGTTTGTAGGCTTTTGCCTAGCAGGGGTACACAAATAGGCTCATCATCATCTACCTGCCCTAGTCCCATTCTATTTAGGATCTGAGCATCACGTAGTTTTCTTCTATTCCCACGGCGTCATTTGAAACAATGTATGTTCTTTTAGAATAAATAAAGAATCTTTAAACCCATGTTAACAGTATGACTATTAACTGTTATGCATCGTACGGGATTGCATCGCGACCAAGGCCCCGTTCGGAACGGGTAGTGTCTCTGTTGGAAAACCAGTACAGCTATGGAAACACTCCATTAGCTCGCCATCACATCATCCCGTACGCTATGATGAGAGACTTCTACAATACACTACTAAACGACAGAGGCCATTTCAGACGGCTATAAAAACAAGTTCTAACAGTCGCGGCAAGTAACGTTGGATTGCGACTAGAAGAGTTGAAAGATATAGATTTATGGCGAAACCGCTTGGAAGATCTACTGTCCATACTGCGAAATCATTGCAGACCTGCAAATCAAATAACAATAGCGGAAGAAGTGTACGCATGGCTGCCGTTCAACATTCTGGGAGCCAATTCTCGATTTTCGACATTTATCTCGAGTTCGAGTTCGTAAGTCTATCTCTATGTCTATCAAAAATATCTCTATCTCTATCAAAAAATTTCGAATTGAGCAGAATTCCGTATTCTCAGTCAAAATAGAAATAAATGTCACGAAAATTTCGATTCGAGTGAAGCTAATGTTACCATTATGAAGAATCGCGCGTTCCGTTTTAGGTAGCTATGAGTGAATGAATGATTTTGTTTTAAAACGCTGACTAAACCTAACTATTTAAGTATAAAAGAAAGAAAGAAAAAGTATTTATTGGTTTCACAAACAAACAAGTAGGTAAACATAATTATGAGAAACACTTAAAATTAGGACATAATTTATATATTAAATTTGAATAAGTCCCGTGCAAAGCCAAAGTAAAACGAAACGTTTAGTGTAAAAATAATCAGTTTGACAGCTGACTGTCTGTCAGTGACTAATAAAATTATGAAGCAAACAATTATTTACCTTCGTTTTCAGGTCTATTTTAGTGGTATCCTGAATTACAGGAGCCAATAGATCTAAGTATTAGAACCCTTATTAGATCTTTATTTAGTCTGAAGTTTTTAATGACTTGTGTTTCGCTCAAGTCGTAAATATCGACGGCGGGATAGCTGTTGTCGCCGTGTATTGGCCAGTTGCTCGCCACTTTCCAACAACTCCGAGATAAAAATGCTAATAAACTCGTCCATCTTTCAGTGGTTTCAAGTCCCATCGTAGGTACACAAATACAGAGTCTGTTATCTGCGCGAAGGTCGTCGTTTCAAGAAAACACAATGCACAAATCAAAGAGTATAAATCAAATTTCCAGTATGAGATGCCAAGCCGTATTTTATTTAAAAACTAAAGAAAAGAAAACACAGTGTACAATCCAAAACTCAACAAATTCGAATTTTGAAATGGGCAGTTACAGAAGTTATGTATTATGCCTTGTGACTGTAACCGTAGCTTTAAAATCACAAACTTTTATGTTTAAGATTATTAGAATATTAATTTGAAGTAAGTGATTTTGTGTTATAAAAATGTAACAGAAATGCTTAACATTTACACAACTGTTAAAAACTGAAAGTATAACATTCACTATTTTTTGACAGGTTTAAAACCATGGCCCATCAATCAATCCAAATCTCAAGACAAACACAATTCACTTCGTCCTTCAGGAATACAAATCAGGAACACAACTCTGCTTGTCCTTCACAACGGAACAAAGTTTTTGTTCCATACAGGTGACCCTAAACTTAGTGAAACGTTAGTTTTGCAATAAATCGTTCACTCCATTGACAAACGTAAACCTTCGGCCACAAGATATATAAATTATTTAGATCTTGGTTGACGGTGATGCTTTGTTATTATTAAAATTATGGATTTACTTTTCAATCAGCTGGTGTAGTGTGGGAAAGTGACAGAGCTATACAGCGTATCCACTGGAATAAGTCTAAAACAATCCTGCTTTATGGCGTCATTGAAACCACCTGGGTGCTTACTCTGGAATATAATTCCGATAGATCGACATTGGTCAAACGTCAGTTGGTTGAGTTAAACGTCAGGGATTGGCTAGACTCAGTGAGTCCAGCCAATTGCTGACGTTTGACTGACAATTCCAATGTCGATCTATCGGAATTATATTCGAGAGTAAGCACACTGGTAGGTAAATTCCGAGATTCCCTTAAACTTAGATTAGAGACTTAGGTACCTAGATAATTGTATTTACAAATTCACAACAGTTAGTACGTATTGTCAAACAGTTCGGTTACAAGTTCCAGCTACTCCTCAAAGGTTCAAACTTTATTGGTTTGCGTTCGACATTGACGTGGAACAAACATCTATAAATTGTTCACTTCGCTCGCTGCGGTGGATATTCTGAATTTCTGATAGTCTAGGTACAACTGACAGATATTGACTTGTAAGGCCTCGGCCTCGAATTTTGCGGGCAGCGGGGCGGCGGCGGCGGCGGCGCGGCTTGTATGGAGTGCACCGCTCGTTGCCCGCCCCCGCGCCCCTGTTTTCGAGAACCGGTCCATTTGATTGTACGCATAAGATGCTGCCGCTCCCGCGCCGCCGCCGCCGCCGCCCCGCTGCCCGCAAAATTCAAGACTGAGGCCTAATAAATGTTGCCGTGAGGAAGCGGGCCGTCCACTACCTGAACGCGCCCCAAAAGGTCATGGCCGTAAGGCTTGTCCGCGGGTACCGCACGATCTCCCGCGAGGCGGCGAATCTCCTTGCCGGATTGCCGCCGTGGGATCTGGAGGCGATAGTCCTCGCGCGCCTACATGAGTGGCGCGCGGAGGCGCTACACCGGGGGGTCACTCTGCTGCCGCGGCACATTGCTGCGCGGCGGACAGACCTCCGGTGCGATCTCATGGCGGCATGGAGACAGCGACTGTCGCAACCCAGCGCAGGGCACGCCACGATAGTGGCGGTAAGTCCCCTCTTTGAGGAGTGGCTGGAAAGGCGCCACGGCGCCCTCACCTACCGTCTGACGCAGGTCCTCACCGGACACGGGTGTTTCGGGAGGAACCTGTACCGAATCAGGCGGGAGGAAACGCCCGGATGCCTCCACTGCGAGGATCGACCGGAGGACACGGTGGAGCACACTGTGGAGGCGTGCCCTGCTTGGGCAGAGCCCCGCCGTGTTCTCGTAGCGGCGATCGGCGGCGGCGACCTCTCGCGCCCGGCCCTGGTGCAAGCCATAGTCCGGGGCGAGGAGGAATGGGACGCCATCGCCTCCTTCTGCGAAGCAGTGATGCTAGCGAAGGAGGTGGCGGAACGAGAGAGGGAGAGAACCTCTCAACGTCCCAGCCGCCGCGGAAGGCGCTCCGGGCGCCGGGGGGCACGCGATGACCTCCGGCCACCGTAGACGCGGGCCTGTGGACGGTGAGTAACGGGCTAGCTCGACGCCGGCAACAGACCGTGTCGGCGGCGCGTACGTGTTCCACGCGCGCCTCAAAGAGATGTCAGCAAGGAGGGGCCCGCAAGGGCCGACGCCCGTCGGGGCTGTGGCTTGTCGAAAGGATAACGCGGCTTCGACACAAGGGTGAAGAATGAACATGGGTTTGGTTTTTAGTCAGTAGAAGTCTGACACTCCCCTTCGCTCTGCCCAAGAGCGGGGGGGGGGGGGGTTATTCGATGATTTACCACCCACCAAAAAAAAAAAAAAAGGCCTAATAAATGTTTCAGATAAGAGTAAAAGCCTTGGGGTAAATAACAGTAGTAATATCGAAAATAGGATAGACAGAACAGTCAAAATACCAATAAAATTCTGCTAACGCCAATCTTGTTATGTTGTTGTTATCCCTCATTAGTCTCTTATTTGTACGAGTAAACAAGAATCATATTATACATTAGCTGTGCCCGCGACTTCGTTCGCGTGGTTGGCGAAAACTAAACCAACAGACGGACAGACAGACTGACAGACAGACTGACAGACAGACTGACAGACAGACTGACAGACAGACTGACAGACTGACAGACTGACAGACAGACAGACTGACAGACAGACTGACAGACAGACTGACAGACAGACTGACAGACAGACTGACAGACAGACTGACAAACAGACTGACAGACAGACTGACAGACAGACTGACAGACAGACAGACTGACAGACAGACTGACAGACAGACTGACAGACAGACTGACAGACAGACTGACAGACAGACTGACAGACAGACTGACAGACAGACTGACAGACAGACTGACAGACAGACAGACTGACAGACAGACTGACAGACAGACTGACAGACAGACTGACAGACAGACTGACAGACAGACTGACAGACAGACTGACAGACAGACAGACTGACAGACAGACTGACAGACAGACTGACAGACAGACTGACAGACAGACAGACTGACAGACAGACAGACTGACAGACAGACTGACAGACAGACCGACAGACAGACTGACAGACTGACAGACAGACTGACAGACTGACAGACAGACTGACAGACAGACAGACAGACAGACTGACAGACAGACTGACAGACAGACTGACAGACAGACTGACAGACAGACTGACAGACAGACTGACAGACAGACTGACAGACAGACTGACAGACAGACTGACAGACAGACTGACAGACAGACTGACAGACAGACTGACAGACAGACTGACAGACAGACTGACAGACTGACTGACAGACTGACAGACAGACTGACAGACAGACTGACAGACAGACTGACAGACAGACTGACAGACAGACTGACAGACAGACTGACAGACAGACTGACAGACAGACTGACAGACAGACTGACAGACAGACGGACAGACAGACTGACAGACAGACTGACAGACAGACTGACAGACAGACTGACAGACAGACTGACAGACAGACTGACAGACAGACTGACAGACAGACTGACAGACAGACTGACATACAGACTGACAGACTGACAGACAGACTGACAGACAGATTGACAGACAGACAGACAGACTGACAACTGACAGACTGATAGACTGACAGATAGACAGACTGACAGACAGACTGACAGACAGACTGACTGACAGACTGACAGACAGACTGACAGACAGATTGACAGACAGACAGACAGACTGACAACTGACAGACTGATAGACTGACAGATAGACAGACTGACAGACAGACTGACAGACAGACTGACAGACAGACTGACAGACAGACTGACAGACAGACTGACAGACAGACTGACAGACAGACTGACAGACAGACTGACAAACAGACTGACAGACAGACTGACAGACAGACTGACAGACAGACTGACAGACAGACTGACAGACAGACTGACAGACAGACTGACAGACAGACGGACAGACAGACTGACAGACAGACTGACAGACAGACTGACAGACAGACTGACAGACAGACTGACAGACTGACAGACAGACTGACAGACAGACTGACAGACAGACTGACAGACAGACTGACAGACAGACTGACAGACAGACTGACATACAGACTGACAGACTGACAGACAGACTGACAGACAGACAGACTGACAACTGACAGACTGATAGACCAGGGTTGGCATGTTTAAAACAAGTTGTTTAAAACATGTGTTTTAAACAGTGTTTAAAACAGTTTCAAATAAAACATCGTTTTTTATTAGGTGTCAAACACCTAAGGTATTTAAAAACTGTGACAAGTTTTGTAGCTTTCTCGTTACCAAGTTTGTTTCGTACATCGGAATGAATAAATCCAAATGTTTTCGTGTTATTGTGAAATGAAAAATCAGAAAGAAAGTCCGCTCTATGTATACACTCCATCGGTAAAGTCCCCCGGGGAATTCCCAGAACTTCCGTAATTCGTGAATGTGATATGATTTGGGTATTCCCCTTATTTTAAGAGAAGTTTAGGTGATTTCCCTACTAAAAATGAACGTCGAAACATACCGCATGTATTGAATTAAGATCAATTTTGGTCATGCAGTTTTTAAAATAGTATAAAAGTGAATTATATCAGGCTTAATCAATTAAAAATGGATGATAACTAACTTATGAAAAAAAAAACAAAAAAAACAACTGTTTAAAACATTTTTAACTGTTTGTTTTATAAAATGTAAAAAAAACTGTTTTTTTTCCAACCCTGTGATAGACTGACAGATAGACAGACTGACAGACAGACTGACAGACAGACTGACAGACAGACTGACAGACAGACTGACAGACTGACAGACAGACAGACAGACAGACAGACAGACTGACAACTGACAGACTGACTGACAGACAGACTGACATACAGACTGACAGACTGACAGACAGATTGACAGACAGACAGACAGACTGACAACTGACAGACTGATAGACTGACAGATAGACAGACTGACAGACAGACTGACAGACAGACTGACAGACAGACTGACAGACTGACAGACTGACAGACAGACTGACAGACAGACTGACAGACAGACTGACAGACAGACTGACAGACAGACTGACAGACAGACTGACAGACAGACTGACAGACAGACTGACATACAGACTGACAGACTGACAGACAGACTGACAGACAGATTGACAGACAGACAGACAGACTGACAACTGACAGACTGATAGACTGACAGATAGACAGACTGACAGACAGACTGACAGACAGACTGACAGACAGACTGACAGACAGACAGACAGACTGACAGACAGACAGACAGACTGACAACTGACAGACTGACAGACAGACTGACAGGCAGATTGAAAGACTGACTGACAGACAGACTGACAGACAGACTGACAGACAGACTGACAGACAGACAGACTGACAGATAGACTGACAGACAGACTGACAGACAGACTGACAGACAGACTGACAGACTGACAGACTGACAGACTGACAGACAGACTGACAGACAGACTGACATACAGACTGACAGACAGACTGACAGACAGACTGGCAGACTGACAAACTACGGAACTCTAAAAAGAAGACAAAAATGATCTCCGTGTTTAGGGTATACTAGACCTGCAGTTTCTTACCCATAGTAGATCTCAGAAAAAAACATTATTTTCTAACAAAAAAAAATTGTAAGTTTTTGCAAACATACCACTTCAAACTTTAAACCATCGTGCATCGTAGGATAAGAATCGCATTGAAGATCCGAGAAAATGCATGCAAAACTGCTTTCAATTTTATCATAGTAGCATCCATTTTGTTAAAGTCTTTCCACCATTTACGTCTTAAAACGGGGTAAAAAGATAAGGCGATTTAACGGCACTAAGATGCAAATAGGATATCTTAGTTTGTGGAGTGCCAACAAGAATTAGAGAAGCTTAATTTGATATAGGACCTTATTCTAATTTGTCTTATCTGGACTTCTGGGAAGGACTGATTTGAGACATGGCTTGTCTGGGTTGATGACGTTACGTTTCAATAACCCCCCCCCCCCCCCCCCCCCCTCTTGGGCAGAGCAAAGGGGAGTGTCAGACTTCTACTGACTAAAAACCAAACCCATGTTCCTTCTTTGCCCTTGTGTCGGAGCCGCGTTATCCTTTCGATAATCCACAGTCCCGACAGGATCTGCAGCCCCGACAGGGTCCGCAGCCCCGACGGGCTCAGTATGCACCCTAATATGTAATATGAAAAAACCTCCCGAAAGTCCGAGATATAAGGCTTCCCACTATATTATAAGTAGTCCATAAATCTTTTCTTCGACCAAACGATGCATATGAGATATTACTATTGAAATTGATGATTGGATAAGGTCATTTCTATAAGTCAGTCGGAGGATTCCCGGCGTCCACACCCTAATGCACAGTGATTTAGTGGCTCATGGGGAAAAGGATATTTGTTGAGATGGGTTTCCATTTACTTTTGTTCGAATAAAATATGGTTTGTAGGTTGAAATTAATAATCAAAAAGTCCGTCAACCAGTTTTGTCAATGGGTACTAACCAGTTGAGATATAGAGGCCAGATAGGCAGTCACACTGTGTAAAATGTTAGAATTTTTTAACTCTGACCTCTAATAACTAGAAGGTTCCCAGGTATGTTACAGAACCAAAAAAAAATGCAATGATTGGGAGAATAGCCTTTGACTTCGTTAAGGGTATTTTGACACTTTTAGTAATAGAAGGTAAAAGAGAAGTTACTCGCACGCCAGAGGTTTTAACTCTGCATAATTAATGGTCTGCTAAAACTGAGGTATCTTCTCGGTATCTTCTCGTCCAACTTACCCCAGTGTCTCAAGACGAAAGTCTATGACCAGTGTGTGTTGCCAGTGATTACATACGGGACCGAAACGTGGTCGCTCACAATGGGCCTTATCAGAAAGCTCAAAGTCACCCAAAGGGCAATGGAGAGGGCTATGCTCGGAGTTTCCTTGCGTGATCGAATCAGAAATGAGGACATCCGCATGAGAACCAAGGTTACCGACGTAGCCCGAAGAATCGCCAGACTTAAGTGGCAATGGGCAGGGCACATTGCTCGCAGAACGGATGGCCGATGGGGCCGAAAAGTTCTGAAATGGCGACCGCGAACCGGAAGACGTTGCGTTGGAAGGCCTCCCACTAGGTGGACCGATGACCTGGTCAAGGTTGCAGGAACCCGCTGGATGAGAGACGCACGGGACCGGTCAATGTGGCGACGCCTGGGGGAGGCCTATGTCCAGCAGTGGACGTCTTTTGGCTGAAATGATGATGATGAAAACTGAGGTCTCATTTTCTACGAGGTATTTAAGTTTTTGAGCAGCTCCAGGTTTTTAGAAGTGTTTAAATTAGTATATGTATTAGTCCTACATAATTATTATGTATTAGTTCCATAATTTCATCATCATCATTTCAGCCGAAAGACGTCCACTGCTGGACTTAGGCCTCCCACAAGTGTCGCCATATTGACCGGTCCCGTGCGTCCCGCATCCAGCGAATCCCCGCAACCTTCACCAGGTCCTTAATTTAAGTGATCAAAAACTATACCCATAACAAGAAGTCAGTAAACCCAGGTCATTATCATCATTATATTTAAAATGTCACTTACGGGATATCTTCCGTGATTGTTATTGGTTTTGAGTTCCCGATATTTCGACGCTGTTGCAAGCGCCATGATCGCGGGTTGACTGGAGAAATGCGGGTGGATGGAAAAAATTGTTAGGAGCAGACGAATCTGTCTACCCTCTTTCTTTGTCATGGCGCTTGCAACAGCGTCGAAATAACGGGAACTCAAAACCAATAACAATCACGGAAGATATCCCGTAAGTGACATTTTAAATATAGTTATGAACCGTGAAAGCTTAAAACAGTGATTATCATCATTCTCTTGCTTTTCTATTATTCGTCATCTCATGTCATCTCCATTTTGCTTTATAATCTTTTACACAATCCATTCATCGTTTCTTTGGTCTTCTTCTACTCTTATAATATATCCATCGATATTCATAACTTTCCTCACTCGTTTTCCTCGTTCCTCTGCTTCGTATACCACTTTTTCAGTCACTGATGCTACTTTCAAACTCTTGGTAAAGGAAAATGATGACTGCCTCGTTGGTCTAGTGGTCGCAAGCGCAACTGCTGTGCATGAGGTCCTGGGTACGATTCCCGGGTCGGACAAAAAGTGCTATTGGGTTTTTCATTACAAATTTCCTAGTAGTAGCCCGGAGTTTGGAAGTTGGCGGTATAATACCCCCGTGCCTCGGAAAGCACGTTAAGCCGTTAGTCCTGCGCCTGACCTCTCTCCGGTCGTGTCGGATTGCCGTCCCATCGGACTATGAGAGAAAAGGAACAGAGAGTGCACTTGTGCCTGCGCACACACTTGTGCACTATAATATGTCCCGCGCCGATGGCTAATCTCCACTAAGATTGGCGCCGTGACCGAAATCGGTCAGGAGGACTATATATATAAAGGAAAATATTGTTTTTAGGGATCCGTACCTCAAAAGGAAAAAAACGGAACCGTTATAGGATCACTCGTGTGTCTGTTTGTCTGTCCGACCCCTCCCCCCCTTATCTGTGAACCTGCTGAGCCTAAAATTCTGAAAAAAATACAGAAATTAGTTCAACACTACTATTAATATCATAAACGGGATACACACCCGAACACACCGAACAACACCGAAACACACACACAACAACACAACACACCAAACAACAAACAGCGCCGAAATATCGGGAACTCGAAACTACAATCAAACATGGTAAATATCCCGTTTATGATATTAATAGTAGTGTCAGTGACCATGTCAGTTTAAAAACTTTAGTTCAACACGTATAGATTACAGGAAAACCTATAAGAAGTCATGGTACGGAACCCTTCATGTGCAAGTTCGACTTGCAGTCGGCTAGTTTTTTGAGAAAATATTATAACATCATGACGGCCATATTCCGTAACATATCTCAGAAAACACCAGCTGCCACAATTTCTCACGAGCTTTTCACAACGTCTTTTCACATTCACACAGTTCACAATAGAATGACGGCACAGAATTTTTATTTCCTTGTAAATATCTCTTGGGTGCTTAATATTCATCTCATAAGGCATGAGTTGGAACGTGGTATGTGTAACGTGTATACGTTGATGTTCGGAGAATGGAAAGGGCTTCAGACTTCAGACTTTTCTGTCGGGGCTGCGGGTTGTTCGAAAGAGATACCGCGGCCTCAGACACAAAGGGCTAAGAAGGAACATAGGTGGTTTTTAGCCAGTGAAAGACTGATTTTCTGGTGATGGTTTTTAGGAATGATTTTTCAAAATCGGTTCAAGGTCATCCGCTCTTGGCCGCGGATTTTAATACTAGGTGACGTGGCCTCGGCACAAGGGCAAAGAAGGAACATGGGATCGGTTTTTAGTCAGTAAAAGTCTGACACTCCTCTTCGCTCTGCCCAAGAGCTCATTTGATGATTTTCCACCCACCAAAAAAAAAAAAGGTCATCCGCTCTTTTATTTGCTGCGGTAAGGATCTTGGACGAACACATAAATCAGATCAGTTATCAAGGAGAAATCAGAAAACAAAAATTACAAAAAAAAGATTCTCCTGGAATATTATGACCTCCTGCTTTTTAAGACGTAGGTTAAAAGGAAGAGATTCATGCTCAACTGTTGGAGCAAGGCGCCGATTATTAAATATTCTATTGACTAAAATCTGCTCAAGAGCAGGTTGTATTTTCAAAGAAAACAATATACTTTTTCTTCTAAAAAATACGTTGTTTCATTACACAGAAACTGGAATTCTGAAACGTAGTTAAATTATGTAAGGACATGAAAAAATTTCGCCTTGAGAATTACTTTCGTTGAAGAGATGAATTTATCTAGCAAGACCTACGCAATTCTTGTGTTACTGTATGTAAATATGCCAAGAAGACTTATTTAGCCATAGTGTTAAGGGGCCGGTGAACGAACATTCTCCATACAAACGTAATACCAAAATCATTCGCGATACGAACATATTACCAACTTAAAATTATGTTATTCGGATACAGACGATATTTATCTAGGTTCCTATTAAACTTTTCTTTTAAAACATTTACTATTTACGAAATGCAAGCGAATTGCTATTTACTATTGACGAAATGCAATTCGCTTGCATTTCGTAAATAGTAAATGTTTTAAAAGAAAAGTTTATTATGTTCGTTCACCGGCCCCTTAAGAACAGCCGTTCGGGTCGATCTTTAGGTTAACTCGTACTTGGCTAGTTTGGTCCGTAGATGGGTGACTACTCATTACATACCAAGTTTAATTCGTGCCTCGGAAAGCACGTTAACCCGTTACTCCCGGCTACCATAATTAAACAGATCTGAAAAATAAAAGTGTTTATTTGGAACTTAAGTCAAATTCATACAAACTACTTATCAGTTTGTTAGCAGACGTAGCTCCCAGGATACTCACAATGTTAATGTGTATGTACGTTCACTTTTCCATTTACATACTGGGAATGGGAGGTCTTGACCGTGAGACAGTTATACATACTGAGCGTTGTCCTCCTACAGCACAGCAAACTAACTTACAACCCACTACTCCTCCAAAAACGAAGAAAGGACGAAGGACGGTGTGCGAGAGAACTCAGTTGTCTAAAACTAAATTTGGATTTCGCTTTGCCCACTCCATTGGTCCATTCCTTTACAATAGGCTGAACAGAATACTAAATATATACCCATTACCAAAAATGCAATGCAAGATAAAACTAGATGAATACCTAAAAAGTCTAACCTACGAACAGACTGAACTTCTCCTATACATAGCATCCTAACCATTGTAATGCATTAATAACAACATGCATCTCTTATCACAAACACACAAACGTGCGCACGCTCACTCACAACACAACACACACCACAACACACACACAACACACACCACAACACACACACAACCCAACACACACCTCATACACGTCCTCTTACACATCAGTCACGTACATTGTCATCTCACACAAATAAGAGGTCCCACATGCAAATTCTACAGAAACTGCTTTTCTTTTAATATGTTAATCAAATTAAATAAAAAATGTTTAAAATTATGTTTAACAATTATGAAATGATACTGGCACTTATATGAAATGTCTAACGCTCGAGGGGTTTGGCGCTGATAGTCGAAATACAGGCTCCGCCTAGTTCGACTACAGATGACTGCACCACTTACACTATGTACAACCTGCCTGTTTAAATATTTTGTAAGTTATGTCTAACTTTTCTTTGAATAAACATTTATTAAACTAAAATTACAAAAATAAATCTGACTACAACCAAATTACTGCGAAATGCTTTCACAAAACAAACAATTTAAACAACTAGCTTTCAATTTAAATTACAGACAAATTGCTTAGGTTTTCACTAAAGTTGGATAAAAGATGAGATTCAACTTAGTTTTTAAATTATCTTTTTGTTATATCAGTTTCAAATGGTAGGCTATTGAAAACGTCTGACAACCAGTCAAAAGCAAAGAGCATAAGGTATCGAATTACCGGCAGTCAATCCATGTAAGATACTGGTATTCAGCTGCAACCGTTTAAACTGGAACCTGATATCAACATTGTAGGGAAAAGGCTATATAGGCAGATGATGATGCTGACAGATTCGTGAAGTTTCGTTTCTAAGTTCGTTTACACCTCGTAATATAATACAGCCGGCTTAGCATGACCACCGAAGAAACGGGTTTTGTCGACGGAAGAATCGACAAAATGACAGATTGTAGCAAGGTTTCATGTCAAACTGTATGGAAAAATCTATGTCTATTCTATTCTAGAATAGAGATAGAATCGCCATGCTACGGGGGCAGATGTCTGTGTCTTCTAAAATGGCCACTTTAGCAGATCATTACATGAATTATTGCGTAAAAAAGCGTAAAATGAACCTTTCATAATGTTCGCAACGAAGCTGGAACGCTCTAATGCTAGCGGTCGTCGATGCGTCGCGTACGGAACGCAACGGGCAGCCTGCGCCGGCGGCGGCCATCTTTACCTCTCTCTTCCGTTTTACAAGAGAATGACGGGCATGTTGCCTAAAGCTTTCTTATATTTTAATTAATTATTCTGTAACACAACATGTCAAGCAAGAGTAAACGATGAAATCTCTATCCTCGCTTTATTTGAAGAGTTGATCACCCCAACATTTGGAGACCTCGACGTGATCAATTAACTAAGTACATGAAGATGCGACCGCGTGGTGCCGAGAAAAACGAGCTGAGCCCTATGACGACCCACTGACTGAGATGACTGCCAATCTATGATGACTGCGTGTGCGTGCTGATGTGATGACCCCATCTATCCCTGTTCCTGTGTAGTGAGTGATGTGGTTTGTTCACAGGGAAGTACGCCCAATTTTAGTCATGCCAATCTACCGGTCCGACATTCATGATTAGCCGATTTCTGTGCACCAGACTTAATATACTTACTATCTCGAGTCACTACTGATATTATTGCTTAGTAAGGAGGTACTCCTTAATGACAAACCTACTTAATTAGGTACCTGCCTTACTAGCAACTACCTTTTCTTTCTCGACTCGAGTTACTTATTATTGTTACTTAATCATTATTTTTGGAGTCAGATCAAATTACTAGAAACTATCTTTTCTTTCTTTCGCTTACGGGACCACCCTGGCATTTTTCAGACGCTGTGCTGCCTGTGTCCTGGGTCCCGTTGGAATGCGCTGCTATACTTACTAATCACTGCTGATGCCTGCATCCTGCACTGTGTAACCTGCCTTGCTTGTGTGTGAGTCGCTGACTGCACGAGCTGTTGTCGTAGCCATTGCGCGACATATACGGTTTGGCTTTATTTTCTAAAATTTAAATGCGGTATTCAATACCAGCATAGCTTATTTCTTGACGGTCTGTTCAGTTCTATATGTGTTCACCATGTCAGCTGAATTGAAATCTCTTATTCAACAACGTGGTACGATAAAGGCTAGAGTAACTATATTTTCTAAATATTTAAGTACTGTTAAACTAATAGAAGCGGGCAACATTCCTAAACAAATGCTCGTTGAAACTGAATTAAAACTATCTAGATTTAAAGAATTGTTGGTACAGTTTGACATTTTAAAAACTAAAATTGAGGGTTTGGACCCCGATCAGTTAGAAGAAAATGACACTATTGAAAACGAATTTTGCTCTAACATAGCTACAGCTCAACTGCTAATTGAAAGTTTTACCCCTAATGACGTAATACGTGAACATAAGAACTGTGATTCAATATCTACCTGTCAAAATATCAACCAAGATAGCCGTAGCTATAACATTAAGCTTCCTACAATTCAGCTGCCTTCTTTTAATGGAGACTATTTAAATTGGATGGAATTTCGAGATACGTTTGATTCTTTAATAAACAACAATGTTACTATTCCAGAAATTAACAAGTTTCATTACCTCCGCTCTTCATTAAAGGAAGGAGCATCTGACATAATAAAGCCAATTGAGTTTACTGCTGCCAATTATAAATTAGCTTGGAAGTTACTGACTGAACGATTTGATAACAATAGGATACTTACTAATAATCATTTAAAGGCTATCTTGAACTTTGACACAATATCTAAAGAAAATTACAAGTCACTTCGTTCTATGATAGATTACTATTCTAAAAATGTTAGAGCCCTATCTTCTTTGAATGATCCCGAATCCCGCTGGGAAACTTTACTCGTATATATTATGGTGTCCAAACTAGATGGCGCTACAGGTCGCATATGGGAGGAACACAGGAGTACTATTGCTGATTCACCAACAATTGAAGAGTTCTATAAATTCTTGAGAAACCGTGCTGACGTTTTAGAGACCTTGCAGTACAACAATAATGATGTTGCTACTAAAACTGAAAAACATACTCACTCTAAAGATAATAAACAAACTAAATCATTTGTTTCTTCTTCAAACACTAATGAAAAGAGCTGTGTTGTCTGTTCACAAGATCATTTATTATATAAGTGTGATAAATTTAAAGACATGTCGTTGGATGCTCGATTTATGGAAGTTAATAAGCATAAGCTCTGTCACAACTGTTTGCGTCCTGGTCATTACTCTGCTCACTGCAAACATAATCATTGTAAAATCTGCAACAAAAGACACAATGTACTGCTACATAAATCACAGTCCAATAAAGATAAGACAAACTCACCTGTTAATACTTCTTCGGCGACATCAGTTCCTCAAGAAGCAAGTTCTTCTCAGACATCTACTATTGCCATGTTTAATCCTGTATCACTCTCTGTGGCAATGCCTAGGCAGATCCTTTTATGCACTGCTCAAGTGGAATTGATTGATAACCGAACTTCTGAAAAACACATTGTGAGAGCATTACTAGATAATGGAAGCCAGTCTTCATTTATAACTGAAAGAATGCAAAGAAAAATGAATTTACCCTGTTCTAATACTAATATATCAATTGCTGGTATAAATAATAAGTTGACTAATACTACTAAAAGGTGTAACATAAAACTTAAGTCGCGGATTAACCTATTCCATGCGAATGTTTCATGTCTTTTAGTGCCTGATATTACTGGCATGTTGCCCTGCTCAAGGGTTAACACTTCTGAATGGAATCTTCCCAAATCTATAGAACTAGCAGATCCTACCTACTATATGCCCTCTGAAATTGACTTACTGCTAGGAGCTGACATTTATTGGGAAATTGTAGATTCTAAGCAAATTAAGTTAGGGAAAAATAAACCTACACTAATAAAATCTAAACTGGGTTGGCTCATGTCAGGCCCTACCGGTGTGAGCCCGACTACTACTACTACTAATTCGAACTTTTCTCAGGAAATTAGGGACTCTCTGGCTAGATTCTGGGAAGTTGAGGATATTCCTGCTCTGCCAAATGAGAAGATTAAGTTTTCCAATGAGGAACAATATTGTGAAAACCATTTTATTGAAAACACTCTCCGCCTGAGTGATGGTAGATTTTGTGTAAAGCTTCCATTGCGTGAAGTTCCCAGTAAGGCTTTGGGGGACTCTTATCTTATTGCTAAAAGGCGCTTCTTTAACTTAGAAAAGAAACTAAATAAATCTAATATTAAAAATGAATATACTGATTTTATTAACGAATATCAAAGATTAGGGCATCTATCTGAAGTAAGCCGTCCTAGCTTTGGATATTATATTCCTCACCATGCAGTAATTCGCGATAGCAGTGAAACCACTCGCTTAAGAGTAGTCTTTGATGCCTCTTGTAAAACTTCTACTAATAAGTCATTAAATGATATCCAATTTGTTGGACCAGTAGTTCAGGACGATTTAATGTCAATTCTGCTCAGGTTCCGTCATTATACCTATGTGGTGACAGGTGACATTGAAAAAATGTATAGGCAGGTTATGGTGAATGAATCACAGCGTCATTTACAGCTTATTCTTTGGAGGGAAGACGAAAGTCAACCACTCAAAACCTTGCAACTCAATACTGTCACTTATGGGACAGCTTCAGCTCCCTATTTGAGTACTAGGTGTCTTGTCCAACTCGCAGGGGACTGTAGTGATGAAGCTGTTGCCAATACTATAAGACATGACTTCTATGTTGATGACCTGAATACTGGTTCAGACTCAAAATCTCTGTTAAAGGCTAAAATTTCGGGAGTGATTGCCAAACTTGCTGAAGGCTGTTTCCCGTTGCGTAAATTCAGAACAAATTCTCCTGATATTCTTGATAGCATACTTACAACTGACCTATCTCAAGACTTTAGTAAACAATCTTCTGTCTTAGGATTAAAATGGTCACCTAACTCTGATACTTTACACTACTCAGTTGAAAATAAATCTATTCCTAAGGTTACTAAACGCTCTATATTGTCGAACTCGTGTCGAATATTTGATCCCTTAGGTCTCTTATCTGCCTGCACTATTTTTCATAAAATCTTACTTCAAAAGCTCTGGTTACTTAAAATAGATTGGGATGATGAAATTCCAAAAGAAATTCAAAATTCATGGATAGAATTCTATAATGAAACTCGACATTTTGCTGACATTCAGATACCTAGATATATTTTCTGTAATTCTCCTATTCATATAGAGGCTCACTGCTTTACTGATGCCTCGCAAAATGCCTATGCTGCATGTGTTTATCTTAAATCGACTAATAGTTTAGGTGAAGTTAGCTGTAACTTATTATGTGCTAAAGCTAAAGTTTCTCCTTTGAAATCGGAAACAATTCCCCGTCTGGAATTGCTAGGCGCTTTACTTGGTGCAAAACTATACTCTAAAGTGTGTCACTCCTTACCAATTAAGATTGCACATTCAGTATTTTGGACAGACTCAACCATAGTCCTAGGGTGGTTAAACACTCCACCTAAGACTCTTAAAACTTATGTAAGCAATCGGATTGAACAAATTCGAGAATTAACTGACATAACTACATGGCGTCATGTACCTTCTGAACATAATCCCGCTGACATGGCGTCCAGGGGCATTCAACCACGTCTTCTTCATGACAATACTCTTTGGTGGCATGGTCCTTTCTTTCTGACCAAGTCTGAACATGAATGGCCCCAATCTAAATCTACTCCTTCTGATTTACCTGAAATAAAAATAAGTTTAAATGTTAAAACTATGTCTAGTGACATCATACCCTTTGAAAAATATTCGAAACTATACAAACTACAAAGAATATTTGCTTACATATTGAGATTTATGAATAACATTAAAAATTCGAATACTAAATTAAATGGTGAACTTACTTGTTTGGAGTTAAATAACTCACTAGTACTCCTAGCTAAGGCGTCACAGAGAGAATGCTTTTCAAAGGAAATTCACTCACTGGAAACTTTGAACAAACTAAATTCCAAGTCACGGGTTCTGTCTTTAAACCCTTTTTTGGATCGATACGGTGTCTTGCGTGTCGGTGGAAGGATCGACAATGCATCTCACTGTCCCTATGAAAAAAGACATCCTATACTGCTAGACCCCAAACACACTTTCTCAAAACTTTTATTTGAGCAAGAACATCTTCGTCTCCTACACTGTGGCCCTCAGCAACTGTTAAATACTATTCGTGAGCAATTTTGGCCTACAGGTGGGAAAGTATTAGCTGCGACTACTGTGAGAAAGTGTGTTCGTTGTCAGAGATTTAGAGCTAAGCCTTTAGAACCCATAATGGGTAATCTACCGGAATCTCGTGTAACTCCTGCTCCACCATTTGCGACTTGTGGCACTGATTTTGCAGGACCCTTTTTAATTTTAAATAGAAAGGGTCGCGGTGCCAAGACCTCCAAGTGCTATTTATGCATATTTGTATGTTTCAGCACGAAGGCTGTACACTTGGAGGTCGTGAGCGACCTGAGTAGCGATGCCTTCATTTTATGCTTGCGTAGATTCATTTCACGAAGAGGTAAACCTCACACTATATACTGTGACAATGGAAAAAACTTTGTAGGAGCTTGTAACGAACTGAACAGACTGCTCAAGGAAAATGAACGTTCAATTAGCGACTTCACAAGCAAGGAAGGTATAACTTTTAATTTCTCTCCCGTGTATGCACCGCATTTCGGCGGTATCTGGGAGGCAGGAGTCAAGACAGCTAAACATCATTTAAAACGCATAGCCGGTAACTCTAGTTTAACTTTTGAAGAATTATATACTCTATTTGCACAGATTGAGGCCATTATGAATTCACGGCCTATTACGTCTATGTCTGCTGATCCTTCTGATCTGTCAGCACTTACACCGGGACACTTTGACCTCACTACCTTCACCTGTTATCCTAAAAACAAGCATCAACCGATACCAGCTGATTGAGCGCTTGAGACACCACTTCTGGTCTCGATGGACAAGGGACTACTTATCCACTCTACAGCATCGCGTCAAGTGGCAGCGTGCACAACACCATGTTCGTGTTGGCGACCTGGTACTCATCCTAGACGATCAGCTGCCACCTATGAAGTGGCTCATGGGCCGCATCATCAAGCTATACCCGGGAGCTGACGGCGTATGCAGAGTGGTAGACGTGAAGACTGAGAACGGCGTCATTCATAGGCCCGTCTCAAAACTATCACTACTAGATTCCCAAGAGCTCCTTGGGGAACATATCCCCAAGGGGGGGGAGGATGTTCGCAACGAAGCTGGAACGCTCTAATGCTAGCGGTCGTCGATGCGTCGCGTACGGAACGCAACGGGCAGCCTGCGCCGGCGGCGGCCATCTTTACCTCTCTCTTCCGTTTTACAAGAGAATGACGGGCATGTTGCCCAAAGCTTTCTTATATTTTAATTAATTATTCTGTAACACAACATGTCAAGCAAGAGTAAACGATGAAATCTCTATCCTCGCTTTATTTGAAGAGTTGATCACCCCAACACATAATAGTAATCGTTTAAGTGACCATTTTTACCTACGGGCGGCGAATCCAAAAGGAAGGGTAATGATTTTGGCAGACTATGTATGTATGTTCCACCATAGTGGCTTAACTACTGAACGGAAGGGAGTGTCACACTTTTACTGACTTATAGCCACCCATGTTCCTTCTTAGCCCTCTGTTTTCCGGGGCCGTGGTATCTTCCCGGCAGGCGTCGGCCCTTGTGTACCCCTTCCAAAGCCTTCATGCCTGTCACTCTTGAGACTGATGCCACATCCATAGAAACTTATAAAACAATTGTACGTCAAATATAAGATGAAATGCGGTTAATCAAAATACTAATGTCATGTTATACGCCTTATTATTTGCCACTAGCACAAAACGGTGGCGTACTCGTATAATTGTGAATGCATGAAGAAGGAGTATTTAATAATCTTCAGTATCCTCCGGTTATAGTTTTATGTGGTTCGTGAAGTGGTGGAATTTAATATGTAATGCTTAATAATAAACTGTACTGGAGAGCAGTGGTGGCCCCGACTTACGAACTGTAAGTCGTGGGTTCGAACTCAGTCAGGCACATTACTTTGTGTAATTTATTTCATCACCACTGCTCTCGAAACGGTGCAGGAAAACATCGCTTCCTCACGATGTTTTCCTTCACCGTTTGATCCAAAAAAACATGTGACATCTACCATGGCATGTCTTAGATCCAAAAAAATCGAAGACATGTAACATCTACCAATCCGCACTGGGCCCGCGTCTTGGAACCCATCCCATCCCTCTCGTAGAGAGGAGGCCTGAGTCCCTACAGTGGGAACATTATAGGCTGATGAAGATAATGTTGAATGGTCATATTCTTTCCTTATGATTAAACAAATTATGCATTACGGAGTGGGGTGTGACGACGAGTTTAAAGGTTCGGTAGTATTTATTTATTTATTTATTTCACTTTTAGGAAAACTTACAGCTAAACAGACAGTGAGTAATAATTTAAACAAAATATGGCCAATTACAAGTTTCCACATGTAGTTTAAAAACAATATGACGAGAAAGAAAAGTACCTATATTAAAACCAAAAAAGATACATAACACCAAACAGAAAAATGACTAAATACGCTCGAAGAAGCTATTTGATAGAGTTTTCTTAATACAGAGACGTGTGTATGCGCTCGGTAAAGTGTGTTTTGTGTTTAGTGAAGAAGCTCTCTTTAAATTACACGCACTTGGTAAGAAAACTGTCCAGATTCGGAATAGAAACGAAAATATTTCGATGCGGTGAGAAAGGCACCTTTTTCCCTTTTTACCACGTTCGTAAGAGATACCGCAGCCCGAACACAAAGGGATATGGAACATGGTTGGTTTTTAGTCAGTAGAAGTCAGCTCTGGCGGGAGGAGTCACTCGACGATTTGCCACCCAAGAAAAAAAAACAGAAAATGCATTACTTGACCCTTTTTATACGACAGTTCAAGAATTGCTGGGCATTGACTGCACAAACACATAACACCATCAAAGCAAGATATCCTTCCACTTCAAATATCTTTCATTAAACTCCCAAATCAAACACAGCAGCATTCACGATTACCCGCTGATAACTCAGTATCAATATTGATAAGCCGTGAGCACATAGAAGGTGAATCGGTAATGAATCAACACTTCTAACTGTAATTTAACGTGCTCTGTTTGAGTTTCACAAATTGTGTTTGTTGAATTGTGATTGTTTATTCTTCGTCTGTTGTGTCTGTTCTTAGCTTTAGTTTGAAGACGATTGAAGTGTTACTTATTTTTGTTTTAGTTGTTTTTATGGTTCCGTCCTCAAAGGGTAAAACAGGACCCTATTGCTAAAACTCCGCTGCCCGTCTATCACCAGGCTGTATCTCATGAATCGTGATAGTTAGACAGATTAAATTTTCACAGATCTATGGTGTATTTTTGTAACAACAAATACTGAAAAAAAGAATAAAATATAATTATATTTAAGGGGGCTCGCATAACACAAAGGTGTTTTTTTGCCGTTTTTTTATTGTATGTTTCTGATTCGGTCTGATGCGATGATAAGAAAGTCTTAGCAACATTTAAAAATAAGCATACAGATACCACGTACTCAGTCTATCATTACAAAACGAAATTATTCATCGGTCCCTACCTAACTAATTACACGACAGCCCAAAAAAAAGAGTGTTATGTTTTTCAGAATCAAATCAACTGTTCCATACATTTTGACAGTGTACCTAGGTATTGCACTTTTGTTGGAAGCAGCAGTATTTTTAAATTACCGTTGATAAATTTTGATGTTTGGACTTCAGAATGAGTCAAGTCTATGTTTTTTTATAAACCTTTTGATGGGCCTGAAAGGCTGTTATTATTGCAAAGCGGCTTGTAAACGATACCACTGCTCCGTATCACGTGAGTATCGCCTTACCGAAGTCAAACCAAATCCAAGAACGTAGTGTAAGTCCTTATTAAGGGCCAGCTTCGCGGACGCGCCGCGCGAAGTTTAGGTTTTTAGCGCTACACTCACAACGATCGAGGCTCGCGCACCGCACACGCACACATGTACGTATGCACAGTGGGTCGTCACGTCAGACTTTGACTCGCCAACTAAATTGTAACTTTATTGTTAGGTACTGATTTTGATATGTGGTCAAATATGTGATTATTAGTGATTATTAGATTTATTAGCATAGCGAGATTAATAATGTACATATATTAAATTGTACTATAGAATTTTATTATTTTAGATGCACAATACAAAATGAAATTGTTATTCCCAATTACAAAAATAATATATTGTACTGAAAACCGTGATCACATAAATCTTGCAATTGCTTAAAAACAAAGTCAACGTCGACCAATCTGCGGCCAACAACCAGTTCATGTTCATCAGGCTGCAGCTCCGGTTCCATGATTAGTGCCGGATATTCTTGATTCTGCAATAAATATAACATATCAGATACCTAATGAAATAAAATGAAGACAGACAAGCACACACACACACAATGTGCAGGGCTCCTCCACACGGCCGGACCTACAGGGCTACAACGATAAATGCCTACACTGTTATTCACAAATAAAATTTGATACGTTTAACCATAGTACCTATAAAAAAACCGGCCAAGAGCGTGTCGGGCCACGCTCAGTGTAGGGTTCCATAGTTTCCCGTCCGTCCGTCCGTAAAATATGTAAACGAAGTTAAAAAAAAATGCTTGCATATATACGATTATACTACAAACTTAGTCCAGAAATTATTTTGTGCAACTTTTTGTCTTTTTTGTACAAAAACTGTTGTTTCCATCCAAGTTCAAAATTATTTTCCTAGAAAGTCCTTATAAAGTTCTACTTTTCAGTTTTTTTTTCATATTTTCTAAACTTATGGTTCAAAAGTTAGAGGGGGGGAGGGGGACACATTGTTTTTTACTTTTGGAGCGATTATTTCCGAAATTATTGACATTATCAAAAAATGATTTTAGTAAACCCCTATTCATTTTTAAATACCTTTCCAACAATATATCGCACGTTAAGGTTGCACAAGCAAGTCATTCTTCCATACAAACGTAGTATGGTGATTACTCCTCTGGTTGACGGTGTAGGTTTAAAATTAAAAATTGTATCAACTAGTCTTGTCATTATCTAGGTCTCTATGGAAGCAGAATTGGAAAAAAAATATTGGTTTGAAAGTTATGAGCGTCGAAACTTTCATATTTTAGCACTAATTTTAACCATCTTTGGACGTAAATAAGTAACGTATATAGTACGAAAATTAAAAAAGTCAAACCATACAGACATAGATTAGTTATTAAAGAATTCAAATAATTCTATTTTGAACAGATACATTCAATGGATTTTTCATGGTATCCATACTACCAAAGGTCTGCATAGAAACAATCGCGCGCCCGTTTTAGTTGTGTCTCTTTCGCTCTATGCATTTCGCTCGTGACGTCGGATGAAATAGAATGCATTTTAGCCCCGCCCACCAACTAGTTCGTGCCGTTGGCTTGTTTACCCTTAAGGTTGAAATTAAAAAAAAAACACTTCTCACTTTACTTAAAAGCCCCCCTTTAAGTAAAGTGGGAAGTGTTTTTTTTTTAATTTTTTTTTAACCCTAATAAAACATTTTTTTCCAATTTTTATTTAACCGCTTTGTCGGCGTGATTGATACACATATTGGTACCAAATTTCAGCTTTCTAGTGTTAACGGTCACAGAGATTAAGCGAGGACGGACAGACGGACGGACAGACAGACATGGCGAAACTTTAAGGGTTCCTAGTTGACTACGGAACTCTAAAAAGGGGGAAGTACGGTATCTTCATACATACAAACGCACCGCGCGCGGCTTAGGTATATCTGTGCGCCATAGTAGGTATCTTTTTTGTTGGATAATTACGAGAGCAACTTGAAAATGAGATTTTTTGTTTGTTGAGATATCTTAACGACTTTTTGTCAAATGAAAATTCTAGGTATAAAACCATTCTATCCGTTTGAATCATATAAATCGGTCCACGCGTTTATCAGATAATTAAGAATTAGTATAATGAAAATGTAAACAACCAGAATTTTTGATGTTTTTGTTCTACGAACGAAATGTAATGTCAAATCAGACGCACAAAAAAAAACACAAATACACAAAAATAAACACATACCTACCAGTACATTGCCTACTATCTAATTTACGAGTAATTTAATGCAAATTCACAATAATATAAAAAGTATACTTACTCAATTTCAAAACTATTATGGTATCACAAAAGTTTGTCGCGAGACCACTGTGCACTGATTTTGTGTACGTACACGGTTCGACTGCGATCTGCCGATGCGGCGCAAACCGACGTGCTCTCACGTTGGAGGCGCGTGGCAGACTGAGCCACGAGTGGGTCCGTCGACGCTTGCTAAGAAAGCGCTCCGCTTCATAGTAATTTGTATGAAGATTTTGAGCGAAAAACATGGGCAAGTTTGTGATTTTTTAACACAAAATGAGAGTATGTTTATTAAAAAATGAAGCTTTCAGTGACTACTTTATACTTTTAACTTTATTATTTAATAAAATTCATTTAAAAATTCTCAATAATTACGACTCAGTTGTTACAATACGGGAGTGCGATTTACTCGTTTTTAGTGATTTTCTGATTTTTTTTTACACTTATCCATAAGCATTATCTTAAATTCGAAAGTTTCAATAACAAGTTACATTCATTAGCTAGCTGTGTGATTTATTTCAAGGTTGTGGAGCATCGTTTTCTATCTATTTCTATGACATTCCCAACCTTCGATTTCCGGAGCCGGCCCTTAATACGAGTCAAACGATAATCAAATATGAATACGATCCTGCTCTGCAAGAACCCTAACTACAGAACATAATTAATAATGTGTTCCCATTAAAACAGTCGGAACTTATTAATATTCTTCAAGTTCCGCGATCACTACCACCAGTATCTCCATCGCATACTCGTGTATGAAATTTCTACTATTTAATATATTAATAGTTCCACGAGAAAGGCTGAAGTTCAGCCCACAAAATGTTTTAGTTCAATATGGAGTTCATTTCGCGCTAGTAGGTAAATTAATTAAACTCTGAAAGAGCTATACGGAGGTATCTTCAATTCTACTGATGAATTTAATAAAAAGTTTGGCAACAAGCCTGGGGATGTAACTGGCAGTTGCGATTTGAGTTGCTTGTATTTTCAGCATAATAAGTGAAGCTCGTAAAAAGCTGTGAGTCCTCAGACATCTCCCTCTGTTTCACTATGTTGAGGCTCTAGAAAAGCTACCAGCGGGTCACTAACTTCCAAGGCCATCTTGGAAGACCCTAAACCGACTTCGAAGCCAAGTGGGCCGCTGCAGGTACAACTTGTTCCAGTGGGGGTATTCCGACCAACCTGAATACAAAGGTGGATCCTCTTCCCAAACCATGGTCCACCTCCTGACTTGCTTTTTGTGCGACTCCACCTGCACTTTGAGAGTCGAAATAAATTTAAATAAAAATATCAATGGGAATCATCGACAAGACGAAAAAGAAGAAGATTCCTATGATGTTTTCTCGTTGGACTGTATCGTTGGTCTTGTGGCCGCAAGCGTAGCGTTGATGCCCATGTCAGACAGTGTTGTTGGGATTTTCCACCAGGAGTTTCTCAGTAGCAGCCATGGAGTTTGGATTTATGCTACACTAGCTTTTGCCAGAGGCATCGCCCGCGTGAAAATGACGATTTTCCATACAAACTTTCATCCCCTATTTAAATCCATTTGTTGTTGAATTTCGAAAAATCCTTCCTTATTCCTTGTCTACATTATAAAGGGAACCTCTGTGCAAAATTTCAGCTTTCTAGGTCCAAGGGTTTGGGCTGGGCGTTGATGAGTCAGTCAGTCAGGACTTCTCTTTTTATCTAAATAGAAGATAGGGCTTAAACATAACTGGCGAAATGTGGGTGTTCTAATGGGTACATCTCTGTCTAATCCTTCGGGGATTACAGGCGTGATGTTATGTTATGTTCACTTGTTTTTGTGGGTGTTACTCCTTAACTATTATAGTTTGAACTCTTCTTCAGAACGGCGCTTCGCTCAGAGCGGGAGGAGATCATTTGATGATTTCCCACCCACAAAAAAAAACGTATGACGATCATAAAATACGATGAAAAGTATGACGACCGCTATTATCGCCACGGTCGGTATTTTTGAGCACAGAATAAAACTTTTGAGCGAACAACAATGCTTTGTATGCAATCCGACTTTGTGAAAACGTACTATGAACACTATAATCGATACTTTCTTCGTTCGTTGCACAAGATTGCAACTTATTTATTTACGGTAGACGTACCTTTGGGATTCTTTCTCCACCAACTGAAGATTGTTATAAACTTTACGTTGAGTTTGGACGGATAGATACAGAATACATTGCAACTTTGGCTGCATGCATTTTGAAAGGCGCTTGGGTTACATCAGCTCAATTTTTATTTTAGTTACCGAGTGTTCAGTTAATTGGATATCGTCTGCAATGGATAGCGGTGAACCCAATACAAGATAGTCTAGGAGGATTAGGCACATGAATACTGAAAACTATTCCACCCCAATTTTTATGTAATCCTCTTTAGATAGCCCTACTGATGATATAAATGAATGTTGGCAGGAGACAACCCGGTGCCATATTGTTTAGACAATAGGGGATCGGACATAAAAAAACTAATTAGTCCGTCAGATAGATTTCCAAAAATTATTCGACACGTATTTTTTCTTTTTTCACGTAAACTTAAAATGAAGACGATACAGTGCTTCGAAAACTCGTGTGACGTCATAATTATGATAGTACATTTTGACGACACAAGTGACGTTTCAAGCCCCACTCCAAGATCTTTGACGCGTTTTATCTTCGTCATTTTTTACTGATTTGATAAAACAAAAAACACGTATTCAATATTTTTCGATAATCTAACTTACGGACTAAACAGAATCATATTATTTTGACCCAGTCCGATCCCCTAGAACATTTTTTTTAAATTCTTTTCCATGGTGTAGGTCCATGGTAAAGGACGTAAGTTTATTTATGTATTATATGTCCATAAGCCTCAACGATTCCACTAGATTCCACTTCCAGTCCTTAAAGATTTCTCTTACCGTTAAAAGCAATCAGTTGCAAAATCACTAGCAGTTGTACCATCCACAGTATAGCCACACTGTTCAAAGAGAAAGTTACAGGTTCGAGCTAGCGAACGTTTTATCTTGGTTCTCAATTATTAATGCCATCCTTCTATTAATATGCATGTGTGAGCGTCATTATGAATCGCTTTAATGCGGATAATTAATGTGATAATATTATGTTATCATGGGTTTGTTTTGATATGTTGTGGAGGAGCTCACTTACTTACCAAGTTTCCTCCGTGCCTCGGAAAGCAGTGACCTGTAAGTCTGACCTCTAATTTTTGGAACGTGGGAAATCATCAAATGACTCTTCCCGCTCTGGGCAGAGCGGTAGGGATTGTCAGACTTCTACTGACTTAAAACCACCCATGTTCTTTCTTAGCCCTTTGTGTCGAGGTCAGGGTATCTCTTTCGAACTACCCGCAACCCCGACGGGACAATTCAATTGACTTAAATACTCTTTTGCCAAAACGTACTGCTACTGAAACCGGTCCCTTTTAAACGTAAAGCGGAATAGCACGCAGCTTTAGACTCCACCGGACCATGCGTTCTGTTCTGTAAATGACATAGTATACAAATTCTCCTCTCGCTGACCGTAATTCAAAGTTACTCTGGTTTACCAGACCAAAGTATAAAGTAAAACAGTAAATAAACTAGGCACCAAAAGGTGAAATGAAACGGATTATCATAATTGAAATAAAAAACCATAATCTTTTTTCAAAAATTAAAGAACCCTCTGTTAGTGCCACGTGGCACAATTACAACTGGTGCTAAACATAATAGGGGTGAACCTATTACCTTGTTTTTTTTTTTTTTGTGGGTGTAAAATCATCGAATGACAGACCCCCACTCTTGGACAGAGCGAAGGGGAGTGTCAGACTTCTACTGACTAAAAACCGAACCCATGTTCCTTCTTTGCCCTTGCGCCGAGGCCACGTCATCTAGTACAAAAATAACCTATTGCCTACCGTGCAACATCCGTGGTTGCTACTCAGAAGTTTTTGATGGAAAAACCCAACAACTCTTTGACCGACCCGGAAACCGAACCCCAGACCTCATGATCAGTAGTGACGCAGTAGTAGTCATCATCATCATCAGCCTATAATGTTCCCACTACAGGGACTAAGGCCTCCTCTCTTGCCCGTCGGGGCCGCGGATTTTTGTACTAGATGACGTGGCCTAGGCGCAAGGGCGAAGAAGGAACATGGGTTCGGTTTTTAGTCAGTAGAAGTCTGACACTCCCCTTCGCTTTGCCCAAGAGCGGAAGGGGGTCATTCGATGATTTACCACCCACCAAAAAAAAAAGGCCTCTCTTGGAGAGGGATGGGCTATAAACCACCGTGGAGGCCCAGTACGGATTGGTAGTTTTTCGATTTTTTTGGTTCAAAACATGGCGTTTTTCTTCACCGTTTTGAGAGCAGTGGTGATGAAATGAATAACACAAAGTAATGCACCTGCCTGGGTTCAACTTAATTCGTAAGTCGGGACCGCCACCACTGGCCACCTTCAGTAGTACGGCTTGGTTGAAATACTGTTTATAACTGCGTGTACTGTGACCAAATGTTTTGAGCTCACAGTTGGTAGCAACTCAAACCTGTAAGTTTAAAGTGGAGTTCGTCTTTGGAGGATATTTCAATAGCCTTGTATATCTGTTTCTCTGATGTTTGTAAAACTCCTTTCAATTGCTTCTTAATGTTTGTTTTATTTTGAACATACATACATACATAAACTCACGCCCTTTTCCCATGGGGGTTGGCAGAAACCACAGAACGCCACCTGCTACGATTCTTACATACCCCTTTTGCCTCGTCCACATTCATACATTTGGTCATACACGCACGCCGGTTGCGAGTACTACGCACCTGTCCTTTTTAAAGAACATCACCAATAAGGTCAGTGTATGTCTTTCTAGGGCGTCCCTTCCCGGCGTTGCCACTCACAGCTGCCTTGTAAATACCTTTCGTTAATCTACTTTCACTCATCCTCTCTACGTGACCAAACCATCTAATAATAATAATAATTTTAAACATTTATTTGCAGACCTTAGTCCATCTAAGCATACCCTTTTCAATCTTTGTCACTACATCTTCTTTTAAACCTCAATTTATCATTCATCATTTGTTTTGAATTTTGTAGTTAATTGTTTGTTCGTTCGACTTTTTTGTTTTTTTTACTCTTTTCACAGGCACTGGGTCGGGCAGCAGTGGATGGCAATACATGGAAAGAAAGAAGGGAGGCCTTTGACTAGCAGTCTGACGATAATTGCTAATAACAGTTATAATAATGTGTTTTTTTTCAAAACTTTACACGGCATTTCTCAGAGGCAGCCTTGGCGCAGTGGTGGTGACCCCGACTTATGAAATCACTGTAAGTCTTGGGTTCGAACCCAGACGGGCGCATTATTTTGTGTAATTTATTTCATCACCACTGCTCTTGAAAACGGTGAAGGAAAACATCGTGAGGAAACCGACATGTCCTTGAACCAAAAATTTGAAGATTTGGGAGATCTACCATTCCGCACTGCACCTTCGTGGTAGATTATTAGCCCATTCCCTCTTAAAGAGAGGGAGCCTGTGTCCCACCAGTGGGAATATAAACTGACTGATGATGATGACTCGGGATCTTGATTTGTACCCGGATGTTAGCAATCATTCAAATAAAGTCGAGATTCCAAAAGAAACAGCACAGACGTATAACGATATTTTATACTTCTACACTAATATTATGAAGCTGAAGAGTTTGGTTAAACGTGCTTATCTCAGAAATTACTATTTGGAATTGAAATAAATAATTTTAAATTAGTCCATTTATCGAAGCTTCAGACTACCACGCGGATGAATTCACGAGCAAAAGTTTTTTTTTCTTATAATCAACAATTAACCACCTATCTCTAATTTAAAAATCAATAATAGCCCCCCCGCCCCCCTAAATTTATCCATTATACACTTTTAGAGACACCAAACAAAACATAAGCAGCAAAATTTTGCAGGTACGAAACCGCACTTTAATTTCACCCTCGCACCTAGGGATTAGTGTCGTAATCGAATATTTAAACAACTTGCGAAGGGACACTTAATAAATGAGATGCTCAGATACATCATTTATTTATGTAACACAAAGGTAGGTTATTATGTTTTGTGAGTAGACTAGTGGCTTAACTATTTTAGGGTGTTTACCAGAGATGTGCTATGCTACGTTGCTATGGATGCGTTTGATATCCACCAATCATATTCATTGGTGCACATAGTTTAGCACTGGTGGAAACGGACTCAACTAAGCTATGTTTTTTATATAGAAAGATGCGTGCACGCATCCATAGCACGCATCACACTATAGATGCGTGCTATGGATGTGTGCTATGGATGTGTGCTATGGAGGCGTGCTATGGAGGCGTGTTATGGAGGCGTGCTATGGTCGTCGCCTCACCGCTTCCCCACTATCGAAACATAGCATAGCTCGAGCTGAGCATCCTCCTCGCACAGCTACTTTGCGGCGGCGCTGCATCTTCATAGCACATCTTACTCGCACAGCTACATAGCTTAGCATCAGTGGAAACGGTCACATCTTCGCAGCATAGCTGCATAGCACATCTCTGGTGGAAAAGCACCCTTAGGCTGTGGGGTAAATTTGTGAAGGATTTGGACGTGTCAACGCCCCTCGTCTCTTGGGCACATTACCAGTTAAAAGCGTTGAGGGTTTTTAGATGCCCTTTTATAGTTTGTTTCGTTATATCATTATCGTTATTAATTCTAATAATATTTATTCATCATCTGCGTAACCTTTTTCCAACTATGTACTATGTACGATACCCTTTGGTAAGACTGTTTGTCAGACTTTCAGGCCATGACCACTCTGTAACGACTACCAAAGATATACATAAATGTATGGCAACCGGGACCAGAGACCAAGGACCTTTTCGATAAACTTGGTATGTGATCGGTGGCCGCCCAACAACGGACTAACTAACTAACGTATGTGCTAAATAAAATCTAGGGCTTCATTTTATCCAGAAAGGGACGAAGGCAAACAAAACACAAGGAACTACATTGAAGTCATACAGGGTGCACAAAAGTTCAAAGAGCGTCCGACAGTGTATGTGTTAATTAGCGCTATCCACAAACTTATCTCAAGTAGACGCGAGCAAAAGTCTTGTATTAAGTTATGATTGCCGCGAGCGAGTAGCTACTCGATGTTGCTTATTTTGGGGCCAGGAGATCGGCGGCAAGTAAGATGAGAATATTTAAGAGGATCTGATGAGAATATTGTTTAAGCAAAAATATATTCTGTTTTAGCAACGGAAGAAAACAATGGTGGCCCAGTGGGTTCGAACCTAGATATACGCATTACTTTGTGTATTATTATTTCCTCACCACCGCTCTCAAAACGGTGAAGGTAAACATCGTGAGGAAACCAAGGAAATAAGGCATAAGCTAGTAAATAATAATAATCCTTGGAGTTTATGATACTAAACAAAAATCTAAAAGTTCTATAAGTACCTTTAACATAACAAGTACCAAACCAGTAAACATGCGTGGTATTTATAAGAAGAGACTTGTACACACCATGCGTGGGAAAATACAGAGTGTAAATTATTATGTCAAGTTATTGTCCGCCTAACAAAGATTTAAACTTTTAGATTCACATTTCTGCTTCCTTGGTATTTGCATAGTGTTATCTCGCTCAGTCGTACTGAAAGTCGTAGTATCTGTTTCATGCGTGATGTGCGCTCAGTGTTCTATGGCGTATGGCCTTTACTAAGCACGCTCACTCTCTAACTTTCAACTTACCTTATTGAAAATGCTAAAAGACATGGGCCATACAAGGCTATTTAAAACGATACTACACGCATACATAGCACACACCTCAGCATTGGAGCAAGATCCTTGCTGTTGCATTTTGAAGACTTTTATGACATTAGAGGTTTTTCAAAGACAAAGTTTGCTGTTGTTAAAAGGCTGACGATTGTTGCTAAAGGAATTCAAAGATGGTCATTCGTTTAGTAAATAACTATAACATTTGCATTTTATAACAAGCGCTTCTCGTCTTGAAACTAAAAACTTTGGCGAGTAAACTGTTAAAAACAAATAGAATTGTATGTTCGTAAACAATACACAAAAAAAAAATACACACGTTTATTTTGCACGACCAAGTACCATCTAACGATTAACATCTTCACCCAAAGCCTGTTTAATAGACCGTTCGGAAACATGTTCTTCCATTCGAAATATTCTATTCAATTTCCGCTTTCTATTCACATAGTACCACCAAACTTCCCAAACATGTATTTCTGGGTTCTAAGAAGATACTTCCTAGTCCAATAGGAATGAAATTCACTTGATAATGACGTCATTTACAAGCGTTTCGAGCATAAACCGCGGCACCGCAACAAGTAATGAACCAAACAATAATAATGTTGCCGACAACGTCATGTTGGGCACAACATTTTGCTTTTGAAACTCTGCAGTTTGCTTTTTGAGGATGTGTGTACAGTGCTTAATTTGTAAGGTTTGATGAATGTTTACCTTGTGATGACGTTATGTAATAGTGTTTTTTTGGTACTTTTTATGTTCAATTGACGCTGACCCGAAAACAAATGGCTAAAAAAGAACATGGAAGGATTTTTATCAGTAGAAGTCTGACACTCCCTTTCGCTCCACTTAGAGCGGGAGGAGTCCTCTGACAAAGTTGTTGGATTTGTTAAATTATTTCCAACAGAAAAGTTCTAATTCTTACTACTGATGTGTAGTAAGTTATTGCTTTCACAATTAATCACTTTATCATCATCATCAGCCTAACCTTTCCCCAGATGCAGCTGAATACCACTATTTGTCAAATGACAGCCAAAGCTATAACAGAAAAAAAAAAACTTTGAAGAATTTCAGTCCCCTATAAACCTAAAAAAGGCCTCCGAATCTGGCTACGACTACGAACCTTGTCAACATAAAAACGACAAAAGGGCTCCACGAAACGCCAAGTCATGAAGAGAATAGCCTGTACCGATCTAAGATGTATGAGGTACCCACTTTAATATTCTATTTCCGAAGCCTGTCGAGATATGTAGTTCCCCTGAATTATTACTCGACGGAATCCTCTTTGTGTGTTACGGAGGTAATAGTGCTAGTTTCTTTATACTTTGATAGATGTCGCTAGTGTCTTGAGGACGAGGACGTGAGCTGGTGATAATTCGAGTTCAGAGTGAAAAGTTTTAAAAGGTAAGTGGAAAGTTCTGTTGGTAGGAATCAATTGAGAGTGGGCGAAATATCTCAGAGTGGAAAATGTTGAGAATTATTTACGAACGTACATGGGTACTCTCTCTTTCTTAATGTTGTTTTGACGGAGTTGGTCTCGATATATTTTTTAACTTTTGTTTTTGGGGAAAGTGTTTGTGAGTTAATGATTTAATATTTATCCATCTTGAATAGAGTATTTCACCAAAAAAAAACTATTCACGACCTGCTCCTGTCTTGAGCTACTTTTTTTTTCCATGGTGAAGTAATAATCAATATCGCTACTTATTATAAAACAAAGTCCTTCGGTCTATCTGTTCGCAATAACTCAAAAACTAGTATATTGATTTTTATGTTGTTTTCACCAATGAATACAGTGGTTCTTGAGGAAGGTTTTATTAAATAATTTGACTGACATTCACGCGGGTGAAACAGTGAACATCAACAAAACATTTACTCGAAAATTCTTTCCCCGTTCATTACAATTTTATACGTATCTAATCGGATTACAGAAAGGGACGTAATTTAGCGCTAGTTTAGTGATAAGCGCCCGCTGTCCTTTCTCCGCAGTGACGGGGTTAGTTCGGAATTAATTATCTTGTTCTATTTATTCCGGAATTGCGCTTGAATATTTTATAAAGGAGGCCGTCTTCACGTGCTAGGTGTTCTGTCTTTAAATGATATTGTGAGAGAAATGTGTTCGGCTTTTTTGGGGCTTCTTTTGGGTGGAAGGTTTAAAGTCTTCGTTTTAAGCTTGGGTATCAGTCTGCCAACTACATTGTCATCGTCTGCTTAGTTTTTTCACAACTATATTGGGGTCAGCTATTAGTCTAACCAGATACAGCTGACTAACAGTATTATACATGAAGCGACTGCTTATCTGACCTCCAGAACCCAGTTAGTACTGACTGGTAAGACTGTTTTTGTTTGCTGTCAACCTACTGAGCTGAAATATTGCACACGCCTCTTAGCAAAAGAACTCCTGAACAGTTACTAACACAAACATGAAACTACGTATACTCATCCAATGTTGATAGATAAACCTGAAGGATAAACGAAGCAGTTAAAGAAAAAACCAATTCAATCTTCTATTTAAAGACCTTCATTCTTCAATACTGCAACTACGCCAGTCATTGAGGTACGTACAATTAGGGTTCAATTTAGCGATACAAAATACTCGTATTCTTGCAGTTCGGTGAGGTAAAATGCATCGGCCGAAAGTCGACAATTACAATCCACTCGATTGATGAGCGAGCGAGGTTGTACGACCTCCTCAATATGCATAGAGTGTTGAGTTCTAGGGCTTGCACTAAGAAAAAAATATGTGGTATTGTTTAAAAACTTTATCTAGCTAGTTTAAAACTTATTTGTTTTAGACCGACTCTTTAAAATTAAGTAATGATGTGGATTTTTATATTTCACTACCTAATGCCTGCGACTTTGCCCACGTGGAATATGATGTACTAAAACCACTCTATCTATTGGTGAAAACAGCATGAAAATCGATTCAGTAGTTTTTGAGTTTATCGCGAACAGACAGACAGACGCGGCGGAGGATTTTGTTTTATAATAATTTATTATTGTAACACAAAATCCTCAAATAATTATGTAGTGATTATGTCGTCGCTCAAAATGGGCTTCTGCCTTAAAGTCACCCGAAGAACACTGGGAGGGCTATGGTTAGAATTTCCTTTTTTGTAAGAATCAGAAATGAAGCCATCCGCAATAAAACCAAGGATACCATCGTAGCCCCAAGAATTTCCAAACTTAAGTGGCAATGAGCAGGACACATTTTATTCTTCGTTTGAAGATGTTGCGTTGGAGGATTTTAGAACGAGATGACGTGGCCTCGGCGCAAGGGCAAAGAAGGAACATGGGTTCGGTTTTTAGTCAGTAGAAGTCTGACACTCCCATTCGCTCTGCCCAAGTATGCAGGGATCCGTTGGATGCGAACGATGTTGATTACTGAAAAGTGCTGTTATTATTGTTGTAACTTCTGTAAAAAATAAAAATAGAACACAACTCCCCACATCAACATTTCACAAAAACATTTC
Source organism: Diarsia mendica (assembly GCA_949316265.1). Taxonomy (NCBI): domain Eukaryota; kingdom Metazoa; phylum Arthropoda; class Insecta; order Lepidoptera; family Noctuidae; genus Diarsia; species Diarsia mendica. The sequence continues at coordinate 10,776,364 of OX438910.1, read as the reverse complement.
CTCGTTCCTAATACGTCGAGCGACCAGCCCAATAAAACGGTTCCCTTCAATAGAACCCAATTGGAAAAAGAAACAAAAGAAGCACTCGGGTGTAAGTGCATTGTGCCAAGAAAAATACACACACCCTCTTACTATTACTACAAGAAGTTTAGCGCGGAAATTGAATGGTTTGACGGATCGCTTGGTATGTTTGCAATTCTTGGCTTAACTGAAATAATTTAGCAAGAAAAAATAACTTTAATATAACAGTGGAGATCTACATAACACACAAATACAGTTATTCCAATAAAACGTGTGTGCTTCGGGAATAAAATATGAAATTATAACCTCACACCTTATAATTCTAGTACACACACACTCCTTCAGGTAGATAAGGTCCCATTAAAATAGGTGGACAAATTTTTACACAGCGTTCAGTAGGTCAAACCAAAGATATCTAAACAAAAAAAACAATAAATAAAGTGATTATTTTTTTTACTCAAATTAATAAATTGCCGGCACTCTAGAACAAACTCATCATTTATGAGTAGGTACTTAAATGCGTTTTTTTTTTTTACCTTTTTCTGAATGATTTCTGAAATTTTGTCCACGTATTTTAATGGGACCTTATTTTTTTTGTCCCATGTAATAGGGAGCAAGCTTATTGCCATCAACCGGGTCCAAATCTAGACTGCTACTGATAAATTCCAAGGCTGCTACTGATAAATTCCTGGTGGAAAATTCCACGAACACTTGGCCCGAACCGGGAATCTAACCCTGGAACTCTTTTCCAGCATTCGCACTTACGACCTGTCAACCAACAAGGCAGTCCCAGGCATCATAATTGCCCCGTCGGGGCTGTGGATATCGAAAGGTTACCGCGGCTCCGACACAAGGGCGAAGAAGAAGGAACATGGGTTGGTTTTTAGTCAGTAGAAGTCTGACACTCCCCTTCGCTCTGCCCAAGAGCGGGGGTGGTTATTCGAGGATTTTCCACCCACCAAAAAAAAAAAAAAAAAAAACGCATCATAATTGCCACCCGCTCTGCGACACGGCGCGCTCGTTCAAGGGCTTCTGGTCATATTAAGTAATTCAATAATTTATAGAAGACGTTACGGAAGGTCTTGAAATTACATAATCTAGAGGCAACCCTGACTTCATGACGAAGCATTGGGACCGCAACAAGAAGATCGTCGTCGGTTCGATCCCGTGACGATCAATTAGTCAGTCCTTAATGCATTTATTAACTCTCCCGGCGATCTGGAAACTAAAGAAATATTGACTTGACACCTTGTTAGTGAGCCAGACGATTTATTTGCTTAAAGTATAAAGGGTATTTTGTTATTTTCTTTTAATTATTAACGTATGATCACCGTCGTAGAGTGAGGCAAAGGTGTATCTAATAGGCTGTGGTTCGTCGAAAGGTTAACGCGGCTCCGACACAAGGGCGAAGAAGGAACATGGGTTTGGTTTTTAGTCAGTAGAAGTCTGACACTCCCCTTCGCTCTGCCCAAGAGCGGGGGGGGGGGGGTTATTCGATGATTTACCACCCACCAAAAACAAAAAAAGGTGTATCTAATAGTATACCAACATTTCGCCAGTTATATTGTTTAGGTTCATGAAGGGGCGAGCCGATTGCCGTCAATCGAGCAGAAAAAACTCCGTAGCCTGCTACTGAGAAGTTTCTGTTGAAAAAACTCAATAATATTATTTTTCTCGACCCGGTAATTGTACTCAGGACGTCATACTCAGAAGTCCCGATTGAGACCAATAGACCATCGAGACAGTCAATGGTTGAATGAATGATATTTCATTTACATCTTTAATTTATTTTGACATGAATTCATTTTTAGCCTGTACTGACCCACTGCTGGGCAACTACCACCTCGAATTCGTTAAAAAACTTGCTACGAGTAGATTAACTCATCACAAGAGGAAATTTCCAATTTCCGCAAAGACACACTATAAGCAGACCCTAACCTCCACATCGACAGATAAACAGCCTCCATGTAACATATCTATCTATCCCATGACTGATGACGCGTCCGTCTCGGACCGCATTTATTTTGAAATGAATTCATTTTTAGGGTTCCGTACCTCAAAAGGAAAAAACGGAACCCTTATAGGATCACTTTGTTGTCCGACTGTCTGTCTGTCTGTCTGTCTGTCAAGACCTTTTTTCTCAGGAACGCGTGGAGGTATCAAGCTGAAATTCATATCAAATACTCAAGTCTATGGTCTCTTGGAGCTGTGAAAAAATCAAACTTCTAAGTCAACGCGATCAAAAGATACTCCCGTTTATGCCGCAAATTTTCGACACTCGCAAGGGAATCAAAACCTACAGGGTACTTCCCGTGAACTCAGAATCTTGAAATTTGGTACGAAGCAACGTCTTATAGCATAGATAAAGGAATAATTACGAAAACCATAAATTTTTAGTTACATCACATAATATATTTTTTTTACGGAACCCTCGGTGCGCGAGTCCGACTCGCACTTGGCTGGTTTTTTTAGCCTGTACTGACCCACTGCTGGGCAACTACCACCCCCAATTCGTTAAAAAACTTGCTATGAGTAAACTAACTCGTAACAAGACGAATTTTACAATTTCCGCCAAGACACACTATAAACAGACCCTAACCTCCACATCGACAGATAAACAGCCCCCATGTAACATATCTATCCATCCCATGACTGATGACGCGTCCGTCTCGGACCGCAGTCGTAAACACCACTGAGTGTGACGTCTCAATGATGCGTCTCCGAGTAAATCACGGAGATTGATCGTCTCGAACTAGTGACTGATGGATGTTGGATAGAATCGTAGTTGGTTGAGAGACTTGGCTTAAAATTTTGATGTATCGTATTCATAATTTCACGTTGAGGATAGTGAGGGAAAAAATATAAAGACAAATCGCTTGAACGCACGGAAAGGTCTTGTTTCTACACGGTCTGTATTACTTATAAACAACTCTAAATGTAACCTATGCGCTATCCAATCAAAACCAAAGAGACTACACTCCCATATTTAAAATGTGATATGCAAATTGTTCATATTCACAGTCAATGAGACAGTATTATAATCAACCTATAATGTTATAATGACTTAAGTGGCAATGGGCAGGGCACATTGCTCGCAGAACGGATGGCCGATGGGGCCGAAAATTTCTCGAATGGCGACCGCGAACCGGAAGACGTTGCGTTGGAAGGCCTCCCACTAGGTGGACCGATGACCTGGTCAAGGTTGCAGGAACCCGCTGGATGAGAGACGCACGGGACCGGTCAATGTGGCGACGCCAGGGGGAGGCCTATGTTCAGCAGTGGACGTCTTTTGGCTGAAATGATGATGATGATGATGATAATGTTCCCACTGCAGGGATTCTGGCCTCCTCTCTAGGTGAGGTATGGGCTTTAATCCACCACGCGGGCCGAGTGCGGGTTGGTAGATGTCACATATCTTCGATTTTTTTTGTTCTAAGACATGCCGGTTTCCTCACGATGTTTTTTTTCAACGTTTTGAAAGCAGCGGTGATGAAATAAATTACACAAAGAAATGCGCCTGCCTGAGTTCCTACCCACGGCTTACTGTTCGTAAGTCATTGGGCCACCGCTGCACTTTCTTGGATGTCTGGTGGGGTTAAAATGTTCAGGAGTGGTGGCCACTTACTGGAAGGTGCAGCGTTGGAGGGTCTCATAAAAAGACAAGCGATGACCGGCGGATGACGACGTGATGAGAAAACGCTGACCGCTGGATGTGTGCACTTTGTTCTATGCCCACCAAAACATTTCTAAGTCCAGAGGCTGTCTTTCGGCTAAATAAACCATAATAAAGTTATTTTGTTGTCTACTACAATGTTATCATCTAAATGAGAAAAGATGAGGCACTAAGTAGTAATTATACTGACTGAGTACCTAATTGGGTTGCGTTAAGCAGATGGCAGTCGCTTTGCAGAAAATACTATAATATTGGATTCTAAAGTAACCAACGAATTGTATGACGTCATGTTGGTTACAAATAAAGAAAGACCGTTTATAAATTTGGCTGCATACCCGTTGTTGGTTGGGTGGAGTCTGGATGTTCAATAGCCTTGCCTCTTACTGAAGTACTGAGATATAACGGGCGAACAGTTGGTATTCTGACTTACAGCTCTGCCCAACTCTTCGGGAACTGCACCCGTGTTATTAAGTTAATTATTATTCCCCAAAAAATATTCTTCACAATTCCCCTTACCCATTACAAAACTAAAGTAGGTAAGTAAGTAATACATGGCAAACCTTTAATCATTCCTCTTAACCCTCCCTATTCAATGAAAGAAGACGACTAAATGCATGCCTTTGCCTTTTTGTCGATGTCCGGTCGTCCTTTAAGGGTTGAAACACCGTGCTCAAACTTGGACGTTATCTAAGGCTCTGATCACACCAAGTGAATGAACTTGAAATACATAAATAACATAAATTCACGCCTATTATTCCGGAAGGGTCACGTATAGAGGTGTGCCTAATAATACACCCATAATTAACTAGCCCATTGCCATTCACCGGGCACAAAATTAAATGCACTCTCTGTGGCTGCTACTGATATTATTCTTAATGAAAAACCTAATAACACCTTGCCCGTCTCTAAAATTGAACCCACGACCTCATGCTCAATAGTCACGCTTGCGACCACTCAACCAACAAGGCAGTCTAAAATAAGTCTTTTTCCTATAATATTGCATAATTTAGTATTCTATGTATAATAAAATTTTATTAAATTGGCTTTTCGCTCACGATTGCTCTCGGAGGAAGAATTCGCTCAGTGAGACCGAAGCTTTAGCGTGTTTCTGGTCGAAATAACCCGAAAGCTGGAATGTAAGAATTTTCGACTATCCCGCTACAGTGTGAGTAATGTTACCGGTAGCTTTAAACAAAGTTCAGGTAGTTTGGATTACGGTGCTTTGACGCAAAGATAGTTTAAAAATTTTCTTTCTGGAATTTTAACAATATTGTGGTTCTACACAGGATTGTGGAGTTTTGGCAGAAATAAATGAAGGATATAGCCAGCAGTAGGTATATCTAGACAGCATACATATTATTTAGTTGAAAAATCTGCATAAGTGCTCAAAGTTATTCTTTTATCTATGACTGGACTAAATAAACCAATCCTCCTATCTGAGACGGGGTCCAAAACTTTGATAACATTTTGTAATTATCGAAGGGTTAGGTTAGACCCACTCATAGATGTCCGATGGGGCCGAAAAGTCCTGGAGTGGCAACTGTGAACCGAAAGACGTTGCATTGGAAGGCCACTTACTAAGTGGACCAATGACCTGGTGAAGGTTTCGGGGTACCGCTGGATGCGAGACGCACGGTACCGGTCAATGTGGCGACACCTGGGGGCCTGTGTCCAACAGTGGATGTCTTTCGGCTGAAATGATGATGAGACCCAGTCAATCCTATGCATCATATAAATAAATCCTAATGGATTTGAAAAGTAGCAAAAAACTATACTTACATTGACATAATATTTTTCCCTGTAAAAGAATTTGTCCAGGAAAATATTACAAGCATTATTTCTATTGTCTTTTAAAATCTCCGTCTCAGAGTATGTAAGACACAATTCAATTACATGAAGCTATCGGTCAACATTAGGTGGACAACAAGCCAGCTTACTTGCCATATTTTTAAGTTAAAAATAAAATGTCGTTATCTGAACAAGTCGTTTTCATTACCAATTCCTTTGACATGTACAATGAATATGGTATGGTAAGGTATTTATGACCGACAAGACATGGAGACAGTACAAGTATTTTATTTGTTCCGATACAAGACTATGTTAAAAATCTTTTCTGAAGGACTTAAAATACTCTTGTTTAACAGTTCATGCTAAAAAGCGAACCTTAAGAATCCTTTAAAACACGTAAGAGTCCTTGTCGTTTTAAAGAACTTTCTCCCTTATTAGTACATCTGACAAAGCAATATTTGATAGATTCTGAAGCCATTCGAACATAGATAACATAACATACTCGAATAGCTTTTTCAGAAATTTGACTACTTTTTTCACGTCTAACCGAATGCAGCTGAATACCAGTATTTTACATGGAGCGACTGCCTATCTGACCTAGAGGTCAGATAGGCAGTCGCTCCTACAACAAACAAAGAAAAATGTCAAACTCCTCAACAACTATGAAACAAGGTAATGAAATAGAATAACATTGAAGACACACTAGTTGCAATATTGCTCTTATTTATTTAGAAGCAAGCATGTGTTTTCTTACAAACTTACAGCTTACAGTTCACCAAATTTTTCATCAACCTTTACTTGGAGTGATAAGGTTGAGTTTTCCGTGAGGGATGTTCAAGTCAAGTGAAAATTTGGTTTGTCAGGTACCTATGACTTGGTAGGAAATAGGTAGTAGGTACGGAACCACGCACGGTCCCAAGGAAATTGCGATGTTTTATTCTATTTGCTGAACAGTTGTCGGTCGATAGGAAATATAGTGAAAGATTTCAGAACAGATGTAATATCAGAACGGCTTAGGGTTGTGGCTGGGAAATGGGAACGACTTTTCTGTGGGAAATTGTTTTCGGTTGACGTTAGTAATTTAAGTAGGAAGTATGCTTGGATTTGTAATTTACAAGCTGATCCCTCAGCTTCACTCGCGTGGATGTCGGTCTAATTATATACTAAGACCTTCCTCAAAAATCACTTGGTGAAAACAACATGAAAATCGGTAATGTAGTTTTTGGGTTAATAGCGAACAGACAGACAGACGCGGCGGAGGACTTTGTTTTATAATCGTTTTTTCTTTCAGTTGTAATATATTATAACGTTACATGCATGGTCCTCCTGACCAATTTCGACTACGGAAGTATTTCTTAGCAGAGAAACGGCTTAGTGAGTTTTACGACCCCACGAGTATCGATGAGAACTGACTGACTGACTTATGAACGTACAGCCGAAACTACTGGGGCTAGGAATGTGAAATTTTGCACACGGCTTCCTATTATAATGTAGGGGAGCACTAAGAAGGGGTTTTTGGAAATTTAACCTTTAAGGGGGTGAAAAGGGGGATGAAAGTTTGTATGGAAAATCGTCACATTTGCAGTTGAACCGACATCCACGCGGGCGAAGCCGTGGGCAGAAGCTAGTATTATCATACGGCTAACTTTCAAAATCAGGGTGACTACTACTAAGTGCGTGTGTAAGTGTGTCCTGGGATTTTGTTACGCTATAGCAACGAAAGATAAATAAAAAACGTTTTAGAAAAAGTAAACAGCGATACATGCAACATATTTTTTACTTTTGGAAGTCAGCGGTAAGAAAAGCATATATATAAGCACGTTTAAAACGATTCAAAAATACGAAACGATTCGATAGTGATTGTCACCTGTGAAATCCCTCTGGACATGAAATAATTAAGAGTTCTGGAACTAGAAATGGCCGTGAGTCTTTGTTTACAGAAATCTCCTGGGGGTCTAAAATGGCCACTTTAGCAGATAATAATATAATCATAATGAATAGCGTTAAAATTCGTAAAATGAACCACTCACAATAGTAACTGCGTCTGTGACCATTTTACGAATTTTCGATCACAAAACCATTCTATCTATCTTATCTTATTACTGCCCCAGAGCCCACATCTTTACAAACACACAAGTGTGACAATAGACACAACTATTTCTCACAAAGAACAACACAGACAATAAATACAGCTAGAAACAGCCGAAAAAAACGTAATGCCGTCAAATCCCTCATTTGTCAGTTGTATGGTAGCCCTACTAGGTGTCATGACACCAAAAAGGAAGAATACAGAAGGTCTACATATTATAATGGTTTTTTTAGAAGACGGGTATCACACACAGAACTTCGAGCGAATTTTGACAACGAAACTGAACACGATCAGTATAATGTAAACCCGAATCACGAGATGACAATTACAATTTAATGTATGGAAAAACCTTCTCCTAGAGACGAGGCCTGAGTCCTTGCATTGGGAACATTATAGGCTGATGATGATGATGAACTATGCTAGGGTCGGCAGCGGCATCCAGTCTAATCAATACTTTTTGCTTCAAGCAGGAAGCATGCCCCAGATCCAGTACTCTCGTCCACATAAATAAATGTCTATCATCAAAAGACGCGTATATTGCAACGAGTGGTTTTGATTAGTTGACAATAGGTTACACCACTACAATTTAGGCTAACATCTCTTGGCCGTATCTGCAATTATGTACAGTAATAGTAACCACGTCACATAAGAGAGGGTCCCTAAACCAAACTGGCTCTGAAACAAAAACCTCTTGCTTTACCTATACAAAATTGTGTGTTTGTTAGAAGTAGATTTTCTGCTCCTCCCCATTATGTGGTAGAGGGGAGGATTTGTGATGTCAGGACAAAGGTATTACTTACTTTATTTTGAGGGAGGATGGGTACGTGCGTATAGATTTCATTCGATATGCCTAATACTACTTGAAGGGGTTCCATGTCTATAGTAAATGGCCTAGATTGCGATTCTTTGATCATAGAATTCTATTAGTTAGTTGTAGGCTTACACTGTGATGTTTGTAGTGTTTTTATCAACTTATCTGACAAGTTTTTTCTCCACACTCCACCGGTCAGATTGAGTAAAATCTAAGTACCAGTATTTTATATGGAACGGCTATCTGGCATCTACGATCTTGTTACTGGGCAATAACGTAGCCCTAGGTTCCTACTAAGGGCCATTATATAATAATATTATCCCAATCTGTAGATGGTCCTTCATCTGCAGATTATGGTGGTACAATAAATGTGTAGCTTTCGTAACACTGTTCAGTTTTTAAGAAGAGCTATGTCGTTTTATGTTCTGGCAACAACTAAATAAGTGAGCGCTACTGAAAAATTCCTGCCCAGCAGTCGTGGTCGCGACTACTAGACCAACGACACAAGAGTATAGATTCATAGAGCATTATCATCTCTTGCCCATTAGTAGTCCACACCAATACATCGCCACAAAACAGAAATAAAACACAAAATTCTCACCGCTGCCTCGTTTGGAGCATAGCACACCAATAACTCATAACAAAATTACTCGACAATTAAGTTGGTCGCGCCAAAACCACTTGGCACCATGGTTGGGTAACAAAAGAGCGTCCAAATGCAAATGTTACGAGGGACCGTCACTGCCCATAATGTTGTAAATAACCATGGAATGCATCTTGCGTTATTGTGCTGGCACGGACGGTAAACTTTGCGCTGGAATTTATGGATACATGTATTGTGACTGTTGGTTTTATTTAGGGTAGTTCGAGTTTTGGGGGATCGCATGTCGTGGTATGGACATGTTATGGAGAGAGACGAATTGCATGTGACTAAAAAGGTGATGGATTAAATGTTGATGGATTGTGAGGGAGAGGAAGGCAAAAGAAATATTATAAAAATTTTTTTTAAAACCTTGGTCCACACTAGGAATTTCTCCAGTATCGTATGTGCGTTCACATGGCAGACATTTAAACACACATACACAAATACCCAGACCCGAAACAACTATCTGTAGGCCATCTTCTTCTTCTTCTTATCGTGTGGGCAGTAAGGTCTAACGACCCCACACACCCTAGTGTCAGAGTTTCTAAACCGCCGCAAGGGCCTCTGACATGGTTTGACGACCGCCATTTGGCGGCCGGGACCAACGGCTTATACGTGCCTTCCGAAGCACGGAACCATCTTTTTATCAGACAATCAGGTGATTCAAGCCTGCAATGTCCAAACCAAACTGGAAACAACTTCACAAAGTATGCTTCCCGTGCGGGAATCGAACCCACGACCACCGGGTCACAAGGCAACGCCTAAACCACTCGACCACGGTGGCAGTTACAGCTGTCTGTAGGCCATACAAATATTTGTTCCGAGCGGGGATAGAAACCGCGGCACGAAGCGCAGCAGTCAAATACTTGAGCCACTGCGCCAACCGTGCCGTTCTAAGATGGACTGATTGTGTGAGGAATGATATGAAAAGGAAGGAGTAAATACCACCGTGACGTTTAACAGGGGAGAATGGAAATAGAAAACGTGTTGTGCCGACCCCAAATAGAATGAGATAAGGGCAGAAAGATTATGATGACGAGTTTTTAAAGGTAAATAAATAATAGCAGCTGCTCGGATTAATTTACAGGTTAAGCCACGATTTCTTAGGTGGTCAGTGATTACATATCGAGTTAAGCCGTTGGTCCCGGTTGAAATTTATAGATCTTTGGCAGTCCATACAGGTATCCAGTGCCTTAAAGTCTGACAGACAGTTTTGCCAAAAGGTATCGTATTCAAGTATTTTTATTTTATTTATTTATTACCCAGAACTAACTGGGTTGTGGAAGTCAGATAGGTGGTCGCCTCATGTACAATCAGCTGCATCCAGTTAGACTGGAAGCCGACCCCAACATAGTTGCGAAAAGACAGAGCATGATAAGAGAGAGCACGAAAAGACAAAGCCAAATCATGTGGTTTTAAACCGTGATAAAAGAAGTTATTTACATGCGTTTTAGACATGTCCATACCAAGACAAACAACCTTATTTCAGTGTATCTGTAAAACTTTATAACTTCCTCTAATAAACCCATTCCTTACTTTGTCCATTCCTGTCACTCCACAAATCCATCAAAACATTCTCAGACATATTTTAAAACTTTAATTGAAAGAAAGCAGTACGTAAAAAAATCCTCATACCGCTACCTACCTTTGCTACCACGCAATAATATTGCTCCAAAAAAACAACCTACTACCTACTAATATATTATAAATGCGAAAGTTTGTGAGGATGTATGGATGGATGGTTGGATGTTTGTTACTCTTTCACGTAAAAACAACTGAACGGATGTGGATGAAATTTAGAATACAGATAGTTTAACACATGGGATACTTCTTATCCCAGTAGTATGGTCCCGTGGGACAATTTAACGAACTACACGCGGGCGAAGCTGCTGGCACAAGCTAGTATCTTTATAAACAGAAGGAGTCTAATTCATCCAAATAACTTCTTCCATGCCTCGTAAAATTACTCCCGGAGAGAAATATTCTTGAAAGCCTCAAATTAAAGCAATAGTCTGAGAACAGTTATTCCGTTTAGAGGCTCATTTCTGGAAATATAATTTTGTTTATATAGTAATTAAGGTGGAATGGTTGAGGAAATTACTCTCTCCTTTTCAGCAATTTGCTCAGTTACTTTTAGTTAGTGTCTTAGATGACACATAAGCAAAGCTTTTAAACAATTATCTTTCATAATGTTTGACATTCGTAAATACGCGATCGTAAGCAAACCTGAGGTATTTTAATGTCCCGTCGGGGCCGCGGTATTTTGTACTAGATTACGTGGCCTCGGCGCAAGGGCAAAGAAGGAACATGGGTTCGGTTTTTAGTCAGTAGAAGTCTGACACTCCCCTTCGCTCTGCCCAAGAGCGGGGGGGGTCATTCGATGATTTTCCACCCACCAAAAAAAAAAAAAAGGTATTTTAATGTTTCTATCGTAATTCTAACTAATATTATTAATATTAAAGTGATTTCTTTGAGTCTATCATGACGTCTTCGCTCACTGACGGCTGAACCATATACCACAATGAAGTGTATGATTTCATTTACACTTTTGCATTCGTTACTTTTACTCAAAATTCGTGTCATATTATTATAACTGGTTGATCAGGTGTCTTTATTTTAAGCCTCAGACGTGAAATAACTGCCTCATCATTCAAATCTTTACCTACCCACGGCTACCTACAGTCTCCTTTAGCTTACCCTTGCGTCAAATGCAAATCTTCCTGAAATATTCGATTCTTCGTCCTGTCTCATAAAAACAGGAGATAGAAATTCATCCAATGGGGTTGTCGCATAAAATGTATTATCGAGAAACTGGACCTCTGATTTCATTTCACGATATTAAGTGGACCATTTTTATGGGCAATAAAACTTTCTTTTGATACGTGGCCCCAGAGATATTATTATGGAGTTTTGAATTAGATGTATAGCTTCTTATATTCGTATATTTCTTTAGCGGGATACGTTGAATTTCAATTTGGTTTTTATTCACAATTTTTGTGCAAAAAAGAATAGAAATATAAAATGGTCTCTGCAGGTCTTCATTGTCTGGTGTATTTTATGTGGATTTATCTTTAACTAGATCCTAATTTGTGTGTTCGTTAAACTAGGATCATTTTGTCTGATTAAGTTCACATAATTTAACTACTTGTCTAGGCAGAGGTGTACTCATTAAACACACTCAAATTTCACCAGATGTAATTAGGGATGAGCCTTGAACTGGAAACAAACCAAGACTACGTGGCCGCTGCAGATAAATTTCTTATGGATAAACCCTATAGCACTTTGTGCGACTAGAAAATCGAATCCAGGACATCAAGCTCCTCAGTGTGCTTGCGAACAATATTATAGACTAACAGTGGCATCATTTTGTCTAATGATAATCACGCATTGACAAAATCTTCGAGACTTTCGTTTCTATTTGCCATTTCTATTTTTTTTAAACTTTCTTTTACTTATCTTTGAATGTCGATTCAATTACATAAAGGTGCTATGACCAACAGCTATTTTCTCAAAAGAACTCTTTTTCTACAATTTTCGCAAACACACACCAGACATTGAAGTTTTCCTACATCCCAGAATTTCATCGAATCAATTTATTTAATTTAACAGAAACGTTTACAGAACTTAAATAATCAAATATTTTCGGTGCAAACTTTTGAAACAATTCAAGTCGAACTGCGCAGTATAAGTCTTCGACGTTTCTTGGTACGGACGTACGATAAATTTATTTCCAAAGTTTCAGTTTAGTGTATTCGATGCAGGTCAATACATTTGAGCGGGAGTTAAAGTATCTGTGTTCGTAGTTTTGAATTGAAGTGATTTAAGGATCGTGCGGACTTCGTGAATTTTGCGGATGAGTTTTGGAATCTTTTTGTCTGAACTGTCGCAGTATTTTGTGATTCTATTTGAAGTTATTGCCGTCAGTTTTGATATTTGCTTATCAATGGAATCCTAAATCTAGTTACGGAACAAAAATTTTAATCGGTTACATCGGGACAAGCAGTTATAAAAAAATTGTTAGTTTAAATGTTTTTGAACCCTTAAAAAAATATATTAAGTAGAGAACTTGGATAAGGCAGGCACAAGACCGTGGAGCTTGGCAAAATAAAAGAGAGTCCTATAGGCCCAGCAGTAAGTGAATTCAATCTGTAGATGATGATAAACATAATATATTATGTTTAGATAATATATGAACTTACTCGAGTTCCAAGGGCTAATGGGTATTTACTTCATAGAAGTAGCTTTCTACGGCCTTATATTTAAGCATAATAAAAGATAGACTCAAATGAAAGAAACGTAAAAAGCAAAATAATAAAGCACGAAGTCAAAACATCAGTTCCATAAATCATTAAGAATCAAAACCCAATCCGTTTTCAAATAAAACTGCCAAATTAATAGACACAAAATCGCATCTTCATTCAGTATCGCCAAATTGCTGGTAAAAGAGTAAGTGAACGATTTCTTTTGTAGCCAACTTGTGCATTCCACTTGGGTGCAGCAAAGGCTGTATTGCAAGACAAATTGTGAGTCCGCTACTATACGTCGAGGGGCATTCGCTGTGAGGCCGGGCTTTTTGGAGTTGGTTTAGTAATTGGGGAAACTCTTGAGCGTTTATTGGAAGTATTTGGAATTTGTGGGTCAAGGTTTTTCTAGTTAGTTTAATAAAACTTTTGTTATTAATCTACTACCTAGTACTGTTATAAAGAGGAAATAATTTGTTTGTAAGTTTCTGAATAAGGGGTAATCTTCGGAACTACTGATCTTCGGACTATACTTAAAATTCTTTCAGTAAAGGAAAAGTTTCAATTTACTGAAAGAATTTCAGACTTTTAGTTAGAAGTAGGTCTTCCAATTCAGTGATTTTGGACTTGAGTATATTATCTATTATCATTATCGGTGATAATGATAACGATATTGATATTTTATTATATTTCGTCTTTTCCAACGTTTCCTCACATTTCTCCCGTAACGTTGTAGCGTTTAAAAACATTGAAACTCAAGCAAACACTCAGACCCGGAACAACTGCCTAGCGATACAAATATTTTTCCGTACGGGATCGAACGCAGCAAGCAATCTCACAATCACTGCGCCAACTAAGTCAACATTGTTATATTGTTGCTAACTATAGACTGCTATTTCTCAGTACTGTCCAAACTAGTCTTCTAATTTAGTTTTTTCTAGTCTAACTTTATCTGCAGCGTTTAATATATTGACACTCACGAGAGTGCCAAGTCTCTCATCTCGGACACTGCAATTTATGTGGGATCTTTGTAAAGGTTTCGCGTTTGTTCATGTTCGAAACTCCTAGGTGATGATTTCTCTTATTTCTTACTTTTGTTGGTCAGTGTATCATCATTACTATCGTTCAGTCATCTTTTTCTTGATTGCGAACGGTTTCACTTGCATTTTTGTGTCATTGACTTGCATTTTCCTTCTGTTCACATTTGTCTTTACAGTTCCATTAAAGAGGCACAAGAAAATTATAAATTTCTTGTTCTTTACTACTACCTGACTGCGCTTGAGTGATTCCCGGGTCGGGCAAATTGCTATTGAGTTTTTAAATCAAATATTTCCCGCGAGTAGCACAGAGTCTAATTTTTGGTTCCGGTTGATGGCAATAGTCAAGACAATAGCAAAGATCACTGGCGTTTGGGTACACTGTTAGAGCCTAACTCTTCGAGATTACCGGTATGATTCTGTGATGTCAATAGGGTTGGTCTGACGAAAGGATATGCAGGAGGCTTTTGTCCAGCAGGGTAAAGGCTAAAGATAGAATGAAAATTTAAATGCTGATTTTAATTATTGTCTTGAATTCTAGGAAAAAATTACACTATGTATTTAAGAGAGACAAACAGTTCACATTCCATCAGTTATGTTATAGGTCCCATGTAATAAGGGGCGAGCTAATTGCAATCAACTGGGCACAGATCCTTCTAGTATGACGAAGCTCTTATTGGAGGAAGAACTGCCCGACCTGATAACCCAGACAAATCTGTCCAAGGCTATCGAGTTCTGGAGCCAGAAAATTAAAAGAGAAAAAAAATATGAAGGATTTTCTTCTTCCTAGCTTTATCTTACTTTATTTCACTTAATTGAGATAAAGCTAAGTAGAAAAAGATTTACAGTTTATGAAAATATTAAGGTTAATGTAGTCAACTCATACTTGCAACTTAATTCTAAAGTAGGTTTCATCGCAAGAGAAAACTACATCTCTGAACGATATTAGAACACAGCTTAAAAAGTAGCTAGTTAAAGTAATATGGCAGGGTTGACACTTTTCCTTACATTGTACTTTCTGTGATACAAGGACTTTCGTTTGATTAGGCATGCGTTTGGCCACAACTTCGGTTCAATAGGATCCCTTCATCATCATCGTCATCAACATCAGCCTATAATGTTCCCACTGCAGGGACTCAGGCCAAAACGGTGAAGGAAAACATCGTGAGGAAACCGGCATGTCTTAGAACCAAAAAAAATAGAAGACATGTGACATCTACCAAGCCGCACTGGGCCCGCGTGGTGGATTATAGCCCATCCCTCTCCTAGAGAGGAGGCCTGTGTTCAGTGGGAACATTATAGGCTTATAATGATGACTCTTGGCCTCAATTTTGTCCAATGACAGAGAAGATGTCGACGATGGAAGGAGCTAACCCAAAGAAGCCTATTAACTCGTGACTTAATAGCCAAATGATGATGAAGATGAATGAATAGATGGTGATTTTTGAAACGAGGGCTTTAAGGGTGTGTATAAATTAAATAACTTTTACTAATAGTATCAGCTGCTTACTAGTTTTTGAGTTACGCGACCAACGCAGCTGATATTTTTGTGCCTGTGTGCCACATTTATCCGATAAGCCGTTAAGACTAGTAAGCACACGTGAATATACCTAGTAGTCAAGCTAATTTTCTTGCCCTTATCCCAATTTATTTGGGGTCGTCGCAGCATGTCTGCGTCTTCCACACTGCCAATTACTGCCAATTATCATCTTTTAGGCACACAGTCCATCTATCGTTTATTTGGACTTTCTCTACTTTTATACCCGTCCACATTCATGCTTAAAACTTTCCTTACGATATTTTCCTCATTTATTTAAACTTTTCGCACATAAAAAAAGGTACAAAGCCGGACTTAATGCCCCTTATTCCCCCTTAGCACATGCCCATTCCATGACGATAGTCTATCTCATTATAATTTCTGCGTTTTCTTCTTCCGCTGTCACGTCTCAATGACAACTGTGTCAAAGAATTTCAAAACACTAAACATTTTCAACAAAACATTTCCTTCACAAAAATACAACAGAAGTGAGCACCCTAACTTACGTTAGAAAAGTCTCGTCCGGACGAACTACAATTAAAATGCTTAATTAATGGCTTGATCTCCTGAATATGTAAAACTAGGAGTTGAAGCGAACCTTATCTCACTTTTAGAACTCCAAAAAACATTTTTCATTAACAAAATGGCTCGGCTCAAACAGTTTTAACGTGAGAGGACGAAGTGCAGGCAAAACTCACAATTAAAGACTTGTTCTACGCAATTTTGGAACAATGATGACTGTTTGACAATTGACAAAGTTTGTCCTTCAAGCAAGGGTCGTTTTCGTCTGAAGATCTAGGCTAAGAGTCCTTGTAAATACTTGAGTGAGTGTTTGCTGATTCTCGTACACAAATATGTTGTGTAGTATACTGACAATATATTGTTTTGGTGTCTTAGGAAGCTTTAGAGCTCCAAATGTCGCGGTGTTTTAAGGTAGGCAGGAGGTTTCTAGTGTGATTATATTACATTACAGGAATTACGAGCCCAGGCTGTTTACCAGCCCCGTCGGAGCTGCGGGTTATTCGGAAGAGATACCGCGACCTCGACACAAAGGGCTCAGAAAGACTCGGTATATTATGGGTGGTATGGGTGGTACCTATCTATGGACCAACTTAGATAAGCACGGATATTTTATTAAAGAAGGACCTCCGGGAAACCATTGATAGTAAAGCTTCCCCTGATGCGTACCAATCCCGATCAATTAATTTAATTTAATTCTTGACTGATTGTTGATGTCCAAATGATTGCTGCATCGGGATCAGTAATTGCAATTAAATCATTATCATGATGTCATTGTTGAAATATTTTTGTTTTAATGTACTATAATGCTCATGCTGTTTGTTGTAATAAAATGATGTCCGTATTCATAAATTTTGATTTTTCGATAGCGATATGTGTTGTATTCTTTCTTGCTGTAGACTAACATTTTTTTTTGTTCAACGTCTACGTGGTCCACGTAGACGTTGGAAGGCGTCCTACTAGATGGACCGATGACCTGGTGAAGGTTCCCCGCTGAATACGAGACTGGTCAATGTGGCGCCACTGCTGGACATAAGCCTCCTCGTCCAGCAGTGTATTTTATCCAGTGTCGTCTTTCGGTTGAAATGATGATGATGATGCTTTAACATCATTCTCTTTTGGCCCAGCTTTAGACACAATAATTATAATTATTCCAAAAGACAAACACATCAGACATCTAGATTTAACAATGAAAAGTGTCATAAGATCAACTTACAGAAATAAATACTATCTTAATTATTTATTAAAGTGCTATTATGAAACATGGGTATCATTCAGCAACTCATAAATTCTGATAAAAATATTCATACAAAATCCACGAATGTACAAATGAATTCACATGCAAAAGCTAGCAAACCGGCTTGTATTACTGCTTTCATGGAAACCAATGTCGAGTCAAAAGTAAATTGTGATGTAACATTGTTACCAGAACACTCATTAAAATAACAGGCGAGCCAAACCAAAGTTAACATCACATTCGCAAAATAAATAAAGTGAAACAAAATTTTAATCATCCAAATGAATTATATTTAAACAATGAGGCAAACAAACATTTCGCCGAAGTTTCTTAATGAAGAAAGCCAGGGGTAAGGAAGTTTCTCGAACTTCAGGTAGAATTAATATGAGTATTTTGCTTAAAACCGCGTTTTCTTTGATAAACGGGGCGCAAAACTTGTACTCGCATATTTATTCGGGACTGTTAGTATACAGAATATAAATAAAATAAAAACTTCTTACAGACATATCAGTTGGTAGCATTGTTTGTTTGGGTCCGTAATGTTGGTAGTAATTTGTCATGGGAAGGTTGCCGTCATTGCGTTGACGCGTCAGCAACAGTAAGGTTTATTTTGTTGACATTGGTGACAATGTTCGACATTGGTGTAATAAAGTGACACACACGGCGTATAAAGGTGCGTACATAATAATATTATATAGCTGAACATGTTTCAAAACCTTGTTATTTAACATGTTTTAGAAATGTGGAGACAGAATGTTATGAAACGTGTTATAATAACAAGTTGTGTTACATTTTATGAGTATTTACAAATACAATTGTTATTAGTTATATTTGTTAAGTTGCAATGGTGAATAACAATGTATCATAATGTGGACGTGTTATAAAATACAAATTACACAACATGTTAGTTAATCTGTACGCACCTTTAGACGTATTTTTGACGTCTGATGAATGTTGTTCTAATGCCAACACAACGTCAGGATATTTTTTCCTGACGGGTTGACAAAATATTTAGGGAAAAGTTAACTATTCATTGTATTTTTGTTTGCCGTAGCCCGATACCAGAAAAAGGTGTTTCTGCATGCGTACAATTTATCTGCGTCGATTCACACTGAGAAAACCCTAGACTGATTTGTTTAGGAATGATATCAGAATTAAGAGGGGCAGGGTAAAATAGGTATTTAAAGAAACTGTTGTCATCGTGTTTTGTGGATAGCTGCAGCTCAAACCGATTATATCACAAAAATTTGATGAGATCGACGTTTCGTAATCCCCTTTATCCACTCGAAAACTGAAAAACTGAGTATGTCTAGGTTCATATTATTACGAATTCCTTGTTTTAAATACTTTATAACAAAAATTGAACAGAAAAGAAAATTCTTTGCTATTAACATTAAAGTTTCTCAAAAGCTTACCCAACTAAAACCTACCCAGTCATTTCTAAGCGCACAAAATGGCCACTATTCTACTTCAAATTCCATAGACAAACAGAGAGTCATTTTCTAATTACCTGTGAAGTATAGCATACTTCCAAAACCAACCGCCTGACCGCACCATGTAAAGCATTCACGTAAATTGAACCGGTAATTACCACTTTCGCAAACAGGACGGAACCGGTTCAATCCGGTTTCTGTAAACGTTAGTCTATTAGACGAACCGGTTTTTGTCGGTGTTCGCCGTTTAATTTTAGAGAGCGTTTGGTCATTGTTGTTAATTAGTAGAGCTGTTTAATTGGATTTATTGTAATTGGATGTTTTTTAGTGATTTTCGAATACATGTGACTATTCGTATTAACCCGTAGGTACTGCACTCGCGTGGTTTATAGCCTAGGTCTTCTAGGTCCTAGTATAGGTGAGGCTTCTTTCCCAAAGTGAGATAATTAGAGGTTGATTTTATTATTTGCATAACAGACTAAAAATACGTTAAAACATTAACAAAGTTTATTTCACTTTTTTGTGTTTTGAAGCCATTTTTTTTTTGTTTTTAAATTTATATTGACCTGCCAACACATGACAAACAAAAATTTGGTTTTATTGAATAATTTCATGTCTAATAAACATTTCTTTGCAATATAATTTAAAACTACCATAGGCGGACTTAATGCCTTGTGGCATTAAGTCCGCCTATGTACCACGTTTGTGCATAAAGTTTAAATAAATAAATAATAATTTTTTAAACTAACTTGATCACTAACTTTTGAAATCTGAAGACACGACTAAACTCGAAATAAAAGAATACCAAGCGCTAAACATTGACAGGCAAACAGTTACAATTTCAATATAGTATACCCACGAACAAAGACTGACAAGTGCCGTACAATCGCACGTAAAAGTGACAAGCCGCGACCGGTACAGTCGAGCACGAAATCGCTTTTGTAGCCAACTTGCTGACATATTGGTACTATTGGAACTATCGACCGTTTGCTTCAAAGGTACCGTTTTCAACGATAAAAAATGTTATCCGATTCATGATATGAGTATTTATTTTTGTACTGGCTTTGTTGAAGCCATATTGTGCGGCACCCACACAGCTATTCATATTAATAGTAGTACAAAAAATAAAAGAGTATTGTCTACTTTTCTTTTCAACAATAAATACTTAAGGTTTCGAAGAAAATACATGAATAGATAAGCTAAGTATTCTGAAAGTTCCAAGTAGAGTTTAAGAACAGATGTCAGATAATTATTTACTGAGAACAGTATGTTTCCTTCTTAGTCAGGACTTGCTTTTGCCCGTGGCTTCGCCCGCATGAATGTCGGAAATATCAAAAATGACGATTTTCCATGCAAATTTTCGTCCCCTATTTAACTTCCTTAGGAGTTGTTCCTTGTCTGCATTATAAAGAGAACCTCTACGCAAAAGAAGGTCCAAAGGTTTGAGGTGGGCGTTGATGAGTCAGTCAGTAATTCAGTCAGTCAGGACTTCTCTTTTAATTTATAAAGAAGATTTATTTCTGGAACTGAATGATGTTTTTCACCTCCCCTTGGCTCAAGGGTGGTACTGAAAATTGTCTATTTGCTCTTGTGGGACTCCCAAAGATCGATTTTTATTTTCCGGAGCTAAAGCTGGATAATCAACTCAATACACCTCTACATAAAGCTGCATTTAACCTGAAAAAAAAAAACTCCCAAACGTTCCATGAATTATCCGCATTAACCGGGTACTACGCACATTCGCTAGAAACATCCCGGTGAATGCTATTAAGTAGTAATGGCATTATTGATGGCCGCGCTTGTTTACGGCAGAGATACTAATAGTTGCATTATTGCTGATGCAGTTGAATATCAGTATTTTACATGGAGCCACATTGCTCGAAGAACAGACAACCGATGGGGAAGAAAGGTTCTCGAGTGGCGACCACGAACCGGGAGACGCAGCGTTGGCAGGCCTCCCAATAGGTGGACCGACGACATCGTGAGAGTCGCGGGCAACCGGTGGATGCAAACGGCAGGCTGCCGATCTTTATGGCGTTCTATGGGGGAGGCCTTTGTCCAGCAGTGGAAGTCCAGTGGAGTCCAGGAATGGCTGATGATGATGATGATGCCATGGAGCCACTGCTTATCTAAACTAGTACTGGGCTATACGATACTCCTTGGTAAGACTAGTTGTCAGGCGTTCGAGCCTCGACTACATGTTATGACAGTCAAAGATCGATCTTTATTTTTGACCATTATGGTAGTTAAAGTTAGCTAATCAACTCAATATCACAACGCACCTATATTTTTTCTGATTTATGCGCATATTGTTTATTTTATTTTTTATTTTATTTATTTAGGTAACCAACAGCGATACATTAAAATAAATTACAAAATATGCTTGTTACAGTTTCTATGGCCAATTATAGGTTACCCTGTATTACTGGATATAATGTAAGACATGCGAACGGACTAACAAAAAAAACAAAATAAAAATGCAATACAATCCAAAATTACACAAAATGAATAGGTGGTTAATTTAGTACAAAAAAGATAAAAGACGAAGACGAAGAATGGTTGTCTGTCATTTAAGTACCTCCGTTTATAGCCTTCATGATTCGTTTTTTGAAGGTAAGTTTATTACAACTAAACAAATCAATTTCAGAAAATTCCATGTTATAAATTCGAGCAATGCGAGTCAGTACACAGTTCTGGGCATAGTTAGTGGAGTGCCGAGGAACACGCAACATCGGCGTGTGACGAGTGCGCCGTAGGGGAGTGTTAAACGTTATCTGTGCGACCAACTCCGGACAATCAAGGCGTCCATTGAGAACGTCATACAGCAAACACATGTCCATCACTTTACGCCTTTCTTCGAGTGTTAGCAGACCATAGGTTCGACAGCTATCTTCGTAGGACATCGGAGGTTTACGGAGGCGATAATTAAGATGGTTGATAAATTTTTTTGAATCCTTTCTATTTGGGTCTTATAAATTATGTATTGGGGGTTCCATATTTGACACGCATATTCCAAAACGCTGCGCACATAAGCAAAATATACAGATTTAAGAGCTCCAATATTTTTAAATACCTGACATGACCTAAGAACAAATCCCAGGTTCTTATAAGCTTTTGTGCTAATAAGATCTATGTGATCTGAGAACATTAATTTACCGTCAAACACAACTCCCAAATCCCTCACCATCTGTACTCTACTTATGACAATTCCATTAAAATTATATGAGTAAACAATCGGGTTCCTCTTACGTGTGTAACTGATACATTGACACTTTGCAACGTTTACAGTGATCTTGTTTTCTGAGTAATAATTATTTAAATTATTAAGGTCCTTTTGAAGGGCCTGACAATCATCGGGTGATGTTATTTTATAAAATACTTTTTTGTCATCAGCGTACATTAAATGATCAGAGTGTTCAAAACAATCAGTGATGTCAAATAGATATGCATTGTAAAAAAGAGGTCCCAAATGAGATCCCTGGGGAACACCGCTAGGGATTTCAATAAAGTTTGAACGGTAACCACCTAGAACGACAGCTTGAGAGCGTTTAAATAAATATGATTGTACCCTTTGTAAAAGATCCCCGCGTATACCCAGTCTATACAGCTTTCTGAGCAAGATGACGTGATCCACACGATCAAAAGCTTTTTCGAAATCCGTGTAGATCACGTCAACCTGCCCCCCGCCATCTGTATTCTCAAGAACAAAGTTAGAGAAACTGGCCAAATTAGAGACAGTCGAGCGTTTCTTTAAAAAACCATGTTGTTTACCAGAGATTCCTCTGAGTATATAAGGATAGATAGCGTCGTATACTAGTTTTTCAAATACTTTACCAATTGTATTCAGTATAGAAATACCCCTATAATTTCCTATCATTGACCGCGACCCTTTTTTATGAATTGGAACGATGAGAGCTCTTTTCCATTCACTTGGGAAGACGCCTTCCTTTAAAGAAATATTAAAAATAGTACTAATTGGACGAGCCAAAGACATTGCACAGTTCTTCCAAAATAGTGGGGGTATACCGTCACATCCAGGACCCTTATCCACGCCTAATGCACTCAACGACCTCTCCACCGTTGACGAAGTGAATTGTAACTTGGAAATTATGTCAGGACAGTTATCTTTCTCGTCCGTTGTCAATGAATTAGCAAGGCTATAGTCAGAGGGTTCACCAAATACGCCGTGGAAGAAGTCATTAAAAGCTTCACAAATCTCTCGACCTTCAGAATAATTGTTATTATTATGAGATAACATTTTTGGATAATTGGAGCCTCCACGCATGTTTTTTATGTAGGGCCAAAACTTTTTTGGGTCCTTTTTTAAATTACGTTCCATTCCCTGCAAGTGTTTATTATAACAAATCTCGTGGACTTGTAGCTCCCTATCTCTTAATAATGCGAATTCGTCATAATCTATTAAATTACGATACCGTTTCCATCGCGAGTGTGCCTTACTTTTTTCTTTAATAATTTTAATTAAAGAGTTGCTATACCAGACAGGATATTTACGTGATCCCGATCTTCGATTAAAAGGTACATATTTATCAACTCCTGTTTGAATTATTTTATAGAATGTTTCCACGGCAGTATTTGTCGATGTGTTGTCTAAAACTGAGCGCCAATCAAGTTCAGAAAAATAACTATTTAACAGTTCGAAGTCAGCTTTACGGTAATTATGTCTACGAGTGGACAACTCACGGAGTGGAGAAACTGTAAGGTCAGATATTTCGATAGTAATTACTGGATGAGGTAGGTCAGTTTTCACAAGGGGTGACAGACACTCGGTTATTTCAAGTGGCAAGTTTGTATACTTATCATTAACTTGCTTCGGTGACGAGAAACATCGTGAGGAAATCAGCATGCCTGAGAGGTATTTCTCGAAGGTATGTTAAGGTCAAGTCAGAGGCCCATTGAATATAGAAAAACTCTAAACTCTAAACACTAACCACATGAGATAGACGAAAAATAACTCAATATACCTCTACATTAAGCTGTATTTAACCTGAAAAAAAAAAACTCCCAAACATTCCATGAATTATCATTTCAGATAGTCAGTGGCCCACTGACTATCTGTAATGAAAGTCAAAGATCAATTTTCCGGAGCTAAAGGTTGATAATCAACTCAATATACCTCTAAATAGCGCTGCATTTAACTTGAAAAAAAAACGTTCCATGAATCATTCTCCGCATTAACCGGGTACTACGCACATTCGCTAGCAACATCCCGGTGAATGTTAGTAAGTAGTAATGGCATTATTGATGGCCGCGCTTGTTTACGGCAGGGAGACTTATGTATTGCATTATTGCTGACGCTACCCTGTCGAGCACTATACAGTATTAACTATAGGCCCACGTACAGGGTGTTTGGGATGTTTTTTTTTTGGTGGGTATTTTTTCTTTAATGCCGTGTGGTTTTGGGAAAATACTGGCATATATTGCTTTGTTGTTAAGCCATAATCAAAGAAGTAATTTAATCGTAATCATATTACAATATGTTTTTTTTTTTGGCCTTTAGTGTCCCATTCCTGGGCAAAGGCCTTCCCCAATTATTTCCACAAGCTCTTTTCTCGTGCCACCTCAAATCAGCCCTCGCGGTACGGATTCAGATAGAGTCTGAAACCATGAGCAGTCCTGGATTAGATTTTAGGGTTCAGCAAACTGTAACCTGTGTTTTTCTATCAGGAATTTCTTAGTAGCAGCCAGGGAGTTAAGATTTGTGCCCAGTTGAAGCCAATGCTCCCTATTACATGGGGCTTCTATTACACATACCTCTGTCTAACCCTTCGGAGATTACAAGCGTCATGGTATCTCGCGAAATCCCGTACCTCCACTCAAGCAGTCTGCCACGGCATAGAATATTTCGTAGGTCATTGACACGACCATGTTATTCTTTGTGAAGTAAACAGAATCGTAAATACGTGTAGATTGAATTGCTCGAAGGGAGACGAACCATTGTGTTCCTGTTCGTGTATTATGCGTCAGTATTGAAATTCTTATTATAGAGCTCGTGGTTTCCGTGGGTGTGTGAAAATGCCTTGTCATCGCAAAACCGTGTTTATAATATATTATAAAAATATCGAGCTGAATAAGCACGATTAAATGCGTATTTTTCGGTTTTCTTTATGCGGTTTTGCTCACGTGGTCGACGGAAAATAATCGTTATAACCCAGGTTATAATATTAACCAGTTTATTTAAGACAATATTGAGTGATTTATTTCATTTTGCATACAAAGACGCAAAAACATCCTTCACTAAAAATACTTCGGAGACAAACGACTTCTAAAAAGTAGACACTTCAAAAACGAGCTCTATCTTTACAAATATTAGGTCTTATCTTGTCACATATTAATCTGCAGCAATCAATCACTATTCCGAATATAATTTTCGAACATTTTCTTCGGAAATTTCGAAATTCGGAAATTTCAAGTTATCGAACACCCTGTATAAGGAATTATAACAAATGGCGTATACTCAGTGATGTATGTTGGTATGATGCGGCATCAATCTACAGGATGTTCGATTCTGACGTAAAACTATTAGTTCGAAGGGATATGAGTTATTTGGGCGCAGCCATTTGATGAAGTAGTCAACTTTTGTTGAAAGTTGAACGATGACATGTTACTTAGGGATTTATTGGCAAGTTATATTAATGTTTTTAGAGGGTAAATAGAGAGAAATTACTTGAATTTGGAAAATGTCGTGAGGAAGGTTTTGAATATGAACATAGATGGGTATAAAGTAGAGGAAGACCAAAGAAACGATGGATGGACTGTGTTAAGAATGATATGGTAAGAAAGGAGGTGTCCTATAAGATGACGAGAAACAGAGAAGTATAGAAGAAGAAGACATGCTGCGCCGACCCCAAATGAATGGGATAAGGACAAGAGAATGATGATGATTTGAAAAAGAGTGAAGGGAGAATTTGTAGTCAATCAAAAGCCACTTATTAAAATCGACCGTGCGTACGACTCCCAATCAGCCTTGGCATAGTTGAATCGGCGCTTGAAGGGGACATTTATAGGTCGAACCACAGAATTATATACTTATATAATTTTACACCACAGAATTATATTAAAATTAGCCAGATACGAAAATCACAGACCTGTAATTCTTGAAGGGGGTAGGCCTCTGCCTACCCCCTTCAAGAATTACAGGTCTGTGATTTTCGCCTCAGGTACGCCTCTGCGTACCTCTTTGTACACCCGCATTTCAACAGTTAAGTTTAAGTCCCATCGAAGACGAGGTCGAAGGCGAACCTTTTTTTAACAAGCAGGCACAAAGTCAGGCTCCGAGGCTAATACTGAGACATTCCTGGTGGAAAAACCTAATAACACTTTGCCAATGGTTTTCGAAACCAAGACCTCATCGATGGACAAGGATATCATTTACTTCTAGGTAAAAAATCTTAATATCTACCCCTTTTAGGAAACCATGAGTTTTTACGAACATAATCTTCATCTTCCTGCCCATATTTGGGGTCAGTAGAACACGTTTTCTTTTCCATTCTCCCCTGTATAGTTAGTCATTCTTTTTCACTTATTCTTTTTTTAAAAAAAGAAAAAAAAAACGTTGCCCCACACTAGGAATTTCTCCAGTATCGTGGGTGCGTTTACAAACATATAAACTCACATACACAAATACCCAGACCCGAAACAACTATTTGTAGGCCATACAAATATTTGTTCCGTGCGGGGATCGAACCCGCGACACGCAGCGCAGCAGTCCAATCGCTCAGCCACTGCGCCAACTGTGTCGTTAACTCCTTTCATATCATTCCTGACACAATAACAAAGATAAAAAAAAAAACATGCCTCACTAAAAACTGTCCCAATTAACACAAGCGCTTTATTTAATTGCTTCCTCAGAACACAAAATGTTGGCAAAACTTTTGCTTTTCCTGATATAATATAAATCAAGCGAATTTGCAATGTTCCTAACCAAAATATAGGCAAACGTGGCGTGGAAATCCGTTGGTCGTGTGAGCTGCATTCGGTATGTAAATTTTATTATACCAGATGAAAATATATGTTGGCGGTTGGATTAATAAGTTTCGTATATAATATATTGTGGATTATGGTACTTTATAAGATGAAGTGGGGGAAGTCCAACTGTGCATTGATTATCTGGGTGAACTGCCCCGTTAGTATTTTGGTAACAAGCGAGACTTAGGAGCGTGGTGTACTGGGTTCGATTCCTGGGTAGGGGAAAAAGTTGTTGCGGGTTTTTCCATTAGAAACTCAGTAGTATCCAAGGAGTTTGAATTTGTGCACGGTTGATGGCAATAGGCTCTAATATCCTTTCACATAAAAATATATCATCAAAAAATCAGTTGATAAATGACGGATTTACCTATGAGCTAACCAAAAAAATACAACCGATTTGAAAACCTTTTATTTTTGAAGTTGGTTAAAAATCAACATAACACTATTAATTAATAGATATTATTTGGGGCCCGAATTTCCAATAAAATGCACTAGTATTTAACATGAAAAAATAACTGAGAATAAATACCGACTATGGTTAAAAAAAATAATAACAATGTTAACCATTCATCAAAGTTTTCCAAGAAGCTTTTTTGCATTGTAACTATGTATCATACAAAATACTTGGCTGTTCACTCGCGTAATTCGGGCGGTACCACACACACGTCGTTTTCATTCATACCTACCTTTGAAGCTTAAAGGTTTGACGAATTGATTTTGCGCTTTTAAAAAAAGGTCCGTTTTTTTTTATTCAACACAAAGCATTTTTGCCGAAATATTTTTACGGTGATTGACATTTACACCTGATTTTTTCAATAGTTTATTGTGTGAACTTCGGTATTATTTTCCATCTGGTTTTTGTGCGTGGAGTGTGTGATGGGCGTTATGAACCTCGTTTTTTTTTTAATATGCGATTTGAAAAAAGAATTTTGTCATTCATATTTTTATTTTTTGTTGGATATTTAGAGATGTGAGTACAATGTTTGGGAAAATGCCTGTTATTGCGTGTTTAATATAGTAATATGGTGAATTTCAGCTTGAGTTTATTTTAATCTTTTCAAAAAACATCATTTTTCATTCATCAAAATAAAAGCATAATTATATTCATTTTATCTATTAACATACATTGGATAGGCTGAGGAGCTGTAGAGGAACACACTGTTATGAAAGACTAAATATTGTAAAAAATTATAATTGTTCTGTGTGTGAATTCTTTCCCAAAAGTAATTTCGATTGTAACGGTTTTGGAAAGCGAAAAAGAATCACCAATTCGAAAAGGAACAAAGTATGTTTATTGGCACAAAATCAAACAAAGAACACTAAAACACTAAACGAAATAAAAAACTTTTTAACAAAAAATAAAACCGACTTCAAAAAAAAAGTCAAAAATAAATCAGTTTCTGAAGTCGGTGACTTTTGTTTGTTTGATTTAATTTTTTTGTCACCGACTTCAGAAACTGATTTATTTTTGACTTTTTTTTTGAAGTCGGTTTTATTTTTTGTTAAAAAGTTTTTATTTTTCACTTTTTAGTGGTTCACCTAATGTGGACAATGTAGTATTTTTTTTGAGTTTTGTTGATTTTTCAAAAACCGCTTGTCCGATTTCGATAAAAAAAATATGGGACCATTTGGGAAGTATACCCTTTCCAACAAAAAAAGATTTTTTCAAATCGGTTAGCAAGTGACGGAGTTATGCGCGAACAAACATAAAAAAAAAAAAAAAAAACAAACATCCGAATTGAGAACCTCCTTCTTTTTTTAGAAGTCGGTTAAAAATGAATAAACCAAACGGCAAATTAATTACTTTTTAATGACTTGTTTCGATGAAAAAAATCATTGTGAAGAAACGAGCATGCCTTTTTTTGTACAAAAAAAAACCAGCATGCCTAAATGATATTTCTTGAAGGCATGTGCGGCATAAAAATTATGACATCAGGTTGGGCTGAAACTACGAGATAAAGAAGATTCTTCGTATTCAAACCGAGAGTTCTAAAAACAGCTTCAAATTATTATATTAGCCCTGTCGAAGTACATATTTTTTACAACATAAAATTACTCGAATCATAAATAAATAAACAAAGGTTTGAATTCACAGTAATCATTATTTTTGATACAGCAGTTCAGAATAAATTGAACAAAAAAACCATTGCGTATCCTATTTTGTTGTTATTTCCTGGAAGTAAATAACCTAATATATCGTTTAGCTTCTGTTACAGGTCCACTGATAATAATATGTTGTTACAGAAGGTTTTATCCAAACAATGGGTATAAACGGGCTCTTTCACAGAGTCACCAATTACTTTGGTGACAGAAAACTAAACAAGAGAATACTTTTTTTTTTTGGTGGGTTGAAAATAATCAAATAAACCCTCTCCCCTTGGGCAAGAGTGGAAAGGAGTGTCAGACTTCTTCTGACTAAAAACCACCCATGTTCCTTCTTAGCCCTTAATGTCGAGGCCGCGGTTTCTCTTGTGTACAACCCGCAGTCCCGACGGGCGTCGGCCCTTGCGGGCCCCTCCCATGTTGCTGACATCTCTTTGAGGCGCGCGTGTAACACGAACGCGCCGTCGACCTGTTGTCGTCATAAGACGGACGGACGGCGAGCTAACCCATCATTCACCGTCCACAGGCCCGCGAGCAAGAGAATACCTTACCTATTGAACAGTCTGCCGGTAGACATAAGGAGTGAAACAAACACAATTAGATTTAGACGTAAATTAAAATTATATTATTTAGAAATGTTTTAAGTTTAAATTATATTTAGTTTTAAGTAAAAAGTATGTCTAGAGACTCATCGGCCTAGACAATATATAAGTTACTTACCTTTTTGGAATAAAGATAAATAAATAAAAATAAATAAAAGGCGCAATTGGGCATCTTTGTCAAAATTCAGGAGAGTCATCATCATAATCTACCTAGCCTTTTTCCAACTATGTTTGGGTTGGCTTCCAGTCCAACAGGATGCAGCTGAATACCAGTATTTTACATGAAGCGACTGGTATAAGGAATAAAAAAATATATCAAATAATCGTTTGTTTTTGTTTGTGTGTGAAAGTGCGGTTAAAGAGCGAGAATCAGACGGGCAGCGTTTTACTACGGGTGATCCACTTTTACCAATTTTCTTATTGATTCGGGTCCAGAATCATTGTTGGCGGTTCTAGCTGTGCGTTCGTTTTAAGAATCCACCTTCTGCTATAATATGTTATTCCGTAACAGACACAACATTCCTCCTCATCGATTCTCAAAGCCCCCTTATGACTTACAACGAATTAGTTACTTCGGGGAAATCTAAACAAATCTATTACAAAGTTGAAAGAAAAACGTACAATTTGTGTACAAAATGTTCCTGGTACAAGAAATAAATAATTCATGTTTTGCAAATTAAGTTGTCAAGCACCAATATATCTCCCAAGGTGGGTACATGACCTCAAATTGAAAGCAGTGCTTGACTTTTTAAAGGGGTCCCTAAAGGCGCTCCTTAAGGGCCATAAATCAAAAGAAATCTCGGAGCAATGTAGGGTACTGTATTTCAAAAGAGAGGGTGAAACAATCTACCGGGACATTGCAGATGGACTGACGGATATTTAGGGGAGGCTTATCGTTTACTGGGCAGTTATGGATGGTATTACGATTGGCGTTAAGGTTGTTATATTGGAGATGATTTTGCACCAGATACTTATAACGTGGACGAGGCGAAGGAAGTTTGTAAGGATAGTGGCACATGGGGCTCTATAGTTTCCGCCAAGACATTTTTTTGTTGGAGGGTGGAAAGTCATGCCCGTCGGGGCCGCGGATTTTAGTACTAGATGACGTGGCCTCGGCGCAAGGGCAAAGAAGGAACATGGGTTCGGTTTTTAGTCAGTAGAAGTCTGACACCCCCCTTCGCTAAACTCAAAAATTAGTGCACCGTTTTTCATACTGTTTTCACCAATGGATAGAGTGTTTCTTGAGGAAGGTTTTAGTGCATAATTTGACGCGGGCGAGGTCACGGTCATCAGCTAGTTTAAACTAAAGAAGAGAAGATGTCACCGACTTCAGAAGCTAATTTTTCTTTTGAAGTTTATTTTTCACTTTTTGGTGTTTTTGAAGTCGGTTGTTTTTTTTTTGCAAAAAAGTTTTTTATTTTTTCATTTTTACTTGTACTACATGACCTTCAAAAGTGTACAAAATTCTTAACATAAAAATAAAAGTCACTCACATAGTTTTAAAACAGTATTCCCAAGAATAGTTATGTGGATGCTTAACGTTCATGCAGCTGCAGTAATATTGTAAAAATGCTAGTATTACAAAGAAGGTAGAAGTTATGACCGTAAGTGATATTATTTGATATTACATTTTTGTTATTTTTAGTATTTTCCTAGCCGTTTTTAACTTTATTGAAATGTTCTTTGAGATATAGGATTCCTTTTTGTAGTTGAAACCAAATATAAGTTTTAAATACTGCAAATCCTTTCTGAGAGAGAATCATCATCAGGCTCCTCCGTAGGAAAGGGATGAGCTGTAATCCACCACGCGGGCCAGTGCGGGTTGGGAGATGCCGCATGTCTTCGAATTTTTGGTTCGAAGACATGCCAGTTCCTTGCAATGTTTTCCTTGACCATTTGAGAGCAGAATTCAAAAGTCGCCTCTCTACAAAATATTCTGAAATTTTATCCTGAAATACAGTTTTATTTAGACGCACAATGAAAAGAAAAAAAAATCACAGCAATGCAACAGCTAGATTCAACAAACGTTGGTATTATTTCAAAACGAAAATGAAGCAAAATAAAATAGAGTTTTCAACACGAATGTTGGTTATCTTGCCAAATTAAATTCAGAGCCAGATAAATAATGATAACATTAATATATTCATGGCGAATGAAAAGAGCATTTTTTGGGGTTCTGTAGTAAAATGCGGTTGAGAGTTAGCGGTTTTGTCACGTCCGACGACCTTGTAGTAGTTAGTATTTCAATAATAGTAACATTTCAGAATAATTAAAATTCAGTTCAGTCTTTCTCATTCATTAATTTGGTTTGAATGCTTTGCCGAAGAATTGACAATCTTAATTGGTCAAGGTACATTGCTCGCAGAACAATGACCAATAGAGCCAAACAGTTCTGGAGTGGCGACCGCAAACTGGATGATGTTGCATCGGAAAGCCTCCTACTAGGTGAACTGATGACCTGGTGAAGGTTGAGGCCTCGTTGTTCTAGTAATCGTTCGATTTCAAGTTTGGGTAAAGTGTTATTAGGATTAGATTTCAGGGAATTCTCAGTAGTAACCATGATATTTGGATTTGTGCCCAGTCAATGGTAATAGGATCACCCTGTTTTATAACAAGAAGAAAACTGTAATGTAACTACGGAACCCTAACCCTTAAGGCCTCAGCCTCGAATTTTGCGGGCAGCGGGGCGGCGGCGGCGGCGGCGGCGGCGGCGGCGGCGGCGGCGGCGCGCGGCGCGGCGGCGGCGCGACTTGTATGGAGTGCACCGCTCGTTGCCCGCTCCCGCGCCGCTGTATTTTTTTTTTTATTTTTTATTATTGATAGGTTCGCGTTTGACCACTATCTCACCTGATGGAAAGTGATGATGCGGTCGACGATGGAGCACGCTTACCTAGAAGTAACCTATTCACTCTTGACTTAAAGACCCCTAGGTTATAGCTATCAGGAAATACAGACTCTGGCAGGGAATTCCACTCCTTAGCTGTACGCACAATGAAAGTATTCCCAAACCGTTTAGTGCGTATGGTATGTCCACCATATAACGGTGGCGCATCGCCGTACGTCTTGTAGTCCGATGATGGAACGGGCTTGGCGGAATTAGATCGTGCAATTCCCTCGCACACTCTCCGAAATGTAACCGATAGAAAACCGAAAGGCTATAGCTACTCGTCGACGATGTTCAAGGCTCTGGAGCTTTGACTTGACAAGCGCGTCATTGCCGATGAGCCTCTTGGCTCGTTTCTCAATTGACTCTAGCGCATCAAGCTGGTATTTAGCGGATCCATCCCAGAGATGAGAGCAGTACAGACTCCACACACGATCGGACTTGCGCTTGATATAAGTTGAGCAGCTGTTTCGGTGTGAAATACTGTCTCACCTTTGCTAGGATTCCCAGCTTCTTTGCAGCCAGTTTAGCCTTAGCCTCGATGAACGGACCGAAATTGAGGGTTGACGTAAACGTAACGCCAGGAAGCTCAATGTGATCGGTTAACGGCACGGTCACGCCACGGAAAGTAGGAGACTGTTGGAAATCGCTCCTTTTTGCGGAAAAGAGACACGCCTGGGTTTTAGCAGCATTGAACTTGACCAGGTTGGCGTCGCCCCATTCAGAGACAGCCTTCAAGGACAAGTTCAACCGCTTCACCATGGCCTCGCGTAGAGACTGGATCTGAGACCCACTAGCCCGCGCGTTGGACGTGTACCTCTCAGCAACAGTGCTGTCGTCTGCATACCCAAAGGTGCCGGGCACTAGCAGACTATTAATATGCAGCAAGAATAAAGTTGCTGAGAGAACCGACCGTATTCCGAGAACCGGTCCATTTGATTGTACGCATATGATCCTCGCCGCCCCGCTGCCCGCAAAATTCGAGGCTGAGGCCTAACAAGCTTTTATTACAGTTTCCACTTTAATTTCGGCAAGACTCAATTAGATTACCATAATTAAGCTGAAATTATAATGAATGAGAATTCTAGAATTTTTTCGCGAGTAGTAGGTACAACTACGTGAAATGTAAACAAGACGAAATTAATTAAATTGTTCACTATTTTCAGACCCTCAAAGTTTAGACGGATGCTTATTCAAATAGTTGGTTTACTTAGGAAAGAGGGAATTGAGGATCTACTAACTTCTGTTAGGCATAAATTGAAGTGAAATAACAATCTTTTACTTAAAGATGAAGCGAAAAATAGGTTTAAGGGAATTCGAATAAATATGCTTAAAATAAGTGCTCTAAAAAACTACAATAATTGAGAATATTTTAGACGA
The DNA here is from genome assembly GCA_949316265.1 of Diarsia mendica. Classification (NCBI taxonomy): domain Eukaryota; kingdom Metazoa; phylum Arthropoda; class Insecta; order Lepidoptera; family Noctuidae; genus Diarsia; species Diarsia mendica. Next base: position 10,742,380 of record OX438910.1, on the reverse strand, counting down.
CACGGTTGGCGCAGTGGCTAAGCGATTGGACTGCTGCGCTACGTGTCGCGGGTTCGATTCCCGCACGGAACAAATATTTGTATGACCTGCAGATAGTTGTTTCGGGTCTGGGTATTTGTGTATGTGAGTTTATATGTTTGTGAACGCACCCACGATACAGGAGAAATTCCTAGTGTGGGGCAACGTTTTTAAAAAAAAAAAAAAAAAAAACGGCTACAGGAAGATCGCTAGTTCGTAGTTACAAAATTACAGCCACGCGAGTCTGTAGTTACTGTAGTTTTTTAGAGCACTTAGCTCTAAAAAACTACAATAATTGAGAAATCGGATATAGGAAGATCCTAAAATCAGGGATAAAAATCTTCCTAAATCATAAAACCAAGCTACAAGAACCATAACCATCTTCTCATTTCAAATGTCTCATTCAAATACAGCTTTTACATAGCAGAAGTCAAGGCCCATAATTCATCTGGACAGACAAAGGGCTGCAAGTCTTGTTTTACATTTGAATGGTAGGTTTATTGCATTAAAATAATAATCTCGCCTCTCTTCGCATTATAGCCCAGTCATATTAGGGCTTTCACCTCGGAATGAAAGATAATAAGCTGCAAATTGGTATGAACCTTTGTTTTGTCATTCTAAATGTTGTCTCAAAAGTCACAATCGTTATCGTGTCCGCGTCTCAAGATATTCAAGGTCAAAGGTCACAAAAATCGGTTTTTCGCGAATATCTGGCTTCCTATCGGTTAAATGAGATTTGCATTTATTATAAAAGTTGTAGGCTATAAAATTCCCTACAACTTTTGTTTAAACTTTTTTTTCATACGACCAACCGTTTTGAAGGTAGAGCGCGAAGAGTGCACATCGTACAGTCATATACGGCCTAATGCAAGGTCAAGCGTGAGTTATGGTTATCAGTACGTTATAAAGTCAATTATTTACTTGGAAATTATAATTATTAAACAATGCCTATTATTTATGTACTAACTATTAATTATTTATATTTAATTAAAGTAAGTAACTTGATTATTTATATATAATTATTCATATTTAACTATTTAAGTATAAAATATTATTAATTCTGGATTATATATTTTAGTTTTATTTTAAGTTAAAATGATAGTAAGAGTATATATTTTACACATATTTTTATTTATTATTAAATACGGCATAATATACATTTATCAAAATGTGAGTTCAAATATCAAAAGTATCTTTGTTGATTTTAATTGTAATGAAATTGGAAATGGAAGCTAATTATCTTCTTCTTGTTCGTCGTCTTCTTCTTCTTGTCGCTCAAAAATGTTCGATTCATTGTCATCATCCTCATTATCTGTCATGTTCATCTCCAAACCTTCCAGAATATCGGGATCATATGTATTTTCTTCATCGGGATTACTTGGATACAGTGAAGCGTTGAGGCAAGCTTGTCCGTTGCACTGGCCGCAAGCTAAAGAACATTGTAGCCTTGATTTTCTGCATCCACAACGGGAACCTCAACCATTTTTGCAATTGCAAAATATTACGTTTAGTAGTTCGGCTGGTGCTGGAGGTAATAACGTTCGTATGGGCTCCAGGATTTCATTTTCAAGCATCCAGCCCCATTCTTGAGGTTCTAAGTCCTTCCCTAACCACGTTTGAATCTGGTAGTAGACACGTTTTATGTGTTGATGAGCTGCTACACTTGTTGGTGGAAGTGTTGACAGTTGTACAGGTTTATTTAGTTTTGTAAATTTGATGAATTGCGTGTAGCGGAAATGATCAATGTTGTCCTCAGATTTTGGAGCATTATATAATGCCAACAAGATGCGCACTCCATTTTCTAATAATGTTTGTTTTGGGCAGTTTTCTTGTTGAAATACTTCCACCAGTTTATCTAAATCAGGATTTTTTTCCAATGCTCTAGTAACAGTTTTTTTTCCTTTTTTAAATAGCGCAGAAGTCGTGTCACAGCCACTGAATGCGTGTAAAAATAAAATGTGCTTTTTTTTTAAAAATTAATAATTGTCTTATCGTCAGGTATGTATTCCGTAGGGACATCTTTAAGTTCTTTCAAAGTAAATTGAGAATCTTCATTATTTTCTATATAATAAAAAATCTCCTTCATTGCTTCAGTGACTTGATCATCTTGGCGAGGCTTTTTATCTGCAGATGGTACTCGGGTTAAAAAGTTGGTATAGCAAATAGTATGATACTTTGCTTCAGCAGCGATCAAATCATACTCGTAATATATACGTTCCTTTACTAATTCTCCTAAGGAATCGTTTCGTTCTTCTGCTCTCTTAATTACGTTGTCTTTGAATGCAAGAGTACTTACATTACTTATTGTCCGTCTATACTTTAATTTTTTTTTCTTTTCTGCTATTTCATCAGCTTCTTGGCCACAAAATAAGCATAACTTTCCAAAATCAAAGACTTCATTTCGTTTTTTACGAGGTGCACTTGACGTTGAAGGTTCACTCTCATCTGTGCGTCGTTTTGATGCAATAATAACATTTTTACTCGTGTACACTTTTCGACACTCGGAATGCACATTTACAGAACTTAAAGTATTTAAATAGTCTATATGTCCATCATTTCTTTCAATACTTGCAGTTTTTAAAGTTTGTAAACCACGTACGACATTCACAGAAACACCTTCTGAAAGTTTCTTATCACATATAAAACACAAATCAGCCATAGCTCTTAAAACCGTACGTCCGTAGTTGCAACGGTACAATTTCAAACTAACGAATAATCTTGACTCATACAAAGTGGAGAGAGTGGCCTTGAATACTATAGAACATCTGTCCCGGCAATGAATAGAAAAGGGCATAGGGTAGGGACAAGTATTTCCAGGTATATAAGTATTGAGAAATTTACGCGTTTTAAAGAAAAGATATATAATGTCGTGTTAACTTAAAATAAAACTAAAATATATAATCCAGAATTAATAATATTTTATACTTAAATAGTTAAATATGAATAATTATATATAAATAATCAAGTTACTTACTTTAACCCTTATTTCGACGGAGAAGGTGATAGTAAAATAATTAAAATTTTATTAAATAACTTTGTTTCCTTGGTCTTTCTGAACATCCAAAAATCATAAAAAAAATCTACCCCCCACCCTTGTGGATAAATTCGATCGGACATTATCGAACATAAGTAAAAAAAATGTTAAAATGACTTGTCCGTCCTAGCGGACTTTGCCGAATTTGTGAAAGAAATTTCATAAGATAAGATAATTTATTTATTTGCGTAAAACATATATATATAGGTGTTGCATAGTATAAAGTAAAGAATTTGAATACAAAAAAGATCTTTATTTTTTATAAAAGTACAAAGAAACTATAAGAGAATGCATTATTTTGTATGGAAGGATCTTCATCTGCTGGAGTATCTTCTATTTGGGCTCTATATAAAAAGGTACGGTGTGTCCATTTGTACGAGAGGGAAAACTTTTGGATTTGCTTTGGTCTCTTTTTTGTCACAACTGATGGTCCCCTGAGTCTTCTTTTTCTATTTACAGGTGTTGGCACGATATGGAAGGTAAGTTCGCAAAATTGAGTTCCTGCGACTGGTTCGGGAAAACTTGTTGCAAAATTGGAGTCAAAGGTGTCGGGAAGTCGTTGTAGACTTCAAAACTTCTTTCAGGATTCTCATCAGAGCTATCTACGATATTCAAGCGCTCTAGCGAAGATGCAATTGATGGTGCAGGTGAACTGGCGGCAGAAGGCGGATTAGAGAATGGATGAGGATCATTTTCGGCGCTGGAGCTATCGCCTGTTTCAGATGGTGCGCGTTCTTTGGGAATAAGTGCCAATATCTTTTTCGTGCGTTCATGCAGACAAGAAAAGCAAAACTAAGCAAAACACCACCATCATAAAAAAAATAGTAAGGTCAAAATAGGGCACACACGGTGGAACGTCACAGAGTCAATGTTAGTGTTGTAAATGTGACAGCCGTTGCACAGTGATTATCCAGTACTTACATTGGGAAGTAGGTATCTGGAGATAGTTATAGCAAGTACTTAGCTTTTAGCATGTTAGTTTTACGTAAAGATTAGGTATAAAAGTTGTATTCAAGAAGTTGGTAGGTAGGTACTCAGAATAAATGTAAGGTTTTGACAGGACAGACAAACCTTTCAACTTTCGTCCATATTTCGACAGAGTCCGCTGTGACGGACAAGGTATACAACACATGAAACACAGATGTATCGACGAGGTCCGGTGTGCCGGACAAGTAAAAACTCGTTATTTATTGTGATTGACATAAGCAAAAGTTATGGAATCGTATTACTTGAACGTGACTAGAACTGATTCACAAAACACAGACAGAAAAACTACACAACATAAGCAAAGATATATTTTTTAAAGTAAATTACCTGGAATATTTTCTGAGTGCGCGGTTTCGCCGACATTTTTTCGCCAGCTGTCAAATTGGGGGTTGTCACACGCAAACTTTATTTTTTCACTAAAACTTGACTAATCTCTCAATAGTTTAATAGTTTTTTATTGTAAAAATAGATACCGACAAGGAGGTAGATTTTTTTATAGTACTTGTCCGGTGGCTCGGACAAATTCGAATTAAGGGTTAATTAAATATAAATAATTAATAGTGTGGAGTCCTACCGCGGAGGTGCAATGTGCGCCGGGATTTCTTATGTGTAATGTGGAAGAAAAGGCCCGACATGTGTAGTCACCAAGCGGCTTTATTGAACTAACTATAATTACAGTAATGCGCATGCCGCATGCAATAATGTATTGTAAGTACATGGCGTGATCGCGGGCGTCAGCATAAATTGTCGAGTGAGCTCGTACATGCTCCCAAATCACAAAAATAAACAAAATGTAAAAATAATGTAAACACAGTAAATTAAACGTAAAAGTAAACAGTAAATCAAACAATGTAAAATAAAGAATATAAAGTCCAAAGCTTATATCTAAATCTAACAGCTTGCCGGCGAGGTTGCCCTGTCGACCTTGTGCGCGCGTCTAGTGTCCTGGCTCATCCGTGGTTGCGGCTCGCTGATCGTTTGCTCCCGCCCCGGGTTATCAGGTCTGTAGGTAACTCGAAGAACTGCACCATAGCGTTTCCTCAGTTTGAGACTGATCCATAGAGAAGCCCCAACAACAACGATAAGCATAAAGCTATACATGATATAGCGATGTGTGTTGTGGGACGTTGCCACTTCGTTTAGAATTTCTTGGTGCATCTTCACCTTTTCTATTTTGGCTTTCAATGTCTTCATCATCACTTCATGATGCTATGTTTCAAAAGTATAGTTGTTGTCTGCTATGAAGTGATTTAAAGTCGATTCTTTCAAGTAAAGCTCGTCTTCAGTCACGCTTATCTCACTGTGAAAGTTGTTATGAGAGCGTAGTATAATGTTATCTCCTTTCAACATGCATCCAGGATCAAGTGAGATAATACCAGTAGCACTTAATTGTTTCGATAATGTGCCGAATGGACAGAAAATGCGAGTCAAGCATTGTTTACAACATGTGTAGAGCCACGCGCCATCATTGTGTAACTGTGTCCACTTATCACTGCAACTTGATACAGTCGTATGGCACGCTGATAAGTTCTTATTATTTACTATAATTTGTGCCATGGATATCAAGGTTGGCTCTTTCTTAGTCAGGCTGTTCAAATGTGTGACGTAGTCTGCCACGTTTTGTAAACTTCGCCTATACGTTGTCATATTGTAATACACAATCATTTTCCAGTCGTCTTGCCGTATTTGCATCTCAGCAATTTTGTCGAAGTAGATTAATTTTGCTGACGATAATGTGGTGACGTTCACTGTTGTCTGTGACAGTGATGTTGCTAGTTGCTATGCATAAGGCAAACGTGAAAAATATGCAAACGTAATTGTTTAGGAATGTGTTAGCAAGTTTTTTCCGTTTCGGTCTCTGTGTTTCTGTTGTTCGATAGGCGTTGTGTCACCTTCACTCTCCACGCACCCTGTTTCACTCTCTTCGACAGGTAGTCGTGATAATTTGATGATAGGGCGTTTTAGAGTGCCATTTTTTGTTTTTAGGGTTACCACTCGAACGTGTCCATCCTTACCAGGATGTGTCTCCATAACCCTTCCCAAGAGCCATTTAGAGGGCGGCAAGTGATCATCTTTTATCAATACGATGTCGTTGATCTCAAGATTCTTTGTTGCATAATTCCACTTGCTGCGCGTTTGGAGTGTTTGAAGGTATTCAGATGACCACCTCTTCCAGAAATCTTTGTGCATTTTTTCCAGTAGCAGCCATCTAGTTTTAATGTTTCTGATGTCTTCGTCAGGTGAGAGTGGGCTTGACAGTATTGGCCCTCCCACTAAGAAATGTGCAGGCGTTAGGCAGTCCAGATCATCAATGTCGTCTGTTAGAGGAACCAACGGCCTAGAATTGAGACACGCTTCAATCTGGGCTATCAGTGTGGAGAACTCTTCAAATGTCAGCTTTTGTTCGCCAATGACGCGCCTCAGGTGGTGCTTCATGCTTTTGACTGCGGCCTCCCACAGTCCTCCTGCTGACGGCCAAACTGGAGCGTTGAACTGCCACTCAACTCCGAGGTTCCCTAGCTCACTCAAGAGTTCTTCGTTGACGTAGTGCATTAACGCCTCTTTGTGTTCCTGTATGAGTGTTTTGGCAGCGCCTACAAAATTTGTACCGTTGTCAGAGTACATACACTTTGGTGTTCCTCTCCGGGCACAGAAACGTTTGAAAGCGCCGAGAAAGGCGGCAGTACTCAAGTCGGAGACCAATTCTAAATCAATGGCCTTTGTTGCTAGGCAGACGAATATTGAAATATAGGCCTTGGACGTCTTAATCCCTCTGCCCTTGTTGGCCTTGACTTCCACTTGTCCCGTAAAATCAACACCTGTGTGCGTAAATGGACGCGATGGAGTGACTCGGGGTTTTGTTAAGTTTCCCATCAGCTGTTTGCTAGTAGATGTCTTGAAGCGATGACATTTGATACACTTGAGAATGTGGCCTTTTACTGTCCTCACACCTCTGAGTATCCAGTATTTGTTTCGCAAATGTGTCAAGGTGAGTCTTGCTCCCCCGTGCAATGTCGTAATATGTGACTTGTCGATCAAAAGTTCTGTGAGTCGAGCTTTGTGTGGCAAAATAATTGGATGTTTTTGTGAGATCTTCAAGGCTGATTCTGTTAAACGTCCCCCGACTCTCAAGAGACCTTGTTTATCCAATTATGGGGTTAAATTAAGTAGACAACTCTTAAAATGCACCTTGCCATGTTTCTGTAAATGAGCAATATCTTCGCCAAAGTGTTTATTTTGCACTGCCTTGACAACGACATTCAATGCGTTCTCAAGTTCCGCTGTTGTTAAGTAAGGCGATCGTGCATTATCTTTGTTTGCCTTGACTCGTAAAATCCAACCTAGAACTCTGACGACACGTGTTATAGAGTTATGTTTGCATAGAAGCTTTTCGATGATTGATGACGATGTTTGCGATGCACAGGCTTGCTTCTTGTTCTTGTGTTCTAATGTAGGAGCTTCGACTTCTGTTGAATGATCTGGGATGTTGTTCTGTATCAGCCACGTAGGTCCCTCCCACCAAAGTTTGTGTTTGACTAGTTGTGACGGAAGTAAGCCACGACTAGCGCTATCCGCCGGGTTTTCCTCGGATTTGATATGTCTCCAACTTGATGGCAGCAATATATTTGTAACTTTCGTAACCCTGTTAGCTACGAATGTTTTCCAGCGGGAAACGTCGCCATGTAGCCATCCCAGAACGACCGTTGAGTCAGTCCAAGCTTGTATTGTTACTGTCTGTTTGTTTAACGACTCTATGACCTTTTTCGCTAGTCTGGATAACAAGTGTGCGCCGCATAGTTCGAGTCTGGGCAGTGTCATCAGTTTTTTAATTGGTGCGAGCTTTGTTTTCGCTGCAACTAGTCGAGTCATGTATTGGCCATCATTTTTGATGCTTCGGCAATAAATCACACATGAGTATGCCTTTTCCGATGCATCGCAGAACCCATGTAATTCAACTGGGGTGTTTTTGGCTCCCATCCATCGAGGAATAGCGATCTGACCTATGTATTTGAGGTCGTTCCTAAACTCTTCCCATTGCTTCTGTACATGTTGTGGTACGGGATCGTCCCAGTTGAGGTTTGTAGTCCACAGATGTTGAAAAATAAGTTTGGCCTTTATTGTGGCAGGTGAGAGCCATCCTAGTGGATCGTATAGCTTCGACAGTTGTGATAGCAACGATCTTTTCGTAATGTTAGCGCACGTGTTTGATGTTTCCACTGGATGATGAAATGTAAATTGATCTGTAGAGGGATTCCACATAACTCCCAATGTCTTGTTCGTTTCAGCGTGCTTGAAGTCTATCATGTTTTGACTAATTTGATCGGGTGTAAGATCTTCTAATATGCGTTCGTCGTTGCTCGCCCACTTGCGTAAGTTGAAGCCACCTCGTTTGAGTAGGTCTATTAATTGTTGTTGAGTGGTTTTGGCTTGTTGGATGTCATTGCTTCCGCCGAGAAGGTCGTCGACGTACAGCTGACTGTCCAATGTTTCAGCAGCAAGCGGGTATTGATCACCATCGTCGTGAATTAGTTGTTTTATTGTGCGCATCGCTAAAAAGGGAGCAGATTTAGTGCCGTATGTTACGGTGCACAGCTGGTACTCTTGGATCTTGTCTTCTTTGTTTTCTCTCCACAGTATTTTCTGTAGATGTTGATCTTGTTCCTGTATTCCGACTTGTCTGTAAAACTTTTCAATGTCGGCGGAATAAACAAATTGGAACCCCCTCCACCGTAGGATTAATGCCTGTAGGTCCTGTTGAAGGTTTGGCCCACACTCCATTAGCTCATTAAGACTGTTGCCCGAAGTTGTTTTGGTTGAGGCATTAAACACAACTCGGAGTTTTGTAGTAGTAGAGTCCAATTTCATAACACCGTGGTGTGGTAGATAGCAACTTGGTTCCAGTGGTATTAAACTTTGTTTCATGTGATTGAGACATAAATAGTCGGCCATGAATGCCTTGTAACTGTCAGCAATAGACTGGTCTCTGGCTAACCGCTTCTCCATTAGTCGAAATTGTGCCAATGCTTGCGGTTTTGAAGAACCTAACTGTCTCTCGAATCCCTGTTTCATGGGTATTCTGACCTCATATCTGCCGTCAGACTTCCTGATGGTTGTAGTTGCGTATAAGTTTTCGCAATATTGTTCGTCTGACGTCAGCGTTGCAGACTGTTCAGTTATTTCTTCTACTTCCCAGTACCGCGAAATGTCTTCCAGGTTGTTAAGCACTGCATGGCATTGATATGTTGTGGTGTTGCCAAATAGAACCCATCCGACCTTTGTCTGTTGAGCTATTGGCGCATGTATAGGTCCTCGCAGAATCCCATCCATGATTATTTGTGCGTAAACTCCAGCGTCCAGTAAAATGTCAACTGGCCTGGAAATGTTGTAGTTAGGGTCCGCGAGACTGATGTTTTCTAAATGTGTCCACTGTTGCCGCTCAAACGTGTAATTGGGTAAATTGTTCAGCATTCTTGTCATGACAAGCGCCTCAAAAGTAAAGGTGTAGTTTTGGTATATGGAGTTGCAAGTAAGTACTACAGTTCCATGGCTTTTGTTGTTCGAGATGCCAACTCCTGAGACGATTGCATCTTGTTTGCGCCTGTGAAGTCCCAATCGCTGAGCAGCTGATTCCGTAATCAAGTTGATTTGGGAACCTTGGTCAAGTAGAGCCCTAAGTTTTGTAGGCACTCCATTTTCAGACATAACATACAGTTCAACTGTGGCTAGTAGAACTTCGTTTACATTCCCACTAACGTGATGTGATTTATGTTGTTGCGATACTGTCGGAACGCTTATGGGTGTCATGTTATTAGCAGGAATTGTATGTTGAGCCTTTTGTTGTATAGCATCATGTAACGTCGTATGATGCTTGTTATTGCACACCTTACATGTTTTCGCGGAATTGCATTGTTTTTCATTATGGCAGTACAAACAATTCTCACAGACTTTCAATTGTGCAATTGTATTTATTTTATCTTCTGGCGCCATATCTTGGAATGTTTTACAAGAAACCAATATGTGGTCCGACTTGCATAATGGACATTTTCTTTCAAATCGAGCATGATAGGTCTTTGCCCTGTTGTCGAACTTCTTAGGAAAGTATTTTGAAGAAAATTCTTTGCCCTCACTGTTGTCCATGTTCTTGGCCTCATGCTTCGTGGTGTCTGTCTTGTTATTTTTCCTGTTGACTGGCTCGAGAGCTGTAAACTTGCTCTCCAGAAATGCCATAAGTTCGTCGAATGAAGGCAGATTTCGTGGTGCCCTTCGGCACTCCATGTACGAACTGTAGGTTTCTGCATCCATTTTTTCTGTAAGTATGTGCACCAAAAACGGGTCCCACGTAGTGGTGTCGACTCCGAGATTGCGTATGGCGTGAATCGTTTCCAAGGTCGTGTCGTGGAGGTTTTTCAGTTCTTGAGCAGAATGTTTGTGTGCAGTCGGCTGGCTTAAGAATATTTGGATTTGCTTTGTAAATAGCAGTTGTATGTTGTTGTACCTTCGGGTGAGTATATCCCAGCATGCGTCGTAATTTTCAGCTGAGACGTTGAGATGCTGCACTAGTCGCTCTGCCTCACCTTTCAGTTTGCCCTTGAGGTGCTGCATTTTTTGTGTTTTGCTCAGCGTTGGATTTATGTGGATGGCTTCTGAGTAGAGGTCCTTAAAAGTTGGCCATTGAGCATAGTTGCCATTAAATGCCGGAATCTCCAATTTCGGCATGGTTTGTTGTTGGTGAGATGTATGGCTAAGTTTTTGGTTTAGTTGTCTCTTGATGGCTTCGTAAATATTTTCATGCTCTGCGTACTCCTGTTCATAATCCAGTTCCGTGCCGATTAATAGATTATCTATTTGCCAGTGTTGATCGTCAATAGTTTTCCAGCGCGCCTGTATCATCTGCAGTTTGTCTTGTAGTTCCCATTTTTCTGAGATAGTGTTAATGTCAATACCTCGTACGACTCTTGAAAAAGCTCGAAAGTTTGTTCGTTGTTGACTAATTAGCTCATCAGTTTTGGATAACATACCTCTCTCTTCCGTGCTGAGATTGTGTTGTTCGTCACCTTGACTACTTGTACCTTGTTTAGCCATGGCTTCGGTCTGTTTCATGTCTATCAGCAGAGCACATGTAGCTGTGTAGAGCTCTTTCACGGAGAGGTAAGCACCAGACTGAATGTACTCGTGTTTGTCATCACAAAGCACTGTTAGTTTTATGTGATTGTTGTCGAATTCATCCCACAATTCTTCAAGTGTCACTAGCCGTTTTCTTGTGTACTCGGCAGTTTTCCGAATTGCAGAATCTTTCTTGATGTTTGTAGAAATCTTCTGTACAGTTTCAGCAATGATTTGTTGACGTTGTAGTAGCCCTTCCATTGTAGATGTGTTGAAGAAACTAGTTGTATGTCGTAATCACTGTCACTGATAGAAGAGTTCGTTGTGGACTTGTGTGTCACTGTCAACTGGTTCTGTTAGTTCCGCGTGAGCAGATGCCCCTCACCAATATGTGCGCATTCTCAACTTGACTGGTGAGACCCGCTTGTGGGAGGCCAGTCGAGCCGATTCGCTATTGATGAAGACACTTTCACTCACACTTCACTTATAGGTTCGAAGGACCAAAAATAAAGGACCAAATAGTTAGTACATAAATAATAGGCATTGTTTAATAATTATAATTTCCAAGTAAATAATTGACTTTATAACGTACTGATAACCATAACTCACGCTTGACCTTGCATTAGGCCGTATATGACTGTACGATGTGCACTCTTCGCGCTCTACCTTCAAAACGGTTGGTCGTATGAAAAAAAAGTTTAAACAAAAGTTGTAGGGAATTTTATAGCCTACAACTTTTATAATAAATGCAAATCTCATTTAACCGATAGGAAGCCAGATATTCGCGAAAAACCGATTTTTGTGACCTTTGACCTTGAATATCTTGAGACGCGGACACGATAACGATTGTGACTTTTGAGACAACATTTAGAATGACAAAACAAAGGTTCATACCAATTTGCAGCTTATTATCTTTCATTCCGAGGTTGACCCCTTTTTTTACCTAATATGACTGGGCTATTAAGGGAGTTCTCGCAGTGACCTATATACGTCAGAAACCGGCCAAGTGCGAGTCGGACTCGAACACGAAAAGTTCCATTATAAGGCTTTGTTTTTTTTTAGAGCTGTCGTGGGCGCTCTCTGTGAAAATACTTAAAATACTATTATCGTACAAAAGATAGAGGCCTGTAACAGATGAACAGACTGACGGATGGATAGATAGATGGACACACAAAATAATAAATAGATAGACCACCAGAAAAACGCGGAGACAATGAGCTCGACGTACATAGTCCCAGAGAAAAAATTTAACTGTCTTGGATTCTGCAACGAAATTAATCAGAAAAGAATGGCGGAGGAGTACGTAAGCCATAATTTCCACTTCCACACTGTTGGACAGACGGATTTAGAGATAGCCGGACGGACAGAGTGACAAACAGTCTGACATACAGTGGACCCTTAGTAATAGGATCTCATAGGCCCCTTTTGGTAAGGAAACCTAAAAATGGTGGCTGAAGTCGTTAAAAGTGCGACCTTTTGTACTGCAGCTATGTTGCGTTTGAAGTTTCGAGTTAAAAGGTGGGACTCTATAGGGTGAGTTTGAGTGTTCTTGGTGACTTGGAGTAATCTTTCGGTGCTTGAGGTGTGAGTTGCAACCTTAGTGCGGTAGGGTGTTAGGTGTGTGTAAGAGGATTACTGTGGTTTCCTTCTGCACGAGATATTGTGTAGACTTAGTGGTGAATCGTTGTATTTTGTTCAAAAGAGATGCCGCGGCCTCGACACAAAGGGCTAAGAAGGAACATGGGTGGTTTTTAGTCAGTAGAAGTCTGACACTCCCTACCGCTCTGCCTAGAGCGGGAGGAGTCATTTGATGATTTCCCACCCTCCAAAAAAAAAAACCAAAAATAAAAGAAAGTTGGACCCTTGACGAAGCTGTCAATTAAGCGTTCTGGACATCAAACTGAGTAACTACGCAAAAATTATTGCTGGGAATTGTCATTTTTTTGCTCTGAAAAATTAATGTGGCAGACTCAAATTATCAGGGAGGATAATTATCGTGTGAAAGCACAGTTATAGGGCGAGAATCAGACAGTCCGTATTTTACCACGGTTGGTTCACACTTACCGATTACGATTGAAAAAAAAACGAGGTGTCGTTTTGACAAGGATGCAGAAAGACAGTCTGTATAATTATCATCATCATCATTAACCTATTGTGTCCCCACTGCAGGGACTCAGGCCTCCTCTCTAGGAGAGGCATAGGCGATAATTTATACACTACGCGGGCCCAGTGCGGGTTGATGGATGTCACCATGTCTTCGTTTTTTTTTTTGGTTCGGGACATGCCGGTTTCCTCACGATGTATTCCTTCACTGTTTTGAAAGTAACACATAAACATAACATAACATCACGCCTGCAATCCCCGAAGGGTTAGGCAGAGGTGTACCTAATAGTACACCCACATTTCGCCAGTTATGTTTTTTTTTAAGCCCCATGTAATAGGGGGCGAGCCTATTGCCATCAACCGGGCACAAATCTAGACTCCGTGGCTGTTACTGATGAATTACTTATAGAAAAAGCCAATAACACTTTGCCCGACCCGGGAATCGAACCCAGGACCTCATGCTGAGCAGTCGCGCTTGCGACCACTAGACCAACGAGGCAATCCATGACATGTTTTGAAAGTAACGGTGACGAACGGTGACGAAATAAATTAGACAAAGAGCCGCCCGCCTGGGTTTGAACCCACGGCTTACTGTTCGTAAGTCGTGGCCGCCACTACTGGGCCACCCCTGCTCTTCATTCGTATAAATAAACCTGCTAAATACAACCATAAAACACCTAATGGTTTCTCCACCACAGTAAGGATATGGTAATGCATCAAAGATGACCAAAACTTGGAGCGATAGTCATATAAAGTTATGGCAACTAGTAATCTAATATGCATCAGTATTTCTCAAGATGGAAACTTGTCCAATATGCGTCACTTCGGTTTGACGACAAAAACGTTACTTGGTGAAAATAGTAATGCAAACGTGGCGATGTAAGTTCTTTTGCTGTAATGAGAAGGTTCTTTTTAACTTGCACTGATTGTTTGAACGCTTCAAAAATTAAAACTATTTTTCGACTTCTTAATGATATTTGATTGACCTGAAATTTTGCATAAATCTTTAGTCCCGGAGACAATACAGTTTTATGATAGACATGATTTGATCCTACACTTAAGATCGTCAGAATTTTTAAAATTGTATGTGTCTGTTTTTTCCAGCTTATCTCTAAAACGGCTGCACCGATATTGACAAGTCTTTCACTGGTAGATAGCTGATGTAATAACGTTATTTATATATAGGAAATGATTAGGGATCCGTGCTTAACAAATTTAAACCCATTGAATTGATAACAAACCCGATTCAAAAAAGGAAGTAATATTTTTAAAATAAATATCAAAGCGGACAAATTATAGAATTCGCTCTGGACATGACGGACGCCTCCACACAAACACCCACTGATTTTTTTATGGGATTAGCCTGCCACGTTATTACCAAACCACTGCAACTCCTGAAAATCAGAATCAGAAGTCCGACTACCCGAAAACGCCAAGCCAATAAAACTCGACGAAGTCCGAGAGAAACAATTATCTGTTTTGATTTCCGCATCGAAATTAATCAGAATAGAATAGCGGAGGAGTAGGAAAAACATAATATCCACTTCCCCCCATATCAGCAGGAGATAGAACAGAACAAGGGGAATAAGCACAAAGGGACGTCATCATCTGCCTAGCCTTTTCCCAACTATGTTGGGTTCGGCTTTCAGTCTAACCGGATGCATCTGAGTACCAGTATTTTACAAGGAGCGACTGCCTATCTGAACACCATAACCCAGTTAATACTGAGTAATAGCCTTTGGTAAGACTGGTTGTCAGACTTTCAGGTCACTGACTACCTGTAACGACTGCCAAAGATCTATATATGGCAGCCGGGACCAACAGCTTAACGTGCTTTCCTCCTTAGCGTAACGAAGGTTGAGTGGGTGAAGCGTAACTCAGGGGCGACGACAAGCAAACTTTAGGGTAATGTTTTTTTAGTGGTAGTAGGCACGGAGGAAACTCGGTATGTAATGGGCGGTCACCCATCTACAGACCAACCTAGGCAAGCGCGGCTTAACCTAAAGATTGACTCGAGTGGCAGTTATTATTAAACCACGAGTTCCTCAAGCCTCAGGCCGGGACACCACCAAAGAGGAGACGAGCAGAGCGTAGAGGACCATATGTGCGGACATCGACCAATCACATTAGTTAAAAATTTTCATCTGGTCATTTGCCCTTCCTGTGATTGGTCGAATTTGGCACATCTCCTCTCTGCTTTGCTCGTCTACGCTTCGGTGGGGTCTCGGCCTCAAGCACAAAGGGACGTATTGATCAGTTAATAACCAGCCCGTGCCCGGAATCGTGTCCAGAAATTGTTCAAACCAGTAATTCCTCTTCTGATCACACTTCCTACTGAATAATATTTCTGAAAGAAACAAACAAATCAACGTTCCAAGTTCAAATCTTCGTGTGTTTTTGATGTATCGCGTCAGTCAGTTCCGCTGGCCGGAACTTCCGGCAAGCCAATAAAGCCACCGAGTAGTAGCGCACATCGGCAGAATATGTAAGTATGTGTCTCTTTAATAGCAACATGTGGGTAGTTCGTAATCAGGGAGTTCGTGTGTTGTGTATAGTGGGAATATAATGGTGAAGGAAATAGATGGGTTTCTTTTACTTATGGCAATGTGCCCATTTCCACTTAAATCTGGCGATTCTTCATTTCTGATTTGATCACGAAAGGAAACTCCGAGAAAGGCCTCTCCATTGCCCTTTGGGTGACTTTGAGCTTTCTGATGAGGCCCATTGTGAGCGGGCTCGTTTCGGTCCCGTATGTAATCACTGGCAACACACACTGGTCATAGACTTTCGTCTTGAGACACTGTGGTAAGTTGGATGAGAAGATACCGCGCAAACTTCCCGAACGCTGCCCAGCGACGCTGTCCGACTCGGCTGAGTCGGATTCGACGATTGACCTCTTTCTCGAAGTTAGATCTACCCAACTGGACCGATCGTGACAGGAGTGGGTGTTACATGAACATTCAACATAACCTTGGTTTTGTCCATGTTCATTTTAAGACCCACTCTTTCGGAAGCTCTACTGAGGTCTTCCATGGTGTCAGCCATGAGTGCCCATGATCACATGAAACAGTATTCTGAGCAGAAAAAGAACAAGCGTCTTTTTTTAACTACAATATTTATTCTCATAAAAACACAACCACCTTTTACCGAACGTCCATAATTATGCCTTCATATTTTAATAAAAACTTTTTAGAAAAAAATAAAACCGACTTCAAAAAAAAACACAAAAATGTGAAAAATAAACTTTAGAAGAAAAATCAGTTTCTGAAGTCGGTGACTTTTGTTTGTTTGATTTCATTTTTTTGCCACCGACTTCAGAAACTGATTTTTCTTCTAAAGTTTATTTTTCACATTTTTGTGTTTTTTTTTGAAGTCGGTTTTATTTTTTGTTAAAAAGTTTTTATTTTTCACTTTTTAGTGGTTCACATGTTCATTGGTCAATGTGGACATTGTAGTTTTTTTTTTAGGTTTTGATGATTTTTCAAAAACCGCTTGTCTGATTTCGATAAAAAAAATTATGGAACCATTTCGGAAGTATACCCTTTCCAACAAAAAAGAAGAGAAAGAATTTTTTAAATCGGTTAGCAAGTGACGGAATTATGCCAGAACAAACATAAAAAAAAAAACATCCGAATTGAGAACCTCCTTCTTTTTTTAGAAGTCGGTTAAAAAACAAAACCAAACCATTTTTCCCAAGACTTTACCTCGTTCTTCCACACAATTTCAAAAATCCCTTTGTAACATTACTGTTCTCCAAGTAAGCATATACGTTTATTAATTACTTGCTTGACAAAAAGACGGTACTTCGCTTCACGAAAAATGGGAATGCATACTTTGTTTAATCAGGTAGACGGAATTCCGGAACGGAATTTCACTAATGTGGTATTCGTATTCGAATATTTAAAGAACGATTTTAGTTTTGGATTCTTTTTCTCCAAAGACTGACCTACAAATCGCAATAGGTCCCATGGAAGGAGGGAAAGGAGGCCCATGCCCTGCAGTGGGACAATATCACACTAATATTATAAAGGCGAAAGTTTGTGAGTTAGTTACTTCTTCACGCCTAAACGGCTGGAGCGATTTTTATAAAATTTGGTATGGAGTTAGCTGACACTTTGACTGTTAAACACATAGGATAGTTTTCATCCCGATTTTATCTTCCCGTGGGATAATTTTCGAGCTGTATCGGGTGAAGCCGCTGGCAACAGCTAGTAGTCTAATAATAATAATAAATTATTTTTAGGTTAATCTATTTTACTCTATCAAACTTGTTGACTGTAGAAGGAATTGTGGCTGAATAATAACAGCCACTCGGGTCGAACTTCAGGTTAAGCCATACCTGTCTAGGTTGGTCCATAGATAAATGACCACCCATTACAAACCGAGTTGCGTCAGTTCTTTTGAAAGCAGTCTGTCGGTCCCGGCTGTCAATTATAGATCTTCGACAGTAGTTAAGTAGTCAGTGGTTTGAAAGTCTTACCTAGGGGTATCGTGTTGCCCAGTGCCACTGTGTTGTATAGGTAGATAGGTCAGATAGGCAGTAGCTCTTGGTAAATACTGGTATTCAGCTGCATCGGTTAGACTGAAAGCCGACCCTCATATAAATAAAGACCTCATATATATAAAAAAAGTCTGAGGGTGTGATATCACAGGATCTAGGCGGTATAGCGAATAGTGCGTTCGGTAGGGCGATTATGTGGACCATATGTTGCTCTAAGTGCACGAAACACATTCCTCGTAGAACGCTGTTTTTCGTAATAAAGTTGAATAATTTGTAGGCGTTGTGCCGTGCTTAGTCTTTCCATGATGAAATGTCAAACTATAGTGAATGAAAATATTAGGTTAGGTTGTCATGACTGACGCTTTATCTGTCAAAAAATGCATAGACAAAAAAGTAACTCCAAATGAATCACCCGTTAGTTGGGAAAAGGCTAGGCACATCATGATGACAAACTTATTGAAAAAAAAAACATTCTAGTCTCTAAGGAATTTCAAATTACCAGCTAATTTAATTAGTTGTCACTGAATAATGAACCGTTAATTAGAAATTCCTTTCACACTAAAATGTCACCGATATTTAACTCCAAGAATAGCTTAAATCGCTCTTTGAACGGTTTCCGTTGAAATATGACAAAGTTCTGAGTTAGGTAAAATTCGCGGCACCTTGCGCCCTTGTCCAAATAAGGGAAAGGGCACAACGAACGAGAGCAGCGGGAAGCAGGCGCGATTGACAGCACTAGCAGCTGAAAATGACAAATAATGGGGACAAATGAAAGACACAAATTATTTGAAAAACCAGTGTGAGACAAAAATGGACTCAAAAGGTAATTTTTTATTCCGGTTTTTTCATCAGGAATTATTAGCAGCCACGGAGGCTGTAACTGTGCATAACTAACTGCATCCTGGAGGACTTCAATGAAACAAACGACAGAGCTATCCAAGTTGCAATTTACTGGTTTGACAAAATCTGAGTCAACGATTCGAATGGAAGAAGAAAAAGTATCCTAAGAAGGCAAGGTTCTTCTCCACGGTCCTGTTCCATAGCTTTTCTTATTTTTATTTATTTATCTTTATTTCAGAAAGGTAACTAAGTTATAAGCTAAGCCCCACAAAACCGTTGCAATGGTTTGACTGTGGGGTCGATGGGTCTCTAGACATACTTAAATGTACTTAAAACTATATATTATTTAAAACTATATTTTTTGACGCCCTGTAATTACTTCCCCTTTTTGATACTTGTATATATATTTTATTATTATCTTAGTTCTGTAAATAGTAGTTTTAAAATGTTGTAAATAAAAACTATATTATAATATTATAATTAGTACCCGCTTCCGCGTCCGCGCTCCCATTGTCCTTACCAAGAGTACTTCCCAGCTAAAGTGAGTAACTTTGACGCGTGGTAACTGTTGGAACATTAGCCGAGCTCGCTCAAAACTTGAGGAACTCGAGACCTTGACAAGTTAGGCTTCAGTAATTACTGTTGCGTATTTAGTTCCATTTTTGAAAAGATGCGACGTTACGATGTTATGGCGTATGGGTGATTGTGTTTTGTTTTGACGTAAGTTGTTGACTAATATGTGCCTGTTGTTTGTTGATGGCAAAAAAAAATACGTCTGGCCCAAAACTCAGGTGTCGGGGTATACAGCGCAAGATAGAGGTAGGCCATTGTCTGTTGACGCCCGTCGGGGCTGCGGTTTGTACGAGATACCGCGGCCTCGACACAAAGAAGGAACATGGGTGGTTTTTAGTCAGTAGAAGTCTGACACTCCCTGCAGCTCTGCCCAGAGTGGGAGTCATTTGATGATTTCCCACCCTCCAAAAAAAGTCTGTTTTATCAGAGCCATTTATGATCCTCCATCTCTAAAGATTGTGTTTGCTACGGCAGAATGTTTGTTGAAACATTGTGCTATAAAAATGCAGGAAATACTGAAAAATTTATATTTTGACATGTACTTGACAGGTATTCAATGGATGGCTGATGTAGGAGGCAACGTGCATAATATACGGAGAAAGTACTTTATGAGTCGGCATTATTAATCTAGGTGTGTGCCCCGTGACCAGAGTGACGACAACTGAGTGACGATCTGTACCAGGAATTGAACTGCCGATCCGTAGTGTAAAACTAATCACTCAGACTCAACACTAACCGTATCAAAGTCAAAATCTACGCAGAAATGTATTGGCAAGTTTTGTTTGGTAAGTGGTCCCAGTTCCATCTTACTTATACGAATTATTGACGCTCTCTAAAGACGTTCAAAATCATGATAATTTAATTACCTATGTTAAATAGAACTAGTTTATTACCACGGCTTCGCTCTCTCCCAACATATTATCTTTAACGTTTTTCTATGTTGAGGTCTACCTTAATAGGTGCATCTGAATACTTGTAATTTGACTGACATCCATAACCCAGTTAGTAGGTACCTACTAACTACTGATTAATATGATACACTTTGGTAAGACTGGTTACTGGGTTATACGATAGCTCTTGGTAAGACTGGATCGTACTACCGGGATAATAAGTGTCCCATAAGTAAATCCGGGTCATTATCCAGGTACTGAACACCTGATTAGGATTCACTGCTAGCTAGGCGGTCCCCGACCTCTTATTAAAACTTACTTAGGTACTTAACGCTTGGTTGCAAAAAACAGTGAAGAATATGCTTCAAAACGTTAGTAAAGTAAACTTGGAACAATTAATATAAAGATCCTGACCTAATCTAGATCAAATAATGGGAACAAATATACAAATAGGTAGACATACTATACATACACCGTATCTTGTATATTTCATCCATAACCTGACTTAAACGTGGAACTTGCATTAACAAGGCCTATAGGCCTCTCTGTGCCAGCTTCTTGTACCATTCTCATCCAAAATATTTTTTTTTTGCGTTGCCCCACACTAGGAATTTCTCTTGTATTGTGGGTGCGTTCACAAACATTTAAACTCACATACACAAATAACCAGACCCAGAACAAATATCTGTAGGTCACACAAATATTTGTTCCGTGCGGGCAATGTCGTCTACCCATCTCGCCACCGGACTACCAACACTTCTCTTTCAAGTTCTCGCACGCCACGTGTATCGATTAATAGTTGATAAATTAATTATAAACTCTATAGTATCTTAATCCAAAGTCTAAATTCCACTAAATCTCACAAACTTTCTATTCCACTTTAATCGCAGTCTAAATATCTCCAGAGTTTACGCCAGTCTAAACAGGACGGTATTAAAGTTATTCGAATTAAATAATGTTAGCCATAATAAAATTAATTTATTTTATTTAATTCAATGTCCTCTAGCAGTTTCCTTCATGTGAAGATTGCCAATGAGGCTTAGAAAGTCATAGACGTGTCATTTATTTAGGTTACTATTAAATTACGATTTTTCGGGTTGTGACCGTCTTCTCCAATTGTGCGACACAAAGAAGAGTCATGTGTTAATCAGTCTTTGTTTGTGGTAGCAGATTTTGATAAATCTTACGTCAATTGATTTGTCTTAATTTTTAGCAAGTGTCATTACAGATCAATCAAAATGCAATATGCTGACATTCAGACGGTATAATGTGGAAATAAGAAAAAAATATCGACGAACTTTAATTAGGTATCACTTACGTCGGTGAAGGGGACCTCACGAGGAAACCAGCACGCCCGAGAGATATTTTTCGAAGGCATGTAAAACCAAGTTACAGGCCCTTAAAGACGGCATAAAACTGAATCCAGGTTAGGCCTAACCACACGATAAAGAAGAAGAAGTGGTGCAACCGACCCTTAGATTTAAGATCTTCTTTATTTATGTACACACAAAATACAAAAAAAAGGAAAATACATCAAAAGAATAGAAGAGCACAAAGGTACTGCTTCTTCTTTCAAACAGACACATGAGCACGAAACGCAAAAACAAAACTGAACTGGTAACTGTCTATCTATAACATTCGTAGTTCTACAGCACTCCTGGTAGTAATAACTCGAGGATAGGTCGCTCCGCCGCTTTCAGACACATTTTGAGGAAATCCTTCCATATGCAATGAGAAACTCATTCCGGCTGCACGAAAAACTTCCTTTTTTACCATTGCAAAACTGATTTAGTGTATGTAATATATTTTGCATATTTCCTGCGGATCCGACCGCCCGGCACTTTTAACTTTGCCCGTTGAAATAACTTTATTTTCGGGTTAACGTTCATTTTAATGGTTATTTTTTATAAAAAGTTGGCTTTAATAACTCTTGGGGTAATGTATCATTTTGACGTTTTTTATTGTGGAGACCTAGTGATCTGGAATAGGTTTTGTATATGATTAACTTCTTTGAACGGAATCCAGTGTGTGTTTTTTATTGTTGACTTTTGGCTCTTCCATAATTGCACACGAGACCTGTCAGATCGTTGACAGTCGTTACAGGTGACAACCAGTCTTACCAAGGGATATTTAATTGGGATATATCCAGTACTGACTAGATTGCGGAAATCAGATAGGCAGTCGCTTTAAACAAAAGTACTGGTATTTAGCTGCGTCACCGTTCTGCATTTGTCTGCCCTTATCTTGACTTATTTGAATTCGGCAGTATATCTTCTTCGTCCATACCTACATCTCCTTTGTAAGTCCCTTTCTAACCAAATCATCTCTCACACAATTCATCCACCGTTTCTTTGAATATAAAAAAACAACACCCTGAAAACGAACAGGACAAAAAAATAAAAGAACATCCAAATAAAACCATTTTCCCTTTCCATTTAAAAGTACAATCACTCAACGCTCTTAGAGGACATCCCATAATTAAGCAATGTTGATAATCAGTAAGTGGCTCCTAATAGATACATGCCCGAAATTAATGTATGCCCGCGCCGGACGAATCCATCCATCCGGGTCAGAGATGAGCGCACAGCATTCGATTCAACTCGCTCTAATATGCCATTCGAATAAACAATCGGGATGTTATTCGAATTATTCGATTTGACTGGGTCTGAACTGTCGGATTAAATTGGCTTAGTTAGCCATGTCGCGCACGATTTGTTTAGAATCGATTTGAAAATTCAAACAATTTTTTTTTTGTGAAAAAATGCAATGAGACTGTGTGTGAATGAATTATGAGTTTTGGATAAGTAGCATCAGTGTACTTGTTAAGGTAACAAAGTTTACATGAAATAATTTTCGAGAACTTAAATTGAATACCTAGAATTAAGAAATATTCATCATCATCATCATCAGCCATTAGACGTCCACTGCTGGACAAAGGCGTCCCCCATAGAACGCCATAAAGAACGGCAGCCTGCCGTTTGCATCCACCGGTTACCCACGACTCTCACGATGTCGTCGGTTCACCTGGTGGGAGGCCTACCAACGCTGCGTCTTCCGGTTCGTGGTCGCCACTCGAGAACCTTTCTTCTAACCTACGCCACTCGAGAACCTAAGAAATATTATTCAGAAATAATTTATAGTCGATACTATGCTATCACATTTAAAAAAAATAGTTTTAATTAATGTGTATGCTGATGATAAAACATACAGAATTTTCAACTTCATGTTTTGGTACGCCTCTTACAAAAAAAAACTTTGACGTTTAATTTGAATTTTACTAGACCCACTTTCGATTTCTAAATCGATTAACCAGTTTGTAATTCGAATAGGCACATCACTACGTAGGGTTGCTAGCTATAAAATATTTAAGCAAATCGGGTGCCATTACTGATTCATTAGTCAAGCTCCGTAGGGACAGGACTTAATTCATTTTAAATCGAGGTTAGAGAAATTTTACAAGCTGTAAAGTTTTGGGACTCTGTGAGTTCAACGGCAAGAGGATGACAGCTATGAATATGTTTTTCATTTCAGAAATGTTTTAGAACGATGTGGAATTTATTGCGTCTTGAGTGGAATTTTGACATGAATTTTACTGAAATTGCTGTCATGGCTGCCTTATTGGGCTAGTGGTAGCAAACGCGAATGCTGGGCTTCAGGATCTGGGTTGAAAACTGTTAATGGGTTTTTCTATCTGGAACTTCTGAGCAGCAGCCACGGAGTCTGTTTGGTGGTAATAGGCTCGCCTTCATAACTGTTACTTAACCTTTTGAACGCCACAATTAAGTACTTATGGACGACAAGTCAAAAAGTACCAAAAAGTACCTAAAGTCTGTCGTGTTGTCGTGACAGTGGTGTGCTGGGTACTTTTTGGCTTGTCGTCTATACTTGACTGTGGCGGTCAAAAGGTTAAACATAACTGGCGAAATGTGGATATAATGTTAGGTATACTTTTCCTTATCCTTCGGGGATAATAAGGCGTGATGTAATGATTTTATATGCTATCATTTATTGTTTTAGATTGTATTTTTCCCAACTATATCGGGGTTGGCTTCCAGTCTAAACAAATGCAGCTGAATACCAGTACATGGAGCGACCGCTTATCTGACCTCCACAACCCAGTTAGCACTGGGTAATCCGATACCTTTTAGTAAGACTGGTTGCCAGACTTTCGGGTCACGGACTAACTGTACAGTCACCTGCAAAATTGCATGGATACTTTTAGTCTTTATTACTTGTGAATAGAGTTCAGAACTGTCCATGCATTCTTGCAGGTGACTGTACAACCGTCAAAAATCTACCTAAAACACTCGGGACCATCAGCTTAACGTGCTTTCAGAGGCAGGGAGGAAACTCGATATGTAAAGGGTGGTCATCCATCCACAAGCCAAACTAGGTACGCGCGGCTTAACCTGAAGAAAAGAACGAGCTCCTAATTAGTACAACGTAGGCTTTAATTTTATGAACACCAAAAAATTAAGCATGCTGAAAAAGCATCAAGTATAAACCTCCTTCATTACGTAATAACGCACTATACCTTCAAGACATAACTTTTAACAATAACAACACGAAACAGCCTTTAACAACTTCCAATAAAAGCCATAAAGAAGCTTAATACAACTGCATAAACTTTAACTTGGAACGACAAAACAAAAGAGCACGATCTAAATGAGTAATTGCTTATTTAAGCCACCGCTGTAAGTAGTAGGGAAGCAATAGTGAAACAGTAGTGAAGTAGTATTTTCAACAACAAACAGTAATGTATCTTGTTTAGTAACTTTAAAAGTTTTCCATCGTACGGGAAGCCAACAGACTTCTTTTAAGTTATTGACTTATTGACTTTTAAAACTAGTGCGGTAGTAGTGCGGGGTCAATGGTTTAGATACGATAGGATTTATTTTGGAGGACGAAATAGCTTTGTTGGCGGTCTATACTGTTTCGTGAAACTAGAAGTGTGGGTTATTTAGTTTATACTACACCTGCTTGGAAAGTACCTTGATACTTTATCAAATTTACGGTAGAAAGTACGTCATTGCATAGCGAACAAATATGCGGGGAGAAAACGCATCTGAGCGGGAGAGAATGGATTTTCATACACTTTTCTCTCCCGCTCAGATTCACTAACTGCAACAATTTGAAAAAAAAACATGTGAAAATTGCAGACGCCATTGGCGACATTTTCCATTTGAATTAGAATTTAAATTTAGATTTTAATTTTCCTCGTAGGTGTAGTATAAAGCACTATGTATCACTCGAGAGAAAGTGCGATTCCCGATCTCGGGTGTTTTAAAGCCCTCGCCTACGGCTCCGGGCTTTAAACGACACCCTCGACGGTAATCGGTCACTTTCTCCTCTAGGTGAACAATGTACTATTTCCTTTTGTCTTAAGAAACGAATGATTGTGGCAAGTAATGAGTTTACATTTTGATAGATGGAGAAGAATAGGAAGACCAAAGTAAACGATGTATGAATTGTGTGAGGAATGATAATATGAAAGACGTACGCACGCTATCATTTACTACTTGTAAATGATAGCGTGACAGTACTTACTGGGGGATGGTACTGCCGGGGCTGCGGCTTGTTCGAAAGAGATACTGCGACCCCGGACAGAAAAGGCTAAAGTAAGAAGGAACATGGGTCGTTTTTAGCCAGTAGAAGTCTGACACTCCCTTCCGCTCTGCCCAGAGCGGGAGGGGTTATTTGATGGTTTCCCACACCCAAAAAAATAAAGCTGGCGCAAGAACGTGATGAGAGCACAAGCAAAGAGAGCCTTATTCCCAGCAGTCGGTGGAGTTTGGCTATGGATCATGACGATGCCGGCTGCCAGCTCCTGTGTTAGGTACCCTATTATTATCTGATCTCTTCAAAGTTTGAGTGAATTCGTTTTTTGAAGCAACCTTTTTTGAAGCGTGCTCCACCCTAGGTCACACTTTCGCTACACATCAGGCGAGTAGCGGCCATCATCATCAGCCTATAATATTTCAACTGCAGGTACTCAAGCCTACTCTCTGTTAGAGGTAATGGGCTCCACCACGCGGACCCAGTGCTGGATGATGGATGTCACATGTCTCCGATTTATTTTTTTGGTTCTAAGATATGCCGGTTTCGTCGCGACATTTTCCTTCACCATTTTTGAGAGCAGTGGTGATGAAATAAAGTACACAAAGAAATGCGCCTGCCTGGGTTCGAATCCACGACTCACTGTTCGTAAATCGGGGCCACCACCACGTCTATTTAGTGTAAAAAAACCTCTCTATCTAACCGTTTGAGGATTACAAGCGTGCTGTTGTCATACTAACAAATCAGTCGACACAAAGTCCCAATATACTTAGTACAAACATTTGACAGCCTTATAAATTCCAGTCACGCGCTGCTAAAGTAGTTACAGTTGCTACATTGATGCAAGACCCAACTTTGGTTCAGTGCTGGTTTAACTTGTATTATGTTGTTGTTATTGGCGGCTCGTTCGTGGTTCGTTTGGTCTTTAATCTGTCTGGTTTAGTAGTTTTGTATGTGTAGAAAACGGTTCCTTAGTGACTTTCTTTGCTATTGTTGAAGATCTGAAACCGCAGGCCTGTGAACGGTGAGTAATGGGCTAGATCACCGTCCGACGATCTTATGACGAGAGGCCGTGTCGACGGCGCGTTCGTGTTCCATGCGCGCCTCAAAGAGATGTCAGCAAAATGGAAGTGGCAGGCGGTGGCCCTAGCCTGCCAGGGCTGTGGTACTGTTTGAAAGAGAACTAGCAACTCAGCCGATGTGAAGCATTAAAGTGGCCAGAAGAGACCGATTTACAGGAACCTAAAAGAGATCATGATTATAATTATTGGAAAACAAAGAAGCCGACATTGAATTCCACAGCACAGTAAAGAAAAGCACTTTATTCGCATTAGTAAGACATCAACCTAATAACGGAGTTTCGCCGTATCTCTGCCCGTCCTCAGGACATACTACGCATGTATATAATATAATATATTATGCATGATACCCACGCTTCCTAGAACATTCAAACTATGTTTAAAACATACAACTAATTAGCTTAGAAGCTTTTTACATCTGAACCGCAATGGATGCCTTTCAACTTTGCCGTTGGTTAAAAAATCTCAGTACTGAGTTGTATGCCTTGTTAGACCGGCAATCCTTTTAGTTTTAGTTTTCCAGTAATAGGGGATCGGACAAAAAAAAACTAATTAGTCCGTCAGATAGATTTCCAAAAATTATTGGATGCGTATTTTTTCTTTTTTCACGTAAACTTAAAATGAAGACGATACAGTGCTTCGAAAACTCGTGTGACGTCATATGATAGTACATTTTGACGACACAAGTGACGTTTCAAGCCCCACTCCAAGATCTTTGACGCGTTTTATCTTCGTCATTTTTTATTGATTTGATAAAAAAAAAAACACGTATTCAATATTTTTCGACAATCTTACTTACGGACTAAACAGAATAATATTATTTTGCCCCAGTCCGATCCCCTATTCTGCTAATAAGTGTTTTATGCTGAGTTTGCTTACAATTAGACGTGTTTGTGAAGATGGTTGGTTTCTCTCTTGTAAATCGGAAATTCTGTTGTTTTTTTATGGTTTTACATTGTTTAAAATACATATTATACATTATAATTATATATATAATGATATATGACAATATATACATTAAATATTATAATACATTCATACAGCATAATTATCTTTTACATTTTTAATAAAAAATCCTATTTAAACACAATATATTTTTATACAGTAAGTGTTTTCATAGTTTGCAAACAATGTATAAACGCATGAAAAATAATATTATTTGTCTGCGCCATTCACATTATTTATCCGTATTTTTATTGATATCTATTTATCTAATTATTTATGGAAATCACAAACGCATAATTGCAACACTGCACACACTACCATACACTTCTCTCATTGGTCAATTCAAAACGAGGGATCGAACGTTCAATCAGATTCATTTCCTATTACCATTTCCTTAGCATCCTTCCGTTCCCGCTCTCATTAGTCCTACCTCAGCGTCAATAACAAACATACGTAAAATCGTGCGCGCGCGACCATGCTTGGCGGCCGCCATTAAAAAGACTCAAAAACCTGTGAAAATTGTGTTCGTGTGCTCTTGACATTTGGGAGGAAGACAGTGCTGAACCCGTGCTCCTGGAACCCTGTGCTTTCGAAGACCATACCTACCCCTGTGAGTACCCATATTTCCTTCCATTAATCAACAAAATATTTATAATATTTTAGTTTTATAATAAAATAATTCTTGTATAGCTGGGTGCTATGATTGTGTTGATTAATATAAATTACTTTAATAATTCGGTAGCAGGTTTGTAACTGGAACTGAATAATTATTAATTAAATTAAAACAATGGTATTCAACAGTGTGTTATGTACAGCGCTACCTACGACCTCGACCCTGATTCGCGACTCAGGCGCCGCTGCATAATGGGAACGGCCAGCACGCCGACGCAGCATTTCGTACCGCGCAACCATCGGAAATCATCGACTCAGCGTCTAATACTTTCAAGGCTTCAACACGGAAGAAACGAACTGAGTCAGCACTCCGATGCACGTATCGAAGATCACCTAATAACCAGAATAAAAGTAGTACTTCATTCTGTATTCCAACATCGAATAGGAATCATTAGGCTAGGCTAGGTTATAGTTTAATGTAATAAGTTTACTTTAATATAGATTAAGTAGTCATCTTTGGTTTCATTTCAATCCCCCGATTGCAGCTAACGTAATTGGCGCAGTCGGTAGGATATTCGAGGCAGTGCGCGGCGCGGTATAGATTTCCAAAAATCGTTAATCTGCTGACTCCGATAGTCGCTGTCGGTATTTCCAAGTACCTCATCGAATATCCGAATCTACGGTCCAGCTGCAGTTTCGGGAGGAGAATCCAAACTTCGATTCACGAGAGAGCCAGAGATTAATAATTTGTAAGTACACTTGAATCGTTCCTGTGTTGCTTCCCTCTTAGTCCTAGAACCACTTAATTTCCAAAATTTACCCCTCGATAAATTCCAGTTCCCAGGAGTCCGCATCTTGTATGGCTCGCTGGGGTGCTATGGATTACGGTAGAGATTTAGATAGTTATAGTGAGAATAGCATAGGTAGTAGTGTAGTTAAAAATAACCCACGACTCCGACACGATTTACAAGGCCCTTCGCATGGTCCCGGAGTCCGATGGGAACCCAAACGTTTTGTCTATATTTATTAAGATATAATGCGACTATTTAATAGAAGATTTAATGTTAGAATTTGTCAGAATAGACAATATCTCAGCTTTCATATAAGCATCAAGCACGGTGCATTCCATGATAGACCTAGACACTTAGGTCCATGGTAAATAGGTTAGGAAAAATATACAGTAAGGATGAGAAACTAAGCCTAGAGCTCAGGGAATACTTTGACATCATCAGGCCTGGAACATACTTTATCGAAAAACAGATAGTAATAGTATTCAGATTTCCCATAATTTCAAAAACCGCCTATGAATTGTATAAGCCATCTATATTATAGTCCCCACCAAAAACCAACAAGCCCTTATCCCTATATCCCTTCATAGCAACCAACGGGTACTTTTCCGTGTACATAGAGGCAGAATGCCGAAGTTCAGCAATTTCTACCTCTGTAAGAAGGAAATAACCCACCAATCCACCAATCCACCATCCAAGAACTCATCGTGAACCAAGCCCTTAAGCGCTCCTGCCAGTAAAGCACAGTACTGAGCACTGAGCTATCAACGAATGGTTCTGCACACGCTTCGAGGCACCCGACACCAGCGGACACACCAACGAGGAGCCTGAGAGAGAGAAAGAGGACCACACGCCCAGAGGACCAGTTCCAGAAACATTTTCTCTCAAAGCTCCAAAATAGTTCCTGATCTGCGGGTGGAGATGTTATGTACAGCGCTACCTACGACCTCGACCCTGATTCGCGACTCAGGCGCCGCTGCATAATGGGAACGGCCAGCACGCCGACGCAGCATTTCGTACCGCGCAACCATCGGAAATCATCGACTCAGCGTCTAATACTTTCAAGGCTTCAACACGGAAGAAACGAACTGAGTCAGCACTCCGATGCACGTATCGAAGATCACCTAATAACCAGAATAAAAGTAGTACTTCATTCTGTATTCCAACATCGAATAGGAATCATTAGGCTAGGCTAGGTTATAGTTTAATGTAATAAGTTTACTTTAATATAGATTAAGTAGTCATCTTTGGTTTGATTTCAATCCCCCGATTGCAGCTAACGTAATTAGTGTAATCTAATTATTCAACAACACACAACAACAACATTCACTCAACTCGACATTGTTAATTATTTATTTATAAGAAAGAGTAACTACAATCATTAATACGTTGCAAATGGCTTCATTACAAAAATATACCTAATTATTTTTCCATTAACTCTTCGACCGCATGATGTAAATATAATTTATACCATAAAGCACTCACGAATAATGTATCTTTATAGCAGTGACAATTTTCTTAGAACTTAATTATACGTTCCAGGGATAACCTACACACAAACTTGCAAATAAGTTTTACCTCTTTATAATAACAGTACAGATATAGATTTACGAAACGATGTATGAATTGTGTGAGGAATGATAATATGAAAGACGAAATAGTAAATGATAGCGTGACAGTACTCACCGGAGGATGGTACTGCCGGAGCTACGGCTTGTTCGAAAGAGATACTGCGACCCCGGACAGAAAAGGCTAAGAAGGAACATGGGTCGTTTTTAGCCAGTAGAAGTCTGACATTCCCTTCCGCTCTGCCCAGAGCGGGAGGCTGGCGCAAGAACTTCATGGAACACAAGCAAAGAGAGTCCTTTCCCAGCAGTCGGTGGAGTTTGGCTATGGATGATGACGATGTCGGCTGCCAGCTCCTATGTTACCCAATTATTATCTAGATCTCTTCAAAGTTTGAGTGAATTAGTTTTTTTGAAGCAAGCGTGCTCCACCCTAGGTCACATTTTCGCTACACACCAGGCGAGTAGCGGCCATCATCATCAGCCTATAATATTTCAACTGCAGGTACTCAAGCCTTCTCTCTATTAGAGGGAATGGGCTCCACCACGCGGACCCAGTGCTGGATGATGGATGTCACATGTCTCCGATTTATTTTTTTGGTTTTAAGATATACCGGTTTCTTCGTTTTTGAGAGCAGTGGTGATGAAATAAATTACACAAAGTAATGCGCCTGCGGTTCGAATCCACGACTCACTGTTCGTAAATCGGGGCCACCACCACGTCTATTTAGTGTAAAAAAACCTCTCTACCTAACCGTTTGAGGATTACAAGCGTGTTGTTGTCATACCAACAAATCAGTCGATACAAAGTCCCAATATACTTAGTACAAACATTTGACAGCCTTATAGATTCCAGCCACGCGCTGCTAAAGTAGTTACAGTTGCTACATTGATGCAAGACCCAACTTTGGTTCAGTGCTGGTTTAACTGTATTATGTTGTTGTTATTGGCGGCTCGTTCGTGGTTCGTTTGGTCTTTAATCTGTCTGGTTTAGTAGTTTTGTATGTGTAGAAAACGGTTTCTTAGTGACTTTCTTTGCTATTGTTGAAGATCTGAAATCGCAGGCCTGTGAACGGTGAGTAATGGGCTAGCTCACCGTCCGACGATCTCATGACGAGAGGCCGTGTCGACGGCGCGTTCGTGTTCCATGCGCGCCTCAAAGAGATGTCAGCAAAATGGAAGTGGCAGGCGGTGGCCCTAGCCTGCCAGGGCTGTGGGACTGTTTAAAAGAGACAACTAGAAAAATCGAACATGAGTACAACGAACACGGGTGGGTTTTAGTCAGTACAAGTCTGACGCTCATTGGTCATTTGATGATTTCGCATTCGAAAATAAATATGGTTTTTAATTACCAATTTAGGTACTATACCTTTACTAAATTGGTTTACGTTGGGCTGCAACTCAGCCGATGTAAAGCATTAAAGTGGCCAGAAGAGACCGATTTACTGGAACCTAAAAGAGATCATGATTATAATTATTGGAAAAACAAAGAAGCCGACATTGAATTTCACAGCACAGTAAAGAAAAGCACTTTATTCTCATCCGTGAGACATCAACCTAATAACGGAGTTTCGCCGTATCTCTGCCCGTCCTCAGGACATACTACGCATATATATAATATAATATATTATGCATGATACCCACGCTTTCTAGAACTTTCAAACTATGTTTAAAACATACAACTAATTAGCTTAGAAGCTTTTTACATCTGAACCGCAATGGATGCCTTTCAACTTTGCCGTTGGTTAAAAAATCTCAGTACTGAGTTGTATGCCTTGTTAGACCGGCAATCCTTTTAGTTTTAGTTTTCCAGTAATAGGGGATCGGACAAAAAAAAACTAATTAGTCCGTCAGATAGATTTCCAAAAATTATTGGATACGTATTTTTTCTTTTTTCACGTAAACTTAAAATGAAGACGATACAGTGCTTCGAAAACTCGTGTGACGTCATATGATAGTACATTTTGACGACACAAGTGACGTTTCAAGCCCCACTCCAAGATCTTTGACGCGTTTTATCTTCGTCATTTTTTATTGATTTGATAAAAAAAAAACACGTATTCAATATTTTTCGACAATCTTACTTACGGACTAAACAGAATAATATTATTTTGACCCAGTCCGATCCCCTATTCTGCTAATAAGTGTTTTATGCTGAGTTTGCTTACAATTAGACGTGTTTGTGAAGATGGTTGGTTTCTCTCTTGTAAATCGGAAATTCTGTTGTTTTTTTATGGTTTTACATTGTTTAAAATACATATTATACATTATAATTATATATTGTTGGCTCAAAGTCACGCCATCAGCCAGTAGCCGTGCGGTTAGCATCCGGTCGCCGTGCGGCAACGGACAGAAGTTCATAAAACGAGGCGAGCGGCGGTGCAACGGTCACTTTTTGCTTGGACGGCGCTCGGAAAGGACTTGCTACCCGACTATTATCGTGTGCTTTGCTAATTTTGGTTTATGTTTTTGCTCGTGTACTGATTATTCCATTTGCTAGTGCTATTTCTATTTGATTATTGTTTAAAATGTTTGTCTTGATATTTTTGTAAAAGTGTAATTCAAAAGATATTAA
This sequence comes from Diarsia mendica, assembly GCA_949316265.1. Classification (NCBI taxonomy): domain Eukaryota; kingdom Metazoa; phylum Arthropoda; class Insecta; order Lepidoptera; family Noctuidae; genus Diarsia; species Diarsia mendica. Next base: position 10,709,210 of record OX438910.1, on the reverse strand, counting down.
ACATTGTTTATTTTGTTCACGTATTTCACTTCTGATTCCTAATATCAGAAGTGGGATAGTGGATTCTTTTCGCCCACAAGTTAAAAACTAGTTTTCAGGCTTTTAATTTTAGATAAAAGCGGGTAGTAGTTAGCAATGGATAGATCGAGTTGTTCGCGTTCAAAAACTAGTGCCTTGCGTTCTAAGCGATCTCGTAGCCACCATAAGTGGAGTGGAAGGTCACGTATAGCAAGTTTCGGGATCCGATCGCCGTTCCAAGCGCGAACGAGATCGTCGTAGGAGCCGCGTGAGGACGCGAAGTCCTGTGTAACCGCTCTCGCGGTTGAGGCGACGCTCCGGACAGGATTGGTTTACTTTCGTTCCTGATACAAGTAAGATCGAACCATTTTAATATTTCGTTGGTTTAGTAGTCGTAAGCGCGACTATGAGCATGAAGGTTCTGGGTTCGATTCCCGGGTCGGGCAAAGTGTTATTTTCTGGATTTGTGCCCTGTTGGTGACAATGGGCTCACCCCTATTACATGGTTAAGCTTATGTCTTAACATAACTGGCGAAATGTGGGTATACTGGGTACCTCTGCCTCACCCTTCGGGGATTGCAGTCGTGATGTAATGTGTGTGTTTATAAGGTCACTGGGGTGATTGGCAATGCCTCGGACGCATTGGTGGTTATTTACATGGTGGTGCTAATACGTCGCTTAACGATTGGTTGACCAATAACAGCACGTGGACTCATTTTAAACACGATTTTCGGTCATTGTGTCCGCGTGAAGTCGATATGGTCACTGTGCTATAATGACGTTATGAATACAAGTATCTGTATGACCTACAGATAGTTTCTTTTTAAGTCGGGTACTTGTGTATGTGAGTTTAAATATTTGTGAAGGTACCCACGATACAGGAGAAATTCCTGGTGAGGGGCAACGTTGTGATTTGTGATATCTGATGCTCAAATAAAAGCCGCAATTATGAACAAAACAAAATACAGTCAAAAGTCTTGTTTTCCGTATATTTGAAACCAAAAAGTGCAGTTGTTGGCACATCAAACTCGAATAATCATGGTCTGCGTAAATGCAAACCCCTACGCAATATGATCAGTTGACTTGTTTTCGTGTGAAGACGTAGGCCGTATACAGGTGCACTGTAAAGTCTGATAAGTTTTGCTTTATAGAAGTTGCTTTTTAATACACATGATAGGCTAAGAAAGATGACAATGCGTTACGTATCAGTTGATGTTTATAAGGATTTTGATGAAGTAAAGTTGTGGTTGCAAGCCAAGAGATTCTATCGGCTGTATTGTGTTAGACAGTACCAGTAATTATTGTGTAGTCGTAGTCTGATTAAAATTGAAGGTTTTTGAGGAAACTCGAGTAGACAGTGGGTGTGTTTGTTGTATGTTGTGCGTTTAGCTCTGGTTGAGGTCAGGGTCTGGAAAGACCGTAGTGTTAAGTCAAATAGTGATACACACGGAAGATAGACTTGTTTACTAGTCAGTTAGAGATCTGTGGTTTTACTCGATGCTTTTTGTGAACCTGGCATTTTTTTTTTGACGAAATAATGTTTTTAAGATTGATTTAAATGACAATGGTATATGACCCAGGGTGGTTGATTTTTGTATTTTCGATAATTTCCAGTTTAGCCGCGTTTGATTTTATCAACGAGAGTAGGACCTAATGGATGTTTGGTCAGGTTCTGTCGTAGATTTGTCTCTTTGCATAGTAACCATTACTTATGAACGTGTGGTTTGGTCAAGCGCGTGACCTCAGCTGTGTGTGTGAAAGTCTGTGTGATACGCTAACAATGTGTCTATGTCAACAGCCACTGAGGGGTATGCAAACTTGGAGCCTATGCCTACAGTGTGTGTAGAAGTCGACATCTGAGGGGTATGCAAACTTGGAGCCTATGCCTACAGTGTGTGTAGAAGTCGACATCTGGGGGGTATGCAAACTTGGAGCCTATGCCTACAGTGTGTGTGGAAGTCGACATCTGAGGGGTATGCAAACTTGGAGCCTATGCCTACAGTGTGTGTGGAAGTCGACATCTGAGGGGTATGCAAACTTGGAGCCTATGCCTACAGTGTTGTGGAAGAAGTCTGTGTGATATGCTAACAATGTGCTTAAACATCCCTATGTGCCTATTGGTATTCTTGTCTGACAAGTTTTGTTTGGTGAATGTTTCTTTGAATTTGATTCTCGACTTGAATGTTCCTTAATGAATGAGATTACTCTCTTGTTGTACTACTCGGTTAGAGAGCCTTGGAGTTAAAGGTTTTACTCGATGATTTCAGCAGTTTTTGTTGCAATAGAATTTTTAAGGTTGTTGTGAACGACTATGGTATATGACTCAAAGTAGTTGAGTGTTGTATTTTCGATAATTTCCAGTACATTTGATTTAATTAATGAGAGACGAATTTGGTCCCACCCAATGGAACTAAAGTTTGGTCAGGAGTGATCGAGCGGAACAAAATTCTGTTGTAAATTTGTTTGTTTTTGTTTGCAGAGTATCCATTACACAAGGATGGACGCAACGCAACGCTGCTTGGCCTTAGCAGTGGTTGCCAGGGCTTTGCCACAATGACGCCGTGAACGTGCACGTCACTGCAGGGTGCCAGCGCGCCTTACTGGCGTTGCTGAGCGCCTCGCTGCAGGCCGAGCGCCTCGCTGAAGCCCAGCGCCCCGCTGCAGGCCGAGCGCGTCGCTGCAGGCCGACTGCGCGCCCTACTGGCGTGTACAGCGCGTGGCTCCGGGCTGCCAGCGCGCTACTGACGTGTTAAGCGCGTCACTCCACAGTGCCAGCGCGCCCCACAGGCGCAGTTGTGTGCGGCACTCCACGGTGCCAGCGCGCCCCACAGGCGCAGTTGTGTGCGGCACTCCACAGTGCCAGCGCGCCCCACAGGCGCAGTTGTGTGCGGCACTCCACAGTGCCAGCGCGCCCCACAGGCGCAGTTGTGTGCGGCACTCCACAGTGCCAGCGCGCCCCACAGGCGCAGTTGTGTGCGGCACTCCACTGTGCCAGCGCGCCCCACAGGCGCAGTTGTGTGCGGCACTCCACTGTGCCAGCGCGCCCCACAGGCGCAGTTGTGTGCGGCACTCCACTGTGCCAGCGCGCCCCACAGGCGCAGTTGTGTGCGGCACTCCACTGTGCCAGCGCGCCCCACAGGCGCAGTTGTGTGCGGCACTCCACTGTGCCAGCGCGCCCCACAGGCGCAGTTGTGCGTGGCACTCCCCCGTGCCAGCACGCCCCACTGGCGTTGTGAGACACGCTATCAAGGAGACAGCGAAGACTCAGCCGCCTTGTTGGAAGCTGACGAGGACGTCAGAGCGTCAGGAGAGGCCGTGTTGGCTCAAAGTCACGCCATCAGCCAGTAGCCGTGCGGTTAGCATCCGGTCGCCGTGCGGCAACGGACAGAAGTTCATAAAACGAGGCGAGCGGCGGTGCAACGGTCACTTTTTGCTTGGACGGCGCTCGGAAAGGACTTGCTACCCGACTATTATCGTGTGCTTTGCTAATTTTGGTTTATGTTTTTGCTCGTGTACTGATTATTCCATTTGCTAGTGCTATTTCTATTTGATTATTGTTTAAAATGTTTGTCTTGATATTTTTGTAAAAGTGTAATTCAAAAGATATTAAACATTGTTTATTTTGTTCACGTATTTCACTTCTGATTCCTAATAATATATAATGATATATGACAATATATACATTAAATATTATAATACATTCATACAGCATAATTATCTTTTACATTTTTAATAAAAAAACCTATTTAAACACAATATATTTTTATACAGTAAGTGTTTTCATAGTTTGCAAACAATGTATAAACGCATGAAAAATAATATTAATTGTCTGCGCCATTCACATTATTTATCCGTATTTTTATTGATATCTATTTATCTAATTATTTATGGAAATCACAAACGCATAATTGCAACACTGCACACACTACCATACACTTCTCTCATTGGTCAATTCAAAACGAGGGATCGAACGTTCAATCAGATTCATTTCCTATTACCATTTCCTTAGCATCCTTCCGTTCCCGCTCTCATTAGTCCTACCTCAGCGTCAATAACAAACATACGTAAAATCGTGCGCGCGCGACCATGCTTGGCGGCCGCCATTAAAAAGACTCAAAAACCTGTGAAAATTGTGTTCGTGTGCTCTTGACATTTGGGAGGAAGACAGTGCTGAACCCGTGCTCCTGGAACCCTGTGCTTTCGAAGACCATACCTACCCCTGTGAGTACCCATATTTCCTTCCATTAATCAACAAAATATTTATAATATTTTAGTTTTATAATAAAATAATTCTTGTATAGCTGGGTGCTATGATTGTGTTGATTAATATAAATTACTTTAATAATTCGGTAGCAGGTTTGTAACTGGAACTGAATAATTATTAATTAAATTAAAACAATGGTATTCAACAGTGTAATCAAATTATTCAACAACACACAACAACAACATTCACTCAACTCGACATTCTTCTTCTTAGCGTGTCGATGACAATTCAAATTGAGTCGGCCCAAAATTTGGCGACGAGTTCGGCACTTTCAGTAGCTTCCATCAGTTCCTGTGATGTGCAAGTAACAGGACAGGCTAGACACGATATCAAGTGCCCCATAGTTTGTAGGGCAAGACCACATTTACACTCCAGGGCAGAGTCATCTATGAATCTCCACCTGAACAGGTTTTCTTTGCTTCGGCCTACCTGTGTCCGGAGTCTGTTTAGAGACTTCCAGGTCAGCCATGGCAACTCGTGTCCAGGTGGAAGATTTTCGGCAAGTGGCACAAATGGGTTGGGTAAGGAAACGCTATCTTGCCACAACTTAAGTCTTTCCTTAGAGCGTTCACCAGTGAGCGGGGGTACACACTTTAAAAAGCTGTTGCGGCTTTTCAGCCTTTGCGGTACTATGATGTTGATAACTCGACATTGTTAATTATTTATTTATAAGAAAGAGTAACTACAATCATTAATACGTTGCAAATGGCTTCATTACAAAAATATACCTAATTATTTTTCCATTAACTCTTCGACCGCATGATGTAAATATAATTTATACCCTAAAGCACTCACGAATAATGTATCTTTATAGCAGTGACAATTTTCTTAGAACTTAATTATACGTTCCAGGGATAACCTACACACAAACTTGCAAATAAGTTTTACCTCTTTATAATAACAGTACAGATATAGATTTACGAATAGCTAACATCACAATCAAACCCATTTGACAGCCGAGATCAATCATTACTCGCAAACACATACCAAACCCTAGCAATGCCCCATCAATACATCGACCAATCATTGACAACTGAAGCCCGCTCATTTCGCAGATACAGCCTATAATCTGCTGATCTCAGCATTGGCCTCAAGCAGGCTTGCGTAAACCGTTGTCATTAGTCAGAGTGACCGCCGCATAAATTATATGCCCAATTAGTTACATTGATGGCCGTCGGCGATTAGAGATATTTGGATCAAGTGTGGGTTTGATATAGGGGTGGGAAATTTGAGTGGCAACGCTGCGTTTTTCTTGAGAGGTTGAGCAAATGCAATTTATGATCTTGTCACTGAAGCACATGATGGGAGGTAGGCCCAACGCATGTGGTTTGGGTTGGCAGTCATCGTGCTTGATAAAGATGGTGTATTTTTATTAGTTTTTTTAGAGGCACTGTAAAAAGTACTACATAGATATAGTGCCAAAAGTACTACAGTGCAACCTACGACTAAAAGTAGAACTAATATCAAAATACTTTTAAAAGAAAAATGTCCTTTTCAAACCTTTTTATTTTCAATAAAATGCTTATCAGGGATGGAATATTTAACGAGAAAATTAGCCATAAAGACTTCAATTATCAGCCACTGTGTGTACTTTTCACTCCGGCTACTCTCCAATTATTGACCAGTATGTTTACAAAAACCGCGCTATATCTTAACTTACTGCGTCATCAGCCTGCTTACATTGTGATATATTAGCCGTGTGAAGTATTGATAAACGCATACAATATATACCACTTCTGAATAATTTACTAATCATATACATAATTATATGTGTTCTGCCTTCGTGGTCGAGTGGTTTAAAGGCGTTTGCCCAGTGGTCGTGGTTTTGACTTCCTTGGAAACATGTGCATTGTAAAAGTTATTTTCAGTTTGGCTAGGACATTGCAGGCTTGAATCACCTGATTCTGATATAAAGATGATTCCGTGCTTCGGAAAGCACATAATTATATTATAAGCTGGTTGCGGTGGTACCGGCTGCCAAAATGGTGATCGTCAAACCATTTCAGAGGCCCTTGAGGCGGTTTAGAAACTCAGACATTAGGGTGTATGGGGTCACATGATAAGAAGAAGAAGAAGATTAAGCAAATGACTTAAACCTTAAAGATGATTGGTCGTGGTGTTGATGTCTTCAATATATGGGAAGGTTGGCACAAAAAGGCTTTCCAAAAAAATCAGACCTTCAAAACCCTGTTACCTACTGGGTAAAATAATGCCCCTTGTTTAGACCCGTTGTTAGACTATCGGGCCTTTGACTACCGGAGAAGACAGCTGTCGAAAATCTACAAATGACAGGCCTAACGTGCTTTCCGGAGCACGAAAGAAAGTCAGTATGTTAAGAGTGGTCACCCATCCACGGTCCAACCTAGGCAAGCGTCGTGTAACCTGAAGGTGGACCAGAACTGTCCTGCTTTTAATGTTTAATTGAAATAAATTCAATTAAATTAATTTCATATAAAGGTACAGATTGCAGAAAGTTATAATCCAGCGAGTTTTTTGTGTGTACCTACCATTAAACAAAAAACTCCAGTGAAAATACGCGAATTGAATATTAACGAAGTTTTTATTAAATGAATTATTGTTTCTTTCGACTATACGGAAGTGCTTACAGCAGTCAATTTGGTTACTGTATTACGTAATTACCTAATGCCTGTTTCTTATAAAAATTGTTTGTTTACATTTTCATTTATGTCGTAATTAACACTTGTTTCGTCAGTCGTGGACTGTACTTGAGTCGGACTTGACACGCCACATTAGACAAATTGACAGCTACTGACAGTTTGTTTATAATTTGACATAAACGCCCACTTTTCAAAAGTCATCTTGTGACATTGATTACAGTGACATAATTATGAAATCTTTAGCATTGATTAAAGCAGAATTCAACTATGGGTTTGTCAAGGATGGCTGATGTAGGAGGCAATGTAAACATACGGAGGAAGTAACTTATTTAAAGATCCGCAAATTGCGGCCAAGAATTTCTAGAATCGATTTGGTGGGTGATGTCTCCCTGCTGTCATGACAACGACAGTCGACCCAAGTTCAAAAATGGACTTAAGTCGGCACTATAAAATAGGTGTAAGATTCCTTGCCGAATAAAATTATTCATTTCAGTATTTTGTGATCAAATAAACATCGATGAGAAGCACCAGTGCAAGTTTTTTTTTATAAATATTATTTTCCTCCGTTTACCAAAACGAAAACATCGTGAGGAAAGCTGTATTTCTAAGAACCAAACCTCATTAATATGTTACATATACTAACCCTCACTGGGCCCCTGTGCTAGATCCCATATTATCCACAAGGAAAAAAATCTGTAGTCAATATTATAACATTAGAGGCTTATAATAGTGTGTATTTGAGATTATAAGACTTCGTATGATAATTTAAATCATTATTATAGAAATTATGGATGGACTGGCGACCAGGGGCCGTATTTTTGAATCAATAGAATTCCAAATCGTGTACGAAATCGCAGAATTCATCACGTCATTTCCGTCATTTCTACTGGTAGAATATCGGAAACGAGTGGGTCGGACCACTCGTTGCAAAATTCACGGGTATGAATATTCAAAAATAGCGATTTCGTACGGATTCGCATACGAATTCTGCGATTTTGTACACGATTTATAAATTCTCAAAATTTCTATTGATTCAAAAATACGGCCCCTGGCGAGGATGATATGGCTAAAAAGAAGGTGACTGTTGCGAAGATGAGTAATTTATTAAATAAGTATGGAAAAGAAAATAAATAAGAGTAGGCGAATGATGTTTGTACAGGTCACTATTAGGTTGTTAGGTACGTAGGGAATTTAGTAAAACAACACAGTTTGGTTTGAACGCGCACGACTTACTCGCCCGGCCGACCAGTAGAGAGTGTGCGGTCCGTGCAACGACTCACTCGACCGCACCCCACCACTGCCCGCCCCACCAGTAAGGCGTGTCGGTATTTATTGATACACTACATCTACCTTTTACAAAATTGGAAAAATAGCATTATTTCGTATAAGTACTATCCAATACAAAACAGTTTATAACAGAACAATCATCAAATATTTTTAATAATGATCTGTAAAACAATTAACTTATTAATTTTCGTCACACACATTGTTATCGAAAGTGCCATTATTTCCTGAAGATTTATCATCCTCATTTGTGCAAACTTTCCACTTTGCTTCAACCCTCTACAAATGTACTTCTAAATGTTTTATGTAACTGTTGTCCACTATCACCATTTACCATTTCGACATCTCTCTTTTATTTATTAATCACTGTATGTGTCGTATCCTTGAATGAGGTGGACAACTTGTTTTCCTTGTTTATTGTATTTTTAACATATTATACTTTTCCACCAATATCTCTACTAGATTCCTTTGCTCTTCCAATTTTACTAACTTTGTCTCTAGGTCCATCTGTAAGTACCTAGATGTAAGACTATGTAAGAGTATTATGCATCAATATCCACCAATTAATGAAATTTGAGTGTCAGGATGATTACTGGTTATTACTGTGTTCATGAAGTAAAAGCACAAAAGACAAGACTATTCATTTTATTTCTTTTGGTCTTGTCAACTACATCAAACTCGATTCCATTCGCTAGGTCCCTAGTCTTCGTGGAGAAGAATGGACAAGAAACTCCACGGGAACACATTTTAAAGTATTAAGCAAAGACAACCTGACATTAAAATCCAGCTACAATAAAAGCCAGCTTATCTCTAACTGGAGTCTGGAACCAGAGTGCAACCGTTACACGCTCTTACATAATGTTCAGCATCTCTGTTCATTTTGGGCCACTACACTTTGGAACGTAGTCTCATTTTACTCTTATTTATATATGACGCGGCGGGAAACCCTCTGGAGGGACGCTGTTCCTAAATATCAATGGGCTCCGCCATATTGTCGTCGCCTTAAATTCCTTTTCGTGGCAGATAGGTAAATGGGTATTTGAAATCACACACATTACTTGACTCAAACACCAAACGTGTATTTACATTGCTTCATTTACAGGCACTTATAAACTTTGCGGTTTGAATCGCCCATTCGAATACATGGTTGATCTTTTAGGAGAAGAATAGGCAAAGAAACTCCTTATACACTGTTTTAAATCATGTTACAATTATCATATGCACTAATTATCATTAATCACATCACAAACCACTTTCATTTACTTGAATTGCAATTATTCGCTAAACGCGACATAACTTGTTCTAGCGTCTCAACTTTTCGTCGCATGCGTCTGTAGTCTCTAGCGGAAGTACCACAAAACCAGTATAGTAATTAATGTCTTAATTAGTTAAAACTAACAATCATTACTAAAATGCTTCACAATTGATTCTATTAATTATTTAACAATAAAACAATACTATTATTAATGCATTGGCGTTAATGTCTAGTTGGTTCATTTCTTTACAACAAAATGTTACAAAGCATTTCCGGTTGATTTAGGATTTAAAACAGACAAAGGGTTTTCTATTATTGAATTGCTCTACAAAATGATCTTATGACTTTTTAGTTTATAATTACATAAAGAAACTGATTTAGTTGTAGTTTCAGATTATAAATTGAGTTATTGACCATTAAAATCGTATTCGCCGCCATCATCACAACATTGTGCGATGACGTCTCATAGACAGCCTCATGCCAAGTGTGGCAATCATTAAAATCCCAATATTCATAAAACATTAGCTTATCTTAATTTTAACTATAGTTCTAGTTAGAGACTTCTGTTTAATAAATTACTATTCGAGTTGTGGAACATTTAATTACATTCCATCTATTTAAGTGGTGGTTTTAGCAGAAAAGTCAATAGATGGCACTGTCGCACTATTGACCTTTGTAATAATTGTGCCAGCATCTCACGAGATGGCAGGTTCATCAATATAAGCTGGTTATCAATGAGATTGAATAATTATCTTAGCCGAAAGACATTCTTGCGGCGACATATACATAAATTTTATTTTTATTTTTAAAATTGGATTTTTAAGATTTGTAAAATTTTTATTCTATCTCTAATTGAAAATGTAATTGATTTAATTTATTTTGCAATTTAATTTATTCGTAATTTGATCTATTTTTAATTTAATTTATTCGCAATTTACTTTATTTGCAGTTAGACATTTTGTAATTTGATTTATTTGTAATTTAATTTATCTTTAATTTAATTCATTTGTATTCGCTTATTTGAATTGTTTATACTCATTTAATTTTGTTCATTTAATTATAATTATTATGTCTTATGAGAAATGTCCGACGGAGGGTTAGCCTGGTGATCTGTAATACAGGTTCTACCTAAAACAGACCAGTCTCTATGTAGATATTTGACATTGTATGATTATTGTGTATAATTGAGAAAAAATAAATTTATTATTATTATTTCCATGACTACTATGCTCGAGTGACCTTCATGAGCAGCTGCTAAAATATTTGACCTTGCTTTATGATCCTATTTTATTTTCGCGCAACAGTAAATTGTCCTTAAACAAAGATAAGTGATGAACTGATGACCGAGAAACCAATTTGATGAACTCTAATGCACATTTTGCATCATTTAGTAGAACATTGTTCTCTTTTCACATTTGCTATTTGTACCTTCCTAATGGTAAATCTGCTTTTTAAACAGGTACCAATGGAGGGATCCAGTCAGATGGGCTATTCACTGGGTATATATAATGTCAAACTCAACAAACTCTTGGTCTTTTTTATTTTTATTAATTTTATACTCTAACGCTGTCCCGTTAGGGTATACTCTTCGATAAAGCTGAGCAACTGGTTGAATTAATTTATCTATAAGAATATGAATTTGATCATCTTTAAATTTAGGGAACACACCATAGACTGCACTGGCACTTGGCGGTGTCTTTCCCTAGCAAATTTCTAGTCCCATTTTTACAATATAAAATTTGGCTTTGGCTCTACAAAAACTGTTACCAATTGTTTAGAGTCAATAGACCCTAGAACGGTTAAGGTATTAAGACTAACGTAGGCCATAAATCTCCTTTTTTTTTTTAGATATTACTTGATTTTCAACAAGGACACCATTGTCTTTGAGAATGACGTTAAATCTCAATTCCAACAAAGCGCCTTAGTCTTACATTGTTTTGAAAATATTCAAAAATCCCACACTTGAGACCATTCTTATCTCGGGCTGGACAACTTTAGTATCAGTTGAATGACTGCCACCACAACGCCCACATGAATTTACTTTTAAGCTCAGATGTCCAAGTCTGACCAGAAACTTGTAAATTTTCCCACACTTTATTATTTGATGAGCCTCAACAAGTGACGCTTATAAACACGACTTTGTTTAGGGGGCAAATATTCATCGAGCTTGTTGATAGCACAGTAAATACATAATTGTTACCACTAGTAGTTTCTACCAGTCATCATCTGCCTAGCCTTTTCCCAACTATGTTGGGGTCGGTTTCCAGTCTAACCGGATGCAGCTGAATACCAGTATTTTACATAGAATGACTGCTTATTTGATCTCCACAAGACAGCTAATACTAGGTAATAAGGTGCCCTCCGGTAAGACTGGTTGTCAGACTTTCAGGTCACTGACCACCCGTAACGACTGCCAAAGATCTAAATGGCAGCCGGAACCAACAGCTTAACGTGCTTTTCGAGGCACGGAGGAAACGATATGTAATGGGCGATCAACCCATCCACAGACCAATCAAGGCAAGCGTGGCTTAACCTAAGGATCGACCTGAGTGGCAGATATTATTAAGCCACAAGGTCCTCTTAGTAGTTTCTACATGTGCACCAGGAATATTATATTTCTGGAAGGGTTAACCGACCCATGAGTAAGAGTAAAGCTCTATTGCCCTAAGGCCACCTGAGTGTGGTAACTTGGTAGCCGTCAGGTCTGACTCTGGTGCACGTTTTTTCCCAACGTAAACCAACTGAAACTAGGTCACCGACACAGTCCAACGACTGTTGAGGTCGTATGTGCGACATACTTGTGGTCTACCTGGATGGAAGGGGTAATTTCCTTCTTTAGGTACCGTTTCGAGTTAATCGAAATAACTCTTGATCTTATTGTATTTTATCCCAGTATTTATACAAGCTCATTTAGGTACCGTTTGATAACAAACTACCTCTGACGATGTAACTTTCGTCTTTAGGTACCATTCCAAATTAATAGAACTAACTCTTTAGGTATCGTTCCAAATTAATAGAACTACTTATTTAGGTACCGTTCCAAATTAATGGAACTACCTCTTTAGGTACCTTTCCAAATTAATAAAACTACCTTTTAATTTTATTGTATTTCATCTCAATCCATTTGGACTGTTATTTATACAAGACCATGTAGGTACTGTTCCAAATTAATGAATCCAGACCATTTAGGAACCGTTCGAAATTAATGAAACTACCTTTTAATTTTATTGTATTTCATCCCAATCCATTTGGACTGATTTTGGTACTGTTCCAAATTAATGAATCCAGATCATTTAGGTACCGTTCCAAATTAATGAAACCCTCTTGATCTGATTGTATTTCATCCCAGTCCATTTGGACTGACATTTATACCTACGAGATCTTTAGGTACCGTCTGCATAAGCAAACTACCTCTATCCATTTGGGCTGATTTTGGTACTGTTCCAAATTAATGAATCCAGACCATTTAAGTACCGTTCCAAATTAATGAAACTACCTCTTGATCTGATTGTATTTCATCCCAGTCCATTTGGACTGACATTTATACCTACGAGATCTTTAGGTACCGTCTGCATAAGCAAACTACCTCTAACGACAATGTTAACTTTGATTATTGACAGATTAAAAGTGTTAATTTGGATAAACAGCATGTCTATCACTGGTATCCAAGATTACTCAAGAACGCATAATTGTCAACCATAAAGAGCCTCACCGCATAATAATAATCATGGTCTAACTTCGTTACAATCATAATTAAATAACAACCGCCTTCAATTTGAACCCAAAATATCGTTATAATGTGCAAAATGCATAACTTAGTATTACTAACAAAAGATACGGTCGTCCGAACATTTTGCTCGATGCGATTCCCATACAGAGAAAATAACGCCATCCATAATAACTAATCAGGCTACTCGTAAACGTAACCTTGTATAAGCGGCGTGGCGTGGTATTATCGAGGTATAAAGAAATTAAATAAAGCTTTCATTAAAATGTTAATAAAAAAAATGTTAAATTTTAATTTTCTATTTCTTGTAGACTTCGGTTTAGTCAAGACCTATTTGGGACCAAGTTCAAGGCGTCATTTTATCATGCGGTCCGCCCAGTCCTTACGCAGTAATATATAAGTCAATGCTAACAACACTCCAATTTGTTTCTGCCAATAATCAAAGCATTCGTCATTGACGTTTTTTGTATTAGTACACGAATGTTTAGGTACCAATCAATGTAACAATCAGTTCCGTTTTGAAGTAACGACTACGTTCAACATATTAATAGCAGTCTACAAACATTATAATCCTTTTTTTTTTCCAAGGACTGCCTTAATGCAATTTAAGGTTAAATTTAAAACTAAATAATTATTTATAAAACATGAATATACATTGAAACTGATTTGCTACCGATTCACCTCTTGGTTACTTTATTAACACTCGGTGTTATTTAAATTCGGCACGTACCTTATTTATTTTGTAATTATCCTGGCAAGGTCGCCACTTGTACAGGTCACTATTAGGTTGTTAGGTACGTAGGGAATTTAGTAAAACAACACAGTTTGGTTTGAACGCGCACGACTTACTCGCCCGGCCGACCAGTAGAGAGTGTGCGGTCCGTGCAACGACTCACTCGACCGCACCCCACCACTGCCCGCCCCACCAGTAAGGCGTGTCGGTATTTATTGATACACTACAATGTTCATGACGATGACTGTAAACGATTTCAGAGAACATTTAAATGAACAGAGTTTTTTACTTTTTAAATATCCATTTCTACTAGCCTACCCTTGGGTGACAAGCTAAGACTTGCATCGTACAGCCCTTCATCAGATTAAACACAGTAAGCTAGCAAGGTACCTAGAGTTTCTAACCTAAATGTAGGTACGTATAGACCTGATTTCTCCGAAGAGTAGACAGAGCCTGTGTTCTCCACAGAGTACCTTTGTGGTGATGTGTGAATGTACCTGTACACCTTCACATAGCCGTCAACCAAGCATTCTGTTCATCGAATAATGTGCACAGTAACTATACAAAAAATTTGCCCGGGAAAAGCTTTTTTATCAAGGTGAAAAAATCACGTTATACGATTAGGACTCAAAGTATTCGTAAGCACTCGAAACATTGTGCTGATAGATGCATTGAACTGCATGTAAGTACTTAAAGTGAAGTTATAACATTAAAACTTGTATTAAATAAAGTTGGAAAGGACTCCCATATCTTCGTAACTACCTACCTACATAGTTCCCAGGTATGGTCTAGAACAAAAAATATGATCGCAAAGACGGAGAGAACAAGTATATTTTAGGTTTCGTTAAGATTTTTACACCCACATATCGCTTGTTATGTTATTATGCAGGATTCCAGAACTCCAGGAATAGTTTTTTGAAATCAGCTGTAAGTTTTTACCTGTCATTATGTTGCGCCAGATGAAAAGGTGTAGGTTATCGCAAAAAAAACATCAGCTAATACGCGGCAATCAATACTAATACGCTGGGCCCCAGTGGTAATCAACTCATTAACATTTTCTCTTTCAAGGGCGCCTCCTAGAATTGGGAACATAATACACTCTCAAAACGGTGAAGGAAAACATCGTGAGGAAATCGACATGTCTTCAAAAAATTCTAAGACATGTGACATCTACAACCCGCACTGGACCCGCCTGGTGGATTATAAGCCCATCTCTCTCCTATAGAGGAGGCCTGAGTACCTGCAGTGGAAAAATTTATAGGCTGATGATGATAATAATGACGATAATACACCTAATTTTACTTGCAGGCCACCTAGAAGTTGTAGATTAAATGAAAAATGAAAGTATGCCACTGTAAACCAGCCGAAATGTCCAAAATTTAATTAAAATTATAAGTAGCAAGCCACATAAACGGCAAATGCAATTCAGGTCATTGCATACGAGAAAACCGTACAAACAGACAACAACATACATAAGTACTTCATGGTTGAATAAAAATCTAAATGCTGACCACGAGATTTTTTGGCACCATTTCAAGTCATACTTCGGACGTGTTGTGAATTCTTTAGGAGCCTTTAGAGCCTGGTTTAGGTCTACTTACGAGCACATAATATATACAAAGGCTGTTCTATTATATTATGAGGGAGGAAGTACAAAATATATCTTGTTTCGACCTTTTCTAGTATAATAATATATTATTATGTTACTAGCTGTCATTTAAAGGGTTATGCAGAGGTGTACCTAATACCTAAATTTTGCCTTATGTTCAAGTCCACATTCTGTGACTGAGAAATTCTTTATGAAAATCGCCACAGTTACAACAGACACCCGGGAGTTAATGTTTTTATAAATCTCAATAGCTGCAGTAGTCACGGAGTATGGATTTCTGCCCAATTGATTGCAATAGGCTCGTCCCTTATAACATGGAACCTAAACATATCTACACACGAACACTTCGAAGAATCAATTACGTATGATGATAATTATTTTATTTTGATTACAGAATAATTATAATTAAAACCGGCTTGCACGAAGTGTTTTATTTAAAGTGCATTACAGTTGAAGCCAGCGACGTTACAATGTCGCATAATGAAACAGCCAGCCAGAATTCTTCACTACAGCACTCATGAAACTTACCTAGGACAACAAACAGACATTTTTCTTGACTCCAAGACGACTCCGGAAGAATTACACAATTAAATAAATCATCCTTTTCTTTTCTCAGAAACTTGACGTACAAAAGTGGAACCTAGTAGCGTTGCTATTATTTTAACTGCAAAACAGTGAGAAAAGTTGAGACATTCACAGAATTACGGTCGTTTTTATTTACTGTTTCCTTAGAGCCTGGGGAAGTCTTAAGCGCTGTTTGTGGTTTGGGAAACTATTTAGTGGTGAGAACGCTATTGTTATTTACGCCCAGTTCACGGCATCATTCGATGCGATTGCGACACGAGTGATAGGCACGAGCTTCACTTATTTGCTAATTATCCCGTTTTTATATAACCGGTGAAACGCATACCGCACCGTACGGGGAGACGGTTTGGCTATGTGCGGCTTGCACTCACTAAATAACAGCGCCGAGAACCCACTTTCACCTTGGCGGATAGGTCATGATTTTCGACCCATCCAGCGCAGCCCACAGGGTCAAAACGTTAACAAGTATCCAAGTCAAGTCGCAATAACGCGATGCTCTAAGCAATTTTGTTCATTCATTTTCTCTTTAGAGTTGTTTCAGACTAGCTTATTGTTTCGTGCGTATGCGCGTTCAAGCGTAACCCATTTTAGGGTTTCAAAAATCGCACGTACGTACGCACGTATTCCGGCGTGTTGGAGCGGGGTAAGTAGTTCGCGAAAAGGTGTCTTTCGCTGCACGCGAGTAGCAATAACCGCCTGTATACGCCTGCGTGCGAGTTCTAAAAGCAAGCCAAAATTCCTGTCGTAGTCGTTGTCGCAATAAGCGTGTCCCTAGGGCGTGCAAAGTGAGAATGGTCGACGTTTTTGTAATGATGGCACATTACGTGAAAATTATGGACTTTTTTGGAGGTCTAAGTAAAGTGGTAGTAAAGGTAAGTATGTGATACTAAACAGCTGTATTTATGGTCCGTGAATTCTAGTTTTTGTTAGGTTGGTCTTAGCTTAAATTAGTGTTTCATATGGGTCTGTAGATCTAATAATAATAGACAACAAAACAAAACTACAGAAAAATAACTTTAACGGAACTATTTACCTCCTATAAGACGATTGCCTGAAATGGCTAAAACATAGATGAATCAGAGCCTGAAACGAGACTACGAAGTCCGAACTAGGAATTTATTTGTATCGTTCAGGGTGCGTTTACAAAGATCAAACTCACATACAGAAACAGCCAGACCCCGGAACAACTATCTGTAGTCTATAAAATATTTATTTTGTTACATGTGGGAATCGAATCCGAGACAAGCAGCGCAGCAGTCAATAGCTCAACCACTGCGACAAGCCGCCAACTGAGATGCCAAATTCAATGCTAATTGTAAATATTTTTAAAAAGTTGTTCGTGGCATGAACATAAATAAAAACAAAATAATATTAAATCTATGGTCGGATACGAACTAAAAAGTAACATATGTATTATAATTTTACACTGACTAAAGTCATGTCTCTGGGGATTAGAGGCTTGATGTTATGTTAACCCTAGAAAGATAACCTACGTCGCAGAGGCGCCTGAGCTAGAAACATATTGCTGTCGTTTTTTATCCGACGTGTGTATTTGTTTGTCCTTCTCAGCCAACTCAGTCGTCGGTTAGCCCCTTCACGGGATGGCTGTTTCCATGCTGTAAGTACTACAGTTTTGTTTATATGATGAGTCTGTGCGCTCGCGAGGCGTATGGTTATCTTTTGTGAAACTTTTAAGAATGAATTGATATTGTAGTTTTAGTGATGTAAAGCGTTTTTGTAAATAGTTTTTGTTTGTTTTTAGGAACAATTTATTACGTATATATCGTGGCACATAGGAGAACGTTGGTAGAAAATGAAATATGCGCTTTATTAGGTGAATAAGAAGAAAACACTCTGATGAACTTCTGCAAATTGACAGTGAATTGGAAAATCACCAGAGCGAATGGAAGATGTCCAAAGTGCCTTCGAAAACGAGTTTGTCGACAGCCAAAATGTAGAGCAACTGGAAAATAAACAAAACGAAGAGAATTTGTTCGTCCTGAAAATTTCAGCGCCTTCTGACCTGCACTAAGTGCAAAAAAAAATGACGTTTTCCATGACTATCTTTGAAATTTATTTTTTTGATGAGAGATATTTTTTTATACTTATTATATTGTAGTCAAATAGCTTGTGAAAAAAAACTTAATTGTTATAAGATGATTAGAAGTGTTTTTGGTCCTGAAGCATAAGGCTGTTTATTTTCGTTACTTTTTTGTAGAGGTCTACTCATTTAGTTATAAATTATTTTTAATAAACAAATAAGATAAAAATGTATTTAATTTTTATAGTTTATATTATAACTTTTAACACAAAATCATAAATTATAAATATTTTTTTATAATCAATTAAAAAAACGTATTATAAAAAGGTGCGCCTCTGAAGCGTATGGTTATCTTTAACGTTAGCCGTGGTATGGTTATCTTTCTAGGGTTAATAATTAAAATAAGCAATAATAATCATTCATTACAATTAGATTAATAAAAACACCAGCAACCTTGAAAAACTTAAAAACAACCATAAAAATTAACTACTAATCTCACCACTGCTTACAATAAAATATATATAAAACGAAAAATAAAACTCGTATATATAAAAGCTCACAGTCTAAGAGAAAAACACGCCACACTAGGATTTACTGCGCTACGTAATCCGAATTAATTCTGCACCTACTTTACTTAGAGCAAGGACTTTTAAAAGTAAAAACCTGAGTGTGTTTCACAGAATTTTAGTTTTAATTTCCTAGGATATATTAGCTTTAAAGAGCTCCTTAATTAAAGTGCTTAATAATGTATTTATTCAAAGGACATGGAGTAAGTGAGTGTAGAATTTGCAATTATTCTTTCTCTTTGACAGTGGCGAAGGAAGAAATGCAAGCTAGGAAATAAATAGCTCGACCAATCAAGCGTTTATGCAAGAATTTAATACATATTTTGTGTTTTATTTTATCATTATGTATAATTATGTCGCAGGGATATGATAAAATTAGGTTTTTGATCAAAAACCTAAGGGATTTGATCAAACCACGGAGGAAGATAAAATAACAACACGGTTTTATCATTTCCCTAAACAAATCTAGTGATTTGATCAAATCCCAGTAGTACTCCGTGACGCGCGCTCGCTTCGCTCGCATATTATATAACACTATTGTCTTCTGTCCCCAAAGTGCCGGGCCTCCGCCGGCCTCCTTCGTCGGCCTACGGCCCGGTGCCCATGCCGCCCATAAAGGATATAAAATGTGTCATCTTCCGGTTTTTGATGAAAAACCTAGGTTTTTGATCAAAAACCTAATTTTATGAAAAACCTGCGACACAGAACATTATCATAAACCCAAACTAGTTCAGGTTTTTGATCAAAAATCTGAACTAGTCTGGATTGTTACAGGTTTATGATGAAATTGAGTTTAAAATGTGTCATCTTCCGGTGTTTGATGAAAAACCTAGGTTTTTGATCAAAAACCTAATTTTATGAAAAACCTGCGACATATATATTATTAATAATAATAATACATTTATTTATTCAGATAACATAATGATCCATAATGGTTAGTAACAATTAGCAATAATTAATTGGTTAGTATTATGAGAATAAATAAATGGTATGTTTTGTTAATTCCTAGTTTTATTATATTACATGATTGCAGTGTGTAACATTTTAAAAAGCTTTCATTTAACTTGCAATGTTTGTGTGTTAGTTTGTTTGACTTCCTCTCATTCTACTTTAATTCGATTTTGACTTTTACATGTTTCGTAAAGTTTAATAACAATGCTTTTTTAGTGATAATCATGACCTGATTCTATTCAGGATTGGCTCCAAATAAACGAGCTCCGACACGGTCAACAGCATCCGAAGTTTTTAATTATGATAACCCACATTAAAGTCTTCCTACGAGTATTTATGTACTGCTTGTTCAATGTGGCATCGATGTTTTTCAACGTTTAAGAGTCGAGATGATAAACTCAAAATACTCGTATGTTTAAGTTTAAACTCAAGACCAACGCTTTCCTTTTCCTGTGTGCCACCAGTAGGCATCGAAATATTTAATTAATATCGATCACAGCCAATCAGTCAGCCAATTGCCTCGTTGATGTAGCGGTCAAAAGTGTGACTAATGAGCATGAACTCCTGGATTTGATCCCCGACTCGGATTTTACCATCAGGAATTTCTCAGTGGTAGCTACGAAATGCTGATTAGAGCCCAGTTGATGGCAATAGGGTCGCCTTCTATTACTAACAAGAACTGTCGAACTGTGGTTGTGCTGTTAGACACAACTCTGCCTAAGCTTTCGGGGATTGCAGGCGTGACGTTATGTATGTTATTTACCAAAATGTCTAAAACACACAATTTAAGGTCTACAAAGATTTGTGACACATTTAGGTTAAATTTTAGTGTCAGTAAAATAGACCTGTGGGTCCAAATTTACGGGGCGCTCATTAATTGTGCCGTAGGACCGCGAAGACAGGGGATGGTTGTTACGTTTCAACATTACAATGTAAGTAAGACATAGTTCTGGGTGTAGGAGAAGATTGAAGGCTTCTTGTAAAGTAGGCACAGGATAATTATTACAGACACATGAGACATTTATGGAGCAAGATCCCGGAGCCCTTATACATTGCCTATTTTCTCAGAAATAAAATGTATGTGATAATATAGTGTTGGCTTCTCCGATTGGTCGGCCTGCTTACAAAAAGTCTTGAAATAGTCCCCTGAATATCATACTTAAAAAAGTCAAGGCTGACAATGTAAGTAAAGTGAGTTCCTATTACTTTTACCTGCCTTTAGCACCTGTTACCTGTGAACTGGTCACTCTGCAAAGCTAGCAGGTATACATACACGCTAAAAGTAACACTACAATATCTGGGGGCTCTGGGACCATGAAGGCACCATGTCTTGAAAGCAAACTGTATTGCCTATGATAACTAATCCTTTATTATTTCCACTGCAAGGTAAGGACGTGTAACACCTTCTGGATCTGTAATGTTTTGGAAAATTGTGTCTAATAACTACAAATACTAAAGTTTATTTTGGTATGTCAATTGTATTTGAGCATGGATATGGGCCACAACAGCTCATAACATCACTTTCAAGTTACTTCTTTTCTCATTCAATTGCATTGCAAGAAAATTTGTTACTACATTTTTAAGTATTTTATTTGGCTCTTCAACAATGAGTACACTATTACATATTTATGAAAACGTTTCAAGCTTAAGTCAAAGTAGCCCATCACTTAAAGACGTGAAGAAAACAACTAATTAAACAACGATACAAGAAATTAAAAATACAACAGAAATAAAAACACCAAACACCACCAAACAGGAATAAAAATTGTAGTGTCTGCTAAAGGTAGTTTGAATTTTATTAACTCCATGTTTAGCTTTAATTTGGCACTAACGATTTTCTTCGCAACTTCAACATAAGTAAACGATAAGTGAATGGGATTTTGGAGACAGAAAATACCTAGAATTTTCTGTCTCCAAAATCCCATTCACTTATCACATACTCCCTCATTTGCATAGAACTTCTCCAAATAATACAACTTAAATACAGGTTTGCATTTTAAATTTTTAACAAAAAAATAGAAGAAACTGTTTTAAACCCGCGTCTCGCTATAAAATGCTTTTGTTCAGCGCCACAAATGGCTGAAACTGCCAACTCGTGATTATTTTCAAGAAAAACATTATTCAAATTCGCTAACAGTCTCAGAAGGTATTAAATTCTTTTTAAAACGAAATGATACGGTGAAGTATCTCCTTCGGAGTTGAAGCTTGAATAATACGCTATTTAGCTGTTCCATTTGGATAAAGGGTGTTTGCAAGTTTGTTTTCTTCTTCATGTTTTTCGCCAGCGTCTTTGTTTGTGCTTTGTTCTTTGTTTTGTCGTGGCTGTACAATTTAGAATTCTCAATGTTACTGTCTGCGTGTCATGCTGTGAACACCTATCCTCTTGCAAGATGTCAAGATTTAAGATCTGATCCCGTTGATTGTTGTTGTTGATTGATTAATCATGGCTAGCTTCCTAGCCTATTTGCATACTAAGTTTATAATTTTCCCACTGCTGGGACACAGGCCTCCTCTCTATGAAAAGGACATAAATAAGATGTCACATGTCTTCGGTTTTTTGGTTCCAGGACATGCCAGTTTCCTTAAAATGTTTTTTTTTCATCGTTTTGACAGCAGTGGTGATGAAATAAATAACATAAAGTAATGTACCTGCCTTGGTTCAAATCCACAGCTTACTAGTCTTAAGTCGGGGTCGTCATCACAGGGCTGTGCTCTAGTCGTAAGAGAAAACCCCCGGATCGTTCCCCGGAGCGATTGGCAACGATCGTCACTCAATGGATGCCTGTCAGGGGAAATCGCCGTCGAGGTAGACCACGGCAACGTTGCGTTGGAGTGACGATCGTATTTTTTTTGCGAGGCGAACATGACCAGATACGCACAGGATATTGAAATTTGTAATGAGAAAGGATAGGACTTTGCCTAGCGGACACAATCAATAGGCTAGCAAAAAAATAATCTCTTTATTGTATGCCTTTTTGTATTTTACTAATCACCACAGCTCTGATTTACTTAATTGTGTCAGTTAGCTCTAGCCATACTCTATAAAAAGCATTAAGCTTTCATAAATAACGTGGCAACAGACTGTGCAAAAACTCTATAAGACTGAAAATTAAAACATGCTCCTAGAACCCTTCTAACTAACGAAAACGATGATTCAGGAAAAAGGTTCCAGAAATCTATGTCATCAAAACATACCCTTTCTTCCCTCTTTCCCTTCACCGCCACATCCAATTAAAGCCTATTTTCCTTTGAACACCGAACAGAAAAAACACGAAATAATAAGACGATTAAATATCCCTGGTCCTAAATAAACATAAGGCTACTCGCCGAGATTTCTGCTTAGGCAGCGTCTAGGGACAATTGTCTCTAATTAAATTTCTTTTTCTATTGATTTTTTTTGTTTAAATAAAGAAGAATGGAATACGAAATGCTTGGTTTTTCTGTGGTTTATTTTGTGTGAAGAGCTTGATGGAATTTTAGCATAATCAGCATGTTACTTTTCCACTGTTGGGACTCAGGACCCCTTATGTAAGTGGAGGAGGGCTGAAATTCTCCACGCAGTTCTTATGTTGAAAGGTGGATGTCAATGACTTCGACTTTTGGTTCTGCGATATGAATTTGGTTAACAACTCTTTCTCGCAGTGTTGGGAACAGCGGTGATAAAATAATGTACTGTAACTCTAAAATAATGTAATTACATACAGCAATACTGATAATCAGCTGCATCCGGTTAGTCTAAAAGCTGACCCCAACATAGTTGGGAAAAGGCTAGACAGATTATTATACAGTAAAGCTGGGTTCAAACCCTATACCTCCCAATCATTTGGGGGCCGTTAAGTAACTACGACGCAAATTCGCGTTTGCTGTGGTAACATTATTATAGATTGATTCATCATCTCCCCAGCCTTTCTTCAGCTAAGTTGGGGTCGGCTTCCAGTCTTACTGAATGCAGGTAAATAACAGTGCTTTAGATGGACTGCCTATCTGATCTCCAGAAGCCAGTTAGTACTTTGTAATATATGATAACCCTTGGAGACTTTAAGGGCTTTGATTACCTGACGACTTTACGAAAAATCTACAATTGCATGACTGCCGTGTGTGACCAAACAGCTTATCGTGCTTTCCTAGACATGAAGGAAACTCGGTACACCACAAGCCAACCAAGGTAGGCGCAGATTAGCCTGACGACAAATCTGAGCGACTGATAATATTTTGCCTGAGTTCCTCGAGTTTTTCTAGTGAAGTGCCAACGTTTTAATATTATAACCCGGCAAAACCTGTCGATGAATATTGATCGAAAATTTCACTAATCTAAACGAACGATGCGAACTCGTTCGCGGTTTACCATGAATACAGTTTATCGATATTGTCGGTGATGGAACTAATCCTCTAATGGAAATGGACATCACTATTTATTTTTTGGAATGTATTTTCGATAGTTCGTGGTTAGGCATAATGGTTCACGTTTTGTTTTTCTATAGTTGAGTAATGATTGATTGGCAAATTAATTGAAATTTGGTTATCAATTCGTAATTCAATGAATGCAAAACAATTCATTCATTGTAAAACCATTATTTCATGACAATTCTGAAAAACTTATAATAACTACCAACTTAATAACTACTAACTTTCTTTTAATAACTATATAACTTAGTTGTTTTGCATAAAGTAGGTACCTACTGATAGCAATCAGTACTTTATGCAAAAAATATGTACCCATGAAGACTTGTGACGAATTTACACATAATTATGTTTTATGCATGTGACGAATTTACAACAACCCCTCCGAACGATGATTTTTATTGTAAAAATAAAACAAACTCCGTAACTTTGGACTAAAACACGAGACATTCTAAGGACAAAAATAAAAGTTCAATTCAATCATTTATTGCATTCACATGGCATGTGTTCTACCTAGCTAACGTAGGTACTTACAATACAAGTACTAGGCTTGCATATATTCAAGACTATCTTTTGTCCACGGCTTCGCCCGCGTGGATGTCGGTTAACTACAAAAATGACGATTTTCCATACAAACTTTAATCCCCTATTTAATTCCCTTAGGGGTTGAGTTACGAAAAATCCTTCCTTATTCCTTGTCTACATTATAAGGGGAACCTCTGTGCAAAATTTCAGCTTTCTAGGCCCAAGGGTTTGGGCTGGGCGTTGATGAGTCAGTCAGTCAGTCAGGACTTCTCTTTTTATTTATTTATTTAAATATATACTCTCATGAATTCTTGCCCTTCAGAACACGAACACAGTACACACCAAGATCACTTTGACATCTACAGTAATTGAACTTTGTTTCCTTGCCCGACTAAACCGCAAATAAATGAAATTACTAGCCAATACATCACTTATTGATCCCTCTTTCGGTAATCCAATTATCTGTAATTCAATCCTGAGACTCCATTCCTCGACTTACGTTACAGGGTAGGATAAGCCACGAAGAGTAATGTTTTCAACCAACCAATTACAGATTGTTGTTGGTTAAAACTACTGATCAATCGATATTTAACATTAGTCTAAAATTAGGGATAATTATTGCTTACTACCAACTGGACTTTATCATTGTCCTGGGCTTGTCACAAATTATTTGGGGCCAGCGCAACACGTCTTCTTCTTCCATACTTCTGCATTACTTGTCATCTCAGTAGTCACCTCCATTCTACCTTTTGGGGATATGAGGAACAGGGTGTAAAGTTCCTAATCCCCCGTTGAAAAGGGAGCATCCTCCGACCAGACGGGTGTTGTGTCCGGTGGGCTAACTGCTCGACATAATTATGTAAGCCGGGAACTCCTATATTATAGGCTTATGTCGCGGACAATGTTGATAGCGCGATGTAGGAATTTCTGTCGATCGTTGTTAGTACGCAGGTGTTGCGATAGATGTCGCTACTCGCCATATACCCATTATATCATTTTTACACTGGCCAACTATTGTTTCTTTGTTCTTTTTCTACTTATTCTTCGGAAATCACGGAAGATATCCCGTAAGTGACATTTTAAATATAGTTATGAACCGTGAAAGCTTAAAACAGTGTTATTCTTCGACATTCATACACAAAACTTTCCTCACGGTATTTTTCTCATTCCCCTGCATCACATGCCCATACCAGATTACCACAACTTTTCTTGTCTATAAATTAAATTAAATAAATTTTTCGTAACGAAATAAAACTGTCTTCATTTTGTCTGGCTGTAATTTATAAAACAATGCAGTCATAACACACTAAAAAACATGAAGGTATACATCGACTCTACATAGGCGTACTCAGAAAAATTACATAAGTATGTTACATACGATTCGATACGTAAAGGTACCGGGGATTAAAGACTTGTTATTTTATACAGGAACGGAGGATTAAGGATTACTGTTTTCCACGAAATTGGAGTTGATTCCTTGAGTTTTAAATCCAGTTATTTTGGAAACTAATAGGAAACAGTTATATGACTTCGATAGAACAGGTCTTTGTGCCCGGTTGATATCCATTAGGCTTGTTGCTTAATACAATTGGGACTTGAACATAGAGACACTAGACTTGATTAATACAAATGTGAGTGTTCTATTAGGTAAAACTCTACGTAACCCTGAGGGACAACAGGAGTGATTTTATTTAATGTCTTCAATAAAGTATGTGAGAAAAAATTATCCTTACGTAAAAATAAAAGGGTTGTTGAACAAACCCCGTCCATTCATGCATAAATGATATTCACATACAGGTCATAACGCTTGATGAAATAACTTTGTAGTATATGAAAGGAAAAATAAAATAAAAACAAAAGAAAGAGCGACCCAAGATATATTCTTCCACTACACTACACACCTGTCTGCGAAATTCCGAAACTCCGAAAACATAGTCTTTAGGAAACGTATAACGTAACGTTTCACGTTTTGGTTCAAAAACAAATTTAATTTTATTACAAAAGTTGCCCGCCATCCTTTATCAGATGCACCTTGGTTGACGCACTCAAGGACATCCATGCATGAATGTTCGCAAGATTTTTGGCAAAACAACAGTGAACGTGAGGCATAAATATTCCGAGTCAGCGTGTTGTTCAAGTTTTTGAATAATTCTGAACTAAGTTCGCCATAAATCATAAATTTGAAGATTTTAATATTGAGAAGTTAAAAATGTTTGCAATGTATTGTTTTGAAGAGATGCTTGTTGTATAACAACAGCCTTGGGGGTCAATTTTTAGGTTATGGTGCGGTGGCTAGGCAACATCCGTGGATTTGGATCATCCATTACATAATAATATTATTATCGAGTTGCTGTTCAATGGGATCAATTTCCCGGCTGTCATTCATAGATATTTGACAGTAATTAAATAGTCAGTATAGTCCTCCTGGTCACGCGAAGTCTTAGTGTCAACCAGTCAGCGAGAAATTTCCTTAATAGGATTTATATTTTAACTTTGGAGAAGATCACTCAGATCCGATAAGATACTGACAGTCATTCTGAAAAAGATATTGTTAGAAGATAAAAAGACAAAATAATGAAATAAGACAAAAGACAAAATAACGTCATTTTGACTAAAACTGGTGCCAAAAACCAAACAAACTTCAAAACAGCAACCGAAAAAGGTAGGTACCCCAATAAATAACAACAAAATTCAATTATCGACAAAATCACCAATCGCTGAACATAAGATATATTGTAATTACCCAAGTTTGGGCTCGATATTTATCAACGTAGAACATTTTAACTACGCACGCTGAAGTTCGCCCAAATATTCCAGTTACATAGATAAAACTCTTAACTTCCCATCTTAATCCTTTCTCCATCGGAATGGAAAATTTCACCCCCAAAGTTGGGCAGAGTGGCGAGTTGCGGGAATTTTCGGAAATGTTCGTTTCCACGTTTGTTAAATCCAGACACAAGTTTAAGCTCATAAATTCATTGGAATAAGATCCGCATACACTCTATAGGTACATGCCCCGTTAGTCCCCGGTCGGGCAAGAAATACTATTGGGTGCTTCCATTAGAAATTCTCAGTAGTAGCTCGGAGTTTGGAAGTTGGCGGTAAAGTATCCCTTCCGTCCCGGAATCACGTTAAGCCATTGGTCCTGCGCTCAATCTCTCTCCGGTCGTGTCGGATTGCCGTCCTAGTGTCGGCTATGAGAGAAATGGAACAGAGCGTGTTGTGCTTCATTTTGGAACCAGCTGTCATTTTGTCCTCCGCTATTCTTTTGCGGGATTCAAGATAGTTAAATCGTTTCTCTGGGACTTTGTAGAGCTTCATTGTTTTGGCGCTTTTGTGGTGGTCGCTTACTGTTGATTCTGGCTTACAGGAGTTACAGTGGTTTGGGAATAGTGTAGCGGGCTTGTCAGTCACATCAGATTAAGCTAAAATTCTATGTCATAGTGACCTACCAGTTCTAGATCGATGAGGCTACCTGTCTTATCTAGGGGTACCTTAGTAAGCTGAAATTGAAAAACACCTGTCAAGGAGGACTGCCGATACTTCTCATTTTAAAGGCACCGAAAATGTTGAATGAATTCACTTGATTGTTGCACGCCTCCCTAACAACCCGACGTTCGAGTTAATCTCCGAATAATTGGTTTTCGAATACGATTTTCCGAATCGCTCACGGCAATTTTCGTGGAAATTCTTGGCCCCTTTAATTTACATGAACAAAAACGTTGTTGAGCTCCCCTTATTATTATTTTCATTTTGTAATGATGTCGAAATGATTTAACGGTAGACCTCGTGGCTAAGCATTAACTGCCTGGTCTTACCATCTATGCACCCACAGGAAGGAGCCTAAGCCATAGATGCGAGAAGACATTAAAAAAAGATAAGCAGTAACAGTCGCATGGGTCGATATTCAAGGTTAAGCAAAAGCTAAGCCTGCCAAAATCTGTCCTTGGATATTAAAAACAATACGAGACCGCACCGAGCCTTAGTAAAACCCTGTGACACCTTGGTCTCGGCTGTCATTTGCCAATATTTGAAAGATGTTCAGAGTGGACGTGTGATCGGAGAAATGAGGAAACTGTTGTGTGAAAAGTTATGAGTGTGAATGTGGTATAAGAGTAGTAGGGGAAGACCAAATAAACGATGATTGGACTGTGTAAGGTATAATATTATGTCAAGAAATAAGGTGGCTGATGAGATGACGAGTAATAAAAAAAAAATAGTCCTCCTGACCGTTTTTCGGCCACGGCGGCCAATCCCAGCGGAGATTAGCCATCTGCGCGGGAGATATTATAGTGCACAAGTGTGTGCGCAGGCACAATTGCACTCTCTGTTCCCTTTTCTCTCATAGTCCGATGGGACGGCAATCCGACACGACCGCGAGAGATCAGGCGCAGGACCAACGGCTTAACGTGCTTTTAGAGGCACGGGGGTATT
Organism: Diarsia mendica; assembly: GCA_949316265.1. Classification (NCBI taxonomy): domain Eukaryota; kingdom Metazoa; phylum Arthropoda; class Insecta; order Lepidoptera; family Noctuidae; genus Diarsia; species Diarsia mendica. The sequence goes on along the minus strand of OX438910.1, from coordinate 10,680,199 downwards.
ATACCACCAACTTCCAAACTCCGGGTTACTACTCGGAAATTTCTAATGAAAAACCCAATAGCACTTTTTGGCCGACCCGGGAATCGAACCCAAAACCTCACGCTCTGCAGTCGCGCTTGCGACCACTAGACCAACGAGGCAGTTGGTAATAGAGTAGTATGGAAGTAAAAGAATGACGTTACGAGTAGTCACAAACAAAAACGACTAGTGTTACCAAAGATCAGATGGCACCAATTAGACTCGACTACTTCAGTTCTTTTAAAATACTGGTATTAATATTGCTAATAGTGTCCCTAGCATAGGAAAAGACTAGGAGTCGTGGGTGAAGAAAACTAAACCTACTTTCAAGTGGACAGCCTCCCTAGACAGTCTCAAAAGCAATGTGTCTAAAAAGTTTTTCAATAAGACTTCTCGAAAGGTAAATAGAAAGGTTGGCATTTAAACAAGCTCCCCTGAAAGGGGTAGGCATGTAATTATTTCTGTAAATGTGGAAACTTTGCTGCGTTGAGAGTTAACCCTTACCGATTAGCAGTTAAGGAGAAGTTTTCGAGATACTTGCCGATTCTCTAAGGCTTTCTTTATCGTTTCTCGAAATTTTGGATGCTTGTTTTTTGTTGGATACTTAAGGGAGCGGGTAGCACCTTTATAAATTTAATTAAGGTTAAATTAATGGAATCATTCTTCATTCGTTAGAGCTGGTTTGGTTAAACTATTTTGAGATAAAGCAGTATATTGCAATCCTGGCAGTTTGGTTTACGATTGCAGCTACATGTTGGATGTTGTTGTCAAATTCTCTGTTAATTTGTCTTTATGTAAGTGCATTTCATACTGGGAAATCACTATAATCTTTATGTGAGAACGCATCCAAAACTGTGTTCATTTTGAGTCTGTGGTTTTCGCGCTCTCTGTGGTCTGATCTGTAATAAGCACATTGTGTTCGCTTTCAATAAACTCTAAATAAATAATTAAAAGTGGTTTATTTATACAAACACCTCATTGGCGACGAGGATAAAACGCATCCCGCGTTTTGAAATTAAAAAACGTGCGGATTCCAAGGATTGCAGTTTAATTATTACTGCAAAGTGCAAAATCACGTTCGAACTAGAGTGAAGTTGGCTACAAGTACCTAGTGAAGAATAAACCGGCCCGCATTCATTTCCATTGGTTGCTGTTTTCATAGTTGTTTTCTGTAAATGACGTCCAGTTCCAGTGATTCATCTTTTGTTTCCGAAGAAAATAGTGATATTGATGAAAAGGATCCACTTCTACAAAAAATACGAAGTGGAAAAAGATCATTTATCTACGAATGTACAAAAGAACAACTAAGACGAGTGGCCAAATACTTTAAAATAACATTACAAGAGAATTGCACCGTGGATCAATTGCGTAAAACAATAAGCCAGCAACTTATTAAGGAAGGTGAAACAGAGTGCTCCAAAGGGTGCACTTCTATCAAAACAGAATCTACAATGACTTCATCGTGCGATATAAAACCATTTGATGGGAGCAACTGGGAAGCATTCGAGAAACAACTGGAATGTGTGATACTGCTAAATGACATTATAGAAGATAAAAAAGTACCGCTCTTAATTACCAAACTATCATCTGCAGTGTTTGAGAATCTAATTAATATTTGTGCACCCGTTTCTCCTGTAAAGAAAACTTTCACAGAATTGTGCAACATCTTAAAACAAAACTATGTCAGAACAACATCATCAACAATTAATAGAGCGGAATTTAGACACCGGAACCAGAATGCTGGGGAAAGCATTGATGACTACATATTAGAGTTGAGAAAACTAGCCAAATCATGCAATTTTAAGGACATAGAGGATCAGATTAAAGAAAAATTAATAGATGGAGTAAATTCCAACATAGTAAAATTTGAATTAATAAAAAATTCAGAACTGGAATTAGAAAAACTAACTAATTTGGCAAAAGGCATAGAAGCGGCCATTAGAACTTCAAATGTACAAGCTACAAGTAACATTGCACCAATGTTTAAGAATTCAATACAAACTAGGCAAAAGAATTCTGATTATGGCGCAGGAAGATCAAAAGCTGTGAATAGGCAAAATGAATCAAATGATAAAAAGTGTTATTGTTGTGGAAAGTCTAACCATGTTCGAACTCAGTGTTCGTTACAAAAAAAATACTGTTCAGAATGCGGAAGACAAGGGCATATATTTAAAATGTGTAAGCAACATAAAATGTCCAGATCTACTAATGTTGTTGAGACGGAGAAAAGTGAAAAGGATGACGTAAGGGTGGAGGACTCATCATCAACATCATGCGAGGATTTTGAGGTATTTTCACTTGGTGTAAGTAAAGTTCCACCACATTATGTCTCAATTAAGGTGGACAACGTAGATATTAATTTTCTATATGACACAGGCTCAGAAGTAACAGTAATACCACTTAGATATAAAAAATTACTACCAAACAAAGAAATTAAAAAATGTAAAGTTCTTTTTAAGAATTTTGATCAAATTACATCAGAACCAGTTGGTATTCTGGATAGTGTATTAGTTTCTTTTGGCGATTTTAAAAAAGAACTTAAACTTTATGTTGGGAGTGATGATGTGCCTTGTTTATTGGGTAGAGATTGGTTGAGCCAAATGAACCTGTGGCCACCAAAATTGTTAGATGCACAAATTAATCCTCAACATGTATATTTACAGAACAGTAACACAATTTTTTCAAATATTTCAGAGGCAGAACAATTTGTAAAGACCCAGTTCGCAGAGGTATTCACTCCTGGATGGGGAAATTTCAAAGGAGAGAAAATAACTTTAAAATTAAAACCAGAGGCAAGACCAAAATGTCTGACGGCCCGTCGGGTTCCTTATGCACTGCGAGACAAGGTAAAAAATGAAATCACTAGATTACTGGAGAATGGACGCATTGAACCAGTGGAGCACTGTCAGTGGGGAACACCTGTGGTACCCGTTGTTAAACCTTGTGGATCGGTAAGACTCTGTGGTGATTTTAAATTAACATTAAATCCTTATTTGGAGGTCGACCATTTTCCTTTACCACATATTGAGGAGATATTTCAAACTCTAAAGGGTGGTGAATATTTCTGCGAGCTGGATCTGAAGGAAGCATATTTGCAGGCACCTTTAAGTGAGGAATCTCAAAATTATACTGTAATTGTTACTGAAATAGGAACCTATAAATATAAATATCTTCCTTTTGGAGTGAGCACAGGACCGGGCTCGTTTCAAAGACTCATGAGTAAAAAACTGGAAGGCATTCCAAATGTGTCAGTTTTCATAGACAACATATATCTGTCAGGCAAAGATTTGAATGACATGGTCAACACATTGAGTAAAGTCTTAACCAAATTAAAACAAAGTGAGTTTAAATTAAAATCAGAGAAATGTAAATTATTTCAAAAATATCTTGATGTATTTGGATACAGGGTTAATAAAAATGGAATAAATATAATTAAAGATAATATTCAACCTCTATTGAGAACAACGTCTCCTACTAATTTAACAATGTTAAAATCTTTTTTAGGGAAAATAAATTAATAAGCCAGATTCTTAAAAGATATGGCTAGTACCTTAGCTCCATTATATAACTGTACGAAAAAGGATAAGTTCCACTGGACACCACAGTGTGAAGACGCTTTTCTTGCAATAAAACATAAATTAGCATCAGCTAAAAACCTTCGACATTATGACCCTACTTCACCCTTAATATTAACATGTGATGCCTCAGATGTGGGTTTGGGCGCGGTGATCTCAAACAGAGACAATAATGGTATAGTGCGACCAATAGCATTTGCTAGTAAAAAACTTAGTGCAACTGAGCAGAAATACTCAACTATAGATAAAGAGGCATTGGCTATTGTCTTTGGCGTAACCAAGTTTTATAATTACACATTATGGAAGAAAATTCGAGTTGGAAACTGATAGTTCAGCTCTAGTCAGGATATTTGGTCCCACCAAATCAATACCTAAAATGGCAGCAAAAAGATTGCAGCATTATGCCATCTTTTTATCAGCATTTACATATAAAATGACATATTAAAACTTCAGTAAATCCAGCTGACTTTATATCTAGAAATACAATACATAATGGTAATGAAAAGTTTTATTTAAATGATATTTGTAATGAAGGCAATGCAACAAAACAAATTTTTGTAAACGATTCCAAAATGGATAAAATAGATTGGAATGTTGTTAAAAGAGAAACTCAGAAAGACAAAATATTGAGTAAAATTGTTCGTTACGCTACGGACGGTTGGCCAATCAAACAAAGTATTGAAAAAGAATTACTACCATATTATAACCGGAAAAATGAAATTAGTACTGATAGAGGGTGTCTTTTCTGGGGATACCGTATAATTATACCCAAAAATGTCCAAGAGGGAATTTTAAACGAAACTCATAAAAGCCATTTTGGAACCGTAAAAATGAAAGAAATTGCCAGATCATATTTTTGGTGGCCGAATATGGATAAAGAAATTGAGTTAATAACTAAACAATGTATGGCATGTTTAAGTCATAATAAAAGTCCACCAAAAATAGTGAAGCCCTGGCCAGTAGCACCATCAGCATGGCACAGGATACATGCAGATTTCCTAGGACCATTCAATAAAAAAATGGTATTAGTTATAGTAGACAGTTACTCAAAGTGGGTAGAGGCTTTTGTTATGCATAACATAACATCAGTTACCACAATAAACATTTTAAAGGAATTATTTGCAAGATATGGCTATCCGGTACATTTGGTAACAGATAATGGAACAAGTTTTACAAGTATAGAGTTTCAGGAATATTGTAAAAGTGCTAATATAAAACATACATTCACGCCGCCTTACCATCCAGCAACAAACGGCGCCGCGGAACGCTTTGTAGAGACTTTTAAAAGTCATGTCACAAAAATTATGGAAACGGGTAGTGATATGATTTCTGCTATAAACTTGTTTTTGTCAGATTACCGCAGTACCCCGCAGAGGTCTAGTGGAGTAACACCTGCTCGGCTTATGTTGGGGAGAGAGATTAGGTGTCGATTTTCTCTATTACGCCCGCCTCCCATAGTTGATAGGTTACATGAAGAACAAGTTAAGCAGAGTAGTTATGCTAGTAGTGAAAGGGAAGTATCTTTTAGTGTGGGAGATAAGGTAATGATAAGGGATTATCGGAAAGGATTTAAACCATGGATATTGGGGATAATAGTCAAAGAATCTGTACCAGGGTTAACATACGTTATAGATGTTAATGGTTCCATTTGCAAAAGGCATGTAAACTAAATGCGTTCCTGTAGTGCAAATGTGTGTGATTTAGTTTCATAAACAAAAGCTTTTATAATAAATATTTTATTTTTATTTAAAATATAGTTGGTACTAAATAATTTAATATAATTTTGTATTTTAATGCAGTGTTAAACCATAGGTATAGGATTGTATTTTAATATGATATGGTATGGTACTTTATATTGTATAAGCGTTGTATAATGGTGGTGGTAGGTATAAGTTACATGTAAGTTTATTAGGTAATTTTTCTTTTGCCGCGGGAGAGTGTGAGAACGCATCCAAAACTGTGTTCATTTTGAGTCTGTGGTTTTCGCGCTCTCTGTGGTCTGATCTGTAATAAGCACATTGTGTTCGCTTTCAATAAACTCTAAATAAATAATTAAAAGTGGTTTATTTATACAAACACCTCACTTTAGGAAGATCTTTTGGCGTGTTCCTAAATAAATTATACAACTTCAAAATCTAATGTCAAATAATATCCTTGTAGCACTTGTCAAGTCCCATGTAATAAAGAGTGAGCTTATTGCCGTCAACCAAGCATGAATTCAGGCGTCACGGCTAGGACCGACAGATTACTGATAGGACAACCCAATAACACTTTGCCGGATCCGGGATTCGAACCTAGGACTTTATGATTATAAGACGCGCGTGTAACCATTCAACCAACAAGGCAGTCAAAAGAATACAAAAGAACAAGCATATTTTAGCAATTTCCTAGCCAACCAACGCGTACAATAACATAAGATATGAAGTAAAGCACACCACTCATCCGTAATGTGTCGTTCACGTGATACCGGGCGATTTAGTTGCGAAAACCCGTAATGATTATGTGAATGAGTGGGAGGAAGCGTGGTTCCAGTGTTAGCGGAGAGCATGGACTACTGATGGTACCAATATTTATGGAATTTTTTTAACGTCTTAAAAATGCTGAATCTTAGCAACATAAACTTTACCCAAGTATGTTTATTATCTCTGTCCTCAGGAACTGATTTGGGTGTGGTGAAGCACAATTAAATTTAAGAAAAAAATCAATTGTTCGAGCCCTATCTAACGCATGATGACAACAGTAGATCGCCACAACCCAATAGCTGAGTGAGAATAGCTTATATGTATTTTAACTTTTTTCATTTTCTATCGCTACAAATCGAGAACGCAGTAGACAAGATAGTAGAAAGATCATATGGTTTTTACTTTTTCATGAATTAGTAAGAAAAAGGACAAGACTTAGAAAGGTCGGAAGACTTAGAAAGAGACCTTCATTCAAAAGCGAGCCTAATGCCCTTATAACAAAAAAATGAAATTACATTGTCGCTATCACTGAGACCACACACAAATCCGCGCCCACGGAACTCAAGTTGGACATTAAACTATTATTACAATGTTCTATTATTAAAATCATTAGTATAGGTAATAGCTTTCAGGTTGTTAGTAACATTCGTGCCTACTGTTTACTTTGGTAAGCCGTTTAAGTGCTAAGCGGTTTCAGAATATTATTATGAATAAAGTACCGAAATATTTCGCCATTTTTGAGGAGCTAGTGGCTAAATAATATTGCTAAACAGCCGGGTTAAGCCATACTTGTCTAGGTTAGTCCATAGGTGGGTGACCATCTCTTTTAATACGTGTCTAGAAACGCACGTTAAGCTGTTGGTCCAGGCTGTCAATTTTAGATCTTTGCCAGTCGTTACAGGTAGTCAGTGGCCCGAAACCAGACCTATCGACGGGTTTCCTATTACCTAATATTAACTGTGTTGTGAGCAGCGGTGGCCCAGTGTCGGCCCCAACTTTCGAACAGTAGGTCGTCGGTTCGAGCCCAGGCAGGCACATTACTTTGAGTAATTTATTTCACCACCGCTGCTCTCAAAAACGGTGAAGAAAAACATCGTGAGGAAACCGGCATGTTTTAGAACCAAAATATTCGAAGACATGTGACATCTACCAATTCGCACTAGACCCGCGTGATAGATTATAGCTCATTCCCTCTCAAAAGAGTAGGCCTGTGTCCCCGCAGTGGAACCATTAATATAGGCTGTTGATGATGATGAACTGTGTTGAAGAGGTCACGTAGGCAATCACTCCATATAAAATACTGGAATTCAGCTGCATCCGGTAAGACTGGAAGCCGATCCTAACATAGTTGAGAAACAGTAAGTAGATGAAGAAACTGCTAGTTACCGGGTACAAATTCTGACTTGAGAACGCTACTGAAATTTGGAGGAAAAAACTTCAGGATCGATGAATGGATGGATATTTGTGTATGTTACTGTAATAATGTTAGTAAACGTAACCACATCACAGAATAAAATCCTAGAGTGGTACACCCGTTAAAAATATTATAGAAAGTTTCCACAAACGTTACAAAATTGGAAACCCAACTGAAAATCACGATATAAGCCAATCATAATCCAGTCGCACAACACTATAAATCCTCAACTGATCAACAAAAAAATCATTGTAAGCCCAACTAATCCTTTCCCAGTATTGCCACAAACATAATCATGCAAATACCACATTAATCAAACAATTCACACCTAACCACATTATTCCGGTAACAACGTGTTGAAATAAACACCCAACACTATTAATAGTACCCATTATTAATAGGACCCATTATTAATAATACCACATGTCACATGTTATCTGAGCATTGAGTTCCGGATTCGTAGATAACTTTGTTTGCTTTGATCGTATTTGAATTCATTTAATTGAACAATGACACAGTATTAAGGTAACCAGTAAGTCAATCCTTTTTATTCCCGACTGATGAGTAATGTGTTTATCAGCCGATGTTTATTATGTATGTTTGTTTTATTTGTACTCTATAAATGAAAGGTGTGGGCTGAATAAAATGATCTTTCGTTAATCGATTTGTCTTAATCTTGTTAGTGTCACTAAAAACATGACAGCAATCAACATTCAATATGGCGACAACCAGTCGTCATAATGTGACAAAAAATTAAAGTCGTGGAACTATGCTATGTGGAAGATCATTAAATAGTTATTTCAAAATTATCTTTAGGTTTGTCATGTCCAAATAAGAATGCCCATTTAAGATGTACATTAACGACTTAAAGTTGGCTATTCGAAAAAAACACTTTGATCGACCTGGAAAACGAACCTTTCACCCGACTACTAGACCAAGGCAGTCTGTACCACGGCTTACGTACTTAATATATGTCAAATTCGATATTCTGCGAATCTGAAGTCCAATCGGTTTACCGCAACTACAGGTACGACTTACGTGAACCATGCTTAGAATTTGTGTAAACGCTTTGCATGTTTGTGAGCCTATTCCAAGCATTTTGTTCTTAGTTGAATTACTAAATATTGTGTACTGTGACAGTGATTTCATTTGGAACGTTTAGTTGATAATAGTGTTGTGGTTTTTCTGATACAGGTATTTACAGATAGCTGCGTTTTTGAGGTCAGCCAATGGTTTAGAAATTGAATAAAATTGTTGTGGATTAGAATGTCAATTCTATAAAATATTACGCTAGTGTTTTTGATACAATATGTAGAGGAGTATGATATACCTATACAATGTTTTTTTTTTGCGTTTAAAAACTGCCTCACAACCGATTTAGCAGGTATTGGGTAGTTCTACAATTGACAGCCGGGGCCAATAGCTGAGCTTATACTACCTCAAACGCGAGTTTTATAATGCGTAAAAGTATACGATTAACTGCAGTAATCAAAATCAGAAAAAATATATGATATTCTTCAGGATATATTATGCTAGTGACAAAGTGTTGTGAAAACATAATACAACTAACTTTGCTTGATAGAAAAAAATCACGAAGATACCTCTAAAAATTTCTTTTAACGAGTAAAAACCATACTAAAATACATGTCATCGTTCTGATTTTTTTGCCAAATAATTCAAATTTAATCAGCATAGTAAAATCATAGTGTTTTACTTTTTTAGTCCAATCAATAGTTTTTTTGTAAACCGCAAAATACCACTAATTTTGCACTATTCGGCCGCAGCGAAAGACGTTACAACCGCTTTGTAGTGCAAGCTGATTAGAACTTTATTCTAACAGTATTTCAAGCGAAGTTTGAACCACCACAAAGAGGGTTGCTAATCTGAGGTAGCATACGCTCTTAACGTGCTTTTCGAGTCACAGGAAAACTCGGTATGTAATGGGTGGTCACCCATCTGCGAAACAGCTTAGGCAAGCGCGGTTTTATTTATTTACTAGCTTTTACCAGCGGTTTCACCCGCGTGAAAAAAAAAACGACTTTCCATACAAACTTTCATTCCCTATTTAACTCACTTAAGGGTTGAATTTCGAAAAATCCTTCCTTGTCTACATTATACAGGGAACCTCTATGCAAAATTTCAGCTTTCTAGGTCCAAGGGTTTGGGCTGGGCGTTGATGAGTCAGTCAGTCAAACGGTCAGTCAGTCAGTCAGTCAGGACTTCTCTCTTTATTTATATTGATTATTATATAGAAATAAGGATTGGGTCAGTAAATCGATATCACAACAAGAAAGAAGATAATAATACCTAAGAGATTCGAAGCACAATGAAGTGTCACAACAACTGCCTACATTGTGTTTTTTATTCTTTCATAGTATTAAACAAAGCAATATATAATGTGATTCAAGAGGATGGTTTAAATGGTCAAATGCGAATTTATAGAGGTCTTAATGGGGACCCGTCGGGGCTGCGGGATGTCAAAAGAGATACCGCGGCCTCGGCACAAGGGCGAAGAAGGAACAGGGGTGGTTAATAGTCAGTAGAAGTCTGATACTCCCTTTCGCTTTGCCCAAGAGCAGGAGGGGTTTTTTGATGATTTTCTACCCACCACAAAAAAAGGTCTTAATGGGGACAATGTCTGAACCCTTGTACTACCCATTGCTGAGTATAGGTCTCTCTAGTCCAGTCTAGTTTAGTCTAGGTCAGTGTTGTCGTATCTGCCCTCCTGCAGGGTGTGTCTACGCATTTGTCCTTTCTAAAGAAATTCAGCAATAAGGTTAGTGTATGTCTTTCTAGGGCGTCTCCCGGCATTGCCACTGACATCTGCCTTGTTAAAGAGAATAATAAAATTGTTTTTCAAAGATTGAGGTGATCTGAGATATTTACACTAAGATACAAAAACAGTGGAATTTCACATGTGTCTACGTGTGAAATTCCTCTGTTTTTGTCTCAGACAAAGTAAATACAGAATAAACTGAGTAAATATTATTAAGGAATCTCCGATTGTAAAAGTGTTACAACACCATTTGACCTAAAGACAAAGTTCAGAAATGATGCGAATGGGGTTTCAGTTGCGGCTAAACATTCATAATTATTAAGAAATTTTATTATTATGCGTTATTTATCACAGGTTACACAACCTGACCTATGTGCTGTAAATACAGACTGTCGATTTAATTTAAAATTCCAGCATTGGATAGCGTTGAAAAGAATATTGAGATATTTGAAATTCACAGAGAGTTATATATTATTATCGCATAAGAAACACTACAATGGGGCCAAAGTGGTGTAAACATCAATGGTGTCTACTTGTCGCACCTTCGGTTTGCGGATGACCTCGTGTTGTTCGCCGAATCTCTGGTAGATCTTCAATGCATGCTGCAACAACTATTTGATGCTTCCCTACAAGTTGGCTTAAGAATGAACATGTCCAAGACGGAGGTGATGTCGGGCATTCCGGACGACTCTGTCTCAGCTGTTAGGGTTGGAAACGAGCGTCTGGAGATGGTCGATTACTATGTTTATCTGGGGCATGTTCTGTCTTTCGCCTGAAAGCTATTACCTATACTAATGATTTTAATAATAGAACATTGTAATAATAGTTTAATGTCCAACTTGAGTTCCGTGGGCGCGGATTTGTGTGTGGTCTCAGTGATAGCGACAATGTAATTTCATTTTTTTGTTATAAGGGCATTAGGCTCGCTTTTGAATGAAGGTCTCTTTCTAAGTCTTCCGACCTTTCTAAGTCTTGTCCTTTTTCTTACTAATTCATGAAAAAGTAAAAACCATATGATCTTTCTACTATCTTGTCTACTGCGTTCTCGATTTGTAGCGATAGAAAATGAAAAAAGTTAAAATACATATAAGCTATTCTCACTCAGCTATTGGGTTGTGGCGATCTACTGTTGTCATCATGCGTTAGATAGGGCTCGAACAATTGATTTTTTTCTTAAATTTAATTGTGCTTCACCACACCCAAATCAGTTCCTGAGGACAGAGATAATAAACATACTTGGGTAAAGTTTATGTTGCTAAGATTCAGCATTTTTAAGACGTTAAAAAAATTCCATAAATATTGGTACCATCAGTAGTCCATGCTCTCCGCTAACACTGGAACCACGCTTCCTCCCACTCATTCACATAATCATTACGGGTTTTCGCAACTAAATCGCCCGGTATCACGTGAACGACACATTACGGATGAGTGGTGTGCTTTACTTCATATCTTATGTTATTGTACGCGTTGGTTGGCTAGGAAATTGCTAAAATATGCTTGTTCTTTTGTATTCTTTTGACTGCCTTGTTGGTTGAATGGTTACACGCGCGTCTTATAATCATAAAGTCCTAGGTTCGAATCCCGGATCCGGCAAAGTGTTATTGGGTTGTCCTATCAGTAATCTGTCGGTCCTAGCCGTGACGCCTGAATTCATGCTTGGTTGACGGCAATAAGCTCACTCTTTATTACATGGGACTTGACAAGTGCTACAAGGATATTATTTGACATTAGATTTTGAAGTTGTATAATTTATTTAGGAACACGCCAAAAGATCTTCCTATAAAGTGAGGTGTTTGTATAAATAAACCACTTTTAATTATTTATTTAGAGTTTATTGAAAGCGAACACAATGTGCTTATTACAGATCAGACCACAGAGAGCGCGAAAACCACAGACTCAAAATGAACACAGTTTTGGATGCGTTCTCACACTCTCCCGCGGCAAAAGAAAAATTACCTAATAAACTTACATGTAACTTATACCTACCACCACCATTATACAACGCTTATACAATATAAAGTACCATACCATATCATATTAAAATACAATCCTATACCTATGGTTTAACACTGCATTAAAATACAAAATTATATTAAATTATTTAGTACCAACTATATTTTAAATAAAAATAAAATATTTATTATAAAAGCTTTTGTTTATGAAACTAAATCACACACATTTGCACTACAGGAACGCATTTAGTTTACATGCCTTTTGCAAATGGAACCATTAACATCTATAACGTATGTTAACCCTGGTACAGATTCTTTGACTATTATCCCCAATATCCATGGTTTAAATCCTTTCCGATAATCCCTTATCATTACCTTATCTCCCACACTAAAAGATACTTCCCTTTCACTACTAGCATAACTACTCTGCTTAAGAGGAAACGCGAGTGGTCTTTTCTCCATACAAACGCTCTCGCCTGTTTTCTTTTTGGTTAATGACCCTAGAGCAATGGTTTTTTACAGAATAATAAATATTAACTATTTCTATGCCCCTATGTTTTCCTTTTTGGTGATAAATTATTTTTATAAGCACTAGAACCCTCAAAAAATGCTCAAAATTGCTTGTTTAGATCGCTGTTAACAGAGTCCTAGTGTACAAATTTGACAACTATTAACGAAAAAAGAAAAACATAGCGGCGTAGTATATAACCTCCTTATTCATTGTCTAAAATATCTTTTAAATTGGTTCAATATTGGAGGAGGAAATAGGCGAGAGCCAAACCTCGAATTCTAACTTTTTTCTACAGTTGTCCTTATCGCACGAATTTGAGGGCAGGAGGACGGAGAGAGACAGCGATAGTAGAAAGAGACAGCACTCGCATTTCCTCTTAACTTGTTCTTCATGTAACCTATCAACTATGGGAGGCGGGCGTAATAGAGAAAATCGACACCTAATCTCTCTCCCCAACATAAGCCGAGCAGGTGTTACTCCACTAGACCTCTGCGGGGTACTGCGGTAATCTGACAAAAACAAGTTTATAGCAGAAATCATATCACTACCCGTTTCCATAATTTTTGTGACATGACTTTTAAAAGTCTCTACAAAGCGTTCCGCGGCGCCGTTTGTTGCTGGATGGTAAGGCGGCGTGAATGTATGTTTTATATTAGCACTTTTACAATATTCCTGAAACTCTATACTTGTAAAACTTGTTCCATTATCTGTTACCAAATGTACCGGATAGCCATATCTTGCAAATAATTCCTTTAAAATGTTTATTGTGGTAACTGATGTTATGTTATGCATAACAAAAGCCTCTACCCACTTTGAGTAACTGTCTACTATAACTAATACCATTTTTTTATTGAATGGTCCTAGGAAATCTGCATGTATCCTGTGCCATGCTGATGGTGCTACTGGCCAGGGCTTCACTATTTTTGGTGGACTTTTATTATGACTTAAACATGCCATACATTGTTTAGTTATTAACTCAATTTCTTTATCCATATTCGGCCACCAAAAATATGATCTGGCAATTTCTTTCATTTTTACGGTTCCAAAATGGCTTTTATGAGTTTCGTTTAAAATTCCCTCTTGGACATTTTTGGGTATAATTATACGGTATCCCCAGAAAAGACACCCTCTATCAGTACTAATTTCATTTTTCCGGTTATAATATGGTAGTAATTCTTTTTCAATACTTTGTTTGATTGGCCAACCGTCCGTAGCGTAACGAACAATTTTACTCAATATTTTGTCTTTCTGAGTTTCTCTTTTAACAACATTCCAATCTATTTTATCCATTTTGGAATCGTTTACAAAAATTTGTTTTGTTGCATTGCCTTCATTACAAATATCATTTAAATAAAACTTTTCATTACCATTATGTATTGTATTTCTAGATATAAAGTCAGCTGGATTTACTGAAGTTTTAATATGTCATTTTATATGTAAATGCTGATAAAAAGATGGCATAATGCTGCAATCTTTTTGCTGCCATTTTAGGTATTGATTTGGTGGGACCAAATATCCTGACTAGAGCTGAACTATCAGTTTCCAACTCGAATTTTCTTCCATAATGTGTAATTATAAAACTTGGTTACGCCAAAGACAATAGCCAATCGGGATCCCCCGAGCCCCACCGGCACCTTTTAGGCAACGTAACTTTTGTCGGTCATCATGAACAGCCTATGGCAGTCACTGGATATAGGTCTGCTCAGGCGCACGCCAATCACCTCAATTATCAGCAACTCTCATCCAGTTACTACCAGGCACACCGAGCCTGAGGGCGACCCACCTCACACTTGCCGATTCGCGGACTCCACTCTAGAACACGTCTCAACGGCCATTGATTCTACGGTTAATATGTCCAACTTATATGTCTTTGCAAGTAAATAAAACAATCATTGTTTCAAACATTTACACACATATTTTGTACACGAAGTTACAGTAGAACACCGACTGTTAAGTCACAGGGTCCCCCTAAATTAGGATTTCGCATTGAAATGCGTTGCCATCTACCGTGGTCGTATTTTGCGCTTTATACTTCAGAGTGTGCAGAATCAAACGCTGACGATCTAGTACTAGTGATGTGGTGTTCTTTGATGATGTCATCCACCCTACCACTATCTACTTACAGCATGGATGAGTGGATGCATGATTACGGGCTGATTTGATGATGGATGTGACTGTGAATTTGCATCCACGAAAGCATATTGGCTATGGCATTCGGCTTTGAGATATAGTGCTATTATTTATCTCTGGGTTTAGTAAAACAAGCAATGAAAATAATTGAAAATATTATATAGCATATTAATTAGTGCATTATAAAGCTATACTTTTTTTTGGGACAAGTCTGATACATTATTCCCAAAACAACGTAACTCCTGAAAGCCAAAATCAAGAGTGGCGAACACCAGAAAAGCACCGAGACGATGAAGCTCGACGAAGTCCCAGAGAAACAATGTAACTGTCTTGGATCCCGCATGAAATTAATTAGAAAAGAATAGCGGAGGAGTTGGAAAAAGCGTAATTTCCACTTCTATGAAGATAAAATGTTTAAATTTTACACCTACTGTTCCTCTACTCTTATACCCATACCATACTTATACATTACAATTACAGCATACGTTACTTTATCTTTACTCAACAATAATTGGATGGCCTCTTCGGAGATTGCTCCAATACTCCTGATATTTGACTGTTACAGTAACGAGTTTTCCAGGAGCCACTGGTACTCGTATTACTTACGATATTGCTAGTCAACATAAAAATAACTTAATATTTATCATTCGATATCGGTTTTGTTTTCACTTGGGATTTTTATACTCAATCCATATTTATGCGAAACTAATTATTGGATAGTTACTCTGTTCATCTGTCCTAGCTTTCCTCACATTTCACCAGTTATGTTGTAATCTCATATAATCGGGGGCGAACCTATTGCCATCAATTGGGCAAAGATCCAGAGTCCGTGGCTGCTACTAAGAAATACTTGATGTAAAAACTCAATAACACCTTGCTCAAAGTGGGTGTCAAACCCAGGACCTCATGGACAGCAGTCCCGCTACACTACACTACACCATCGAGACAGTCAGGCATTAATACAAATTGTGTGAAATTAAATTATTAACTTTGCACGTTTTGATTGTTTAATAGATAGATTGTTGGTACTTGGATAGACCATGACCTAAATTAGGAAATAGAAAACTTTCTAATCCCATTTGGATTTCTGGACTCCAAAATTTAGTATTTTGATAAAACATTTAATAGTCAAAACTCGCCTTTATCATAATCATTCTCCACAGCCCCATTTGAACCACTACGAGGGACATGCCATTATAAACTTGTGCCCAGCGCCACGTTTCAGTGCTCGCACCTATCACATCGGAGTTAATCATAACTGGCAGAATATAAAGAACTCGACTACAGTTACATATCTGCTGAACCCTCTAGGGAATACACGCGAGATGTTATTTCGTATCTTAATTCAAACTAGTTAATCAAGCAAGGAAATATTATATCAGTAAAACCTTATTGGTTCACGCTAAAAGCACCCCGAATAAAGCCATATTGATATTTTTCCATTCATTGTACGTAAGAAATAAGGAAATATCAATTCCTGTGTTGGATTCATTCCAAAAATGTTGTCTGTCTTTGACGAGATAAAGGCCGAAACAATAGGTTTCGCGATTGGGCAAAAATCTGACTTTGATTTTGTGACTTCGGAGCTAGGTGTATAGTAGTTGTAATCTATAGTTGCTCCCAGTTGAGATGTCAATAGCGGTCATTGCCCTTTCCCTAATACGAACCATTTCTCTTCATACGAACCAAAAACAAATGAACCATGTATCGTTTTTCATTAGAAAAAAATTTGAAGAGCCCTAAGGTAGACTAGTACAAAATGACCAAGGCATTAAGTCCGCCTTTGTACGATTTTTGTGCATACAATTTTAATAAACAAGATATGAACAGGCTTATTTTTGGATTTCAAAGTTAAGAACTTTAATAAATGTAGGTGGGTGAATGACCGCTATTGACATCTTAACTGGCAGCAACTATAGTAAGTATTTGTTGGGTTTTTTTCTTGACATCATAAAACGAGTACCTACATGTGAAAGGAAGGACTCCTCCTTCTTTTCAGATGTCTAAAATTGGGGTTGGTGACTGAAAAGTTGTGTAGTACTCGGTTTGTTTGGTATGTGAATATTATTATGATGCAAAGGAATAAGGAAAATGTCATGAGGAAAGTTTTGGGTATGAATGTATAAGTATGGTATGGGTATAAGAGTAGAGGAACAGTAGGTGTAAAATTTAAACATTTTATCTTCATAGAAGTGGAAATTACGCTTTTTCCAACTCCTCCGCTATTCTTTTCTAATTAATTTCATGCGGGATCCAAGACAGTTACATTGTTTCTCTGGGACTTCGTCGAGCTTCATCGTCTCGGTGCTTTTCTGGTGTTCGCCACTCTTGATTTTGGCTTTCAGGAGTTACGTTGTTTTGGGAATAATGTATCAGACTTGTCCCAAAAAAAAGTATAGCTTTATAATGCACTAATTAATATGCTATATAATATTTTCAATTATTTTCATTGCTTGTTTTACTAAACCCAGAGATAAATAATAGCACTATATCTCAAAGCCGAATGCCATAGCCAATATGCTTTCGTGGATGCAAATTCACAGTCACATCCATCATCAAATCAGCCCGTAATCATGCATCCACTCATCCATGCTGTAAGTAGATAGTGGTAGGGTGGATGACATCATCAAAGAACACCACATCACTAGTACTAGATCGTCAGCGTTTGATTCTGCACACTCTGAAGTATAAAGCGCAAAATACGACCACGGTAGATGGCAACGCATTTCAATGCGAAATCCTAATTTAGGGGGACCCTGTGACTTAACAGTCGGTGTTCTACTGTAACTTCGTGTACAAAATATGTGTGTAAATGTTTGAAACAATGATTGTTTTATTTACTTGCAAAGACATATAAGTTGGACATATTAACCGTAGAATCAATGGCCGTTGAGACGTGTTCTAGAGTGGAGTCCGCGAATCGGCAAGTGTGAGGTGGGTCGCCCTCAGGCTCGGTGTGCCTGGTAGTAACTGGATGAGAGTTGCTGATAATTGAGGTGATTGGCGTGCGCCTGAGCAGACCTATATCCAGTGACTGCCATAGGCTGTTCATGATGACCGACAAAAGTTACGTTGCCTAAAAGGTGCCGGTGGGGCTCGGGGGATCCCGATGTTCTAGCAACTACAACAGGTTATAATCGTGCGTACTGAACTCCATACCCCATGCATATAGGTGTACGTAACGCGTCAATACTTTGGAAGAGGTTGTGGCTTAATAACAACAGCTTCTTGCTGGTTACAGGTTAAACCACGCTTACCTGGGTTAGTCCATGGATGATCCACCCATTACATACCGAGTTTCATCCTCATCATCATCATCATTTCCTCGGTGAGCACATTAGTTGGTCCTGGCTGTCATTTATAGATATTTGACAGTTGTGGGTTGAGGAGGTCAGATAGGTAGAAGTTTCATGCAATATTTAGGTAATCAGCTGCATCCGTTCAAACTGAAAGCCGACCCCAACATAATTGGAAAAAGGCTCGACAGACATGCGTCAAAACTTCGTAAGATTTAAGCGCAAAATCATGTTAAATATGCGTGTCAAGTATAAGCTCCTGTCCTGTTACAACAGTCTTACGTTATAAAAACTTAGTTCACAATCACGAGAACAATGTCATCGTATTACAAAGTATCTCATGTCGCTATACGCCTCGCCGCCTCTTTTGTTCCATGCTTTATCAATCTAAACGCCAGGCTACGCGCTTGGCCGGTGCCCAGTAAAGGAATGCTGTTTTTATTTTAGTCTGCGACTGATTTTGTCATTGTGATACGTGCTTTCGTTACGAGCGTGTTGTTTGGGTTCTGTAGACAAATTGAGAAACCTTTTTACTCTACTGTGGCGAACCTCAATAGGAGGGTTATTATATTATATTCTTTTGATCTTTAACGAACTGAAAAATAACTCTTTTTAGGGTTACGTGCCTGTTAGCAAAAACGGAACCCATACAGGATCACTTTGTAGTCTGTTTTGTCATTCCCTTTTTTCTCAGGAAATGTTTAGAGGAATCAAGCTGATGTTAATTTTAAATACTTGGGTTTACTACCCCTTGAAACAGTGAAAAAGCAAACTTGTAAATCAACATCATCAAAAGATATGACCGCTTATCTAGCATATTTTGACAAGATAAGAAATAATACTTTTTTTGGGTTTGGAAAATATATTTATAATCTTAATCTATGACGTATTTAATTTATTGTGTAATCGTCAATAATTTTCATTTCTTGTTCTCCAACAAAAATATAATTTATTTGCAATAAATTATATTTTTTTTTTATAAAAGTATCAACAAAACCCTAAAGAACCCCGATACATATTGTTATAGGTTTTTATTTTATATTGGGTCGTGTTGTCAGGTGATGGATCACAGGGTATGAAACTGATCAAAAATGCATACAAGGGAAGTTTTACGTCCCGCTTAATAAATCCACACTTTGTTTTTAGGGTAATTTGGTAACAGGAAACTACATCCCAAAAAGTAGCCTATATAAAAGTGAACCCTCGTAGATTTAGTGGTCGTTAACCTTGCTTCCAAACATGACATTCTGGTTTGGTTCCTACGTCGGTGTGGCGATTGTGAGTTTTTTCCGTCAGGTTTTCTTACTAGCAGCTACGAAGTTTATATTTGGGCATGGATGATGGCAACTTGTTAGCTCCCCACTAAATAGGATTAGTTACCAAACATAGTTTTCAAGCAAACATTTTCGTACAAAAACTCCTAAGATTAATTGGAAACTACTCACTGCCGCACTCAGATAGCTTTAACGATTACTTAGGCCATCACTTAGTAAAGGTTTTGACAGTTTTGTCATACAAAAGAATGTCAAATCAAGTGACGGCTTATGATGTAATCATTAAATATCTCAGAGTACCCGCAGTCAGTCTTCAAAAAAACAAATATCTTCAAAGAATCTAGAACAAGGTTCTTTAAACAGAATGTCGCCATTGTTGCAGAGTGTGACGCACTTAGCGTTAAAAACCGCTTCGTGTTGCGCCCTGCTGTACAAATCAATTGAGGTTTCTGTGTTACTCGGTATTGGTTAGGTTGTGGTTTTTTGTTTGTGTTGTTTTTACGGGAGCAAAGGTTTAAAATATCTCATTGAGTTTGTTTCTTGAAGAGGCAGATGTGAGCGTATCTTCACGTGTCTTAACCCTAGAAAGATAATCATATGACAAACTAGCGTAAAAGATAATCATACGTCTGTCAGACGTACCTTAGTTAATTAAGATTTTTTAGTAAGTCTACGGAAGTATTATCATGCCTTATAGGTTGAATTAATTGTTTGTATTCTATTTAAAGTTCAATTGACAAATTAGATACAAAAATCGTAAACTTCTTTACAAATTAACAAAAACTTAACTTGTCTTTTAAAGGAACATTCAAAATCACATTCAGTCTTTATGTTTTCATATTTTGTACTTCTACACTTAAATTAACGTAAAAAATACCTACTACAATAATCAGTTTTTTACTTTCGCTTATTAAATGCACTTATGGCACACAAGAATAAAGATAACCATACGTCTCGCGGACATTTATGATATAATTATATCTCTTACGAAGGTATATATCTTTTATTTGAACGTTCTTACCGTGGCGCCACTGCTGCTTAGTGCGAGCTCTGGCCGCCGACTTAGTTGACTCGCGCAGCTAGCGCGCTGCGATTATTAATAAAAAAACTACAACGAAATTTAATTTCACGATACGTCTCGCGGACGTAGATTATCTTTCTAGGGTTAAGAAGAATTTATTATATTATTTATATAGGGAGGCAAACTACGAGACAGTACGAAGAAATTTCTAGTGGAAAAACCATAAAAAACAATCATCATTATCTTCCTGTCCTTTTGTCATACTATTTCAGGTTGTGCAATAAAAAAAAAATCCCGTTCACCCCTGTCAATCAAAAACTAAAACAAAGTAAATAAGAATGAAGACCCTCTTCTTCAAAGTAGCTCATATATTATGCTTTATGTATTTCCCTACAATACATTTTACTACCACATACATACAATATGTCCGAACAACAAAGACTGAAAAAAATCAACGCTCAGCGAATTGCTTATTTGCTACGACGTAGCTTGCGTAGCGCTACGTCTGCTACGCCGTAGCAACGGCGTACAGTTTGGTTGTTTTGAAAACGGTTATAAATAAATAAAATACTTAAGCCTCAGATAGTCCATGAGAGGCAAACTCCGGTCTGTTATGGAGTAATTTGATGTTGAAAACAACAAAAACCACGTTTTATTTCTTCTATTTTCCCCCGTCAATTAAAAAATGGAAAGAAGAGAGAAGCCGCTCGCTTTCAAAGTAACTCTTATAATATTATGCTTTATGCAATTCTCAGCAATACATTGGACTACCACATACATACAATATGTCCGAACAACAAAGACTGAAATAAATCAGCGAACAGCGAATTATTGCTTATTTGCTACGGCGTAGCTCGCGTATAGCGGCTACGTAAGCTACGCCGTAGCAACCGCGTCCAGTTTCTTTGTTTAGAAAACGGTTGCTGCGTTTTGCTTTGTTGTTTCGTATTGTCAAATTTTAAATTGACATCTTCAATTTTTTTTTCTCAGTAAAAATCACGATATGTAAACACACAACAGCTTCAGTAGTTTCAGCTTAAAAATACCGAATTATCTATCTTTGATCAATTTACTCTCTGGCACCATGCGCAGCTGTTTGTTTTTATATGACACGGGTCTAGTCTTGACCTCCATCTATTCAAAGGGTGGAGATGACGGAGAGAATGATGGAACGCGCGAACCCAGAAGAAGCCTATTTACTGGTGTTGCAATTTTATTGACAAAAATATGAAGTTATTACTCGTCTGGAGTCTACAGTCGTTTGAAAAGCGTGAAATAACAGAGAGACTCCACATTCCTTCAACAAGTCAAAGTCTAATACAATCTCATGAAAGGGATTTTTGTTTTTTACAACCGCGAGTCCTAACCATCATAGTTAATAAACTGACTTCCCTATTCACAACACATAGTCCTAATCACTCCCCAAAATTCAGGCACACTCCAAAAATATTCTCCCAGTAAAAATGCACATGTGAAGAGAAAATTCCACCATTTTGAAATTGGGGCTTAAAAATAAAGCTGATGGTAGACAAATGATTTACCTAAGCGTTTTCGGATCAGGACGGACATGCTTGCCCCGTCGCCCAGTCGGCGGGGGCGCCGACTCCATTACACTTATTGCTAACGTTTAAACCTGGGTTTATGTTTGGTAGGTAAGTATTCTTTTTATGAAATAAAACATACTGAGAGTTATTTTTAGAGTGTTATTATTTTAAGTTGTTTTGGGGTGATTATTTTTGTTTAATTTGATTGCGGTTGATGTGAGTAAAAATGGTAATTTTTCGTCATGTCCGTTGATGGGTAAACACCCATTATATACTGAGTTTTCTCCGTGCCTTGGAATGCACGTTAAGCTTCCGTGCCTTGGAAATCACGTTAAGCTTCCGTGCTTTGGAAATCACGTTAAGCTTCCGTGCCTTGGAAATCACGTTAAGCTTCCGTGCTAAGGAAATCACGTTAAGCTTCCGTGCTTTGGAAAGCACATTTAGCTTAGTTTACATTGGTCTCAGCTGTTATTTGAAAATCTATGAAAGTTTTAAGATGACGTATTACTAAATACTAATTGGGTTGTTGAGGTCAGAGAGGCAGTTGATCTATTTTAAATACTGGTATTCAGCTGCATCCGGTTTAACTGCAAGCCGGCTTCAACCTGGTTGCAATAAAGTTAGCAGGTGATATTGATTATAAATACTTTTTTTCCGCTCTCTTTTGCTCCGAAAATAAAAGTTTTACAACTTTGCAAATCTTTATAGATGTATGGAAGTCGATATCGTCCTCATGAAAATTATAATTATATCAATCAAATTGATATTATTTTTTTTTGGTATTTCAGAGTATTTAGAAGATGCTAAAATGGAGGAATCCTATTTTGATGGCATCATAATTATTTACCTTTTCATAAAAGTGAACCAATTTAAGGTTAATTTATAAAGCTCAGTAATAAAGAACCTCTCACTTAAGAGATCAAATAAAAAATATCTTCAATTAATTAATAAGAGTGCGCGGTAACCCGACACATTTGTTTGCACAGACCTTGATCGACTTCTTCAATACGATATACAAACATGAAATCCAGAACACAAACACGGAACTCAAAGATTTGACCAACAATTTTAATAGTTTGCGATGTCGTAAAAGCTTGCTCAATTATGTTGAGTGTGTACCTACCGAACTCTAATATAAGGACTGGTTTAGAAGAGCCGAATTTTCGAGTTTCTTGTGATGTAAGTTACAAAAAATGTCCAAAATGACAGGAACGAGAAGAGCAAATCCAACAAGAAGAGTAAAGACAACAAGAAGAGCAAAAATAACAACAAAAACAACAACGATCAAAATTGAAATAATCATGTTTTGATTATTTCTATTTTGGTCGTTGTTGTTTTTGTTGAGCAACAACAACAAAAAGAACAATAACAACGACCAACAAAACAACAACAACATGAGAATAATTATTAATAGCTATATTATGTTCACATTGCTCGCAGAACGGATGGCCGATGGGGCCGGAAAGTTTTGGAGCAAACTGGAAGACGTTGCATTTGAAGACCTCCCACTTGGTGAACCGATGACCTGATGAAGGTTGCGGGGACTGGATGCAAGACGCATGGGACTGGTCAATGTGCCGACACCTGGGGGAGGCCTATGTCCAGCAGTGGACGTCTTTTGGCTGAAATGATTAAGATGATAATAATTATGTTAAAACTATACAATAAAATAAGGTGTTTAGAGCATAAAACTCCGTCGGGGCCGTGGATTTTAGTACTAGATGACGTGGCCTCGGCACAAGGGCAAAGAAGGAACATGGGTTCGGTTTTTAGTCAGTAGAAGTCTGACACTCCCCTTCGCTCTGCCCAAGAGCGGGGAAGTCATTTGATGATTTTCCACCCACCAAAAAAAAAGCATAAAACTCAAAAGAACATTTTGTAGAGACAGTATGGTGATGTAAATGGCTCGTCTGAGCGCAGCGTTATCGGTAGTGGAATGTACGAAATCTGCTTTACAGTTTCAATTTCGTGAAGTGAAAGAGTTTCAGGTTATTCGTACATTGCTCAACTATCGGAATTCTTTTATGTGTGCATACGGTAAATCAAGTCATGACTTCGTTTCAGAGTAGTATTCGTCGAACTTTTATTTTTCAAGGAATGCATCATATTGCCCAGTACTTGTATAAGTCAGATAGAGGTCAGATGGGCTGCGGGTTGTTCGAAAGAGATAACACCGCCTCGACACAAAGGGCTAAGAAGGAACATGGGTGGTTTTTAGTCAGTAGAAGTCTGGACACTCCATACCGCTCTGCCCAGAGCGGGAGGAGTCATTTGATGATTCCCCCCCCCCCCCCCCCAAAAGAAAAGAAAGAGATCAGATAGAGGATAGATAGCGGTCATAGATCACATTACATACCGAGTTTCCTCCGTGCCTGAAGGCGCGCTAAACCTTTGGTCACGGCTATCATTTGAAGATCATCTTCGACAGTCGTTACACGTAGTGGCACGAAAGTATGACAATCAGTCTTACCAAGTATTACCTCATAGGGGAGACCGGGGCGCGACTTAACAAAATTTATATTTTCAGTTGTAGCTTCAAAACGCCTTAACATTTTGAAATGATTTTTGTGTCAAATGATGTCCAAACTATTCATTAACCATATCGTTGGTTTTAATTTGACAATAAATTGGTACCTTTTAGAAAAACTCGATTTTACTCAGAAAAGTCAGAAATTAATACTTACCCCGCGATCGGGGCTACAATTAACGGTTCTGAGGTAAGTATTAACAAAAGGGGCAACAATTAACATTGTAAGTATTTTCCTCTATGAATAAAGAAAACGCAAAATTACAATGATATTTTTTTATTAAGAAATACAATTAACATTAGGCTTAAACAATAAAGCACTTTGTCCCTGCAACAGCGATTATAAGTATAGATAAAGTAACCTAAACAAAACCTCTCTATATAATAACAAAATTCAACAAATATCTGAATGATTTCTTATTAACAGTTACTTTTTTTTACTGTTAATTTATTGAAGGAAACGTTAGTTTTTAATAATCACAATCTTCACTTCATCATCATCATCTTCAGCCATTAGACGTCCACTGCTGGACAAAGGCCTCCCCCATAGAACGCCATAAAGAACGGCAGCCTGCTGTTTGCATCCACCGGTTGCCCGCGACTCTCACGATGTCGTAGGTCCACCTGGTGGGAGGTCTACCAACGCTGCGTCTTCCGGTTCGTGGTTGCCACTCGAGAACCTTTCTTCCCCATCGGTTGTCTGTTCTTCGAGCGATGTGGCCTGCCCATTGTCACTTCAACTTGCATATTCTGCGAGCTATGTCGGTGACCCTGGTTCTTCGGCGAATTTCCTCATTCCGGATTTTGTCGCACAAAGAAACTCCGAGCATAGCTCTCTCAATGGCTCGTTGCGTGACTCTGAGCTTTCACTTCAGCACTTCTATATACCTATAGTCGATACGGCACCGCTGAAGAGACTGTAATTCCGCCCAGGTTTCGATCGAATCGAAGGCTTTTTCATAGTCCACAAACGCTAGACATAATGGCCGATTATACTCCTCAGTCTTCTGTATAATCTGGCGGAGCGTATGGTTGTGGTCCATGGTGCTGAAGCCTTTTCGGAAACCGGCTTGTTCGGGAGGCTGGAAGTCATCAAACCTGCGTTCGAGACGGTTCGTAATGACCCTCGAGAACAGCTTGTACACATGGCTCAGGAGTGAGATGGGACTTTAATTCGTCAATGGGGTGTTGTCACCTTTTTTGAAGAAGAGCACCACCACACTCCTGTGGCATGCTTCTGGCGTAATACCTTCGAGTATGACGGAGTCAAACAGCTTCTGGAGGATTAAAAGTACTGGTACGGGGTAAGAATTAACATGTTAATTCTTACCCCGTATGTTTTGTTAGTTTTAGCCCCATGGGTACCTTTTCAATAAAAAAAAATATAATTAAGAAATAGTGTACATTAGCGTTAGTAAAGTTATGTAACATTATTATGAATAAAACAAGCTACTGTGAAAAAAATAAATATTACGGTGAAATTAAATATTTAACACGTAAATCAAAAAATCGTAAAGTGAAAAAAGTTCGTTACCTGGCCAAAAAAGACGCACATCACACAACACACTCCCACGGCGCACTGAGCTGCACTGACGAGTTTCAACCTGTAGACCACTGTCACAGGGACGAATTTTAGGAATCACTAGTGACGTGCTGTTTATAGTTTATTAGAAATTCGCTTGTTAATACTTACCTCTGTTAATTGAAGCCCCGGCCTCCCCTACTAATTGGGGTGTGGAGGACAGATAGGAAGTCTCTCCATGTAAAATATTGTATTTCAGCTGCATCCGGTTAGACTCGAAGCCGACCTCAGCACAGTGGGAAAAATGCTAGGCAGACGACAATGAGCCCAAGACTTCGTGCTCAGTAGCTGTAGTGTTTGCGAATACACTACCAATCAGGCAGCAGTCACCGATAAATCTATTTACGAGATTTCGTTTTCCATATTATTTCGTTCAGTGTCATAATTTGCCAAACCCTTCTACGTCGGGGTCAGACTGTAAGACTGCTTGTCTGAACGTCACCCATTTAGGAACCAACCAAGACAAGCACGGATTAATCTAAAAGTTGACCCAAGTGGTTGTTCTTAATTTACCCACGGGTCTATTTCGGTCAGTATCAAAAGCAGAAATAAAAAACTGTCCTAAATGCAAATACACTCTGGCTGCCTGAATATTCAATATCAGGCCCACACCCATGGTCACAGTTGGGCTAACAGCGTCCAAAGATTAGCATAAGCATTGTGACGAAAGAATTTCTGGTCACGTTCGTTTTTTGTTTTGCGGGAGAGAGAAATATTACAATGATTGTTTAATTAAATGTATCTGGTTTTGTGTGATGTTCGTATGACCGCAAAGGGAGAACGTAAATTAATTATTTATTATGAGTTATGTGTATTTAAAATGATGAAGTATTTTTTGCCGACGACGACGGGCAGTTTTGGTACTGTTAGATGATATAGACTAGACTATCGCTCGAAAATTAGATTTCTGACCAGTGTGAGTGAACCATATTTGAGTCCAATTACCTAAAGTTTTATAGTTGCCGTCCCGTCCGTGGGAAACACCTTTATGGGACTGGCACAGGAACATGCAGATTGGTCTAATAAGATAGAGGCATATAGACAGCAGTGGGAGAATTCAGGCTGTGAATGATGATGTCCTGAAGTTTTTCAGCTGGACAATGACGAAACCTGAAACACTAGTTTGTTTACTGTTTGTTATGCGTTGTATTGCTTTTTTTTCTATTTGAGGCTCCTTGTATGTCGTTGTGCCAGCGACAAATATTTTTTTTCATTTCTGTTTTTCTTCTTTATTAAGGCTGAGTTGCACCAAAAAAGTAGTTAAAGTTAAAGTTTGTGTCAAATGGCACGTCAAACAAACATCAAAACTTCAGTTTTGTATCGGTTATGCCAACAATGAGTTGCGCGATTTGACAAATAGTTAAATGACGTCATAACTTTAACGGTAACTGCAACCACTCACTTTCCGCTGGTTAGTGTTATAGTTTGTGTTAAATTGTCTGTCAATTTTATTGTCAAACGCGTTGAATATAACCTTTAGACATCATGTCCCTGCTCCAAGAAATACTCGCAGAAACCAGTTCTGATGACGAAAGCGATGAAAAGAAAAGTGTGATTACCAGAGCCGATCGTTTTTCCACATGGAACGACGAATGTTTCTTGCCAAGATTTCGAGTCTATAAAAACGTAGCTTGGTGGCTGACTATACGATTGCATTGCTTAAGGCGTAACAAGGATATTCATCGTAGGTAATTGTTCAACCAAAAAATAATACGTGCTATAGACAAAGCAATAAATATAATAGGTACTTACTTTGTTTGAACGTTCGCAAAAAAAATTTTGTTTATATAATTTTTCTATACCCCTTAAAGTACTGTCAAATTTGACAAAAACCTTAACTTTAACGACTTTTTTGGTGCAACTCAGCCTTAGTTTTAGTTTGTCATAAGTTACAGGGTAATTCTTTTAAGTTGAAATCTCCTTCATTATCTTACTGTCCGATGTTTCTTAAGAGTGGCGTAGCATTGTTTTTCTTCCGTTATCCTCTGTCAACCGTCAAGCTATCAGTTTGAAATTTAAACCAACGTAATACCGCAAGAAAACAAAGCGCAGTGAACCCACTTCATGGACATACAAAACGATGGTCTAATGTTATTTATGAAACTGGTTCGATAAGTGCCAAATTCCAAAAATAATTGTTCAATGTTTGTCATCATCATTTCAGCCCAAAGACGTTCACTGCTGGACATAGGCCTCCCCCAGGTGTCGCCACATTGACTGATCCCATGCGTCTCGCATCCAGCGGGTCCCCGCAACCTTCACCAAGTTATCGGTTCACCTAGTGCGAGGTCTTCCAACGCAACGTCTTCCGGTTTGCGATCGCCACTCCAGAACTTCCCGGCCCCATCGGCCATCCGTTCTGCGAGCAATTACCCTGCCCACTGCCACTTAAGTTTGGCGATTTTTTGTGCTATGTCGGTAACCTTGCATCTCTTGCGGTGTATTGTTATTGCAAAACTAACCTTCTTTCCCTCTCTACTCATTGACTTTGCCTCCCACATTTTTAACACAACATCGCCTAATAGTTGTGGGCAGGTCGACCTAGCTAATGGTTCCTGCGGTCTTCTTCAAGCATTCTGTAAAACAAGGCATTTTAAAAACATTTTAGAGCTACGTTTCACGGTTTCTGTGGTACCCTGAAGTTTGTGCGGAATTTGGAACGTTTTAATATTTATCATTTTGATGTTTTTGTCGTAGGATGTCGGTTTTAAAGATGCTATTTATAATTTTTGAGGTATTTTTGCTGAGACTTTGCTTAAGTTATTTAAGGTATTATCGTGCTATGTTATTGTCTTTGTTCTGAGCGATTTTATCATAACAATCAAGGTTCCACATCTCCATAATTATACCACATAACTATGCTTGGGTCGGCTTCCAGTCTAGCCAGATGCAGCTGAACACAAATATTTATTATCTGAACTCCAAAACTCAGTTAGTGTACTGGTAATAAAAACATCATTTGGTGGAACTATTTGTTAGAATTTTGAGCAACTAACTAGAGCAGCTGTCAAACAGTCAAAGATTTACAAATGACGTGCTGGGCTCAACGTGATTTCCGAGGCACGGAAACTCGGCACGTGTGACGGGTAGTCAAACTTCTTTTAAATAAAATCCTCAAAAGAAAGAATATAACTTCTACCCCACGTTACCACCAGCTAAAAGTAATCTTATTAAAGATACAAAAACCAATTTCAGTAAAGCCAGCCTTAAAACCATATAAACCATCAAATACCGAAACCCGCTGACGAATTCCAATAAAATTAGACCACAATAGAAATCAGAAGTATAATAAAACTTTAAACGATTTTCAATTCAAGACAGAATTGCTTGGTTCTAAGAGCCAGAGATAAATCGGGGTCGCGAGATCGAGTGATACAATTTATGTGTTGCCAGAGACTCCTAATGCAATTGAACGCATTGTGAGGCGAACAAAGATTCAGCTTAGTTCTATTATTATGTTATGTAATAAAGAACGTGTGGGGAATAGATAGGTTTTAAAATTTAAAATATAAATGGGGGAGGGGGAGTTTAAAATCCATCCATAGTGTGACTTTAAAGGTATCTTTAGGAGTGACTATCTGCCAATAGAACGTGGCCCAACACAATTGGGAAAGGGCTAGGCAGATTGATGTGGTATTGCAGCTTTAAAAATTTATCAATTTATACCTTGATGCAATGCAGGTTGGTGTCTAAACTAGGAGAAAAATGATCGGTTCATACATAGCTGACATAAAGAAAAATGTAAAATTGAGTTTTTATACAATGATTGGTGGAATGAAAACACTCAAACCTCACGTGTATTCTATAGCTGTTCTTGCACAATCAGCACAAAGAAATCTGAAAATTTCTGTGCAAGTCTTATAAGCTTGACATTTTATTGAAAATACATGTCTAGTTCAGACACTGAAAATTTTAAATGGCAAAGCAAAAGTACCTAACATTAAAATTAAACATAATTCTCTTTTCCTCTTCACTTAACTTTTATCTATTGTTACCCCAACAATATCATAAGAAAAACCTACAAAACCACAACCAATAGAAACTTTATGAAAACATCTACAACAGAAGCCTAAAATTTTCTGCTACAACCCAAAGTTTATTAGGCTGTCTACACACATGTTTATTGACCGTAAACTTGAAAGACGGCTGTAAGACGCCGAATCGAAAGTCGTGAGTGAATAATTTAGAGTGAGTGAGCCGTTCGCGTGAACTATATGCGTGCTGTTTACTACTGAACCACATTGGCTGTCTCATTTATAAGGGTGTGTTATAATGGTTGTGCATCCAAAAGGAGGCTTAGTTTTTTTATTACAAAAAATTACAAAATCCAAGCACCTACTATTCCGTAGCCGAATGGCAAAAAACGGAACCCTTATAGATTCGTCATGTCTGTCTGTCCGTCCGTATGTCACAGTCACTTTATTCGGAAACTATTAAGACTACACAGTTGAAACTTGGTAGGTAGATGTATTCTGTAAACCGCTATACAATTTGTATACAAACCTAAGTGAATGAAAGTCGTGAGTGAATAGTTTAGAGTGAGTGAGCTATTCCGATTGCGTGAACTATATGCGTGCTGTTTACGCATACTACTTAACCACATTGGCTGTCTCATTTGTAAGGGTGTTACATGGGTTGGTCTGCCTCGTTGGTCTAGTGGTCGCAAGCGCGACTGCTGCGCATGAGGTCCTGGGTTCGATTCCCGGGTCGGGCAAAAAGTGCTATTGGGTTTTTCTTTAGAAATATTCCAGTAGTAGCCCGGAGTTTGGAAGTTGGCGGTATAATACCCCCGTGCCTCGGAAAGCACGTTAAGCCGTTGGTCCTGCGCCTGATCTCTCTCCGGTCGTGTCGGATTGCCGTCCCATCGGACTATGAGAGAAAAGGAACAGAGAGTGCACTTGTGCCTGCGCACACACTTGTGCACTATAATATCTCCTGCGCATCGGGCTAATCTCCACTAAGATTGGCCGCCGTGACCGAAAACGGTCAGGAGGACTATTATTATTATTACATGGGTTGTTCATGAGAAAGGTAGCTGAGTTTTTAGTGGTGAATACTTTTTTTTTAATTATAACATGGGTATTATATTGGGTCATCATAGCTTTTCTTTTCTTATGTGGAGCTCCAAGATAATTTCTATATATAGTGGTCGCAAGAGTGATTACTAAGCATCAGTAGCCAGGCAAAACATTACTGGGTTTTTTCATCAGGAACAGTTAGGAATTATGCCCGGCTTTAATAGGATCGCCTCCTTTTTTGTAGAACTTAAACATAACTGGCTAAATGTGGGTGTACTTAATAAGTAAACTTCTGCATAATCATAATGATAATAATATCTATCTATTTATCCTTATCCTTACATACATAGTATAAAACAAAGTCGCGTCTGTTTGTTTGTGTGTTTGTTTGTTTGTCTGTATGCTTAAATCTTTAAAACTACGCAACGGATTTTGATGCGGTTTTTTTTAATAGATAGAGGGATTCAAGAGGAAGGTTTTAGTATATAATTTGAACGACATCCACGCGGGTGAAGCTGCGGGCATCAGCTAGTATATAAATAAAAAGAGAAGTCCTGACTGACTGACTCATCAACACCCAGCCCTAACCGTTAAACCTAAAAAGCTGAAATTTTGCACAGAGGTTCCCTTTAATTATAAAGGGAACCTCTTTGAAAAATTTCGAAAAACATCTTTCTTGTCACATCATCATCATCATTTCTTGTCATTTTCTTTTTGTCTTGGGGGACTTTTCGAAATTCAACCCCTAAGGGATTCAAATAGGGGATGAAAGTTTGTATGCAAAATTGTCATTTTCACGCGGGCGAAGGCGCTGGCAAAAGCTAGTAATTCATAATCCTTCGGGGGTTCCAAAGCGTGATGTCCTTTAGAATGCAATAGCAAAAAATACTCATAGTATGTTTATTAGATTCGCTTTCTCTTTTAAGCTTGTCATTAAATCCCTAAAGCAGCAAAAATGAATGATTCAGAAAATAACTGTCCCGGGTCTGAAGTCCCGGGTCCCGGGGAATAAGTCTGTTTTATCTATAAACACACTAACGAAACAGGAAAATTCCCATTGCAACGGCTTATAAAACCGAGGAAATCAAAAATAAATTTTCCTCCGTTACCGTGAGCGATTTCATGCCAATGTAAACGTACTTTATATAGCTCATACAATTTTTATTACATGTGTGTGCTATAAACATTTGCAGGGCCGGTTCTAAGTTGTTTATGAGAATTTATGTACTAACAGTCTGATTTTATGGGGCCCTTAATAACATTATGTTTAGTATTTGGACTTTAAATTGAGATAATAACAGTTTGGAAGTTTTCCGATACAGGGGTAAGGGTCGTCGTTCTTCATTTTCATGCTTTCCGTGTGTGAGTTTTAGGGTTTTTGACCTTTACACTTCTTTTCATTTGAATCTTTATTTAAAGAGCTTATACCGTTACCCCGTTAGGCCCATCGTGGTTACTCGTAATGTGATCTAAGCAAATTATTTCATTTGTTTTTAAATGCGATTGACGCTTGATTTAAATGCAGGGCTTATTATTTTCAGTATCTTAGCCAGTTTCATACCAAAGAAAATCCAGGTTTGAGGACGATAATTATTTTCTTTCGGACCTCTATCTTGTTGAAACTTCACTTTAGAGCGACTTAGGCATCATATTATTAAGACAATAAATGGAAACATCAGAAGCAAAACTGTTCTAGTTTTCACCACCAATTTTTCCAAAGTCAACCAAACGCCATTTCAATTACCTCTCCCTTAAAAAATCCCCTTACGAAAAACAACAAGAAACTCCCTCAAATCCAATCTTATTTACATTAGATAAACATGCTTAATAAAACTGCAAGACCTTGGCAAGAATATCAAGAACACTGAAGGAGAAAAAAAAACCCGGCCCAAGTTTGTGGACGCCAGATCATTACCGAAATACTCCGACCGTAAAATGAAGTTATAAAACGGAGGGGCGCGGGGGGAAGGGTATCTCCAAATTATGTGTTTACTTTTAAACGTTAGCCACAATAGGTTTTCTGGGAGCCTTGTTTTCGAGAGTAAGACGTCGTTAGATTTTGATTGGGTTTTTAGACATGGCTTAGTGGTATCCCGTCTTGGAGGAGCTTACTGCCTCCGTGGTCGAGTGGTTTAGGCGTTTGCCTTGTGACCCGGTGGTCGTAGGTTAGGTTCCCACAGGAAGCATACTTTGTAAAGTTGTTTTCAGTTTGGCTAGGACATTGCAGGGTTAAATCACCTGATTGTCTGACAAAAAAGATGACTCTGTGTTTCAGAAGGCACGCATAGGCCGGTGGTCCCGGCCGCCAAATGGCGGTCGTTAAACCATGTAAGAGGACGTTGAGGCGGCTTAAAAACTCTGACACTAGGATGTCTAGGGGGCCGTTAGATCTGCCCACACGATAAGAAGATGAAGTAGGAGCTGGGTTGTAGAAATCAGATAGCTTTCGATGGGATGTTAGATTACGTTCAGCCCCGGTAGCATGGCGATTTTATCTCTATTCTACCAAGAATAGACAAAGATTTTTCCATACAATTTGACATGAAACCTTGCTACAATCTGTCATTTGGTCGATCCTTACGTGGACAAAACCCGTTTCTTCGGTGGTCATGCTAAGCCGGTAAACATGCTAAGCAAGGTAAACAAGCAAGCATGCTAAGCAAGGTAAACAATTGGTATTAATCTGCTTAAAGACTGGAAGCTGACCTGAACATAGTTTGGAAAAGGCTAGATGGGATGACGGCCATGGCTAGCATTGTATTGTCTGCCTATTTGCTTAAAATAAAATTAATCCAAAAAGTAGTTTAAATTTTGACATTCGGGAATAGTGTAGCTTCATATTAGTGAAATATTGGAATCGAATCAGTAGTTGTGAAGATTACTCCCTAAAAACAAACGTACAAACGCAATATTAATATAGAAAACGTTCCCATTTCTGGGCCACAGATCATCTCACTGGGAGAAAGATTAGGCCAGAAGTAGAATCCATTATCGCTTGTCTACCACTACTCTTAAACATGTTTTAATTTACAATATATCCGATACTGCTCAATAAAATAACTCTTTCCTGATTAAGGTTATTTATGTCTTGAATTGATGGAAAATTGTTGTGTGTCCACTATACTCAACTTGAGTTTATAACGAAAACATTCTCGGTGAATGGACGAAATTACCAATTGCCCAATTGAAATGCTTGAGTTCTTGTCGTTAAAGTGTTTTAGACTGAACGGATTTATTAATAGATGCCTAGAACTTATTAATGCCTACAACAGTCAAGTTCTCAAATTCTATCCTTTATCGAGTCAAATATCTTTTGAAATAGTCGCCGTAGTTTCAAAATACTCTTTATAGCGTCGGCATTAAGCAGGCTTTCGCATAGAAGTCTACATTTAATTGCTTTAGTCCTCTTTTCTTAAATATTATTTACTTATAATTATGCTAAAAGTTAAATGTACACAGTTTTAGCTATAAACATAATAATAATAATAATAATAATAATAATATTCCACAACTATCACACAACGCCATCTAGTCCCAAGCTAAGCAGAGCTTGTGTTATGGGTACTAGACAACTGATAAACATACTTATATATTTCTAAATACATACATATTATAGATAAATTACACCCAGACACAGAACAAATGATCGTGCTCATCACACAAACATTTGTCCTGGGTGGGAATCGAACCCACGACCTCCGGCATAGCAGTTAGGGTCACTAACCACTAGACCAACAGGCCAGTCATCAGTAATGTAATAAATACGACAAGATACGACAATAGCACCCTTCTTATTTGATCCAAAGAAGCATGACGTGCTAAATTACGTGCCCCGGTACTTTTATTTACGGTTAAAGATATTTATTTTCTCAAAAGAATTACAAATTCACTTACAGAGAAAAACATAACTATAAGTTTACAATGTTATCTGCCAGTTAGCGTAGATAAGAAACAAAAACAAATATGTATCTTAAAACTACCATTATTACAATAATATTTCGACTTAGCATAACAAGTACAAAATTAACAAATCAGGAGGTAGGTTACACACAAGAAACAAGACGCAACAGAAAAGTTTTGGGCAATGAGGGTAGGGTGCAATTTAGTAGTTCTTGCGTGTTTACTAACGCCTACGACACAGTGCAGAACATTAAGCGATTCTTACAAAATGTTTTTAAAGTAGGTATTTGTAAATATACATATTTATTTATTTTTGGAT
Source organism: Diarsia mendica (assembly GCA_949316265.1). Taxonomy (NCBI): domain Eukaryota; kingdom Metazoa; phylum Arthropoda; class Insecta; order Lepidoptera; family Noctuidae; genus Diarsia; species Diarsia mendica. The sequence continues at coordinate 10,644,880 of OX438910.1, read as the reverse complement.
ATGTAGACTATCATTACTTAATCTTGATTAAAATATTGATTAATGATTTTTTTTTTTTTTTTTTTTTTTTACACTTACATTACTTAATTAGTTTTTTTTCTTCTTTTTCTTTTAGCATTTATACCTAAACTTGCGGGGAAAGGTCTTTTAGTATATATTTTTTTAAAGTTTTCTTGAATACGCATGGCGATTTGATTTCTTTTATGTCTTTAGGTAGTTTGTTATATAAGTTCGCCCCTTCATACATAATATTTCTCTTTCCATATTTAGTCCTAGGTTGGGTTAAGCAAATGTCATTAGCTTGTCTTGTTAAAATTTTATAAGTTTGTGCCCTTTTTGTAAATATTATCTGAGAATGTATATCTTTAGTTAGAATTTTTCTTACGAGTATGCATGTGTTGTACTTATACATCTGAAGAAGATTCATAAGTTGTGTTTCTTTGTAGATTTTTTCAGTAGGAGTTAAATAGTTATGGGTCATACTCAGAAAAAGTGTACATTTTGAATTTGTAACTAAACTGATAGGTAACGATACTGAGCATCTCCGTCACGAAACTGATGTCATAAGGTATGGTGCACATGGATTGGGCGAATAAAACACCTGATTATATTTGGCTTATCAGTCTTATTTAGATTAATAAAAATAAAAATACCATAAACATTGGTAATTATTTAGTTAAATTCCATTAAAAAACCTGTCGGAAACTATACCTGTGTATTAATACACAGGTATATAGATATGCACTTTTAGTTTTTGTGAACTAAGCTTAACAATTTATCAGTTTCGTAACGTAACGCAATTTTACGCAATATAACGAAAATGATAATAAAATCTGAGAAATCATAACCTCTAAAAATGTTTTTACGTAAACCACTGTTTTACCACGCAAGCACTGAGTGTATTCTTTTAGATAATACAAAAGATATGAAGAAAACATGGTAAGTAAACAAAAAACATAATAAACTTACCAAAATAATAGTCGTTTATCACCCTGAGGTATTTTTTGTAAATTTTCACTTGCTAAACGTCTTGACTTCACGACTGCGGCGAAAACATGATGGCTGCTGTGACAGTGATTTTGACGTAAGTAATCACGTTGCCAGATTAGAAAAAAACTATTTATACCACCTTAAGTCATTGCGTTTCAAATTTTATCACGCGTTACTAACCCTGAGTAACGAAACTTCATAATTTTGGGACAACATTTGTTTAATTAAAATAAATCCTTCTGTATATGATTTACGGATAAAATTAGTCTTATTTAGTTACTTGATTCATCAAGAATAATATAACCACAGTCAATGTTAAAAAAAGCGATGAATAATCGTAACAATTCATCTCTGAAAATGTGTAATCGTCATTGGGACACCAAAAAAATGTATGGGGATATTTTTATCAATGTTTTGAAAATCAAAAAATGTAATCTTATATTGAATATTTAATTGAAAATACCATAGAAATCATCGTAGAATTAGACGAATATAACAAAAAGGGGGTATAAAAGAAAATATATCATAATACTAAATATTTACGTAAATTTGAAGTTGCGGGACAAGAAAAGACACCAAATGTACACTTTTTCTGAGTATGACCCTTATATCTAAATAGTGTTTTGATAATTTTGTTTTAAGCAATTTGGAGATTTTTTAGGTTTGATTTGGCGGCAGTTCCCCAGACCTCAATCAAGTAGTCCAAGTGAGATTTAACCATAGAGTTATATATAGTATAGCGCACATGTCTAGGTAGGGAGCGCACCTGTTAGTGATGTAAGTTTGCTATTGACACTTTCTATATGTGGTTTCCACGTAAGTTGATCATCAAGTATAAGACCAAGATACTTTTCTTGATGAACTCTCTTTAGGATTTGGCCATCAATATGTAGGTTACTATGTTGGCCAATATTTTTGTTTTTTGCAGCGAATATAATATAGTTTGTTTTTTCTATGTTTATTGTCAGTAAATTTGATTTTAGCCAAGTATGTAAGAGATTTAGATCATGTTGAGCTTGTTCTATAATTAAGGATATTGAGGTACCTGAGTAAAATAGACTGGTGTCGTCAGCGTATAGTGCTATATCCCCTCTTAGACCGATTTCATGGATGCTATTTATATAGATAAGAAATAACAGTGGTCCAAGGATTGAGCCCTGGGGCACTCCGTAGGTAATTTGTCGAGGTCCACTTTGGGCGTCACCGATTTTCACAATCTGATATCTGTTACTAAGGTACGATTTTAACATTTGTAAAGCGGATCCTGAGATACCTAAATGACTTAATTTTAACAAAAGTACTTCGTGACTAACAGTATCAAAAGCTTTTCTTAAATCCACAAACACTCCCAGTGTAATTTTTTTACTGTCAATATTGTATTTAATTTTTGTCACTAAATCGGTTGCTGCTGCAACCGTGTTTGACTTTGGTCGAAACCCATATTGTTTATCGTATAAGAACTTTTTTGATTTTAGAAATGAACTAAGTCGGTTGTGCAGTATTTTTTCAAAAACCTTCGATAATATTGGTAATACAGATATCGGTCGGTAATTACCTGGATCTGATTTGTTTCCCGATTTATATATGGGGCTGACTTTTGCAACTTTCAAGGATTCTGGAAAATTCCCTCCCGTTAGACATCTATTAATACAAAGAGTTAAGTTTTCCGCTATTTGATCTTTAATACATTTTAAAATTTTAGTGCTTATTCCATCAATACCGGCGCTTGTGTTTGCATCTAAATTTTCAATTATTTTAAGTACCTCTGCAATAGTAGCAGGATCAAATTGTGTTAGATTGGCCGTACTGTTTATTTTGCTAGCGGGTGTTTGTAAAGCTTGATTATTATGATACGATTTTGGAATTTTGCTAGCGAGTTCTGCACCAATATTTAAGAAGAATATGTTAAAACACTCACAGATTTCCTTTTTGTCAGTAATTTGGCCTGTAGGCGTGTCTAATTTTACAAGAGCAGAATTATTTTTTGTTTTGTTGTTAGCCAGACTATTAATAAGTTGCCACATTTTCAGAGGATTTTTTTCACAATTTTTAAAGGCTTTGTAATAGTATTGGTTCTTTGTTGATTGAATTTCTATATACACATTATTCTTCTGCTGTAGGAACTCGTCTTCTACCTCTTTGTCGTCAGGTGAGGAATGTTTCAATGTGTGCCACAGAATATTCCTTTTGTTTATGGATGTTATAAGGTGATTATTGATCCAGTCTTGTCTCGGCCTATTTAGTATTTTCGTTTTATATGTTTTATTTTTAGAAATAGCATCCAATAGGTCCTTCTTTAACGTTGTGAAATCATTGTGTATGTCAGATAAAGTATGATCTTTTATAGTTTTATATAGATTATCATAATTAATAGCTTCGTAAGTTGCTCTTTTGGGTCTTTCCGGAGTCGTTCTGTTCACCTCGAAGTAAATTTGCTTGTGATCTGACATGGCGCTTTCCACTAAAGCCATATGAAAAGTATTGTCTTTTAGAGTTGTACATACGTGGTCTAATAAGGTCTTAGAAGTTTTAGTGATACGGGTGCAATATGTTTTATCAATTTTATTTAGTATTCTAAGCCCGTTTTCTTTTAGCACTGTCTTATATTCTTTAATAGATTTTTCTTTACTCAGTAGATTCAAGTTAAAATCTCCAAAAATTATCATTCTCTTCCGTTTGATCAACTGATTTGTATATGTTTCAAGAAACTTTTGTACATTTGCTGCAGGCTGCTTGTATACTACTCCAATATCTAAAGAGAGTTTTTCCAGGTGTATCCATAAAAAGTGATTGTTGTCTTCGCAAAATGCTCTTCCATTAATTCATGCTTTAGTTCGTTATGTACATATATTGACACACCACCGCCCCTTGAAGATGTTCTATAGTTATAATAGTGTGTATAGTTTGGTAATTTTTGCCTTAAGGCTTCATTTTCATCCTTTATCCAGGTTTCGACCAGTAATATAACCTGTATAGTGCACTGAAACGTTTGTATGATACACTGTATTTCATCAAGTTTCCCTGGTGCAACAATACTGCGAACATTTGCGTAAAGGAAGCTTATTGATTTAGTTTTAGTCGTGATATTTGCATAGGTATTCGTTAGTTCGTATGTAATTGAGTTTTGCTTCGTTACAGGTTCTCCTAAGGCACTTAGTTTTTTGACTGTTCTCTAACTATCTTTGGTGTTCCCTTTGAAAATTTTATGATTAAATCCTTTTCTCCGTTATCCTTTCTCTGTTGTAACTCGTCTCTGAGATTTTTCATGAACTTTTGTTGTTGGGGAGTTTGATCAGAGAAAATTCGCACACCATCTAATGTCAGGTTAGCTTTATTTCGCAGTATAGTCTTGACGATTTCCTGGGATGAAAAGGATAATTTTAGTGGTCGTATTTTCTTACCATCATATTTTCCGACTCGTAACACTTTTACTGCTCTAGGACAATCCGGGTATATAGTATTTATAATTCTTGCTGATTCATTCCTTTCCGTCTCACGTCTCTCTTCGCTGTTACTAATATGTCTCTCAGGAACACCCACAATGATAATGTTTTTACTACGTTCAGTTCGGTCTTGAAATTCCTCAAAAAGGTCTTCACAAGAAGTCTGTGGTTTAGCCGGCGCAACAGAGACAGATTTTAACTGCTGGACGTCAGTTCGCAGGGATATTATTTTTTCTTCGTTTTCTTTAACGGTGTTGGTTAGTGTAGTTATTTGCGTCTTTAGATTTTTATTTTCTGCTATCAGCTCTTCGGTTGTCACCTTCATGTCTTGCAATGTTTCGTTAATGGAAGAAATATTATCACATATTTTTTCTATATTTTGGTTCTGCTTTGTACAAGAATCCTGTAGTATTCCAACCATTTCTTTCATTAAAACATTTTTAAATTCAGTGAACTGGTTTTCAAAGTCGCTGACAGGCGTTTTCCTCTTCCGGTGAGCCACATTTTCTGAGTATACTTCGGTAATTTTTGATAAATCAGGCTGAGAAGTACTGGTTTCTCCCGAAAACATTGTTTTCGTCGTAGTAGGATTTTTAGTAGGCGAGCGGAAAGCGTTCATGTTGCTGTTAATAACAATGTTGAAACAAGAAGTGTCAACAGACAATTACTCCGCTTATCGCTCCGCTTATGCACTGCGCGCACCTTTATGATATCACGACCGCTGCGCGTGCTGCAAACTATCTCTTTCGCACTTTTGTGTCGGTAACTAGTTAATTGCGTACACTTTTTGAGCACTTTGAATAATCAACTGTCTTTATATAGTAGTTAAGTTCTAACTTGAACGATCGTATTAAATATTTGTTAAAGCAAATCGGTAGGCACGTCCACTCACTACGCTCGCTGGCGAGAATGTCAAAATTTTATTTTAATATATTATCTGTCGGTCTGGCAGTTACATCAAATCTTTAATTTTGTTTGACATGTATAGAAGATGGCCAAATGTCATTTAGCAGTATTGAAGCATTGTAATCCCCGAAGGATTATGCAGTCGTGTTACTATGTAAGTTTCACGTAAGATCACCATCCCGTCGGCTCTGCGGGTTGGTTACAAAGATACCGCGGCCTCGCCATAAAGGGCTAAGAAGGAACATGGGTGGTTTTTAGTCAGTAGAAGTCTGACACTCCCTTTTTCTCTGCCCAAGAGCGGGAGGGGTTATTTGATGATTTTCCACACATCAAACAAAAAAAAAAGGCTATTGCCTTCAACCCGGCAAATGTTCATTTTCTGCGACCACTACTGGGAAATTCCTAATGGGAAAATTTATATCGCTACCTGGAAATCGAACCCAGGACCTGATGCTCAGCAGTCGCGCTTGTGACTACTAGACCAACGCAACCAACATCGTCACAGTAGTCAATCATCATCATCATCATCAGCCTATAATGTTCCCACTGCAGGGACTCAGGCCTCCTCTCTAGGAGAGGGATGGGCTATAATCCACCACGCGGGCCCAGTGCGGATTGGTAGATGTCACATGTCTTCGAATTTTTTGGTTCTAAGACATGCCGGTTTTCTCACGATGTTTTCCTTCACCGTTTTGAGAGCAGTGGTGATGATATAAATTACACAAAGTAATGTGCCTGCCTGGGTTCGAACCCACGACCTACTGTTCGTAAGTCGGGGCTGACACCACTGGGTCACCGCTGCTCCAGTAGTCAATACTAAACCTAAACTAATACCACTATTACAATAAAAACTACCGAGAGTTTAAACTAGGCCTAAAAATCATCCACGCACTCGACCATCGCACATCCAAATACCAAACATACCTACATGTATATAATACCAGGAAGAGTTTTTGACAACGCGTTTGGCACAGTACGAGTTATAGCTAACAGGCGGTTCGATAGGCTGCTCACAATATTTGTTCCGGTTGCTCGGAACAAATATGTGTATGGCCTACAGATATTTACTTTGGATTCGGGTTATGGCGGCCTGCATTTGTGTTGAAGTACCAAAGGAAGTTAGTCATACATTTATGGAAAACGAATGAAACGAGGCATGGAAAAAAATTGTAAAATCTAAAGTCGAATTAGGTGTACAATGTTTGTGCTATGTTGTTTTTTGGTGTTGCTATTTGTGTATGTTATGTTGTGTTAAATTAGTTGGGCATTTTTCGTTTTTAAAGATTTGAAACCGGGGCAATGTTAAAGAGATTTATTTTTTTATTCAGCAGAATATCAGGCACAAGGCCTAAGAACTTGTATGGCATTTTAGTGTGTATTAAAAACTTACTATAAATGTGTTAAATACATTAATTGTGCGATAAACATACATAACATTCCATAGAACAGCGTTATGTTGGACTTCAAACCGATTTATTATGTTGGTCCTCAATACGTTCTTATGAGATCAGACACTAACAAAAATCTTACAAAATATAAAATAAACAATGACGATAAATACGTCACATTTTTGTAACCAATCCATCTCCTTTTAACCACAACAAATATCGCAATAATTGAGTAGAGATTAATTGACCGATCATATTACATATCAAACTTGCTACGTAAAGAAATACGAAGGTACTTATATAATCAAAACGAGTATCAAGGCTTAGACGCGGCACAAAAACAAAGGGTGATAAAAGTCGTAAAATTTTGCCGAACCATTTTATGATGTCACTCATAACATAACATATCATAACATCACGGCTGAAATCTCAGAATAATAGAAGACCCACATTTCGCCTGTCGTGTTTAAGTCTCATGTGATATTGGGCGAGCCTATTACCGTCAACTTCAGCCGAAAGACGTCTACTGCTGGACATAGGCCTCCCCCAAGTTTCGCCACATTGACCGGTCCCGTGTGTCCCGTGCGTGCCCACAACCTCCATCAGTTCATCGGTTTTCACCATATTGCCATCAAACGGGCACAAGTCCAGACTCCGTGGTTACTAGGATCAGAAGACCAAAGAGACAGTCTAGGCTCACGTAAGATCTTAATCTGACATGGCATAGAACGGTTGACGGTGGGGCTAATATTATCGTCTTTATAGACCAGAAAGCAGATAGAGAAAAGCCAGACAAGCCATATCTTAAACACAAGTATACATTTAACTTAGTAATAAAGTTAACGTCAAAGCGATTTCATATCTGTTCGAGTTATTATCTTTTCAAAATATGGATTCGATGTTCTGTCGTAAAACTGACGGGATTTTAACGATCTAAAGCGCTTTGAAGGCTGCCAGATAGATTTAATATTGCAGCTTCCTTTTGTGAGTTTATCACGCGATGTGGAGATGATAAAATGGTTTTGGGTCATTTTTGGATAGTGTAGGGTACTGCTGTGGTTCTAAGTTTAGTTGGAGTAGGTAATGAGTAGCTTTACGTTGTCGTGGTCGTTGTGATATATACATAATTATTTATGATTGGTTAATCCTCAAATTATCCCAAATTATTCGGGATCGGCGGAGAGTCTTCTTGTCCATAGTTCTAGTCGTCATCTCATCAGAAATCTCTGACTTACTTAACAGTAAGTTGAACCCAGGCCGGTGCATTACTTTGTGTAATTTATTTCATCACCACTGCTCTCAAAACGGTAAAGGAAAATATCGTGAGGTAACTGGCACGTCCTAGAAATAAAAAAAATTGAAGGCATGTTTGTAACATCTACTAACCCGCACAGGGCACGTGTGGTGGATTATAGCCCATCCCATAGAGAGGAGTCCTTAGTCCCTGCAGTGAGAACAATATAGGCTGACCATGATGATGACGTCATGCCCATACAGAGCCAACTGATTACTACACAAATTTTCAGTCACTAACATCTATAATTTTCGTCCATTTTGCAAACAAACGAAACATCACAGAGTCAAACAACAGCACCCGTCTTAACCCTCTTCCGTCATAAAATATAGAATTCTACTCGTAACAGGGAGCAGTGATCACCGGTATAAATGATACCCATTAGGTTGGCGGGGCGACGTGTTTGAGAAATAACCCTTTAGATGCAGCTGCAGACGTGGCGAGGGAAATGCTACTTTCGGACACACGGACGGTAGCGTTCAGCGGGTTAAGTTTTTGTTGGAGTAGGTTTTTTGTTCGGAGTGCGATTTTGTTGTTTTGGTAAGACTTCTTGTAAAAATTTTATGGAGTAGTAAATGTTCTGTTTTTGTAGTAGTTTCACATGCGAGACTTGTAGGTTTAGTTCAAACGTTGCATCACATCAAAAAGTAACAGAGTAATGTCACACTTAAAATTTTACGAGCCTTTTTGTCGACTATCTCTATCTTACTAAATCTTACCTATATTTAATAAGGTGCTCCGACTATACTATACCTGAGCAGTTAAATAAGATTAGCCCTGCGTTGATGATGTAATAGCGTCAATAATTCTGACTGTAAAATGTCTGTCTGATACAGGGAATGTTGTCCACAATTTGCACACCTTTTCACTCTTCTTCCAATAGACTTGCAGAAGCAGACTTCCTCTCCTCTTCGAAACATTTTAAAGTGATTACGTAACCAAAGTATTAAAACATACAATAGCAAACAAAACCAAACCATCACCTACACAAAAAAAAAACTAAATTCCAAAACCGAAATCAAGGTTAGTTCCATTAAGGTTTCAAACAAAAAAAACCTAAACTTTCGAACACACCTGTTAAATTCCCAGGAATTATTAGAAGACACCGAAGTGGTTTTCTTAGAGCCACTGTAAAAATGAGCTTAATAATTCGGGCCTAGATTATTCTGGGCCCAAATGAAGGAATGGCAAATGGTCTCTTATTGTAAAAATTGTGGCTCCCTAGCGGACAATCTGGACTTTACGTTTCGCGTAATCAACTTGGACGCATTTCAGTCTTGGAGCCTTTTTGTTTGTTTGTATTAGCAGTGTATGTTTTTGTCAGTTGTGCAAACTTTTTTTTTTACAATAGACACCAGTAAAGGCTATGACTATGTTCTGGAATGGCGACCGCGAACCGGAAGACGTTGCGTTGGAAGGCCAGCTCCCACTAGGTGGACCGATGACCTAGTCAAGGTTGCAGGAACCCGCTGGATGAGAGACGCACGGGACCGGTCAATGTGGCGACACCGGAGAGGCCTATGTCCAGCAGTGGACGTCTTTTGGCTGAAATGATGATGATGATGATGAAAGGCTATGACTCGAAATAGAGTGATCTGAATTATATCACCATCATCATCATAATTGCATTATGCATTTATTAGGGCTATTTTTGAAGATACTATAGATTTACTCAATTATTTTGTTAAATGAAATGTATGGGCAATGGTCACCCATCCACGGATCGACATTGGCATGTGATGCTTAACCTAATAAAATTTATACAGTCCTCAAAAGTAGCCATGAAGTCTGCACCTGCCATCTAATCTCTACACCACCCTTGGTTGACTGGTAGAGAACGCCTAAGGCATTAAGTCCGCCTTTGTACCTTTTTTTTGTGTGGGAGAAGTTTAAATAAAAAATTAAGTCTGGTTTTGTGCCCGGTTGATGGCAATAGGCTCACCCCCTATTACATGGGACATAAACCTATCTGATGAAATGTGGGTGTACAATCGATTACGCCTCTGCCTATACCTTCTGGGATTACAGGCGTGTTATAGTTATTATTTAAATACCATTCAAGTTATTCGCCAGTGTGTCTCGCTAAGCTATTACGGCACCCTGTAGCGCGGTGTTTAGATTGTTACTAATGTAAAAATGCATTTGTTCTTTGTTTCCGTAAAGCGAAACATTGTGATATTGTTTTTTTTTACAATTTAGATGCCTTGATTTCCTGGCAGCAGTTTTTAACTCGGGAAACACCGATAGAGCGATAGTAGAACTTTCCTGTTCTTCTAAACTTTTGCGAGTGTAACTAAAGCCGACATTGTTTAAAATTGCAATACTTTACTCTGTATATCATAAAGGGATACCTAGGTACCTGTATCACTGATCAGCATCATTCTCTTGCCTTTATTCCAATTTATGCATGACTTTTCTTCCATAGTTCTCCATTACTCGTCATCTCCTCAGAATCCTCCTTTCTTGCCATAGGTATCATCCTTAACACAGTCCATCCATTGTTTCCTTTGTCTTCTACTGATGACGTAACTATTTTGATTTTCTTGATTTGAATGACGTGCCGTGCGCTGGGATTGCCCATTCTTTTATTTTTTTATTTTTTATTATAAATGGGCTTGCTCTTGACTTCAATCTTGCCCTAAGGGCAGAGATGATGTCGACGATGGAACGAGCTTACCCAGTAGAAGCCTGTTTACTCGCGACTTAAACAGATTAGGGATTATTCTAAAATCTCCGAAGACTTTAGTTTATGCTTTTCCATGTTTTCTTCTTGCATTTCTCCCTATTAGAAGTCACGGTGGCATTTATTCCTTTCTCTTTCATATCATTCCTCACACAATCTATCCATATTTTCTTATGGCAAGTTCCCAAACCCAGCAATTTGGGCTATGCGTCAATAATATGAATGAATGAACCACTTCAATAATAAAACAAAACTAATTCTTCGTCTGTTGTTTTAAAGCAAACTATTCTACCACAAGACACATTTATATCTCCAGAAATGCCCAAAATACCTCACGACTACCCACTAAAATACCTACAGAATTTAGACTTGAAAGGACTGAACTACTATACAATTCTATTTGTGAGTCTCAGGTCAGTAAGCGCCCGCGACATCTGAATTATTTACGCGGTCAACCGCACAGGAATGTTATGTTTTAACTGATGAAGTAATACTAAATGTACTTTGGAGGTTATAGGGGTTACATGGGTAAAGGTGAGGTAGGGTGATCGTCTTATGCCTGTTAAGGCGACGATTAACGCCAGCGACCTTGAGCGAAGCGCCACACACATTTAAATTATTTCAATTACTCAAACATCACATCAAATTTGAAGAAACCAAAACACTATGATGCAAGTATATAACCTGTGTTTTTCATGATTCTAGACTTGATAAATTAAGAGAATTACTGATTAAAGATTTAAGTGGCCTTAATCAGTCTCTTAATTTAACAAATTTGATGTGATTTTCTATATGGATCTACAGATGTGCAAAGCAGAGAGTGGCGCCGTTGACTGAAAAGTTGTGTAGTAATCGATAATCGTAGAGTGGATATTTCATCATCCACCTCCTCACAATGTTTTCCTTTACCGTTTTTTAGAGCAGTGGTGATGAAATAAATGAATAAAAATTACACTAAATAATGTGCCTGCCTGGGTTCGAAACCTCCGCTCTACACTTCTCCCTACCACCTACCTCCGATAAAAGCTGTTAATGTAATTAATGATTTCCCGTTAATGCATCAATAGTCAGTTCATTGAATATTATAATAATAACAAATAAATAATTATAATTAATAATTAAATCTGTTATTGCATTGTTGTATTCATAATAACTTTGCGATTAATGAATTACTATCAGTAACCATAGCTTTAGCGGTTGGATGTATGACGTCCCCGTTGATCAATAATATAACTATCTCATCCCGTATTCAATGTAATAATAATGACATCCATCGTCAACTGCATAGCCTTATCCCAACTATGTTGGTGTTATCTTCCAGTCTAACAAGTTGCATTGAAATACCAGTATTTTACATTGAACCACTGCATTTCTGACCTCCACAATCCAGTTACTACTGGGTAGTACGATACCCTTTGGTAAGACTGGTTGTCAGACTTTTAGGCCACTGACTACCTGTAACGACGGCCAATGATACGTTTTATAGCAGCCGGGACGTGTTTTCCGAAGCACGGAGGAAACTCAGTATGTTTTGGATCATCCATCAACTGGCCAACTTATTTAACTAATTTTTTAACCGACTTCAAAAAAAGGAGGAGGTTATCAATTCGACTGTATTTTTTTATTTTTTTATATTTTTTTTTTATGTTTGTTAGCTCATAACTTGCGACTGGGTGAACTGATTTTCATGATTCTTTTTTCATTTGAAATCTGGTGCTTCCCGTGTGGTCCCATTGTCACCATTTCAATATCTGATGATGGGATCTCGTCGAAATCGGGGGAACTCTTCAATAAATAACAGCAGATTAACCGCGATTGTTGCTATAGCATATCTAAGCATTGTTTACGCCATCACACAACATAATGTCATGCCTGTACTCACTACAAAGGTGATGAAGAACTTCGGAGATAGGCAACGGAACTCCTCAATTAATGATAGCAAATGGACTGGGATTGCTGAAATCCCAATGACTGTCCATGATTGACCAGTTCATAACATAACATCACGCCGGTACGTTGTGAAGGGGTAAGCACATGTGAACCACTAAAAAGTGATAAATAAAAACTTTTTTACAAAAAATAAAACCGACTTCGACAAAAATAAAAGTAATAAAACACAAAAAAGTAAAAAATAAAAAATCAGCTTCAGAAGTCGGTTGGCAAAAACATGAAATCAAACAAACAAAAGTCACCGACTTCAGAAGCTGATTTTTTATTTTTCACTTTTTTGTGTTTTATTCCTTTTATTTTTGTCGAAGTCGGTTTTTGAGTTATATAATCGTCATGGATACCCTTCGCCTGGAGCGAACGGGTGTTCTGTCGGACTCTAACCGACTAAAACCCACTGTTCCTACTAATACCATGTGTCGGGGGCCCGGGAGATACAAGTACATTCGCGCGCACCCCGACTTGTATCACCCCCACCTTTCCCGGCGGGCCTCATCACCAAGTGCGGCCCGGCGCACGTTCACTATAAAGGCGGCAAAGCTCGGTTAAACCTAAAGAATATAAACAGCCCAGTGGCGGTTATATATATCCCACGAGCTCCTCTATAATAATAACGACACCCACTGAAGTACAAACAAAAAGTAAACTCAGTTCCACGCAACTAAATTATCTCAACGCGGCAAAACAGTTAACACAAACTAAAATAAAAGCAAGAATCAACAAAAAGCTAAAATAAATTAAACACTACAAAGTTTAAGTGCTAAGTTATTAAATAAAAACATAATAGAAGATCCGTAGATTAATAATTGGAGTGAAACAATAGTGCAAGTAGGCGAGATAATTAAAATAAACTTCAGCAAAGTTTCGGTATAGTTCGGGCAGGTGATGTTGCGTTTAAACTTAGTTCGGGAGTAGGACAGTAGTTGAGAGAGTATACTAGTACTAAAGTACCCAGTATTTCCTGACCCCTCTTCTCACACCACTTGACCTCTTCTTCTATAAAATAGGGGTCAGGGTAAGCTGGGTACTGACTGTGCTAGTCAATACTACTTTACAATGATACAATCCTTATTTGTAGATTTCTAAGTATTTAAAATGTGGCTTTTCAATGCACGCTGAATTTGGGAAAATAATTATTTGAAAAGTATTTTAGTTCTTAATCAATCTCTATAGCTTAATATAATATTATACACTCGTGGACAAAGAATACGGGTCGGTATGAAAAACAAAATAATATCTTTTATACTTTTAAAATTCTAAATTTATTTTGTGGCATCAATCAAACTGTTTAGATAATATTTTACAATAATAATTATAATTTATAATGTATAAAATATTAATTATAAAACAATACCAAATTGCGAAACGATTATATATTTTATATTATAAGTTCAATAGTCAAATTTTATAAAAAAAAAACAGTGTTAATATTTTTTTAAATAATATCATTAGGTATATTTTCGACTCGACTAAAACATAAGGGCGAGTCACAAGCCAGTTTTTGACCTCTCAACTATGCTATTCAACTTGCCTCTATGTTCAACAAACATAAACTAACTAGTACTGAAAGATATTATAACTAGGTATCGAAGTTACATTATATTTTTCAAAGAACTGTTACAGCAAGTGCAAAAGTTCAAAAACATTCCGTTTGATCATGTGTATAAATAAAAATATATAAATGTCTCTTTACCTTTGTGTTCAAGGATCAAACTATTGCTCGTCGGGGGCCACGAGATGGCTTCCGGCCACCATAGGCGCGGGCCTGTGAACGGTGCGTAATGGGCTAGCTCGCCGTCCATCCGCCTTATGACGATGACAGGTCGTATCGACGGCGCGTTTATGTTCCACGCGCGCCTCAAAGAGATGTCAGCAACATTACCGGAGCCCGCAAGGGCCGACAACTGTCAGAGATGCGGGTTCTTCAAAAGAGAAACCGCGGCCCCGGACACAAAGGAATAAGAAGGAACATGGGTGGTTGTTAGTCAATAGAAGTCTGACACTCTCTTCCACTCCGCCCAGTGCGGAAGGAGTCATTTGATAAACGTTGCATAATTGAGAACCTCCTCCTTTTCTGTCGTCGATTAAAAATAACGAATAAAAACCACGACATCTCAAGCTATTCAAACTGTCTAATTATATAACAGTATCCTTCCATTTGTCTACTCTAAAAATAAACTCCCACGAAAAATTCTTTCGAAACAAATTATTGCTAACAGCACAAATATACGACTACATTTTGCACCTCCGAACGGAAGCCGAACATTTAATAACTCCGTACTAAGAAATGAAATAAATTCCGCGAATGCCGCGCTACGTCATATATTTTTCTTCCGCGAAATGTAACAACTAGGTTACTGTACTGTGAACCTATTGCAGGGGTGGAGAACATTTTTGAACTTAGGTGGCACTTTAACTTTTTTAATGTGGTTATGTTACTGGCACTGAAAACTATGGTATCGGAACGGACTAACGTGTTGAAGATTGAGTTAGAAAGCAAGCAACGTTGGCCTAGTGGCTGAGTGATGACTGTTACGCTACGTGTCGCGGATTCAGATTACCAGAAATAATCAATAGTTTGAAAGGTCCTACAGATAATTGATCCAAGTCTGTTTATGTCTGTCTGTTTAAATATTTGTAAATGTAACCACAATATTATAGGATAAATTGAAATTGAGGGTAACGTTTTGAAAGAAATCATAGCTACTCACAAACCTGCAAAAAAAACCTGAGGATTTTCCTGGAAAACATCTTTTTTTTTAATACCTAGGTAGTTTATTATGGTACCTACCATACAATGTTCGAGTAGGTAGTTTGACCTCTACAATTGCAAAGGTTAGAAAACCTACAAGAATTACCCCAATCCTAGACAAGGCCAACTCAATATATAACCCAATATACCTTGTTTACCTCACCTTAGGTACCTACCAAATAGTCTTGATAGTTTCCACATTAATCTACGAAATAGGTCTGAAGAACAACAAATGTATCGGGAAACGGCGCAGATTGCCAGCCCCACGCCAAATATGCTATCAATTCTATAAAAAGTTTTCATATAACGTCCATATTATAGTTAATAGATTATACGAGATAGTCTGTTGTTTATTTTTATTTGTTTAGTATTGAGCTGTCTGCCTGTCGTTGCCAACTTTATAAATTAATGGATGTATAAATAGGTAGTTTATTTTGTTAGAAGTGAGAAAATTTGTACTAGCTGTTGGCTGCGACATTCATTCGTGAAAAATTAATATATTGACTCGGAATTTGTTAACAATTTAAAGGGTTTAAATTATTATTGGGTTTTTCAATAAAAAATCTCAATAGCAGCCACGAGTCTCGATTTATGCTTAACTGATGGCAATTTTAAAATAAAGTTAAAATAGGGCAAAATATTTTGAGTGTACTATTAGGTATACTTCTGCCTAAACCTTCAGGGATTACATGCTTAATTTTTCGTTACATGTTATGAACAATATGCTTGCTCAAAAACCCTCTTGGAATAGCCTTTTGAAAGCCCCATAATATGCTATATTTCAGCGGATTTACTGACGATCGACCACTTTTGAACTTTATTACTCTGAGCATAAGGGTGAAAAGTGGTCGGGTGTTACCACAGCGATCCTGCACACAACTCCTTGAAAGTGCACCACAATGTTCAATCTTGTTTAGTATTATATTTCGATAAATTGCTAATAGCTTGTGTTATGCACGGGTACATAGTTAAAGTTCTTGATAGCTTTAGTGGCAAAATTGTAGTTGGTGACTAAAACGGTGGGTGGAGCAAGTGAACAGCTGATAGCGGGTTTTAAAAAACGTTTTAGGAATCTATTCCTTGCCATAATTATGGGAACTAATAGTATCTAGTTATAGTTATGACTTGCCTATGCTCACGACTTCGCCCGCGTGGAGTTCTGGAATCTGTAATGATCCCTCGGGTTCGTACTACTGGGATAAAAAGTATTTCCAGGTTATACTCTATCTGTGTGCCAAATTTCATCAAAATCCGGTCAGTGGTTTTTGTGTGAAAGTGTAACAAACATCTATCCATCCTCACAAACATTCGCATTTATAGTATTTGTATGCTCGTAGCTTAAAATAGTAGCTGCACAGGTCGATCTTCAAGCTCAAGCCTCGTTTGTCAAGATCGGTCTATGGATGGGACTATGGATTTTTAACCATAATTATATGCTGAGTTTCCTCTGTGCCTCGAAAAGCAGCCGTTAGTCTTTAGTAGAACTTTAATTTTAATGTCGTTACAAGTAATAAGTTAAAAATTTTCATGAAAACAAATAAAATTGATGTTATGCTCATCTCTGAAACACACTTTACAAGCAAGAGTTTCTTCAACATACCTGATTACACATTATATCATACTATGCATCCAAATGGAAAGGCTCATGGCGGTTCAGCCATTCTCATCAAGTCAAACATTAAGCATCATCAATCCCAACCACATTGCAAAGACTATTTGCAAGCCACAAGTGTGGTTGTGAGTGATGGAGTTAGCGACATCACAATTTCATCTCTTTATTGTCCACCGAGACACACTATTAAAGAAGAACAGTTTAATGATTACTTTAAAACACTCGGCAATCGCTTTATAGCGGCTGGCGATTATAATGCCAAACACACATTCTGGGGCTCCAGGCTGACATTACCAAGAGGCCGCGAACTTCTTAAAAGCACACAAGCAGGGAATATGAACATTATCTCAACAGGTCAACCCACGTACTGGCCAACCGACAAAGATAAAAGACCTGACATCGTAGACTTTTGCATCTTCAAAGGCATAGCAAAAACCAACATCTCTTGTTCCAGCTGTTGGGATTTGTCATCGGACCACTCTCCTATCTTGGTGGAAATTAACGCGGAAGTCAGAGAAGCTACTAAGAAATGTACACTGCATAATAATCGGACTAACTGGCCACTCTTCCGTGCTCTAATAGATGAAGCACTTAGTGTACCAATTGCACTTCGAACAAAAGAGGATATTGTAAATTCAGTTGAATATTTTACCACCAGCATCCAAAGTGCAGCATGGAACTCGACACCTCTAAATAAGCACAAGGCTATTGACCAATACATACCATCAAACATTCTCGAGAAAATCAGCGAAAAAAGAGCCCTTCGCAAACTGTGGCAACAAAATAGATGTCCAGCAACGAAAAAAAGCTTAAACCACAAAATAAAAGAACTTAAGCACATTCTTGATAACGACAGAAATGCAGGATTTCAGGCATACCTTGAGGGTCTCGATGCCACTGCAGCTACCGACTATTCGCTATGGAAAGCAACAAAGAAAATTAAACGACCGATAGTAATCTCCGCCCCACTTAGGAAGCCTGATGGTGGCTGGGCCCGCAGTGACCAGGAAAGAGCTCACACATTTGCTGAACACCTGACTAATGTTTTCCAACCCCACCCCTACGAGGGAGCACCAGAGCACCAGAAAATGGTAACGGAATATCTCTTTAAGGCCGACACAGATAGTACCAAACACAAGAGCTTCACAACGAAGGAAGTCAGAAGAGCAATACAAAAAGCCAAAACAAAGAAATCACCAGGTTATGACCTCATCACAAACAAAATTCTCAAGGAATTGCCTGACTCTGGAATATTGGTGCTCACAGCAATCTATAACGCCATGACTACACTACAGTTTATACCACCACAGTGGAAAGTCGCTCAAATAATAATCTTGTTGAAACCTGGCAAACAACCTGAGGACCCGAAGTCTTACCGACCAATTAGCCTACTTCCCATTCCATCGAAAATATATGAATCGCTGATGTTGCTACGCATACTACCATTGGTAGAACAGCATAAAATCATTCCCGACCATCAGTTCGGTTTTCGTCGAAAGCACACCACTATCGACCAGATACACAGGTTAATAAATGAGATAGACAAGTCTTTTGAAGCTAAGGAGTATTGCGCAAGTGTATTTCTTGACATATCCCAAGCCTTTGATAGGGTATGGCACGAAGGATTATTATACAAGATAAAATCCTTGTTCCCCAACTACATCTATGAAATACTTAAATCTTTCATAGAGAATAGACACTTTCTTGTTCAAAACGGTGAGGCACTTTCAAAACTCTGTGGTATTAACGCAGGAGTCCCACAAGGCAGCGTCTTGGGACCGCTACTATATCTCATCTACACCTCTGACCTACCAACCTCAGGCTGCTTAACCACCGGAACCTTTGCTGACGATACTGCGATCCTGGCTTCACATCGGGATCCTACAGAGGCGTCAAAAATCCTACAAGATGGTCTAAACGACATCTCAAACTGGCTTAAGACGTGGCGAATAAAAGCAAACGAAACGAAATCCGTCAACGTTACCTTTACCCTGAAGAGAGGCACCTGCCCGCGATTAAAGCTTAACAACCTTGAGATACCCCAATCAGATCACGTGAGATACCTAGGCTTACACTTGGATAAGCGACTTACATGGCAAAAACACATTTTTACCAAACGCAAACAGCTCGGATTGCAAATAAGAAAGCTCTACTGGTTGATGGGCCGCCGATCACAATTGTCACTGAGCAGTAAACTACTCTTGTATAAGGCTATACTCAAACCAATCTGGACGTATGGGATCCAATTATGGGGGACAGCCTCCCACTCCAACATCGAAATAGTACAGAGATTTCAAAACAAAATGCTAAGAATGGTAACTAATGCCCCCTGGTACGTTACAAACGAACAGTTGCATCACGACCTGCAAGTTAATACAGTCAGGCAAGAAATTCTGCAGTACACAAAAACATATAAAAAAAGGATCATAAATCACCCAAACCACCTGGCAAAAATCTTAATGGAAGAAATCCGAACAACCCGCAGACTAAAGCGGAAAATGCCCCAGGACCTACTTAAATAAATTCCTGTGAAGTAAAGTAGGATGTGACATCTAAGGTCATATACCGAGCAAGACATTTTAAATCCCAACCGACATACTACTCAATGTTCCAGCACGGTGACAGATTGTAGTAAATAAGATTTCAAAAAAAAAAAAAAAAAAAAAACAAGTAGTCAGTGAGCCGAAAATCTGACAAGCAGTGGGTACCGTATTACTGGTTACCAACAGGTTTTGTGGAGGTCATCTGTCTATTTAAACAGTCTATGTAAAATACCAATATTCAGCTGCATACGGTTAGACTGGAAGCTGACCTCGATTATGTTGGGGAAAGGATAGGCAAATGATGACGAGTATTCAGTTATAGTCCTCCTGACTGAATATAGGATATGGCAGTCATTCTCAGTGGAGACCAGCCTTCCACGCGGTGAAGTTTTTAGTGCAGAACTGCGTACGCAGACAAAGACTTTTATATTTTCACCAAATTCAATCGCTATCTCATATGACTTGCACCAACGAGTTTGAATCTAAACTCAGTGAACGCCAAATATTTAGTTCCACTATTTGTTTTGGCAAACTGATGTTTCAAATTGCGGTAATAAACATCTCTACCATAATTAGAATACGGCTGTAAATTAAATTCTGGTTGGTAACACTTCCTGGGAAAATAATGTAGCTAGACAGAGACAGTTATTGAGCTTGTTGAACTTTTGATATTAAAGAGAAGAGCGATGCGGGTTGTTCGAAAGAGATACACAAAGGTGACGGAACGTGAGAGGGAGAGAACCTCTTGTCCCAGCAGCCGCGGGAGGCGCTCCCGGCGTCGGGGGCCACGTGATGGCTTCCGGGCACCGAAGACGCGGGCTTGTGGACGATGAGTAATGGGCTAGCTCGCCGTCCGTCCATCTTAAGACGACAATAGACCGTGTCGACGGCGCGTTCGTGTTCCACGCGCACCTCAAAGAGATGTCAGCAAGGAGGGGCCCACAAGGGCCGACGCCCGTTTGGGGCTGCGGATTGTAGAAAAAGATACCTCGGCCTCGGCACCAGGGCGAGCAAGGAACATGGGTGGTTTTTAATCAGTAGAAGTCTGACGCTACCTTCTACTCCGCCCAGAGCGGGATGAGCCATTTGATAATGTTCCACGGCCCAAAAAATAGAAGAGTTCGCTAAATTATAACAACTTAATTATTTATTATTATAACTTTCACTATTAATTTATTATTATAACTTTCACTATTAATTTATTATTATAACTTTCACTTTTAATTTAAATTAATTTATTAGTTATTTATTATTTTAACTTAGTTATTTAATTATTAGTTATTTAGTTTTTTATTTTAACTTAGTTATTTTTCTATTATTGTTCATTTCCGTTGTTATTGCTAGTTCATCTTTTTTGTAATTCACCTTGTTTCTTTTGTACAATTTTTTGTGTAACGTATTTTGATTTATTACCTTGTTAAACTTACTGTACCTACCTAGATTATAAGTGAATGATGTGGTCTCCTATAATTGGAAGCGCACACTTGTATTTGTCCCTCTTATGTATACTTGCATGTGATTGTGTAGTTTCTGTTGGAGATCCAATAAATAAATAAATAAATAAATAAATAAATAAATAAATAAATAAATAAATAAATAAATAAATAAATAAATAAATAAATAAATAAATAAATAAATAAATAAATAAATAAATAAATAAATAAATAAATAAATAAATAAATAAATAAATAAATAAATAAATAAATAAATAAATAAATAAATAAATAAATAAATAAATAAATAAATAAATAAATAAATAAATAAATAAATAAATAAATAAATAAATAAATAAATAAATAAATAAATAAATAAATAAATAAATAAATAAATAAATAAATAAATAAATAAATAAATAAATAAATAAATAAATAAATAAATAAATAAATAAATAAATAAATAAATAATTATAACTTTCAAGTTGTTATTAATGATTAAGATGCGCTTGCCTAGGTGGGTCTGTAGATGAGACCATCCATTACGTACGGAGTTTCATCATCACCTAGGAAAGTACGTTAAGCCATATTGGTGTGATTTGTAGATTCTTGATTTTTTATCTCAATTTAAGTAAAAAAAATACATAACATCATGTCTGTAATTCCTGACGGGTTAGGTAGAGCTGTATCTAATAGCACACCCACATTTTAAATAAATAAATAATAAAATTTAAATAAATAAATAAATTTTGCCAGTTATGCTTAAGTCCCATGTAACAGGGGGCGAGCCTATTGCCATCAATCGGGCATAAACCCAGACTCTGTGGCTGCTCTTGAGAAATTTTTGATATGAAAATCCAATAACACTTTGCGCGACGCAGGAATCGAACTCAGGTAATGTGGACCTGAGTTCGATTCCTGCGTCTATTAGATCAGTTATATAGATCAGTAGTTGCTATTATGCCCTCTAGACCAACACTTACAAGAGTGGACCTAAATCAGCTTCATATACACAGTCTGACTACAGTGAATTATAACAGCATTAGAATCTAAAAGCTAAAATCTAAATGATTCATTCAATTTACAATAGCAGAGTTAACAATAATCAGCAAATATATCTCCATTCGCGTTCGCAGCTGTTTGGGACTGAATCTATTAATAATACAAAGGTTTTAATAGTTGCTGCGAATATCTAATAAATAAAGAGAGAAGTCCTGACTGACTGACTGACTGACTGACTGACTGACTCATCAACGCCCCGCCCAAACCCTTGAACCTGGAAAGCTGAAATTTTGTACAGAGGTTCCCTTTATAATGTAGACAAGGAATAAGGAAGGATTTTTCGAAATTCAACCCCTAAGGGAGTTAAATAGGGGATGAAAGTTTGTATGGAAAATCGACATTTTCACGCGGGCGAAGCCGCTGGCAAAAGCTAGTATTAAATATTATGTTAGTTTGCATTATTACGTATTTAGTGTACCGAAATACTGCGGTTTTTGATTAATGTTGCAGGAAATGTAGATATGCGTTAATAAAATAAAATGTATTCTATTGCAATATTACAATAAACATAATGTGAAATAACACGATTGTGCTCGCTGAAGTGGTAGGCAATTATTGAGGTCAACGCAACTCGTTTCCTTCTTCCTTTTTCGCTTGTCAATCATTACGCTAATAGACACATCTTCTTTTTTCTTCTCCCTCTCCATCTATCAACATTTCTATTTGTTGTATACTTGTATACCTACAAGCAAACATGTATGTGTGTAACTGTGTAGCGATGCGCGGCGCCAAGGACTGCCTGAGCAGACGACGCGCGCGCATCGCCCCGCACCCCGCGCCCAGCCGCGTTGTTTGGAAATAAAGCTCAGTGCGTTCTCAAGCAGCCGTAGTTTCACTTGTGCCCGTATCCATCACTCTTTTAGTCTCATCTTTGACTTGATATTTGATGAAAGATTACTGTCCATACAAAACAATCCCGTCAGGGCTGCGGGTTTTTCGAAAGAGATACCGCGGCCTCGACATAAAGGGCTACGAAAGAACATAGGTGGTTTTAGTCAGTAGAAGTCTGACACTCCCGTCTGCTCTGTCCAGAGCGGGAGGAGCCATTTGACGATTTACCACGCCCCAAAAAAAAAACGGACTACATACAATCATGAGTACTCTTTTAAATATGGATACCATGTGCTCAAACTGGTGTCAAAGTTTATATGCGAGTTTAACTGTCTTGACTGACTGACTCTGGTTTGGTTTCCTCACGATGTTTTAGTTCATCGAACTAAGTCATAATTAAACAATAACAAACACTTAACCGGTAACTCATTGTCTGGTATTGTCTCCACCGATCCCGGGATCCGATTTGACTTAACATGGATCCCAGCGAGTTGACTCCATGGATCCCGGGATCCGTTTGTCCCAACTATGTTGGGGTTGGTTTCCAGTTTATCTAGATGCAGCTGAATACTACTATTTACATGGAGCGACTGATTTACCAGTTAGAGTGTCAAACACAAATACTACAACAAAAATAATTCCCCCCACAAGTCAAATTCGATCCAATTCATAACCCCGGAACAAAACAATCCATGACCTAATCATACAAACTTACAATCACAGATCAAAATTGCTAAATGGCCAACGTTTCCACTTGACGGGGGTAGCAAACAGCCATAAATTTGAGGCGCACTATACCGGAACTACTATCTCAGTGTAAACGTCCCGATGTACTATGTCACAAATAGTGATGGAAGTAGGCGAGTTGTCATTCGATTTGGGAAAGTTGTCGATTATTTTTGCTCGTTATAAATGTCGAGTTTGAGTGTCAGAACTCAGTCAGTCAGTTATCAGGATTTATGTTAAAGTGGTAACCAATTAGTCGTCGCGATCGATCAGAAATCAAAGAAATCTTCATCTGAAATTAAGTAGCAGGAAAAATTTATCGTTAAACTCGTTTTACCGCGTCAAAATTTGATTACGGTTTAATTTCGACATTTAAATCGCATTGTCTCACATTGAAAACAGCATCTAATTCGTCAACATATTACACCCTTTTTTAGTAAATTTTACTATCAGATGTACAAAATATACTAATACAATTAGTAATATTATTATCACAGTTTCAGGATTCGACTTCCAAAAAAATTACATTTAATTGGATTAATTGCGCTTAAGGTCACACGACTAGAAACAATAGAAAATTGATGACTAACTCTTCCAAAATCGAGTCGACTAAAACTCCAAACTCGATACATAAAACGTCTCGTATGTCCCAACACTAGTTACAACTTGAAACAAAGCCGGGAATTCCTCGTATTTTTAACGATATACGAGGCTTTTTGTATGAATTGCATTCGGATGTGCTACCAAGTGACAGCCGTAGAGATAGACATGTTATAAAAATGTTTCCTTTTTCGCACACAACTATTCGGGATCTGAGTGAAGTTTTCGCATGATATGGCGTGTAATGTTTTCGTTTTGAGTTTGTGAGTTTTTATGGAGTTGAGAATTTTATAAGAGTGATGTGAGAATTTTGTGAGTGTTGATTAAAGCCTTATACTCTGTTGATTTGGTTTTTTATTGTAAAACTTTCGAATGGGTGAAAACTAAGAATAGGATCCTCATAGAGAACTTTAAAACATTGGGTTGTATTAGACAGACACAGTCTACAGCAAGGCCGAAAAACGTTCACGAGCAATATTGTTTATAATTTGGCAAAATTTTGTAGCTAAATTATCTTCAAAATTGCACATTTTTGTAAAAACTGACTAAAGAAACCCCACAGTAGACTGGCAAAAAGCATTAAAATTAGGGGAAAACCTGAATTAAAGTAAAAATAACGGCCGGAAAAAGCCATAAAAACCTCCTTCCGAAAAAATATTGCAACAAATTAACACAGGCACGTTACAATACAGTATTGTTACCTCAGAAAACCTCCAATAGCGAGCGATTCATCATTAAAAAAAGAACGCTTCGTTTCGACCGCCCCGTTATTAGTAAACAATCGATGAATTATTATCAGTCTCTCGCAGGCTCCTATTCACTGACGCACTGGCTATACAATAAAAGAAAAAAATAATGTTCACCTGTGCTATTATTGTTGTGGTGAAAAATATGAATTATTCAAAAGGTAGGCACCTAACGTTCGTGATTTGTTTCCCGGGTTTTGTTCCTTCAGAAAAAATCGGGTGGTTTTTCGCGAATTTAGAACGCGCTTTATTTCTGAATACCGAAGGTTCGGTAACGAACTGGACGTGAGATACTATGGTAGATTTATTGTTCGTAGTACAGGAATTTTGGGATTTATTAGTGGTCTGTACTTCAGTGGTAAAGTCCTGACAAAGGAAACACCTGGTTTTCCCCTTATGTGTTCTGATTATGGGATTATCATAATTTTCAACTTATGAGATCAGTTTTCGATAAATGTCAGTTACTACACGTTTTGAACCACAGATATCTATGTAATATATCAAGTCGATATGGTGATGTATTGATGACTCTAACAGACGCATTTTTATGCCTATTTGACGGCTGTACATGAAGTGCTAGGTTTGATTCTCAGGTCGGGCAGTGTTATTGGATGTTTCCATCCGAAATTTCTTAAAAGCAGCCTAGGAGTCTGAATTTCTGCTCTGTTGATGGCAATTGGCTCGCCCCATATTTTATGGGACTTATACATAACGAATGGAGAAGTGCGGTACTGATGGATACACGTGGGCCCAGTGCGGGTTGGTAGATGTTACACTTGTCTTCGATTTTTTTGGTTCTAAGACATGCCTGTTTCCTCACGATGGTTTTCTTCACCGTTTTGAGAGTAGCGATGATGATACACAAAGTAATACGCCTGTCTGGGTTCTCGAACCCACGATTTACCGTTCGTAAGTTGGGGCCGCCACCGCTGCAATGGGCCACGCTGCTCAATTCATCATTTTATTGTAGATTATTTAATGTTCTTCTTTTTAAGAAGTGATTTTTAATAGTAATATTTT
The DNA here is from genome assembly GCA_949316265.1 of Diarsia mendica. Classification (NCBI taxonomy): domain Eukaryota; kingdom Metazoa; phylum Arthropoda; class Insecta; order Lepidoptera; family Noctuidae; genus Diarsia; species Diarsia mendica. The sequence goes on along the minus strand of OX438910.1, from coordinate 10,618,904 downwards.
TTTTTTTTGTAATAACATGGTGTGAATAATGCTTAGAGCGAGATCTATGAACATAAGCACTCTCTTTTAATTTGACAATTATGGAACAGTGCCAAAATATATGCTTCTCAACGTTTATTAGATCTCGGCCTTAGATGGCTTTGAAGTAGTTTGAAGCGTTAGTTAATAACATAACTTAACATCACAAAGTAGCTACAAGGGGGGCATCGGGCGGGGTGAAGGGTTAAGTCAAATAAAATAACAAAAATACAATTATTACCTTCTTTATTTTTTATTATTTCCCGTTTATTTCAATAGTACATTACCAGCTAGAATTGTGTTCAATTTAATGCACAATTAGGTGAAAATATTGTAGACAAGAATGTAGGAAGTTTCTTTAGATGTATACAAAAAACTATAATATGGAATATTTATTTTTACAAGGGAAGTATATATTTCTTGAGAATTAAATGAATGGTCAAATAAACACATGTGGTAGTTAGGTCTGTGTTTGCTGTCTACTCTGTGTTTTTAACTGTATTAAAAAAAATAAGGTTGTTTAAGGGTTTTAATGTTATTGCACTGAACCCTAATTGATTTTTTAAAATAAAAGTAGCCTATGTTAGACCCTATATTACCAGCTATCGCTCAGTAAAGTCTGTTCAAAATCAGTTCATTCGTACAGACACTTTATTATTTGTTTAATTGTATAGATATTTTTAACGCAATAACACAGAGTAGGTAGTTAACGCAGAGACAAACAAAACACCAGGGGTTTACCTATCTTGATTTAAAAAAAACACCGAAGAATGTAGAAGTAAAGGGATAATTAAAACGAGACGTCTGTATTCTTGGCAATTTACAGCCACATTATTAAAACAGATAATTTGGGACAATGGCTGATCATGACGTCTGAATAAGACAAACCATTGAACGTTTTTCTTGTATGTATTGAATGAGTTGTTTTTTTTTGTTTTATAGAAATCGGTAATTATTTGTATTTGAAATAATGTAACATGAAAATTATGTAAGTAACAATCATTTGCATAAAAGTTAATGTATAGAACATAAAATAGTTTGTCTTTTCAACACTTTTAGTTTGAATACTTACAAGTAATATAGTTCACATAGTTTAATGTATTAGGATTATACAGTTTTAGAAGTAAATAAACCAGTTCATGCACAATTTCCATTTCTTACAAAGTGAATTCTTAACCAACTTCATAATTATATACAATTAATTAATCTTTAACATTTTATTTTTACAATTATTTAATGCACCATCAATTTTAAAGTATAGCAAATAAAATAAACTGATAACATTTAATAGCTCGTTCTTTTATTTTAAACACAGCCTCGTAGCTACTTTTCAATTTATTTTAATTGTTTAAATTAAAACTTAATTAATACGTATTATTTTATAAAATTCAAATCACTTCATGGGAATAACATTCTTAAAATAATTTGATCTTTTAACATAGAAATGTACATAATTAAATATTAAAAATATACGATATATACATAATCAATTCAGAATGCATGATTGGAATGTTCAACGTTTATTTGCAAATAAATGTTTATCTGGGAAATACAAACTGATGACATTTATCTATATAAAACTTCAATAATATTTAAACTATTAAAACAGTATAATTAAATTCTCATTCCTTTCGCATACAATAATTATTTTGGACTAACACTTATTTATAAGAAATATTAACATTAAGTATTATGATTAAAAATGAACATTATTAATAATTTAGTTTGTAAATATTTACAAACAATTACTATTAGTAATATTTACACAAATTATTCTATATAATCAGTCTATGTTAACAGTATATTTCCTAAATATTATTTAGTTTTATTTTAAGCGCGCATTTTTTTACGACACATATTATTTCAGGAGGATACGCTACCTCTTATTATTATTTTAATCTTAATTTCGCTTGGAAAAGAGATGGCTGACAATAAGAGGTGTTGGCATAGTCTAAGGTAAAATTACGGGAAACAATTTATATGAATACAAAAAGGATTGATTAAAAAATGCACGCTCAAATATAACAGTTATTAATAATTACACATTAACTATAAACATCAGAACAGTTATTCGTAATCTTTTCTTTCAATTCCTTTACAGAAAATAATAAACAAGTAAACTCAAAAATGATACAGTCGCCAGCATATCAAGCTACCCGAAGCTGACAAATTTTACCATTCAACATTCAACCTAACGCTTTATTGATATAGTTGAAAATCTATTAAAAATATTTGACAGGATGTGGTACAGCTTTATGTGCTTGCGTCTGTCCATTCACAGAATTCAACGAAAGCAAAGCAATTAATTATTTTCTTCCTAAATAATATTATATTCTGCACAACATAAAATAACAATTAGAAAATCACATATCAATGCTGCTTACTGTACACATATTACTCGAGCCTAAAGCCTTGTTTCCACTAGGCAACATTTGGCACACGACACGTGACGCTCAACATGTACGGCAACGCTGCACAATTACAGCGCGCGACGTTGCCAGCTGACGCGCAACATTGTAAAGTAGTAGATGCGTAGACAGACAACGTTGTTCAACAAAAGTTCCGCGCTGACTTTCAACATGTTGGGCAACATGTTGCGCGTCATTATTGCCTAATGGAAACGCGGCTTTAGCCTTTCCACGGTTATTTCATTCCATTCTGGCATCAGGCTACTTTTTTGGAGTACAGGGCTAATGAATGACAGTAAGAATGGGTAGTGAGTGATCATGATTGGCCTTTATACTTGGCCCACTTCATCATGCTCCTACCCTTATCCCAATTTATTAGGGTCGGTGCAGTGCGTCAATCACCTTACACACTCATTGACGCTAAACGGTAAATACACAGAGGGATGTGTAAATGGAGTGCTTGCCACATGTTCAGTAGAGAGTAAATTATTTCGCCTTTGAGAAGTAGTTAAGTGGGAGCTTGGACTGGTCATTGAAAGTGAATGTAATGGTTTCATTTGTAAATAAAAGATCTGTCAAACTGGTATGAACATTATTGTGGGCCGTCTGCGGACACTAGTCAGTTCTGTCAGTGTCATCGTGTTCAGAATTTGTACATCGTACACGGTTTGACGGAACTATCGTATTTGTATGAACGTGTCCGTCTCCGGAGTTGCGTTTACAAATGTTCTTTCCGGTGTAACCAACCTTTTAAATAAAGAAGAGAAACCTCTATCAATGTTTACATTCTTTTGAAAAAAAACTACACAACCTTGAAATGAAAGTTTAAAAACAGACATTTTACGCTTATATTCCAATCGCATTGTTTCAAACCCTGACATCTCTAAATATCGTATTTTACGTACAAATTATTTATTCTAAAACATGTAAGCATTACAGCTATCTTATTGACGTCCCGCTGTACCTTTGGAGAAGAAGTTGTAGGAAGAATTGAAGAAGCAATACCATTATGGTTGGCAGGCAGGTTTCTGTCCCGGCACCTGGTGAAGAAAGGATTTTTTTATAACTGTTATTTAAAACATCAAAGCCCTATTTTATAAGGAAACAAGTATGGTCTATTAATCCAGAACTTTGACCCCCACCTATTATGTTCCGTAGCTTGGTCTATAGTTCAAGCATCGCTACTGCAACCTTTTTTGCTTTCCTTTCATAGTGGTGAACTAACATTGTGTGTGCTAACCGAAATTCTCAGAGATACTGCCAAACTAGGTCTTCAAAAATCCTTTGTTATGGTCGGTGTGAACCATATTCTGATTTTTCACCTTGTTCTATTTTGGGATATCGTTGGCATAAAAATAACACGGGAAGTCTTTTTCCAATTATTTGTGTGAGGTTTCCCATTACAACATACAGACGGTGTGTAAAAGGACCCATCATATCATGTAACCGCCAACTAAGAATTCTGTACTCCAATCTGAGTGATGTTCCTAGGTTTTGATCCAGTACAAAAAAAACCTTACACCTTTGTTAAAGGTTGTTTTAAACCCGTTATTCACTACGCTTGTTAGAGGTTTCAAGGTAGTGGTTAACATAATACTATTGGTAATTTTACTGCAAATATTAGCATATTTCTACAATATTTACCCGTTAGACTTCTGCCTAAAGCAGAAGCGGGATTGGCGCTTCGTTCCCGTAAAACTATTGTGTGACTCGTCGATCTCCAAACGTCGAAAATCGATGCTTCACATCTGCAACAAAGAACAAAATAAGTACTTTCTCAAGGGTGCTTTCACAAGTAACAAGGCTTAAACAAGGAGTATCGTGTGACTCAGTATCTGGGTTGTAGAGTTCAAAAATACAGTCGGTCCATTTACACCAAATACACCGCTCGTTCACGTGATTGGACGAGGAATTAGTTCTCATGTTTGTCTGCCTAGTTGGTCTAGTGGTCGCAATCGCGACTGCTGAGTCTACGTAACGTTCTAATTTGCCACGTCAACGTAGCAAATTAGAAGCTGTATTCGTTTAGATTGCGCGATGACCATAAGTGGGAAAACACATAATTTTGCCATCCATCAAGATCACATCATCATCATCGATCTAACTAAATACGATCAAAAATCCGTTTGCCAAAAGTAGACACATCAAGCGATCAGAACTAGACAGTTTTTTTGAGTACGATCACCATCTTCTCGTATCATGGGAGATTTTGTCAAGATCAAACAAACATACAAAGAAGAAGTTGCGTCTCACCGTATCATGAGTGTAGGCACTGGCGAATGCACGGCTGCCTCCAACTCCAGCGTTGCTAAACTGGACGCGTAGCCATTGCTGAAGTTGAGCACATGGTTGGCGGTAAAGCCGGGCACCTAAAAACAAATAACTTTATAAGACAAATAAATAACCGGGAATTTAGACCTGCACATAACTATTCGATTCCATGCCGAATTGAAATTGTAAGGTGTCCTAAGAGGAATGCTACAAAAGGATAGATTTAGTAAGGAATTTATGAAATTATTAAATATTTCGGTACCTACATAACTTTAGTGATTTTCTAAAATATTTCGAAACTAAAGTTCAGAAATTTTTGACACCTCAAAATCTATTATCAGATGAAAAATCTTGAGACAACGTAGAACTTTTCCTGATACTACTCACAAACTAGTTCAATGTTTATCCATTGTTGATATTCTCATAAGATACATCACATTCAACAAAAGACGTCTTGTGTCAATAAGTGAACTTGCTTGTATCGCTTTTATGCAATATGTAGAACTTTGAAGAACTGTTTTTAATTGTCTACGTAACCTCTCCAAAATCTTTTAGGTCACTCATTAATTGTACTCTAATTGATAAAGTATTTCACAGTAAAACCTCTGTCTACTAAATACTCCGTGGTTCACTGATTAGGCGCTGTCATAACTCACCATTTGCTCGTTGACGTACCACGTGACGTTGGCAGCGGGTAGCGACGGCGGTGACGAACAGTTCACCCTTATGTGGTCCCCGCCGATGTACGAGATACGATCTGACGTCACGTTTGGAATTGTTAGTGGTGGTTCTGTGGGAGGAAATGGACTTTATTAGTGGTGTATTGAAGGCGTTTTCAATATTTTGAATAAAACTAACCGATACTGGAAGAAAAGCCTAAGCTCACAATACATGCATGCTGTTGGATTTTCAACACTCTTATGTCAGCGACGAAGTTGAATTTCGTATATCGTGTCTTCTTCATTAGGTATTTGCTGTTAAAGTCATTAATTCATTCATCAGCCGAAAGAAGTCCACTGCTAAAAATAGGCCTCCCCCAAAAGTATTCACATTGTCCGGTTCCGTACGTCTCGCATCCAGGGGATCCCTGCAACCTTCACCTAGTGGGAGGCCTTCCAACGCAACGTCTGTTTAAGTGAAAACGACAATAATTTATGTGATTTATATAAAACTGTTTAAGTACCTACTAAATTGGTATGTAATTCAAAATTTTAACATGGGAATACTGGAACTCTTCTAAATAATAACGAAGTTTAATGAAGCTTTTAGAGTAACTTGAATTTCCTTTAGTGGCACTCTACAACCATTTCAGTTCTTCGAGAAACGTATATAGAATTCTGAGCAAAACTAATAGATTCCCAGTACTTGCTCTTGCTAACTTTACAGAAATGTCGATTTCCATGAAGTACACTTTATCCAATCTGTAATTTATACTGAAAGACAGATTGATAATTGCGCCCTGATTTATTGAGTAAGGACCTTGGGCAGTACATTGCAGAAATAAAAGTGAATGCCTATAGACATTGTTCGTTTTACAACTCAAACAAAACAGTTTGAACAATACACGCAGGTTTTAATCAAATATTTTTCCTACCTTTCCGCTCTCTGAGCGCGAACAGGGATTCAATTTGAAATTAGAAGCAGGGCAGACCATCGACAGTTCATTTTTCAAATGCCAGTGATATTATAATATTGGCCATAAAATGCATAACTGTAAGAAATAGAAAGACAGAGAGAAAGAGAAGAGAGTCAATAAGAGAAAATTGATGAGATTCTATACTTTAAGGTTGATGTTCCAGGGTAGCCCGCGAAATTCAAATTTTCTTACGTTTTTAGCGATTTGCAGGCCAGTGCTAGGTTGTATGTTAGTGAAAATATGATTCGCGGCTGTAAGACGTATGCAGTTACAGAATTATAATCATCAAAATCATCATTACAAGTTCATGTAACTGTCAAGAATGAGTATTTCATCAAAAGGTCATTCTTGACAGTTAGAATCGCTAAAAACGTAAGAAAATTTTAATTTCGCGGGCTACCCTGGAACATCAACCTTAAACCTTAACGGATCTTTCTGAAATAGGAGATAATATGAATGATTCTCGTCCGTGGGTTATTTTGTTTGTCAGTGGATGATCAGAAACCAGAATGGAACATACGAGTAAACACGTAGGGAATCATACAGATGCCATGAGCCAGACCAATGCGTAAGACAATAATGGCGCACAGGTAGAAGCTTTGCTTGATGCCACGCTAGGTGAAGAGCACAGATTTAACACGTAACAAAAAGCGATTCGTACAAGTGACGCATAGTCCGATGAGATGAGTATGGAGAGAGATCAAGACAGTGTAGGACGAATGGCTTAATAAAACTTTGCCTGAAGCACAGTTAGTCGAAGGTTTTGAGTCGAAGCGAAATCCGACTACGATTACCACCAACCAAAGTCACATTGCCAAATCAAAAACTGTTTCTGGCAAAAAGCGTTCGTCTGCCTCCAGCCTGCGTTCACTGATTGGTGAAAACTGAAAGCCCCGTGCTCTCTCATTGAAAACGAACCGGTCGGTTATTTTTGCCGACGAAAAGCCAGCCTGTATTGTGAATATGCAATATTTCAGCAAACCTAATAAAAGATTCGGCAAAAGGGTATTGGTGGCAGATGGTGATCGGACCACCCTTTCTGACAGATAACTGGACGCTTTTGTTTCAAACTATATAATTTGGAAAGTGGGGAAGTGAATGATTATTCGTTTGGCAGTTGTTTTCAGTTTTGATTGAATGTCGGATTATGTTTTAACAAATGACTAGCGATCGACTGAGTGTCGAGGAAATGATGATGGGAGAAAACAAATGACGGACGAGAACAGAAATTTTCTGATTGAATTTGGTTTAAAACGATTTTGATGTTGCTTCATAGATGAGATCCATATTGTCATTTAGTAAAATATGGATGTCAGCTTGTACAGGTTCAATTGATTATAAAAAAACGTCATTTTTATGAGTTCTATGTCACTTGAGCCAGATTTTGTGATCATAAAGCATGTTTGTAACAAATAAAAATGAACAAAATTAAAAGTAAGGACACACAACTCATAACGCTACTCTTTGCATAGTCCTATAAGTCGTAAATCAAAAAGTTTGCGCCTGGAATAACCAGATTAGCAGAGGACCTAATTAAACAAAAAGTAAAACGAAATAAGCCTTATTAAATAAATAACCCTACCTTTTATTACTGTCCAAAAAGCCAGCAAAATTATTCGGAGAAACTAAGAACAACTTTAAAAGAAAATTTGTTTTACAAGACATTAACCCTACATTTGCCTCTGGTGAAGGAAACACTGCAATTTATTTATGCAAATGTCGGTTAGAGGACTTTTGCATATTTTTGTTCCCGAAAATTTTCAACGAAATGAATTAAAATTTGGAGATTTTTGTGAACAGCTGCGCGGATTAGGTGTAGGCTTCAAAAATGTGTTGTTTGGTGCCTTGAGACAAAGTTAAATCTGAGGATTATACAAAAGAAAGAGATGGGAGAATAAAGCCTTCGCGGTTTTGAATAGGAAGAATTGATGAGGTTTTAGGCGAAATAATATTCTATGCAGTCTGGTTTAACAAACACGGCTGCTAAAGATGATACCCAGAATTATTGAAACGCAATTCAAATCATTCGTTGCTTATGAACGAGTCTTGATGACTAATATTTTTAAAGAATAATAATTGTTTGCGGGGCTAACATGGCCAGAGATCGCACAGGACAGAAAGGTATGGAAAGAGACAGGGGAATCCTTTGTGCCTACTAACATAGTTTATAAGTTTCAATTGTTACTAACCATTATGGATCATTGTTTTCTGACAAATAAATAAATTATTATTATTTGCTCAGCAGTGGGGCACAAAGTAGGCAAGCAAAAAAAAATCTTAGAACTTTGAAAACTTTTAGCAGCAACAATTACTTAACTTTAAAAAATTTCTCATAAAATTTTGTTAATATTGTGCTTCGTAAAAATTATAATATACTTTGTATTTAGGTGACGCAAGCCGGTAAATGTGGCTAAACTTGAGGGAAGTCTATGTCCATGAGTGGACGTATTTCGGCTGAAATGACGATGATAATGATACAAAATGCCTTCATCTAAGTCAGTTAGGTATAAAAACAAGTAAAGCCACATGCATAGTAACACTTATGCCTATAGGCCTTAGGGTCAGCATATTCTAAACTGCTTCCTGATTCTGACGCAGCTCATAGAACTCCAGATGATGATTTTTGCTGACAGTCCAACCCCATCAACACAGTTTCATATTCCGTGCTTCGGAAGGCACGTACAAGCCGGTGGTCCCGGCCGCCAAAATGGCGGTCGTCAAACCATGTCAGAGGCCCTTGAGGCGGTTTAGAAACTCTGACACTAGGGTGTGTGAGGTCGTTCGACCTTTACTGCCCACACGATAATAAAAAGAAGAATTGCTGTACCATATTCTATCTGCATATAGAGAATAACCAACTCACCGACTACTACCATCATGGCTGCTTTGATGTCCGTGTGAAACAGCGGTGCGTCCGCTGACACTTCACACTGGTACTCCCCAGTCAGTGTGCGGTCTACTTCTGTTAACACCACCCGGTTTTGGTCTGATGCTGCTACCTGTAATAGTAATGTAGTTTTAGTTCCTGCCTTTGAGAGTGTCATCCCGATTATAATACAGTGTGGTCAAAAAATATCGTTGTAAAAATAAGCCACACCACACACCTTGTAATCTTCAAAGGGTTAGGCAGGTGTGTCTATTAAGTACACCCACGTCTCGATCACGTGACGAGTAATAGAAAAGTATGGAAAAAACGACACGCTGAGGCGAACCCAAATGAATTTTGATAATGACAAGATAATGATGGGACTACAATGAAATTTATTGTTTTTAACTAAACTTATCCCTTCAAATTATCCCTTTTGTATTTAAATACCGTGTAAGCACAAGTCATCTAAGCTACGTATAGCGACGGACTCGGAGACGGACCCATACGTTGGTTGCTGGGCATCGAAAGTGTTAATATAAAAAACAGTTCGTATTTATAATCCACTTACGTCAACTTTAATCTCAGCTACAGGAAACACTTTCGTCGCAGGTGATTCCTTAGGCACGAACCGGTAGAACTCGATCATGTTCCTGTACCATCGGATGGAGTATAGCTGTGCCCCTTCCAGTTCATAGGAGCACATTAGTTCCGCGTCGTGGCCCGTTAGCACGGCTTTAGGCACGTGGATTTGTAGTGATTTGAGGGAATTCACTGTACCTGAGGACAAGATTTGAATTGTTAGTGTGTTCATAACGTTGTTAGTAAAATCTATAACTACGGATAGAGCGCGATAATTATTTCAGGGAGATAGTTTGAGTTCACTTTGGTTCTGCTTAGCCTTGAACCCTCTTAGCGTGCTGCTGGAGGATTCAGGTCTGGGCTATCGGTTAAGGAGGTGATCCGGTTATATACATTATTTTTGTAATAAAATGAAGTATCACTATATTCTTTCAGGCGAATCTCCGAAATCACTCAACCGTATATGAAAGTTTTGAACCCGAAAACTTTTTCATCATTTCAAAAGTGCGCTGGTGGGACGAGTTAGACAAAATCATAGACGTGTGGTCCACATTAGCCCTGTATCGAAACAACAGCCATGGCGTCAAGTCTTGGCCCAGAAGTGTTATGACGTGGGCTAACAGTAGCACTAGTAACTGTTGACATTACCACAGTCAATAAAACCTCGTGAATCTTATTTGGAGACGGATCGAGCTAAAAAGGCTAAGCTAAACAATTTGGTAGTATGACACAGAATTGGAGGAAACTGATCAGAAAGACTTTATATCCATGCAATAAATGCAAAACACACGACACACGGTCTCGATTCGGTTCGGACAACGACACAGCACTACGGCGAATTTAATGTGACGAATGTGGTGAAATGTAATAGGGTAGTCGACAAAAAAAAACTAATTAGTCCGTCAGATAGATTTCCAAAAAATATTGAACACGTATTTTTTCTTTTTTCACGTAAACAAAAAATGAAGACGATACAGTGCTTCGAAAAGTCGTGAAACGTCACAGCTTGGTCCAATTTTACCTAACTATGACGTCAAACGCCCCCTCTCCATGGTCTTTGACAAGCTTTATTTTCGTCAATTTTTATTAATTTGATAAAACAAAAAACACGTATCCAATATTTTTCAATAATCTGACTGACGGACTAAACAGAATCATATTTTTTTTAGTCGGTCGACTACCCTATTGGCACAAAGCGAGTCCGTGTCGATTGGTGTGGTCATTGCCTAAAAGGTAGAGGTAAATTCCTGTTTGCATGATATTAGGGTAGCTATTTTTTGGCGGTGGGAAATCATCAAATGACTGCTCCCGGTCTGGGCAGAGCGGTAGGGAGTGTCAGACTTCTACTGGCTAAAAAACCACCCATGTTCCTTCTTAGCCCTTGTGCCGAGGCCGCGGTATCTCTTTCGAACAACCCGCAGCCCGACGGGATAATAGGGTAGCTTGAGCTGACTTTTACTTACAGCTTTTGTAGGATCGACGAAAATTACAGTAGCTGTTGTTGTAGCAAGCATTGTTAATATCGTTTTCGCGATGTTACACAATTTGTCTGTACTAATATAAAGTGATAAAACGTGTTTTTGTAGGGAGTAATCTCCAGAACTAATGATATAATTTATCATCTGCCTAGCTTTTTTTCAACTAAATTGGGGTCGACTTTCAGTCTTACCGGTTGCAGCTGAGTATCAATATTTTACACTAGCTTTTGCCAGCGGCTTCGCCCGCATGAAAATGACGATTTTCCATACAAACTTTCATCCTCTATTTAACTCCCTTAGGGGTTGAATTTCGAAAAATCCTTCCTTATTCCTTGTCTACATTATAAAGGGAACCTCTGTGCAAAATTTCAGCTTTCTAGGTCCAAGGATTTGGGCCGGGCGTTGATGAGTCAGTCAGTCAGTCAGTCAGGACTTCTCTTTTTATTTATATATATAGATGGCTGCAGCGAAATGGGTTGTGGTTGTGGAGGTCATTTAGGCATATCCACCTCCACAACCCCAACCCAATATAATACAAGAATATATATAAATATCTGATAAAAAGATACATTATTCGAGAGTGCTATGGGCTATACATTATATTTAGATCATGAATATTAACCGAGCTATCTTATGTTGTGCCATGTAATTAAAATGTAAGGATAAAATATTTTTATCATAAAACGGACCATCCAGTTCTTTTTAAACTCTAAACGGATTGTCCCAGTTATTATAATAACTCGTTCCGACACGAAAAAATAAGCCTCTTCGCCACCGGACTTTACCTAACAGTAACTCATTTAAGGGAAAAAAGCCAGAACTTCCCAAAAAAATGAAATGTATGAAGGAAAAAGACATTGTCGGACTTAATAATAAAGTCAGTCGTAATAGGCAATTTATTTTCATTGTCACTTCTCTGACACTACGTATAAAAGTTAATAACTTACTCCCGGGGTACTGACATTGACAAAACAGCTTCTTCGCTACTTTTTTTTGTCACAGACTAAAAAAGTAACAAAAATTTCAGAGGTGCGAAGTTTTAGGTGAAAACTGTGAAGTGTCTTTTTATGTTGACTGTATTCTGTTTTTGTGATGCTCTAATTTTCTTATTTGAGGTCTTTTGTGAAGATGGAATTAAGGGATAGATTAAATTAATATACTTACGCATTTTTCTACCCAAACACATTACACTTAATTGTGTGGTTCCCTGGGTTGTGTAGGTGAGGTAGCCTAGTCATTCCGACCGTAATACTGGTGTTCAGCTGCATCTGGTTAGACTAGCAGTTGACCCCAACAGAATTGAGAAAAGGCTATGCAGAAGATGAATTGTGTGGTTCCAAAAACATTGGTTAGTAAGCCGCCTTTTGGGATTTGCAACAGTTGAGTAAAAAGAAACAGAAATGCAAGGAAACCCGTTTTGGTTGAATTATAAATTGGTAATTAACACGAAAAAAGAACACACAAAATGTTAACATCCTTTCCAATCGAAAAACATCACAGCAAAACTACACTAAAACCAAAATCTTCCGCAACCAAGACTCAGCAAACACGAATTAACCCAGAAAACACCCGTTATCTATCCAAACAAACCACTTTAACATGGCTTAAAATTTTCTAAATATTTAACACTTCCTTGGTCGGTTCCAGGAGACTAGACGAAGTCAGGAGGTAACATCATAAGATTTTACGATAGCGCTCGTACAGTACATTTTTACCTTGAGCACTCTTGGAGGTGCGTCAAGTAAATATCTACTTTATGACAGCTCGTTAGAAGTTAGACCATAACGCTAAACGACGTCCCTGCTGTTATCGTGGCTTTTTGCTCTCCGAATCTGCCACTTAATACTTCTTCAAGTTATTATTGCCTGGTAGTTTCGTTTGTGTTTAGTATTGAAATGTATGCGTGGCTATTATGAGTGGTATGTAAAGGGAGGTATTTTTCCGTCGCTTAACTACTTTACTAATACCACATTTTTTAGATAGAATCTAGTTATTAAAAATATTTGGTAATTAGCCACACTTTTTAGGGCTAAAGTGGAATGAACAGTAGGTATGCCCGCAGTCCTAAAAATGGAGTATGTTGATTAGTTACATTTCGTGTCGTGACGGCAGCATTACAATCAATCAACCAAATCACGCTCGATTTGATTCAAAGGCGTACCTAAAATAACGGTAACCACAAAGTATAACCTTTTCTCAAAATTTTATCGCTACCACCAATATGATGTACGAGCCATACATTCTCCGATTTCTAGCTCAGGTTTAAGATATTCATATCAGAAATCGCAGTTAAGCGTAGCCCACATTGAGGCATGATATTTTAAGCACGACTTTTATATTCAACATGGTATTGCGCCAAACAGCAGGCAAACAAAGAGATAAAAGCTTTTTAAATCTCCGAATTTATGGTTTGTTTGCGCTAACGGAATACTATTTGGTAAATCCTAGCGTTTGTGGACCGATATTATTTTAATATGGAGGGTACGGCACATATTTTATGCCAAATCACGAGTCTCATCACTGTGCAAAGTTTTGCACACGAATTTTGGTCTGGAAAATGTGGATGGATGAGATTTTTTCTAGTGCTATGATTTGTGTTCAGTGCGAATTTGTTTCTGTCGTGTTTTGTATAGAAGGGTTATTTATCTTACAGGTTACGTAAGCTAGAATAAAGAGATTGTAGTTTGCTACCTTCGAACTAAAACTAGTGAACTGGTTAAAACAAAATGACATACACCGGTAAATTCGTTTTGCTACAAAATAGCGTTATGGAATTGCAAAATGGTGGACACAAGACGCCATTATTTATAATTATCATAATAAATACACACACACATACACCCGCACACTCATCACAGACACCATTTTCACCTATTGTGCTATTTTCCCTTCCTTTTCTTATTTTCTATATTTAGTGTGCTCATAAATTGCTTAAAAAATAAATACTTTTTATAGTTTCTACCTAATTCGAGTTATTTTTCTTGCCCTATTTCACAGTAAGGGCCGTTTGGTATCGCGCGCCTACATGAGTGGCGCGCGGAGGCGCTACACCGGGGGGTCACTCTGCTGCCGCGGCACATTGCTGCGCGGCGGACAGACCTCCGGTGCGATCTCATGGCGGCATGGAGACAGCGACTGTCGCAACCCAGCGCAGGGCACGCCACGATAGTGGCGGTAAGTCCCCTCTTTGAGGAGTGGCTGGAGAGGCGCCACGGCGCCCTCACCTACCGTCTGACGCAGGTCCTCACCGGACACGGGTGTTTCGGGAGGTACCTGCACCGAATCAGGCGGGAGGAAACGCCCGGATGCTTCCACTGCGAGGATCGACCGGAGGACACGGTGGAGCACACTGTGGAGGTCTGCCCTGCTTGGGCGGAGCCCCGCCGTGTTCTCGTAGCGGCGATCGGCGGCGGTGACCTCTCGCGTCCGGCCCTGGTGCAAGCCATGGTCCGGAGCGAGGAGGAATGGGACGCCGTCGCCTCCTTCTGCGAAGCAGTGATGCTAGCGAAGGAGGTGGCGGAACGAGAGAGGGAGAGAACCTCTCAACGTCCCAGCCGCCGCGGAAGGCGCTCCGGGCGTCGGGGGTCACGCGATGACCTCCGGCCACCGTAGACGCGGGCCTGTGGACGGTGAGTAACGGGCTAGCTCGCCGTCCGGCCGTCGTCATGACGGCAACAGACCGTGTCGGCGGCGCGTACGTGTTCCACGCGCGCCTCAAAGAGATGTCAGCAAGGAGGGGCCCGCAAGGGCCGACGCCCGTCGGGGCTGCGGATATCGAAAAGTTACCGCGGCTCCGACACAAGGGCGAGGAAGAGGGAACATGGGTTGGTCTGCCCAAGAGCGGGGGGGGTTATTCGATGATTTTCCACCCACCAAAAAAAAAAAAAAAAAAAAAAGGGCCGTTTGGTAGGAATTTGCTCCCGTTTCGAAGCAAATACAGCCATGATTCGACATGCCGCCAAGCACTGCGTTTGACAGTTGACACTGACGGGTTAGAAGGCCGCCATTGCCTAGTTTGCTGTCACTTGCAAAGTGCCTTGCGCTTCTGAGCGTTCTAAAAGGTTTAATTTTATGCAATTTATTTGTATTAAATTGCGGAAACGATGCCTTTTTCCACACCTTTTTATCTTATACCATTTCTTTTTATTTTATTCATTCATGCTATTCTATTAGTTTTTTTTTTTTTAGAATTGACTCATTAGTTCCGGAGATTATCCCCTAAATAATGTGGGAATTGGAACTGTGGTTTGATAAATTTCAAGACAAAAGGAAAAAAAAACAGAGAATTAAAATATCAATAATGACAACACGATAACCGCCGCACTCACATTTCTATGTGGTGCTTGACACTTGTAATTGTAGTGGTATGTTTACCCACACATGCACGCACACCACTTGCGAGCTTATAAGTGCCTATGACGTTGCACCGTCAAGTTAAGTTCGAAGTCACGCGTCCCCGCGACAACACATATAGTCGGTTACTACCCGTTACTCGCGTCAATCATTTATTGTATATTGTAAAGTGTTTAGTTATAGCAAATACTTTATTAAATTCATAGTGCAACGTAGAATTGGACATTTCATTTCAACTAACTATAGAACCTATATCACGTCCCAACAAAAGTTCTATATTGGTGACCCCGACGTGAATGAAATAATACGGTTCTATACTTTGACCCGCGAGTGCAATTACGTTCAATACAGACGTAGACTTTATTTAGTGTTGTTACTGTGAACTATACCAAACCTTCAAAATGGTCAACCCTAACACTGTTGCTGCCAGTGAACATAAAGTTACCATAAATCCCGAGCACACAGCCACCACGGCTGCCGCCGCACCTGATAGCGTCAACGCACCTCAACAAGCTGGTCCGTGTTACACCACAGACCAGCACCAGCAGCCAGAGATGGAGACGATCACCATCAACTCCCGCATCGCCGACTTCTGGACAGCGCGTCCGCGACTATGGTTCCATCAGTTTGAGGCCATAATCGGTGCACAAAAAGCAGGTGACTTGCATAAATATCAATTAGTTATAGCTAAGTTAGGTCGAGATGAATTGAGTCAAATTAGTGACATTCTTGAGAACCCGCCCGTGAACGGTAAATATATAGCACTGAAGGACAGGTTAATTTCGTCCTATGAAGAGTCCGAGTCCAAGCAATTACATACGTTGCTTACGAAAGTCGAGCTAGGGGATCAACGACCCACTCAGCTTCTTCGTAAAATGCGAGAGCTTGGAAGTAACAAAATTCCCGAGGATACAATCAAAATTTTGTGGTTAGATCGCCTGCCTCAAACAGTCCGTGCAGTAGTTACTGTCTGCGATGTAACGTTGGACAACGTCGCAGCAATTGCTGATAAGATAATGGAAACTTCACGGTCATCTGAAGTCTGTTCGCTAAATCCGGTCGCTATCCCTAGTCATTCAACGGATCAACAATTTCATCATTTAATTAAAGAAATTGCCGCGTTAAACACAAAAATTAGTGATCTACAAAACACGCGTCAGAGTACAAGTCGGAGTTGTGGCAATGATCAGTCGCGATCACGGTCACGATCACGCTCTCGGTATCTTGACAATCAAGACAGATACAGGCGTCAAACAGCGCAACCGGGAGACAAAGATTTTAAGTGCTTTTATCATTATATTTATGGAGACAACGCCAAGAAATGCGGCGACGAGCAATGCATCAGAAAGGCGTTAAAAAAACGAAACCCGACACCTACCTTAGCGAGAGTAGGCGTCGAAGGAACATCTCGCTTGAGCGTCACCGACTGGAAAAGTGGTACGCATTTTCTTATTGACACCGGCGCTGATATTTCAGTTATTGCCTACAAAAACGTTAATCGTCAACCCGCTGATTTTACTTTATTTGCTGCTAATGGGACCACAATCAAAACATATGGAACTCAGAAAATGACTTTGGACCTTGGCTTACGTCGAGCTTTTACCTGGGAATTTGTCCTGGCTGATGTACAGCGGTGCATTATTGGGGCAGATTTTCTATCCAAACATCAATTGCTTGTTGATCTTCACGCAAAAAAGTTAATTGACAAAGTCACACTACTCTCTAGGTACACTAACGTAGAAGATGCCTCAAATATTCCTACAATTAAAGTCATCGACTCGGATAATAAGTATCATCGTATTTTAACAGAGTTCCCAGACATCACTAAGAGCGAATGTTTCAAGGACCCACCCAAACACAATGTAACGCATCATATATGTACCCATGGCCCACCCGTTTATGAAAAAGCACGTCCACTTAACGCTGCAAAATATAAAGCGGCAAAGGATGAATTCCAACGAATGGTAGATTTAGGAATATGCAGGCCGTCATCCAGCCCATGGGCAAATGCTTTACACGTTGTTCAAAAGAAAAACGATGAGTTACGCCCGTGCGGTGATTATCGTCGTTTAAACGCTATCACCGAGCCCGACCGCTACCCGATTCCTCGTTTAACGGATTTCACATACATCCTCAAAAATAAAAAAGTTTTATCTAAAATTGATATTAGACGTGCTTACCATAACATAAGCGTCGCACCTGCGGACATACCGAAAACCGCAATAATAACTCCATTTGGTCTGTTTGAGTTTACAAAAATGAGCTTCGGTCTGAGAAACGCTGCACAGACGTTTCAAAGATTTATCAATGAAGTTTTGAAAAATACTCAAAATACGTTTTGTTACCTGGATGATATACTTATTGCTTCAGAATCAGAAGAATGTCACATTCATGATCTCAAAGAAGTGTTCAAGCGACTTAGCGAATATGGCGTCACAATCAACACGTCTAAATGCGAATTTGGAAAATCCGAAATTACATTTCTCGGTTATCGCGTTAGCTGTGATGGCATAAGGCCGGACGAAGAAAAGGTCAAAGCCATCAATAACTATCCACAACCCGAAACCATCGAAGAACTGAGGCGCTTCCTCGGTCTTATAATTTTTTACCGAATGAGCATTCCTAAAGCCGCCGACACTCAAACTATCTTAGACAAATACTTACACAATGCTAAGAAAAAAGACAAAACAAAAATCGCTTGGACCGAAGAAGCAATCAACGCATTTAATCAATGCAAACATCACATAAGTGAAGCTGTCACTCTCACGCATCCAGACTCATCATCCAAACTTATTTTAATGACCGACGCAGCAAATACCTGCGTTGGCGCAGCACTTCATCAACTAGTCAACAAACGGTTAGAGCCACTAGGATTTTATTCGAAAAAACTAAGTAGCGCCCAGACAAAATACAGTACCTACGACAGGGAATTATTAGCTATTTACATGGCAGTAAAACACTTTCGGTATATGATTGAAGGGCGTGATCTCACAGTGTTAACCGATCACAAGCCGTTAATATTTGCTTTATCGAAGAAAGAATCGAAATCCGATCCACCAAGACGTCTTCGTCAATTAGATTTTATTTCTCAGTTTTGCAACAAAATTGAGTACGTTAAAGGCGAGCTCAATAACGCCGCCGACGCTCTTTCGAGAATAGAAGAGATTTTTCTACATGATATTTTCGACTATGAAGAATTATACAAAAGCCAAGTCGAAGATACGCAATTGTCATTATTAAAACAAAAACCTAACTTGGAATTTAAATTGTTCCGCATGCCATATGCAAATCATGAGCTTACGTTCGAAACATCAACGTCATCAGCGCGACTTTATTTACCGTCGGAGTTTCGAGAAAAAGCGATTTCAAGTGTCCACGCACTTAATCACCCTGGGGTAGCCGCTACGCGTCGCCTTATCGCGCAGCGCTATTTTTGACCTAACATGAACACTGACGTTGCAAACTTTGTAAGAAGCTGCATTAAATGCCAGAAATGTAAAGTACAAAGGCATACAATTACACCTCTAGGAGAGTTCGAAAGGTCAGACCGTTTCGAGCATGTACATATAGATATAATTGGACCATTACCGCCTTCCGAAGAATACACATACTGTGTCACAATGATTGATCGTCATACAAAATGGCCTGAAGTCGTTCCTGTAAAAGACATAAGCGCTGAAACCGTCGCGAAAGCTCTACTCGAGCATTGGATAGCACGTTTTGGTTGCCCTGCAAGAATAACTTCGGATCAAGGTCGTCAATTCGAATCCAATCTTTTCAAACAGCTGACCAAACTACTTGGAATAGAAAAGATTAGAACAACAGCATACAACCCAAAGGCAAATGGACACGTCGAAAGGATGCATCGAACGTTAAAAGCTTCCATCATGACACGTTGCGATAGTAGCAGTCAATGGTCACAACAATTACCTATCGTGTTATTAGGAATGCGCAATACAGTTAAAGAAGATTCAGGGTACAGCCCTGCTCAGATGACCTACGGTAAATCTATGCGTCTACCGGGAGATTTTTTTGTTCCCACCGAAGCAGACATTAACAACACCGATTACACTTGCAAACTCATGGAAACATTAGCGAACCTTCAACCAACCACAAGAAAACAAGCTGATAACAGAAACATTTTCGTGCACAAAGATTTGACTAAATCGGACTACGTTTTCATTAAAAACGAAGTTAAACGTTCGTTAACACCGCCGTACGAAGGTCCTTATAAAATACTCAAACGAAGCAATAAACATTACGTCGTTCAAGTAGGTTCTCGAGAAGTCACTATTTCTCTCGATCGTCTCAAGCCTGCTTATGTTATAATTAATAGCCCCGCACTTCAGTCGCCACAGGAAGTTTTTGTTTCGCCCAAAACAACTGCGATAACACCGGTTGCAACCAAATCGACCTCACTTGACAAAACTGAGCCATCTGTTACTACAAGATCGGGTCGCGTCGTGAAAAAGACCGTGAGATTTGCCATTTAAAACATTTTTTGTCGCCAGTCCCAAAGTCATAAAAATATCAAGTGAAATTTGAAGTGCGGTGAAGTGTTCTGTGTTTTAAAATAGACCCACAAAATTGTTTGTTTTCACACTAATTATGTCAACTTGTAACGTATTTATTTTTATGTTATCGTTACCACTTAGCTAACTCTTAAGTTTAAAACCTTTTTGTATAAAACCTTTTTGTGTCAAGTTATTACTAAATTTATGACCAATGTATTTTAATATTTTTTTACAAAATGTCTTCAGTTTAGGTAAGTATCCATTTGTGTAGTGTTGTTTTTATATTATAAAAATACCTTATGTTACCGTAGTCTTGTTGTTTATTAATTTAGGAGTTATGTATAGTTATACACTTTCACACCAAACCATTTTATTTAATATTTGCAATGTTTTTACACTTTGGTCATTGCTTTTGATGATATTTTTTTTTCACCCTTTTATTAAATTGTCTTCATCTAAGGGGGGAGGACATGTAGTGGTATGTTTACCCACACATGCACGCACACCACTTGCGAGCTTATAAGTGCCTATGACGTTGCACCGTCAAGTTAAGTTCGAAGTCACGCGTCCCCGCGACAACACATATAGTCGGTTACTACCCGTTACTCGCGTGAATCATTTATTGTATATTGTAAAGTGTTTAGTTATAGCAAATACTTTATTAAATTCATAGTGCAACGTAGAATTGGACATTTCATTTCAACTAACTATAGAACCTATATCACGTCCCAACAAAAGTTCTATATAATGTTACACGCCGATCCGCAGATTCCGTTGAAATTCATTACTAAGTCATGTTGGCACCAAGACCCCCGAACAAAAATCCATTCTGACCGCTCGACTATGCCGACTGAAGCCAACCCGAATGCGTGTATAGCACCACTGACGGCACAAAAAAAAACAAATACAGGAAACCATTAAAACAAAATAAAACCGTATCGAAACCGGAGCACATTCAGTGATCTGTAAAGGTTCGATACTGTTCAGCATGGTCCACTATCGTTTAAATTTACGCGGTTACAATGTTAAATAAATAGCGGACACAGATTAGATAGGAGCTGCAATTGGATACTGTAGTTGTTCTGTGCTGCGATTGGTGGAGATTTTTTTGGTGAACTGTGGCTTCGGGTATAGAGGAGTTTTTAAATCTTGGTGGATAATAACATAAAATTACGTCTGTGATCCCCGAAGGGTATTAATAAACAGACGTGTACCTAATTGTGCACCCACATTTCGATAGTAATTTTTAAGTCCTATGTAATAGGGGGCGAGCCAATTGCCATCAACCGGGAAACCTGTTGCAAATGCCACAAATTCTGTGACTGTGACTGCTGTGACTGCTACTGAGAAATTCCTGACGGAAAAACATAATAACACTTTGCCCGGTCTGGGAATCGAGCCCAAGAGCTGATGCACTTTATGCACAGCAGTCGTGCCTTTATGCACAGCAGTCGTGCCTTTATGCACAGCAGTCGTGCCTTTATGCACAGCAGTCGCGCTTGTGACTACTAGACCAACAGATTACTTCAAGACACAGATGCATGAAGTTCTTTTTGTCAACTAATAACAATGATCTGCAATGCGTCTCAGCAAACATAATTATTCCCAAACACATCAGTACACTCAACGCCAACAACATCTCCCAAATTGGTACTATCCGCTTACTCACACAATCATTAAAAAAAGTCCGCACAATTTAATTCCCAAGTCTCTTTAACGAAGCACACGTTGGGCCCGACAATGTGCTGACACACACTCGGGCGTGGGTTTTAACGAATGGAAACAAAACACGAGCGTACGAAACGTGGGCTCAAAAATGGAAAACCAATTTCGTTTCGCCGTCCACCGACCGAAACTCGTTTGACACAAGTTTTAAAATAAAAACTATCGACGCTTGAATACGTTTTCAATCACGATTTCGGATGTTAGACAAAGGGCATGGAATCATGGTCGCATTTTGAAGGACTCTTGTTTTGTAGTTTTTTTTTTTTTTTGGGAGAAGCTTTTGTCGTTTGACGCAACAAAATATTCGAAAAAAAGAAAAGTAGTACACAGCTGTTAAGTCGGAACTTATACAGCCGTCATCAATTTTTTTTATTTAAACCGTTTCGCAAATAGCATCTTGCTGACAATGTCATGGAACAGTCAAAATATCCTTGCAGACTTGACTTTCCCGTCGGGGCTGCGGGTTTTTCGAAAGAGATACCGCGGCCACGATACAAAGGGCTAAGAAGGAACATGGGTGGCTTTTAGTCAGTAGAAGTCTGACACTCCCTACCGCTCTGTCCAAAGCGGGAGGAGTCATTTGATGACAACACCAACCTCCAAAAAAAAAAAAAAGACTTGACTTTCGTCTTTTGATTCCTCGTATCAAATGAAAATGAGAACTAAGAAAACAATAATAAATAATAGTAAAGATGCTAAACAGTTTCATTGCAATTTTTTTAATAAAAACATGTTTGAAAATGTCTGAAATCTTATGTACAAGGAAATGTGCTTCAGAATTTTAAGCCTCCCTTCACATACACTTACATGGGAGTAAATACTTAAGTATATAAATGCTTTAAGCAATAAACTCCCCTAAATAGCTGAATATATAATTCCAAGCCATTTAACCGACCGCGGAAGCAACACGAGGGGTGCCTGATTTGAATTGATGTTTGTCTGTGTGTCCGTTCAAGCATGCCTAATTCGAGAGGAAATTTTGTACAGCGGAATTAAATTACCGGTGATTTGAAGATTGGATCGTTCATAATATTTACTTTTGCGTATTTTTGTTACGACATTGTATTTTTAGTATTTTAAGTCTGATTGATACAATAAGTGCTGTTCAAAGGATGTTTCCGATTCCATTGTTTGCGAGTTCAGATTTTATAATTGCTTCATGCTTCCGTTTGTACAGTATTGTTTTTAAAAGAGTTTTAATTCTGTTTGATACAAAACACAAAACTATAATTTTTTTTAAGTTTTGAAAACAAAATTATACCGAGGAGAGACGAACTGAATTAAAACTATCAAATCCAAATGATTTGTAATTTTAACTCGCTGTGTCCCAAAATTTTATCTCGTATTTGTTGCACGAAAATGAGGTTAGTTTAGAGCAACTGAAAACAAGTAAGTAGAGAGATTCTACCACGAGCTAGCCACCTGGCTATCTCTTTATATAGCCTAGTTGTAAATATGACAGGTTTCGGCGAAAGAAAACATCGTGAGGAAACCAGTATGCCAGAGAGATATTTCTTGTTCTCATATAAAGCCAATTCAGGCCCATAGGTGACATAAAAACTCTGACACCAGATTAAGAACTAACCACTCGATAAAGAAAGAGACTAATAAGTACTAGAAATAAAATATAATGAAGCAACTATATACAAGTACACAACTCCAAAATATTTTTTCAATATTTCCTGATAATTTCCCTCATTATTTTTCTCCTCGTATACCAAGTGGAGTTTTAAAAACATCGATGGTTTCCTCGACCCCGATATTGTTTTCAGTAAAAACAGAAAAACCGAACAGAAACGTTTTAGCGGTAAAAGGGGTAAGAACCGATAATTGTGGAGCACAGCTGATGTTTCTCTGCTGCAGTTTTTCTCCTCGTTTCTTGCTTGTTTCCTTTCAAACGAGCTTATTAAGATTTTGTTAATGGATTTTTCTTTTATGAATGTTATAAATGTTTTATTATTCTGTGCGAATAATTATTGTGTATGTATAAAATAATTATTGGAGAATAATAGTAGATTTTACACTAAGGGGTTATAGCAGGGGCCGCGGTATTATGTACTAGATTACGTGGCCTCGGCGCAAGGGCAAAGAAGGAACATGGGTTCGGTTTTTAGTCAGTAGAAGTCTGACACTCCCCTTCGCTCTGCCCAAGAGCGGGGGGGGGGGTCATTCGATGATTTTCCACCCACCAAAAAAAAAAAAAAAAAAAAAAAAAGGGGTTATAGCAGTGTCTTACATCACGGTAACTATTTTGATTCTCGAATGCAGTGAGATGACTAGAATCCTGAATGAAGTGAGGCCCAACTAAAACTAGCCAATATGAAGACTATGAAGGAGCATAGTTACTGTACCTACTTATCAAACCAACTGAGAGAATATAAAAAAATGGATTTTCGTTAAATCTGTCATGTGTCTGAAAAGAATGTGTGTTATGAATAAGAAGGCCCATAATGTCGTTAATTTCGTATATATAATCATTTTTCATTCACGAAATTAACAAATAAGTCTAAAGCCAAAATAATAAAGGATGCAAAGATTTACAACAACAAATATTTTTCCGATTATTACAAAACAAAAAACATCACTGATTGAGCTGAATTTTCGAAACGAAATATTTAAATCAACAATCGTTCCATAACGAACTTTATTACAATAGAAAAACGTTAATTTACCGTGGCAAAGAAGAGGCATCACGCCGTGACAGCGTCTTTCCATCTTAATAAGTCAGTAAGTATGAGTCGATTTGACTGCCTAGGCGAACATAATAATAGTATTAGGAATCAGAAGTGAAATACGTGAACAAAATAAACAATGTTTAATATCTTTTGAATTACACTTTTACAAAAATATCAAGACAAACATTTCAAACAATAATCAAATAGAAATAGCACTAGCAAATGGAATAATCAGTACACGAGCAAAAACATAAACCAAAATTAGCGAAGCACACGATAATAGTCGGGTAGCAAGTCCTTTCCGAGCGCCGTCCAAGCAAAAAGTGACCGTTGCACCGCCGCTCGCCTCGTTTTATGAACTTCTGTCGGTTGCCGCACGTCGACCGGACGCTAACCGCACGGCTACTGGCTGATGGCGTGACTTTGAGCCAACACGGCCTCTCCTGACGCTCTGACGTCCTCGTCAGCTTCCAACAAGGCGGCTGAGTCTTCGCTGTCTCCTTGATAGCGTGTCTCACAACGCCAGTGGGGCGTGCTGGCACGGGGGAGTGCCACGCACAACTACGCCTGTGGGGCGCGCTGGCACAGTGGAGTGCCACGCACAACTGCGCCTGTAGGGCGCGCTGGCACCGTGGAGTGCCGCACACAACTGCGCCTATGGGGCGCGCTGGCACTGTGGAGTGCCGCACACAACTGCGCCTGTGGGGCGCGCTGGCACCGTGGAGTGACGCGCTTAACACGTCAGTAGCGCGCTGGCAGCCTGGAGCGACGCGCTTAACACGACAGTAGCGCGCTGGCAGCCCGGAGCCACGCGCTGTACACGCCAGTAGGGCGCGCAGTCGGCCTGCAGCGACACGCTCGGCAACGTCAGAAGGCGCGCTCGGCAACGCCAGTAGGGCGCGCAGTCGCCTTGCAGCGACGCGCTCAGCAACGCCAGAAGGCGCGCTCGGCAACGCCAGTAGGGCGCGCAGTCGCCTCGCAGCGACGCGCTCAGCAACGCCAGTAAGACGCGCTGGCACCCTGCAGTGACGTGCACGTTCACGGCGTCATTGTGGCAAAGCCCTGGCAACCACTGCTAAGGCCAAGCAGCGTTGCGTTGCGTCCATCCTTGTGTAATGGTTACTCTGCAAACAAACAAATTTACATAAGAATTTTGTTCCGCTCGATCACTCCTGACCAAACTTTAGTTCCATTGGGTGGCACCAAATTAGACTCTCATTAATTAGATCAAATGTACTGGAAATTATCGAAAATACAACACTCAACTACCTTGAGTCATATACCATAGTCGTTCACACCAACCTTAAAAATTCTATTGCAACAAAAACTGCTGAAATCATCGAGTAAAACCTTTAACACCAAGGCTCTCTAACCGAGTAGTACAACAAGAGAGTAATCTCATTCATTAAGGAACATTCAAGTCGAGAATCAAATTCAAAGAAACATTCACCAAACAAAACTTATCAGACAAGAATACCAATAGGCACATAGGGATGTATTATAAGCACATTGTTAGCATATCACACAGACTTCTTCCACAACACTGTAGGCATAGGCTCCAAGTTTGCATACCCCTCAGATGTCGACTTCCACACACACTGTAGGCATAGGCTCCAAGTTTGCATACCCCTCAGATGTCGACTTCCACACACACTGTAGGCATAGGCTCCAAGTTTGCATACTCCTCAGATGTCGACTTCCACACACACTGTAGGCATAGGCTCCAAGATTGCATACCCCTCAGATGTCGACTTCCACACACACTGTAGGCATAGGCTCCAAGTTTGCATACCCCTCAGTGGCTGTTGACATAGACACATTTTTAGCGTATCACACAGACTTTCACACACGCAGCTGAGGTCACGCGCTTGACCAAACCACACGTTCATAAGTAATGGTTACTATGCAAAGAGACAAATCTACGACAGAACCTGACCAAACATCCATTAGGTCCTACTCTCGTTGATAAAATCAAACGCGGCTAAACTGGAAATTATCGAAAATACAACAATCAACCACCCTGGGTCATGTACCATTGTCGTTTAAATCAATCTTAAAAACATTATTGCGTCAAAAAAATGCCAGGTTCACAAAAATCATCGAGTAAAACCACAGATCTCTAACTGACTAGTAAACAAGTCTATCTCCCGTGTGTATCACTATTTGACTTAACACTACGGTCTTTCCAGACCCTGACCTCAACCAGAGCTAAACGCACAACGCACAACATACAACAAACACACCCACTGTCTACTCGAGTTTCCTCAAAAACCTTCAATTTTAATCGGACTACGACTACACAATAATAATTACTGGTACTGTCTAACACAATACAGCCGATAGAATCTCTTGGCTTGCAACCACAACTTTACTTCATCAAAATCCTTATAAACATCAACTGATACGTAACTCATTGGCATCTTTCTTAGCTTATCATGTGTATTATAAAGCAACTTCTATAATAAAGCAAAACTTATCAGACTTTACAGTGCACCTGTATACGGCCTACGTCTTCACACGAAAACAAGTCAACTAATCATATTGCTTAAGGGTTTGCATTTACGCAGACCATGATTATTCGAGTTTGATGTGCCAACAACTGCACTTTTTGGTTTCAAATATACGGAAAACAAGACTTTTGACTGTATTTTGTTTTGTTCATAATTGCGGCTTTTATTTGAGCATCAGATATCACAAATCACAACGTTGCCTCACACCAGGAATTTCTCCTGTATCGTGGGTACCTTCACAAATATTTAAACTCACATACACAAGTACCCGACTTAAAAAAAAAACTATTGTAGGTCATACAGATACTTGTACTCGTAACGTCATTATAGCACAGTGACCATATCGACTTCACGCGGACACAATGACCGAAATTCGTGTTTAAAATGAGTCCACGTGCTGTTATTGGTCAACCAATCGTTAAGCGACGTATTAGCACCACCATGTAAATAACCACCAATGCGTCCGAGGCATTGCCAATCACCCCAGTGACCTTATAAACACACACATAACATCACGCCTGCAATCCCCGAAGGGTTAGGCAGAGGTACCCAGTATACCCACATTTCGCCAGTTATGTTAAGACATAAGCTTAACCATGTAACAGGGGTGAGCCCATTGTCACCAACAGGGCACAAATCCAGAAAATAACACTTTGCCCGACCCGGGAATCGAACCCAGAACCTTCATGCTCATAGTCGCGCTTACGACTACTAAACCAACGAAATATTAAAATGGTTCGATCTTACTTGTATCAGGAACGAAAGTAAACCAATCCTGTCCGGAGCGTCGCCTCAACCGCGAGAGTGGTTACACAGGACTTCGCGTCCTCACGCGGCTCCTACGACGATCTCGTTCGCGCTTGGAACGGCGATCGGATCCCGAAACTTGCTATACGTGACCTTCCACTCCACTTATGGTGGCTACGAGATCGCTTAGAACGCAAGGCACTAGTTTTTGAACGCGAACAACTCGATCTATCCATTGCTAACTACTACCCGCTTTTATCTAAAATTAAAAGCCTGAAAACTAGTTTTTAACTTGTGGGCGAAAAGAATCCACTATCCCACTTCTGATATTAGAAATCAGAAGTGAAATACGTGAACAAAATAAACAATGTTTAATATCTTTTGAATTACACTTTTACAAAAATATCAAGACAAACATTTTAAACAATAATCAAATAGAAATAGCACTAGCAAATGGAATAATCAGTACACGAGCAAAAACATAAACCAAAATTAGCGAAGCACACGATAATAGTCGGGTAGCAAGTCCTTTCCGAGCGCCGTCCAAGCAAAAAGTGACCGTTGCACCGCCGCTCGCCTCGTTTTATGAACTTCTGTCGGTTGCCGCACGTCGACCGGACGCTAACCGCACGGCTACTGGCTGATGGCGTGACTTTGAGCCAACAATAGATATTTCACATCGCCTTTTAAAAATAATGACATGTAATAAATGAAAACCGGGCAACCGTTGAGAGGTCAACCCTCATACAGGATGAGCAAACATGAGAGGTCATACACATAATCTAGACAGTGACATCTTCACTGTAAAGTTCTCCCAGCATTTTTGTGTCACGTTAATTATGGTCCCGCAGGAAACGTGTGACGGTTTGTGCAATTTATTTGTTAGTAACCTCGCCTCGTACCGCCTGTGTTAGGGTGAACACCCTGAACAAATTAATAGGATAATCCCGACGATGATAGTTGTGAGTCTGCTCGGGAATAATGTGATTTGAAAATTCTGAAAGTTTAATTGTTTAGCAGAACAAGTAGTAAGTATAATTATATTCAATTCCCAACTGTCAATATTTGTCTGTTCTCTGTAATGCTTATAACAGCACACTGGCATAGTGTGACTGTGAATCTGGCAAAAAAAATGTGGATTGTCATCGGCGAGAAATGAGCAGTTAACATGGTTGCCATCGGGGTAGAAACCTGGATGAAGCTGGCACAGAACGGTGGATCATCCTCCATAGTCATGGGTACAGATTTCTCTTTTTTAATGGCAATGTGCAATGGCACAAGAAAATAGAAGGCTATACGACAGCTGAGACATATGACTGCAGATATGACAAGTAATATTGTGATGCGCCGACCCCAATATAAATTGTAATAATGGCAAGAGAATGGTTATTGGTAAATTAGATTAAGTGAAAGTTAGTTTATAACTGGTATATGTATATAACTACAGTTCATACCTGTACGATTCTAATCTTATTCTTGCGAAATAATAAAACACTCTTTTTCTTGGGGCAGTCGTGTAAAAACCTCAGTTATTTTTATTAAAAATTGTGTGGGAGGATCTTAAATGTTCACACAAAGAAACGCGTGGGCTATCTAAGTGATACTTAATGGCCATAGACAAATAGAATTACTGTTAACGTAATTATCAAATTAATATCGTGCCCTTAAAGCGAAAACCAACTAAAGTCACTTATGGGCAAAAGCAATGTTTTTGCACTGTAAGCAATTTTTCTCGCCAGGAAAAACATTCTATCTGCGTTTAAGTGGTTTTGTCATGATTCACGTTAAATTAACAATAACAATAACTGAGACTAAATATTTCTACTTAGTATTAGCAATTACCCATTAGGTGAACATAAATATTTCGTTTAATTAAATTCATAAAAAACTGCTGTCTAAACTCTATTCTTCAAAACATAAGAAAACATTGCGACTACAAGAAAAACCACTAATCTGTAGCATTTATCAAGCCAATCCTTAATTTTTCCTACTTGTTTGAGAATTAAGCTATTTTTCCGTCACCACCCGAATAGTGAATACAATAAGAAATCAAAATACACGTACTCACCTCTTTATCAAGTATTTTAATAAAATTTTTACGATTCGAACCTTTAAACACGATTTTCTCGAAACTACATTTTGTGCAGTTAGTTGGGTTTTGAAGTAAGGGCACGATATATTTAGGTACATTCTTTTGATAACTTGTAAGAAAAGAATAATCTTCAGTATAGCTAGTCAATTAAGATACTCCTTCTAAGTAATTGATGCTATTTTTATAATAAAAAAATAAAATAATTTTGTTCAAACAAAGCTAAGGAAAATCGCCCCCAAAACAAAAGCCGCACACCCCAGTAAGCTTATTATCCACCTACAATTGTTACTAAAAAAAAACATCTCAAAGATAACAAACGGATACACTTTTCCGAATTCAGCACAAAAATATGGTACCTCCAATATAGCTACAGGAAAACGGAACGTTGTCCATTATTGTCCAATATATTACGCTCACATGGTAACCCTACCGTTTCGATGTCACAAAAGAGAAATTTCGTTGGGAAGTTGTGATAAACTGCCTCGGTAGAGGAAGTTCCGTTACTGATTAGCGCAGAAAAGAATTTTCTGTAATGTTGTTTGTACGACGGCTTATTTCTGTGTATGGCGTTTTTCTCTCGCGTTTTTAGGGTTCGATATAAGTAGGTAGAATGCGCTATATTTACTGTCATCAGACCGATATTGCCTGTTTTAGCAAATAGACATCGTGGCTGATACTGAGAAATTTCCACATTCCATGGAGCGACTGCCTATTTATTCTGACCTCCAAAACCTAGCATAAGAGTAACAAATACTGTAAAGTCAGACTTACGGGATAATATAAAAATCAGCTTAAAAGATTGAATTAAACTCCCAGATTTAATAATTCAATAAGTTTTCTCTTTTTAAACTGGTTCTAAGAAGAATATTTATTATAAAATAATTTTATTTTTCTTGGTTTTGCTATTTTTTAAGTAAGTATAACCGTATTTCCAGGTAACGTGGATTAAACCAATTACCATTTCTTACTAAATCATTAAGGAACATTGTACTGAACCTTTTATTATTGTGGAGTTCCAGAAATAATGAATACAACAGGAATTTCGTTTTGTGGAATATTATTATTATTATTATTATTATTAATTTGGTTGTGTTTAAGTTTGTTACCTCATAACTTTGTCATCATACGTACATATATAACATCACCCCTGTAATCCCGAAGGGTTATGCAGAGGTGTACCCAATAGAACACTCACATTTCGCTAGTTATGTTTAAGAGGCCAACAGAGGTAAAACGCGAGTTTTAAAATGGGTAAAAGTATATGATTCACTGCAGTTAACAAAATCAAAAAAATATGATATTCTTCAGGATATATGCTAGTAATATAGTGTTGTGAAAACATAATACAACTAACTTTGCTTGATAGAAAAAAATCACGAAGATAACTCTAAAAATTTCTTTCAACGAGTAAAAACCATACTAAAATACATGTCATCGTTCTAATTTTTTGCCAAATTATTCTACAAGCAACATACTAAAATCAAAGTGTTTTACTTTTATAGTCCAATCAATAGTTTTTTCGTAAATCGCAAAATACCACTAATTTCGCACTATTCGGCCGCAGCGAAAGACGTAACTCCGCTTTGTGGTGTATTTTAAACGAAGTTTGAACCACCACAAATAAAGTTGCTAATTTGAGGTAGTATAGGCTCTTAAGTCCTATTTTTTTTTTTTTTTTTTTTTTAAAGCAGTTAGAATTAGGTAAGTAGTAGGGGGCGACCCCATGGTTATCAACAGGACACAAATCTAGACTCTGCGGCTGCTACTGAAAAACTCCTGATGGTATAACCTACTAATACTTTGTCTGACTCTGGACTCGAACGCGACGTAGTCGAGCTTGCGACAATAACACCAACGAGATTGTTACACAAAACAAAAATATATCCCCTCTACCTAGATAAAAGCATCCAAAAACGGGACACTCCAAAATATTGTTGACACAGGAAAACAACAAGTTCCCTAAAACGAGATAATACTAAAACGTTTCCATGGAAGGGAAACACACAATAAAACCTACGCTTAGTTAAAGGTCCGTATATAAGAATGTATGTGAGTATGAAATACGAAAATAACTTTGTATTCGGAAGTCGGTGACCTTGCTTGCTTCTTTGACGTTTTTTTTCTACCGACTTCCAAAAGTAAAGTTATTTTAGGGAGAGAAATCATCAAATGACTCCTCCCGCTCTGGGCCGAGCGGAAGGGAGTGTCAGAGTTCCTTCTTAGCCCTTTGTGTCGAGGCCGCGGTATCTCTTTCGAACAACCCGCCACCCCGACGGGACCTCCTTTACCCTTTTTTTTTGGTGGGTGGAAAATCATCAAATAACCCCCCCCCCCCGCTCTTGGGCAGAGCGGATGGGAGTGTCAAACTTCTACTGACTAAAAACCACATATGTTCCTTCTTCGCCCTTGTGCCGAGGCCACGTCATCTCTTTCGATAATCCGCAGCCCCGACGGGTCTTACTTTACCGTCATGTTATGTTTTGACTTGGGATTGTGCAACCGGACAGAGGTTGACCCAAGTATGGAAAACCTGCTTAAGTGGAGATTCTTATAAAACTCTTCCCTGGAGTGTTAATGCGCAACAATGCTCCAAAAACGATGGGACACTTGATATCGTGTCCTGCCCGTCCTATTATTTACACATCACAGGTGCTGACAAACGTTACTAAAAGCCAAACGGGCCAAATTTTGGGCTGACTCAATTTGTTTTGTCATCGGCATTCCAAAAATCAGACTCATACTGAATGCATATTTTATGAAAGTTGTACGGTTATACTTATAACAAAACAAACTGTTTCATCTCTGCAATGGCTGGTCTGTTTTTGACGCGACATAAAAAGAATATGCCTGATTTTGATCTATAATATTATACTGTTTACTGCTTAAGCGAGTAACAAGTCAAAGGGAACAGAGCAGCCGTCTACAAGAACTTGTTTATATTTCACTTTATAGAATCACTCCCAGCGGGGAATCTTGTAATAGGGAATTATAGAAACACGTGTAACTGTAAGTTTCCAGTACTGAAGTCTACACGACCGTGTTTTATTTTATTTTATTTTTTGGGGAAAACAAACAGTGACACATTACAAAAATATAAAATAACAATAATGCAAGTATGAGCAAATGTGTTCATCATTTCAGCCAAAAGACGTCCACTGCTGGACATAGGCCTCCCCCAGGCGTCGCCACATTGACCGGTCCCGCGCGTCTCTCATCCAGCGGGTTCCCGCAACCTTGACCAGGTCATCGTTCCACCTAGTGGGAGGCCTTCCAACGCAACGTCTTACCAAACGTCTAAGCAAATGTGTTACCAACAACATTTTCCACAGAATACAATACAGTGTTTGTGCCTGAATTGAATTCACATTTTCCAACTTTAGGTTTATGGAAGTCAAACTTGAAACCTAAACTCATAATCTGCCTAGCCTTTTCACAGCTATGTTGGAGTACCTAAATTATTTTTCATAATTTGACTATGTTTGTCTCCGTGAAAAATAAGTTGATAAAAAAATAATTGACGGTGGAGGTTACGTCTTACGTATTTACAGATACTGATTGCTGTTTTCAGTTAGCCGAGTTTCGAAACAGTAAAGGTACAAGTTGGTAGCCGACTGCACGCAGCAGCAGCAGCAGACGACATGTCGTCGCTTCATGTCGTCACGACACGTCGTTGCGTCATGTCGTTTTACTAAAGGGCATATCTCCTGTTGTTTTATCTATGGGCACTACTGATCTGCGGTCGGATGGCACTACCGTCTGCCGCTCGACGACGCGTCGCTAGCTTCATGTCGCGAACTAGGGAATTTCATAGAAATACGTAGAAACCAGTAGTGTCGCTGCGACATGTCGTCTGCTGCTGCTGCGTGCAGTCGGCTACCAACTTGTACCTTTACGGTTACCTAATATTGAGACTATATTTTGATCTCTGAATGCAATGGCTGGCTAACATTTTCCAAAAAAAAAAATTTATTTTTTATTTAAAAACGTTGCCCCCACATTGGGAATTTCTCCTGTATCGTGGGTGCGGTCACAAACATTTAAACTCACATACACAAATACCCAGACCCGGAACAACTATCTGTAGGTCTTACAAATATTTGTTCCGTGCGGGGATCGAACCCGCGACACGCAGCGCTGCAGTCCATTGCTTGAGCCACTGCGCCAACCATGCCGTCAAATAATTATTATTCTTAAAGCACTTTCATCATCATCATCAGCCATAAGACATCCACTGCTGGACAAAGGCCTCCCCCATAGAACGGCAACTTGCCGTTTGCATCCAACAGTTGCCCGCGACTCTCGCGTTGTTAGGCCTTCCACCAGGTGAATCGACGACATCGTAAAGCAGTGACGAAAAAAAAAAGATTGTTTTGATTTGAAATCTTATAAGTAGGCAACTTTGCATAAAGTAGTTCACACAAGCAACGACCTGACCCAAATCCTCCAACCATAATTATTATTATTATCAAAAACCATAATAATTGAAATCCGTATTCCCAAAACGAATTTATATAACAAGATTATTTTAATTGTAATCTTTTGCCGAGCATTTGCGTAAATTGCTTTTGGCATGAAATAATAAGTTAGTATTCTATCTCGGTTTTATAAATTGAAATTGGTGAATTTAGAGTTAAAAGGAAAAGTTTTCGAAGCTAAATGATTATGATTGATAAGGATATTTCACAGGAAGCGGTGCTATTAAAAAAAAAATCGACTTTATTTTTTTAATAATCCACGTGACTTTTTCCACGTGCAAGAAATTATTTGAAGAGGACGGGGATAAAAACCTTATTCCTCGAATCGCGGCAATTATTGAACGTAAGCGCGGATTATACATTTTTTTTTGATCGTTGTCAATGATTTGATGTCAAATCACAAGTTGTCCGTACTAGTCTATAAAACAATGTATCCAGCTCGAAGGACCAACTTTTTTTTTACTTTTTCAGCGTTTTGATATATTTTATTCACAACATTATTAATGCTAATTAACACGTTCAGTGCCACCGACTCGCCCGGAGAGTCCACGTAAATTTTATTCCAGCGCCGTAGACTCGCCCGGCGAGTTCAATGTGTTTGCTATTTTTTTCCCAAATGCATGTGTATTTTCTGCTTAAAATAATACTGAAGACTAAATATACCCTAATCTAAAGAATTACGTGGTGGGACGGGTGTGCAGACCCAGTTCATAATCGAAAGAAAATAAACTATTCTGCAATGCCTTGAACTCGCTAGGCGAGTTCACTGTCATACATTCTCAAACTTTTATTAATGAAATATCTATATGGTAGATACTTTTATTTTCATTTTACCAAAAGTCACATTCACTCGTAAAACAACGGCGGATCGTGTTCTACACCTTGTAGGGGCTCGAATTTGGTGATAATATATAGACAAAGGTATTGGGTACTTCTAAGTTTTTGAGCGTGTCCTTGTGTATTATTGTTGAATAAACGGTGCAGAAAAAACAAACTCAACTCAAACTGTATTGTTTTTTAAACTATGTTCTTAAAAAGCCCGTATCAAAATATTTCCGGGTAAAATTGATTTTTATTCAGTCGAATTGAAAACCTCCTCCTGTTTATAAAAACAATAGATATTCACCTCAACAATAACCACTATTTATAAGATTGACAGCCACTGCATAAATTACGATACAAACTTACCTTTTCTTTTATCTATAGTGTTTCTTGCCATTTTTATATGTTAAATTATCCGTATACTAGATAAACACTTTTTAATTGCGTTAAACACGTAACATACACTGTCACGGCCACAAAAATAACAAAACATTGTTTTTACCCTAACGCAATGCCACTGAACTCGCGTGGCGAGTCGATTCAATTCGTGTTGCAGCGCCGGCGACTCGCCTAGCGAGTCCAACGTAAAATGTAGGCGGCATCCGAGAAAACATCGTGAAAATCGTAGTGGTAATGAACGTGTTAAAGTATTACGAGAAAAAGTACATAATTACGATCACGGTTCTTCATTTTATACTTGCTAAAATTCCGTAAAAGTGGTTGACGTTGGTTGCTCTCGTTAATTAGGTGAAATTCACAATATTATAGACGTGTAAAAAATAATAAATAAATAATATTAAGATTCACACTCCAGGGGGAGTGTGAATCATAATATTATATCCTGACACAACTCATCATCATAATCTTCATGCTCTTCTACTTCTATTTCGGATCGGCACAAAACGCTTTCTTTTTCCATCTCTGACGACACGGGATTACTTTATTCCTGCCGTTACACATAACTAAGTTATATAACAATTAATATAGCTTACACGTGTGGAAGTAATCGTATTTTTCAACAAACCGAGCTACATTTTTTTTAATTATTTTTTTTGCCACAAAACGAGCTATTTTGATATGATTCACGATGATATTCGAAAAAAAACCTTATTATTATTTTTACGAGTACTTCAAGATCTTTGTAGTATGTACTATCAATCGGCGTGCGTGTATGATCAGATGTATGAACGTGGCAACAGGAGTATGTAAGGATCGTAGCAGGTGGTGTTCTGTAGTTTCTGCCTGCTCCCATAGAAAAAAGACGTGAGTTTAATTATGTATGTGTCATCAAGATATTTATTTTCAGTGTTTACGTTGACTCTAAAAAGAGCTTCATGTTCTTCGTAGATGGAGTTTTAGCTACTTTTAGACTCGGAGTTAAAATCTAAAATAAAAGAGCTTTAAAGCTAAAATTTGTTCAATCTAAAAGATTAGCTACTCCCCTGAGCAACTTATCCAAAGACTCGCCTACTTCAAAGTTCCCACTTAAAATTTGCAAATCCTCCAATAAACAAAAGGTAAGCGAGTCCTCAATCATGATATTTCACACGGGAACACTTTGATCCGTGGAATGTTCGAGATCTCTCTCGAACGCCTTCTAATTTATCAGCTTTCCACTTCGATTACTTAAGCGCACCAGAATGATTCGCCCCATTAAGTTCTTGTCTTACATTTGAACGCAGTGATATTTTATTTAAGGGCGCGAGGTGAATATTTTATTATGGATTAATATCACTTTATTGAGATTTTCGGTTTCTGGGTCATCTTTTGCTTCTTCATGAGCGATTGTTGGAAAGGTCACGTTAATAAATTCTAATGAAATATTCTTAGAAGAAACTAAGTTATGAATCTATAATAACATTATGAATGCAAATCGTCTTTAATAATATTAGACTGCCTCGTTGGTCTAGTGATCGCTCGCGTGACTGTTAACCAAGGGGTCCTGGGTTCGATTCCTGGGTCGAACAAAGTGTTATTCGGTTTTTTCAAGAATCTTTTAGAAGTAGCCTCGTAGTCTGGATTTTACCCGGTGGAAGCAAATATTACCCCAAGGCTCAATCTTAGGACCTACTATCTGAAAAAAAAAACTGAATAACTGCTGAAAGCTGTAATGGATTGTATTTTATATTCAAAGCCAGCATTAACTTTAATAGTCACTTCTTTCAATCTAAATTTACTGTCAACAGTAAATCTAGAACAATCTACTTCAGAAAGTTATATTACTAAGTGGCAATAAAATCGATGAAGGCTTGCCCTATGCTGATCAGATTCAGTGACTGGAAATGGCAATCTTTAGACACAAGAAAGAAGAAAATGCAAAATGAATACCTGAAGTTGCTTCAGATCAGTAACCAGATATGGCAATATTGGAAACTTTGATTTTTAAACTGTTTAGATTTTGCTTTAGCGGATTATGTTCCGCTGTCTGTTTTGTTTTTAGATTTATTTCTGTTTTCAAGTTGCAATAATGTAGTGACTGCATTGGGAGTGATACAGTTTGATGCAGAGTTCTTCAGCATAATTATTATCATTTGTTTAGTGGTCTTTTCACATGACCAGAAATAAGGTTGTCCTATTTTTAAAATCAGCAGTGATATTTTCAGCTAAAATATTAGGCAAATGTGGAACTGTACGTTTGAGGATATAATATCAAACTATGCCTTTTCATGAAATGATAATTATATTTTGTTGAAACTGTTTTGTTAAAGAGTTCTAAAGACATCTAGAATTATATTGATTCCTAAGGTAGAAGTAGCAGTCACAATGAATTCGACAGTATGTGTTGTGTTAACTAACAACATCTTTAAAAACACCACTCACTCTAAATAAAACACTGTCGATACCTTTCCGGCCATTCAAAAACTTGCCCTCAGCACAAAAAGGTTCCGAACCTCCTTGCCCCTTTTCCAAATAATATAAAGATACCAAAACAACCTTCTAACTCACAACTTTCTTCCTATATTTAAAGCCCTTCCTTTGTTAAGTCACATGAGCTAAGTGCAAAATCACATTAGCATTCTAAAATATGCGGATAGGCAAACTTTTCGCCTATTGTACCTCCGTCTTGGTAGCGGCAACTCTGGAAAACAGTTAATCACTTAAGTTTTCGATAATGTCTTATACGAAGTTGTGTTTTCGTGTCTCGTGTTTCTGTTGTAGCGTGTAAGAGTTGTAATGAGTTCGATAGGTGTGAGGTTTTTTGTAAGAGTTTTGGTGTTGGCTTGAATAGCAACGGGTTATCTGCACCTCGGTTTGGAAAATAATTTAAAGGTTTGGTGTACCGACGGTGCCACGGGCAAGTGTCATATGAACGCACAGTGTCAGTGCAGTAAAGTGGTCCTAACATAGATTTTTTACATATTTTCTATGATATTTATGTTAGTCTTTAAGGTCTGCTGTCCGGACGTCATTTGTAGACCTTTGACAGTCGTTACAGGTTCGTGGCTCGATAGTTTGACAACCAGTTTTCTAAGGGGTATCGTATTACCCAGTACTAACTCTGTATTTAAGGTCACATTGGCAGTCGCTCCATTTACAAAAAAAAAACCGACTTAAAAAAAAGTCAAATATTATAAATCAGTTTCTGAAGTCGGTGACTTTTGTTTGTTTGATTTCATTTTTTTGCCACCGACTTCAGAAACTGATTTATTTTTGACTTTTTTTTGAAGTCTGTTTTATTTTTTGTTAAAAAGTTTTTATTTTGCACTTTTTAGTGGTTCACATGTTCATGGGTCATTATGTGGACAATGTAGTTTTTTTTTGAGTTTTGTCGATTTTTAAAAAACCGCTTGTCCGATTTCGATAAAAAAAATTATGAGATGATTTGGGAAATATACCCTTTTCAATAAAAAAAGAATTTTTCAAATCGGTTAGCAAGTGACGGAGTTATGCCCGAACAAACATAAAAAAAACATCCGAATTGAGAACCTCCTTCTTTTTTTAGAAGTCGGTTAAAAAACGAGTATTCACCTGTATTCCGTTAGACTGTAGTTGGAGTTGGCTCCCAACATACATACTTGGGAAAATGATAATATGCAGATGATTATGTTGATGAATCATCAAGTTGTTCCGGCGTATAACTATGACAAACAGACATTCGCTCTTTGATTTTAACATTTTTGGCGCAGTGAAACAAAAATCATAACGTGTTCTGCAAGTGGGAGTATGTCATTATTCTTTTGTTTCTTATAATCCTTGATACAATTGGTAACACCTTAAAAAAAGTGATTTCTCATGAAATTGAATTGAAAGAGTTTTACATCAGACTTTGTCATTGAGCTCAGTTGCCTACCTAAAACTTTTCATTAAAGTCTCAACAACGAGAATTCCTTAAATTCAAATTATAATTTGGCAAGAAATTAAACTCGTCTACAACAACCTATATTTTAATGTTCTCTCTTTAAGTGAAATATCTAAATATTCACACTTTACAAAGACAAGTTACGACGGTAATGTACAAGTTTCTAATTATCGTTATTATTTGAGAAGTAGGCTTATCGCTAACATAGGTCTACATCACAGATAATAAAAATATATCTAGATAACGTTAGTATCACAATCTTTTTGAAAACCAAACGTGCCATTTTAAATACCTAAATCAAATTGTTCTGTTTCATTTTCAATTCTGGGATCAGCCCCGAAAGCTGTAATTGCTGAAAACGACTACGCAATAAAATTCTGGCAATCATTGTCACTTAACATTAATAAGACAAAAAATATGGCCCAATAATGGGACAATATTTTTCCTCCCTCGCCTTGAATCTACGCAAACTCCACTTTAAAAACCCCTCAAAATTGTTTTTACATTAATATCGAACACAACACCGAAACGGCGATAAAATATGACAACATATTTCACTTTGCTGAACAAAAAACCGCAGGAACAAATTCTACAAGCATCGTTATTGATATTTATCACGAACGAATACCTGACATGATAAATGGGATTTCGGCAATAATAATAAATGTAAGAAATTACTTCTCGTCTCTTATAATAAAGTTATAAAAAACCGTGAAGGGGAAGCATGTCTCAGCCATGGAAACTTCGTTGCGTGGCTCGGAGCAAAGATTTTTATTATTCAAAAGCTT
The DNA here is from genome assembly GCA_949316265.1 of Diarsia mendica. Taxonomy (NCBI): domain Eukaryota; kingdom Metazoa; phylum Arthropoda; class Insecta; order Lepidoptera; family Noctuidae; genus Diarsia; species Diarsia mendica. The sequence goes on along the minus strand of OX438910.1, from coordinate 10,578,644 downwards.
TGCCCGTGACGGCTTGATGAATGTTGTAAAGAAGTTCAAATTTTATTTCTCGCTAAAACGAATGGAAGTTATAAAATTTACGATTCGACTGTGAATAATATAATTCTGTTTGTTGTACGCTAAGAAACGACAGTTTTAATGGCTTTTTTAATTTTTTTTGAGAGGCTGTTTCGTGATTTTATGAAGATATAAATCGCTTTTGACTAAAATTAATGTACTGGTTGCATTAAACACAGGAACACTTTCATTAAATTTACATTTAACTATGTCTAGACATAATATGAGATCTTATTTAGCTCTAAGTACGTCAAAATACTTAAACTCATCATTCTCATTTTAGCAAAGTCTCCTAAAGGATTCCAAAGTACCGACCGTCGTTTGTTCGTTTCTTTTAGAGTTTGTTATAAAGTGGTCTATATCTTTATCGTCATAAGACGCATTATAGACCACACGGGTCCAACCCACTCGACTGTAACTAACCAGTTGCATACCAAGTGCAAACTTCTGGACCAGAACCTCTTTGGAGCATGTTCCCGCGTATTTCCAGATGAATTACCAAAACATATTGTAGTAGAGAGAGAGAGCCGAACATTAGAGGTTTTGCCTACCCGCCTTTGTTCTATTAATTGCGACTGTAAGGACTGTTAAGGACCCTATTGTCGTTGAATACTGGGTGCTTTTGTGTTTTAGTATTTTTGGCTTATCGCGATGAGATCTTCATATTCACTCGTTTAGTAGCTTAGCGGGGCATTGTGAAATGTAAAGTTGGTGTCGTTTTGTTTTAAAGAGATTATTCTTAACCTCGTTTTCATTTTAAGATTTGGTTATTTCCTTTTTATTTAGCTTTTATTGTTCGATAATCAATGTGGAAACTATGTTACTAATTATCGTGTGTTTATTGTGTCAAGTATTTTCAGGAGAAAAGAGGGCGACTCATTGGATGCCTACTAATAGAGAAGAACACCATGCTGCACCAACCCGAAATAACAAAAGAAGACAAAACCAACTCTTTGTTTTTATCAGGCCATTAGGACCCATAGCCTATAAGACCTCGACGTACACAATGTCACTGCGCGCCAATAACCTAAGTGGACACCGGGAAGCATCGACAAAAACAACCACCCTATTTTACCAATACGAAGCAAACGTTTCAATACATTCCTGAAGAAACCCGCTCTATCTAACAGTAAAATCCTATCAAGATACTTAGTTCATACTTAGACCGCATGAAATCGGACATACACGTCACGACGATCCCAAGATTCGGACTAAGCACCGACAGATGGCACTAGCTCATGCTTAATATGACAAATGACGCTCACAGTCTCGAGGGATTCCTCAAGGAGGATGGTATAGACTGGCTAGATCATATTATAGACAGATGACGGATGGATAAATGATCGTACAAAGATTAATGACGTCATCAATTTGCCATGTCTTGCGATATTTGGTAGATGGTCGATGGTGTATTTTAAGGTAACGTAGGCTGTATTTCTAGTCTGCGTATTCTTGTAACAATTAATTCCAATAACTGTGATATTTTTCACATTACGCATCCTACTTAACATTCTATTTTTATAGCAACAAATAATAAATATAAAGTCGAGGCTAGACGGAATTCAAATGAAATTGTTAATTGATTTAAAAAAAATGTAAATGACCTAAACTATTAGTAATACGATTTATTGGATTCTACCTGAATTTCGTGAATCAGAATTAAAAATAACTAGGGTCTGTTACGCAATGTCTTAGAAGATATCAGATTTCATTGAAGTTGCAAATCATCAAGATACAAAACCAACAAAAGTAGAGATATTTGGAAGAAACCTACACTTAGCATTAGGTGGCCAAAGGTTGATGAAGAAAGAAGAGAGAGCTTACACATAAGTGGTAAAGCGCACAATAAGAACGAACAAAACACTGTCCACTCCAAAGGTAATTATTCATTCTTCACAAACTATCAAGAGAACAAATTAAAACGAGTGATTAAGGACGCAATTAAACAGCAAACAGTAATTAGCAAACAGTGCCATACGAAATTGTCGAAAACACATTTCAACAGTTTTCATAAAATTGTCTCTCATGGATTGAAAAATGGTAGTTACAGTCAGCATCCCATTTCTGCAACTGAAATATAAAATTTCAACTTTGTTTAATACATTAATCAAGTTGCCGAGTCTTTTATGAATAATGATAGCTTTGGGATAGAAACGTTATAACGTTATATTATAACGTTCCTTTCCTAGAATGCAACCGTTGCAAATAGCCTTGATGGTGACAGTTTCTTAACTGAATGTTGGTTTGTGGTATTTATCATTGTCCTGTCTTACGTTAACAAATTTAATTAAGGTAAGTGTCGTGTTTTCTTTATTTGTATATCTCAGTCAATGATCATCTTGTTATTGTCTTTTATCTATCTATCTATCTATCTAATAAATAAAGAGAGAAGTCCTGACTGACTGACTGACTGACTCATCAACGCCCAGCCCAAACCCTTGGACCTAGAAAGCTGAAATTTTGCACAGAGGTTCCCTTTATAATGTAGACAAGGAATAAGAAAGGATTTTCCGAAATTCAACCCCTAAGGGAGTTAAATAGGGGATGAAAGCGGGCGAAGCCGCTGGCAAAAGCTAGTATTAATATAAGGTGGCCAAATCGATAGTGTAATTCCACAAAAAAATTAAATGATTTTACGAAATCAGTAAAAGAATTGTGACCAATTTGTCAGACCTAATGAAACAACACCCCTGTGGGATTATTTGCTTAACAAACTTGCACACGGCGACATATTAAGCTATACTTTTCCAGTATAACATGGCCTTTCTTTGTACCAATTTCCAATACAAGAAGAGATCCGCAAAAGCTGAATTTGTATGACTTGATTGGTCACCAAGCCTCGATGGCTCTGGTTGAATATATTTTATTATATTTTATGGTATTTTTACCATTCTTTTAATGGTTTCTGAATTTCTATCATATTATATTATCCCTATTCAGATTATGATAGAGTGTTAGGCAATGGTGAATAAATGCTCGTATTTCCAATTTGTGAACATTAAACAATAAGAAACACAACTTGTAAAAGTACATAAACGCCAAACAAAGCCTTAATACATCCACATAACAACCAGCAACATACATTCGTAAGATTTTAATTCACATTGAAAATGAACGCGAGAAAAGAACAGTTGAGCTGAAGTATTCCAAGCAGAACTCCCAACTTTTCACTCCCATTCTTTAAGAGTTAAAAAGAGGACAAAAAAGGGGTCAAAATAAGCTGTGAATAGCTACCCCGTCTTGTATTTAGTTTTTATGTACACTTGTGATTATTGGAGGTGGCTATTGTTACGTTCTGTTTTCTTAGGGGATTCTAGATTAGACCATTTGTGTCAATTAGTTTGTGTTTGGTAGAGACACAAGATGTTAGAAAGAAAATGAAATGTATTTGGTTTTAGTATTCTGTGAACATGGTATTGTGTGACTTCTTCGTTAGTTTAGTGGACCCCAGCGCGTCTGATGAGTCCTGAGGTCTTCGGTTCGATTCCGGGTCCGGCAGTGTTTTTCGGGTTTTTTTTTTCATCTGGGATTTCTCAGTAGGGACCATGGAGTCTGGGTTTATGCCCGGTTGACTGGAAATGGGCTAGCCCCCTAGTCACCCCGTGATTATGACGAATATAAAAATATGAATACAGCATAGAGTGGGATAAGAACAATAAAACGATAATGATAAATAACATTGGGAACCTATTCTTATAAAACTGGCCAAGTGCAAGTCGGACTCGCACATGAAGGGTTCCGTACCTAAACGGTATGCTATAATTTATACAATTTCTTCTACGGGCCAATGAAACTTGACCTCTGGATTGTATAGGCGCTCATACGATTCAGGGACCAAATTATATTGGTTAACTGCTGTTTCCATCTGTTGTTTCCATCCAAGTTCAAAATAATTTTCCTAGAAAGTCCTTATAAAGTTCTACTTTTCAGATTTTTTTCATATTTTCTAAACTTATGGTTCAAAAGTTAGAGGGGGGGGACGCATTGTTTTTTACTTTTGGAGCGATTATTTCCGAAATTATTGACATTATCAAAAAATAATTTTAGTAAACCCCTATTCATTTTTAAATACCTTTCCAACAATATATCACACGTTAGGGTTGAAATTTAAAAAAAAATCACTTCCCACTTTACATATAGGGCTACCCTAATAAAACATTTTTTTCGAATTTTTATTTCACCACTTTGTTGGCGTGACTGCTACACATATTGGTACCAAATTTCAATTTTCTAGTGCTAACGGTCACAGAGATTAAGCGAGGACGGACAGACGGACAGACAGACATGGCGAAACTATAAGGGTTCCTAGTTGACTACGGAACCCTAAAAATGGTGATGATATGGAAAGACAATACAATACACACTACAGTTTATCTTAAAAAGAGAATATAATTTTATGAAACAAAATCTAGCGATAAAAGATTCTACTGTTGTACATCTACGTGTAGCTTAAATTCTTAAAACTACGTTATGATATCGACAGGTTTATTCACAGGCACTGCGCAAAAAATCTCGTTACTTAACACGAACCTAAGTTTTGATCAGATCCAATGAACCAGAAAATTGATATTCACTAGCTCTCGGCTTCAACAAAACATTTTCTAAACTTAAACGCCAGACCTTTTTAATAAAAATGATAAACAAAATTCTGAGAACAAATTAGCTTGAACAACAAAACCAGAAGCAGAAACCGAATCCTTGAAACTTGTGAACTATAAAATTTCTAATATTACCAAACACTAATTAGCTATAAAAGGATGTAAACTTAAATTCATTAACGAACTCGCAAGCGAACTAAGAAGTTTATTTAATTTAGTTGGTAAGAATGGAAGAAACAAAGAAGAAGCAAAACAAGTGAGCGTAAGGGGAACTTGCCGAAATATCGGAGGGGTAATAAATCCAAGTGGAAGCTAGAACTTAAAGCTAGCTGCCAGAGGTGTATTGGTAGCAAATAAAATTGCCAGGGAATTCGAGAGCAGCTTAGCAAATGCCGACACGTTAATACCAACTATCGTTTTTGTTTCTTTAATGGTTCATTTGCGTTGTGTACGTCGATTCTTTATTTTGTTTGGGCTTCGTTGAACTGGAACTAAATGAATAATGAGGTGTTCTGGATTTTCGTGTGGCATTTGCTTTGTTTTTGTTCTATTTATGAATCTGTGTATTTTACCTATATCAATGAGATTTACCACTATCGTGTTTACTTCCTCTAGTGCATTGTGGTTTCCTTAAAGTCTGGCAAGTGGTTTTTCCAGGTTAGATAGATTAGTTGGTCCATAATATACAGCATACCTGTATTAAGTGTCTTGTTAAACTGGAAGTCAATTCCAAGATGGTTGGGAAAAGGCTAGTAAGATGACTATGATTAAGTTCCTCAATAGTTCAATGGTACCTACTAATCCCTCTTCTATTTAATTAATTTTGTCGTAATCTTTGACAATAATTATTTAGTTTACCGTTTCAAGATAATCTTTGATCATTGTGATTTACAATGAGTGAATCAGGCCGTTTTCATCTTCCATACAAAATTATCTGCAATGACCATAGTTTAGAGATCAACCTTTTGTGAAAACCCATTCACTGACGGTCTCACGCTGAACCTCCTGGTATTAAAATAAGTACTCAGAATACCCATTTCAACATCATGTTTTCTCGACGTACGTCTATTTAATTCCCCATCACTCACTTCAGTCTTCAAATTCTCTCATCGGGAAAATCCTCAAAACAAATTGAACGCAATTTTTTACCCAGTCATTTGGTTTATGAGACAAAATGCTTACAAGATGCGATCCGTTTCCCGCCAGGCTTATCAGACATTTACTCGTATACACGATTTATCACGAGTCCCAGGCGTGAAAGGAAACGTTCGGAGAAAGCGACACGTACGCAATAAAATGTAACGCGCGTAGTAGTTTAAAAGCCACAATCGATGATTTAGGTCATTAGATGTGTCCTCACTGTAACTGAGTCTTGGGACGAAGTGTTCATAATGAGAGTATTGGTATGAGTCACTGAGATAATACCGGGTAATACGATACCCCATAATAAGACTATTAGTTAGACTTTACGACTGTCAAAGATCTACAAAAGACAATCGAACCCTGCTTTCCGAGACACGGAGGAAACTCGGTATGTAATGGTTGGTTATCCATCCACAGATCAACCTAAGCAAGCGCGCCTTAACCTAAAGATTGATCCAAGAGTCTTTTATTATTTTACGACGAGCTCCTCCGAAAATGATGCTCTGAAAACCTCTCCCAAAACCACAATCAAGACTTCAACATATTCGCAGTTGATCGATAAAAGGCGTTTCAAATGAGTTTAGTCAAATATGTGCACGTTCAAAGGAACTGCTTAATGAATATGCAAAATAACCCCTGTATGACGTTTTGTACCTACAAGCCGGTTACATGATTTCACTTGGGGCACCTTACACCGTGGTGTAACATTTTCTGTGTAACGTTTTATTTTTATAGTGAATTTTTGAAACGGTTTTGAATTTCATTAGCTTTGTTAATACATTTTTGTCAGTTTGAGTGTGTTTGTTATCTTGTAAAGATTAGGTGGATTAGGAGCAATAAAAAGGTTTTTTATTGCTTAATGCACTTACTCTTTACCCCGATCACGCCAGATGAGAAGAGATGGATGAGGTCAACAAAGTGATCCTTAAAGAGTTACTCTTCCCTTTTGAAGTACAAATTATTGAAAACCAATTTCAGTAACATTAAACTTTCACAAGACCGTATAACTTAATTACACCGTATCTCAATTCAAACCACTATCGAAGCGAAAATTATTATTCATTATTGAACTCCATAATTTTCCTTTCACATGTGCCAAACAAAACCCACCTCTATGCTTTCAATAAACATCGAACAACGGCCACTGTGAATAGCCCATCTACAGCCATGTATGACCATTGAGGATGAATATTAGGTACTAATGTAAGTGCAGTGATTAAAATTAACGGCTGCAGGAAATAGTTAGGCAGATTCCGTGATACCGCATAATGTTAACCAGATGGGGTGGTGTTAGATAGTGATGCTGGGATTAACTGTAATGGTACAGAAATGAGAGGTACTGAGCGCGATGATTGCGAAATAGAGAAAATTATGAGTACAATTTCGATTCAATTAATTTTGTGAATGTTGTAAGGAGTGGGTAAGTTAATGCTGAAATGAGCACCTATTGCTTTCCGTGCTTCTGAAAGGTGAAATAGATAATTACCTATAATATATTATTATCATACTCGCTTTTTCTTGCGGCTTCGCTCCTGTTATGTCATGTACGGAAGGTATAAACTACAGGAACGTTTTAAATGTTTCCTGTGACACTCGGGAATGTAGCAATCTAGCTTCCTCTTAAGTGAATTCGGAAATTCTATCAATAGTTCCGAAGATGCACACTTACAAAATTAAATACCTCTTTATAATATTAGAAGAAAGCCTTTATTTGTTGTTGTTTTGTTTTGTTGTAGGCAAAGTGCGGAACTCTCTATCCGGATAATCTGTGTTCTCTCCCACGTTAAAGCCTTTAAAGCAAGAATGAAAAGCGAGCACGCATATTCTGCCTAATTATACCTCATCCATCGCCTTCCATCACGCGTGATCGAGGTCAAAAGCAAACAAGCAGGAGTAAACAGAAGTAAATACATAAAACAGCGCCAAAATAAACAAAAGCCAACACACACATTTTAAACAACCAAACCGAAGAATTTCACCAACTTAATAATCTCGCTGTCACTAAACCGCCTCTCACACCGAATATAACCTTAAAAATAAATACCCTATACACTTAAAAGCGTACTTATAACGAGTACGGTGTAACATATGGCCACGATTACGCCCTTTAAGCAAGCGTAACGTGGTGCGCGCTTTCATCCAATGTAGGTTAAAAGCAAGTTGCATTAAGGTGGCTTGATATGGCGATACTGTACTGTAATGTGCTTCAGAATTTGGAGTGTGTTATAGACACGTTTGAAAGCCTATATTTTTGTTGAAGATATGTGTTTTGTTGAGGTTATTATATATCTTGGGAATGTTAGACTGCCTCGTTGATGCGATTGTTGAGCATGAGGATTCGATTTCTAGATGGGTTTTCCGTCAGGAATTAATTAGTAGCAGCCACTGAGTCTCTAACCCATACTGTACAAATACTGCAGTACCTGATCACGAAAGTTCTAAGTTCGGTAAGGCTCTCCGTAATTTTAATTCAACAAGCATCTGGCTTTACAAATTTCCGCAAACCAGTAATCATTTACTGTAACTGTCTCCATAATTATGGTAAAAGAGTAATCGTTTATTGTAATAAAATTACAGTAACTGTCTCCGTAATTATGGTAAATGAGCTCCCAAATATACAGGTGATTACGACAACAACCGCGATGTACCACATATGGCACCAATGGGCGTCATTCTGATCGTAAAGAGCGCGCAAATAAATGGCTCATAACATGCGTAATGAGGTGAGCGGTTTGCTGTTACTATTTTTGGGACAAGTTCAAAGTACATCATTATGTTAACTTTATTTATTCAAACAATGTAATAGCAGAAACATAATTAGCCAATAATGTTCCCACAGCTGGGATTCCAAGCCTCCTCTCTATACTGCCCATTCCCACTGGAATGAGCAATAATTTTGTTAGTTGTCACAATATAATATTATTAGGAATCAGAAGTGAAATACGTGAACAAAATAAACAATGTTTAATATCTTTTGAATTACACTTTTACAAAAATATCAAGAGAAACATTTTAAACAATAATCAAATAGAAATAGCACTAGCAAATGGAATAATCAGTACACGAGCAAAAACATAAACCAAAATTAGCGAAGCACACGATAATAGTCGGGTAGCAAGTCCTTTCCGAGCGCCGTCCAAGCAAAAAGTGACCGTTGCACCGCCGCTCGCCTCGTTTTATGAACTTCTGTCGGTTGCCGCACGTCGACCGGACGCTAACCGCACGGCTACTGGCTGATGGCGTGACTTTGAGCCAACACGGCCTCTCCTGACGCTCTGACGTCCTCGTCAGCTTCCAACAAGGCGGCTGAGTCTTCGCTGTCTCCTTGATAGCGTGTCTAACAACGCCAGTGGGGCGTGCTGGCACGGGGGAGTGCCACGCACAACTACGCCTGTGGGGCGCGCTGGCACAGTGGAGTGCCACGCACAACTGCGCCTGTAGGGCGCGCTGGCACCGTGGAGTGCTGCACACAACTGCGCCTGTGGGGCGCGCTGGCACCGTGGAGTGCCGCACACAACTGCGCCTGTAAGGCGCGCTGGCACTGTGGAGTGCCGCACACAACTGCGCCTGTGGGGCGCGCTGGCACTGTGGAGTGCCGCACACAACTGCGCCTGCGGGGCGCGCTGGCACTGTGGAGTGCCGCACACAACTGCGCCTGTGGGGCGCGCTGGCACTGTGGAGTGACGCGCTTAACACGTCAGTAGCGCGCTGGCAGCCTGGAGCGACGCGCTTAACACGACAGTAGCGCGCTGGCAGCCCGGAGCCACGCGCTGTACACGCCAGTAGGGCGCGCAGTCGGCCTGCAGCGACGCGCTCAGCAACGTCAGAAGGCGCGCTCGGCAACGCCAGTAGGGCGCGCAGTCGCCTTGCAGCGACGCGCTCAGCAACGCCAGAAGGCGCGCTCGCACCCTGCAGTGACTTGCACGTTCACGGCGTCATTGTGGCAAAGCCCTGGCAACCGCTGCTAAGGCCAAGCAGCGTTGCGTTGCGTCCATCCTTGTGTAATGGTTACTCTGCAAACAAACAAATTTACATAAGAATTTTGTTCCGCTCGATCACTCCTGACCAAACTTTAGTTCCATTGGGTGGCACCAAATTAGACTCTCATTGATTAAATCAAATGTACTGGAAATTATCGAAAATACAACACTCAACTACCTTGAGTCATATACCATAGTCGTTCTGCTGAAATCATCGAGTAAAACCTTTAACACCAAGGCTCTCTAACCGAGTAGTACAACAAGAGAGTAATCTCATTCATTAAGGAACATTCAAGTCGAGAATCAAATTCAAAGAAACATTCACCAAACAAAACTTGTCAGACAAGAATACCAATAGGCACATAGGGATGTATTATAAGCACATTGTTAGCATATCACACAGACTTCTTCCACAACACTGTAGGCATAGGCTCCAAGTTTGCATACCCCTCAGATGTCGACTTTCACACACACACTGTAGGCATAGGCTCCAAGTTTGCATACCCCTCAGATGTCGACTTCCACACACACTGTAGGCATAGGCTCCAAGTTTGCATACCCCTCAGATGTCGACTTCCACACACACTGTAGGCATAGGCTCCAAGTTTGCATACCCCTCAGTGGCTGTTGACATAGACACATTGTTAGCGTATCACACAGACTTTCACACACGCAGCTGAGGTCACGCGCTTGACCAAACCACACGTTCATAAGTAATGGTTACTATGCAAAGAGACAAATCTACGACAGAACCTGACCAAACATCCATTAGGTCCTACTCTCGTTGATAAAATCAAAAGCGGCTAAACTGGAAATTATCGAAAATACAACAATCAACCACCCTGGGTCATGACCATTGTCGTTTAAATCAATCTTAAAAACATTATTGCGTCAAAAAAATGCCAGGTTCACAATCATCGAGTAAAACCACAGATCTCTAACTGACTAGTAAACAAGTCTATCTCCCGTGTGTATCACTATTTGACTCAACACTACGGTCTTTCCAGACCCTGACCTCAACCAGAGCTAAACGCACAACGCACAACATACAACAAACACACCCACTGTCTACTCGAGTTTTCTCAAAAACCATCAATTTTAATCGGACTACGACTACACAATAATTACTGGTACTGTCTAACACAATACAGCCGATAGAATCTCTTGGCTTGCAACCACAACTTTACTTCATCAAAATCCTTATAAACATCAACTGATACGTAACTCATTGTCATCTTTCTTAGCCTATCATGTGTATTATAAAGCAACTTCTATAATAAAGCAAAACTTATCAGACTTTACAGTGCACCTGTAAACGGCCTACGTCTTCACACGAAAACAAGTCAACTGATCATATTGCGCAGGGGTTAGCATTTACGCAGACCATGATTATTCGAGTTTGATGTGCCAACAACTGCACTTTTTGGTTTCAAATATACGGAAAACAAGACTTTTGACTGTATTTTGTTTTGTTCATAATTGCGGCTTTTATTTGAGCATCAGATATCACAAATCACAACGTTGCCTCACACCAGAAATTTCTCCTGTATCGTGGGTACCTTCACAAATATTTAAACTAACATACAAGTACCTGACTTAAAAAAAAACTATCTGTAGGTCATACAGATACTTGTATTCATAACGTCATTATAGCACAGTGACCATATCGACTTCACGCGGACACAATGACCGAAATTCGTGTTTAAAATGAGTCCACGTGCTGTTATTGGTCAACCAATCGTTAAGCGACGTATTAGCACCACCATGTAAATAACCACCAATGCGTCCGAGGCATTGCCAATCACCCCAGTGACCTTATAAACACACACATAACATCACGCCTGCAATCCCCGAAGGGTTAGGCAGAGGTACCCAGTATACCCACATTTCGCCAGTTATGTTAAGACATAAGCTTAACCATGTAATAGGGATGCGCCCATTGTCACCAACAGGGCACAAATCCAGAAAATAACACTTTGCCCGACCCGGGAATCGAACCCTGAACCTTCATGCTCATAGTCGCGCTTACGACTACTAAACCAACGAAATATTAAAATGGTTCGATCTTACTTGTATCAGGAACGAAAGTAAACCAATCCTGTCCGGAGCGTCGCCTCAACCGCGAGAGCGGTTACACAGGACTTCGCGTCCTCACGCGGCTCCTACGACCATCTCGTTCGCGCTTGGAACGGCGATCGGATCCCGAAACTTGCTATACGTGACCTTCCACTCCACTTATGGTGGCTACGAGATCGCTTAGAACGCAAGGCACTAGTTTTTGAACGCGAACAACTCGATCTATCCATTGCTAACTACTACCCGCTTTTATCTAAAATTAAAAGCCTGAAAACTAGTTTTTAACTTGTGGGCGAAAAGAATCTTTATCCCACTTCTGATATTAGGAATCAGAAGTGAAATACGTGAACAAAATAAACAATGTTTAATATCTTTTGAATTACACTTTTACAAAAATATCAAGAGAAACATTTTAAACAATAATCAAATAGAAATAGCACTAGCAAATGGAATAATCAGTACACGAGCAAAAACATAAACCAAAATTAGCGAAGCACACGATAATAGTCGGGTAGCAAGTCCTTTCCGAGCGCCGTCCAAGCAAAAAGTGACCGTTGCACCGCCGCTCGCCTCGTTTTATGAACTTCTGTCGGTTGCCGCACGTCGACCGGACGCTAACCGCACGGCTACTGGCTGATGGCGTGACTTTGAGCCAACAATATATTTTTGGTCCTAGGACATGTTAATTACCTCACGACGTTTTCCTTCACGTTTTTGAGAACTATGTAATGGTTACTTTTTTTTGTTCATTAAAAAACTGTTAGGTACGCATTTTCCAATAGAAACGTTAAAATAAATAAAGTAAACTAACAAATAATTAGAAACTGGCATCGAAAAAATCTTCCTCAATGCTGTCAACTGGTAATGTGCCCAAGAGAATGGTGGCATTGCCCCGTTCTATGACAGCGCTTAGCCTCTAACCAAAATAAAAGCCAGCCTTTGGGTCACGACTTCACGAGTAGCGTTAACTAGACATTTCTAAATTTGATTTAAAAGGCTGTGGGCCTCGACAGTTTTTAATATCCTGTATGTCAGTCTGTTACCTTTTCACACCTCAACGGTTCAACGGTAACATTTCGATTAAGATTATTTATATATCGGTAATAGTACACAGACACATCAAGTTATAGGTACATTTAAAGTATTTTGTGGCAACGGAAAATTAAAACTAAAATTTTTGTTGTAGTCGAGGAACCTGCAAAGAACTGATCCACCGAAGGTTCCCGACTGATAAAAAATAGAGCTGAGATTCCCAGACCAAGGGCACACCAAGGGGACATACCATTACATCATTAAATTATTCTTGAATTATCATACTAAATCCTAATAATGCTACACATAAATGCTATTTTTCAATAAGATACATTCAACCTTCCGTTTTGGTGATAAAAGGAAGTATTTGTAAACGTTGATTCGAGTGCTAGACCCGTTGTTGAGATTGGGGATTGTATGCGCGATGCAAGTTACGAACTGCAGCTGATTAAAATAGTGAGGAAGGTTTTAGAGAAGGAGTGTACAGTTTGGAAGGGACATGGTTTACGTGGTAAACCTCTCGTTATCAGTACATAATTCTGAACTGTCAACCATCCACCATCTGCCTAGCCTTTTCCCAACTATGTTGGGCTTCCAGTCTAGCCGGTTGCAGCAGAAAATCAGTATTTTACAAAGAGCCTACCTATCTGACCACCACAACCCAATTAATACCGGGTAATATGATACCCCTTGGTGAGACTGGCTGTCAGACTTACAGGTCACTGACAACCTGTAACGACTGCCAAATATCTAATTATGGCCGCGCCGGGACCAACAGCTTAACGTGCTTTCCGAGGCACGGAGGAAACTCGGTATGTAACGGGTGGTCACCCATCTACAGACCAACCTAGTCAAGTGCGGCTTAACCTAAAGATCGTCCCGAGTGGCGGTACGAGCTCCTCCAAAATAAAGACAAACAAGTGAAAAGAAATAATCTGATAGTGGAACGTGACACAGCACCGCTACTCAATATTTCCAAGAAATTCATTCTTATGCCCCTAAAATGTACATTTGAAACAAAATACAACGCCTCAGTTCACAAATTGTGCTATCAAGCCAGCTAGAATATGTAAGGATTGCACACAAGAGACTCAACGAGCGAAGCTTTGCGATTTCTTCCTGTAAATTGGAGAAATAAGGGATGTTACGTGTATCGGTGGATTGGAAGTATTAGCACATAAAATCGTAGAGATAAATTTATTATAAAATTGAACTCTAAAATTTAGGCAGAAGATATGGAAAAGGAAAAGGTAAATGGATTCCAAATAGGAAGGAATAGTAGTTTATGCGACTGTGCATAATGAAGGGCATTACAACACAAGTGTGGGTTTAAGAAACGAGCCGAAGGCGAGTTTCTTAATAGCATCACACGAGTGTTGTAATGCCTAATTATGTATAGTTGCATACACTAATTTATCTACCCGAATATCATAAGGGCTCTATGATGGGTTCAGGAACCATAGGGAAATGACCAGCATTGTTACCAGTGTAATGCAATAAAAAATAAACAGGTTATTATTTGCATTCGTCGCTGCATTTACGATATCTGGCGGAGTGTTCATGTTAATTTCCGAGTCACTATCACTCATTTTCGACAGAAATAAAGAACTTATCAGAAAATTTGTCTACTCGTAACTGGAAATAAAAAGCTAACGAACAAATGACAGCTCGAAATGGCTGCGTTTCGGATATCTGTCATTTTTTTTAAATCATAGGCAAACGAACAAAGTCACTATTCTTGTGTCACTCAAGATCAAAATGTCGTGCGATTTATAAATAAAATCATACTGAATTGGGGTTTCGTATCGATAGATATCTGTTTTAATGTAGATACGTGCGCGCGGAACTAGTTGGCCGCGCCTTAGGCATGTTTTTGTTTTTTATTTGTATTCTTTTCAATAAATTGAACAAATTATTGTTCACGATATCTCGAGATTGGTCATCACTGTCTAATTATAGTCTCCTGTGCATTGCGAGCTGTAGGCAACCCGCCCCCTCACCCCTGTCGCCACCTAAGGCGCGGCCAACTAGTTCCGCGCGCACTATAGAATAGCACACTCACTTGAATTTGACCCTGTTCCAAATTTAAAACTCATAACCTACTGTTTTCAGTAGGTTATGAGCTCATTACAGTTCTGTTAATTTCTGCTGGTTGGTAATGCTGGTCATTGCCTATGGTTTTTGAACGCATTAGAGAGGGTTTATGATATTTGGGTAGATAAAGATATTATTTATAAGATTCACAGACAACGGCCCACCATGCATGCATGTTACAGCACCATGCTGAGATACCTTTTGGCCTCGTACGGGACTACTACTAATTAGATCAATATTTTTTTAAATCTTAATTTTTTTTTTCAATTTTATTTGTTTTGTCCTGTGTGAGACCAATAAATACTTTTGCCTTGAATTGCATGCTCTGAAACCGGTGCACAAGATGAACTATGACTGCATCAGCGAGTGGAGTTCGACTGCACACCGCCTGTAATTCCTGAAGAGTTAGAAAGATGTGTACCTATAGTACGCCAACATTTCGCCAATAGGGGATCGGACTGACTCAAAAAAATATGATTCTGTTTAGTCCGTCTGTTAGATTATCGAAAAATATTGAATACGTGTTTTTTGTTTTAACAAATCAATAAAAATTGACGAAGCTATATAGTGCGTCAAATATCATGGAGTGGGGCTTGTAACGTCACTTGAAGGTACAAAATGTACTATCATAATATGACGTCACACGAGTTTTCGAAACACTGTATCGTCTTCATTTTTTGTTTACGTAAAAAAAGAAAAAATATGTGGTCAATATTTTTTGGAAATCTATCTGACGGACTAATTAGTTTTTTTATGTCCGATCCCCTATTATGTTTGAGTTCCATATTACAAAAGGAACAAAAGATGAAGACGATACAAATGCTTCGAATACTCATGTAACGTCACATTACAGTACACTTTTTATCGGAAAGTGACGTCACAAGCCCTTTTTTGGCAGGTTATTTGCTCCCTCTCTTGGGGAAAAGGTGTGTCAGACTTCCACTGAAAAAAAAACACCAATGTTCCTTCTTAGCCTTTTATGTCGAGGCCACGGTATCTCTTGCGAACAACCCGTAGCCCCGACGGGACGCCACAAGCCCTCACTCATGATCTTTGACGCGTTTCGTAAATTTTTATTGATTTAAAAACAAAACGCATATATCCAATATAAAAAATATAATTATAGTCAAACTTAAGGACTTAACAGAATCATAATTCTCTTTTTTGGGAATCATCCCTATTGTATGCAAAATTTGTCTTAGCGGTCACGGGAAGTGTGACAGACACAGACTTTTTTCTTAAAAGGTAAAATGGTTTTCTTTGAAACCATAATTTAATATATTTAAAAGCAATCACGGTTATTCAAGGAACTAGATGAAAGCACGAGACAAGGTTGAAAGTATATTATTTTATATTATAATTACTTGTGCTAAGTAAGGCTTACCTACTATGGCTGCGGGTTGTTCGAAAGAGATACCGCGGCACCGGACACAAAGGGCTAAGAAGGAAAATGGGTGGTTTTTTGTCAGTAGAAGTCTGACACTCCCTTCCGTTCGACTCGGAGCGGGAGGAGTCCGTTGATGATTTGCAACCCTCCAAAAAAAAGGCTTCCCTTCTTTCAAAGACTAACTGGAAAATGTTTTTATAATGCAATAATTCACCTGATCTGCTCTGCACTTCTATACATCTTATAAATAAATACAAATGTGCAAGTATATATAGGTCCTGTACGGTACTTATAACAAAAATACATATTGTTACGAGCTGGGTATGGGATAAATAAATACACTACCAATTAAACACACGAATTAACTTTATTACTCGCTAAGCACTTATTCACAATCACTTCAATACTACTGAACACTTTGTCGCACTAGAATTCTCTTCGAAGTTTTCGTTGTCTCGCTTAAAAGTGAACTGACTGACTTCGTCCTCAATCGGTCCTTTTATACCCACGCAAACAAAAGATATTCGAGATAATTCACCATTATTCAAGAAAGCATCCACAAAAAAACATTAACAAAAAAAATAAATTTAAAGATAAAAGAACCGACAAGGAAGAAGTTACTTTACGTCGTCGGCATACGGTCGAAATAACAATGACAACTGCCGGCGACTCCCGGCGCCTGACCTTGAATACAATGTAAGTTCTATACCTACTACGGAAATAGGTACCTAAAAGAATGAACTTGTATTTTCTAGGTACTACACAGTTATTAGCGCGGTTTCTCGAAGATTCTAGATGACCGTCGTAACACTGCCCCCTCCTTAGACATGCTCGTCCCGAGCATCATTAGTTCCGTAATATCGCGCCAGTCGGTCCACATGCACAACCTTAGGCGCACCTCGCGGACCCTTCTGTATTCGGTAGGTGACATCGTTGATCCTGGTCACAACTCTGTATGGTCCATCCCATTTTGCTTGCAATTTCGGAGACTTTCCCTTGCTCCGCACTGGGTTATGCAACCACACCAGCGAATTTTCGTCGAAACCACGACTGTTTGCCTTCCGGTCATAACGAGTCTTCATCTTCTCAGACATCTGTTGCCCGGATTGCCTGATATGCTCATACACATCATTTAACTTGTTACGCAGGTCATTCGCGTAATCCGTTACACTGCGTGGGACATCAGGGGGAGTTCCAGTAATTAAATCTGCAGGCAACCGTAATTCCCTTCCAAAGTTCGCGAAGGCTGGAGTTACAGTCGTACTTTCGTGAACTGCACTCCGATAGGACAGAAGAAACGGCTGTATGTGCTTGTCCCAATCCCTTTGCCTGTTTTCCACAACTTTTGCCAGATATCTCTCCAACGTCTGGTTGAATCGTTCCACCATTCCATCAGATTGTGGGTGGTAAGAGGTGGTTCTGGTTTTGTGGGTACCCATCAATCGACAAGTCTCCTGAAAAACTTGCGATTCGAAATTCCTCCCTTGATCGCTGTGAATTTCTAAGGGTACTCCAAAACGACAGAAAACTTCCTGAACCAATTTATCTGCGACTGTTGTAGCTTCTTGGTTAGGAATGGCGAAGACTTCTGGCCACTTTGTGAAGTAGTCCATGACAACCATGAAGTACTTGTTTCCGCTATCGCTTTCTGGAAATGGTCCCGCAACGTCCAGTGCTATCCGCTCCCAGGGGGCTCCCACGTTGTACACTTTTAATGCCCCTCTGCTTCGCGTGTGAGGTCCTTTCACAGCCGCACAGCTGGTACATTTGCGACACCAGTCCTCCACATCATCTCGACAGTGGATCCAGTAAAAGCGCTCTCTGATCTTCAGTAGAGTCCTTTTCACCCCCATATGTCCTCCTGAGCATCCATCATGGTAGAGCCGTAAAACATCCGGTACCTTAGCTTTAGGGACAACCATTTGTAGATGACAGCTGTCCCCTCGAGCGTTTTCCCATTTACGGCACAAGACTCCATCCTGGATCTCCAAACTGTTCCATTGTGCCCAATAACTCTTCGTGATGGAACTCATCGCAGCCACATCACTCCACTTGGGCTTCGGAGCACCAGCTTTGATCCAGTCGAAGATTGGCTTGATGTCCGAGTCATTTTGTTGAGCCTGTTGTAGAGTCTCCTTCCATTCATCGCTGAGATCCGTTCTAAGCATCCTCACGGGCACTACTTCCTTAGTCTCTTGCCTTGCACAGTGCTTGCAGTCTTCAGGACAAGGTCTTCTTGACAAGGCATCTGCGTTACCGTGAGTTTTCCCACTGCGATGTTCAGTTACGAAGTCAAACTCTTGCAGTAGTTCAATCCATCTCGCCACTTGTCCCTCTGGATTCTTGAACTGTAATAGCCACTTCAATGCAGCATGGTCAGTTCGTAGCTGGAATTTCCGTCCCAACAAATACTTACTAAAGTGCTGCAATGTCTTCACTACGGCGAGCAGCTCTCGTCTCGTTACGCAGTAATTCCTTTCCGGTTTAGATAAAGACTTGCTGAAGTAAGCTATAACAACCTCCTGATCTCCTTTCCGTTGAGATAACACGCCCCCAATTCCAGTATTACTTGCGTCTGTGTCGACTATAAAGTCATTTTCAGTGTCAGGATATCCCAAAATAGGGGTATTGCACAGATGTCCCTTTAATTCTTGAAATGCGGCGTCGCAGTTCTCGTCCCAACAGAATTGTTGCTTTTCCTCAGTGAGTTTGTGTAGAGGTTTCGCAATGTCGGCAAAATTCTTCACAAACCGGCGATAGTAGGAGCACAAACCCAAAAATGCTCTGACCTGTGTCTTGTCTTTCGGAACTGGCCAATTCTTGACGGCCACTACTTTCTCTGGGTCTGTTTGAACACCTTCCCCCGAAACTATGTGTCCTAAAAAGTTCACTTGTTTCCTGAAAAACGAGCACTTTTTCGGACTCAATTTCAGGTTTGCTGTTTGGATCTTCGACAGCACTCGGTTGAGGTTTCTAAGGTGATCTTCAAACGTACGGCCCACAATGATTATGTCGTCTAGATAGACAAGACATGCATCCCCAATCAACCCCGCAAGTACTTGCTCCATCAGCCTTTCAAACGTTGCAGGAGCATTACATAAACCGAAAGGCATAACTTTAAACTGCCACAACCCTTTTCCTGTTGAGAATGCAGTCTTCTCCTTATCCTTGGGGTCTATTTCTACCTGCCAGTAACCACTTTTCAGGTCTAGTGTGGTAAACCACTTCATTCCCGCCAGCGTATCCAGTGTGTCATCGATCCTAGGCAGTGGATAGCTGTCCTTTTTCGTGACGTCGTTCAGTCGTCGATAGTCCACACAGAAGCGCATACTTCCGTCCTTTTTCTTTACCAGGACCACAGGAGAACACCATGGACTGGATGAAGGCTCTATAACAACATCCTTCACCATACCCTCAATCATGGTTTCCACCTCTTTTTCCCGTGCAACTGGCAGTCTCCTTGGTCGCTGACGGATAGGTAACTCGTTGCCTGTATTAATCCTGTGCTGAACCAGTCCGGTTCTCCCTATGTCAGCATCACTCGTAGAGAAAATACTGGCGTACTGAAGTAACATCTTCTTAGCCTTGTCCATTTCACCTTCAGTTAAATGACAATTTTCTAGAAGCGTTGACACGTCAAATTTCGCACTACGAATTTGATTTCCAGTAGATAGATCTTGCAACTGACGCATCCAAGCTACTTCCTCACAAGTGCCGATCAAGGTACCCTTCTTAATTACTTGCTCCTTGTCACTTGGATTCAGAATTCGTACAGCTGAGATTTTGTTGGCCTTTACCAGAGTTCGTGCTATCTTCCATGAAAACTCATTGTCCACCCTTTCTATCAGAACACTTCGATCTTTGTGTCCAGAGTTCTGTGGTAACTTAACTGGCACAATCGTTTCTGATCTGCGAGGAAGAACAATTTCCTTCAGGCAGTACACTTTCCCTGATGGTGCACCTTCCATGAAGACTTCCTCTGAACCACATTTCAACACTCCTTGGTCAATGTCGATCTCACAACGATATTTCCGCATGAAGTCCAAGCCCAAGATGCAATCGTCGACTATGTCGGCCACGATGACATTGTGTCGGTAAATTCTATCACCCAATTTTAACTCCACCTCCTTCTTGCCTCGGACGGTTATGTGCTGACCGGTAGCTGTTAATAATTGAAGACGGTCACGGTTATTGAAGTAGCCCCCAAGAAACCGATTCGCCAGGTGAGAATTGACGACCGTGTGAGAAGCTCCAGTATCCAACGTCAGTTTGCATGGAGTTCCGTTGACTTCGCCGTTGATGGTCAGGCTGTTCCCGTCATGTACTTGTGAGATCGAGATCCTCGGGGCTCTTTCAAAACCAGCCAGCACCCGCCCCCCAGTCCTGGCATTTACTCGTTTCCCTGCTGTGGTTGGGCAGCCACTTCAGCCACCTTTCCTTGCTGAGGTTGGTCTTCTCTTGGTGAGCTGCGCTTAGGACAGCTTGATCGAAGATGACCCCTTTCTCCACAAGTGTAGCACCTAGGGCTGTATCCTTGCGGGCGGTCGCGTACAGGTGACGCTACAACCTCCCTGACCCGGTGCGTACGGTGGTCCTGCCTTACTGCCTCTACTTCTAAGGCATGGGCCAAGGCATCTTTCAGCGTCTCATGATGCCCAAGTCTCACAGCGGCTCTAACCTCCAAGTCGCGTATTCCATCGATGAACGCCTGTACCAGATTTCCATCAATAAGTGCAGGGGCGGACTGGTATGCTTTCCGAACCAGCTTTTCAACTTCCAGGGCCCACTGCTGTAAGTTCTCGGCACTACGTTGAACGCGATCCCTTAACTTGGCACGAAAAACATGCTCCAGGTGCGCGTCGCCGTATCTGGACTCTAATGCCTCCAGCAGCTGTTCGTAGGTCACATCCTTGCCGAGGGCCTCGAGAATGTTAAGGGCCTGGTCTCGGAGACCCAAGGTGAGCGCGGTCATGGCTTGCGCTTTGGTCCACCCATTCACTTTCATAACGGCCTCGAATTGGATTTTATAGGCCGACCACGAAGATGTTCCGTCGAATGGCGGCACTTTAAACCCGCGTACTGAAGGTGCAGCAATCACCGAAGCCACAGCCCCGTCTCCAACCTTAATTTCGCTCAAGGCCTTCTTCACGTCGGCGATCTGAATTTCTGCCTTTGCGATACGGTTGTCGTGCTGCTGTACCTGCTCCTTCATCACGCTCAGCTCTTTTCCAACTGATGCGTGAAGATCCTTTATCAGGAGCATCTGTTCCTCTTGGCGCCGGACCTGCTCTTCTTGAAGGCGAGCTTGCTCCTCCTTATCTTGTTGCCGCTGCTCCTGCAACTGGCGAGCCTGTTCCTCCTTGTCTCGTCGCAACTGCTCCTCCAACCGACGGGCCTGCTCCTCTTGACGACGAGTCTGCTCCTCTTGAAGGCGAGCTTGCTCCTCCTTATCTTGTTGCCGCTGCTCCTGCAACTGGCGAGCCTGGTCTTGCAGCAGCGCCATTAAGGCAGACAAGTCTGGTACTGCTGGTGCTGGAGAAACGCCAGATGAACCAGCGACTGGCTCTGACGTAGGCTGGACACCGCCCGGTGTCTGTGTCGGGGAGTCTCCGAATCGCCTCTGGTCCATCCCTTGTTGCCGCTGGCTCCTAGTACGGATACTATCCGTGTCGTCCTTCGGTAGAATTGGCATTATTTATCCCCGCTTCTGACACCAAATTGTTACGAGCTGGGTATGGGATAAATAAATACACTACCAATTAAACACACGAATTAACTTTATTACTCGCTAAGCACTTATTCACAATCACTTCAATACTACTGAACACTTTGTCGCACTAGAATTCTCTTCGAAGTTTTCGTTGTCTCGCTTAAAAGTGAACTGACTGACTTCGTCCTCAATCGGTCTTTTTATACCCACGCAAACAAAAGATATTCGAGATAATTCACCATTATTCAAGAAAGCATCCACAAAAAAACATTAACAAAAAAAATAAATTTAAAGATAAAAGAACCGACAAGGAAGAAGTTACTTTACGTCGTCGGCATACGGTCGAAATTACAATGACAACTGCCGGCGACTCCCGGCGCCTGACCTTGAATACAATGTAAGTTCTATACCTACTACGGAAATAGGTACCTAAAAGAATGAACTTGTATTTTCTAGGTACTACACAGTTATTAGCGCGGTTTCTCGAAGATTCTAGATGACCGTCGTAACAATATTATTATATTTTATATTTTTGTCTGACTGTCTATTTGTTCCCGCTAATCTCAAAAACGGCTAGCCCAATTGTGACAGGATTTTATTGGCATATAGCTGATGTTATAAGTAGTTACAAGTAGGTCGTATAGATGTAAGATGTTTTAAGTAGGTCGCTGAAAGCACCGCTAGTAATAATATAAGCTCTCTGACTTACACAAAAAAAAATCCAATTAACAACACGAACAAATAAACCAAACAAAAACACACTTCCGAACCAATGAAACAATAAAGTGAAACACGAAAACAGTATAAAAGAACAAAATAGTTACTTTGGGAAAACCAAGCTTGAATTTTGTTTTGATATTGGCAAATGGAAAAAACAAGAAGTAAGCGGTGACTTGGGATTCGATGACGCTTTTAGTTTGGATTACAATTTGCTTACACAATGTGCCAACGAAGCTTGAGTTGCCATAATAACTGACTTCGCTACTGTTTTGTTTGTTGGCTACGTCAAATTAGGGAAATTGACTGACACAGTTTTATTCTTAAGGTATTAGATAATAGATGGTTAGGTTTTTTTTGCTGAGTCATATAACATCACTTA
This sequence comes from Diarsia mendica, assembly GCA_949316265.1. Lineage (NCBI taxonomy): Eukaryota > Metazoa > Arthropoda > Insecta > Lepidoptera > Noctuidae > Diarsia > Diarsia mendica. The sequence goes on along the minus strand of OX438910.1, from coordinate 10,555,468 downwards.
CATTTCGCCAGATATGTTTTAGTGCCATGTTATAGGCGGTAAGCCTATAGCCAACAACCTGGCTTATGGCACATATCCAGACTCCGTGGCTGCTACTGAGGTATTCGTGATGGAAATCCGCAATAATACCTTGAACGATTCTGAAATCGAGCCCAGGATGACGACGCGCTTGCGGCCAGTAGACCAACGAGGATGTTAGTTATTTTGCTTCTTCTTCTTTTCGTGTCGATTAAATACTTCCATGTTATACGGTTTGGGCCCATTAGGTAGCCACGTTTATTGCAGCGGTAGAGACGCTGTTCAGGTCGCCAAGGGTGCATGTATACGGACATCTGGAACACTCCAGCAGGTGAGGCATTGTTTGGTCCGGAGCGCCGCACTCGCACTCGGTGTTGGAGGAACCAATGATGCCCCACTTTGCCAGATTATGTTTGCAGCGGCCAACTTGGGTGCGCAATCTATTTAGGGCTTTCCAGATGGACCACTGCAGTTCACTGCCGGGACCCAGGTGTTCTTGGGGCTTCAAGAAGTCGTGAGGTGGTGGCCATCTCTCTTGCCATAGTTATTTTTCTGACTGATGTAGATTTAGGTGAGATGAGGAGGCACAAATTGCATGTGAGTAAAATAGTGATAAATATAATGTTGATGGACGGAGAGGGAGAGGAAGACCTACGAAATGATGGATGGATTATGTAAGAAATGATAATATGGAAGACTAGCTTTTGCCAGCGGCTTCGCCCGCGTGAAAATGACGATTTCCCATACAAACTTTCATGCCCTATTTAACTCCCTTAGGGGTTGAATTTCGAAAAATCCTTCTTTATTCCTTGTCTACATTGTAAAGGGAACCCCTGTGCAAAATTTCAGCTTTCTAGGTCCAAGGCTTTGGGCTGGGCGTTGATGAGTCAGTCAGTCAGGACTTCTCTGTTTATTTATATAGATAGATAGATAGATAAATAATAAAGTGGTGGTTGACAGAGGAGAACGGAAAATGACAATAACGCTGATCCCGAGTCACACGGGATAAGGGCAGGAAGTTAATGATGACTTATAATACCACTTTTTCAGTTATTGTGTAGGCAGTAAGGCCTAACGGTCGTACACACTAGTGTCAGAGTTTCTAAACCGCCTCAAGGGCCTTTGACATGGTTTGACGACCGCCATTTGCGGCCGGGACCAACGGCTTATACGTGCCTTCCGAAGCACGGAGTCATCTTTTTTATCAGACAAGCAAGTGATTCAAGCCTGCAATGTCCTAACCAAACTGGAAACAACTTTACAAAGTATGCTTTCCGTGGGAATCGAACCCACGACCACCGGGTCACAAGGCAAACGCCTAATCCACTCGACCACGGAGGCAGCTAACTAACGTGCTAATACCACTAGAGTGCTTGGTTTCAGGCGTAGCAGGCAGATACCTACGTTTAATAATATGTGACATTTTACTGCATTACAGGCGGGTGTCCACAAATCCACTTCCGAAACGCGTATTTTACCTCCTGGTGCTGGTTTAGGCAGGTTAAAACACTACCGAACATACAGTCAAAGTGGCCTTCGTGAACTAGTACTTCCCATAAACTCAGAGAGCTGAAATTTGGTACAGAGTTAGGGTTTAATGGCCACATAAAGGGAAAACTATAAAAAGTAGGAAAATCGAAAAAAAAAAACTAAAAAAAAAAATGTTTTAAATAAGAAAATCTAATCAAATAAATCAATATGCCCACGTTTCTACAAAAAGAAGTGAAATCCCAACAAAAACATTCTGTAAAAAACTAGCCAAGTCTCGATGGAGCTGCTTGTTTATCTCTAAAAAGTAATGAAATCTAGACAAAGTCGTGCCAAGTCTAAGGTTCCTTATTGCGATTTCTTTATTATTATAGTTAATGTTGTGTGACTTGGCCGTTGTTCGTTTCGTTTAGTTCGGTCGTTTTTCTTCTTGGCGTCCAATTACCAATACCAGTATAAACTAAATATACTAAGGTACTATATAGTACCGTATAAACTAAATTGACTTGTACCCACTAACGTTAGAATGTTCAACGGCCAAGACACACAACAATAACTATAATAATAAAGAAATCGCAATAAGGAACCTTAGACTTGGCACGACTTTGTCTAGATTTCATTACTTTTTAGAGATAAACAAGCAGCTCCATCGAGACTTGGCTAGTTTTTTACAGAATGTTTTTGTTGGGATTATCTTTACCGAATTTGATTTAACTCTGTCTCGACTGATTTGTGAGTTTAAACCATACAAAATTATGTTTTTTTTTTACAAAATAAAAAAAAAATGTTACACTTTCAGTGGTTGTCATGTCTCATATAATTATGATTATAATAATATGAAAAAGTCAGAATGTGTAACATTTTCTCTTCAGACAAGCAAAAACAACAACCATGTTGTTACATTATTTAAATAGAAAACACAATCCCAAAGAGGTTCCCTAATTTAAATTAAAACCAAGTAAATACACGCTAACATTTCCTAAGATTATAATTTCCCAAGTTTCTCAGACTAAATCTTTTCCCAAACGCAATTATGTAAGAAAACCTTCTGTGAAAGCCGGCGAGGCTAATTACGGGATTGCGGCTATGTTACAGGTTACTTACAGTAAAGAAGAAAATCAACCTAGTTATTATAATATAATTTTGTAATGGTTATTATAAACGAGAATACATGGAGCAGACAATAAGATGAAATTATAGAGAGGGAAAATATAAGATTTAAAAAAACAGATACAATCTAAGTAATTCTAGGCATAAATTCTGCTGGGAGACGATATTTTCTAACTGACTTCTAACCAAAAAGGAGGAGGTTCTCAATTCGATTGTTTTTTTTTATCTATGTACCTACACTGATAGCTCTGTCAATTGTAAATAGACCGATTTTAAAATTATTTTTTAGTATAGAAACATCACGTTTGGACTCAATAATATTATAACGCATTCAAAACATTATACTACTAAATGGAATGAAGTACGGGGCTCGTGGTGTTATGTATTTAAACTAAAATTTTGATACTCAAGTTGGAACTTTGACCTCCAAAATCTTTGTAATTTAAAGGTTTACAGCAAAAAAAAAACACAATGACGGGGATAAAAAGACAGTGTCTTACGACTTCGTTAATCGTACTTTTACAGTCATGATCTAACAAAGTTCAGTCAAAATTTAAAATGCATCACCATTTCCGGAAGCATAGTTCGAAGTTCTAATACACACGAACACATGTAGAATACATTTATATGACTACGTAATACATAATCCATTGTTAGCAAAGTAACTTCTAAATTACCTACGGATGGATTTTGCCCACAACTTTGTGTGAAATTCGGATAAACTTACCCGTTGATTTTCCTGTGCAAACTTCAATACCCACTGCACTCCTCATTAATGGTTAATTTACGATTGGTTTTGGGAATTATAAGCTTCGGTTGCGTAAAGGTTGAAAATTATCCCACGGGATCGTACCACCAAGTTACAAAGTATTTATTTAACACTTCAAGCACAAAGTACAGAGGGGGTTTATGCTGTAAGCATTTTCTACCAGTCAATCTTTTGGTGCATCTCTGAAAACAATTTTAATTAATACCATATGACCAAAACCAAACCCAGATGACCTACGGTATGTCCACTTGTCCAGGTCTACCTCATCGTTCATAAAATACCCTTAACAAAGGCCCGTTCTTCTCGGCAAAGCGATCATTTTTTTGTTCTGAACCATACCTGGTAAACCTCTAGAAACGGAGATGTTAGAGATCAAATTTCCAACTGTTTTGCAAGTTTGTTGCAGGATCTGGTCATTTTTGTCATTAAAATGTATTGTCATCAGAACCAAAGGTTTTAACTTTAGCTCAACCGGTTAGGGTAAAATTGGGGTTTGAAATTCAGTTGTACTATTTGGACAATACACAGTTACACACTAACTAAACAAGGCAAGTTAAATCAAAGCTTATAAAATATACAGAAACCTGCAATATGTTAGAACGTGATTATTAGTAGGTCACTAAAGAGCTCTATATGTTTAGATAGCTGATAATAGAGAGAATCTAGTTCAATGTATTTGTTCTATTAGACTTGGCAGAGAAGCGAAGCGCTGTGCGCATTAACAGATTTAATTTTTGCAACTCCAAAGTTTTTATTGGTAGCAATTCGTTCGGCAATATCGTTCGGAAGCAATATGATTCTTCCGATGCAATTACAGTTCTCAAAAGTTCTGGATTAAAACTTTTGTTATGATTAGTAATTTTAATCGATTTGAGCTTTCATCGTATTTTCTTTAAACTTGGCTTCTTGTTCTCCGTCTTACAAAACCAAGTTTAAACACCACAAAACAAATTCACTATGCGAGCAGAGTGCGTGTTATTAGGAAGATGTCACAGGGAGTAAATCTAGTATTATTTTTTTAAGTAGCGGTATCATAAATTTAATTATATTTTATATTTGTATTGCATACTATCAGTGTCCCACAACCTGCGTTCGCGTAAAATTATTATTATTAAAATAACTACCCTACTACACCCCCTACCCCCCCCCCCCTATCCCTACTACTGCCCTATTTGAATCAAAATTTTGTTAATGATTCTGAGCTAAAAATTCGATTATTTGATAATCGAATTTTTAGCTCAGAATTATAATAAAAATAAAAGTAGTAGCACGGCTTTGTTCCAGCAAAAGGCGCGTCAACATCGATCGAGCAGTTTCGGAGATAAGCCGAAACGTACAGACAGACAGACGATAATAAAATAAAATGTTATTTTGTTAAAAGTACCGTATAACTTTCATCAGCATTTAGTAAAAAGTCGTTATATTAAAATTATTACAAACTGACACTCCAAGAAGAAGAACACAAAATTCATCATCATCATCATCATTTCAGCCGAAAGACGTCCACTGCTGGACATAGGCCATGTGGCTAGGAACACAAAATTATAAAAAAAGATTTCAACAAAAATATGCGCTACCATCCTTTCTCATTTCAACCCTCCCGACCTCTTGTTCATTACAATATCAACGAAGAAAATACCAAACTCGATTCTCCACTGACTTGAACCGAAACTTTGAGCACACGGCTTTGTGCCAAATTCCACAAAATTTGGTTAACTAACACTGTGACTCGTTAGTATCATAGGGAGGGCTCATACTCGTAGCAGAATTGCGACGCGCTCATTGCAGTTTGGTATCGGTGCTTATTGATTCTGGCAGAATTTTGTAGGTGTCAACCTTGAAGATAGAATTGTCTGGACAAAGTTAAGGGGTTTCTGGAGCTGTCTTAGTATACACGTGTATTGCAAGTTCAAGAGAATTGAGCATTGCAGATGTTTTGAGGTCATTTGTTTGTTGAACACGAGTAGGTATTAGTTGTTTAATTAAATAATTCAAGAATTCGATTTCTTTATTGTGTGGTTGGTACATTCTTTTTTTTTTTTTGGGGCGTAGGATATCGTCAAATAACTCCTCCCGCTCTTGGGCAGAGCGGAAGGGAGTGTCAGACTTCTACTGACTAAAAACCACCGATGTTCCTTCCTCGCCCTCGCGCCGAGGCCACGTTATCTCTTTCGATAATCCGCAGCCCCGACGGGTGTGGTTGGTACCTTACTTGCTGACAGAGTTTTATGGTACCCATGAGCCTCTGACTTGGCTTTACATGCCAACGAATATCTAATATCTCTCAGGCAAGCTGGTGTCCTTACGATTTTTTTCGTCACCGAAGCAATTAATGATAAACATACAATACGCACATGAATCCGAAAACTCAAAGCCGTCTTGGGTTTGAAGTCGAGACCTATGACTTGATAGGCCGACGGTCAAACCACTAGACTATCACAACATCGTAATTGCAAAGAAAATAAAACAACTGTCCCAAACATTTGGAAAAAAAACTTGCAACAGCTTAGACAAAAACAACTTTAATCGAACCCAACTAGTCTTGAATTATTTTTAACTCCAAAACAAGGAAGCATCCATAAATAAAGTTCCCAAAATTAATATTCAAATTCCAACAGCGAAACTTCGTGACAATATTGATGCTATACAGCCCCAAGTTTGAACTAATAGTGTTTAACGTGTAACAATAATCAGGCTAGTCTCGAGCGAGTACGTTGCCAAATTAAATATGAGCAAAGTTTTAGTAAACGCCCCGCGGTGGGGCCAATTGGTACACTTGGACCAACTCGTGCAATTTACTAGTACGGAACCGCTTCTGATAGGCGAGTGTGGGTTTCGTTGAATATTAATTATTGCTTGTCAGTTTGTTGGTACAAAATGGAATTTAAACGGCTTAGCTTGGTTAGGCATGGTTTGGGCTGCCACTTGATATTAATCGTACAGTTTTCTGTTGTTAGTTTAATCGGGGCCGAAAGGAAATGGTTTATTACTTTCCATGGGAATCTGGTGATAATCAAATTTTAATATGATACTGAAGTGCCTTTACTTGAACAGTTTGGTACATTTTCTTCCGTTTCAACAAAAGCGTATATATATTTATTTATTTATATATATTCCATATCATCAGGTTTTAAACTATACCGGAAGTTACCTGATGAAACTAATTTCATGTTTCCTTTAACTGATCTTGCTCTTAGTAAAACTTTGAACTTGCTTCTATTTGAGATTGGCCGCCTTTATCAAAAGCGGTCTGCAGGACTATTCTTCAGTATTATTAGAATTTCACTTTGGAACTAAGCGTTATTTTCTGTTTATCTTCTTATCTGTTGTAAATTCTTCTACTGCAACCATCACCAATTCATCATCACTTACTATTCTGTGAACACGTGTATTTAAAATTTCACTACTCCTCAAGTTTAGGTGCAATATTACCTAAAACTAACTCAGAATTATCACGAATTAATTCAACAAGCACGCGAACAATCTCGACTACTTAGCCAAGTTTAGCACATTGTTAAGTTTAAATGAGTCTTAGTTTATCTTAGAATCTCTGCAAACCGCATGTTAGCCTCGGTTCGATGTTGGAAAACATTTGGGGAACTTCGTTGAGCTCGTCTTAATGATTGAAGGTTTTAATTTGGAGCTGGAGTGGAAACTTTTGTTGATTCATTATTATCAAAATGTTTAAGATTGTTCTTTTTTCTTAACCTAGTTTTTTGTTAAGGTTTATGATGGATTCGTTTTTATACTTTACTGTATCTTTTGTGGATTATGCTTTGTTTGCTGTTCCGTCAACAAGTTTTTCGTTACTGTTGCCTATAAAACATGTTTACGTGGGATGTATCGGTCTTTTGCACTACCACTTGTAGATAATTAGTTGAGCTGAATATGACAGTGGTACATGTTTATGACAGTCATGACGTGATCCTGAAGCCAGGATTGTGTCCTCATGACATAACTCCTCAACGGTTTATAGCATGAACACACATGAACACGACATTGCATGTTAACCCCGGGTCGATGTTGAAAACATTTGGAAACTTCGTTGAGTTAGTCTCAATGATTTTAATTTGGAATTCAATAGAATTAAGAGAAGAAAGTTTTGTTGATTTATTTCGTTAACTAGAAAATTAAATATTGTTATAATTATTTTGCTAAAGTACCTAAGTTATTTTGTTAAAGTCTATGATTGGTTTCTGTTTTATAACTAACTAAGCTTTAGGTTTGTTCAAACGAGGCGGAGACCTATTTCGCAGCATTATTAATTTGATTTTGCTTAAAGTAGTACTGTTTGCGTTAATATTGTGTATAGATTTTGGTGTGGCTTTATTCAGTATTTATGGACCAATTCTATGGCGTGCAGAAAAATAATTATGTGGTAATGTACAATACGAATAACTTTCACGTGCAATGTCCTCATAAAGAACGTTAATAAATTCTTCAAGTATGCCTTGAAGTATGATTTAAATTAATAGCGCGGCACTTAAATTCCTTTCTGTTATTTTACTCGTAATAGCAACTAATGTACGCTTCTGACATGAAAAATTGCCGGTATGTAATTTAAATAATACTTTCCTATTAAATTATTGCTAACTAGCTTATGCCAGCGGCTTCGCCCGCGTGAAAATGGCGATTTTCCATACAAACTTTCATCCCCTATTTAACTCCCTTAGGGGTTGAATTTCAAAAAATCCTTCCTTATTCCTTGTCTACATAATAAAGGGAACCTCTGTGCAAAATTTCAGCTTTCTTGGTCCAAGGGTTTGGGCTGGGCGTTGATGAGTCAGTCAGTCAATCAGTCAGTCAGGACTTCTCTTTTTATTTATATAGATAGATAGATAGAAGATGGAAGCGACAGGGTAACCCGCAAAATTGGAATTTTCTTACATTTTTTATCAATTTGCAGGTCAGTGTCAAGCAGTATGTTGAACAAAATATGATTCGCAAACAAAACACGTACTATGTATTTACAGAATCATAAAAATCATAAATACATTGACCTAAATTAGGAAAATCTCCGGTTTTGTGGGTGCGTCTCAATTTTAAATTCAAATTCACAAGTAGCTAGACCCGGAACCATTTTATGTAGGCCATACAAATAATTAATCCGCGCGGGAATTGAACCTGCCATACAAAGCACGACAGCTAATGACTCAGCCACTGTGACAACTATGTCGCTAAATTTTACTCATAAGTTCACTGCACAAAAACTTTTTTACGCAGTATCGCAGTTTTCGCACTAGTGCAAAGCAGAGACGAGCATGATAAACCAAACATTGCTAAAACTGACCAGTTCTAAATAAATTTAAAACCACCACACCCCTAAAGAATAACGCAAAACATTCCCAGGATTTGTCACCATGATTTATTACTCCTCATAGTTTTTTTATGTGAACTTAATATTACCAGTATTCAAATTTCACATTTCACCCTCTACATTTACACTGTAATTCCAAACATAACTGCCGTTACTAAAGTTCAAATTACCTTTTAAGTACTTCACATTTTTCTTATAATGTCACAAAGAGTAATAGGCACGTTACAAATTATAAAATTTTAATTGGCCTTTACTTGTTCAAGTCAAGAAAGTGGTATTCGTGACATTTATATGTTTAATATTGGTACTTAAAACGCGATAAATGGTAGGATAATGTCAAACGATAATTCTGTTAGACATGCAAAGTGTTTTGATATTATAAATGGTTTTTAAAACCGAAATAAAGTTCACTAAACTGTGTCGTAATAAATAATAACAAAGTTTATTAACCGCATAGTTACTTTATAATTGCTTTGTTGAGCCTACTTCGTTGGTCTAGTGGTTGCAAGCGTGACTGCTGTACATGAAGTACTGGGTTGAATTCCCTGGCCCCTGATTTTTGAATCAATAGAATTCAAATCGTGTACGAAATCGCAGAATTCGTATGCGAATCCGTACGAAATCACTATTTTTGAATATTCATACCCGTGAATTTTGCAACGAGTGGTCCGACCCACTCGTTTCCGATATTCTACTAGTAGAAATGACGGAAATGACGTGATGAATTCTGCGATTTCGTACACGATTTGGAATTCTATTGATTCAAAAATACGGCCCCAGGTCGGGTAAAGTATTATTGGGTTTTACTAACAGGAATTTCTCATTGGAATGTGTTATCGTTTTATCCCTTCGAAATGACTGTAAACCCACCGGTAAAATAGCCTAAAAACAAGGGGAAAGAAGGAATACAAGATGGGTACTCACGTGGCCGTGGAGCTGTTGTTCTTATTCACTTCACCCCGTTTTAGTGTTTATTTCGCAGTGCACTACGTTAATGATAGTCTGGGACGTCCCTTGATTGATAATTATCACTTTCTTGAATGTTTCTGGAGGTTTTCACGGAGCCGGCTCGAGCCGTCGTTTTGATTCGAAGTTTTTAGCGGAAAAGTGACGATATGCGTGTTGGGCGCTAGTGAGCCTGCGCAGGATCCGGAAATAGAGACGGGAAGGGAAATAGGGATGTGGTAACTTGTGCAAAAAGACTAAGTTACCGGTTTTGTGATGATGTGTTTTTAATACTTTAACATTATTCCCCCCCGCTGGCGAAATTTATTGAGACTGAAGAAAAAATACCAAGACTAGGTCCACCTAATGTTAAAGTTGATGTGTAAGAGTGTGATGGAATAGATAAATATTATGTTTTACATATATGTTACAAAAATATAAAGACGAAATGATAATGAACATTTACCTAAATGAAAATTTTTGAAATTAGTTACCACCATCCGGGATGGGGCACAATTTAACAAGAGGTCTATTAATTACGCCTTGTCCAGTTTCGACAGTCGCAGAACGTGGTATACCATCACGACCGTGATAAAGATTCATAATTTTTCCGAAACGCCAACGCAACGGAGGTTGTTGTTCGTCCTTTATTATGACAACTTGACCAAGGCGAGCTTGATCAGTTGACCTAGTCCACTTCAGTCTTTGTGAAAGACTAGTTAAATATTCTGTATGCCATCTGGCCCAGAAGTCCTGATGCATAATCTGGCGTTGGCAACGCTGTTAAGGGTGCTTGCGTTAAAAAATGTCCTGGTGTCAGAACTGATACATCATTAGGATCAGTGCTCAGTGAGCATAACGGCCTTGAATTGAGTACTGCTTCAACCTGTGTAAGTAAGGTGTTTAATTCCTCATATGTGAGAATTTGAGTACCTATGACTCTATACAAATGTGTCTTTACGGACTTTACACCGGCCTCCCAAAGTCCACCGAAATGTGGTGCCCCTGGAGGGTTGAATTTAAATTGAATGTATTCAGACTCACAGGCTGATTTCATCACATTGGCCAATTGTGACTCCGCACCCTTAAAGTTCGTACCACAATCAGAATGAATTACGTTGCACCTGCCACGGCGGGCGATAAATCTGCGTAATGCCGCTAAAAATGCGTCGGTGGACATATCGGAAGCTAACTCTAAATGTAGCGCTTTTGTAGCAAAGCATACAAAGAGACACAAATATGCTTCTGTAGTACGTGTGCCACGATATCTTTGCAAGGTTATATTAAATGGACCTGCGTAATCGCAACCGACGGCTTGGAATGCTTTTAATTGAGTAATACGTGCTTTTGGTAAATCTGCCATTTTAGGCTCAAACGCAATTGGCCTTGTGCGAAAACATTTATAGCAATCCGATAGGACTTGATGAATTGCTCGCCGAGGAGACAATATCCAAAAATTTTGCAATAATAAAAACTGTAATGCTTGTAAACCAGGGTGAAGATTATCATTATGTACTGATTGTATAATTAATTTAGTTAAGCGATGTTTACGTGGAAGTAGAGCTGGGTGTTTTGTTTCATAATCGAGTTCAGATCGAGAGAGCCTTCCCCCCACCCGCAAAACACCGGAATGGTCTAAAAATGGATTGAGTTTTCTAAATGATTTAGGTAAAGTTTTCCCTGCTGATAAAATTTTAATTTCATTTTGGAATTCGGAATGTTGAACATGTTTAACAAGCTTCATAAGAGCACAATGAAGTTCAGCTTGAGTTAAGTTATTTGAATATTTGGTTTTGCGTAAGGCACTGATAAATCTGTTACAATATGCTAAAATACGTTGAATTTTACGAAGTGATGAATATTTTTGAAGAAGATTATCGATGGGATCAAGATCGATTATGTTACTTAAAACTGTTGTACGCTTTTCGCATAGTACATCATTGCTTGTGACGCAAGATGATTGAATTGTATCGTTAGGCCAATGATTTTCAGATAATGATAACCACTCCGGTCCTGACCACCAGAGGGCATGACTGATGAGCTCGTCAGGTAGCAAGCCACGACTCGCACAATCAGCTGGATTTTGCTTGCCTGGTACATGTTTCCAGACAGCAGTAGGTAATTTTCGCTGTATGTTAGCAATGCGATTGCCTACGTATACTTTAAAATTTTTAGAATTAGATTTGATCCATGCCAACACGATCATGGAATCAGACCATGCATATATGCCGTCTATGTTTAGTATGTTAGAAAATAAGTTAATAATATAATGCATAAGGTCTGCTAACAAAGAAGCGCCACACAATTCCAGTCTTGGCAGCGTTCTACGCTTTATTGGTGCCACCCGCGATCGTGCACTTACAAGACAGACTTGATGATGATTTTGATTTACATTGGAACGAAGATATACTACTGCCGCATAGCCAGCCTCACTGGCATCACAGAAACCATGAATTTGATAGCTTGATGCGTGAGCGTGAGTAATACGTCTCGGAATGTGAAGGTTTTGTAAATTGGATAACTGGCTAGTGTACTTCGTCCAAGTTAGGTGAATATCATCGGGTACTGGTTCATCCCATGACGTTCCTAGTAACCACAAACGTTGAATAAGAAATTTAGCTAAAAAGGTTAACGGTGTGAGAAGACCAATGGGGTCATAGATGCGAGCAAGCTCTGATAGCATTGTTCGTTTGGTACAATCGCGTGGAATTTGATTAACTTGATAATTAAAAACGTCTTTATGAGCGTTCCAGGCAAGCCCGAGAACCTTGACAAAGAGAGTGTCACTGTCGAACGTCAAATCTGGAACCAATTTATGTTCTTCTGGTATATTTTGCAGTACAGCCACATGATTACTGGACCACTTTCTGAGCTCAAAACCACCAGCAGCCATAATTTCGGTCAATTCTTGCTGTAGCTGAATTGCCTGCTCTACGGTGTTACAGCCAGTGACTACATCATCCACGTAGAGATCTTTTTGCAGAACCTTAGCTGCGGTTGGATAAGACTCTTGTTCGTCTTGAGCCAGTTGATGCATAGTGCGGATGGCCAGAAATGGTGCCGATGAGACTCCGAAGGTCACGCGATTGATCCTAAACTCTTGAATAGGTTCTTCAGGTGAAAACCTGAAGAGAATACGCTGATAATCCCTATGCTCTTGGGTAACGATAATTCGGCGGTACATTTGACGTACATCCGCTGATAAGACGATAGCGTGAAGACGGAACCGTAAAATAATATTTGTGATATCTGCTTGCAACTTACAACCAGTTAAAAGAGTGTCATTGAGTGATATTCCAAGTTTATCCTTGGCCGAGGCATCGTATACAACTCTCAACCGAGTGGAAACACTGCTAGGCTTTACTACCGCATGATGTGGAATATAGTACGCGGTAGGAGACTGACACTCGTCAGATGAAACGCGTTCCATCTGATTACTTGTTAAATATTCCATGATATGTGCTTTATATTCGTTCCCAAATGAAGGGTTTTGAAGCAGGCGCTTTTCCAGCTGCTTAAAACGCCGAAGCGCTGTATTATATGAATCGCTAAAAATTGGAAGAGATTGATCTCGAAATGGCAACTGAACGATATAACGACCGTCAGCATCACGTTTATGCGTTGTCTTATAAAGGTCCTCACACCGAACATCGTCTGCGGAGGCTGCTTGATTAACTTTTGATTCTGTAGGTACATGATCTATGTCCCAAAACTTCTGGACAGCAATGTCCAAGTTAGCATCCAGTGATACATGATTGACAGATGCTGGAGGAGATTCAACACTGGGATCAGTTGCTTTGGTCCTACCCATGAGAATAAATCCAAACACTGTGTTAATGGCTGTTGCCAAATGACTGCCACCATCAACTTTGCCTGGTAACAAAATCTGGGGAAATATCTCTCCACCAATTAAGAGATCGATGGGACGAGACTGATGAAAATCTGGATCTGCCAGCTTAAGATTTCCTATATGTTGAAAATCATTGAGATTGATTGAATGTGTGGGCATATTACCACAAATTTTATCCAATACTACTGCATCCATACTAAAAGATATTTCTGAATTGCCTAATGGGCAGAGTTCAAGGAAAACTCGACTACTTGAATTAGTAGGAACATCACCAATACCAGACATCGGTGTGTTGCATTTATAACGAGTCAGACCAAGGCGACGAGCGCAAGCACTGCTCATGATATGACTCTGACTACCAGGATCTAGCAAAGCACGAATCTTCTGATAAGTGTTGCTACCATCCTTGACCATGACTTGAGCTGTGGCAAGTAAAACAAAGGTGGGAGCCAAGCCTCGTGAATACTCGTGATATATTGGATAATGTAGTAACAGGGGTAAGAACCTGCTTTTCAGCGCTATCTGCAATAGTCTGATTTGTTGTAGTCATATGGACTTGTGAGGAAGTTTGTTGATTAACATTAGTCAATGATTCCTTAGGAAAATGCAATAAAGTATTATGACGTTGATTACAACTTTTGCATGAACGGGTTGAAAAACATTTAGAAGTGCTATGGTTGGCACGTAAACAATTTAAACAAAGATTATGTTGTCTAGCAAGTTGAGCCCTTTCTTGTGGCGTTTTAGACATGAAATTATTACAATTAATAAGAGAATGATTTTCTTTACAAATTATGCATTCGATGTTAGGCGTTTGAGCTACCAGCGAAGAGGTTTTATTTATAGAATATGATTTGGTTTGATTGTTATTTCTTTGACTATTGGGAGCTGATGATACATTTGAACGTTGGTACATTTGTTAGGCATGATCGCTCTAATGCACTGCATCTATCTCCTAAAAATGTTTGAAGCTGACTAAATTGTGGGATATCACTGTCTATACAAGAAAGCTCAAAAGCTTCACGAGATTGTTTGTCAATTTTAGTTATAAGAGAATGAAATAAAACAAAATCCCATTTAGAAGTGGGCAACCCTAAAGAGTCTAACATTGAAAGGTTCTCAGCATAACTATCTAAGAGAGTACGCAAACTCTGCACTGATGCTGTACTAATATATTTCAAATTACAAATTTGTTCCCAACATAAGAAAGCCAAAAACCTCTTGTTGGTATAACGCTTGCTCAGTGCTTCATAAGCACTTGTATAATTAGCATCTGAAATAGGATATGCTCTAATTAAATTTATTGGTTCCCCAGAAAGGGAAGTGACAAGATATTGAAACTTTTCAACATTAGTTAAATCTGTCCGACTATGAACTAAAGTATTAAATAAGTCAATGTAACCCGGAAAGTCTTTTAATTGACCAGAGAAAGTAGGCAGCTTTATTGGTGGCAATTTAGCCAGGTTTTTGTGTTCATTTTTGTGGTTACATGATGATGTTGAAGGTTTAACCTCAATTAAGTTTTCAGGAAGAAGTGTCCGTTTAGTTTCAAGAATTTCAAAGTACATGTCATCTGCCTGTTCCTGATATGTGGTTTGTTTGTGAATGCAGTCCTCTTTTCCAAGGCCGCTATACTCACTTATGAGTTTGATGTGAGCATCATTAAACGCATCCATAACGGATTCCAACCGTGAACACCATGTTTCAAAACGTGGTAGAATACTGGAGTCATTTTGACATTTGCGAGCACAGGTAACAGCATCTGATAATCTTTTAAAGGCTATATTGCGTTTAGACTCATGGTGAGCCGCCATTGCTTCACTCATGATTGAAATTGAAATTCAGAAAGGTTAATTTAAATTAAATTAAGTACAATTTATTTTTAAATTACTTGAGTATAGTTAAATGCTACTATTCTATCCTGAACCCGGTATCTAATCCATAAATTACTTCAAAGTATTAAAAATTAAAACAATTTGACATTTGTAACAACAACAAACAGTAGACAATATTTTTCATGAAACTACCATAAAATCTATGGAGGCATTTTTGATTAATGGTATTAATATGCTTTTAGAGCTGGTATCACTCTGTCAGAACAGGTAGGGTAGGTACACAAGGACACCTATTCTGAGAAGTAAGAATATCGAAGGACCTTATTTAAGATGAAATACGAATTACTTACGGATAAAAGTATTTCTGAGAATTATTAATATTAAATAAAAAGTTAAAACGCTTGTTATGGTAGCAATGAATGAACCTAAACGCTGTATGTTACGTTTAGATCGCCTTTATGAACCTAAAACGCTGTATGTTACGTTTTATAGGTCGCTATGTATGATTTCACTATTCAAATGTTGCATGTTACATCAAAATAGTATTGACAATCCGTTCGAATTATGAATCCGCGGCACGAAAACGAGACGACGACGCGGACTGAACTAGTCGAAACTGGTTAGGAAAGTTTGATTTGAAATGAGAATACTTTTACTCCGAAAACACTTGAATGTATGATGTAATGTTAAGTGATAAATAAATATGATGAGACAGTAATGAGATACTTATTGAAATAAGATACCTATTTTTTGGAAAAAAGATGGACGCCAGTCGTAGTACAAACGAAAAATATTTTAATAGGAACATGTATGAAATCCGGCTGAAGGCCCAAATAATGTTATCGTTTTATCCCTTCGAAATGACTGTAAACCCACCGGTAAAATAGCCTAAAAACAAGGGGAAAGAAGGAATACAAGATGGGTACTCACGTGGCCGTGGAGCTGTTGTTCTTATTCACTTCACCCCGTTTTAGTGTTTATTTCGCAGTGCACTACGTTAATGATAGTCTGGGACGTCCCTTGATTGATAATTATCACTTTCTTGAATGTTTCTGGAGGTTTTCACGGAGCCGGCTCGAGCCGTCGTTTTGATTCGAAGTTTTTAGCGGAAAAGTGACGATATGCGTGTTGGGCGCTAGTGAGCCTGCGCAGGATCCGGAAATAGAGACGGGAAGGGAAATAGGGATGTGGTAACTTGTGCAAAAAGACTAAGTTACCGGTTTTGTGATGATGTGTTTTTAATACTTTAACAGAATGACTGTAATCCCCGAAGGGTTAGTTTTAGGTGTACCTAATAGTTTACCCACATTTTTACAGCTATGTTTATGTACCATGTAATAGGCGGTGACTCCGTGGCTGCTACAGAAAAATTCCTGATGGAAAATACCTAATAATATTTTGTCCGTCCTGGGAATTGAACCCAGGATCTCATCCACAGCAATCGCGATTGCGACCACTAGAACAGCAAGGCCTGTTTTAAATAAAAACAAACAAAAATACATAAATAAATAGCACTTCAAACTTCAACTATACAAAATTAACGAATGAAATACAAAATCGTTCCCCCAAAATACATTAAAAACTCCCAGACCACTTATTACACCACTCACCCAAACCAAATCAATTAAAACACCCGCAGAGATATCTTCAGATCTTTGAAAATTTTCTAGCTTCGCCGTCTCATCAAAGCAGTAGGTACCACAAAAGTGCATTTCATTTGCCGACCGCCAATAAATTGAAGGCTTTCAGATCAAGATATTACCGTAATGGCTTCCTCTGGATTAAAAAATAAACTATGATCTGCAAACGAACTAATGGGATTGGAAATGAAAAAAAGTGAGGTAGTAAAGGTGAGTATTAGTGAACTAAGTGTTTGTGCTGATATGGTAGCTCGTTTGTCGGCTGAAGCTATTATTTAGGGTCTAATAAAATTGTAATTAGTTTTACGTTTTTTGGATTTTGATTGGTATGTCAATCATCGTTATGATAATTGAATAGTGCTGCGAATAAATGATGAGAGGACCATGAAAAACAATAAAGCAAACAATAAAAATTAATGGACTAAAATATATTGACAAAAGTGTCAAAATCAACAGGAAAAGTGCCCAAATGCCTAGTAGCATTACCATATTTGATGGCAATGCTGATAATTTGACCAAACAAAATGTCAGTGTCCTCCATCAAAGTAACGTTAAAAGTCGATAATTATAAGATAACGATGGTATCAAAAACATTGAAAGAAGAGAAAGGAATGAAGAACCAAAGATGAAAAACAATAACAACCATGAAACACTAAACGTTAAACCGACTTAACCCAAATGCCAGCGTTAAGTGGAATCAAACGCTTACAATATTAGAGAGCCGGTATCAATTATATGAAACAATGTTTAGGCAGACGCAAACTGCGTTAAAATGCAAATCGGAATCAGAACCTATTGTGTGACTGTGTACGTATCTCTGCGGTAATAGTATTGTGATATTGTTGGGTTAGGGCTTGGTGTTACGCGGAGATGAGAGCGGAGCGATTAATAGATAATAATTTAGGCAAGACTTTGAAAAGACTTGCCATATATCTCCGTATTACGTTTGACGATAAGACGATCATTGTGGAGCTTAAAACATTATTTTACAAGATGTTGTTAAGTCTAACTAAACTATTTTTTTACTATAATAATGATTAATATAAATGTTTAGAGGACAGAGAGAAAAGACGTCAACAAAATGGTAGATGTGTGAAAGAAAAAATATTTTCAGCTCTGGGCGGAGCGGAAGGGAGTGTCAGACTTCTACTGACTAAAACCCACCCATGTTCCTTCTTAGCCCTTTGTGTTCCGGGGCCGTGGTATCTATTTTGAACATAGCCCTTTGTATTCTTTTCTGATGCTAATGGGATTACCAAGAGGAGGTTTCTTCTCTTTTAACACTTCTCCAGCCAATCTTCTATTTATCTAGTTTCTAGTCCTAAGTCTCAAAGTCCAGCCTCTAAGTCATCTCACCAACGCTTCCAAGGCCGCACACGACAATTCACTTACATCAAAATAATATTCCAGGCATTCCAGCAGACAAAATTGGGTTAAAAGCCCGACGACGTAATCAAAACAAATAGACGTACGTTCCAACTCGCTTATCTGACTGTCATATGTCCGCACCATATTTTCCGCATATAAATTAACTCATAACTCAGCGGGAGTATTCAGGTCAAGCGATCCTAAATCATTTGCGGGGGCTCACATTACTTCTACGCAGAATGACCCTGTTGAAATCCAGTACTTATATTATAAACGCGAAATTTACTGTGTGTCTGTCGGTCTGTCTGTCTGTTAGTATATTATATTTTCATGGTTTAATTGATGGACAAATGGCAGCTATCGAAAATCCAGAAGCATCAGTTGCGTTTCTTAAGTGTGCAAGAGCAGGTTTCTTTGGATACAAGTCATTTGATTTGATTTGATCAAATAAATGCTGAAGGACAACAAGTGGGTTAGTCATCATCATCATCAGCCTACAATGTTTCCACTGCAGGGACTCAGGCCTCCTCTCTAGGAGAGGGATGGGCTATATAATTTACCGCGCGTGTTAAGTGCGGGTAGATGTCTCATGTCTTCGAATTTTTTGGTTCCACGACATCGGTTTTCTCACGATAGTTTCCTTCTCGGCTTGAGAGCAGCAGTGATGAAATAAATTACACAAAGTAATGCGCCTGTCTGGGTTCGAACTTGCTATTCGTAAGTCGGGGCCACCGCTGCTCTCAGTGGGCCTGTACCTAGGACATAATATAAATGATACTCACTTGAATCCCTGTAAGTCTTGAGAAGCCCCGGGCAAAGTCTAGTAGTTAATAAACAGACTTCTGAAGTATAATAGCCAATTCATTACCTTAATAGTTGAGAAATTTTAGACGGACGTTTTTTCCGAGAATTAAGACCTTGTTGTTGCGGATCTTGATAAATTACTTCCGACAGCCAACACTCAAATTTGATTACCAACTTTGTTAAGTTTTGCTTTATTAAATCACTTTCAAAATTAAAGTATTACATTACCTAAATTGTTTAAAGGAACACTAATTAGTAAATATGTTTATCCTTGGATTTTAATAAATTCACCAAACTGTTATTTAACTTTTTTTGAGTGGGTAAGTTCTAGGAGAGGCAACCGTAGAGTTATGTTGGACTCTAACAGACTAAAAACCCATGTTTCTATTTCTACCATGTGTTGGGGGCCCGGGAGGTACAAGTACTTTCAAGTGCACCCCCGAATGGACTGTCATTTACCAACCGTTTTGCCAACGTTGAGGTCAGCTTCCAGTCTAGCTATCACATAATATATTTTTTTTACGGAACCCTCGGTGCGCGAGTCCGACTCGCACTTGGCCGGTTTTTTTTCTTAAAAACTCAGCTATATGCAGCTGACTAACAGTATTTTACATGGATTGGCTGCCTCTACTACGTCTACAACCCTGTTAGTTAGTGGTACCGGGTAGTACGATATCCTTAGATAAGACTGGTTCATCAGACTGTTCATAACATCAAATGTATCATGTTGCGTATTATTTTTTGGTCCAAAAGGACCAAAAAATAATACGCAAAAATGGACCATAAAATCCAGTGCAAGTTCATCATAACCCCATATATTTTCCCGTTACATTTCTAAGGCCTTTAGTCCACTCCTGTCATTTCTAGGCCATTTAACGTAATATAATCTACGTTGTTTACTCCCAGAGACAAAGATACGTATTTAAGTCAGGATTAAGCATAATTTATTACGGTCATATAAAAAGGTGCTGAAAACGGCCTAATAAATTGAGTCGTTTTATTTACATTCTCATTAGAAAATTAAATTAGTATGAATGTAAGTAAGTAATTAATGAATGAGGACAGAGAAGGAGTGGTCATTAAGAACTCTATGCTTAAAATTTTAGAATTGTTTTTTATATTTTTCTGCGCTAATAAAAGTCAAAACTTAGCTTGCGTAACGAGCTTGCTTGCGTTGTGGTCTGCAAGTTAAAATTACGCTTTTCAAAGCTTATTACTAAGTCTTCAATACGTGCAGACTGTGGACCAATAATTATACTCAGCGGACCATCACGAGTCTACCGGGTCCAGTTTGATAATAGATTTGGAATGTTGTTGAGGCTGTCTCGTTTCTGCAGTGCATCTGGTATATTCTCGCAGGTACATGTCGATGACTTTCACGCGATTGTTAGGTAAAAGTCTACGTCGTTCTTTTGCAGAGTACGTGCCAGCTCTAACATATTAAATAATCCGCAAATATTAGAATCGTTGGGATTACTCGTTCCAGACAGGAGGCAACGGTTGGGACCGAGGGAGGGGCTGTTTAGAGTTCCGGCAACGAGTACCAACTTATTAAAGTTTGCGCCTGTGATTCGTGCAATGAGCTTAATGAATAGTGTGTCTCGGCGTTTGGACATATTATTATTTTCTTGTTCCTTGGCGGAATTCCAGAGGGAGACACTAAGTAGGTTATCGACTGTATAACTGTGTTATTTGGGACTGTAATTAATGACTACTTTTGTTAACTTGGGTTTTACCTGTCACAACAAATGTATGTGTAAATCATTAAATAAATAAACTTCATCCTGAAGACTATGACAGGGAGGAACGAGTACTCGATATTTGATGTATCGAAACAAATAACTAGTTGTAACTAACATAGTTTATAAGTTTTCTTTTACGAAACTTGCATGTTGCTTGTGTGTTTAGCTTACTAATTAGAAGTAAGTTTTTGCCACAAAACGTTTTCTTTTTTTTGTTAACAATTTGCAAACCGAATATAACGGTTCAGTATGTAAATTCAACAAAGCCTTCCCATAAAATATGAAACTTGAACTCCAAACCTCGAAGTAAGCGTAAAGTCTATAAATCAAAGATAGGAATCGGTAGTGAAAACTTGCGAGCAAATTCCTATAAGCTTCGCTATAAACCACTTCCTTCCTCGCAACTTGTAGACGGAATCCATCTACGTCATTCAAACAATTATGTTCAACATGATCTCACAAGATCCGAGCTCGAAAGACTAATTTCCCCTGACCCGTTTCCCGAAACATTAATCTTTTACTTTACGCGAACAAAAAGACCGCAAAATCAATGGGTATACTAAAAGACAGTTTTAAGGTACCTACGTAATTGTCCCATTATCACACTCAGGTCGCAAAAAATGCCCAAAAAGGGCTCAGTGCAAACAATGAAAACGCTGTGTTGCAAATGATATCCTCGAAAAATAATGAAGGCTGGACCTCACTTGAGAAAACGACCCACATTATATGGTTGTGAGTAAAATGTGTACGTGCGTCGGACATTTTAAAAGGATAATATCTTGGAGAGCCTTTGCGGCACTTTTGAAGGAATTATGGGGTTTTTATAAACGTACCTTTAAGGCAAATGGCTCTTTCGTAGATACACAAAGCTAACATACTTGATGGTCCTAAATAGTCTGAGAGGGATGGCGTCTGTAGTTTGCATTTTGCATATTAGTGGATCTAAAAGAGATCTTGCACCTTGAGGTAATAGCTATAAAATTCAAACTAAAACAGTTATTATGACCTGAAGAACTTCTTATATCTCATTATGACTTATTATGATTGGCAAAGCTGTTAGAATTTGTAATAAAAAATTGAAGTATCTCATTTCTAATTAAATGTCCCAGGATTTAAGTTTTCTAGAAATTTTGATTATAGTAACAAGATATTAAGTGCTTAAAAAGGACACTTTATTAACTGATGAATTCTAATTTGGTTTTAATCAATTTTATCAAGATACTAGATGCCAAAGACGCGCGGCGTGACAAAAAGCTTTGTCTGGTTTTATTATAACTTTCCATAAATTAAAGGTTTTTTTAATCGAAGGATAATGTAAACTTCGAACTTAGCCTCCGTATACGACTAGCAAAGGTGTATAACGACCTTCCAAAAATACTCCATTAGCCAAAAAATCTTAAATAAATCAGACAGTCGTCGACATACGCAATGCGACAATTAATACTGATTAAAACCACGACAAAATAACGCTTGTTAGTACCGCAAATTGCGGTGTGACGTCATTAATCATAGGTTGCTTTGACTGTTAAGGTTGTACCACAATGGTGAAGCGAAGAGTGGACAGAATAAACAAGAGTAATTGAAATCTATCTGATTTTATACCAAAACTGTTAATGGCCCCGACTGCACCTGCAGCCCCGTGAATTTACGACTACAACTTTTTTTTTTTTTAATAGCCTGTACTGTCCCACTGCAGGGTAAGGGCCTCCCCCAATTCCTTCCAAGTGCTCTTATCCTGAGCCACCTCGAACCAGCCCTCATGGTGCGCGTCCAGATCGTCTCGCCACCTCTTTCTGGGCCGGCCTCGGCGGCGCCGTCCGTCTTCCGGCAACCATCGTGTTGAGGCTTTTGCCCAGCGGTCATCGTGCATGCGACTGACGTGACCCGCCCAATCCCATTTTAGCCTAGCAGCCTTCTTGCCAACGTCCACTATGCCCGTTTTGGAGCGCAGCGTGGTGTTTCGAATTCGGTCTTGTCTTTTGACACCCAAAATGCTACGTTCCATTTCCCTTTGGCAAACTCCAAGGCGGAACTTTTGATTCTCTGTAGGTTAGGACTACAACTAGCAGTCGTAAATTCACGGGGCTGCAGGTTCATCGAAAGAGATACCTCGGCCTCGACACAAAGGGAGAACATGGGTGGTCTTTGGTCAGTAGAAGTCTGACACTCCCCTCCACTCCGCCCAGAGCGGGAGAAATCATTTGATGATTTTCCAACCACCTAAAAAAAGACTTGATACTTAGTGGATGAAACCGACATGACCGAGACCTAAAAATTCGTCCACCCCGCAATGGGACAACCGCGTGGTGGATTACACTCTTTCCCGTTTCATGTAGAGGAAGTCTGCATCCCAGCAGTGAGAGATGACTACCGAGACACCACGCGGGAACACAATGACCGTGGCATGACTGATGTATCGTTCTTTTAAAGTCATTGATACTCTATTCAAGCAGAAATATATTTTAATTCTGCAACAACAAATATAACATTCAGATCCTCATGTATTTCCACATCTAAGATTGGCAGAACGAGAATTGAAATTAGCCATACAAAAAAAAAACTCGCTTAAACCATCTACTCTTCATCTCCCCGTGTGAAATCACCTTTACTAGCTACATTCCCCGTTGACATAACAAAGTAGTCGTTGTAACGAGCTATATACACACTTCATAATTTTCTTTTGACACGAGAACAATATGGGTAATTGCAAAGTACATCATTACAAAGTGCTTTATTTGCTCTTACTTATTAACGAAGACAGTTTATTTTGTCTCGGGTTTTAATTTATGTTATGAAACGCATATGACTAAAAGACTGATGGATGGAGAGTGAGAAGACGCTAAAGAGAAGATTTGTGGAAGGAATGACATGAAAGAGAGAGAAGTAAATAATGCTGTGACATGAGAGAATTGTGGAAGAAAACGTGTAGCCCCGACCCGAAGTAGAATGGGAGATGGGAGAGAAGATTATACAAAAATATAAACGCACTGTATTTTGTTTGTCTCTTTCAGAGGGAATTTGCCGAATTCACGACCAAAATACTTGAAAAATCGTGTGAACTGTTACTAAATCAAGACACGATTTAAACCTGTCGAATTCAATTAGTTACCGATAACTCCTGACCTTTTAAAATAAAGTCTTATAAATTGTAACAGTAGCTCTAGTAACTTAAAATGTACACCACGTCCGTCGACTTACAGCAGTATTTCATGAAACAGAATCGTCCTCCAATCTATTTTGTGACTCGATCAACCGAATTATTTTCTTATTTCTATCTGATTGCCTTTCAATATACCTACAATACTGTTACGCTCCACCAGATGAAATAATAATTTGTGGGTAGAAAAACAAAAAAAAATGGTCCTCGACGAAGATTGTAATCGTTAGAAGGGACATCATCCCTTCTCGGTATGTTTCATTGAAGCGAAGTCTGTCTCTCTCATATTATTAATCATATGATCTATTGTTTGATTGTGTAGACTCAACAATCTTAGTGTAGACTAACTTGGTAAGTCCAGCAGAGGCACATAAAACTAGCAGAGTGGTGGTTGGTTCCCAAGGTACCAAAAATATCATTGCAGTTTGCATTGTTGTTTTCGGACTTCAGAGTCCCAAGTTATGAAGATACTGCCAACGAACACTAACGCGAAACAAAATCAACAAAGGTTCCAATAAAACAATATAACGTAACTGCTGAGCATGTCTTGAGTGCGACTCCCGGATCGGGAAAATTGTTAGTAACGACATGAACTATAAAGTGATCGATTTAAATCAATGAAAGTAATAAAAACAGGAGAGCAAGTTGAATACTAAAATAGAATTAAACTCAAGATAGAATCGTCGTTACCGTATCACCGACGACGATTGTTGAATTGAAACGACAAAGTTAGTTTTAAAGGGGAAGTAGTCAAGAACGGTATCTCCATTAGATGTTTTCAATGAGGCAAGTTAAGTATTTCACTGTTTGATGTGAATGCTAACATGCAACTTACAGCAATGTGTATCTGTTTATTACAATTTTATTTTGCTAAATGGGCTTGCATTTAACCGCAACAGCTCGCCTCACGTGAAGTGATGACTGGCATGTGGTTGAGCACGCTTGCATAATTCTAGGGAACAGATTTACTCGAATTTTGAAATGGTTTTATTTATAATGATCGAAAAACGAAGAATCCGGCAGTGAACTCCACAATAGTTGATAATTTCGATAATACCCGTAATTTGATTTTTAATAACCGACGTAAAATTTCTATGTTTTCTTCAGTATGTATGTCTATTCAGAATGATTTGCTGAATATGTGGTACCGTTACAGCGTCCGTGTCCCCTCCACTCTGTATGATCAACCGATGTGCAGACCACTCATTAGTTTCCCCCTAATCTAATAAATTTAAATAATTCCAGATCACCATCCACTCCATCATCATCTGCCTAGCCTTTTCTTGTTTGGGTCGACTTCCAATCAAACCGGATGCAGGTGAATACCAGTATTTTACATGCAGCGACTGCCTATCTGACTTCCACAACCCAATTAGTATTGGGTAATACGAACCCCTTTGGTAACACTGAAAAATATCTCCTTCCACTTTAATTGTATATTCAGAATCACTAGAAATTTCTACTCTAACAATTAATATTTCCATCTCAAGAGCCAACGAACGATATAATCTTAATACACCAGGTTTCTAGAACGAAGTTTTTTGCAAATGAAACTGAGAATTTCAATCATCATTGTTAGGTCGAAATTGGAGTCCAAGTATTACTTTGGAAGATGCAATTTTTATTTAAAAAGCGTCGCCTCGGGGTCGAATTGAAGAGAAATAATACAGGCACCGGGATGAGACTTGGAATAACAAGCATTTATTAGTAAAGGAATGTCGTTTTCTTTCAATTTTGTTATAAAATGTTGAAAGATATGAAGTGTAGTTTTTGTCTAGGTATGAGAATAATGGCCTGAGTAAAGAATAATAATGGAGGGTGTAAGGGACAGCATTTTGCAAATTGACAGGGTGTATTCAGCTTTTTATATTCAATCATCTTTCACCGGATTTTTTCCACTTTTTCATTACCATAATTGCAATGTAAAATGATCTGTACGCAGCACTTTTTTGTAAATAATACGGTAAAAACAAAAATTAAAATTGAAATACTCTAACGAACGATGCGAGAAATCAGCTGGCTACTACTTCCTGACTAGGCACTGAGTTCATCTAACTCGTTTTCACGTTTGCCTGCCTGCGTCATCCCACTGCTGAGCAGAGGACTCTCCCTGTGACTTCCAGGTCTTCCATCAAATGCCAAGATGGACCACTGATCGCTGGTTATGTCTTATTAGCTTTTTACCCCGTAATAAAACTCCTAAACGGTCTTGTTTCGTAACTTCACTTACACCATGTTCAATTAAACCAAGTTCCACAACTGCACTTACACCGTTTTGTGCAAACTATTCCATATATTATAGCCTAGCGTTGACGTAACACAAGCATATACTTCGTCAACCGGCTTTCGCACATGAAACTGTCATCTAAAGTGAACTGTGCCCGGTCTCAGTTGCCTAGAGGTGTTTGCAATAACATTAGGCGTAGTACGGTATCAATTTCGAGGAAATGGTATAATACATTCACTTTGATATTCTGTGGTAAGGTGTGTAGCTTTGTCTGCAGTTATGGGTAAGTTGGCGTATGTTATACGGTTATTTGTTCATTTGATTGGAATTGTGATATAGTTGTGCTAGGTGATTTAAATTAATTAATTATTATTTGTTGATATTATTGGTCTTTTGGTGTGTGAAGAAGTCCCCCATAGGTAGGAAGTGACTTCTGAGATTTTATTTTATTTTATTTATTCAGGGACAATAAACAGCTACAATATGTGTTGAAACAGACAAAAAATAATATAAAAACAATAACAATATTGCAGCCCACTACATTATCCGCATATTAACAAATTAGAATATGATAATGAGTGTCACTAGATAGGCAAACAAAGAAAACAATAATAATAATTACATCACACTAATAACAAAAACAATTTAGAAATATCAGTTACATCATGCAAATAAGTTAAAAACAATTAAAAGTTCAAATTGTTTCAATTCGATTGATTAATAATAAACACAAACAAATAACCAAGTAAATAATAGATAATAAAACCTAGACTAGCATCACGCAAATAAATAAAATTAAAAATTCAAATTGAATCAATTCAATTGCAGTTGATTATTAATAAACACGAACAAGTAACAAAGTAAATAATAAAATCATGGCAAGACTAGCATCATGCAAATAAATAAAATTAAAAATTCAAATTCATTCAATAGGGTAGACGACTAAAAAAATCTAATTAGTCCGTCAGATAGATTTCCAAAAAATATTGAACACGTATTTTTTCTTTTTTCACGTAAACAAAAAATGAAGACGATACAGCGCTTTGAAAAGTCGTGCAACGTCACAGCTTGGTACAATTTTACGAGACTATGACGTCAAAAGCCCCCACTCCATGATCTTTGACAAGCTTTATTTTCGTCAATTTTTATTATTTTGATAAAACAAAAAACACGTATCCAATATTTTCCGATAATCTAACTGACGGACTAAACAGAATCATATTTTTTTTAGTCAGTCGTCTACCCTATTCAATTAATTGCTTGGCAGTATAGTAACAATAAACACAAACAAATAACAAAAAAAATATATATATAATAAAATCTAGATTAACTTACATTCCTAATAACATTATTGGTTCATAATAACTTTCATGGCATTGGATTTAAATTTGGATTTTGAGCATACAAAAATATCAATATTAACAAAATTACTATTATAGGATTCAACCATTCGACGGACAGGGCATCGTAAACCAGAATTAGTTCGACAGGAATTGACAGCAAATAGGGTACCAGCACGAGTACTACGGGTATTAACGGTGCGTGGGACCACATAACAAAGTTTGCTCGTGAGATCAATACAATCGAAATCACCATGAACAATACCATGCAGTACAGAGGCCTCTAGATACTTACGTCTAGATTCTAGGTTGACCAGCCCATATTTATCCAGTAGTTGAGTGTACGGCAAATACGTTTTATGGCATCTATAGTGCATGGCTCGCAGAAACTTGCGCTGGACCTTCTCAATCTCGTCTATATATTTACGGTAAAACGGGTTCCAGATAGGGACGGCATATTCCAATTGCGATCGTACTAGGGTTTTATATAGGTAAAGGTAAGTGGAGACCCGCTTAAACTCAGTAGACGACCTCATAACGAAACCATACATCCTAAATGCTTTATTAATAATTTTTTCCACATGTTGGTTTAGGGAGAGCTTATCATCAATTAACACACCAAGATCTCTCACAGTAGACACATTACTGAGTATTGTGTCATGCAACGAGTATTTAAAATTAACAATAGTTTTATTTTTTGTGAAACTAATGCAATTGCACTTGGAGAGACTAAGGTGCAGTTTATTGTCTAGACAGTAGTCAGTAAGTCTGTCGAGATCTTGCTGGAACAGTCGACAATCCTCAACAGTTTGTATAGACTTATAAACTTTAAGGTCATCAGCGTATGCAAGAAACTTAGTATTTTTAAAGCATTTGTCTATGTCATTGATGTACAGAATAAACAAAAGTGGCCCCAAAATTGTTCCTTGTGGAACACCCAAAGTTATATGGACTACATCAGACTGATGACCGTTCACGACAATCCTTTGTGTTCTATTTTTAATATAGGATGAGAACCAACGAAGCAAATTCCCTCGTATACCATTAAAAGCAATCTTATTCAGTAGGATTAGATGGTCGACCTTGTCAAACGCTTTTTTGAAATCTGTATAGACTGCGTCAACTTGTAATCGCCTGTCCATATTTTCAAAAAGATAATTGGAATAAGTTAGCAAATTAGAAGCAGTCGAACGCCTCTGAACAAACCCATGTTGCTCTGGGATGATGATGCTGTGTAAGATTGGATAGATTTCATTGTGCACGAGTCTCTCA
Organism: Diarsia mendica; assembly: GCA_949316265.1. Taxonomy (NCBI): domain Eukaryota; kingdom Metazoa; phylum Arthropoda; class Insecta; order Lepidoptera; family Noctuidae; genus Diarsia; species Diarsia mendica. The sequence goes on along the minus strand of OX438910.1, from coordinate 10,526,586 downwards.
AAAAGTTTAGACAACGTCGACAGAATTGAGATAGGCCGATACTGCTCCACGTCATGTTTTGAGCCGCTCTTATGTACCGGCGTGATATTAGCCCGTTTCCATTCATCAGGGAAAACACCCTCACTTAAACATTTATTGTAAATGATAAAGAGCGGCCTACAGATACTGCCAGCGGCGGCCCTAAAGAACAAGGCTGGATACCCATCAGGACCTGCACCTTTGGCAGGATCCAGTAGTTTTAATTCCTTAAGAATTTTGTCTTCCCCGACATGCAAGTTATCGATCAACCTAGCGTTAGCACTACAGTCTGTAGACGGGGTCCAGGCGGACAATGAGGGTGAACTAGGTTCAAACACAGACTGAAAAAAGTCTGAGAACATATCACAAATATCTTCAGGGGCACTTGCCTTAAGGTTTTGATAGTGCATAGTAGATGGAATCCCTGATTTGTTTTTGCGATTATTTATATATGTCCAGAAGTATTTAATGTTTGTTGTAAGTTTGTCTTCTACTGATTTCATGTAGTTTGCATAGCAGGTATTACAGGCATCTTTAAAAATTACTCTGTATTCCGAGAACTCATTGTAGTCTTTGATGTTCTTAAATTTCTTCCATTTAACCCAGAGACGTTGTTTTCGCTTGAAAATTTTTATTAATTGAGCTGAGAACCAAACCGGAAAATCAAGTGTCCGGGACTTCACACGTGGCACATTGCGTTCAGTAATGCTACCGAGAACTTCATAAAAGCGTTGTACGGCCTCCTGCGACGGAAGGTTCTCTAACAGGTTCACCCAATCAATCTCACTGATCTGCTCATTAATTACCTCATAGTTAGCTTTGCGAAAGTCAAATTTAGTTAGAGGTTTTCTTTTCAGAGCTTGTGTAGATATACATGTGGGGGCTGTAGCAACAAAAGGAGGATGATGTGAATCTATGGGTAGCAGCGAGTCTAATGGACAGCTTATAGTACAGGTGGTGTTAGTGATAAACAAATCCAAAATTTTCCCATTAGCATTAGGTATGTTATTAAATTGGCATGCATTCAGGGTGGACATGAGCTGGGCCAATTGTGAACACACCGGTGTCGTTGCAGAGTATGAAGTACCAGTAAGTTGATGTCCCCCGACTAACTTTCCATCTTTCCATGTAATTTCCGGAAGATTGTAATCGCCTATTATAAATATATTCATGACAAAAGGTTCAATTAACATGTCCTGCAGTGTATCAAGGTGAGTGGTATATACATCGGCACTAGCCCAGGGTGGCATGTATACAGCGCTAACTACATGCATTTTAGAACTGTCGTCCTTAGTCAGAATACCAACCGCAAGATGTTCAATGCTTGCCGGTCGACCAGAAATATCAAGTAAACATGACCGGAGTCTACGCGACACCGCGACCAGAACCCCACCACCATCACGTTTACGAGTTGTGTCGCGATCTCGGTCACAGCGGTACACAACATATCGAGGATCAACAAACTCACCGCTAGCAATATCAGGTGTAAGCCATGTCTCAGTCAATACAATTACGTCGTAGGAAAACGACAGAATACTGAAATACAGGGTCTGCAACTTGGTTCTCACCCCTCTGCAATTTTGGTAGTAAATAGTTATGTCACTATTATCCATTACACAAAAATCTTAACATAAATAAGTATAGGACAGATGGTATTGTGCACTTAAGGCTCAGTCGTTGTATTAAATGATAGCAGGCAACCATGTCGCGTTTGCAGTTTAAACTCAGCATAATAATGTCAGAAAAATACAATAAAAAGGAATGTAAATAATAGTAAATTGTGGAATACCACTGAATAGCAATTAATTTCATTAATAAATAGTTAAAAAGTGATAAAATTAAGAAAATTGTAGGAACATGCAACACAAACACAATACAGTTATGATCATAATTCAGCTCAAGCAGTGAACACGCCAAGTTGTACCGATAATATTTCTCAGTTATAGCTATGAAGACGATAAAGAGGAAGCAGTTAGACAGCTGTCTTCTTTTTAATTTTACTAAGATCACCTTCTCCACGTATTGCAAAGGCGGTTTCACCGTCACGCTCACGTACCAGTATGGTACCATTTCTGATCCACACATACTTATGGTCGTGGTTATTAGCAGCCTCTCGGGTTCTACGAAACAACTGCTTCCTCTTTAGTGTCAAGTGCTCATTAATATAAATAGATCTAGGTGTAGAACTATCGGTCATACCAATCTGTTCAGTTTTTAACGAGCCAGCTTTCCGAAACGCGCTGAGTAAATTGTCTCTCTGTAGACGAGTGGTGAACTTTAAAATAATATTTTTAGGTCTTGTGCTCTGTTGATGAGCATGGGGCACTCTATGTACAGCGACAATGTCATTGAGTCGGATAGGAGATTTTAGGACGCTTCCTATGGCTTCAATGATGGAAGGCAAGTTTTCATTACGCCTTTCAGGCAGGTTACATATCTCAACATTACATTGCCGAGCCTGCTGCTCAAGAACGTCAATCTTAGTCTCTAGGCTACAAATTGTTGACTCAAACTCAGCTGACGATGTGTTAGCGCTCAAGTCATCAACACGCTTTTTGAGGGTGTCATGCTCTGCTGACTGGTACTGAGAACTGGCTTGCAGGTTAATAATGTCATCACGAAGTGTGGACACTTGTTGTTTCATGACGGTTTGCTCTGTACGTAGTACCTGCATATCCTTCCGGATGCCAGTCAAGGTGGACCTGATGTCGTCACGTATTTGAAGGATGTCCTTATTCATTTCACTCCGCCATTGGCTAAGAGTTGCTTGAAGGTTGATTGTGAACGCCTCGAAGTCTGCAGAGATAGGCTGCGATGAGTTTTCTGTGATCAGCGTCCTATTACCGCCGAGACTGGTGGACGAACTGAGATGGGTATGGTCTAAGTTATCACAAGACATATCCATGGTGTGATCATCAGCTGGAATCTCAGTGTAACTGCGTACGGGAGTGTTTATGTTCGACCTGGCCCGCCTAGTTACGTTACAACATGAAGGACACTTCCAGGTAGCCTTGTATTGGTCTCTTAGAGCTACAAACTGGTTCGAGTTCAGATTCAGGCACTCGAAGTGGTATTTCCCATCACATACAGAACACTGAAGAATATTTGTTAATGAACCTGAGGTGTCATTACAGCATTCCATCTTGATTGAAGTCGTTTCAAGTGTTGACTCCATACTATTATTGGCTATTGTGGACAACAAGGTGCAACTAACGCCCTCTATGCTTAATCGCAGTAACGCAGTTCCCTATCGATCGCTCGATATCGATTGATGCGTCTAGTTATCGTAGGTGCTCCGCGATTCCTCAGAAATCCAATAGATGGCGCTGATCTCAATCACAGTAAATCTACTGACTTGTCAGTTGTCAGTGACTTTGCAGATTTGAGTGTGTCATTGGATATTTAAACACGGATAATCACTTCACTTTAATACTGATTAGGCACTGGGGATGCTTGGTAAGGATGCAGTTAGTCCTGCACTCGTCATTTACTGTCCAAATTGTACTTGTTTTCAGGTTACGCACCTGTACACGGATGTAGACTAATAGAAGATTATGCTGCGACGACCCCAAATAAATTGACAAATGCTTTCTGAACGGTATTTTTATTTCTTATTATATAACAAGCAATTGAAATAATTATCTAAATGTTTTCTTGGTCATAAAACTCTACGAAAATTCTAATTAACATTTAGAAACAGCACTTTCTCCAAACATTTTTCATCTCAATCCAAATTAAAACACGGATAAAATTTAACGTAAAATTTCATAACACATTTCGAAACGCTGAAACAGAATCAGGAAAACGATTCAGAACCAAATTTTAAGGTAAATGTGGGTAACACAATATCCCTGTGAAGCGGTGTCATTTTTTAGGAGTACTTTAGCGTAAGGACAAAACGGTGTGGGCCCGTGCCACGGAATTAATGAGGTGATTTGTCTCCTGGCAGAATAAGGAAGAGTCATAGCCTCAAATTGAATGGAATTCAATTTATCGGTAGAATGTCGGGCTCTCAGTTAATGGGCCCCCGGAATGTTTATTTGCTTTTTATACGCTTAAATGCAAAGTTATAAGGCCTGGTCTCTTTCATCCGAATTCACTGATGGCATTCTTCATTGAGTACCGTTATTAGACGGAATACAATGTTTTTATAGAAAATTGAGAGTTTATTGTTCGTCATTTTCTAAATTAAGCATGTAGCCTCTTTTCTGTAACAAACTGTACTTCTTATTGAAGAAAACCTCGTTAAAAATGAGAGGTGCCCGCGGCTTAATAGCTATCGTTCGGGATTTTCTCTGAAAGTTATGCCACGCTTGAATGGTTGCCGTTTTTTCAACAACATCGACTTTTTTATCCTTGGCTTGTTCACCTTGTTTTCTTAAATTTTTGCTGAGCCACTGAAATGAAATGCATTGTCTTGAATGGCCATATCAATCCTGATTTGCTGCACTTTTTTATTGAGCCTGTACTGTCCCACTGTTGGTCAAGTGCATCCTTTAATTCCTTCCACAAACTTTATATTGGCCGTAGTTACACACTTACGATTGCGGAAAATCAAATGTAATAATTGATTAAGAACAGACCAGAGCATCTAAAATAGCCGTTTTAGTCGAATTGTTATAGAATAATAATAGGAATTACATTACAAATCGTAAAATAGGTCACAAAGTGAGAATTCCCAATATAAATGGCTCCCAGACAACCTGAAACAATTTAATCACTCACGTGTCACTTGACTCAAGTGTCATCGGTCGAAATCCTGAGCTAAGCTAAGCTAACTCAAATCTAGCTCAACAAGACAAGACGACAATGAGAGAACCCTGATGAAAACGTACAGTGAAATCATCATGAAAGTGTCAACGGTTAGTAACCCGTAATAAACTGTCAGTATAAATGGTCTGGTCCTTGCATTCGAAGCTGTGACAGTAACAGGGAGTAATGGGATCGTCATAGGCTTGCCGTCATCATTATCTTGGCTTTATTCCAAATGTATTTGGAACTTTTGGACTATGTGTTTTACATTGTTGGTCTGGACAAATAAAATAATGGCATTTTAATCATAATAATATTAACATTTTTAGAAGTGGTTATTTTTGGTCTATGCCTTTTACAAGTTGAATTTTGATCTACCTTATAAATAAGTGAACGCACGCTTTCAATGTGAGTCGAAAGACGAGAAGAAAAAAGAGAGAAAACGTATTGAGTCGATCTTATCTGGTCTCTTAGTTGCCTCGGTTTGTTTTATTTTTGTTTTGTCTATTTAATCTGGCCGCTCTGAATATTCTCTCTTAATCTTATTATTATTAAGCTATTGCATAGCTTCTATCGCGGGCCTTGAGCGTGGAGAGCGAATTCAGAAATTCCCTAACGAAAATATTCAAGATTCAGTATTCAACCAGGTTGCTATGGTTACGGAAAATAACAAGGTTGTCAACTGAGGTTGTCAAATTAATTATTTGCTGTTGATAAAAAATGCTATATGCAATAGCTTTACCGCGGCAGTCTCCGAGTGCCACATTTGGTTTTTTTTTGTGTTTAGAAATCGTAAAGCGGTTTACAGAATACATCACCTACCAAGTTTCAACTGTGTAATCTTTATAGCTTTGGGATAAAGTGACTATGACATGCGGACAGACAGACAGACAATAATAATGATGAATCTATAAGGGTTACGTTATTTGTTTTTCGGCTACGGAACCCTAAAAATTGATTACAAAGCACAAAGAGGTCTCAACATGTAATCAAAACAGTCTCTCACTCCTATAAAACTTCGTGTGGTTCCACTAACTATAGCCATAATACCACCAGTGTTATGGCAACCACAGGTGGAAACCACATCGATGGTAAGTCCCTTATAAACTGTTATAACTTATTAGGGTTGCGGGTAGTCGTGAACCTATTGACAGTTATAATAATGCAAGTTGCGTGGTCTTATCTAGGCTTGTGATTACAGTTACTTGTATAATATGGCATGAGAGGAGCTTGTGGGTAGCTTGAGTAGATCTTTAGGTTTACCCGTGAGTGCCTAGGTTAGTCTGTGGATGGGAAACCATCCAATAAAAACCGAGTTTCCTTCGAGCCCTTAAGCCGTGTTGGTCCCGGCAGTCACTTATAGATCTTTGACAGTCCTTACAGGTAGTTAGCGGCATGAAAGTCTGACAACCAGTCTTACCAAGGGCACTTTCAAAACAAACGAAAAACCCACTTTGTACTGCGTATTAACCCAGTACGAAAGGATTTTTAGAGGTTCGATTAGCCGCTCCATATAAAATACTGGTATTCAGCTAAATCTGGTTAGAATGGAAGCCGACCTCAACATAGTTGGGAAAAAGTTAGGCAGATGAGTTTTTATGACAAGTTTTTCTATGGAATAAAGACAATCAAAATGAAAAATCTCATTTTTTTGGGAAGTCGGTTAAAACATTCTTGGTAGGCAAGAGCGGGTACTAAGTTTAGTGGTACAATGATTATTAAGAATATTCTACATAACCTAAATAAGAAGAAAAATATTGAAGATTGTCCTACATAACATAAACAATAAGATCACACCAGCGATAAAATTTGATTTGGCACTTCATCGCCAAAATGCGGTACACCGAACCCACACTTTAATCAAATAAAAAGCTTCCAAAGCCAACGTATTATATACAAAACGTTAGCCATACATTAGTCCAGCATACTCATACATAATCTGTAGCAGTAAACACATATAATAAACAATTTACAGAAGCTTCATACAACAAGTGAAAACGCTCGCACAGTTAAACAGTCTATAAGACCGTACAACGAATGCACTCCCAGAGCTGCGATTGTCATTTGTTTGAGATAGCCGTACCTGGGTGTCCGCGTCTTTGATGGACGCCCTCCGCCCTGGGGCGAGTGGAGGGGGGACTGACTAAAAATCAGCCTGGTGACTTCCCACATTTTCACGGGGGTCATGGGAATAAGTGCGCCTTCCACGATCCCCATGTGTGCATTCGCCTGCTTTAACCTACACATAGACACGCTTCACGTACACGATTGTTTTTGTCTCAGATTGCCGTACGTACGTGTCTATGTATGTGAGCGACTGTCCTTACCCACACAGACACACTTTTCACGCGTCTGTCATTAGTTTGACATCTTGATGACGTCGTCTTTGAGTTGTATGGGGCTAGTCTTCTGTACGTCTCTATTCTATGGTAAACAACTGTAGTAATAAAGTAAGCAACGTATTAAGGCTTCGTATGTATTAATATTGGTATCGTATCGGTTACAGGTCCTCGTAAAACCGGTTGGTAATAACCACTCAATATTATTTTTAGTGCGTTGTCTGAGTGTACTATTTTGTTTGGTTGTTAAAGTGTAATGGTTGCTTTTATGTTTTTTTCTGACTCGAGCAAATAGTCAATTTATACCCAGAATAAAGTGCTTGACCATGTACAATATTCACAAGGTCACAGAAACCCGACTCATAGCCGTGAAAATTATAGTTTGATTGAATTTCAAAGAATCAATTTTCAGTAGGACTTAATATGTAGCGTAAACTGGGAATTTACTGTATGAATTTCTAGGACCAACTTTATTTCGATATAGGACCAAGTTTCTCGGAGGAAGCTTTTTATTCGGTTCTTGATAAACTGGAACTGATGCAAGGAAAACTAGCAGTTCTTGAATAGTTACTGAAGTATAAAAAATCCTTTTGCCATTGACTCCAAGGACCCCCCAAGGACTCTCTGTTATATAATTTGAATTGCACGGTTTACCCTGACATTTTCCCCTACACCAAAATAAGTGCCTTGTTTACCTACCATCAGAACCCATTTTCCATAACCACACAAATAATAACATTTCAATCTCCTTGTTTTTAACTCTATTTTCTATTACCACCTTTTTATCACCACGAGAATGGCGGACGAGACATGAAAAGCCCTCGAGTTTCTCGCAATCCAATAATAATAAAAAAGCAATAAACCCTATATTATTTATTGACGACTTCCTATTTCAAGTCAGGACTAACGGCACCACAAATTGACTGATATATTGTCGATTTTTTTCGCTTATTCAACGAAGCAGGATGAGTAGGATACCATAAAACGGGTGAAGAGAGTTCAATGTTTGATCTGGAAGACACTTAGGATTATGCTCATAGAATACTCAATTAATGCTACAAAACAAAAAAGTGTTTTCATATTTTGAAGTATTTCTGTATCAAACGTTTCTAGCGTTTTCCGAACTATTTGGGAGACGGTTTCAGTCTAACCCGCATCGGGTTAGACTGAAAACCGTCTGCTGATTACCAGTATTTAACGTGAAGGAATTGCCTATCTTACCTCTACAGCCTAGTTAGTCCTCGTCTCTTGTTATTGGTCATCCGACTTTCAGGCCACTGACTACTTGTAACGACGCGCGACGGTTAAAAATCTGCAAATGACAGCGAGGCACATTACCCTGGGTAAACCCGGTTTAGTCACGAGTTCCTCTTAGCTAATGTAAATAAAAAATTCAGTTGGCACAGATTGAATGCGGGTTGCAGGGGACAAACTGATATGGCATTATTTGGAAAGACATACGTCCCTAGTACTGAAGGCGAAGTTGATTGAAGCTGATTTAAAAACTGTGAGTCGAAAGTTTTTTTGATTTGGCATTTGTGACGCAAGCAGAATTATTCATTGTATTACAAGGAATCTAGCTGGCATGTAGCTTGATCGTATCGATCAGAGGTTTAAAAATACCTACATTGTAATTCTAACCGTCCGTCCGTAACAATTGACAATATTTTCATCAAAATTTTCCCGAACCAGTTCCATATCCCATTAGTTCCCTCCCAAACAATTTGCGTAAGCCAAAATATCTCACAAAAAAGACATGTTTTCCGCCAAATCCAATCAAATCAGCAGAAATTTTTCCGCAAAAAAATCTTTATACCAAAAAACACATGAGTAGCCTTGGTATATAATATATCTTTGCCTACCTTAGTGTCACTTCCATTTTCTGGTCGGAATGATTCATGAAAAGAAGGAGCAATTTATGTGCGTGCTTGGTCAGCTATATTCTGGTCATCGTTCGGCTAAACTGAGCTATTTGGATTATACGGAGCGTTACCATGGTTACGATATTTATGATAATGATATTAGGCCTCGTCTCCGATGATGGTCGTCATTTAGAAAAGTGATTGAGCAGTGTTTTTGTGATGTTATAGGTAGTTGTGCGGTTATGGATCTTTTTGAGCCTATAAATATTATTGCTTTGGTTTTATTGCATTGGTTTTACTTAAAGTACATAATTATATGTACAGTATTATTAGGTCTATGGTGCACATTTAACTTTGAATATACCTTACACGATGACAAAAATATCAGTATTATTTACTTCCTAATAATAAAAGGCCCTAACCGCCTTATTCATAAAATAGTTAAACCTGGTTTAACTTACGCTTGGTTTATCTCGCATGCAGTCTCACTTCAAAAATTTTCAAAAGAAAGTGACGGCATGCGAGATAAACCAAGCGTAAGTTAAACCAGGTTTAACTTTTTTTATTAATAAGGCGGTAAGGGTGTAGGTTGTAGCCCATCGGGGTTGCGGATTATCGAAAGAGATAACGCGGCCTCGGCACAAGGGCGAAGAAGGAACATGGGTGGTTTTTAGTCAGTAGAAGTCTGACACTCCCTTCCGCTCTGCCCAAGAGCGGGAACCAGTTACCTAGTATTGACTGGGTTGTGGAGGTCAGATAGGCAGTCGCTCTATGTTAAATACTGGTATTCAGCTGCATCCGGTTAGACTGGAAGCCGACCCCATTATAGTTGGGAAAAGGCTAGCAGATGATGATGACATACTTATAACATTCCATGTTATGTAGGACGAGTTTTTGCCATCAACCGTGCACAATTCCGGGATGCGTCTGAGAAGTTCGTTGTGAAAATATCGAACAACTCTGACCGACCTGTGAGGATTTAACCTAGGACTTCATGCTTAGCACAAGTTTTTATAACCACTGGAATATCAGTAGATTTTTTTGTAAAAGTTACTAGTACCATTTCAGCAAAATATGCATAAATTATGCCCATTTTTCATTACTTTACCAGAAATCGTTGTCAAGCGATAAAGAATTCTCCTAAATTAATTTTCCATCGCAAAAATCAAGAGTAATAAATTAAAGCACAAATCAAACGTTCGAGAAAGGAAATTAATATTGAAACTCTTATTACACTTCATTTCTTACCAAAGTTAGGGAAAAAGATTTCTTTTATATTACATTTTTTCTCCCCTCTTTTTATACTCGAGATGGCAACTACCGTAAAAACATTGTTTAGTAATAAACAGAACAACTATGACCGATAAAAACAACCGGTCAAGTGCGAGTTGAACTCGCGCACCGAGAGCTTGTTGGTAGTTTTGTTATTAATAAAATATTTACGGTTTTCGGGTTGTTTTCTTTACATCATCATATCAGCCCGGAATACTGCTGGGTATAGGCCTCCCCTTTTTTCCGCCACGTGTCCCGATCCTGTGCGTCTCTCATCCAGTTGTTTCCCGCAACCTTAATGATGTCGTCAACCCAACGAGCTTTAGGACGGCCCTGGTTTCTATGGCCTAACCTTGGCCACCACTCAGTCAATGCCTTGCTCCATCGGCCATCTCCGCGTCTAGCAAGATGTCCTGCCCAGGTCCACTTGAGGCGCACCGCCCGGTCCCCGACATCGTAGACTTTCGTCCGACGGCGGATTTCGGTGTTACGCACTCGATCCAATAGGGTATGTGCTTTAAAACATTGCTTCTTGCCAAATTTCACGATTCTAGGCCAACGAGAAAAAGTACCCTATAGGTTTTGATTCCCTTGTGAATTCGCAAAATAAGCGACATAAACTGTCATATCTTTTGATCGCATTAACTTACAAAACAATTTCAGTCAGTTTAATTCTTAATACCTTTCCCCGATCCTAAGAAAAAGCGTTTTGACAGACGAACAAATAAAGTTATTACTCCTATAGGTTCCATTTTTTGCCGTCTGAGGTACGGAAAACTAAAAAAATATATTTCATAACTTTATCTCCCTTAAAATAAATAAAACTGCATAATAACACTACTGTATTCATTAACGACACTCCAAAGCCAAATAAAAGAAAAGCTTTTTGGAATTCTAAAAGGATTGACAAATGACTTGGCAGCAAGAAAAAGATTTATACGTGGAAACGTACCAATAAAACGGTTTTCACGTAAAGAACACGTGGAGGAACATGATACATACGATCATAATATACAACAAGCAACGTGTTTCAGGAAGTTTCTCAAGGAAGACTTTACGCCATGATTTCTTTGTTTGTATTATGAAATTGATGTATCGACGAAAAGTTAAGACAGACTGCGTTTGATAATAGGGGATCGGACTGGGTCAAAATAATATGATTCTGTTTAGTCCGTAAGTTAGATTATCGAAAAATATTGAATACGTGTTTTTTGTTTTATCAAATTAATAAAAAATGACGAAGACAAAACGCGTCAAAGATCTTGGAGTGGGGCTTGAAACGTCACTTGTGTCGTCAAAATGTACTATCATATGACGTCACACGAGTTTTCGAAGCACTGTATCGTCTTCATTTTTAGTTTATGTGAAAAAAGAAAAAATACGTGTCCAATAATTTTTGGAAATCTATCTGACGGACTATATAGTTTTTTTTGTCCGATCCCCTATTGCCTCGTTGGGCTTGTAGTTGCAAGCTGAGTATAACGTATTGGGTTCAATTCCCAGGTGGGGCAAAGTGTTACAAGGTTTTTTCATCACGAATTTCTTCGCACTCTGAGAGCTGGTTACAAATCCGATATTATTGAAAGAACACGCCTTACAAGCGTCATTACAAATTCTTCTCACAAATGAGCTATTTGACCTCTTTCGTATATTTCATGACTCACCCTTTAGGGTTTCATAACATAATCATTTTAGGATGATACCACAGAAACTATCTAATGTAACACAACGGCTATGGCTGTATATAACGTCAGGATTTGATTGATTGATCCGTTAGCGAACAAGGCTCCCGAAATGGGTGAGGCGTCAAAAGATAAAAGAAAACACAATATAAGCAAATAACAATATATTTAGGACTAAAAGTTGTTTCTATTTTGGTAAGAAATGTTTCTATTTTGGTGTGGGACTAGGTACCTTGCGGATTACTTTTTTTTTTGAGAGTGGGGAATCATTAAATGACTCTTTCCGCTCTGGGCAGAGTGTTAGGGAGGTGTCAGACTTCTACCGACTAAAAACCATTCATGTTCCTTCTTAGCCCTTTGTGTCCGAGGCCGCAGTACCACTTTCAAACAACCCGCAGCCCTGACAGGTACCATGCAGATTACCTGCTGATTCACCTGTTTATATCTGATCTTTTACTTCTAACCAGGAATTTTGATTTAAAGAGTGTTCATAGAATTTCTTCCCAATTGTTCTCCATCTACGCAACGAGCAACTACAGTACTATAATAACTTCCTCTTTTGTATCTGACTTTAGTCTTGAGTACTTGAGTACTTTAGGCTTTAATGTAGGCAGGCAACCGATGCGTTGGACCGACGACCTTGTTGGAGTGGCCGGTAAGGACTGGATGCGAAAGGCACAAAACCGAGAGGAATGGCGTGCATTAGAAGAGACCTACAGCATTGGGTGGTGAAAGGTTGAAGAAGAAGAGAGAGAAGAAGAGACTTTAGGCAAATGGAAAACAAAATAGAAATAATTGAGAATAAGGAAAGGTTAGCATCAGCTAGGCATCCGTCAAGGTGTAGATGACATGAAAAAATATAATGCTACTCTAATAATTATTATTAGATATCTAATAACTATTATTAAACGAGATATAACGAGAACTTATAAATAAGCGAGATAATAATTACGATTATCTCGTTTTAAACGTCTTAAACGTCTTGTATTGATAAACTACACACCATTATCAATCACACACATCATCAGCCGATCTCTAGAGTATCAGGCATCATCAAAGTCTAATTTATAGATTTTTTGTCGATTTTTTAATTTTTTTCGGCATAGTTTCTCGCAGGTCAGCCTATGAGGCTGGCTTAACTTATAGGCTAATTAAATTTTATAGGTAAATTGGCTAAACACAAGACTTATACATCACTGACGAAATCTGGATGATTAAGTTCACCTCTGCGTAAAATGTCGGGGATGGAAGGCGTGATGTTATGTTATCTATCAATTATTATGTTAGAATGTCACTACAACCTCTTTCAACAAAAATCATACAATATTAATAGGGGAGTTTTGTATATGAGGAAAAGAAATAGCAGCATGCGAGTCGATTTTCCGTTCCGATTATTGCTCCAATTTATTTTATACGGTAAAGCTTTAAGCATGTATACGGAAGGTACGGGAAGCATACATCGTCTTGCTCCTAATCTTTATCTTCCCTTCGGGATCAGTAGGCTAAAAGATATCTATTGGTGTACTGGTGTTTCGGTACTTAGGTTATTTTTATGTGGAGTGCTTTTCAAAGTAAGGGTTTATTTTTTTTAGTAAGAAACATGACGCATAAAAAAACAAAAAAAAAAGTGCGTCAGATTCACGTAATCACTAAGAATAATACTTATTATTACGACTTCTGAATGGAGACTAGTGGCTTAGGTGTAAAACTAACAGACCGTGTTCGAAACACTACACTACACTCCCGTGTACCTTCCAACCTATATATATTATGATACTTTAGTTTGCAACCAAACCACCATCGAAATCGATTAAATTCATAATCACTGAAGTAAGTACCATAGGACTTATCTAAATCTCCGATTGAACAGTACACCGTGATACAAACGAAGCAGGCAGGAAGAACCATGGAAGAACAAAAGAAAAATAAAAATCTGTTCGTGACGCCTTTAAAGAAAACGATGGAGCGGCTAGCAGACTTTTTGCAGTACTCATGCAAAAAAAGAAATAAAGCAACCAAGGACTGCTCGATGTCCATAGTTCTGCAGTTCCCTTAGAATAATAAATACGAGTAGACAAATAGGTATAATAAGTCACCGAGTAACTGTTACAGAACAACTTTACGCTCCAAGCCATTTTTAAGCACCAAAGAAAAATGGTAGGTGTACCAAAAAATGGTACGCAATAAAAATGAAAGCTTTTTTATTTATTCAACACTTTCCTTTCTTTATAGCCGCGCGATTTTGCTTCCGAAATCCTTTTGGACCTCTGGGAGGTAATTTGGGATGAGAAATAACAATATCCTTTGGCACAAGGGAATGCTTTGCAAGGAGACATAAATATGTAATTGTATTAATTTTAAGAAGGATGGTGAATTTAATGCTGTTAATTATCTTTGGAGTGGGGCACGTTTCGTATTGGAATCGTACCACTGAATAGATTTGTCAGAAGGCCGGTCTTGTAATAAAATTAAAGTGATCGAGAAGATTTCCCGCACACAGCCAGGCGCGTATAAATTTATTTCATAGTAGACCTATGAGTATGGGCTTAAAATATTTAAATAAAGAACCAAAACTTTGAACTTTAATCAGCTCATACACTTGCAAAGTGTTTACACAAATTCTAAGCATGCAGGTAAGTCGGGGCCGTCGCATCGAACCAAATAGTTATGGTTTATAATTATTATGTCTAGCTCTAGTGTAACCAAACAAAAAGTTTAATTAACTTACTCTACCTACCAACACAACTAAGCCCTTTACAAAGGGCATAAAATAACAAGTAAACCGACTGCGGTTTACTTGTTATTTTAAAAATTGTTATTATTAATTATAGCTAACGAAAAACACACCCTCACAGCGTAGGTGTCTATTAGGGCTTTCAAAATACCGGATGTTTCAATACCGGTATCGATTCCGGTATTGGACGTCAATACCGTGATCACGGTATTAATACCGGTATTACATACCAACATTTAAAGTATGTGTTTTTATTTGTAAAAACAGTCTTTTTTGTTCTATTTTATTTTAAATAACTTTTATAAATAGCGCTCTATATAACAATTTGGTATTGGTTGATTATTTAATTAGATAGGACTAATTAGGAACATAATCAAAACTTGACTCAAGTCTTTTTGTAGGAAGGCATTCCACATAGCGTTTGAAAAGAATAAATATAAAAAGTCGATTTTTATTATTATTGAAATGTATCATGTAATCAACATAGCTGCCTATCAATATTTTGTAGAAACGTAAGTATAGCTTAATTAGCTATTAATAGCCATCATTCACAATAGCCTACCTACTGAAAAAAAAGGCACGCTCTGCATCAATATTTGTGGGTATCACAGACAGTAAATATCTCTAAGCTGCCGGTAGGAATGGACGTGTCTTCATTTTCACACATCATCATTAATGATCATTTCAACCAAGACGTCCACAGCTGGACGTATAGGCCTTCCCCAGGTGTTGCCGCAGTGGCCTGTCCTATGGGCGCATTCAGCGTGACCCCACAACCTTCACCAGGTCATCGTTCCACCTTGTTGGACGCCTTCCAACACAACGTCTTTCTGTTCGCTCTACTGCGGTCATCGAGCATTTCACTGAGGTCTCTTCGATCCAGAACCTTAAAGGCATCCTCCAGTGCAGGGTGAACAGTTTCGGAGATATGACGTCTCCCTGTTACACAAAAAAAGGTTCCGAGGTCTGGTCCTGAAGTCGAACTAACATGGTGGCGTTTTTGCCACCGTTGGAGACACAGCAGTACGGCCCAAGTCTCGATCGAATTAAAGTGTTTCTCGTAGTCCACAACCGCTAAACAGAGAGGCAGGTTATACTCTTCGGACTCTTGTATGACATCCAGCCACATAACCACGCAGCGTATGTAGGTATGCTGTCTAGTCTACGGTACTAAAGCCTTTTCGGAATCTGGTTCGTTCGGGAGGCTGGAAATCGTCAAACCTGCGCGCGATATCATTTCCACTGCTCGTATTCAATGAAGTAGAAGGTTCTTCTATGGTCATATCTTGTTCATTATCAGTCATTGTCTCACTGTCTCTTTGTATGTTTCGTGTGTCATTATTGTATTTTAAAAATGGAATTTAATTTACGATAATACATGTAATGTTTGCAGTACCGTGATCACGGTATTGAGGGCTTCAATACCGGTATTGAAAATGGCCCATATTTGTCCGGGATCACGGTATTACGGGATCCCGTAATACCGGTATTGAAAGCCCTAGTGTCTATACGAGTAGGCGTACTCGTACGGCAATTTCTAACATAATATGACAGTTGCGGTCTCTACTGCTCTTACACTCGTGGCATGTAGATGTGCGAGGGAATTTTCGCTCGTTTATAGCCGGTCTTCTGTTTTTGTCTACTCCGTGGCAATACTCTGGGATGTTATTATTAGCTAAAATTGGGTGCTTTCGCGTGAGGGGTGTTCTGTTTCATATAAGATTTAAATGCGGTTGCCAAAAGGTTTTACAATAATTATGTTTGTGATGTAATTAAAATTATCTTTTGATGTAACTGTAATTATGTTTTGTGTTTCATCCTGGTTTGGTTTCTTTTGTTCATTAGCTTGCTTGTAATTGAGGAATGTAAATGGAAATGATGAGATGAAGTAGTATAACATTCCCGTCGGGGCCGCGGATTTTTGTACTAGATGACGTGGCCTCGGCGCAAGGGCAAAGAAGGAACATGGGTTCGGTTTTTAGTAAGTAGAAGTCTAACACTCCCCTTCCCTCTGCCCAAGAGCGGGGGGGGGGGGGTCATTTGATGATTTTCCACCAACCAAAAAAAAAACTGAACTTTAGAAGTGGGTTATAGGTTACTAGGTCATAATATAATTGTTCTTTCTTAGCACTTTTTGTGCAAGACCACGGTAACTCTTTCAAACAACCCGCAGCCCCTGCAGGCGTCAGCTCTTGCGGGCTCTTTGAGGCGTACGTGGAACACAAATGCGCCGTTGACACGGCAACACGACACCTCTTGGCAAGAAGAGCTAGTGTTGCCCAAAATCGGTCTTGTGAACCCTGCAAGATTAGAGCAAGAACAAGACTTAGCCTGCAAGACTCTTGCGTCTCGCAGTTTAGTCAAACTGAGATCTGGGCGTTATTATTTTCTTTCTATGTTTTGGCGAATTTGTGTACTACTGTATGGATATATTTTGTATGTCTGAATAAATTAATTAATTGAATTAAATTAAGTAGGTATTTTGTTTCGACGACGACCAATTTTATTAGTTAGAATTTCAAGTCGAGACGATCATGAAAAATATGTAAGTGATAATTATTTTAACCGCTAGCTGTTTGTGAAGAGTTTAGGATAGCCACTAAACACGCTCAGTAAATCATAATAGGTACCTACCTAAAGTCATTAATTACGCATAAGGACTAAATTGCATTTTTTTTATAATTACTTTGAAGTATTTGGTGGTTTAGGTACTACGCCCTATGTCAATTTAAACTGTCAATGTAAACATGTACCTACTCTGTTACGTTGTTCTTAGATCTAAACTAACGTGTTTAGTAAATAGCAATAGGCTAATAGGTATTTGCAAGACTTGCGAGACTCTTGCTGCAAGACCAAGACCAAGACCAAGACTTGAGAGCGCAATACCAAGACCAAGACCAGGTGTATTGACGCAAGACCAAGACCAAGACTGGCTAAGTCGCGTCTTGGTCTTGCATTTGGGCAGCACTAAGAAGAGCATTCTATGTCTACCCTAAACTACTGCTTGTATTTTCAAAAAGAAAAGTCCGATAGTGTCCAGTGGCAGTGGGCAGGGCACATTGCTCGCAGAACGGATGCCCGATGGGGCCGGAAAGTTTTGGTGTGGCGACCGCGAACCGGAAGATGTTGCGTTGGAAGGCCTCCCACTAGGTGGACCGATGACCTGGTGAAGGTTGCGGGGATCCGCTGGATGCGAGACGCACGGGACCGGTCAATGTGGCGACACTTAGGGGAGGCCTATGTCCAGCAGTGGACGTCTTTCGGCTGAAATGATGATGATGATGATGAAAGTCCAGTATTCTGTAGAATGATCGTCATTGAGTGTGCTGATATTATTACGTGTTTAAAATTGCGATTGTAATGTTTTTTTTTATTTTTTTCCTAGCCTGCTCTGTCCCACTCCTGGCAAAGGCCTCCCTTTATTTTTTTTGGTGTGTTGATAATCATCAAATGACCCCCCCCCCCCCCCGCTCTTGGGCAGAGCGAAGGGGAGTGTCAGACTTCTACTGACTAAAAACCGAACCCATGTTCCTTCTTTGCCCTTGCGCCGAGGCCACGTCATCTAGTACAAAAATCCGCGGCCCCGACGCCCCTCTCGTCGTTGCGTTGGAAGGCCTCCATAATATTCATTTCATAGTATCTTAGAAGTATGTTACAAACATCGTTACCGTAATTAAAAAAACAATTATTTTTACCTTAAGCACTTAAAATACAAAACCGATTAAAACAGTCCACCTGCCCATTAATAATTCAATACTATTGCGGTACACAAAGACCAATGTTGTGTCCAGTAATTCACTGTTTTAGATACACGAGTCGTTTGAAATGAAAAATAGAAGACCAAAAAAAGAAATATAAGGTTGTTCAAATGATTGTGAACAAAGGCCTTTCAGAAGAACCGTTAACAAAGAGAGAAATGCTGATTTGTCGGTTTATATTGTATTTATATTAGGCTTTTGTTTGAGGTCTGTGGATTAATTTTGTTGTAGGCGTAGTAACATTTACACGTGTTTTTGGGGTCCAACAGGGTCGCATCATCTGCCTACAACTATGTTGTAGTTGGTCAGTGGTGAGAAGCTCGTGGCTTAATAATAACTGCCACTCAGTTCGATCTGTAGGTTAAGCCACGTTTGCCTAGATTTGTCTGTGGATGGGTGACCAGTTGACCACCCGTTACATACAGAGTTTCCTCCGTGCCTTGGAAAGCACGTTAAGCTGTTGGTCCCGACTGCCATAATATAGATCTTTGGCAGTCGTTACAGGTCCGACCTGAAAGTCTGACAACCTTTCTTACCAAAAGGGTATCATGTTATCCAGTATTAACTGGGTTGTGGAGGTCACATGGGCAATCGCCTGTCTGCCGCCTGCCTAGCCGACCCCAACATTGTTGGTAAAAGGTTAGGCAAATGATGTTGTAGTCGGTTTTCAGTCTAACAGGATGCAACTTAATACCAGTAGATTACATGGAGTGACTGCCTATCTGACCTCCATAATCCAGAGTAGAGAGAGTATTAACATGTTAAGGGTTTTTACAAAAAATCCATCTGTGGTTGTGCTTTCAACTCCATTTGAGTTCCGTAACGCCATTTCGAATATAAAAACCTTGATAATCAACACCAACGATCACACCACATTGGCCCTGGATCGCAGAATTTGGAAATCGTGGGCCTTTGCCCAGCAGTGGGATGACACAGGCTAACAGTAACAGTAATCAACACTTACACGTGTCGAACTTTTACCCGTAATACAGAAATGTAAATTAAAGATAAAAGGACTATTAAGGTAATTCCCGATCCCCTACAGCATTGTAAATGGTTATTTTTATAGTAGCAATTATAAGGACCATAAAATAACACTTTATATTACAATGAGGGAAAAAAATATTTTGGTACGAACCTTGCTCTCGATTATATTTCCCGTCGACAAAAATCGTAGCCTATTCCATGCTTAACCCTTTTAGGGAATGATAAAATAAGTCAACTCTAAAAAGCAAAGAAAAAGTCTAAACTAATCTAAAAACAAATATTTTTTTTATAATCGCTCGCCTTTTTTTTGTTAACCCGTGTTGTCCCATTACTATTACTGGGCAAAGGTCTCCTTTGTTGGGAAACTTTTCGACATCCACGCGGGCAAAGCCGTGGGCAAAAGCTAGTGATGTTATGTAAATGTTATTTTTTTTCTTAGATTTTCACGCCTATACTACGGAACTAATCATCCTAAAAATATGTTGCATATACGTTGTCAGCTGTGCCGAAACGGCATCAAATTACCTTTAATTAAAAAAAAAATACAAAGTCGTGGGGCTCAGCTAGTTCTCTTAATAAATCTACAAAATATTTAACATTCATGAAAGGACCCTACATTTATATCTTTATATCTTCTTTCTTTCTCCGGCTCTACGTATTTTTCTGACCCATACACATACATAGACACAGAATATACGTACATAATCACATTTAGCAGGTAGATTACTACAATACCTTTTCTGAGCCGCAAGGAGGATTTATAGCTATGAGTCGGGACCTCCAAGATGAAGTGCTTTATTATCTTGAGGTATGTAAAAAATAAAATGCTTGAAAATATTATTAAGTTATATTTTTAAGAGAAACTTTACTCTCTTTTGATTAGGCATTTTGTCTGCAAAGTTTGTGAAATGTCTGCTAGGTTTTATTATCTACTAAGGTAGGACTTACTCAAATTTTCATATCTAAAAGGTGGCGATTCATCATCGAGAAGATATATTTAATATTCCCGAGTGTCGAAGGCTCATTTACAACATTTCCGTGTGTTAATTTCTGTGCATAACAGGAACGTAGCCGCGTATTTTTTGGATTTCCTCATCATAATCATCATCAGCCATAAGATGACCACTGCTGGACAAAGGCCTCCCCCATAGACCGCGATAAAGGCATCCACCGATTGCCCGCGACTCTCACGATGTCGTCGGTCCACCTGGTGGGAGGCCTACCAACGCTGCGTCTTCCATCAGTTGTCGGTTCTTCGAGCGTCATCATAATTCACAGACTGAATTCACCTACTGCTGGATCTGTCTTTTATCTTGTGCCAATATTCACGGTCCTATGCTAGCCTCATTCTAAAATATTTATTTCAGCTCAAATCATTGAGGCAACCCAAGTATGTTAGGTATACTAGTACTTGTGTCTTGCATTCATAATGAAACATAATTACATCTAAAAATTATGAAAAGAAGCACCCAAAATAATACACAAAACAAAAAAAACTCTCCAAGAATTTTCCATAAAAAACCGCTTCTAAATCCTTAATAACCCGCAAAACATTTAACACCCAAACAAAATATCGTCCTAAACATTTTTATTTCTCCAGTACCGTGAGCATAGGGCCGAAATTATCTGCTTATATAAATGTTACGAAATAAACGCTCCGTTTACGATGTCACAATAAACAATTCGTATGCTTTTGTCGGACTTATTAAGTAGAAAGCTTGGATGAACGTAACTATGGATTACTTACTCTCTATATACCGTGTCGTTTTTATTGTTTTACATAACTTTGGTGGAACAGTTCTTCAACAGCTTAGTCTTTACTATGTTGGGGTCGATTTACAGTCTAGTCGGGGCTGCGGGTTGTTCGCAAGAGATACCGCGGCCTCGACATAAAGGGCAAAGACGGCACACGGGTGGTTTTTAGTCAGTAGAAGTCTGGCACTCTCTTTTGCTCTGCCCGAGAGCGGGCGGGTTATTTGATGATTCCCACTCTCAAAAAAAAAAAAGAAGATATCAGCCGTACGAGTATTCACGTTTTTGGCAAGTGGCATAGACTGACATACTAACCCTACAGAATCAGCTCAACTTCGAAGATCTATCTAAGCTGACTCAAATAGTGCGCTCGTCTCCACTTTGGTGGAAACCGCGCCTAACCGGATGTAACTAAACACCTGCATTTTACAAGGAGTGACTGGCTACCTGATCTGACCACCACAAACCCTCCAGAAGCCTTTGGTAAGACTGGTTGTCAGACTTTCGACATCTGACTACTCGTAACGACTGTTAAAGATCTACAAATTAATGTACGCCGGGAACAACAGCTTGACGTGCTTTCCAAGCCACTTGCTCCTTAAGTTATGTTACCTTAATACCTATTACTTGGCAATGGGCAGGCCACATCGCTCGAAGAACAGACAACCGATGGGGAAGAAAGGTTGGTTCTCGAGTGGCGACCACGAACCGGAAGACGCAGCGTTGGCAGGCCTCCCACCAGGTGGACCGACGACATCGTGAGAGTCGCGGGCAACCGGTGGATGCAAACGGCAGGCTGCCGATCTTTATGGCGTTCTATGGGGGAGGCCTTTGTCCAGCAGTGGACGTCTAATGGCTGATGATGATAAATACCTATTACGGGTCCGGGGTATAATAATAGATATTATGATACCCTGAACTTTTCTTGATAATTACCCGACGAAGTCTTAAGCATTGCTGAGAGACAATACAAATGTATGAAGCATGAAGTAATTGAAGAATAATACGTATAGTATAATAATAATTATGTATATTATTATGTCGTTGGTAATCCACACAAACAAATAAATAAGAGACCATTTGTAATTGGAAATTCGTGAAATAAATAAAGATAGGACAATTTTGTCTTCTACTAAGTGCTACATTGTATAAGTATAACTAAACATAATCTAAAAAAGCCGACCAGGTTGAGTTGGACTCGCGCACCGATGGTTCCGTATTTAACATTTATTTCACAGTTACTGTGTGTTGAACTAAGCATCATTAGTTAATGTTTGCATGCCAACTTTATGGCGAAATGTGTCTTTGCTCTACATAATTATTATTTTAACATCTTTTGTACCACATTTGTTGCAAATAAATAATTTTGACTTTGACTTTAAACTTTTACGTGTTTGGTTTTTAAACAGCATTATTGCGGTTTTCCGATTTTGCCCTTTACATGTGCTGTAAGACATTGCTTATTGCCAAATTTCATGAGTCTAGGTCAACGGGAAGTATCCTATAGATTTAAGTTCCCTTGTGAAATCGCAAAATATGCGACATAAACTTTCATATCTTGTGATCGCATTAACTTACAAGTTTGATACTTTCACTGCTCCGCATTTCTGGGAAAAAGGGTCTTGTCAGATGGACAACAAGATGATCCGATAAGATCTCCATTTTTTGCCAACTAAGGTAGGGTAAGAAGATAAGAAACTGGTCAGGCTTCGAAATGCAAACATATAACATCTCGCTAGTTTTTGCACAGTGCATCACCCTTTTGCTAATCATATTTTATTACGGGCCTATAGCGAAACCTCATCATCAGCCTATAATGTTCCCACTGCATGCAGGGACTCAGATCTCCTCTAAAGGAGAGGGATGGGCTATAATCCAGCACACGGACCCAGTGCGGGTTGGTAGATGTGAATTTTCTGTTTCTAAGACATGCCTCCTCACGATGTTTTAATTCACCGTTTTAAGAGCAGCGGTGATGAAATAAATTACACATAATTGCGCCTGCCTGGGTTCGAACCCACGACTTACAGTCCGTAAGTCGGGGCCGCCACCACTGCTCTTTCTGTTCTAGGACATGGCGATTTCCTCACACAAAGTTTCCACTGCATATCCTGAATCCAGGAAAAATATTGTTTCACAAGTATGAATAAACATAATGGATACTTCTCCTCGGATACATCGATCGATTTGAAATTCAGTTTGTGTGGTTTGTGCTGCAGCTACTTATGCATTGCGGTATTTGTTATCCGATATTTGCTGAAGGAGCTTTAGCTTGCTGGGTTAAAAATTTTGTGATCTTTTATGGTTTTGTTCGTCGTAAAAGATATCATCATCATCATATTCTGCATAGGCTTTTCCCAACAATGTTGGAATATACTTCTAGTCCAACCGGATGAAGCTGAATACCAGTATTTTACAAGGAGGGAATGGCTATCCTTACCTGATCCACTACTACAATCCAGTACACACCGTATTACCTACCACAGTCAATACTGGGTAATACGATACCCAGACGATATAATTATGTTAAGACTGTAAGAGATATGAGTATTAATATTTGTTAGGGCACTTTAACAGTACAACTTAAGATTCAATTTCAATTTTCTTCTAAGCTTAGAAATGCGACATTCTGAATTGAGTCGACCGACGACTATGCCCGGAGTTTCGTTCATTAATAGTTCCTGTAATGTGAGGACAACATGACACAGGATACGATATTAAGACGTGTTCCATCATTTGTGTTCCAACGTGCGCGTAGCCCAAATGTGGACGAGTTAAAAGGAGTAGATATGTAAGGATCGTAGCAAGTCCGGGGCCGCGGTTTGTTCGAAAGAGATACCGCGGCCTCAGACACAAAGGGCTAAGAAGGAATATGGGTCGTTTTTAGTCAGTAGAAGTCTGACACTTCCTTCCACTCCGCCCAGAACGGGAGAAGTCATTTGATGATTTCACATCCTACTAAAAAGTCAGGGTTGATGTATGTGGTTTAAGAAACAGTAAATATTTAATTCGTTCAGTTTAAAATAATATTGTATCTATTAGTAGATATCGTTCTTCCTTTCTTCCTCTTTCAGAAGATTATTTGCCTCTTCTATTTACATCAAGAACTATGATATCGTTGGACATTAATGATGTCTATAACGTGATTCTTTCATTTTGTTTTAGATTTTGTGGTTTTTCTTCGTAAAATGTTTTTTTTTTTAACAAAGCCTACTAAAGTATTCACCTTACCATTTTTGCCAGCTAGACTAATAAATCAGCCTGACATAAAAGTTTTATACCACTAAAAATGAACTTTATGAAGTTACTTCAATAACTTCATATATCAGTGATGGAAAATAACGAGATAGTTCATAAATTATAATAGATTGTTGACCTGTGGGTACAGAGGACGGTGATCCATTTTCATATGCGTCGACTATTATTTTAATAAAAAATATTAAAATCAGAAACTGACAGGAACCGTAAAGTCAGTACCTAGTATTACCTGACCCTTCGAAAGAAGAAGATGGCAAGACATGGTGTGAGAAAAGGGATCGGGTAATGCTGGGCACTGACTGTACAAAACGCAGGAGTCTGCCCTTTACAACGAACCATACCCTGACCATGCAGTGTGTACAATCGTCAAAAGGAAAATAATGAATAAGTAAACCCATTCCGCGGGACCCAAATGAGAACCAGTAGACTAAAGAGCCTTATGAACTTACTAGCGGACATCATGTGGTTACATCCGCGTAGTTTCCGTCCCCGTAGGAATACAGGAACAAAAAGTTGCCCATGTCATCCGGGGATAGTGTAACTTCCCAAAGGTGAAAGAATTTTTCAAATCAGTTTAGTAGTTTTAAGTGTATTCGTTACATACAAAAATACAAATCTTTCTAATTTATAATATTAGTATAGAAGTATAGATATAGATAAGCATACCAAAAATCTTTGTATTGCAAAGTTTGACTGGACTATTCCATCACGTAGCGCGCTGCTTCGTTATCGACCAACAAGTAGCTCGTACCCAGTTATATTCGAATCCCACCATGTAATAGAGATTGATCCCATTGCCATCAACCAATCACAAATCAAGACTCTGCGACTGTGCAAATTCTGATGGAAATGCAGAAAACAATAACAGGCAAATCAATAACGATTGTTGATTTCAAAATGATCAATAAATTATAGGTTCCTCTGTAGGTCTCGTGTATCTAGTGAAAACCATGAATAGCGTATCAATTACTCAATTTAAGTAATCGACTGGATTTGTTTCATTTTGATTGATGGCATTGTAGGTTTCATTTCCTTTTCTAGCTTTGATTTTTATAAAAGTTAACGTATATTATTAAGAAACATTTATTACACGCAAACGAATTTACTTCTCATAATATTAGTACTGTCCTTCCAAAATGATTCTATAAATAATTCAACATTTGTAATTATAATCCTTTCTGTATAAGTCTACAATTATTTTGGTCTTTCCGTTCACGGGGAGGTATTATTTACTAATGATCCACGAGGCTATTACTAACCGATTAAGACCGGCAATTTATCAAACCAAACCAGCCCCCACGTACCAGAAACTATCAAATAATTAGATCTAGCACCACTTAACAAAAACGCAAAGCTAAACAAAACTAATTATGGTCTTATTAATCTAAATCATCCAAATCCCAAAGAAGAAAATAAAGAAAATATAAATACTTTAGCTGATACGATCTTAATTTAAGACAGCCCCGAGGGAGTTGTTCATAAAAAAGAAAATGTTAAAGAGAAAAACGTAAACAAGGACGAACAAACGAATACAATAATGAGACACCAACATCTTGTGGCGAATGCTAACAATATAGAAAGATATTGTACATTCTTTCGCAGATGTCGGGGAATCTTCAAAACACATTCGTGGTAATGGAATTTTCGTCGGACACTTGAACACGTTTCCCGTTCAGATTTAAAATGTAAGGATTTGAGTTTCGTGAAGGATCATTTTAGCGTTTTATTTTGTACGTTATTTGCATTTTGATCTGTCTCTTCAATGGTTTTTGTGTAATTTCGAAGGAATTTTCGGAGTGGCTTGACGATAAAAAAGTGTGTGATTATTTTAAGCCAAAAAATCGTAACGAGAATAATGGGTTGATCTTGATATTTATAGAAGGTCTTCGTTTATTTTCTACTAGCGGACGTCCCGCGGTTTCACCCGCGTAGATCCCGTTCCCGTAGGAATACAGGGATAAAAAGTAGCCTATAACACTCAACAATAATGTGGCTTTCTATTGGTGAAAGAATTTTTTAAATCGGTTCAGTAGATCCCGAGATTACCCCTTACAATTTAACAAATTTAATATACAAACACACAAACTTTACTTCTTTATAATATTAGTATAGAAGTATAGATTAGGATAGTTGTCTAGCTAAAAGTAAAAATTAAGTAGTGGTATTTTATGTTTTCCCTGCTCCGCTATTCTTTTCTGATTAATTTCATCGCGGGATGTAAGACAGTAAAATTGTTTATCTGGGACTTCGTCGAGCTTCATAGTATCGGTGCTTCTCTGGTGGTTCGGCTTTTAAGAGTTGTAACGTTGTAACGAAAAGTTATTATACCTACATTACTGAACATTACTGAAAAGTTTGTAATTCTTCTGGTAAAAGTAATGTGTTCAGTTTTGTTTTAGATATCTATTGTGACATGAAGTAGCAGTATGTTAACCATATTGTAATTAGAATGTAAATAACGAAACAGTACCTACCCATTTATACCTCCTCAGACTTGTACATTCATTAACTAAATAGTAGCCAAGACACCAAAGTTGGGAACCACGCAGTACCTACATGTTGCATAAGTAACATCTGGTAGGTAACGAAGTATCTAGAAATTCATCAAGCTTTGACATTTAGTTCAAAACTAACTGATGCCCGCGGCTTCACTTGCATGAATGTCGGTCTAATTATATACATAAACCTTCCTCGAGAACCACTCTATCCATTAGTGAAAATGACATGAAAATCGGTGCAGAAGTTTTTGGGTTAATCGCGAACAGACCCGACAGATAGACGCGGCGGAAGACTTTGTTTTTTATTATGTAGTGATAGCACGTCAACACAAAATTCTTCATTATAATATAATTATTATCTAGACTGCCTCATTGGTCTCATCATCATCATCAACAGCCTATTAATGTTCCCACTGCTGGGACACAGGCCTCCTCTCTTTTAGAGGGAATTCATTCCTCATTGGTCTAGCACTACAGTACACGCGCGGCCTACTATTATAGACCAGGGTAACTCTTTTTTCCAATAACTTTTTAGTATAGCGCGCTAGAAACTAGTGATTCCAGGTAAGCCTCGTCTGGTATATTTGTCACATCCTAAGTACCCCGCGCGACCCCGTACGCGACGCACGCGCAAGCAATTTGGCGCCAAAACCGTGGGCCTACTAAAGTAGTCCGCGCGTGTATTGGTGTACCAAATTCAGTTATGTAACTTATTATATGTATATATATTAGACTTGCAATAAATGGATTTGTCCCGATCACCAAGCAGTAGTGTGTCCTGAATGCTATGAAAACAAAGAAAATATAATAGTTTAGTTTTAAGATAAGAAAAAGTTACGTTGATCTCAGAAGTGCCATTTTTGTTAATTTTTCTTATATATTTACTAAATTGTTGATTATTAATACTTTCTTAATAATTTTTGTAAAAAGTAAGGTTCTAAGACTAAGTTAAATAAACACCTTTTAATTTCATTTGTTGTTTTATTCAGATAATTAGGATTATACATGTTATTGATATTTTAAAATGGCCTACCATAGTAGGCCACGCGTGTACTCATGTAAAAAAAAGGGGCGCGTGTACTGTAGTGCTAGTAGCCGCTAATGCGACTGCTGAGCATGAACCCAGGACGGGATCGATTTCAAGATCTGGGAAAGTGTTATTTGATTTTTTTGTTCAGAAAATTTTCAGTGGTAGTCATGGAGTCTGGATTTGGGCTGGAGTGATGGCAATAGCGTCGCCCCCTGTAAAAGATGACACATTGTGAAATGTCGGTATCCTATTTTAAGTAAACTTCTATTTAAAAAATCGGGGATTACATACGTGTTTTGTTATGTTATTTGGATTTTGGAATCGAAATAATGAGGTGTAAAGTCATCACACAATTTCATGGGATCAGATTAAGGTTGCTTCAATTGAAATAAAGATGAGATCAGCAGTGGGATAGCACAGTATATTCATTCGTGGTTAATATTTTACAAGCAAGTTACAAAGTACAATAGAATATAAACAACCCGTAACTAAGCTTATTTAAATCAATGACAGCAATGTGTTACATATGATTATTTCTCGCAGGCCAGTATATACATATTAATATACGACCTCCAATACGCCCCCTTAATCTATTACACATGCATATCACTTCTATACTCGGTACATAAAAAATAAATCAAATACTAACACTTCTGTGTTTAACTGTACTAGCTGTATACAAAAGTATAGTAACAGAAGAATAACAAAGAAAAGAATGCATAACGAAACTACATAGAAAATTATCTATTACCAAAACAACATAAAAATAAACATTTAACTACTCATCGCCCCCTTAATCGAATAATTTGATAGGGATAAATCCTTTAAAAATTCTCTTAACTTCGGGCTATGAACACTTTTAGTTAAAATGTCGGCTATCATATTATTAGTTGACATGTACTTTATCTCGATTTTGTTAGTAAGTACACACTCGCGAATAAAATGATATTTTATGTCTATATGTTTCGTTCGATTATGCATCATTTTGTTACCTGCAATTTTATGCGCCGATTGATTGTCATTGTATATTACTACCGCTTTACTATCTACAGCTGTTAAACTATTTAGTAAACTCCGTAAATAGAGAGCTTCCTTCGAAGCTTGACTTAATCCTACGTACTCTGCTTCTGTACTTGACAAGGATACTGTCGCTTGCTTCCTACTCTCCCATGACACTATATTTTTACCTATTTTGAAAATTAATCCTGTGAAAGACTTTCTATCAAGTGCCCCTCCCCAATCTGCATCTACGTAGCCTCGTAAGTTTAAATCTCCCGACTTCCTAAAAGTGAGACAAAGGTTAGACGTACCTTTTAAATACCTTAAGACCCGTTTCGCACATTTAAAATGTATTTCATCATAGCATGAATTGAATTGTGAAAGTACACTTACCGCATGTGCTATGTCTGGTCGCGTATTACAGGCCAAATAGTTTAGACAGCCTATTAAGCTTTGATACGGCAGATCGCAATGGGAATTCGTCGATCTTTCTAATTTCATACCGACTTCCATTGGGGTTAAAACTGGCTTAGCGTCTGTCATGTTAAAGTCATTCAAAATATCCGAAATGAATTGTTGCTGATCTAGACAAATAACATCTTTGTCCCTCCTCAACCTCATGCATAAAACATGCCTAGCCTGCCCTAAATCTTTCACTTTAAACTTGTCAAGCAAATTGTTTTTTAATTTCTGCTTTTCTTGTTCACAATTTCCAAAAATAAAAAGGTCATCTACGTAAATAACGACAATCAACTTCTTGTTGTTTTTAAACTGCTTTTGATACAAACACGGTTCTATTTTTGATTGTACAAAGCCTAAATTCAACATTTCTTTATCCAATTCCTTGAACCAAGCATTTGAAGCTTGTTTCAATCCATACAAAGAACGCTGCAATTTGCATACCTTGGTTTCTTGACCTTTGACTACTGCTCCTTTTGGTTGGAGCATGTAAATGTCCTCTTTAATTTTTCCGTATAAAAAGGCAGTCGTGACATCCCATTGGTCAATAAACCAACCGTATTCGACAGCTAACGAGAACAACAATCTTAAAGTTGAGCTTCTTACTACAGGAGAATATGTCTCAGTATAATCTACACCACATACCTGTGTGAAGCCTTTTGCTACAAGTCTAGCCTTGTACTTTGTTACCTTGCCATCGCTATCTTTCTTGATTTTGAACACCCATTTGCATTGGATAGGCTTCTTATCAGCTGGAAGATCCACCAACGTCCAAGTCTGGTTCTCCTTCAGTGACATAAGTTCATTATCTATCGCTTTTTGCCATAAATCACCATCTGGTCTCGCCAACGCTTCATTTATTGTCAATGGATCACCATCAAGATTGCTCTCCTTGGCATACATAACATTGCATCCGTACCGGTCGACTTGTCTGCGTTCTCTTAAAGGATACCTCCTTTCTGATTCAGGTATTCTGACTTCTTCTTCAGTCAATACCTCATCAGGTACTCCCTCTGGTACTATAGGTTCAGGTCCTATGTCCTCCGATACTTCTACGTTCTCGTCTTCAGTATCACGATACATATCTTTGTGAGCCTCTAAATGTTCAGATCTGCTTGTAGATACGTTCGGTAAACTGGAAGGAACAGAATCTTTACTTAGGTTTATGATTACTTCCGACTTTTCTACGTTTTCCTTTTGGAGAAAGACGTTTTCCAGAAATTTCACATCTCTCGCAATCGTCACTTCACCTGTCTTAGGATTCATCAGACGATAACCCTTCTGATTATCAGGATATCCAATAAAAATCATCGGTTCCGTCTTCATGTCCAGTTTCCGTCTCTTTTGCTTTGGTATCAATCTATATGCCAAACAACCAAAGATTTTCAGATGACTAACATCCACATCTTTTCCATTCCAAAGCTTTTCTGGTACCGCATTATTCAATGCTTTCGTAGGGCTTCTGTTCTTTAAGTAAACAACAGTATTTACAGCCTCGGCCCAATACTTCTTGCTCAAGTTCGATTCTGACAGTAATGTTCTTGCCTTCTCTATTATGGTACGATTCGCTCTTTCTGCGACAGAATTATGTTCCGGCGTGTACGGTACAGTCGTCTGGTGTTTTATACCTGCAGACTTTAAAAATGATTTAAACTTACCATTACAATACTCCGCGCCGTTGTCAGATCTCAGACATTTAATCAATTTACTTGTCTCATTCTCAACTTCCGCCTTATATTCACGAAACTTATCGAATACTTCCCTTTTGTTCCTCAAAAAATAAACATGAGTCTTTCTAGTATAATCATCGATAAATAGAAGAATATACCTCGAACCACCGAACGATGGCTCCTCGATTGGTCCACAAACGTCGCTAAAAACCAATTGTAAGACCTCGTTTGCTCTCGTACCTTGTTTTTTAAAGGGACTTTTGCATGTCTTTCCTTCTATACATGGAATACACGGCTCGCATAAATCGGTACTCTTAAATTCCATACCGCTTACTAAAACTTTCATTTTATTCATATAATTACGTGATAAATGAGCTAATCTTTTGTGCCAAACGTTCGAAATATTTTCATTTTGTTTTGACAATGTCACATTCACGACGTTATTTTGATTTTCTGTCAACTCATAAATTCCGCCGACCTCTTGACATCTTGCAATAATTTGTTTTTTACTTTGAATTATGCAACCTTCTTTGTCAAAATTCATGCAATAATTTTTCTTTGTCAAATCGCTCACCGAAATTAGGTTCATGGATAAATCAGGAACATGTAAAACGTTTTCTAAAATTAATTTTCCGTTTTCGCTGACTTGTGGCTCAGCATTTCCTCGTCCTTTCACCAATAACTTCTCCCCGTTTGCTACTGCGATCTTCATGTTGCCGTTTAGATGTGTGTAAGACAACAATTTGTTTTTATCATGGGTCATATGATTTGAGCACCCACTGTCTAAATACCAATTATCTTTGTTTATCGCCCCCTTTGTATTCAGGCAGATATTCGCGGTTTTTATCCGCTCCTTGCATTCGGACGCCTTGTGTCCCTGCTTGTGGCACTTAAAACACTTGTAGACGAACTTCTGCTTACGATCATTAGTTTTAGTGTTAGATCTAGCATCGTTCTGTACTTTACGTGTTACTAAAGCTTTTTCGTACTCTGTGTTCAACTTACTCTGTCTACTTCCTTCTTGTAACAATTTCATTTTGATTTGCTCCAACGTGATTTCTTTTCCACTATTATCTACAGCCATAATGAGAGGGCTGTACTCAGCGGTCAATCCACCCAGCAAAATCGATATGATCCAATCATCAGGGATTGGAGCATCAATATCTGACAATTGTTGCGTCAGGAACGTAATTTTTGATATGTAGCTTTCCATAGAATCAAAATTCTCTAACTTACAGTTAAAAAGCTCTCGCTGAATATGTATACGTCTTCCCCAACCTTTGTCTTCATACGCTTTCCGTAAGCTATTCCAGGCTTCTTTCGCAGTCTTCGCATTGTAGACGTGGGTAAAGCACTCTGGTTCCAACAACAAGCATATTGTTGTTCGTGCCTGCCTGTCTACGTCAGCATTCACTACATCTGTAGAAATTACTCCCCACCAGTTTTTATTTTCCAAGTAATTTCGTACCAGGAATTTCCAATTTGGGTAGTCGGACGAATTTTTCAGCCTCTTAATACCACTTATGCCAACCTCAGCTGACATAATTGCGATTTCGTAAGTTTCACAAGCACACAAACAATATTTAAACCACTCAACTTATAAATAATACTCTAGCATTTGTGCTTCTGGGATCTGGGCCCATAACCAATTGAAATAAAGATGAGATCAGCAGTGGGATAGCACAGTATATTCATTCGTGGTTAATATTTTACAAGCAAGTTACAAAGTACAATAGAATATAAACAACCCGTAACTAAGCTTATTTAAATCAATGACAGCAATGTGTTACATATGATTATTTCTCGCAGGCCAGTATATACATATTAATATACGACCTCCAATAGCTTCAACTAGAACCGTTCGACTTTTTTTTATTAAACTCCTATATTGTCACCTTATGGTATCGCTGAGGATTGGAATCCAGCTTATCTTACTTATAGTGGGTCTAAAAGACACTTAACGAATCTTATAGGCACTTGTTCTCTCTGTCATACAAAGTTTTTTTTTGGTTAAGATCGAAATTTTTATTTCGTGTTAAAAAGCAATGATTGTTTCTTTGTTATAACGCTTGTGACTCGGACCGTTATTTGTCGTCGTAATTTAACGCGGGGAGGAATACTTAGGGTTGTGGTTATGTGGTTGGAAGGTAGACGCCGTCAACGCGAAATTGCTGACATTCTTAACATGTAACCAAGAGGAATTGGTAGATTAAGAGCACTTTATGAGCTTGAAAAAGATGTTGGCTTCGTTACCGCCTAGAGACTGCACCCTTTTTTTGCAGAAAATGCCAAGGGTGTACCAGTTCGCCAGCTGGTTGAAAGATTCCAGTCGCAGTTTTTAGTTGTGATCAGTGTCCAAACTACCAACAGTTGATAACAGAAAGGCAAACGTTTTGACTTTGACAATCTATAGGCTCACATACCGTTAAGAGTCCAGCAATGCGACGTGAAAATCAATGGCTTCGTGTATTTTAGATAAACGCTTATTTATTATACTAGACCGACACTCAGATGGTCACATGTTCTGTTTACCAATGAGCTTTGCTTTGGTAATCGTTCTGATTGAAAGAAACTGCGTGTTTGCTGAGATTTTGGAAACCAGAGCCGATTTTGGTCTCCTCAGGTACTTCATCCTTGTCAAGGTACTCGTAGAACGCTCCTGGCCCTTATTCACAAACACTTAGATTTGATTTCGATTCGGAAAGTCGTATTTCTATCTCGCTCACTGTTGTAATGCCAGAAAGAGCTAGACATATGAATTATTGAATTCAAATCGAATCGAACAGTTTGTAAATAAGGTCACTGGTCTGGGGGCTCTTTAGTCAACTGAAGTCCGGGTAGAAGAACCGATCTCGTTTTGATACGAGGCAATTTAAATGCAAAGTAATACCGTGACGAGAATGCGTATGCCATAACTATTACTCATCGATAGCAGTTTGGCGAAGATTTTGTGTAAAGGTAAAATAATGAGCTTTCACTCATCGAAAGACCAACAAAAATTTGCTTAGCGAACACAATAAATCATGGTATTAGACCAGCCTGCTCCATCCACTGATCTTAATCCCATTGTGCATGTGTGGGATTTGCTTGGCGGTAGAGTTTTTAAAACATACCTAATTTTCACCAAAACTTTAAGGTTCCTACCTAAATTACGTTATACACATATTTTCAATGAATGGAGACTTATACTCGTAGACATAGGTGATAATCGAAGACCTCATATTCAGTTTATCACGCCGACGTAGTGCCGTCGTTAGAGCCTTAGAAAGTCCAACTGAGTTCCTAAAAAGCTTTTAGAAATGTTTTTTCTAGTTTAACTCGTAACTACTACTATTTTTTTTTAATCCCAAATAGTTGAACTTAATTTTCGTCTAATTTCCGTTTTTTTTGGCTGCACGGAACTAAATGACACACAAAGATAGAATAGAGTCTGGAATAGCTCATAGGCATAGCTTTAACCGCCCGTTGATATAGATAAAATATAGTCTGTTATTGCTCATTGGCATAGCTTTGTATCCAAGAAATACGATCCCATGAGTAATTCCCCAACTCCATGTAGGAGAAGCCACGGTCGTAACTTAGTTGCTTTTAAATAGAGCTTCTGAAAATACATTATTAATAATTAAAACTCCAGTATGAAAAAGACGAACAAGACCGCACCTGTTATTAAAAAATATATGAAATTCAAAATTAAAACGCAGCTATGAATAACACAGAAGAGTGAAATGATTAAAGTTCTCAACAAAAAATTGCAATTATTCAGAATCAAAATATTTTTTCTATATCATTTAGTTTGGAACGGTGTCAGGTAAAATTCTAGACGTTTTTGGAATTGTTCCAAGAATTTAAAAATATTCACTTACCAATGAAATGCAGTGCTATGCAAATGAACACTGAATGTAGTAGCGTTGTCATTTTGATCATTGTTGTTTCTGCTCCGCTGTCCAGTTCGATGCAC
This sequence comes from Diarsia mendica, assembly GCA_949316265.1. Lineage (NCBI taxonomy): Eukaryota > Metazoa > Arthropoda > Insecta > Lepidoptera > Noctuidae > Diarsia > Diarsia mendica. The sequence goes on along the minus strand of OX438910.1, from coordinate 10,491,558 downwards.
TATTCATTTTATTTTATATTATCCACATTTATTTCATTCTCATCCATATTATCCACAACACTGACACCTTTATCACTTATTTGTCTTTATGTAACAGTTTCATGTTGGGTTAAATCGATTTCACATTCAACAATCGAATCAGTCTCGCCGTCTGATTATCGAGATTCGATCCTCGATATAATCTCTCGTAAGACGGTGAGGTCGAAATATCCGTTGCGGGTTCTGCCACGTTTCAAGTATCCTGTAACAAAGTGGAGTAATTTGATCAAGTCTAGGAATTTGAATACGATTTCCATATTGGATGCTTACACGCTAAACCTTGGGTGTGTGCCAAAGATGTACTCGAAAGATGTTACGTGGATTCCCATGCTAATCCGGTGATAAAAGAAAAACATGGAGTCGTAAGAGCAGTGGTAAGAGCATGAAGTTTAAGGCTTTTATGTAAATGAAATCATATAACACTTAACTCTGTTAATGAACTTTCACCCGTGTTACAACTTAGTAAAAATGCAATCTTTGAAATGATTACTATGCACTATTAATTCAAAAATATTATTATACTATTAAATTACCACTGACTCACTCACTGACTGACAGAATTGTTCTCCCAGATGGTGGATGGGGAGGTGGGTATATTTTGACAGATTTGTAAACAATCAACTCTCAAACCTATGGGAAAAGTCCCAAACCCCCCCTTTTCCCCCCCCTTCCCCCCCCTCCCTATCGTATCTCGGAAACTAAGAGACCGGTATTTTTTTTTTATTACGGTTTCGTATAGAGGAGGCTCGGTAAAGTAAAAATCATTTTTCAAAGTGGCCCCCCTTGCCCCCCTTCTCCCCCCCTTTAGGCGAATCTCGAAAATAAAGAGAATTTTCGTGTTTTTTTTTAGGGATTCGTATAGAGGAGGCTTGGGGAAGTAAAAACTATTTTGAAAATTTGACCCCCTTGCCCCCCTCCATCCCCCCCCTTTCGGATCTCGGAAGTTAAGAGACTTGGAACATTTTTTTTTTCAGATTCATATAGAGGGGCATTGCGTTAGTCGAAATCATTTTTAGAAACTCCCCCCCTCTCCCCCCCCCCTTCACCCCCCCCCCCCTCTTCACCCCTTTTTTCTGTTTTGTTTACAGATTCGTATAGGATAGGAGGCTCGGGGAAGTAAAATGGTGGTACCGGTAGAGCGAAGGGGGGAGCGGGCGAGCGAAGCGAGCCGGCGACCCCCGTAGCGTAGGGATAATGTCATGATAGCTTTCCGGTGGTAGGTAGGTCCTGAGTGGAGCGAACCTGCGAGACCGAGTGGAGCGAAGGGGGGAGGTGGCGAGCGAAGCGAGCCGGCGACCTCCTTAGCGTAACGAAGGTTGAGTGGGTGAAGCGTAACTCAGGGGCGACGACAAGCAAACTTTAGGGTAATGTTCTTTTAGTGGTAGTAGGAGGTAGTAGGTAGGTGGAAGGTAGTAGGTATGTGTAGGTAGGTGTAGGTAGGTAGGTGTAGGTAGGTAGTAGGTAGGTGTAGGTAGGTGTAGGTAGGTGTAGGTAGGTGTAGGTAGGTGTAGGTAGGTGTAGGTAGGTGTAGGTAGGTAGTAGGTAGGTGTAGGTAGGTAGTACCGCGAGCTGCATTGAAAATTTTTTTTTTCAGATTCATTGAGAGGTGCAATGCGTTAGTCGAAATCATTTTTCAAAGCGCCCCCTCTTCCCCTCTCCACGCCTCGCGAGCTGCGCGCAGCTCGCGCACCCACGCAAATACTAGTTATACTATATAAAGCTTAATTACCACTCACTGACTGACTCACTGACATAATTGTTCTCCCAGATGTTGGATGGGGAGGTGGGTATATTTTGACAGATTCGTAAACAAGTAACTCTGGTGAGTATGGGAAAAGTCCGAAACTCCCCCTTTTCCCCCCCCTTCTCCCCCCTCCCTATCGTATCTCGGAAACTAAGAGACCGGTATTTTTTTTTTATTACGGATTCGTATAGAGGAGGCTCGGTAAAGTAAAAATCATTTTTCAAAGTGCCCCCCCTTGCCCCCCTTCTCCCCCCCTTTAGGCGGATCTCGGAAATAAAGAGAATTACGTGTTTTTTTTTTAGGGATTCGTATAGAGGAGGCTTGAGGAAGTAAAAACCATTTTGAAAATTTGACCCCCTTGCCCCCCTCCATCCCCCCCCTTTCGGATCTCGGAAGTTAAGAGACTTGGAACGAATTTTTTTTCAGATTCATATAGAGGGGCATTGCGTTAGTCGAAATCATTTTTAGAAACTCCCCCCCTCTCCCCCCCTTCACTCCCCCCCCTCTTCACCCCTTTTTCTCTGTTTTGTTTACAGATTCGTATAGGATAGGAGGCTCGGGGAAGTAAAATGGTGGTACAGCGGCAAAGCGAAGGGGGGAGCGGGCGAGCGAAGCGAGCCGGCGACCCCCGTAGCGTAGGGATAATGTCATGATAGCTTTCCGGTGGTAGGTAGGTCCTGAGTGGAGCGAACGGGGGTCCTGAGTGGGTGAAGCGTTACTCAGGGGCGACGACAAGCAAACTTTAGGGTAATGTTTTTTTAGTGGTAGTAGGAGGTAGTAGGTAGGTGTAGGTAGGTAGTAGGTAGGTGTAGGTAGGTGTAGGTAGGTGTAGGTAGGTGTAGGTAGGTAGTAGGTAGGTAGTAGGTAGGTAGTAGGTAGGTGTAGGTAGGTAGTACCGCGAGCTGCATTGAAATTTTTTTTTTTTTCAGATTCATTGGGAGGTGCAATGCATTAGTCGAAATCATTTTTCAAAGCGCCCCTTCTCCCCCTCTTCACGCCCCGCGAGCTGCGCGCAGCTCGCGCACCCACGCAAATACTAGTTATACTATATAAAGCTAAACTACCACTCACTGACTGACTCACTGACAGAATTGATCTCCCAGATGGTGGATGGGGAGGTGGGTATATTTTTACAGATTCGTAAACAACTAACTCTCAAACCTATGGGAAAAGTCCCAAACCCCCCCTTTTCCCCCCCCTTCTCCCCCCTCCCTATCGTATCTCGGAAACAAAGAGACTTGAAGTGTTTTTTTTTAGGGATTCGTATAGAGGAGGCTCGGTAAAGTAAAAATCATTTTTCAAAGTGCCCCCCCTTGCCCCCCTTCTCCCCCCCTTTAGGCGGATCTCGGAAATAAAGAGAATTACGTGTTTTTTTTTTAGGGATTCGTATAGAGGAGGCTTGAGGAAGTAAAAACCATTTTGAAAATTTGACCCCCTTGCCCCCCTCCATCCCCCCCCTTTCGGATCTCGGAAGTTAAGAGACTTGGAACATTTTTTTTTTCAGATTCATTGAGAGGGGCATTGCGTTAGTCGAAATCATTTTTAGAAACTCCCCCCCTCACCCCCCTTCAACCCCCCCCCCCCCTTTTACCTCTTTTTTTCTGTTTTGTTTACGGATTCGTATAGAGGAGGCTCGGGAAAGTTAAAACCATTTTTCAAATTTGACCCCCTTGCCCCCCTTCACCCCCCCTTTCGGATCTCGGTAGTTAAGAGACTTGGAACATTTTTTTTTTCAGATTCATTGAAAGGGGCCTATCCTGTGGTGGTACCAGTAAAGCGAAGGGGGGAGCGGGCGAGCGAAGCGAGCCGGCGACCCCCGTAGCGTAGGGATAAAGTCATGATAGCTTTCCGGTGGTAGGTAGGTCCTGAGTGGAGCGAACCTGCGAGACCGAGTGGAGCGAAGGGGGGAGGTGGCGAGCGAAGCGAGCCGGCGACCTCCTTAGCGTAACGAAGGTTGAGTGGGTGAAGCGTAACTCAGGGGCGACGACAAGCAAACTTTAGGTTAATGTTTTTTAGTAGTAGCAGGAGGTAGTAGGTAGGTGGTAGGGGTAGTAGGTAGTAGGTAGGTGGTAGGTAGTAGGTAGTAGGTAGGTGTAGGTAGGTAGTAGGTAGGTGTAGGTAGGTGGTAGGTAGGTTTAGGTAGGTAGTAGGTAGGTGTAGGTAGGTGGTAAGTAGGTGTAGGTAGGTGGTGTCATTCGTGAGATTCATATAGAGGAGGCTCGGGGAAGTATAATCCGTTTTTCAAATTTGAACCCCTTGCCCCCCTTCACCCCCCCTTTAGGCGGATCTCGGAAGTTAAGAGACTTGGAACATTTTTTTTTCAAATTCATTGAGAGGTGCAATGCTAAGCTAAACTACCACTGACTGACTCACTCACTCACTGACATCATTGTTCTCCCAGATGGTGGATGGGGAGGTGGGTATATTTTGACAGATTCGTAAACAAGTAACTCTGGTGAGTATGGGAAAAGTCCGAAACCCCCCCTTTTTGCCCCCCCTCCCCCCCCTCCCTATCGTATCTCGGAAACTAAGAGACCGGTATTTTTTTTTTATTACGGATTCGTATAGAGGAGGCTCGGTAAAGTAAAAATCATTTTTCAAAGTGCCCCCCCTTGCCCCCCTTCTCCCCCCCTTTAGGCGGATCTCGGAAATAAAGAGAATTACGTGTTTTTTTTTAGGGATTCGTATAGAGGAGGCTTGAGGAAGTAAAAACCATTTTGAAAATTTGACCCCCTTGCCCCCCTCCATCCCCCCCCTTTCGGATCTCGGAAGTTAAGAGACTTGGAACATTTTTTTTTTCAGATTCATTGAGAGGGGCATTGCGTTAGTCGAAATCATTTTTAGAAACTCCCCCCCTCTCCCCCCCCCCCCTCTTCACCCCTTTTTTTCTCTTTTGTTTACAGATTCGTATAGGATAGGAGGCTCGGGGAAGTAAAATGGTGGTACCGGTAAAGCGAAGGGGGGAGCGGGCGAGCGAAGCGAGCCGGCGACCCCCGTAGCGTAGGGATAATGTCATGATAGCTTTCCGGTGGTAGGTAGGTCCTGAGTGGAGCGAACCTGCGAGACCGAGTGGAGCGAAGGGGGGAGGTGGCGAGCGAAGCGAGCCGGCGACCTCCTTAGCGTAACGAAGGTTGAGTGGGTGAAGCGTAACGAAGGTTGAGTAGGTAGGTAGTAGGTAGGTGTAGGTAGGTGTAGGTAGGTGTAGGTAGGTGTAGGTAGGTGTAGGTAGGTGTAGGTAGGTGTAGGTAGGTGTAGGTAGGTGTAGGTAGGTGTAGGTAGGTGTAGGTAGGTGTAGGTAGGTGTAGGTAGGTGTAGGTAGGTGTAGGTAGGTGTAGGTAGGTGTAGGTAGGTGTAGGTAGGTGTAGGTAGGTGTAGGTAGGTGTAGGTAGGTGTAGGTAGGTGTAGGTAGGTGTAGGTAGGTGTAGGTAGGTGTAGGTAGGTGTAGGTAGGTGTAGGTAGGTGTAGGTAGGTGTAGGTAGGTGTAGGTAGGTGTAGGTAGGTGTAGGTAGGTGTAGGTAGGTGTAGGTAGGTGTAGGTAGGTGTAGGTAGGTGTAGGTAGGTGTAGGTAGGTGTAGGTAGGTGTAGGTAGGTGTAGGTAGGTGTAGGTAGGTGTAGGTAGGTGTAGGTAGGTGTAGGTAGGTGTAGGTAGGTGTAGGTAGGTGTAGGTAGGTGTAGGTAGGTGTAGGTAGGTGTAGGTAGGTGTAGGTAGGTGTAGGTAGGTGTAGGTAGGTGTAGGTAGGTGTAGGTAGGTGTAGGTAGGTGTAGGTAGGTGTAGGTAGGTGTAGGTAGGTGTAGGTAGGTGTAGGTAGGTGTAGGTAGGTGTAGGTAGGTGTAGGTAGGTGTAGGTAGGTGTAGGTAGGTGTAGGTAGGTGTAGGTAGGTGTAGGTAGGTGTAGGTAGGTGTAGGTAGGTGTAGGTAGGTGTAGGTAGGTGTAGGTAGGTGTAGGTAGGTGTAGGTAGGTGTAGGTAGGTGTAGGTAGGTGTAGGTAGGTGTAGGTAGGTGTAGGTAGGTGTAGGTAGGTGTAGGTAGGTGTAGGTAGGTGTAGGTAGGTGTAGGTAGGTGTAGGTAGGTGTAGGTAGGTGTAGGTAGGTGTAGGTAGGTGTAGGTAGGTGTAGGTAGGTGTAGGTAGGTGTAGGTAGGTGTAGGTAGGTGTAGGTAGGTGTAGGTAGGTGTAGGTAGGTGTAGGTAGGTGTAGGTAGGTGTAGGTAGGTGTAGGTAGGTGTAGGTAGGTGTAGGTAGGTGTAGGTAGGTGTAGGTAGGTGTAGGTAGGTGTAGGTAGGTGTAGGTAGGTGTAGGTAGGTGTAGGTAGGTGTAGGTAGGTGTAGGTAGGTGTAGGTAGGTGTAGGTAGGTGTAGGTAGGTGTAGGTAGGTAGGTGTAGGTAGGTAGTAGGTAGTTGTAGGTAGGTAGTATTGGAACATTTTTTTTTTCAGATTCATTGAGAGGTGCAATGCGTTAGTCGAAATCACTTTTCAAAGCTCCCCCCCTCCCCCCCTTCACGCCTCGCGAGCTGCGCGCAGCTCGCGCACCCACGCAAATACTAGTTATACTATATAAAGCTTAATTACCACTCACTGACTGACTGACTGACAGAATTGTTCTCCCAGATGGTGGATGGGGAGGTGGGTATATTTTGACAGATTCGTAAACAAGTAACTCTGGTGAGTATGGGAAAAGTCCGAAACCCCCCCTTTTACCCCCCCTTCTCCCCCCTCCCTATCGTATCTCGGAAACTAAAAGACCCGTATTTTTTTTTTTACGGATTCGTATAGAGGAGGCTCGGTTAAGTAAAAATCATTTTTCAAAGTGCCCCCCCTTGCCCCCCTTCTCCCCCCCTTTAGGCGGATCTCGGAAATAAAGAGAATTTACGAGAGTTTTTTTTAGGGATTCGTATAGAGGAAGCTTGGGGAAGTAAAAACCATTTTTAAAATTTGACCCCCTTGCCCCCCCTTTACCCCCCCCTTTCGGATCTCGGAAGTTAAGAGACTTGGAACATTTTTTTTTTCAGATTCATTGAAAGGGGCATACAGTTAGTCGAAATCATTTTTCGAACCCCCCCCCCCTCCCCCCCCTCCAACACCCCCCCCCCCCCGTCTTCACCTCTTTTTTTCTATTTTGTTTACGGATTCGTATAGAGGAGGCTCGGGGAAGTAAAATGGTGGTACCGGTAAAGCGAAGGGGGGAGCGGGCGAGCGAAGCGAGCCGGCGACCCCCGTAGCGTAGGGATAAAGTCATGATAGCTTTCCGGTGGTAGGTAGGTCCTGAGTGGAGCGAACCTGCGAGACCGAGTGGAGCGAAGGGGGGAGGTGGCGAGCGAAGCGAGCCGGCGACCTCCTTAGCGTAACGAAGGTTGAGTGGGTGAAGCGTAACTCAGGGGCGACGACAAGCAAACTTTAGGGTAATGTTTTTTTAGTGGTAGTAGGAGGTAGTAGGTAGGTAGTAGGTAGGTGGTGGGTAGGTGATAGGTAGGTAGTAGGTAGGTGTAGGTAGGTACGGCCCTGTTAGGACAAAACGCTGTAATCTGTAAAACGTCAATTTGAGAAAAACGGGTTTACAAGTTTACATCTTTAACTCGTTACCAAATTTTATCCAGTATAGATAATAGTATAATTGTTTTTATAACTTATTCGTCGTAATATTTACTAAATTTCATTTCAACATCATATTATCGTATTTTATAAACATACCTCACAAATATTAAAAAATATGTTTTGTTACAACAGCATGTAGCTAGCCAATATTCGTCTTTGTTGTGACATAACAATGTAATCATTGATTACTGCGTTTTGAAGTGATAGACTTGTTTACTGTTTTATCGTAATCTGCATTGACTCAGACCAAAAGTAAAAATAAATGTATTCTAGATATTTTAGACATTGTACAGATTAACAAAATGTACTCTTTCTAACAGGTACTTATTTGTAAGGTAAAATAATAAAATGAAAAGTGGTCTTAAGTACGTTAAAATTTTATTGTAAAGTAGGGAAAAGACAAAGAAATTAGTAAAAAGTAATAAAAATAACTTAGGTAAAAGTTTCTGAAGCAGATTCGTCCAAATCTTCGGTGATATTTTCATTTACCAGCAAATCTTCATAAAACTGATGCCTGGATTTTGGCATAAATTTTAATAGTTTTAATAAATCATCCTTCTTTTTTCGTGAAATACCCTCTGCTTCTGTTCTTCTTGCAACATTCTTAAACATGTCAACTTCTTTTCCTACAGTACTCATAATTTCTTTCTTAAATGTTTTGGACAATATATCGAGCTCCTTGAAATCAGTAGCTTGGTAATTATTTTTCACAAACAGTTTAGGTTTGCCTCTTCGGAATTCAACAATTTTAAAACTGGAAATGTTGTAATTCCTAGGGAAAACAGATTTCAATTCGCTTTTAAATAGCATAACTTCTTTGTGGTCATGTACAAGAGATGTCAAATTTTTTCGAGACTTTTTAAACGTCTCAACGTAGTCGTCTAAATCATATAAATTACCTGACTTGTTCATTTTATTAGTGATGGCACCATGAACACTGTCAGCTGACATGTAAGTGTGACCAGGCTCCAGATATTCAACTTTGATGGTTTTGATGTCATTCCCACAATCGTTGATTAGTCTCAGTAGCGCCGAGTATAAAATTTTGTTTTTATTTTGCGCGTTGCAATTATCTGCATATAAAATTACCGTTTTATAAACATGTACAGGTTGCCGAGTTGAAATGTTTTTCATTTTAATCCAATTGTGGAATGCAGACCAGCTACATGGCTGCTTGTTTTTACGTTCCAAGTGTTGTTTTAGAAATAGAAACATTTGAGAGAGCGTCAGTCCAGTTGGCAAATATCGTCTGTTGGGTGCATGCTCTAATCTATAATGAGATGATGCCGGATGGAATAGTTCAATGAAGTCATCTATCTCTTTTAAATATTCATCAGAAAAAGAATGTTTTGGTTTGTGTCGACCTCTCAAATCGGGCGCTGCTGATACCTTCGCCGAAACTGGAGTTTTAGACATCTTGAAATTTGCTTTCAATACAGCTAGCACTGCTTGATCATTAGTGTAGCCTAAAGTCCTCAGGAACATAGTTTTGCATACACGATGATTAAGTAATCTGTACGTATAGGTGTGGTTTCTCTTGGTGGAGTTAGAATACCGTATGGCAATTTTATTATTTTCAACGTTACGCGAAATAAAATCTCTTCTTCTTTGTATATCCATATTCCAGTAGTTATTCCAAATTGTTTGTCTTTGTTCTTCATTAATATTTACTGTACACTTTCTTATGCATTTATCTTGACAAGCAGTGCCCATTGGATGTTTATCTTTGCTAACTTTTAGTCTATCTTCAGGATCTTTAATACGTTTCTTTTTCGGAGGTGGCGGTTCAATAATTTCATCTTCAGTTACTTCATCTGTTTGACAATTTATGTTTTGAGGATTATTTTCAAAATAATTAACTGCTGTTGACATTTCTTCGTCTGCAATGATTCTATCCTCTTCCAGCTGTAAACTGAAGTGATTGTGTTCTTCTACAGGGGGTATCGTGTCATTATTATTTTGGGATTTGAAATTTAAATATTCGTTTGTTATTCTAGTAGGTGTAACATTTCTCATTTCCACAAAATCAGGCTGTAGATGCGTTGGTGGTAAATAATGTATATCTTCATTTATTTCATCCAGGTGTCAATTTTGGTTTTCAAAAATATTTTCCATATTAGGAACTGCTGCTAACATGTCTTCGTCTTCATAAAGTCTGTGTTTTTCCGATTGTATTTTTAAAATTTCAGTAGATTTCTCGACAGGTAGTATTGCGTCTTCATTATGTTCCTTGTTTGCTAGTGGTAAGTCGTCCTTATTATTTTTAGATTGGTTATTGTCGTTTTCAATTATCCCAGTAGGTTCCATTTTTTTATATCTCGTTTCCACATAGGTCATAATTGTAGATGTAACTTCGTTTTTTACATTAGGTTGACCAATTGGAATTTCTTCGTATTCTTTACAGTTCGATGGTAAACGAAAGTAACTATTTTGAATACTGTCCTCCTGAAACAAAACATGGAGAATCAAATTAAATAGTTACAGGTAAAAGCATTCTAACATAAACAAAAGTTAATTTCATTATTAGGTTTAATTTTTAAGAGGTTAATGCGCTCCTGTTGTATGCCTAACCTAACAAATTGGAACGGAATAAGAGAACTTTATCAAAATATGCTGATTACACGCGACAGCTCGCGAGTGGCTTAACAGCTGTTACAGCTTGCAGTACTCGGCTAGGTTAAAAAAATTCTATGCCTCGGCCCTTTTTTGTTCTATTCCTATTATTCAACCTAAAAAGGGTGGTCAGCCAGATGTGGTCATTGCAACACAACCCGAGTTTGTTAGAGCTTTTTTGTTTTATTACCTACCAATAAACCATCGACCAATAGTCGATGCAACGCGTTCTAAAAGCTAACTGTGGTCATCATGTGCACAGGGTTATGTTTTCAAAATGATCAGATTTAAATTCCTCTAATGGTACTGAGGTTCGCCAAGTCTGCGTCTGCCCCAAACCGCACTCTCGCACTGTCGCGTAGGTGGGTACTTTTCACCGTCCGCAAATCTCACAAATATATAACGTACCAGCTTCTCCCAGCGGCTTCGCCCGCGTGATCCCTACGGAACATACTCCTGGACTAAAAAGTTACCTATATGCTATTCCATACTATAATCTACCTCTGTGCCAAATTTCATGAAGATCCTCTCAGGCGTTCGGATGTTATGTTACGCAGGAAACTACCTACTTAAGTGTCATCAAGTAATTAAATTATGTTTACCTATCAAACAAATTTAAACACACACTTACCTGTTTACTGTATGAATTATTTCCAAGGCCTGCCAAACTGCATATCCTCTTAATGCGTTCATATTTCGACATTTTGTTAATAACTAAGTAACTGTCAAACACCCAACTGCTTAGAGCGATAGATGAACACTAAATAATTGCAATACAGTACGCGTGACGAGTGCTGGCTCTGCTTTTTATTATTATTTTGACAAAACGCAGCAAACAAAGCTTGCAATGTTTTACCAAAATAAAAGGACGCGTATGCCGCACCCGCGCGCCCGCACCTCCTTCTGCCTATCACGGTAAAACGCTGCAATCTAGAGTACAGCGTTTAGCAAAAACAATTCTTCCGAACTTTAGGTTACCGTGAAGTGAAACATTGAGTTATTTTGTCAGTGGAAACCGTTATTCAACAGTAGATCGAACCCGTACCAAGCTAACATCGTGTAGATTATTTTATGATGTATTACCATAAAACAATGTAACCCGGGTTGCAGTGTTTTGTCGTAACAGGGCCGGGTAGTAGGTAGGTGTAGGTATGTAGTAGGTAGGTGTAGGTAGGTAGTAGGTAGGTGTAGGTAGGTGGTGGCATACGTGAGATTCATATAGAGGAGGCTCGGGGAAGTAAAATCCGTTTTTCAAATTTGAACCCCTTGCCCCCCTTCACCCCCCTTTTAGGCGGATCTCGGAAGTTAAGAGACTTGGAACATTTTTTTTTTTCAGATTCATTGAAAGGGGCAATGCGTTAGTCGAAATCACTTTTCAAAGCGCCCCCTCTCCCCCTCTCCACGCCTCGCGAGCTGCGCGCAGCTCGCGCACCCACGCAAATACTAGTTATACTATATAAAGCTAAACTACCACTCACTGACTGACTGATCTATTGACAGAATTGTTCTCCCAGATGGTGGATGGGGAGGTGGGTATATTTTGACAGATTCGTAAACAAGTAACTCTGGTGAGTATGGGAAAAGTCCGAAACCCCCCCTTTTTGTCCCCCCTCCCCCCCCTCCTTATCGTATCTCGGAAACTAGGAGACCCGTATTTTTTTTTTTTTACGGATTCGTATAGAGGAGGCTCGGTAAAGTAAAAATCATTTTTCAAAGTTGCCCCCCTTGCCCCCCTTCTCCCCCCCTTTAGGCGGATCTCGGAAATAAAGAGAATTTACGTGTTTTTTTTTTTGGGATTCGTATAGAGGAGGCTTGGGGAAGTAAAAACCATTTTGAAAATTTGACCCCCTTGCCCCCCTCCACCCCCCCCCCTTTCGGATCTCGAAAGTTAAGAGACTTGGAACGATTTTTTTTTTCAGATTCATTTAGAGGGGCCTTTGCGTTAATCGAAATCATTTTTCGAGACTCCCCCCCTCACCCCCCCTTCAACCCCCCCCCCTTTTTTCAACTTTTTTTTTTTTTCTAACATAAAACTATTGAGGGGCGTTGAAATTTGTATACCCTCCCCTCCCCTCCCCAACCTCCCCTAAAATTAAAAGGGCTGTAACTTCATAACGGTTAGAGATAGCCATTAGGTGTTTGAACAAATATTATAGTAGGCGTCGTTACCTGTCCGGTGGTGGTACAGCGGCAAAGCGAAGGGGGGAGCGGGCGAGCGAAGCGAGCCGGCGACCCCCGTAGCGTAGGGATAATGTCATAATAGCTTTCCGGTGGTAGTTAGGTCCTGAGTGGAGCGAACCTGCGAGACCGAGTGGAGCGAAGGGGGGAGGTGGCGAGCGAAGCGAGCCGGCGACCTCCTTAGCGTAACGAAGGTTGAGTGGGTGAAGCGTAACTCAGGGGCGACGACAAGCAAACTTTAGGGTAATGTTCTTTTAGTGGTAGTAGGAGGTAGTAGGTAGGTAGGTGGTAGGTAGTAGGTATGTGTAGGTAGGTGTAGGTAGGTGTAGGTAGCTGTAGGTAGGTAGGTGTAGGTAGGTAGTAGGTAGGTAGTAGGTAGGTGTAGGTAGGTGTAGGTAGGTAGTGGGTAGGTGTAGGTAGGCAGACCCGCGAGCTGCGCGCAGCGAGCGCAGCCACGCAAATACTAGTTATACTATATAAAGCTAAACTACCACTGACTCACTCACTGACTGACTGACATAATTGTTCTCCCAGATGGTGGATGGGGAGGTGGGTATATTTTGACAGATTCGTAAACAAGTAACTCTGGTGAGTATGGGAAAAGTCCCAAACTCCCCCTTTTTGCCCCCCCTCCCCCCCCTCCCTATCGTATCTCGGAAACTAAGAGACCGGTATTTTTTTTTTATTACGGATTCGTATAGAGGAGGCTCGGTAAAGTAAAAATCATTTTTCAAAGTGGCCCCCCTTGCCCCCCTTCTCCCCCCCCTTTAGGCGAATCTCGAAAGTTAAGAGACTTGGAACGATTTTTTTTTCAGATTCATTTAGAGGGGCCTTTGCGTTAATCGAAATCATTTTTCGAGACTCCCCCCCTCACCCCCCCTTCAACCCCCCCCCCCCTTTTTCACTTTTTTTTTTTTTTTTTTTCTTACATAAAACTATTGAGGGGCGTTGAAATTTGTATACCCTCCCCTCCCCAACCTCCCCTAAAATAAAAGGGCTGTAACTTCATAACGGTTAGAGATAGCCATTAGGTGTTTGAACAAATATTATAGTAGGCGTCGAAACCTGTCCGGTGGTGGTACAGCGGTAAAGCGAAGGGGGGAGCGGGCGAGCGAAGCGAGCCGGCGACCCCCGTAGCGTAGGGATAATGTCATGATAGCTTTTCGGTGGTAGGTAGGTCCTGAGTGGAGCGAACCTGCGAGACCGAGTGTAGCGAAGGGGGGAGGTGGCGAGCGAAGCGAGCCGGCGACCTCCTTAGCGTAACGAAGGTTGAGTGGGTGAAGCGTAACTCAGGGGCGGCGACAATCAAACTTTAGGGTAATGTTTTTAGTGGTAGCAGTAGGTAGTAGGTAGGTGGTAGGGGTAGTAGGTAGGTGGTAGGTAGGTAGGTAGTAGGTAGGTAGTAGGTAGGTGTAGGTAGGTAGTACCCCCTTTATCCCACCCCCCACCCCCCTCTTTTTCTGTTTTGTTTACGGATTCGTATAGAGGACGCTTGGGGAAGTTAATGAGAAGGGGGGAGCGGGCGAGCGAAGTTAGCCGGCGACCCCCGTAGCGTAGGGATAATGTCATGATAGCTTTCCGGTGGTAGGTAGGTCACGAGGTTTTTTAAAACATTGGAACATCAATGGCGTCAGTTTGACATTTTAGGAGCGTGTAAACAAAAGAAAAAACCTCTTTGTGTGGGATTTAATTTTTCCATTCGCGAAAATGTATTCTACTTGGAGCGTGCTTGAACTTAAAGCTGAGTTAAAGGAAGGGAAGAGGGGCGTCTGTAAAAGGGTTGTTAATGTATGTCTCCAATATCCGATTGGGGTCGGTAAAACAACCTCAGTCTATTGCCAAATATATACATAGATAATACTACACACTACCACTAAAAAATAGGTAACCTATAGATGTGCTGGAATAATGTACATATACAGCTTTATCGTTTCCGTATAACACTCGAATGGCCAAAATAAAGACAGTACTTATCATTCTACCTGCGCTCTTAATTTTGCCAATTCTACATAATTTCGTAAAAAAACACGAACAAAGTCGTGAGTTCGTGACAAATATTCTTAAAAACTATGTCGCAATATAACCATAGACTATATAGAACATAACACTTGATAGTCCAAGTTTCTTAATAAAATTACGATTAAAAAGTTGCATTCAGCCTAATCGATACTCGTAATGAAATCAAGTTTTCGAAAAAGAGTTGAGATGAAATTCTTCTTCTAGCTAGCGTATCGATGGCAAACCGTCACTAAATAAATTAAGTAGGTACTTACTTATATTAATTTGGCCCAATATTCAGATAAGCGAACTCCGCTCGCTGATGCAGTCATTATGTCATCAAGTGTGAGATGAAATTACAACTCCTTGATAAAAAATCAAATAGGTACCTACTTACTTAGTTAATTAATTTTAAAAATTATTTATTTTAGATTTAATCTTTTTAGTTGACTTCAAGAGAAGAGTAGGTATTTAAGTATAAATAACTGAATTTTATTTATAAATATATCCTCCAAAATACAGAAATTCGTCATTAATAGGGTAGTCGACAAAAAAAAACTAATTAGTCCGTCAGATAGATTTCCAAAAAATATTGAACACGTATTTTTTCTTTTTTCACGTAAACAAAAAATGAAGACAATACAGTGCTTCGAAAAGTCGTGAAACGTCACAGCTTGGTCCAATTTTACCTAACTATGACGTCAAACGCCCCCTCTCCATGGTCTTTGACAAGCTTTATTTTCGTCAATTTTTATTAATTTGATAAAACAAAAAACACGTATCCAATATTTTTCAATAATCTGACTGACGGACTAAACAGAATCATATTTTTTTTAGTCGGTCGACTACCCTATTACAAAAAAAAGGTTTTCCTTCTTTAAAAACATTAGGCAAAGTTTAATTTAGGAATGCGCTCGCAATTCACTTCAATTTTTAATAGTACCTAGGTACATTATGGTACAAGTGTGTATCGTTGGTGATTACTTACCGCTGAGGCGTCATTGAGACCCGAGCCGTCAGGTGAGGGTCTTAAGAAAGCCGAGGACGGTAATCATCAATACACACGTGTATCTTACGACGTTTTTCAACACACTTGTGAAGAAAATCATACTAAAAAGTCATCTTCAACAGTTAAAACGAGTTCTGATTTTTTTTTGTTGGAACGTACTTTTTTGTTTAGACTATTCTTTCCCACTTCTGGGCAAAGGCCTACTCCATTCCTTTCCAGCTCTCTCAGTTACAGTTTAGTTCTAACCAATTTGTCAAGAACGAGTCCAAATCGTCACGCCGTTTCTTGGATCGCCTCAGTACCTACGACGACCGACAGTAAATTTTAGGTAGGTACTGTCCTTACGCAATAGGCAAGTCTTAGGCCCTACGCTATAGGAACATTCGTTTATTCTTTCAAAAACGTTCACCACTCCAAAATCTCTTTTTTTTACAACTGCACAGTTCAGGTTATCCATCATAGGCCGTGGGCCCGTTAACAAATACGAGTCAGAAGAATAGGACAAGGTGTAGGATGCCTTGATGACACATTTGTAGAGTTTTTTATAGATTTTGGAGGTTTTTTATTGTATTTTACGCTTAGAACAATTTTATTTTAATTTCTATCAATCGATTTCTTAAATTACTTAATTTTATTGCTCGAATTAATCGCTTTCACACATCATACCTAAATAGTACTCGAGAGTCCTGTATTAGTAAATTATGCTAAGATCTGGGTATTGTCATGTTGTGTATAATATTTCGAATGATATTTTGTCATATTTGTTATTGAATCTATACGCGTCTGTAAGATATAATTTGAAAAATAAAAATGTGTGGCGACTAGCGACATCTATCGCAACACCTGCGTACTAACGATCGACAGAAAATCCTACATCGCACTATAAAAAAAAAAAAAAAAAACACTAACCACACTTACTCTTACCGTCTTGTGTGACTATGAACACTAACCGCGACTTATGACTTGTCGGGCAGTTAGCCCGCCGGACACAACACCCGTCCGGTCGAAGGATCCTTCCTTTTCTATGGGGGATGAAGAGCTTTACACCCTGTTTCTCATTACCCCCCAAAAATTAAAAAAAAAAAGATTGGCACAAAACTATTAAACAATTAAACATGATAAAATTCATCACTACTTACCACTACTTATTTAAAATGATAAACGGATGAATTCGTCAGAAAATTGAATGATTGTTATGATGACTGTGATGATGTTATTCGATCTCAATATTAGAGCTTGTTCGAAAATCACATATTTTATTTTATACTTTTTAGCCTCGGCCAGTACCTACTGCCGTCAAAATGGCGATGACCGTACCTACTTTTATTTTATAAGGGTTAATTAAGAAACTTGCGCAATAAATACCTACAATATATTGAAACAGATGAGTTGTTCTTTTAAATAACATGTTTAAGGATTATTATATTTAATATAATAAAACAGATAAAATTTAATATAATAAAAACAGATAAAAGTTATTTATGAGTTTTATTTACAATACACTCTCGGAAATTGCATAACATTAAACATATTAAGGCGCAGTTAACGGGGGAACCGTAAAAACGACCTGTTTTTCGTCGCAGAGTTAGCCGTATTGCTACTTATTACAATTCCAAAAAAATACAGTGTATAGTCAAATGTATAGGTAAAAGACTTATGCAAAAATATTTTCTAAAAGTAATCAAGAACCTCGAAAATGAAAATCACAAAAAAATCACACGAAAAAACTATTTCGTCTCGAAATGCTCAATATTTTGAGTGACAACTGTTATTTTTTTACTATCAGAAAGGAAATTTAACCAACTAAAGACATATGTAAAAATATTTTAACATTACAGCGTATTTTTTTTTTAATAAATTAAATCTGCGAACTATCGTTCATTTTGGCAGTCACGAGCATCAAACGCATCGCCATTTTCAACCTATTTGTTTAGGCGATGAGTTAAACGCGCGCTCAAGGTCGCGGGCAGCTAATGTCGCCTTAACATAAGGAACATAGTAAGCATTAAGCTCAGTTTTTAATATCTTATAGTCTTAGTTAAGCCAATTAAGGGGGAAGCTCACACCCTGCCCGCGAAATTCAAATTTTCTTACGTTTTTTGCAATTTGCAGGCCAGTGCTTGGTTGCATGTTGATGAACATTTGTTTCGCGTCTGTAAGACGTATTTAGTTACAGAATTATAATCATCAAAATCACCAACACAACCCTCCAAGTTCATATAGATCGAGAAACTATTTTTTCAAGGTCAAAGTTATTCCTCGATCTATATGAACTTGTATTGGTTGTATTGATGATTTTGATGATCATAATTCTGTAACTAAATACGTCTTACAGTCGCGAATCAAATGTTCATCAACATACAACCAAGCACTGGCCTGCAAATTGCAAAAAACGTAAGAAAATTTGAATTTCGCGGGCAGTATGTGAGCATTCGCCTTAAGTGTTCTATATGTACACGTTGTGAGGCTATTTTCCTATCATGTAAAAGGGCAAGACCTGGCAATTGAGCTTTTCCACGTTAAAAACTAGGGATATTTATACCAATGGCCTTCGATGCAAGAAGGTCCTGAACATTAAAACCCCGGTCTGCACTAATGCTATCTCCTTCATCGCACAATTTTATCGGATTGCTTCTTTCAATCATTTCTCGATCACTAATTGATCCTCCAAAACCCTCTGAACAATAAGATAACAATCCTCCAGGGGTAGAGCCCACTAAAAACTTTATTGTATTCTTATTTTTATAGAAACTAAAAGTAATTTGCTGTGATTTTGGGTCACTTGGTTTTGTGATAGGTATTTCTGTGCAATCTATAATCACCCTTGTTGGCGTTTTATTTTGTTTGATTTTGTTTGTATTCTGCAGGCATGTAAAAAAATAACAAGGTCCCTTTGAGGCCTGACCATAAGTCATTGACAAAGTTAACCCATGTTTTAAATATGTTCAACAGTTGTGTCTTACTGACACCAAGCATTTTTAATAGTTCAAGATCGGGACTCGATGTTTGAAGTTTGCATCATGATGAACTGATCTTCAGTAGAAACTCCACTTACCCCAGACCACCTGTATTTCAGATGATTTGCCATAGGCAGTAATGTTGACAAAACAAATTGAAATTTTTCTAATCCTGTGCAAAACTTTACTGACTCATCATCACATATTAAAGTGTCTGCTGAAAAAAGAGACAGCATTGTGGCAGTCTGAGTAACAACTGATGTTTTGCTATTGTCATTGTTAAGTACCACAATCAACAGATGTATCAAGAGAAGTAGATGGCTGAGGATGTGTAGACGTTGAAGGCTGTCTTGAAGTAGGATGTTTACTTGAAAGGTGTTGAAAAAGATTCGTTTGAATGTTTCTTTTTGCATGTCTTCCATCTTTTGCTCGACCATTGGCTGATAATGTTTTCTGGTTCCATGGAAAGAGACTCGGTACTGCATCTTTCTTTAAAAATTTGTGTGCACAAGGCAATCCTGAAACAAGATGAACAACTATAATAATGTTATGTTATGTATCTAGGTATATACAGACTATCATGTTCTTATTATCTTATCTATGAGGTTTATAACACTCACCAGTAATGTTTGATAATCATTTTCATGAACATGATCTCGACATAACCTCGTCGTTCTACTACGCTCAAAGTTTTTAATCCTTACGGCAGCTATCCACTTTCTTCTATACACTAGGATTTATTGGGAATTTGTGAATTCCTACATTTTTATAACCAATTACACAACAATAGGATATTTGTGATCTATTTCTAATTATTGACAATTTGACAGATACTTTGGAACAATCTTGTTTACTGACGCCACAGCACCACAGATATTCTATAGACTATCATTGTGGACAGCGTTTTGGTCCACGGTTTTTGTTTGTTTAGGAAAAATAAACTTTTAAAATAAAGTTTTACTGTTTTATAAGTCTAAAAAAATTGTAATTAATATTTTTTTGAGTTAATCGAGGAAATATAATCATTTGACTTATTTGAAAAAAGAGTCAAAGAGCCTAGACCATAGATAACGTAGCAATGAATTGAAAAAAAAATATGAAAAGAGCGGTAAAAATTAGCGTCTGTTTTCTCTCATTCTTTCTGATCGTTTCAAGTTGCTATTAGTAGTTTTTATCAAAACAATTAATTTACAACATGAAACGAGCAAGTACTGAAAACTTATTAAGTGTGCCGCGTCGCAGAGCTGGAGAACATGCAGAATGTCTGATTTCTGGTAAGTTTTAGTCCTTAATACATTAAGACTACCTACTGAATATTAATGTTCCCATTAGGTCGTGACAATTAATTTATCGTTGGTTTTTAGTTGGAAAAACTTGTAAACGACATAGGTAGGTATAATCGTGTCGCCCTAATGTGAACACCTCCAAGAAACAACCCACGACACTTAGGCCTCAGCCTCAAATTTTGCGGGCAGCGGGGCGGCAGCGGCGGCGGCGCGAATTGTATGGAGTGCACCGCTCGTTGCCCGCTCCCGCGCCGCTGTAATCTGTATTCCGAGAACTGGTCCATTTGATTGTACGCATAAGATCCTGCCGCTCCCGCGTCGCCGCCGCCCCGCTGCCCGCAAATTCGAGGCTGAGGCCTTAAAACTACACGATTATCTGTTGTCACGACATAGGTAGTGGGAACGAGGCCATCCGCCATAGTTATATAAATTCCGGACGTATGTGTGAATAGGCGTCGCTTATATTTCATTGTTCAGAAGAGGATTCACTTATGTAAATAAAAATAAAACATTAAGTAAAACTGTACCTAATCGATTCTTATTTTTCAACTTTAACTAAGTATATATAACTAGCGGACGTCCCACGGTTTCACCCGCGTTGATCCCGTTCCTGTGGGAATACAGAGATCTTCTTTTCGGTATTGATTCCACTTCATACGGTTTGGGCCCAGTCAGTAGCCACGCTTAATGCAGCGCAGAGGCGCTGTTCAGGTCGTCAAGGGTGCATGTATGAGGACATCTAGGACACTCCAGCAGGTGGAGCATTGTTTGGTCCGGAGCGCCGCACTCGCACTCGGTGATAGAAAGTAGTACAGGGATAAAAAGTAGCCTATGTTACTCGTGGATAATGTAGCTTTCGAATGGTGAAAGAATTTTTAGAAACGGTTCAGTTGTTTTTAAGCCTATTCATTACAACCAAACAAAGTTTTCCTTTTTAAGTATAATATTAGTGTAGGTAGATATCAAATACATTCAAATATTCTACTAAATACCTATCAATCAATATAATTTTATTTCAATCCAATTAGGATCATAATAGGTACCTAAGTACACACATACTTACACATACTTTCAACATTTGATTTTAAATTAACCAAATCAAACAAAACCTTTTAATAAAATTATTTAATTGCAGAACACATTCCATCTAACTCATAATAGGTACAATGGCATGATAATTATAAATAACAGTAAGTATAGTATCTACTTATCATAAGTCAAAACAAGACAATAACTAATACTTACACACATCAATTATCTAACTAAGTAATACAATTATCATCTTTACAATACCTACAAAAAATAATACTGTTGATCAAAAGGTACCATACAATTATTATCACCAAAACATTTTACAACTTTAATTTAGGTAACTAAACATGGCCTATGTACAAACATCTGCATCAAATACAAAAATAGGTACTTTCTTCAAACAAAACAAAATTATAAATTGTTGACTTGTAATACTAACGTGAAAATCAACCATAAAATTAATAAGTAAAAATATCAGAATGCATTTTTAATATGGGAAGAATGAGATGTAATTTTTTTTTAGGAACTTCTCATGGTGTAACTACTTTCCTAAATAGTACAACATCTAAATATTTTGATTATGTATAGGTATGGTAATTCTACAAATGACTTTGCACATGTTTGAGTTATTTCTATTTTGAAAGAGTTTCATTTTACACATAACAGGTTTGGATAATTAAAAAATATGTAATAGAAAACTCTTCTATTCCTTTTAATTAAATGGTTCTGTGATTTGATGATGGGTTGACAAGATTCAAACCTTTTTATGTATTGAATATTTTGGAATTATCTTATACACATACATTTTTTTGTGTCTGCTGTGTATTTCCAACAACTTTGTTATGGTAATATGGAATATTGGAACACTGCAATTATAATAATACACATTGTCATTCCTTTATCATAGTCCCCAGCCCTTCGGAGGCCAGAGGTCTTCTTTAGTGTGAACAGCTCGCTACATGCTGCCTCCGATGCTTCGATAGCTTTGGTATGGTTCGACACATGAAATCAGCGTGATTAAAATGAAAAATCTCTTGAATCTGCTTAGGTATTTCTGTATCCTGACGGAATAGCAAGAGAATTGTTCACAGAAACTACAACACAACAATAGCAGCTGCTAGCTACCTATTGAATGTAGAAGTATATCCAGTTGGGTCGCAGCTTTAGCCACAAAGAGGTTAGCAGAAGTATGGCTATCAATCAAAAATGCTTGAGAAAATACCAATGGTATCAGAAACAATATTGTTAGTTGACTTTATTTAAACAAACGTCACGAAAGACTTGACAAGTTTAACACTAAACCAATGTTGCAAGGAGGCAAATTTTAGTTTCCTTAAATATTTAATAATTTATTTAACTTTGTACCTTTGTAACCTTACAAGACGAGTTTTCATGAAAAATAGTGACTTCAAAATAAGGCTTATAGTTTCAGTTTCAGTTACAAGTAAACTAATTATTTTTACTGAACCATGTTCTCTATTTTTCCCCATATTTAAGGAGATTTTGTAAAGGCATAAAATTGTCTTGGATTTAAAACTTTCCATTGCAGAACAACGATTTCGAAGTTCATATTTTTTAACCGACTTCAAAAAGGAGGAAGTTCTCAATTCGATTGATATATTTTTTTATCTAGGTACAGCGATTACTGAGATTTATGATCCGATTCACGTAATTCTTTTTTAGTTTGATGCGATATAGTTGCCATTTGGTCCCATTTAGTACAGATTTAGAATATGAAAATACACCACCTCGCATCATAACTGCGTTCAAAGAAACGTTCATGACAGCGCTAGACCAACAAAAAAAGGAAGACGACGCGCCACGAACATCAAAAGTGAAGCCAACTTTTTATCTATGTGTGTAGACAATGTCTCGTGAAGTCGTGACGTACTAGGAGAAATGCGTGTGGTTTTAGTGTAGGTGTGTGCGTGAGCTTGTATGTTTACTTGCTATAGGCGTGTGGTTTTGTGGCTTCACTGTTGGTGTTCGCGGCGCGCCGTCTTTCTTTTTTTCTTAGTCTGAGTGACAGCGTTGAGAGCTGTCAAACATTTCATCTGACAAAATCAAAGGTCAAAAATCAAAAGAATTAGGTATTGATGTCGCAGAACATCACCAGTCCATCTTCATCATCATTTCAGCCAAAAGACATCCACTGCTGGACATAGGCCTCCCCCAGGTGTCGCCACATTTACCAGTCCAATAGTCCATCTACATAATGTACCCTAGTAGCATTTTTTGTTGGCATTTAGTTGGGCCACATACCTCTGGTTAGTTGGCAAATGCATACAATTGGCGGGCAGTTTGCGGGTTGGGCCCAAAACTGATGGCCTACGTGGATTTGCCTACGAAGGCCCAACTTGCGATAGGGCCAACGTGCATTGCCCTACGGAGGCCCGAGGAAAACGTGTTATGGGTAGGCCCAACGACACATAATACATGTAGGCAAGCGGTTGTATGTTTGTTGGTTCTATAGCTGGTTTCATAGCGACGCGTCTCGCCAGCGCCGGCCGTACGCGTGTCGCTGAACATCAACTTTATCAGCTTCATAATAAGTTTGGTTTTTGCGATGTTTTGAAAAACCAACCTTATTTTAAAGCCGATAAGGTTCATGTGCAGCGACGTGCGTGCGGCCGGCGCTGGCAAGACGCGTCGCTCTGAAACCAGCCACAATAGGCCAACCCAGACGACATACAAAAGTCACCCACCAAACAGTCGTCTCTCTTTTGCACTTTGACGTGAGTACCTACATGAGAGGACGTTGTGTCGTCTGCGTTGACCTATTATACTTTGTGTTAATTAACTGAAATTAAATGAAATACAAATTATGATAATTGAATATTTATTTATTGTTATATTATGTTATTGACAAAATGAAGACAAATTTTACACAATTTGGAGACGGTAGCTCTGCAGTAAAACGATACACACCGTACCTACTATGATGCATTGATAGAGTACCTACCTGCTTTTACAAAGTTACACTTTGCAGCTAAGTTGTTGTCAAAGATTCGTTCAAGGATTCTTCTTGTGATAGGACCAGTTTTGTTCCCACCAATGTAGGTTATGTAGTTTATCTGCAACAAACACAACACAACCCATTATAGTAAAACAACAAATACATGCAATGCCAGTAAGGATAAATTAAAGACAATTTTTTGTTAGGTTACCTATGTGCGAATTAACTTGAGACCGGGCCGATGATTCAATTTCAATTTATGTTGTGCAAAATGATGCGTCGTAGTATTTTTTTTAGCTAGAGATTTGCACGAGATTTATTAAGAACAAAATAAGATAGTATTTCATAAATAATAGCATCTTAGTCCCAGGTCTCAAGGTAATTCGCACGGGTTCTAAGTAGATAAATACCTACATAAGAAAAACTTACCCGTTTCGTAAAATAAACGTTTTACAGGACATAATGTCCATGTTATCTTAGTTGGAGCCTCGTTACTGCTAAGGCATTTGTTGAATATTATTGCAGTTTTAGGTATAGGGAGGCCACATGCAATGCGTCTTCCGTGGCGTCATCCAGTTTTCACGCACCACACCGAGTTCCCCACCGTAACCATCTTCATCGTCAAATTCCACAACTTTAATCATTTTTATCACTGCCTGTCAGGCTAATATTTTATAGGTATATATAAATAAAACAAATACTCCGCAGCCGCAAGCGCACCCGGCACCGCACAAATGAAATAACAAACTGCAAAATGGCGGGCGGGCCGGGCGACGAGTGCCGCCGCCCGCCCCCCGCGCACCCCGATACCACCCCGTAGGAGCAGCAAGTAACAGGGCCATTGAAGGGTATCTCAGTTGGACCGATGTTGTTATCATAACTTAAATCCCTACAAAAATCTCCCAACAGTAGGAATAGAAGCAGCAGGCCCGTCGTTAGTTGGCCCAATGTTGTTTTAATATCATAAATCCCTACAAAAATCACCCAACAGTAAGAATAGTAACGCAGGCCCGTCGTTGGCTCTTCGTAGGGCAAATAGTGCATGTTTAAGACAATGGGCCTATTTTAAGTTTGGGTTGGCGGAATAACTAACCGTCTGCCAATACATTCCCAACTGTTGGCGTATGGAAGCCAACGGCAATTGCTACTAGGGTAAAGAGTGTCAAAAGAGCCCAGGACGTTCGAGTGACTAAATCGTTATTCAATGAACTCCAAGGAGAGTAATATAGGTAATAATTATAATGATGAACCCTTTCGATATAGGGGAGAGTAGAAGAAGAAAACGTGTTGCGCCGACCCCAAGTAAAATGGGATAAGGGCAAGAAGATGATGAACCCCTTCGAGATCGGTCATCTGTCACAAGGGGACCTGAAAATAACTACACTTTTATGACAGACGACAGCAACAATAAGTAGGTATGACTTGATTGTCGTAGAGACCTAGAGATCTAGGAAGGAGGCAGGTGCTGAAATATCTTGTTGATGACCAGCCCACTCCATATACCAAACAATAGTCATGATGTGAGCACAGCAACCCACAGTACGTTTTCCAATTATGCAGTTACAGTAATAACCATGGATTCTGGATATTTAATAAACTATAAATGTGTAATATACTTTCCCACTACGGTGTTTTGACTGTATTCTAGCCCTAAATAAAAACATTTCATATGTAGAGGCTCAACATCACGGCAAACTTCAATTTAAAAAATACCATTTTGCCTTATTATTTATTTATTTAAACTTCATGCACAATAGTGGTACATAGGCGGACTTAATGCCACAAGGCATTCTCTACCAGTCAACCTTAGGGTTAAATAAGACAACATTGTGGTAGGGTACAAAATATCTAAAAAACAACATCAACTCTAAAAACTAAACTATATACTTATATAATTATATTATGTTCTCCGTAATAAGAGCTTTAGCTGATAAGTTCCCAACGCAAATAAAATTAAATCAGATTCTGACATCACTGGGAACTCATTTAGAACAATACCAGCATGAATGCTAATAAAAGATGATGCTTCTTCCATTAATATTATTTTCAATAATAAAATCAGCTAATGTGTTGGGTTCATTTAATTTTTGCAAGGCACGCTCAAGGGACACCTGGTCTATCTGTAATGGGTAAATGGAAAGCATTTATCATGTGGGGCTGGCTATTCGAAACACAGTTATTAGATGGGTAGCGGCATTGTTGCTGAAATCATTTCTTATTATTAGTTTATAATCTCTCTTAAACCTACCATTTACAACCTCCACTACCCAACTACACATTGTTACAAGTCTCGACGTATGTGCTCTTAATGTAGGCAACTGTATCTCACTAGGTTGCAGGGATTCAGGTTTACAAACATTATAATTTAGAGATGTTGACTTGTAGCAGGTTCTAAATCGCTATTCTGACCTCAAAACTTTAACCATGAATATCTCCATAACCATGGGGCTCCGACGGGTGGGGTGATACAGGAGGTATCCCCCTATCCCCTCCCCCCCTCCGCTTAAATCGTTGTCCTGCAATGGAAAGTTTAACCCTTTGCTCGCTAACTTGGATATAGAGACTTAAGTACGTTTCTCGCAAGCGTCGTTTTCGAACCTAATTTTTTCGTTAGTATTTAACAATCGCAAGTTTGCGACAGTGTCGTTACTAATGTCGAGACTGCAGGTCCAGCAGGGTCAGGAAATAATTATTTAAGTGTAAATAAATAATCTCATAGGTCATCTAATTATCAAATAATTATATGCTATCACAAATTAATGTTTGATTTATTTAAGTAGGTAATAAGTACATAATTATCAACAACAAAGAATAGAAAAGCAGTTTCATCATCGGTCAGCTAATATAAAGCTGTTTTTTTTTTTTGTTGTTTTTGTTTTAGAAAACTGACCTACATAAGTACTGATCATCATTATAAATAATAATGCTTAAAAGAGACACCATATTAATTTCAAGAAACATACAAACATTTTTTTTTAGAGTGCCGTACCTGAAGGGTAAAAACCTGTTCGTCCGTCCGTCCATCTGTCTGTTAGCGGACTGTAGCTCACAATCATTATACTACGATGATAAGAAGACTTTTGAAATTTTTACAGAATGTGTATTTCAGTTGCCGTTTTAATAACAAATAATAAAAGGAAGCTCCCCTACTAAATATATAAATGTGTTTTTTGCCTATTATCGTCTGTCTGTCAACTGGCTGTCTATAACTCATTAATCCAATCAAGGGGGACAAAAAAGACGCTTTGCCTTAACAAGAGGTGGTAACTTTATAATTATCTACCTAGCATTTGACCTTGTATTTTTGTTAATGTTTTAGGAACAAAACATCAAGGTGATTATGAAGGTGATAACGCTCAATGTGTGGCAATGTCCGCTTGCGCGTCAGTATTGTCAGTTTGCAGACATCGAAATCTGACTTGTCATGATATCGATGTCATTCTCCAAAGTGGAAGCACGTTATATATGTCGCTTAAGCCATTTCTACCGGAGGGTATCAGATATTTGAACCCCGACGATTTGCCTACGGAGATTGTCGTCGGAAACAATAGAGCTCAAATTCAAAATATGAACGCCAATTGGATTACAAATGGATTATATCCTCAAATTTTAGAAAGTGAATGCGGCATTCTAACACTTGTAAACACGATTGAATCCGATGTTTTCGATGGAAACCACAACAATCAGACGGATAATATAATATTTACCGGGCAAGACTACACGGTCTCTTTTTGGAGATTTGATGGGGCATACTATTTATTTAACAGTCATGCAGTAGACGAAAATAATCAATATTCTACATCCGGGGTTGCACGACTGTTTAAATGTAAAACGATTCGCGAATTAGCCAGATTGCTGTTAATGCGAAATTCAGGTGTAGGTCAGTATTCAATGCACAGACTACGCGTTATCAATCATAATACTACAGAAAATTTTGTAGAGTCCCTAATAGCCTTTGAATGCCCATCAACAGAAAGTCAATTATCAGAATTAGAATCACAATCGATATTACTTGAATATCAACCGGTAGTAGAAACGTTTCTTGTCGCAGATACCCTTAAATCTAATAAAATACCGGTGGCTGTGGCAACAGACGTAATCGAAAAACCAGTTGTCGTTCTACAAAACATGTTTTCAGAACTGATCGTGGATAATGTTGACACCCATGTGGCGTCAACAAAGATGGGTCGACCCAAAAAACTAAAACGTGGCAGGAAATCTACTAAAGAAAACGCCCATTTGGATGCGGTTAAAAAATATACTAAAAAAAACCCACAAATTCATCGCGATGCCGTTAAAAAATACACAACGGAGAATCCAGAAATTCATCGCGATGCCGTTAAAAAATACACAACGGAGAATCCAGAAATTAATCGCGATGCCGTTAAAAAATACACAACGGAGAATCCAGAAATTAATCGCGATGCCGTAAAAAAATACACAACGGAAAATCCAGAAATTCATCGCGATTCTGTAGCCCGTTATACCAAGCAGAACCCTGAAATAAATCAATTAGCCGCTGATAAATATAATAAAAACAGCCGCCATATTGATATACCGCTACGCCAATCTAAAAACCTAATAGCACAGAAGAGGGACGCTGAATTAAACGTAATAAAATTATTTTCTTTAAAAAAAACGTCCTTGCCTTCTTCCGACACTTTTAGGTGTCCAACTTGTCATGCGCGTCTGTTTGAAGAAGAAAAACCTAGAAAACAATGGTGTTGTGGATCGGGCGCCAATAACATACAAAATTTCATGCCGTTAACCGAGGAGTTTTACTCTCACTCGTCGTTTCTGAGTAGGCCGCGAGCGTACAATAATTTATTTGCCTTCAGTGCCTTAGGCGTTTCTCACGGGTACCAACAACCAACGGGAATATCTTTTCTGAAAATTCAAGGTCGAGTCTATCATAGAGTTTTTGATTTAGCTTACACTGGTAGCGTAAATAATTTAGGACTATACATTAACGATACAAACGAACGCGAACAAATAGCCGCAAATATGAACCTTGATAGGCAGGTAATTATTTGCATAACTAACTTTTTACATAACGTCAATCCGTTTATCGAATGTTTTAAACGATTAAGTAGGGAACCATCCGATCAGGCCTTTATTAAATTTCAGCACACGTCTCGCTCAACCCACGGTAACATTTTAGGAGATTTACCTGTTGGTAAAGAAGTTGCGGCTATTATTAGTACAGAACGCGAAAATTTTATACCTCATTGCATAGCAGTTTGGAAAATCGGTGATAGGAAACCACACACTGTAGATATAATGCATCCGTTGTATGAAAGTTTTCAGTATCCGTTACTTTATCCTGAGGGTAATGCGGGTTGGTATCCGAACAAAGTAGATAATAACGGAAATAAATTAACTCAGGCAAAATACGTTCGGTGCTTGTTATTGTCGGAGCCCCGATTTTCCGACACAGGCAGGCTATCGGAAGAATGGTTAGTTGACATGTATTGCCGAATTGTAGAAGAACGCCTACGTTTTTTAGCAAGTTTACAAAAACATAACTCGAATAGTGCACTGAGGTCCGCTCCCCTTCAAGAAGTTGAAATGAGCATCGAAGTCGCGCGTCACATTCGTCAGGATGAAACTATTCAGGGAGAGGGATTCGTACCGGGTCGCGTTTATTTGCCCAGCACTTTTACGGGGGGGCCGCGATACATGAAAGGCAAATATAGTGATGCTATTGCCATAGTAAGCAGATTAGGGAACCCATCATTTTTCTTGACGTTTACCTGTAATCCCAAGTGGCCTGAAATTCAAGAATCCACTCAAGGCAGCCATGTAAATCCTTCTGTGTGTGCTCGAGTTTTTAATTTAAAGCTAACAGAATTATTAAGAGATATCCGAAGTGGTAATTGGTTTGGTAAATGTATTTATATGATGCACGTAATAGAATTTCAAAAGCGAGGTTTACCACACGCTCACATTTGTTTTAGGGTTGAAGGTGGCGGGCCTGTCCAAAATATAGATATTGATAAATTTGTTAGAGCAGACATTCCTGATGCATCAGAGGCAGAGGGAAGATTACGCAAAGCTGTTTTGAATCACATGATTCACGGTCCTTGCGGTCCCTCGCACAGAACTAATTTACCTTGTTGGGACAGTGAGAAAAGTAAATGTTCAAAATTTTTTCCAAAACGTGAGACAGCCACCACTTTTTCTGATGAAAAAGGTTTTATTAACTTGTGTAGAGACAGTAAGAACGAAGCAATTATAAAATATCGCGGTAGCGATGTAATTGTAAACGATACTTGGGTAGTCCCTTATAACGCAAGTCTTCTTTTAAAATACGACGCTCACATCAACTTGGAAGTCTCCTCACAACGCACGGTTGTCAAGTATTTGTTTAAATATATTACTAAGGGTCCTGACGAATCGCGCGTAGCTGTCGTACCGGAAGAACATGAAAATAACGAAATAGAACAGTATGTCACAAAACGTTATATAGGCTCCAGCGACGCCGCGTGGAGGACGTTAGAATTCGATGTAACCGCGAGGGAACCCAACGTTAAACAACTGTCGGTTCATTTAGAAAATCAGCAAACCGTTTATTTTAAACCAGGCACTGAAATAGAAGCCGCGCAACAAGCTGGTTCGGACCTTATTACGTATTTTAACCGACCAGTAAGAGATGAATTTAACTCGTTAACTTACTGTGACTTTTACGAACAATACATTGTCCATTCCAAGCGTCCCTCAACCAAAAACACGGAAATTATTGAAACTTTAAATCATAAATTCATTACCAAAAGACAAAGGGGTGAGCTTGTCGCGCGTCTATTTTGGGTCGCACCTAACAGAGGTGAACAGTTTTATCTTAGAATTCTATTAAAAACATTCCCGTGTCGTAGTTACACCGATCTTAAATCTCTTGGTGGTCCCGATTGTAAAACTTTTCAGGAAGCTGCTAAAATTGTAGGTCTTGCCGATGACGAAGTCGAATACGAAAGAGCTATGTTGGAAGCATCAAACTTTTTAACGGGACCACGCCTGCGTAGCTTCTTCGTTTGTTTGGCTGTAAACGGTGTGCCAGTCGCGTCTTTCTGGGACACTTTTAAAAATCAACTCAGTGAAGATATTTCACATAGGTTAGGTGGTGATGCGGACACCGAAAGAGTACACACTTTGTGTCTCATTCAAATAAATAGGTTGCTTCGGAAACACGGATCCACGTTGAAACAACACGGTTTGCCAGAAGTCGAAGATACCACTACCGAGTTAGGCAGGGAACGCGTAGAACACAACCGCGAATCATTGGAACATTTTGCAGACGAGTGGATTCCTCGCTTGTCTCGAGAGCAAAAAAATATTTTTGATTACGTTTTAAAACTTTGTAAGGATAGTGATTTCCGTGACGTTAATGATACCGCGATTTTCGTTGATGGTCCCGCGGGTACCGGTAAATCGTTATTGTTACAAGTTATTTCTGCGTACGTACGCGGTAACTTAAACAGAGTAGTTTTATGTACTGCGAGTTCTGCCATCGCGGCGCAAAACTACGAAGGAGGGACCACGGCGCATAGCATGTTTAAATTCCCCATAGATCTGGTAGACGACAATGACTTTTGGAACATTACAAACGGCACGCAAAGAGCGGAATTAATATCGCAAGCAGACGTTATAATATACGACGAAGCCCCTATGGCACATAAATTTTTAATTCATCTACTGGATAGGTCGTTGCGTGATCTCATGCGTGCTGATAAAATTTTTGGAGGCAAAATTATTATCTTTGCAGGGGATTTTAGACAAATTCCCCCTGTAGTTACAAATGCAAAAACTAATGCAGATATTTTAAATTCATCAGTAAAAACATCGCGCATCTGGCAAAGTATAAAATCTTTCTCCCTAGCTACTTCGCAAAGATGCAGGGATGACGTAGAGTTTGCAGAATTTTTATTAAATTTAGGCTCTAATAAATTACCATCTCATCCTTTTCGAATTGGCAAAAATATTCAAAATTTAGTTGATTTAGGTGGTATTGAAATTGTATCAGAATTAGATGACTTGATTGACTTTGTTTTCCCCGTTCTAAATATAGAACCGTGTGCTGGCATACATAGAGCAATTTTATGCACACGAAACGACGCCGTTCGAGAAATAAATAACTTAATACTCGATCGGTTAGATGGAGAAACACTGCATTTCTACTCCATCGATAAAGTCGAAAATGAAAATGCAGACGAATTATTTTTAGGGCCAGATGCACTTAACAGAATGCAACCAAAAGGTATTCCAGAGCACGATCTTAAGCTCAAAATAGGATGTATTTGTATGATCATGCGTAATCTCAGTTTTAACGACGGATTAGTAAACGGAACTAAAGTAATTGTAACAGGTACGTCGCCGCGATTAATTACAGTTCAAAAATCGTCGGGTACAGATGAATATTTAATTCCGCGTATTATTTTTAAGGGTCCTATTGATCCCAAAAGTCCGTTTGAAATGTGCCGCCGTCAATTTCCTTTACAGTTGTCTTACGCGATGACTATTCACAAAAGTCAGGGCCAAACCCTGAGCCGGGTCGGAGTAGATCTCAGGTCGGATATGTTTAGTCACGGGCAATTGTACGTCGCGCTAGGTCGAGCAACCAAAAGAGAAAACGTAAAAATTTTAATTCAT
Organism: Diarsia mendica; assembly: GCA_949316265.1. Taxonomy (NCBI): domain Eukaryota; kingdom Metazoa; phylum Arthropoda; class Insecta; order Lepidoptera; family Noctuidae; genus Diarsia; species Diarsia mendica. The sequence goes on along the minus strand of OX438910.1, from coordinate 10,459,514 downwards.
CAAGATCGGGTTTTAGATGGCAAACCGTACGCGAAAAATGTAATAATACCGGAGCTCCTATAAATTAATTCATGTATGCTGCCTGAATAAGTCTAAAACTGTTTACCTCTGATCTTCGTAGGCAAATCAATTAAGTTAATCATTAAATCATGTTGACATTGCTATTCAATGAGCGTTTTTTATTTAAGTTGTTTTAGCTTTTTTATATTAATGTAATATCATGTCTTATATATTATTTACATTACACTAACTGTGAAAAATATATAAATATAAATCTATGATTATAACAAATTTTCATTGATAATCATGGCAAACAAACACTCCAACCTAAACTATTCTTCTTAATTATAAATAAATAAAACGGATCAAAGAGGTTAGTTTTTGGTGATATGCGTCTCAGTGTGGGGTCGGTTGAGCCGTGGGTGCTGGTCTGTGGGGAATCCTTCCGATTGTGGATCGTAGGCGGATGGTTGCCGGGTTAACTGTCCGATCTGTGAGTGGTTGGGCTTTGGATTCTGATCAGGGTCGGCTTGCTGCCGGGAGCGTGCTCTGGTTGGTGGTGGGGTCAATCGAACCGAGCGAATGGTTGCGAATTCGCCGTTGAGGTGTGCTGTCGTGCTGATGATGAGGGGTCAGTGGGGTGTGGTCGATGTCGACTGGTTGTTAGGATGTCTTGCGTTGACTGTGGCGCTAGGGTCACGATGGGGGTCGATGTCGGGCTGTAGATGCTGTCTGACTTGTGGTGGGTCGGTTGGGGCGGATGATGTGTCCGTTGGCATGGGTGTTGTGGGCGGCGTGAGGGTTGAGCGCTGACTTGGGGACCCGTGGCTGCAAGGTAGCGATGGTCGATACCGCGCGGTCCGCATGGGTCTCGGGTCGGCGCTCGCCATCCATGCTGATATAATTTGTTGTCTTATCAGTAATAAATCGCACTGGCAAAGGTGTAGGTAGAGTCATTGGTTCATAAAAAATAAAGAGAAAATACTATTATAGGTCATCATTTCAGCCGCAAGACGCCGAAACGCGCCTGTGTGTGGGAGGGAGCATTTATCATCACTCACCTCGCTTGAAATTCACATACAAGTTGCTGCACGTCTGTAGCAGTCTCTGAAAGTAATTGTATTCGCACATTGCGTTTACAGTCTTACTGCATATTGACATAACGACCAGCAAATGCCACTTTCATAAAATAGTTTTTAATAAACCCGAAAACTGCCCCTATTCACGTAAGTATTATCTGTCAAATGATATTGACCACAACAGGAATGATTTGACTCGCTAAAAAATATCATAATAATATCTTATTTTTTTATTATGATTTTAAGATTCCGGTTTTGTTTCATTTAACCGACTTGACATACGCGTTAGGTTTACAAGGTAAAGCTAAGGTAGCCAGTGTCGTTTCGTGATGATTTAACAATTTGACATACACATTAGGTTTTATTTAATAAAATCTAATTATAAAAAATAAGGTAGTCAAGGTCTTAAGGCACTTAATCTTTTCGCTTTATCTCTTACCGTTACTCTACATGTCGCTTCTATTTTCACTCATAAGCAAAGCTGCGCATGAAGGAAGCCTAAAAACTTTCATTGGACTCTCATTTCAACTTTCACTCTGATTTTTAAAGAACATTACGTTGTTGTTATTTTATTTTGTTATTCTTTGCTACTGGCTTAGTCTAAGAAGGTTATTTTTTGTTTTATATAATTTACTTTATTTTTATAACTTCCATTTATAAAAAATAATTAGCACTCTCTCAGATTCGATTGTGGAGGTTTTAATATGTCTTGGCTGAATACACCGGCTGATTTAATGACTGGCAGATGAGATATCAGAATGAAATCCAACATCAACTTCATAAAAGGATTTGGAAGCAAAATGTTGAAGATTTTCATTATAAAAGGTGGTTACGGGACGCAATTACAGCAGTCTACAACTGGGTTCTGATGATGAACCATCGAGTTTGTCCATACTTATAGTAAACAATAGTAAACAAGAAGCTGATCTCCACGTCCACGCTATTAAGCTAATTCTCACTTTAATCTGCGGAGTTGATCTTCACAAAGCAGCCCTGGCCCGCCGCTTACAGTGTCACCCAAGAGTCCTCTTTCAACACTGACCTTATGCTGAAGCCTGAACTATAGAGCTACGTCAACACCTTGACTACTGAACTACGGTGTCGGAGCTGATCTCCACGTCCACGCTACTAAACTGATTCTCACGTTTAATCTACGAAGTTGATCTTCACGTCGACAGAGCAGCCCTGGCCCGTCGCTTGCAGTGTCGCCCAAGTCTGATGCCTTTCCAAAAATACTACATAATATTAAACCTCCACCTTCATTTCCTCCGGAGAGTGCGAGCTTAATAAGATTTTTTAATCATTTACTGTATTTTTTATTTAGCTTATTATTGTTAAAAAAATGTACTTAATGCGAAAACAAACTAAAAAAAAATATACCTATATAAAACATGAAAAAAGGGTCATGTAAAAAAACAAAAAAAAAATTGCATGCAAAAAAAGGGGCATGTGTAAAAAACAAAAAAAAAATAGCATGCAAAAAAAAGGGCATGTGTAAAAAAAAAGTAATATGCAAAAAAAAGGGCATAAAAAAAATATTAAGTACATTATACTTAGTTATTATAATTAATATGAATACGGTATTGCTCTGTATAAATTTTAACTATAATACATATTAAAATGTATATTGGTAGCCAAGAAAAACGCAAAAACCTAGAAAGCATATAATGCAAATGTGACTCCATAAGAAAACTTTCCAAGCAGAGTCAAAGTGCCTTTTGAATTGAGACGGGTCATGTTTTTTAAATTTAGCTATATCTTACCCGCAAGGGATCCGCACTCCATACTAATAGGTAGGTACATAATATGATAAGCAAAAAAAAATTACCAACACACATTTGAAATGTACATACCTAAAACTGAACTGTGTTTGAAATGTATCTTTACATTAAGTGGAAATAAAAATTGTTTTCGAGATATAACTTCAATCGTTAACATTTTTAGCAAATGTACAGGTCCTCAAAGACCTCTGTTGACTTACTGTCATTATAACACGTTTATTTTAACAGTAAGGCTTCAGAGATCTCCCAAGTGGTTAGACTGACATCATTTAATTTTTTTTTGTTTTCGAGATAAAATCGTTAGCATTTTTAGCAAATGTTCAGGTCCTCAAAGAACTCTGTTGACTTACTGTCATTATAACACGTTTATTTTAACAGTAAGGCATCAGAGATCTCCCAAGTGGTTAGACTGACATCATTTAAATTTTTTGTTATCGACTTATAAATCGTTAGCATTTTTAGCAAATGTACAGGTCCTCAAAGAACTCTGTTGACTTACTGTCATTATAATACGTTTATTTTAACAGTAAGGCATCAGGGATCTTCCAAGTGGTTAGACTGACATCATTTGTGTTTTCGATATTTAACTTCAAAACTTATTCAAGCCTTCTAAACGACTCTGGCTACCTTAGTTTTACCTTGTAAACCTAACGCGTATGTCAAGTCGATAAATGATGATCACAACAATAGTGACAAGCTTTTATATAAAGACAACCCAAGTTACTTTTGCTTTACTAAGTATAATTATAAATTTAAAAACCTAAAAGTAAAAAATTACCAACACACATTTGAAATGTACATACCTAAAACTGAACGTGTGCGTTACCCCAGCAGGAAAGTTGTTCATAGACTGATGTGAGTGGAACGAATAATTAGTTCTCAATCTGCTGTAAATGTGCGCAAAATAAAAAATTTGTGCTCTTTGTCGTTTTGTGAAAAATCGGAAAAAACGAATTCTGCTGCAGTAACGTTGTTCCAGCAGGAAAATTCTGAACGAATGATCGGAGAGAGAAAAATTGTATGTGGGCAGATAGCTTATGGTCGTGTAAGAATGTGCGCCGAATATATAATTTGTGCCACTTCAGGTTTTCGAGATATTGCATTTGCTGCTGCAGTAACGTTTCGAAGAATCGTGTATCTCGAAACCCATTGGATGTGCGCTTGTAGAATAAACATACACGAGTAGCTCTTAATTTGTGCCAATTAGTGACAGAATTAGATTTAGGAAAATATTTACAGTTTTCAAGTAATCGGGCGTTTATGAAAACCCGAAAAAATATCGTAGCGCCTAAATGAGATTACGTATGAGCTTGCTGAAAACTGTATTCGGTCCTTCTTGACGCTTATAATAACCATACAAATTTTCAAAAGTGCACATGCAAGCGTTATTGAATAATATTGCTAAAAGTCAAAACTAAAGTGTAATAACTTTGATGGCAAAATACAAGAAACCGGCTCAACCCAAGATGTGTAGATGTACACTAACAATATGTGCCGTTACTCAGAAATATATAGCGAAAATTTTCAGCTTGGAATGTTTCGCATTCAGGAAATATAAAGAAAAAACAAAACATATACACAACGACTGGCTATCCGACCAATTCAAATGGATACAAAAAAGCGGCGGATTGGTACAATGGATGACCTTCTTTATTTGACGTATTATATCTAAACGTTTTCCGTACAGTCGCGTTCAAATGTTTTAAATTACCTTATTTTTACTTATTTATTTACTATGGAAGACTTACAGCTAAGACAAATAGATTAATAAATAGTATGTGAGACTGACAGCCAATTAAAAGTCCTCACTTCTAAATACAGACTATTATGAAAGAGTGTGAACAACACAATACAGCCACAGAAAAAAATACAGAAAAACATTCAAGCTTAAACTAAATACACATTTTATAAGTCACATTCAGTACCTACATAATAAAAACCTGAACAAACAAAATTTTAATTAAAAAAGCTACGGCTCATGCACTTTCTGGCCGAGGACACACTCGTTGTGAAAGTGTCAAAATCATGCTGCTTACACATTAAAGTTTCTACTTGCACGCACTATAAATGAATTTTGCCTATAATTCGTAGAGGTAAATGGAACACGCAACGGCACGTTCCATCGCTTTGACCTTCCGGGAACGTTAAAGTAAAATTTGGATAGGATTTCGGAGTTATTAAAAGAATTATTGAACATTTTAAATAATGAAATACAATCGCAAATTGCTCGTCGATTAATTAAGGGTAATATATGATACTTCTTACAGAGGTTGAGGTAATCTTCAGACCGGTAGTTTGGGAGCTATAAATAAATGAACGAGCTTGTTGATGTGGAAATTATTATTATTCTGTAAATATTAATTCTTAAAGTAATTATGGCATTAAATGACAGATCAAATTACCTTTCTATAAATATTAGAACAAAATTATACCTTGTGTAGTCATTATTATTTAAAATCACAGATCAGTTTTCCATTTACGTAGGTACCTACTTATTAAAATACCAACAGTAACTTCGCATCATCACACCTATCCTCACCACCACCACCTTTTTTTTTTGCGTGGCTTAAAACGACAGTGACCTTGGCGTCATAACTGCAACTAATTAGGTGAAAACCATTGATATAAAAACTAAAGATACGGTCGTCCGAACATTTTGCTCGATGCGTTCCCCATACAGAGAAACACTAACGTCATCTATAAGAACTAATCAGGCTGCTCGTAAACGTAACCTTGTATGAGCGGCGTGGCGTGGTATTATCGAGGTATAAAGAAACTAAATAAAGCTCCATTAAAATGTTAATAAAAAAAATTTTAATTTTTAATTTTCATTTTCTTTTAAACTTCGGTTTAGTCAAGAACTATTTGGGACCAAATTCGAGGCGTCATTTTATCATGCGGTCTGCCCAGTCCTTACGCAGTAATATATAAGTCAATGGTGAAAACCCAAACGAACATCCTAGTAAAAAAAAATACTTCGCATGATTGAAGATAGGGAAACGTTTATGTATCTGTCTCTGTCCCACTAATAATAATATTCCACATAATACCGCACGCGTGATAGCTGTCTATGTCCTGCAAGCTAGACAAAACGACCCCTTGCGACGCGATCACGCGATGTCAGCGAACGGAGCGCCGCCAGCAGAGGTAAGTAGCGCTGGGGTGACCGTAAAAAGGGAATCAAAAACTTGAAGGCTTAGTGCATGTTTACGTACGCGCGGGGAGGCGCGCGGCGCGTGCGGCTGCGCGGCCCGCACTAAATTCAAAAATATGGCGGTGTATGAGTGCGTTAACGGAGAAGCGATTTTATATGCGATTGCTTTAATTTGAGGCGGCGGCGGCCCGCGGCGGCGCTCGAAAAATTCAATTTGAATTCTCGATAAAGCTTTTTTTTTTTTAGTTTTATTTGAAAATCGCACAACGCAGACGTAGTCACTGTCGCAGTAGAATACGATAATAATAATGATCAATTTTTTTCAATCTTGAAGGTGGGTTTTTTTTGGGTTTTCCGTCATGGGTGTCGTTTTCATGGTTTTCAGGGTCGCTGATTACGAAAATAAGGTCAAAATGAAAATCCAAGATGGCGGCCAGGTAAATTTTTCGTTTTTCCGTCATGGGTCACTGCTACCATGTTGGAAATTCCGTGGACTACTCAATAAAATACCATTTTAAACTCCAATATATATTGTGCATCCGCACAGGCAAACGATCAGAAGAACAAGCACGGTTTTACATAATTATGTCATCTGTCTAGATAACTTATTCTATATCACCAGAGTTTATACTGGGACACATAACAAACTCCATGATGGGTATTAGGCACATTAAGTTATTTCCAACAACACACACATTTACACACACACACCAACAGACTAAATAGAAATAATAAATTCATAAACTTTTAACTTTAACTTCTGTTTAATAACATGTTACACTAATAGTAAGATATAAAAGAGCGGCGCCTCCTGGGTCCTGGCACAGGCATCTATATGCTTAAAAGGAGACGCCACCAACTGTATAATATTTATGTAAACATGTAATAAGAAATAAAACATTTTGTATTTGCATTGTATTTTTTTGTCTAGTATAACTTATTAATATTATTTCGATTTCATGTTTAACAAACCCATTTTATGTATTACCTACTAAAATAAAATATATGATGGGTGCAAAACACCTCTTAACGAAGCTGAAAGGTACTTGTTCTCCCCATCATTGGGGTCAAAGTTAAACATTTTTGACAAGTTTTTTTTTAAATTGAAGTTTTTAATTTAGGATTTTTATTTTAACACTACAGTACACGCGCCCCTTTTTTTTACTTGAGTACACGCGTGGCCTACTATGGTAGGCCATTTTAAAATATCAATAACATGTATATTCCTAATTATCTGAATAAAACAACAAATGAAATTAAAAGGTGTTTATTTAACTTAGGGCCGGTTTCACCGGTTACGGATAAAGTGTCAGATAGTTATCTGACAGATAATGCTATCAAAAATTGTAGTTTATCTGGCAGATAAGTTCCTGATAGGCTATCCGGGACTTTATCAGCAAGTGGTGAAACCGGCCCTTAGTCTTAGAACCTTACTTTTTACAAAAATCATTAAGAAAGTATTAATAATCAACAATTTAGTAAATATATAAGAAAAATTAACAAAAATGGCACTTCTGAGATCAACGTAACTTTTTTTTAACTTAAAACTAAACTGTATTTATATTTTCTTTGTTTTCATAGTATTCAGGATACACTACTGCTTGGTGATCGGGACAAATCTATTTTTTGCAAATTTTAATATATTACATACATTATTACATCAAAAGTTATATACCTCAATTTGGTACACCAATACACGCGCGGACTACTTTAGTAGGCCCACGGTTTTGGCGCCAAATTGCTTGCGCGTGCGTCGCGTACGGGGTCGCGAGGGGTGCCGAGGTTGTGACAAATATACCAGACGAGGCTTATCTGGAATCACTAGTTTCTAGCGCGCTATACTAAAAAGTTATTGGAAAAAGAGTTACCCTGGTCTACTATAGTAGGCCGCGCGTGTACTGTAGTGTTAAACACTTACCCCCGTACTATTCAATCCATCCATCAGCACAATTTTTTGAGGGCGTTACATTGAGTTCTACCACAAAACATGATTTTCTACCCCAAAAAAAAAGTTGTTTCCCAGCAATAATTTTTGCGTAAAGTTACTTAGTTTGATGTACAGAATGCTTGGTTGACGACTTCGTGATGAGGTGGATTACACCCTGTATAGTTAACATTTGAAAACCGAAGGGTATCCTTTGCCCTGCAGTGGGACACAAATGGCTCAGCGACCTCGAAAACCATTAAAATGAAAAACCAAAAATTTTCCTGGCTGCCATCTTGGATTTTCATTTTGACCTCATTTTCGTAATCAGCGACCCCGAAATCCATGAAAACGACACCCATGACGGAAAACCAAAAATTTTCCAGGCCGCCATCTTGGATTTCATTTTGACTATATTTTCGTAATCAGCGACCCCAAAAACCATGAAAACGACACCCATGACGGAAAATACCAAAATTTTTCCTGGCCGCCATCTTGGATTTTCATTTTGACCTCATTTTCGTAATCAGCGACCCCAAAAACCATGAAAACGACACCCATGACAGAAATAGCAAAAATTTTCCTAGGCGCCATCTTTGATTTTAATTTTGAGCTCATTTTCGTAATCAGCGACCCCGAAACCATGAAAACGACACCCATGACGGAAAAACCTAAAATTGTCCTAGCCGCCATCTGGGATTTTAATTTTGAGCTTATTTTCGTAATCAGCGACCCCAAAAACCATGAAAACGACACCCATGACGGAAAAAAACCAAAAATTTTCGAGGCAGCCAATCTGCCATCTTGGATTTTAGTTTTGAGCTCATTTTTGTAATCAGCGACCCCGAAAACCATATAAACGACACCCATGATGGAAAAACCAAAAATGTTCTTCGGTGCCATCTTGGATTTTCATTTTGAACTCATTTTCATAATCGCGAATTCGCGACCCCGAAAACCATGGAAACGACACCCATGACGGAAAACGCAAAAAATTTCCTCCTTCAATTAATAACAAGCGTGATGTTAAGGCGCGCAAAAGTCGAGTCGCGCAAGTGTTCATTCGCGCATCTGTCCTTTCGCGTAAAAGTCCATTCGCGCAAGTTTCTTGGCGCGAAAATGTCCTGGCGCGCAAAAGTCCGTTCGCGCAAAAGTCCAATCGCGCAATAGTCCATGCGCGAATTTGTCTTTTCGCGCAAGTGGGTTTGCGCAAATGTCCTTCGCGCAAGTGTCCTGATACCCTTTTGATTAAATTAAATAGTCAACAAAATACATCACCGCATCACCACTTTAACAGCAATACCTAAAACTAGTCGGTTTGATTGAGAACGTCGCGTGCTTTGCTACCCGCTTGAAAAGTCGCCGAGGGCACCGCCGCGGGCACCGCCGCGCCACGGGCACCGCCGCGCCGCGGGCACCGCCGCGCCGCGGGCACCGCCGCGCCGCGGGCACCGCCCCGCGTCTCTATGAACAACGTCGTACATTGCCATACGTTTGTGTTTGCGCGTGCGATGATATCTGCCGCTGCACGCACCGCCTGTCCGTAAACACAAAAATCGCACGACGCGCCGCTCGACGCGTCGCCACACGCGCCGCGCGCCTCCCCGCGCGTTCGTAAACATGCACTTATGCATGTAGATACTATAATATGTCATTATAATAAACATTAAAGCATTTTATTTATAAACTGTATTCGTCACTCACTTCACTACATATTTTATACCTATTTTATTTATAAAAAAAATAAAAGCTTAAAAATAATCGCTAATCCAATGTTTGGTCTTTAAACCTTGATACTTTTTTTACGAATATTATAAATGCCAACGTCTAGAATTCTAGATGTACAGACCTATGCCCTCCGTTCAAACAACTTACTGAATGTATTTTAATTAAAATTTAAAATTAAAAAGATACTTACTTTATATGTTGGCATAGCACTTAGGCTAGGTACTTTTTACAATGTACTGTACATACCTACTTATTTATGTACAAAGTCACGGAAACAGCTAGTAGAATTTAATCTAATCACACAGTTTATTTTATTACTTCTTTTCTACTTCAGTGTACTCAGGCACTACAAGTTTCAACCGGTTGGTTAGTAAAGTTAAGAAGGTCATCCATTGTACCAATCCGCCGCTTTTTTGTATCCATTCGAATTGGTCGGATAGCCAGTCGTTGTGTACATGTTTTGTTTTTTGTTTATATTTCCTGAATGCGAAACATTCCAAGCTGAAAATTTTCGCTATATATTTCTGAGTAACGGCACATATTGTTAGTGTACATCTACACATCTTGGGTTGAGCCGGTTTCTTGTATTTTGCCATCAAAGTTATTACACTTTAGTTTTGACTTTTAGCAATATTATTCAATAACGCTTGCATGTGCACTTTTGAAAATTTGTATGGTTATTATAAGCGTCAAGAAGGACCGAATACAGTTTTCAGCAAGCTCATACGTAATCTCATTTAGGCGCTACGATATTTTTTCGGGTTTTCATAAACGCCCGATTACTTGAAAACTGTAAATATTTTCCTAAATCTAATTCTGTCACTAATTGGCACAAATTAAGAGCTACTCGTGTATGTTTATTCTACAAGCGCACATCCAATGGGTTTCGAGATACACGATTCTTCGAAACGTTACTGCAGCAGCAAATGCAATATCTCGAAAACCTGAAGTGGCACAAATTATATATTCGGCGCACATTCTTACACGACCATAAGCTATCTGCCCACATAAAATTTTTCTCTCTCCGATCATTCGTTCAGAATTTTCCTGCTGGAACAACGTTACTGCAGCAGAATTCGTTTTTTCCGATTTTTCACAAAACGACAAAGAGCACAAATTTTTTATTTTGCGCACATTTACAGCAGATTGAGAACTAATTATTCGTTCCACTCACATCAGCCTATGAACAACTTTCCTGCTGGGGTAACGCACACAAACTGAACTGTGTTTGAAATGTATCTTTACATTAAGCGGAAATAAAAATTGTTTTCGAGATATAACTTCAATCGTTAGCATTTTTAGCAAATGTACAGGTCCTCAAAGACCTCTGTTAACTTACTGTCATTATAACTCGTTTATTTAACAGTAAGGCATCAGAGATCTCCCAAGTGGTTAGACTGACATAATTTAATATTTTTGTTTCAAGATATAAATCGTTAGCATTTTTAGCAAATGTACAGGTCCTCAAAGAACTCTGTTGACTTACTGTCATTATAACACGTTTATTTTAACAGTAAGGCATCAGGGACCTCCCAAGTGGTTAGACTGACATCATTTAATATTTTTGTTTTCAAGATGTAAATCGTTAGCATTTTTAGCAAATGTACAGGTCCTCAAAGTACTCTGTTGACTTACTGTCATTATAACACGCTTATTTTAACAGTAAAGCATCAGGGATCTCCCAAGTGGTTAGACTGACATTTTTGTTTCGAGATATAAATCGTTAGCAATTTTAGCAAATGTACAGGTCCTCAAAGAACTCTGTTGACTTACTGTCATTATAACGCGTTTATTTTAACAGTAAGGCATCAGGGGTCTCCCAAGTGGTTAGACTGACATCATTTAATGTTTTTGTTTTCAAGATGTAAATCGTTAGCATTTTTAGCAAATGTACAGGTCCTCAAAGAACTCTGTTGACTTACTGTCATTATAACACGTTTATTTTAACAGTAAGGCATCAGAGATCTCCCAAGTGGTTAGACTGACATCATTTAATTTTTTGTTATCGACATATAAATCGTTAGCATTTTTAGCAAATGTGCAGGTCCTCAAAGGACTCTGTTGACTTACTGTCATTATAACACGTTTATTTTAACAGTAAAGCATCAGGGATCTCCCAAGTGGTTAGACTGACATTTTTGTTTCGAGATATAAATCGTTAGCAATTTTAGCAAATGTACAGGTCCTCAAAGAACTCTGTTGACTTACTGTCATTATAACACGTTTATTTTAACAGTAAGGCATCGGGGATCTCCCAAGTGGTTAGACTGACATCATTTAATATTTTTGTTTTCAAGATGTAAATCGTTAGCATTTTTAGCAAATGTACAGGTCCTCAAAGACCTCTGTTAACTTACTGTCATTATAACTCGTTTATTTAACAGTAAGGCATCAGGGATCTCCCAAGTGGTTAGACTGACATAATTTAATATTTTTGTTTTCAAGATATAAATCGTTAGCATTTTTAGCAAATGTACAGGTCCTCAAAGACCTCTGTTGACTTACTGTCATTATAACACGTTTATTTTAACAGTAAGGCATCAGAGATCTCCCAAGTGGTTAGACTGACATCATTTAATTTTTTGTTATCGACATATAAATCGTTAGCATTTTTAGCAAATGTGCAGGTCCTCAAAGGACTCTGTTGACTTACTGTCATTATAACACGTTTATTTTAACAGTAAAGCATCAGGGATCTCCCAAGTGGTTAGACTGACATCATTTTTTTTTTTTTTTTGTTTTCGAGATGTAAATCGTTAGCATTTTTAGCAAATGTAGGTACAGGTCTTCAAAGAACTCTGTTGAGTTACTGTCATTATAACACGTTTATTTTAACAGTAAGGCTTCAGAGATCTCCCAAGTGGTTAGACTGACATCATTTAAATTTTTTGTTATCTATCGAGATATAAATCGTTAGCATTTTTAGCAAATGTACAGGTCCTCAAAGAACTCTGTTGACTTACTGTCATTATAATACGTTTATTTTAACAGTAAAGCATCAGGGATCTCCCAAGTGGTTAGACTGACATCATTTTTTTTTTGTTTTCGAGATATAAATCGTTAGCATTTTTAGCAAATGTACAGGTCCTCAAAGAACTCTCGTTGACTTACTGTCATTATAACACGTTTATTTTAACAGTAAGGCATCAGAGATCTCCCAAGTGGTTAGACTGACATCATTTAATTTTTTGTTATCGACATATAAATCGTTAGCATTTTTAGCAAATGTACAGGTCCTCAAAGAACTCTTTTGACTTACTGTCATTATAACACGTTTATTTTAACAGTAAAGCATCAGGGATCTCCCAAGTGGTTAGACTGACATCATTTTTTTTTTTTGTTTTCAAGATATAAATCGTTAGCATTTTTAGCAAATGTACAGGTCCTCAAAGAACTCTGTTGACTTACTGTCATTATAATACGTTTATTTTAACAGTAAAGCATCAGGGATCTCCCAAGTGGTTAGACTGACATAATTTTTTTTTTGTTTTCGAGATATAAATCGTTAGCATTTTTAGCAAATGTACAGGTCCTCAAAGAACTCTCGTTGACTTACTGTCATTATAACACGTTTATTTTTTTAACAGTAAGGCATCAGAGATCTCCCAAGTGGTTAGACTGACATCATTTAATTTTTTGTTATCGACATATAAATCGTTATCATTTTTAGCAAATGTACAGGTCCTCAAAGAACTCTTTTGACTTACTGTCATTATAACACGTTTATTTTAACAGTAAAGCATCAGGGATCTCCCAAGTGGTTAGACTGACATAATTTTTTTTTTTTTGTTTTCGAGATATAAATCGTTAGCATTTTTAGCAATTGTACAGGTCCTCAAAGAACTCTGTTGACTTTTGCTGGTCGTTATGTCAATATGCAGTAAGACTGTAAACGCAATGTGCGAATACAATTACTTTCAGAGACTGCTACAGACGTGCAGCAACTTGTATGTGAATTTCAAGCGAGGTGAGTGATGATAAATGCTCCCTCCCACACACAGGCGCGTTTCTGCGTCTTGCGGCTGAAATGATGACCTATAATAGTATTTTCTCTTTATTTTTTATGAACCAATGACTACCTACGCCTTTGCCAGTGCGACTTATTACTGATAAGACAACAAATTATATCAGCATGGATGGCGAGCGCCGACCCGAGACCCATGCGGACCGCGCGGTATCGACCATCGTTACCTTGCAGCCACGGGTCCCCAAGTCAGCGCTCAACCCTCACCCCGCCCACAACACCCATGCCAACGGACACATCATCCGCCCCAACCGACCCACCACAAGTCAGACAGCATCCACAGCCCGACATCGACCCCCATCGTGACCCTCGCGCCACAGTCAACGCAAGACATCCCAGCAACCAGCCGACATCGACCACACCCCACTGACCCCTCATCATCGACACGACAGCCCACCTCAACGACGAATTCGCAACCATTCGCTCGGTTCTATTGACTTCATCACTAACCAGAGCATGTTTTCGGCAGTAAACAGACTCTGATCAGAATTCAAAGTCTAACTACTTACAGATCACGGTTGACCGGGCAGCCAACCGTTTCCGATCTACGGTCGGTCGGATTTTCTACTGACCAGTAACCATGGTTCAATAACGATCTCGCATTGTTACGTATTCATCTCAAACTACCTCACGTTCCGTTTTATTTATTTATAATTAAGAAGAATAGTTTAGGTTGGAGGGTTTGTTTGCCATGATTATCAATGAAAATTTGTTATAATCATAGATTTATATTTATATATTTTTCATGACATACACTTTGCACGCACGTATTCCGTATTATGTATATCGCTAGCAATTGTAAAATGTTGATTAAAAGGGCTATGAATGAAGTCAAGGGGAAGTATGTGTGTGTGCATATGTGAAATTGCTAGCAAAGTGTGTAATATGTTGATTAAAAGGGTTATGAATGAAGTTAAGGGGAAGTATGTGTGTGTGCATATGTGAAATTGCTAGCAAAGTGTGTAAAATGTTGATTAAAAGGGTTATGAATGAAGTTAAGGGGAAGTATGTGTCTGTGCATAAGTGAAATTGCTAGCAGTTTGTATGTAAAATGTTGATTAAAAGGGTTATGAATGAAGTCAAGGGGTAGTATGTGTGTGTGTATATGTGAAAAGAAGGATAATAAGATTATGTTGTATGTTGTGAAAGTGGTGAACTTGTGTTTATGAATATATTTGAACGTATTTGTATAACTTTAATCATATCATACTATATCACACTTATCAATGACACTGACACACAGAGTATTTATTTTTAGGTACTTATTACTATTTTTTTTTTTCTATTTATTATTATGATCATGCTCGTAATTATTTTCTATGTATGTAATAATATTTAAGTACAATAATTTGTTCTAATAGTAATAATATATGTAAGTATACATACGTGCAGCGTGAACGAAAATTAATGTAATTAAGATGATTAGAGAGTGATGATCAAGTTGAAATATATTATTTTTGTTATTAAAATCTAACACACCCACACTAACATAATATTTATTTAATTCAGTTTATTTAATAATATTAAGTAAACATATTTTAATGTACCTACCTAATTAGACTACTTTGATTTTAGAAAAGTGTAGAATAATGTACCTATGTAGCATAGCATATATAGTTTAGGTGGATTAGGCCTCTTCGGGGATACCACGTAAAAAAAAACGCGCCTGATTTCTTACCTCTGGATAGCGCGCGAGTTGAATGCAGAGCTTAGGAATGCGGTACGATAGTTGACAAGGATTGTCAAGCACTACACTGCAGGCGCGTGAGGTAGGGCGTGCGGATAGCGGGGGGAGGTGCTCCCGCTCTTTACCTCAGACCCCGACTGCATTCAACTCGCGCGCTATCTGTAGGTGGTGTGGAAAAAGATTTGTAGTTTTGGATATTCATACTTATTATAGATGTAGTTTAGTTACGATTTAGAATTATGTTAATCGAGTAAGGTAAGTACCTACCTAAGTTGTTATAATAAAACATACACAGTAGTAGTTTAAAAAATATTGTGTCTCACTGATTGGCTGTTACTCTATTATTGTTTTCTGTCCTGCAAATTAGATACAACTAAACCTGGAGGAGTATTTAAAGCGGCGAGCACGCCGGCATTGGAGAATGCTGAGCCACCACAGCCAGCTACAAGGGTAACTGCACTCATCACAACTTAAGGAGACCAGCCATCATACAGCTACTGCTGTAAGTATAGCCACAAATTGTACTCTTGCAAAACTTTTCAAATGCTTCCAACCAACGGTTGAATGCATGAATTTGTACACAAAATAAATTTCTGATTGCACGCATAAATATTTGACAACCAATATTATATTATAAATCAATCCTTTCCCATTACTGACATTATTATTACTACATTTATTAAATCTAAAATATGCCATTATCCGAATATTGTGGTGATAATTATGTTGTCGATTCAAAACCTTTATTTGAATACGTTCTTTAGTTTGAGGGGAGAGTTTACCGTATCGACGGGATGAACATTAAGGGCGACCTTTGCCAAACGGATAAACATGTTTAAAATTTTCTGTTTAGCAACACAAGTTGTCTTGCACCACAAATTAAACACGATTAACGATCTGTCAAAGGAGACCATTTTTTTAGGCTCACTTGGATCAGGATGTAACGGATAATATTCATAGTAAACCAAAAAAAAGATACCATTTTTTATTATATGTTACATAGAATAGAAACGAAAGATTATATAAAACCGTAACCGGAATAAGTTATATTTTGATATTTTTTCCGAGTTAAATCATTCCTGTTGTGGTCAATGTCATTTGATAGATAATACTTACAAATGAAAACAAATTTAACTAAATACGTTTAAACTTATTTTAAATAAGATTTGGTAAAAGTCGCCCTAAATGTTTGACAGTTACGATCTCGAGTTATGTGTTCTAGCAAACCCGACTTTGTTTTGTAGATGTACTTATATTAGGTGATGTGTTTTTACAGACAATGCAATCCAGAGTCAGCAGTCGATGAAGCTGGCAGAGCAGTTAGCCCGCACATACTACATCATCATTGGACATATTGTTGAAGACAACCTGCCTTACAATTTGGCACAACAACCATTTATTAAATAGTTTTAAAATGTAAAGTAGGTCAGAATCAGCATCGACAATCGACATCCAGAGTAAAAACTCTATCAAAGTGTTTTGATTGTAAATTACTTTATATTCTTTTTTTCTTCGTGGTCCAAATACTGAAAAATTCCGTGGACCCTTTTTTTCTTCGTGTTCCTGTAATACGACCGTCTCGCGACAGTATCCTTTATGGGCGGCATGGGCACCGGGCCGTAGGCCGACGAAGGAGGCCGGCGGAGGCCCGGCACTTCGGGGACAGAAGATATTAGTGTTATATAATATGCGAGCGAAGCGAGCGCGCGTCATGGAGTACAATTTAATTCGGCAGTAGGTATATATTTCTAGAAGGAACCACGGGCAAAAAAATACTCGTGGTCCCTTCAAGGGACCGGGACCACGGGCGAAAAAGACTTTTTATCAATAATTAAGAAATTAATGTACAAATGTAGGTATCGGAGAAGATGCTTAATGTTTTCTAAATATACTTTTTGTAAAAATTACATGGAATTGTTTCAAATTATATTTACATCGAAACAAGTAAAACATAGTTTTATTTAATTTATCAATAAAGCAGTTTTATTTACTATCGCCTGTGAAAACGATGAGGAATCGAATGTGGTTTTCAAATAACTTAGTCATAGGTTTTAAAACTATTCTTAAATTCACATGATACATTTTACTCAATCAACAACACAGCCATTGACTTAACTGTTATGATATAAGATAACTGAATCATCATAAATTTAATATTGCTAAGCTTTCTTGAGAGGTCCAAATAGCTGGTCCGGTCCATGTAGCTGGTCATCACTACTAAAAAATAACCACAGTGCCTCTCTCTGAGGTCCACCTTGGTGAACCGTTGTAAGAAAACCTTCCACGATTCACACAGGTGGGCGGCATGTGAGATAGGTACCTATCATAATGATTTATTACTTAGTAATGACAATTTTTCTTTTCAAAATAAAATAATAGTTCCCAAGACCACGATAGATGGCGCAAAAAAAATTGTACGAGTTCATTCAAACAATAATAGGTTTTCTTATGGCTTTCTCTAGACTACTACGTTTAAGAGTTCAGTGAAGTAGAAACCTTTCGGGTCTCTTCTGGGCTTTATTTGGCATTTCACTAGAGTTTGAAAAGTGGAAGACTAGGGTTCTTTTTGACATCACGTCTAAGGTTTATTCATACGATTAGAGCAAACACTAAATAGTTTATTTGTACCGACTTTTAAGTACATCAACTAAAGGAATAAAAAATCGTTCAGTTGATTTACTTAAAAGACCATGGACTCTAATGGATTTTCCAATTCATTTAAGGATTCCTATGGATTCTCAAAATTTTACAAGGGTAACTAAAACTCCTCAAAAGCACGACAAAACCGCTAGCTGCAAGCAGCACCGAGCAAATACTAGGGGCAATGCGTTAGTCGAAATCATTTTTCAAAGCGCCCCCTCTCCCCCTCTTCACGCCTCGCGAGCTGCGCGCAGCTCGCGCACCCACGCAAATACTAGTTATACTATATAAAGCTAAATTACCACTGACTCACTCACTGACTGACTGACTGACATAATTGTTCTCCCAGATGGTGGATGGGGAGGTGGGTATATTTTGACAGATTCGTAAACAATCAACTCTGAAACCTATGGGAAAAGTCCGAAACCCCCCCTTTTCCCCCCCCTTCTCCCCCCTCCCTATCGTATCTCGGAAACAAAGAGACTTGAAGTGTTTTTTTTTAGGGATTCGTATAGAGGAGGCTCGGTAATGTAAAAATCATTTTTCAAAGTGGCCCCCCTTTTCCCCCTTCTCCCCCCCTTTAGGCGGATCTCGGAAATAAAGAGAATTACGTGTTTTTTTTTAGGGATTCGTATAGAGGAGGCTTGAGGAAGTAAAAACCATTTTGAAAATTTGACCCCCTTGCCCCCCTCCATCCCCCCCCTTTCGGATCTCGGAAGTTAAGAGACTTGGAACATTTTTTTTTTCAGATTCATTGAGAGGGGCATTGCGTTAGTCGAAATCATTTTTAGTAACTCACCCCCTCTCCCCCCCCCTTCACCCCCCCCCCCTCTTCACCCCTTTTTTTTCTCTTTTGTTTACAGATTCGTATAGGATAGGAGGCTCGGGGAAGTAAAATGGTGGTACCGGTAAAGCGAAGGGGGGAGCGGGCGAGCGAAGCGAGCCGGCGACCCCCGTAGCGTAGGGATAATGTCATGATAGCTTTCCGGTGGTAGGTAGGTCCTGAGTGGAGCGAACCTGCGAGACCAAGTGGAGCGAAGGGGGGAGGTGGCGAGCGAAGCGAGCCGGCGACCTCCTTAGCATAACGAAGGTTGAGTGGGTGAAGCGTAACGAAGGTTGAGTAGGTAGGTGTAGGTAGGTGTAGGTAGGTGTAGGTAGGTGTAGGTAGGTGTAGGTAGGTGTAGGTAGGTGTAGGTAGGTGTAGGTAGGTGTAGGTAGGTGTAGGTAGGT
The DNA here is from genome assembly GCA_949316265.1 of Diarsia mendica. NCBI lineage: Eukaryota > Metazoa > Arthropoda > Insecta > Lepidoptera > Noctuidae > Diarsia > Diarsia mendica. The sequence goes on along the minus strand of OX438910.1, from coordinate 10,440,267 downwards.
GTAGGTAGGTGTAGGTAGGTGTAGGTAGGTGTAGGTAGGTGTAGGTAGGTGTAGGTAGGTGTAGGTAGGTGTAGGTAGGTGTAGGTAGGTGTAGGTAGGTGTAGGTAGGTGTAGGTAGGTGTAGGTAGGTAGTAGGTAGTTGTAGGTAGGTAGTATTGGAACATTTTTTTTTTCAGATTCATTGAGAGGTGCAATGCGTTAGTCGAAATCACTTTTCAAAGCTCCCCCTCTCCCCCCCTTCACGCCTCGCGAGCTGCGCGCAGCTCGCGCACCCACGCAAATACTAGTTATACTATATAAAGCTAAACTACCACTGACTGACTGACTCACTGACAGAATTGATCTCCCAGATGGTGGATGGGGAGGTGGGTATATTTTGACAGATTCGTAAACAATCAACTCTCAAACCTATGGGAAAAGTCCCAAACCCCCCCTTTTCCCCACCCTTCTCCCCCCTCCCTATCGTATCTCGGAAACAAAGAGACTTGAAGTGTTTTTTTTTAGGGATTCGTATAGAGGAGGCTTGGTTAAGTAAAAATCATTTTTCAAAGTGGCCCCCCTTGCCCCCCTTCTCCCCCCTTTAGGCGGATCTCGGAAATAAAGAGAATTACGTGTTTTTTTTTTAGGGATTCGTATAGAGGAGGCTTGAGGAAGTAAAAAAACATTTTGAAAATTTGACCCCCTTGCCCCCCTCCATCCCCCCCCTTTCGGATCTCGGAAGTTAAGAGACTTGGAACGATTTTTTTTTCAGATTCATATAGAGGGGCATTGCGGTAGTCGAAATCATTTTTAGAAACTCCCCCCCCCTCCCCCCCTTCACCCCCCCCCCCCCCTCTTCACCCCTTTTTTCTGTTTTGTTTACAGATTCGTATAGGATAGGAGGCTCGGGGAAGTAAAATGGTGGTACCGGTAAAGCGAAGGGGGGAGCGGGCGAGCGAAGCGAGCCGGCGACCCCCGTAGCGTAGGGATAATGTCATGATAGCTTTCCGGTGGTAGGTAGGTCCTGAGTGGAGCGAACCTGCGAGACCGAGTGCAGCGAAGGGGGGAGGTGGCGAGCGAAGCGAGCCGGCGACCTCCTTAGCGTAACGAAGGTTGAGTGGGTGAAGCGTTACTCAGGGGCGACGACAAGCAAACTTTAGGGTAATGTTTTATTAGTGGTAGTAGGAGGTAGTAGGTAGGTAGTAGGTATGTGTAGGTAGGTGTAGGTAGGTGTAGGTAGGTGTAGGTAGGTAGTAGGTAGGTAGTAGGTAGGTGTAGGTAGGTGTAGGTAGGTAGTAGGTAGGTGTAGGTAGGTAGGTAGTACCGCGAGCTGCATTGAATTTTTTTTTTTTTCAGATTCATTGAGAGGTGCAATGCGTTAGTCGAAATCATTTTTCAAAGCTCCCCCTCCCCCCCTCTTCACGCCTCGCGAGCTGCGCGCAGCTCGCGCACCCACGCAAATACTAGTTCTATTATATAAAGCTAAATTACCACTCACTGACTGACTCACTCACTGATTGACATAATTGTTCTCCAAGATGGTGGATGGGGAGGTAGGTATATTTTGACAGATTCGTAAACAAGTAACTCTGGTGAGTATGGGAAAAGTCCCAAACCCCCCCTTTTTGCCCCCCCTCCCCGCCCTCCCTATCGTATCTCGGAAACTAAGAGACCCGTATTTTTTTTTTATTACGGATTCGTATAGAGGAGGCTCGGTAAAGTAAAAATCATTTTTCAAAGTGGCCCCCCTTGCCCCCCTTCTCCCCCCTTTTAGGCGGATCTCGGAAATAAAGAGACATTACGTGTGTTTTTTTAGGGATTCGTATAGAGGAGGCTTGACGAAGTAAAAACCATTTTGAAAATTTGACCCCCTTGCCCCCCTCCATCCCCCCCCCTTTCGGATCTCGGAAGTTAAGAGACTTCGAACATTTTTTTTTTCAGATTCATTGAGAGGGGCATAGAGTTAGTTGAAATCATTTTTCATATCTCCCCCCTCTCCCCCCTTTCACCCCCCCTCTTTACCCCCCCCCCCCTCTTCACCCCTTTTTTCTGTTTTGTTTACGGATTCGTATAGAGGAGGCTCGGGGAAGTAAAATGGTGCTACCGGTAAAGCGAAGGGGGGAGCGGGCGAGCGAAGCGAGCCGGCGACCCCCGTAGCGTAGGGATAATGTCATGATAGCTTTCCGGTGGTAGGTAGGTCCTGAGTGGAGCGAACCCGCGAGACCGAGTGGAGCGAAGGGGGGAGCGGGCGAGCGAAGCGAGCCGGCGACCCCCGTAGCGTAGGGATAATGTCATGATAGCTTTCCGGTGGTAGGTAGGTCCTGAGTGGAGCGAACCTGCGAGACCGAGTGGAGCGAAGGGGGGAGGTGGCGAGCGAAGCGAGCCGGCGACCTCCTTAGCGTAACGAAGGTTGAGTGTAGGTAGGTGTAGGTGTAGTAGGCAGGTGGTAGGTAGGTGTAGGTGGGTGGTGGCATACGTGAGATTCATATAGAGGTGGCTCGGGGAAGTAAAATCCGTTTTTCAAATTTGAACCCCCTGCCCCCCTTCACCCCCCCTTTAGGCGGATCTCGGAAGTTAAGATACTTGGAACATTTTTTTTTTCAGATTCATTGAGAGGTGCAATGCGTTAGTCGAAATCACTTTTCAAAGCTCCCCCTCTCCCCCTCTTCACGACCCGCGAGCTGCGCGCAGCTCGCGCACCCACGCAAATACTAGTTATACTATATAAAGCTAAACTACCACTGACTCATTGACAGAATTGTTCTCCCAGATGGTGGATGGGGAGGTGGGTATATTTTGACAGATTCGTAAACAAGTCACTCTCGTGAGTATGGGAAAAGTCCGAAACCCCCCCTTTTCCCCCCCCCTTCTCCCCCCTCCCTATCGTATCTCGGAAACAAAGAGACTTGAAGTGTTTTTTTTAGGGATTCGTATAGAGGAGGCTCGGTAAAGTAAAAATCATTTTTCAAAGTGGCCCCCCTTGCCCCCCTTCTCCCCCCCTTTAGGCGAATCTCGAAAGTTAAGAGACTTGGAACGATTTTTTTTTCAGATTCACTTAGAGGGGCCTTTGCGTTAATCGAAATCATTTTTCGAGACTCCCCCCCTCATCCCCCCTTCAACCCCCCCCCTTTTTTTTTTTTTTTTTTCTTACATAAAACTATTGAGGGGCGTTGAAATTTGTATACCCTCCCCTCCCCTCCCCAACCTCCCCTAAAATTAAAAGGGCTGTAACTTCATAACGGTTAGAGATAGCCATTAGGTGTTTGAAGAAATATTATAGTAGGCGTCGAAACCTGTCCGGTGGTGGTACAGCGGCAAAGCGAAGGGGGGAGCGGGCGAGCGAAGCGAGCCGGCGACCCCCGTAGCGTAGGGATAATGTCATGATAGCTTTCCGGTGGTAGGGAGGTCCTGGGTGAAGCGTAACTCAGGGGCGACGACAAGCAAACTTTAGGTTAATGTTTTTTTAGTGGTAGTAGGAGGTAGTAGGTAGGTAGTAGGTAGGTAGTAGGTAGGTAGTAGGTAGGTAGGTGTAGGTAGGTGTAGGTAGGTGTAGGTAGGTGTAGGTAGGTGTAGGTAGGTGTAGGTAGGTGTAGGTAGGTGTAGGTAGGTGTAGGTAGATGTAGGTAGGTGTAGGTAGGTGTAGGTAGGTGTAGGTAGGTAGTAGGTAGGTGTAGGTAGGCAGACCCGCGAGCTGCGCGCAGCGAGCGCAGCCACGCAAATACTAGTCCATTTATAAGGTTGAATTTTTCGGACGCCAATCTGTCTGATAAATTATTCTATTAAGAGAATCATTTAGACAATGGAGTATTCGACATTCAACCTTACCAAAAAGAGTTAAATTATTCTTTTGCTAGAAAAAAAGCTAGCGGTTTCTACAAGTGAATGAGTAGAAATAATTAAATGAACATTAACATGTTTTACAAGAAAAACGAGTGTGGTAAGTAAAAGAAGTAATTTTTCATCATCAGTGTACATTATTTTGTACAGTTTCGTTTCGACCAAAACTAAGACCCCAAATTCTGGAACTTACCTACTCAGTAACGACTATCAGTTTTGGTAAACTTGTTAGTTCGTAAGATTGATTAGTTTAAAGAATTGGGTTTTGTGGCTAAATAGATTCTGATTAATTCGGTTTTAATGGTTTATCGGTTTTGATACTTTATAAAATGTATTATTTTTGTTCAAGTTCGTTATTAATTCAAGGTCTCTAAAGGGTATCGCATTACCTAGTAACTGTTTCGTGGTGGTCGGATAGGCAGTCGCTTCAAGAAATAGGTACGTAAATTTTTCATCGGTAGAATCCCACAGATTCCGTATTTTTAAGAATCATTTTTATGTGCTCATATTTTTCGTTAAAGAACTTCTGTGATTACTTCAAGCTTCCAGTGGAAGATTGCGCACTGAGAGTAAGTGAACTTAAGTTTGTAATAAAAAGAGGTTTGAGAAATTTTTGAGCTACCAAATAACCCACTACTTACAGCCCAGACGAAAACAAATTCCAAGAAAGAATTCACCCCCATAAACTTGATACCACGCCATTAAAAAAGTTATTCGCACCTCCACGCACAAACTCATAAACACCAGTAACATTTATGACGTGGATAAATAAACAAACATCTCACATTCACGGTCCAACACTAGGCATCTGTGTTCTAGAACATACACACAAATCATGGGCGCAAACATGCAGACTTGAAACAAACATCTGTACGACATGGTGTTTACTGTCGTGCGGAAATCGTGCTATGCCTTGCATTGTGCGATGTGCATTGCATGGATCTTTGGGTGCGTGTTCAAAATTGGAACTAACTCAGTAATATTGTTTATTCCAATGTAAGTTTTAAAGACAGTCTTGTAAGTGTTTACTAGCCACGCTACACTGTTAAGTACCGAAATATCTATGAGATTTATTTGATTGATATTTTTTTCAAATAACTCAGTAAATACTTACAGTGCGGAAAACATTAAGTACCAAATATGAATGTATGTAGATGGCTATAAGAGTAGAGGAAGACCAAAGAAATTGATGGAAGAAGAGACTGCTAAGACAACGAGTAATAGACAAGTATGGATGAAGATAGGACAAGGGCAGGAGAATGAGGATTTTGACCCTAGGTCTAACTAAAATACTGGTTTTCAACCTCAACCAGTTAGACAGAAGTTAGACAGAAAGTAAGAGTAATACCTAATTTTGATGAAACCATCAAAATTAGGTATTACTCTTACTTTCTGACACAACATTAAACTAATTAAACAATTAGTTTAATGTTGTGTCAGCTGCAATGTGGAAAAATGCGAAACAACAACACAGCACTTAAAAAAAATTGTCTCAAAAATTGGATTGTTGTTATGTATAAAAATCGCCGAGGTTTTCCATCAATGTCTAACTTCCTTCTACCAGTTTGTTAGTAGAAAACATGGGCTTTTTACAAGTTGGTACGTATGGCGGTAAGTTAATGTTACTGTCCGTGTGCCATGTTTTTTGGGGTTGGTGCAACACTTGTTTTTTCTTACATTCTCCCCTGTCCATTCTATATCATTTACTCCTTTTTCCTTCATAATATTATTCTTCAGTCAATCAATACATTTTTTCTTTCGTCTTTCTCTCCCTCTCTATCCATCACATCATTTAAATTCATCACTTTTTTATTCACATGGTGATTCGTCCCGTCTCATCACGTGCCCATACCACGACAGTCGATTCCTTTTAATTTGTTCTGTTTTAGTGATAATAACCATGTCAGTTTAAAAATATGTATCTTTCTCATTAATTGTTTTTCACGTAACTGCATTCATCGAATCACCTAGTCCCATATCCTACCTACTCCAACTAAACATTACGAATAAAAAAAAGTACATAATCCCTCACTCATTGCTTACTCGACCTGGAGAGACATCCTACAAATAAAATTTCCCAAGCAGGGTCGTATAAAGGACATTCAACCTTACCTTTTCTTCACTCAGTTGATCTTTAATCAAATAAACGAGATAGGGCAGCAGTACTGACCCTAAGTAAATCATTCTGCAAAAATCTGAACCCTTTAGGTCTCAGGTCGAACGGAAGGTCTTTATTTATGAGAAAATTGGTCTCGGAATATTCAAATTGAGAATGATTAACGGTTGCGTTTTGTCCGTTTATTTGGTCGGTTACGTTTCTTAATTTAAATTTGCTGAGGTCAAGAACTTTTTACCTTTACAAGGGTAGTACGCACGGCGACACATTTATAGAAAGAAAAAATATTTATTTGTCGTTGATACAGGTCATGACGTACATACAAAAAAGCATAAAGGTATATAACCAGTAAACTTAATCTCGTTTTGTATGAGCTTCCCGTACGGTGAGAGATTACAGTTTAATTATTTGGTTCTGCATAGCTTGATTGGTAATTTGGCAAAGCGTAGCTCCTGTTATTGTCGCACAATTAATGTTTAACTATTAGTGGAAGACAGAGACATATGCTTCTGTCTCTATCTTCCACTAATAGTTTTAAACCCATTTTGCACAGAGAGAACAATAATTCTAGTAGAGACATTTTCTTAGAAAAAATGTCTATGTCAAAGAATTATTAAGTAATATTTATAGATCATAATGTTGTGAGGAAAATGTTGAGTATGAATGTAGATGGCTATAAGAGTAGAGGAAGATCAAAGAAACGATGGATGGACTGTGTGAAGGATGATATGGCTAGAAGGAGGTGACTGCAGAGATGACAAGAAATAGGGAAGTATGGAAGAAGAAGACATGTTGCGCCGACCCCAAATTAATTGGGATAAGGGCAGGAGAATGATGATGAAAATGATTTATAGATTCCGGTCTAACTTGGGGTTCATTGGTTAACTACTTAAGATTTCGTCTACTAGAATTATTGTTCCCTCTGTTCAAAAAGAGTGTTAGGTTGTGTTAGTGACTATACCGACGGTCCCTACGTATAATCACCTAAGTGGTAGATACGTGATTTGTGTTTTATTGTTCCCTGACACTCAGACAAACCTAAACTATCGTCCAGTGTAATAAAAACTAATAAAAGTTGCCAAATTGACCTTTAAATACACACACGACATTTCCCATAACTACCAAATTTACTGAAATTTCCGACGTAGAACAACAATAGTGGTAATCCAGTCGTTTTACGCGGGACAATCCATTGTAACCCCGCGCACCTACCCCGCAACTGCCACTTGCGAGAAATAACGTTTTTGTGTACATTTAACCTGCTTCGAAATAAAACGTAATGCAAATAATTGTCTATCTTGCAATCCTACTCAGTGATAGTGAAGAAACAGAAGAAAGACCGAAAAAAAAAAACTAACAAGCAAATACTGGTACAACAAACATTCCATCCAAGCATGTTCATAACAAAACCTAAAAGCTCCTCACCTGCGATACAACAGGAAGAACAGATTCAACAAGAAAATACCAAGACCGGACCTCATACACCCAATGAAAGGGTGGAATCCTGCCCACCATCATGGCAGAGAGTTCCCCAAACTAGAAACCCCAAAAGAAGGAAATTCAATAGCCCATCCCCAACCAAACTTACAAACAGATTTAGCACTTTGCCCATCAATCAAACAGATGAAAGTGCCACTCAACCAATAAAAAAGCAGTACACACCCCCACCAATAATTCTATATGGTATAGAAAATGTAGCCAGATTAACAGAATTACTAGTAACAGTAGTCATCAAAGACCAATTTACATACAAGACCATAAGCAAAAACCAGTTACGAATTAATTGCCCGAATATTGATAACTATAAGAAGCTTATAAAGACTGTCAGGGAAAACAATCTCATTGGGCACACATTTAACAATAAACAGGAAAGATGTTTCAGAATCGTTATAAGAAATCTGCACCATAGTACCCCTATATCTGCAATCAAAGAAGATATAGAGAGGACTGGTAATCTAGTTTCGGGTGAAATAATCAATGCCAAGTATGGCCCAGAGAAGAAACCCACATCAACCTTCTTTGTAAATCTCTTACCAGATTCCAAGAACAAGCTTGTTAAAGATCTGAAATACATCTACCACCAATCAGTAATCATTGAAGACCCTAAAAAGAGGAGATCAATAGTACAGTGTCAACGGTGCCAACAATATGGACACAGTAAAAATTATTGCATGAGACCATATAGATGTGTGAAGTGTGCTGAATCTCACAAAACATCAGAGTGTCCTAAAACCACTCGCGATACTCCAGCCAAGTGTGCACTCTGTTTAGGAGCTCATCCAGCAAATTTCAAAGGATGTGACGTATATAGAGAAATCTTAGCACGAAAATATCCTACACACAACCCCTCCTTGAAAACTAAAAACATAGTACCACAAGAAACCATTACAAAAACACAACCGATACCACCTCCTAATAAAACAGATACCCCTGAGAACAAAACATATGCAGATAAACTTAAACAAAATGAAAGCAATAACTTTAATAATACAACAGAGAGCTATGCTATGAGTTCTATTGAGCGAATGCTAATTAAACAAAATGAAAAATTTGACATGATCTTACAACAAATGAGCAATCTAATGAATATCATAACATTACTTGTCACTAAACTTTCAAAATGACTGGCCTACGTGTAGCAACGTGGAACATAAATGGTCTGGCTCCAAACAAGGAAGAACTCCAAATGCTAATAAGTGACCACAACCTTGACGCAGTACTTGTATCAGAAGCACACTGTACAGATAAAAGTAGTATTAAGATACAAGGATTTATGACATACACTACCAACCATCCTGATGGAACTGGACATGCTGGAACTGCCATAATCATACGCAGAACTATTGAACATCACCTATTGACCCCAGTTAGAACTAACCACACCCAGGCTACAATTGTCGCTGTGAAAGATAAGGGTGGATATCTCACTCTGGCATCAGTCTACTGCCCTCCAAAGTATCAAATAACTGAAGAGATGTACACTGACTTATTCTCACATTTTGGAGTACGCTTTATCGCAGGAGGAGACTGGAATGCGAAACATACCTATTGGGGATCACGACTAATTACGACCAGAGGAAGGCAACTAAAGAGAAGTGTTGATAGTAATCACCTGGTAACAATTACTACATCTGAACCCACTTACTGGCCCACAGACAACAATAAAACCCCTGACTTGCTGGATTTCTTCATAGTGGGAGGTTTATCACGACACTATTTCAAAGCAGAATCATGTTTGGATGGAACTTCAGACCACACCCCAGTCCTTCTTACTGTTAGTACCACCATTATAAACTGTGAAAAACCACAAACTCTATATAATAAACATACTGACTGGGAATCATTTCGTGATTATATTGATGACAATATCACACTAAGTATAGCTCTAAAGACCCCTGACGACGTGGAATATGCTACTAAATATTTCACGAACCTAGTACAAGTAGCTTGTTGGATAAACACACCCCCTCTGACTGAGAAAGAAGTGACGAATAGTAACATGCCACTGAATATTAAAAATAAACTAAAAGAAAAGCGTAGATTAAGAGGTGTGTGGCATACTAGTAGGCACCCAGAAGACAAAACTGCTTTTAATAAGGCGTCACGGGAACTCAAAGAAATGATTATGGAAGCTGATGAAACAACCTTAGAAACAAGACTAAGTTCACTGACAGCTACTAGAGCAACAAATTACTCACTCTGGAAATTGACAAAATCATTTAAGAGGCCGCAAACGATGAAACCACCCCTGAGACTAAATGAAGGTGGGTGGGCTAGGACAGGCCAAGAGAAAGCAAATGCTTTTGCTAAACATCTCTCAGAAGTATTCACTCCAAATGCAACCAATGACAGAGAATCTGAAAAGCATGTCCAAACTGTTGTCAACCAGGATTTTCAACTTGATGTTCCTCCTAAACCAATTACTCCACGGGAAGTGTCAAGATTAATAAACAACCTTGAAGACAAAAAGGCACCAGGGTATGATCTCCTTACTAAAGAGATCCTAAGAAAGCTCCCAAGGAAAGCGCTATTGTTCTTGACTTACCTATTTAATGGCATCCTGCGAACCCAATACTTTCCAAAACAGTGGAAAGTTTCACAAATCTTGATGATCCACAAACCTGGTAAACCTCAGAATGACATTAAGTCATATAGGCCTATAAGCCTACTACCTGTATTGTCCAAACTGTTTGAAAAAGCGCTGCTGTACAGAATCACACCTATCTTGAAACAAAACAATGCAATTCCTGATCACCAGTTTGGATTCAGACAGCGACACTCAACGATAGAACAAGTCCATAGAGTATATGAGAAAATAAGAGAGTCTTTGGAACAAAAGGAGTATTGCTCTTCGGCCTTTATTGACATCCAGCAGGCGTTTGACAAAGTATGGCACCAAGGTCTAATTCTAAAGCTCAAAAAAGCCCTACCTCACAGCTATCTTCCTTTACTTATTTCTTATTTATCAGAAAGAGTTTTCCAAGTAAAAGAAGGTGAAGAGACATCAGAACTACTTGATATTAGAGCAGGAGTCCCACAGGGGTCAGTGCTGGGCCCTATACTCTATGTAATATATACAGCAGACTTACCCCTACAACCTAACATCACTACTGCAACATTTGCTGATGATACCGCTGTCTTGACCAGCAGTCCAGATCCAAAGAAGGCATCAGCAACTTTGCAAGAAGGACTCAATCAAATAAATAAATGGTTGAAAAAGTGGAGAATCAAAGCAAGTGCAAGCAAGTCTGTCCAAGTGACATTTACTCTCAGAAAAGGGAATTGCCCTCCAGTTCGCCTTGATGACTACACTCTACCACACAGTGACAATGTCCGATACCTGGGAATGCACCTTGATAGGCAACTCACTTGGAAACGACACATTAAAGCCAAAAGAGACGAAACGAACATTCGCTTCCGAGAATTGTACTGGTTGCTAAACAGACACTCAAAACTATCAATGGAGAACAAGCTTCTCATCTACAAGACTGTCCTAAAGCCGGTTTGGACATATGGGATACAACTGTGGAGTAGCTCTTGCAATAGCAACATCAGCATGTTGCAGCGACTTCAAAATGTCATATTGAGATCGGTGGCAGGAGTACCATGGTTCATAACTAATGCTGAAATCCATGAGGCATGTAACATCAACACGGTTAAAGACGAAATAAGTACAAACAGCACAAAGTACAAAAAAAAGCTATTGACACACCCTAATAAGCTGGCAAGTGAATTAGTAAATCGGAAGTACACAAGACGCCTCAAGAGGAAAGTAATATTAGACCTAAGCCAAGAGAATCGGCTCTAAGTATTAACATTTAATGGTAGCGGACTTTACTGGAAGACGCATACTACACAACAAGCCTCACAGATCACATCCGCTTATAGTTGAGGACTGATTGCGGATTCACCAGGAAAAAAAAAAAAAAAAAAAATCTTGTGAGGAACTGTCTTTTTTGACTGAGTAAAACACTTATCTACTTTTATACAGTTTTTGTAATATGATCCCCACGTAAATGGTAATTGCGTCTTTAGTTAATTATATACCTCCGGCGTAAAACTGAATAAGTACCACTTACATTATTTACCACAGGGATGATTCCGCTGTATAAGTAAGTAAGTGACAAATAATACGCTCGAAAGGCCTTTTAAAAGTTGTAGTTATTTTTTTTATAAAACAGATCAAATATGAAACCTGTATTCCAAATTTCATGACTTTCTGTGTGGTAGAACATGAACTACATGTGTTTAAAACTTAAAAGTGCTCTCCTGTAAAGTTTGTCATTTGCAGTTAGGAGATTGTACGTAGGGACCGTCGAATTACATTTTGTACTCCTTTTTCCTACTCCTCCGCTATTCTTTTCTGATTAATTTCGTTGCGGGATACAAGACAGTTAAATAATTTCTCTGGGACTTCGTCGAGCTTCATTGTCTCGGCGCTTTTCTTGTGGTCGCCACTGTTGATTCTGGCTAACAGGAGTTACAGTGGTTTGGGAATGGCGGGCTTGTCCCATTTTTTTTATATACATTTTGTATTCCTAACTAGAAGGGCTGTAGGTCAGTGTCCATCGACTTCGAAGCGTATCCTGTTTCAACAAAATCTTATGAACAAAAAAGATTTTTCTAAGTGCTGCGTTGTGTTTTAAATTATGTAAGAACAAAAAAGATCAGTTTAAAAACAGACTCCCCAAGCAAACTTTACTAAAACAAAGGCCCATCTAATTTGTAATATAATCTACGCATAATTACCTCTAACCTTCTTGTTCGAAGTTGTGTTACGAAGCCATTTTATGAATATTTCAGAAGACTGCATAATTCCCCCAAGATTTGGGAACAAACTTTAATGCAATGTTAATTTGACGGCATTGGGGAACCCGCTTCCGTCTTTGTTAGCTCGTACGTGTATTAAAGTTGGGTTTGAAGTTTTATTTCGGAGTTCAGTGATTGTTTTGTCTTTTTTAAATTACCTCATTAGCTGTGTTTTTATCTTTCATCATAATCAGCCTATAAATGTCCACACTGCAGGGACTCAGGAATCCTCTCTAGGAGAAGGATGGGCTATGATCTACCACGCGGGCCCAGTGCGGATTTGTAGATGTTACATGTATTCGAATTTTTGGTTCTAAGACATACCGGTTTCCTCACGATGTTTTCCTTCACCGTCTTGAGAGCAATGGTGATGGAATAAATTACACAAAGTAATGCGCCTGACTGGGTTCGAACCCACGACTCACTGTTCGTAAGTTGGGGCCGCTACCACTGAGCCACCACTGCTCTCGCTCTTAAATTGGCTATGAACTATGAAAAGGCATCAAAAACCTCTACATAGTTATGTACAGCTAGCTGTAATATCCCCGACTTCGTTCGTATCAAAAAATTAATGAGAATTTAGATAATTGTAATATTATCTTCCTCGATGTCAAATCAATATATAATATAAGTAGGTACGTTAATTTTGACTATTACTATTTTCTCCAGGTACGCCCAGCAAACTTTGTGTGGAACGCAAAATTGCAGCTAGATATTTTCAGCAGTTCGACCTAAATAATATCCATGCATAAGCTGCTTACAGCATCATACATGTCGTTTCATACTAGACGACTAATTTGAGCCCTGCATTCAGGCAGACCGGATTCAAAGCGAAATCTGTTCATGTGTAATATGGATATTAAATACCAATTCTGCCTTTCAAATATTCTGTATGAATATAAATTATTTTGTTCCCGTATTTTGTGTAGATTTGGTCGTTTCCTGCGGATTTAACACCTTTTTTATATTACGAGGTCAAGGGTCTAATTAGTGTTGTATTTTATTTCATAATCACATCTACTGGTAGAGGGAATTAGAATTTGTCTGGTAGTCCTCTTATCATAACTTTTAAAATGCCTCTAAAGCCTACAGGGTTCTATTTTCTTAAGTTATTAGTTGCTGAAAAAAGAAAACACTTCTACAGCCGACTTTGACATTATGAAAAAATACGATTGCTTTAGAAGCAATACACAGGATGAAAAAAGGGGAATACATTTGTATGGAAGATCGCAGTCTCTGTCTCTCTTAAGTTTTATAGGTACAGAAACCTTTCGAAGTATAAGTTGTAAAGCATAATCAAACAATACGGGTACATAAAGTATTTAAACGAACCTCGAACGTACCATCGTTTAATTAACTTGTTACGTTCATAATTATAACTTCCCTTAGATTCGTATTACTTGCTACACTAGCACTATAAAATCTACATAAAATAACGCTACATAATTCAACTGAAAGAACCTCGCTTGAATTCCTTTTAATCATATTTTAATGTGGTGAAATATCTTCGTTATTCTCAGTTCTGACTTCGTTGGGGCTTTGGAGTTCTTATTCAACTACTTCCTGACTTTGTACGTTTTCTTCAAATGGAATATCTTTGTTGGTATATGATGCTCTTTTAAACTTTGAACTTTGAGAGATCTTTTTGCGATTCAAAGAGCAAGTTAGCTTGTGCAGTGAATTTGAAGATTGAGAAAGAGTGCATAATGTATTAACCTTCGTCCGCATAAAATAATTTAAAAAAATTAACCTTCCTATTTCAAAAGGATTTTGTTAACAATTTCAAGGTCGTCCTTTTTTTTCATCATCATCATTTCAGCCGAAAGACGTCCACTGCTAGACAAAGGCATCTCCGGAGTGTCGCCACATTGACAGCTCCCGTGCGTCTCGCATACAGCGGATCCCAATCTTCACCAGGCCGTCGGTTCTCGTGGAAGGCCTTCTAACCCAACATCTTCTGTCTTCCGGCTTGCGGTCGCCACTCCAGAACTTTTTGGCCCCATCGGCCACTTTGTCCGGAACGAAACCTAATCCTTGTTCTCAAATAAAATTAGTTTAATTTACTTCCGGCAACATCAGTTATCTGCCAGTAAAAGTACCGTCTGTCCAGCTGTATCAATAATTAGCGGAAACAAACAGACCGGCAGAAGAACAGACAATTTTCTATTTGTTTTAAATACCGAATATAAGGTCAGATTAAAATAAATGAACAAACGTTTATAAATCATTCAAACCTACATAATAAGGGTAATTTTTATTGATAAAAAAGGAAAAACGCATTATACGAAAAATATCTGCTAAAGAAAATACGAGTACACAAAAAATTTTGGTTACCCAACTTTATTTTCGGTCTTTATTTTGAGGTCAGAATAAAATCACTTTAATCAGTGATTTTTTTCCTTGGATATTTTTGTTTAGACGTACTGAACGTTGTATTAAGATTTGTCCCTCTATTTTATTGGGACCTTATATTTATATTTTCACATGCCTTCAGTAAAATCCTGTTATTTTGAAATAATTACGAACACTACGATTTTATTTATTTTTAGGCTAGAAGCCTACCCTAACATAGTTGGGAAAAGGCTACGCAGATGATGATTAACCCAAGTGGGTGAACTAAGGGGGTGGGTACACTAAAATAACAGTTAACTGACCTGGAAGCGAACATTGTACAAGTCTGGTATAAACCATTAACGAAATCTAAGTGACAGCTTGTCACCCAGTTTATTGAGGTCATCTTAATTATTGATTCTCTAACTCATATAGCAACATTGTATTTTCTACATAAAGGCGACTCTCCATAGAAAGTGGTGCTACCTTGCTTATTATAATTTGTTCTATTACGAAAAATAAAATTGAATCATTCTCTTGTCCTTGTCCCAACTCATTTGGGGTCGGCGCAGCATGTCTTTCTCTTCCATACTTCTCTGTTTCTCGTCATCTCGTGAGACACCGCCTTTCTTACCCTATCATTTTTAACACAGTCCATCCATCGTTTTTTTGGTCTTCCTCTATTCTTCCTTCACTCCACATTCATATTTATAACCTTCCTCACGACATTTTTCTCATTCTATCGCATCACATGCAAATACCATGACAACCGATTTACAAAAAACTTTAAAAAAAAACTTGTCCATCGATCACTCTCTACTCATAATTACCACATTAATACTCAAAAATGTCAAAGGCCAATGAATTCCAAATTACAAATGGCAGCTTTTTAAAATATTAGTAAGTTTTTGCTTCTAAAATGTCTTCAAAAATACCCAAAGTGGTCTCGTTAAACCTTGCATAAACGACCGGTACATTGGTGACATCACCGCGTTCTATCTGTCATTATGCTATTATCTCCAATGCAAAGGATACGTACGATCATATGCGATCATTTACGTCTCGTAAGTACTTGTTTCGGATCGTTTGCATGTTTGAGAGAACGATCCGCCTAACACATTCCATTTACCACTGCGTTCGTGCGAAATTGAAAGGTCGTAAGTGCAAAATTTGGTCGTTCACGTTTTGCTGTATTTGGTGTTTGGCGCTTTTCGGAATTATGCGGTGGACTAATTTGTGGTTGGGAATGTTGGCATGGACGTTTGATATAGTTATAGTTTTGAAGTCTTTTAGTATGTAAAAGCATGAAGCTAAAGCAGGATTTTAAATAGGTCACATGATTAAAGACCCTTCTAAATTTTAATTTAATGTAAATTGTTAAACAATATAATTATGGACTGTGTAAAACACGATAAACGGCTATAAAAGCGATTGAGATTATAACTAATAGAGTCTGAGAATTATTGAAGAGAAGTTTTAAGTCATGCCGCGTCGACCCTAAATAAATTGAGATAAAGGCTACATCAATCCCAAAAAATTGCAGACAAACACTTAAAAATATTTTAATAACATCACAAAAATTAAATCGGCATACTTAGTAAGAAAACTCCTTAATTTTTTTATCATAAAACTTTACCAGCACCATATAATATTGATTTTAATTACTAGAACCATAAAAGTCGCAATTCAATATCACGAAGTCAAACATACGCCCTTTAGATTTCACACAGCACTACTGTGAACATTAGGTCCAATTCATTCCATTACCATTCGATACTCGTTACTCGGAATGCTTTTAAACTGTTTACCCGGCAAAATTGAATTTGCCGAGTTTATCTAAGGAACATCTTTCTGCGGTACCGACGCAAATTGAACGTGTTTCACTGAGTATACTTAAATAGGGTTACGACTTAATGATGGCTGTGTTAAGAGTGAAATGAGAAAACTGAATTAAGGGTCCTTGAACTTGTGAGACTTATAAAATACACAAAATAATATTAATCAACTTATTTTACGTGTACCTTTACACGTAACGTTGTCAGCGGTGTGTTCCGTTGCGTGGTGTCGCGTCGCCATCCTCGGAATACGGAACCGACTTCTATATACGACACCTTTCGGCAAAAGGCCTAACATAATGACCCTGTTACAAATTCCTACCTCTCAAATTAAAACAGAAAGTAATAAATGAACTTTCCAAAATGTCCTCTTCACAGAGATCGCATTTGAAAGTGACCGGAAACAAAGAACATTTTTGTTAAAAAGTTAGGAGTTCCACGGTATTGGGCAACACTCAATTTACTTCCTTTATTAAAGTTTGGTGTTTCAAGAATAATTTGAATAAGTATTCTAAAGTATTTTGATGAAGTTGGTGATCTTATTCCTTGGAGTTTTGCTAATGGTGTTAAAGAATGTGTATATTATTGTAAGTTTAAGTACTTATTGGTTGATCGTATTATGTCTTCCGTTTTCAAGAATTATCTGAGAGGAGCTTGTGGCAAAATAATATCAATCGCTCTGTTGAAGTCAGGTTACGCGGCGCTTGCCTGGGTTGGTTGATGGATGGGGTGACGACCCATCAATTCTAACGAGTTTCCTCCGTACGTTCGTTAAGTCTTTGGTTCCTGCAATCATCCATATTATTATTACTAATTTACCTAAGTTAATTTGCCGAGTCTTCCGATAGCTAGTTAATGACTTATTAAGAAATTTGTTCTAAAAACTATCTCATCAACGGCATCATCACTTTAACCTTACTTTTATTCGCTTCTGCACATACAGCTTCTTTATTTCATACCCTTTTTGTATCATGTTGCCCGTAGTCAGCTGCATCCTGCTTAATAATAAAGGGTGTAAGACTACCCTTAACGCAAAAGAAGGGCACTAATTGTTCTCCCCACCACTGCGATCACTTTTTTGTTCTAGACCATACTTGGGAACTTTCAAATAATTTTTTAACAGCTGTTTTTGTAAATACTCGTTTTTCAGGTTATAACTTTACTTAAATGACCCCCATGACCCATTTACTATTCAAAGCATTGACTAACACAATGTTTTAAGAGTGCTACATTGAGTTTTACCGTAATTGTGATTTTTGACCCCAAAAAAAAAAAGTCATTTCCCAGCAAAAACTTTTGCGTAGGGGTACTTAGTTTGATTTACAGAATGCTTGGTTGACGGCTGTGTGATGGGTTACTATACACCCTGTATTATATTATATTCTCCCCAACGCGCTATCACCAACATTATGAATAAATTTTTCCTTAACTCATAACATAAACCAAACTCCAGGAAAGCCGTAAACTTAACAAAGAACCCTTCACCAGCACCATGTGTGAAATGGAACGAAAAAGCTTAGTAGGTGCAATAAAAACACTAAAACCGAGTGAACAATAGCTCTAAGCTTGGCTGTCGGGTTTATTGTAACAAATCGTCGACCAGGTGTCGTTTATGTTGTTCCGATGTCTCAGGGAGCATCTCCTGCTTCAAACGGTACAGAACTATTTCGTGGCGGTCGATTGAACATTTTCTAGTGTTTTAGTGCTACTATAAAGTTTGTGTAGTTATTTGGTAGTAGCCGAGATCTAACTCTATTGGGGATTGGAGTGTTATGTAGCTTGTGTGTTATTAAAACTCAATGTCTTCTATTCTAGCATGTACTAAAAGAGTCTCTATTCTATTCACATAAAAACCTAGCGGAGTTTTCCTACAGTCCAACTACTATAGTCTTACTGACTGTATTGTATTTTAACACAGCAATAGAATTTGCCCCAAACCAACCCTTGTTGTGAATTATTTGCTTTCTGAATGTAACTAAAAGAAGACCTGTATGTAAACAGTGGAAACAATATAATGTTTCCATTATGAGCCTAATTTGCATAATCAACCTAGGTTGATGCAAATTATGATGACATTATAATCACAGTCCATTACTGAATATGGAGTTATAAATAAGGGCATAATCAAAGGCTGAAAAGAAAATAGCTGTAATCACATCAAAAACGACTTAACGTGCTTTCAGAAACATGTAGGAAACTCGTTATGTAATGGGTAGTCACTTATTCACGGACTAACTTAGGCAAGCGTGGTTTAGCATACAGATTAATCCTAGAAACATTTATTTTATTAATTACATGATAATTTATAAAATATATTAAAAAATAAATGTTTCCCGGGATTTAGTTAATACTAATTATCGGAATATTGAAGATTATTTGTATTTATTTATGTACACACAAAATACAAAAAAGGATAAAAACATAACAAATAGAAGAGCACAAAGGTACTGCTATGATAAAGGCTGCTATGCTAAGGTGCTGCTGTGCTGCTGCTGGTGTTGTATTGTATGATAGACAAAAAATACCAGTCGTTCTTTCACATATTAACGCACAATATATTTTTTCAACATAGATGATGCCGTCGGACTGAATTTATACATGATAGTTACATTCTATTGTAAAGTCATCAAACCGCCTTTCAATTCTTGTACAATCGATTTGCATGCAGCTCAACACTGCTCCCACAAGACGAACAAGGAAACATGGCTTCAGTTGAAATGTATGTAAGATTCTGCCAAACTTGTTACCGTACTCTAAAGGCATTTGTACTGGTAATCGAAGTTTGACAGATGTCGATATATGCCTCTCCATACAACAAGTTAAAGTTGTTAGTTGTATGAGTTCCACGGAACTTGATTCTTGATAGGTGAACTGGTGAAGTCGTATTGCCAACTAAATTCTTGACTTGCTAGTTGCTACACGCTTGAGGCCCGGAGACACTATCAGTTTAAAAACGCGTATTGAAGTGTTTCAAATAAAGAACAATAGGGGATCGGACTGGGTCAAAATAATATGATTCTGTTTAGTCCGTAAGTTAGATTATCGAAAAATATTGAATACGTGTTTTTGACGTGATAACGTCTTATAATTCGATGGCCGGCTGCACGATCGAAAAAAGATGACGTCATGAGTCGTTACCTCGCTCTGAGGCGTTACCTCGCTCTGAGGCGTTACCTCGCTCTGAGGCGTTCCTAAGTGCTGTATTTTCTTATGACGTTGTCACGTTCAAGTATCGCCAGTAAACCGACTTTACAGACAACCGATTTTTTGTTTTATCAAATCAATAAAAAAATACGAAGATAAAACGCGTCAAAGATCTTGGAGTGGGGCTTGAATCGTCACTTGTGTCGTCACACGAGTTTTCGAAACACTGTATTGTCTTCATTTTAAGATTACGTGAAAAAAGAAAAAATACGTGTCCGTGGAAATCTATCTGACGGACTAATTAGTTTTTTTTTGTCCGATCCCCTATTTCTATACTCGTTCGTCCTTCAAAAGTATTTTTGAAGATCGAGGTTATTGAGTTATATTTTAAAGAAGCTTGTAAAAAAAAGAAATTAAATTAACAAATTCAAAATTAGTTAGTTTAAGTATTTTTTTTATTTCAACAAAAGTTACATAAGTGAGTATTGCACAAATCTTTTGTCAAACTACAGGACAGTTTGTCAGAATGATATGGCATCGGCTAACGCCGCGCCGGCGCCCGTGTATTGAAAAAATATACCTTTAGCGTTTACACATATTGCAAATTATCTCTGAGTATTACACTAGGTGTTTTAGTAGTCTCCGAGACTCCGAGTAGCTAAAAAGAAACTTCCTGATGGAAAACCCAAAAAATGTACCTAAGCTTTTAGCACAGCCTGTTTGCAAGCCTTATTTTTAATTACACTTTCATATAAAATAACTTTAATTACTTACCACACACCGCTAAAACTTCTCCAAAAACTTTAACCTGACACTTCTTTCAATCCAACAACTTAATGACTCATTAACTTACTTCCATTCAAAATAAAATAAATGAAATAAAAGCATGCCAACTTAATGCACTGTAAAAACTAAGGCGAAAGCAATACAGAGCCAAATTAAAGAGCCTACCTCCACTTCTCATTCATTCAGCAGGGAGCGAGGTGAATTTGTTGCATGAAAGCCATCTGGCTTTCTCGGTTAATACTATTCATATTTTTACGACTCCCATGTTTGCAGTTGACTTTTTAGATTCACAAATACGCTTGCTCTTTTGTAACTGGATTATATTTTTTGAATGTATATGGATATTTTGTGTATTGGGACTTTTGGCTGAGGATATTGCAGTAAATAAACTCGCGGATATTTTATCCTCAGTTCAGTCTAGCTAGGGGTATTATTCAGTAACTGGGTCATGGAGGTCAGATAGGCATTCGCTATGCCTTATGTTTGCATTCAGCTAGATTGGCAGCTGACCTCAACGTAGTAGGGAAAGTTCAAAAATATAATTTTATTTGACATAAGCTACCGAAAAACAAATTAACAATAAGTTGATGTAGAAGTACGGACACTTTAAAAGCAATAACGTCGTCTAGGCCCCCGTGGGCCACATTCCATCATCTAGAGTATTAAATATTTTCTCCTAACAAAATAATGTATCAGAAACAGACAAAGGTCAACAACGATATTCGCTGACCCCTAACTCCGTCGCAGATAAACTATCAAAAAGACACATTACTCACGAAAGTATTACTCTAAATCAATCTCGACCACCAAATGATTACTATCAACACACTAAATCTATTTTTCCGAACTCTTCGATCGAAAACATGTTTGTCTACATGGAAAATATTTGCCGAACCCTCAAGTTTTTGGGCGATGGTGTGAGAAGGCTTCTTATATTAAAATTCAGAACGTGACAAAGACGAAATTTTCTGCTAAAAATAAGTTTTATCCAGAGTGTTGTCTCGCTTCCCATGTCTGCTGAGCGTTGGATTGTAATTTCCTATAAAATGTTCGGAGAACAAATAATGAGACCATAACCGCGGCTAGAACATTTTGTAGCCGCGGTCATGGTCTCATTATTTGTTATTTTTGTAACCCACTGAACGGCAAAGGTACTTGCATCATTCCAACTATTCATTGAATAAACAGGATTGTCCAGTTAAGCAGACGACAACCATCTCGAAATGCAGTTTATTTGAATGGCATTTTGCAGTACAAATGCGAGAAACCATTCAAAAAGTGCATTTTTGTTTGGAGTGGAGAAAGATATTAAATTGAACTTGAAGTGTAAAACCAAAGTGAATAAAACCTATTATCCTCAAAAACAATATTCCTATTTTATCAACATAGTTCTAAGTGGACCGATGACCCCGTGACGGTTGTGATGGCGATCCGCTGTATGCGAGACGCACAGGACCGGTCAATGTGTCAACACCTGGGGAGGCCTAGTAGTGGACGTCTTTTGGCTGAAATCATGATGATGATGATCTATTTCTCAACAAAGAATAGACTTAGTATTAACTTATTTAGTTACTACCAAGTCTAGAATTAACTTGGCCAAGCAGCGCATGCCCAATTATTATTTTTTTACTTTGTAAATGTGCCAAACGTATCGGCAACTTTGTTTTAATCAAGGTTCTGTAGCCTCTACCGTCTTGAATGAGTTAGTTAACTTGGCTGCCTGAAACTTGGGCAACCTCGCGTACTCGGGTATCCTAGGCAATATAAAGCCAATCTATCAAAGTTTGCTTCTGATTCTACGTACCACGGAATGGATGGATTACATCATGCAAGATTCGTTGTCTACAGACTACTGGTTATAAGAATATACGACTTAGGACTGAGATTATAGATGTTGGTCTACTGGTCATAAATTTTGTTTTAGCATTATCTTCATTCCTCCGCATCATAATATGCTCATGCTACTAAGACTTTTAAGTCAATGGCGCCACTTAAGACAATTCAATCAATTTCACTTTACAAAACTTACTAGGTGTGTTAGACAATGCTTCCTACAAAAAAAATCTCACCGTGCAATTGATACCTAACATGACATCCTCTAATACGACACACACTGTCACCAGGGACACTAAGCGCCTGATATTACACCTTTGTCTTCTAAACCTCCCTTGAGAACATAGGTGTGACGTATATTCTCACGGGCCAGTATCATATTCGCAGGTGAAGGCAGGACACATAGAGTAGAAAGATACAGAAGACTAAACACTGTTTTAAGCTTTCACGGTTCATAACTATATTTAAAATGTCACTTACGGGATATCTTCCGTGATTGTTATTGGTTTTGAGTTCCCGATATTTCGACGCTGTTGCAAGCGCCATGATCGCGGGTTGACTGGAGACATGCGGGTGGATGGAAAAAATTGTTAGGAGCAGACGAATCTGTCTACCCTCTTTCTTTGTCTTTTTTTTTTTTCTTTGTTTTTTTCTTTGTTTTTTCTCTTTCTTTGTTTTGTACGTGGAATCCAGTTTTGAGAATGCTTAAAAGCAGCAAGCAACATATTAAGGAATCCAAAAAACCTGGTGATACTGTGAGTGTGTTTTGCCGTGACTTAGTGTCGAGTTCCAGTAGTGCGCGTAATAAAAGACAAAGAAAGAGGGTAGACAGATTCGTCTGCTCCTAACAATTTTTTCCATCCACCCGCATGTCTCCAGTCAACCCGCGATCATGGCGCTTGCAACAGCGTCGAAATATCGGGAACTCAAAACCAATAACAATCACGGAAGATATCCCGTAAGTGACATTTTAAATACAGAAGACTAGTTTTAAACGACGAGCGAAAACGCGCGCACACGTATACTGCACGTACAGTGCGATCAAATTATCTTGGCAGCTCTGAACATAGGCTTTGCGAAATTTTACGCATGTAAACTTGGGAATAAAACTGTTATTGCCAGATAAACCAATACTTAAACGATCGGAAAATATCTAATTTAAACAGTGAGAAATACAAATAAAATAAATATCATAACACTTTTATACATTCGTTGTAACAAAATGACCTGCACGAAGTTCGGAGCTGCCAAGATAATTTGATCGCACTGTACAGCGAGTGCAAGCGTGCTTGGGACTGTAATTTGTTTGATATCTCCGCCACCGCCACATGCATTAAACCATCAATCCTCTAGTATATGTTTTGATCACACTATCTGCATTTTCATATTCTTGCGGGATAGGGCCTAGATCTATTACTTCTCAAGTGCCTTTTAGATCTAGGTCCAGATATAGCTTCTTGCAGAAGTGAAACTTATATAACGAAATTTCAATGATAAGTATAACATTTTACTGTTGCCTTGGAAATATCTTTTGATGACTGTGGTTTGTTTATTTTTTTGGAGATTCATGGTTTGGAACTATATTTTGGTTAAGTTAATAATTGGTAGAAAGGTAGACCAATATTATTTCTAAATCACTGATTATGTCCAGTAATAAACCACAATGTTAAACGAAATCTCCTACAGTATCTAAGTTGTAATAAGTATTTAGTTTTCTCCCTTATTTCGGACAGGGCCTTCTTCACTATATTTAGCGGTAAAAGCCGTTGTAAATAAATGACGCAAGCAAGACTGGTGTTATAAGACGGAGCTTATGAAGTTTCAGTACTTATAGACCGAGGTGGTCGCACGGTGTTATAATACGGTCTACTTAACTGTTAGTACTATGAGTTGTAAGTGGTGAGCAAGTGGGCGTATGAAACTTTGACCCTTGATACGGAAATTGAGTAGTTCGTGTATTAAACTTATTGCTTATGTTGTTTAGAAAGGGTTCTTTTGTGGACAAGGCGAAAGGAGTATGTAAGTTGTAGGAGGTGGCGTTCTTAAGTTTCCACCTACCCGTATAAAAAAGGTAAACAGATCCTCCACGAATTCGTCAACCAAGCATTATGCACATCAAGCTAAATTTCCGTTAAAAATCGCGGTTATCGGTGGGTGCTTACGCAAGTTTATGTAGCATACGTTTCTATAATATTTCCGAACATGGTACGTATCCCACACTACATTAAAATATCCGAAACACTTTACTACGTTATATATTTCCTGTCATGTTGTCTAAACTGGTTTTATCTACCCCTCTCCTTCCCTCTTACACCGCCTACATGCGCCAGAAAGAGAAAGGAGTATTGCCTCCAACGTCCAATGAGGCGAGCTTCCGAGGTGAGGAAGAAAGCCACGCCATGATGAAAAGGATTACTTCAAAATTCACATCTTCAACTGTCTTCAACGACTTAACACCTCTTTACGCTATATACCGCTAAGTTATTGCGGTCCGCAACCATAAAATCAAATAATCAAATCTGTGAGTGTCGGCCGACACAAGTGGCACAATAATAAAAACAGTAAAGTGCAGTGCTGGGAAGAAACCACATCCAAGACCTCTACACGGCGCTTTCCAGTCGTCAGCCATCGTTACGGGCGATCCTTCAAACTGCAAGTAAGTCCCACCCATCCTATATTATAAAACCAGTCGGCAACATACACTCCTGATAGCTTACACAACGCTTATTGGTCCTTCGCAGCCGCTACTCTCATAACTCCACCATAAGTTTTTGGTCCATTCGAGTCGGATTCAAAAAATCAGCCTAAATAGGTCTCATACCTACCAAGGATTTAGGTCAAATACCTAAATTCGTAAAATCCATATTGAACGTGTACTAACGTTCGTACATCCCGCTATAGGTACATACTTATTCATTGAGAACCATTGTACCAACTTAATATTTCTCCTGTTGCATTGAAATAGCATAGGTAAATATTACAACCGCTAATTATCACGAGTTAGTTCGGCAAACTTGCCAATAACTTATACTCAACCGCATTCTTTACTTATACCCGCTTAGAATAAAAATAATTGTTCTAAGTCTACCCACTACAACTAAATTATTTTATTCATTGTCGTTCTAGAAATATTCCATTATGGAAGATCTTAAAATGAAAGTTAAATTGCTTCAAGCAAAAAATCAAGCAATCTTTGAGCGTTTATCGTCGTTGTATGAAGCTTCAAAGAAAATAAATACGACTAGTATTGAACTGCGATCGTCGGAAACGTTCATGGCAGACACTCAAATACTCTCAGTCTCTCGTCAGGAATTTAGTGACAATATAGATAAAATAAATACATATTGTTTACAATTAAATCCTGATCATAGAATAGATTATAGCAGTCAGGTGTCCTTTGACGGCGTTTACACTCGCGTGGAAAGAATACGCGCACTTATTGCCGCGAAGTCTTCAAGGTCATTAGATGACTCAATGTCACAGGACAGCGTGAAACATTCTAGAAGCTCGATCAAACTACCTCCAATTCAGATTCCGTTCTTTGATGGTAGGATTGAAAACTGGCCTGTTTTCTATGAATCATTTAAATCAAATATTCATAGTAATATAAGTCTTACAGATTCTCAGCGTGTGCAGTATTTAATAGGGAACTTAAAGGGAACCGCATTGCAAATTACTGCCGGAATTATTCCGTCCGGAGAAAATTATGCATCCATTTGGAACAGTTTGGTTCAAAAGTATCAAGATAAGCGAGCACTAGGCTCACATTATATGTCTAATATATTGAATATTAAACCCGCAACTAATAATTCCGCTTCTCTAAATAGTTTCATTGAAAGTTTTCACGCGTCTGTTTCGGCATTAGAACAATTAGAAATTAATGACATAAAGGATTTCATATTATTAAATTTAGCTTTGAAAAAATTAGATCCCGCTACCATACATTTATTTGAAATGCATATGAGAGATACGGATATTCCTACTTATACGGATTTCGTTGAGTTCATAAAATCGCAAGTTAAAATATTAGACAGAACTATTTCTTCACGGACTTCGTCTGTAAATCTTAACAAAAATAATTCATACCGTAATCAGTCACGTGATAGTACAGTTCATACTTTTGTTGCTTGTGATAATAATCAAACTTGTTTACATTGCAATAAGAATGACCATTGGAGGCTTTATTTATGCCCAACATTCCAGTCACTCTCAGCCAACGCGCGTTTGGACTTTATTAAAACCAAACGTGGATGTGTGAATTGTCTTAGTGCAACGCACACTGCCTCACAGTGTAAATCGATACATACTTGCAGGACGTGTAATAAAAAACACCATTCTCTCTTACATCTGGAACAAAGTTCATCGCAGTCGCCGCGATCGGTATCGACTGACGCTGTGCCTAGCTCCACGCATTCACAACAGGTGGCGCTGTGTGCATGTTCACGCTTAGGCACAGACATACCACGCACTACTGTACTTTTGTCGACAGCACAGGTCTATGTTGACAACAAACATAACAAATACGTTTCTGTAAGATGTTTAAGTAATAGATAACGCTTCACAAAACAACATAATAACTTTAGCTTGTTGTAAAAAACTGCAATTAAATATTATATCGCTTTCAAATTCAGTTATAAAGGGTGTAGGAACCTCTTCGCGGCCTATCATAGGTTACGTTGAGATAAAGGTTACTGCTAAAAATAAAACTAATTCTTTTAAAATAACCGCTCTTGTTGTTGATTGTATAACGGATAAATTACCATCTCACTTTGTTGACACCTCTGAAGTGCAACATTTATTTGAATTGCCGCTAGCGGACCCCCTGTGGCACGTGCCCGGTGAGGTTGAATTACTTCTAGGGGCAAAGCTGTTCCCATATTTACTTCTTAACAATAAAATTATCTCACCTACCGCGCCTTCCGCAATTGAAACAGTGTTTGGTTACATTCTTATGGGTGAGGTACCCTCTTGTTTATCCAACAAAAACAACAGTTCCGCAGATTTAAATACCGCTTCATATTTTTCTACCGCGTTAAATATAGATTCTCATTGTTTTATGTCATTAGACGAATCTTTACATAAATTTTGGAACATCGAAGAAATACCTTCAAAATCTTTTATGAGCCCCGCTGAACGGGAATGTGAACAGCTGTACGTTTCAACTGTGTCACGTGACTCCAGTGGTAGGTATTGTACTGCGTTACCATTCTGTAAGAATCCAGATTCACTCGGAAATTCTTATGCTGTCGCTTATCGACGCTTAATTAATTTGGAAAAAACTAAGCTTCGCGACCCTGCTTTGCGCGCTAGTTATAACGAAATAATCCAAGAATATATTGATCAAAATTATTTAACTGAAACTACACCCAGCGCTGCTGATCAGACTACGGGTTATTACATACCGCATCACCCTGTTATTAGGAATGATAAACAAACTACTAAAGTACGTATCGTCCTTGACGCGAGCGCCAAGTCTCATAATGGCGTGTCATTGAACGACTTGTTACACACAGGGCCGAATTTACAGGCGGACATATTTTTATTACTTCTAAATTTCCGCTTATTCCCTATTGCAGTTACAGCTGATATAAAACAGATGTATCTTCGAATTGCTGTTATTGATGAGCATCGAAAATACCAGAAAATATTATTTCGATTCAATACCGCTGAGCCTGTTCGCGAATTTCAATTTAACCGAGTTGCGTTCGGGCTTAAGCCCAGCCCATTTCTAGCCATGCGCACTGTGCGCCAGCTGTCAGAGGATGAAAAACATCGCTTCCCGCGCGCATCCATTGTCGCCTCTCATGAACTATACATGGATGACTTGGCTAACTCGACTTCTACTCTGGAGGAAGCTAAGATTCTTTCCACTGAACTTATCGCCTTATTTAAGGCGGGGGGCTTCGACCTTACTAAGTGGGCAAGTAATTCCTCGGAACTACTGGAGGCTATTCCACACTCCAATCGCTCTTCTATTAACTTCTCTGACGGGGATAATTTAAAAATTCTCGGACTAAAATGGATTCCTTCCGAGGATTGTTTCACCTTTACTACATCTCCTCCTCCTCCTCAAGTCGTGCTCCTCATTACTGAGGGTCGTGATCCTCCCTTGAATGCACACACACACGCTTGTTACTACATCTAACTTGGATAAAAGTTGTACTAAACGCTCCATACTTTCCACTATTTCTCGTCTGTGGGATGTCCTCGGTCTGGTAGCTCCTGTAGTCGTATTCGCGAAGTTACTCATAAAAGAATTATGGAAATTAAACACAGATTGGGATGAAACTCCACCCGATTCTATTGTACTTCTCTTTCAAAAATTTAAAGAGCAACTGCCTCTACTTTCTTCTTTAAAATTTCCGCGTCATGTAGCCGTTGCTATGGGTTGCATGACAAATATAGTAGGTTTTGCTGACGCCAGCATGAATGCGTATGGCTGCGTCATATACTTACATGTCACTGACACAAATGGTAACACTCACGTAAATTTGGTGTGTGCTAAATCCAAAGTTGCACCTGTTAAGGTCGTATCTCTGGCTCGTCTAGAGCTTTGCGCCGCTGTTCTTTTGTCGAACTTAATTAAATTAGTTTATGACACTTACCGCTCTCGTACCACTATTAATAAAATATTTGCCTTTTCCGATTCTACAATTACACTTTCATGGATTCATTCCTCACCGCACAAATGGAACATTTTTGTTAGCAACCGCGTCGCAAAATGTCAAGATAATCTTGATCCTAAACATTTTTATCATATTGTCGGAAAGGAAAATCCTAGTGACTGTTTGTCTAGAGGTCTTCTACCTGAGCAGCTACTAAACCACGATTTGTGGTGGCACGGCCCTGAGTGGCTTCGGCGCCCAACTGCTGAGTGGCCTATCACTCCGTTTGTTTCCTCATGCAGCGAGCAGTTGCCCGAGTTTAATAATAAATCTTTAACGTTGGTATCTACCGTATCAGAACCTAATTTGATATTTATAGCCTTTCTCAAAAAATTACGTCTCTAAATAAATTATTGCGCATAATTGTATACATTTTACGATTTTTGCATATTATTCCTTATGACAAGTCACATCAGACAATCACTGTCCGTGAATTAGCTACCGCTGAAATTTATTTGATTCGTTGTATCCAACAATTTCATTTTTTTGACATTTATAACGAAATTAAAGATAAAAAACTTCGCTCACAGTTTAAAAAACTCGATCTTTTTATAGACGAGCATAACATAATTAGAATCGGTGGCAGGTTGTCAAATGCGAACCTTTCTTATGAAGCTCAGCATCCAGCTCTTTTACCTAAACATGATAATTTTACGCATGTTCTAATAGACTACTATCACCGCATTTATTGTCATGCCGGTGTAAGCCTTCTTAGCTCTTTGTTACGTCAAAAATATTGGATCCTCTCTTCTAGAGGTGTCATCAGACAAAGAGTACACGCTTGTAACTTTTGTTTTAAAGTTTCTCCTTCTCACCCTAGCCCAAAGATGGCTGATTTACCCGCTTGTCGCGTACAGGAGACTAAAGCTTTTGTGCACACGGGTGTGGATTACGCTGGTCCCATTAAAGTAACGTTATGTAGACGTAGAGGACAGAGAAGTCAGAAGGCTTACATTTGCTTGTTCATTTGTTTCGTTACCAAAGCAGTTCATATTGAATTGGTTACCGACGTGTCATCGGACACTTTTATTTCCGCTTTTAAAAGATTCATTTCCCGCAGAGGACCTGTCTCCTACTTATATTCCGACAACGGAACAAATTTCGTTGGAGCCAATGCTCAATTGCAAGAATTACTTGCTAACCGCTACCGCATAGAGTGGAAAATGATTCCACCCCGCGCTCCCCACTTTGGAGGGTTGTGGGAATCTAATATTAAATCAATTAAAACTCATTTATACCGTGTTATCGGTTCTCAACTTCTTACTTATGAGGAGCTTTCGACTGTTCTCACTGAAATTGAGGCAGTTCTAAATTCTAGACCGCTCTGCGTCCTGAATGAGGATCCGTACCCAGAGCCGCTTACTCCCGCGCATTTTATAATGGCTTCTCCGTTGACCTCGTTGCCTGTCGTGAACGTTCCCGAAACAACGAGTTCTCTAACTTGCCGCAAAAAATTGCTTGACCAAATGGTTTGCAGCTTTTGGAGACGATGGCGGATAGAATATCTACATAACTTACAAGTTAGGCAAAAATGGTTGAATGCCACAGACAATATTGAGATTGGTACGGTGGTTCTCATGCATCAGGATGATGTCCCTCCGTTACGTTGGCCAATGGGCATAATTACCGAAGTTTTCCCCGGCAGGGATGGGACAACCCGCGTTGCTATGGTGAAGACATGCAGTGGCTCCTTCAAGAGACCCGTTGTAAAATTGTGTCCTTTACCTTCTCAATAGTTTCACTCTGTAATCAATAACCTAATTTAGCTGTAGTTAACATATTTAAATATTTTTCTCTCTCCTAGTCCGTTTTAATGTAACTTCTTTCCTTTTGAGAATACTACATATCCTCAAAACCGGGCAGGATGCTTACGCAAGTTTATGTAGCATACGTTTCTATAATATTTCCGAACATGGTACGTATCCCACACTACATTAAAATATCCGAAACACTTTACTACGTTATATATTTCCTGTCATGTTGTCTAAACTGGTTTTATCTACCCCTCTCCTTCCCTCTTACACCGCCTACATGCGCCAGAAAGAGAAAGGAGTATTGCCTCCAACGTCCAATGAGGCGAGCTTCCGAGGTGAGGAAGAAAGCCACGCCATGATGAAAAGGATTACTTCAAAATTCACATCTTCAACTGTCTTCAACGACTTAACACCTCTTTACGCTATATACCGCTAAGTTATTGCGGTTCGCAACCATAAAATCAAATAATCAAATCTGTGAGTGTCGGCCGACACAAGTGGGACAATAATAAAAACAGTAAAGTGCAGTGCTGGGAAGAAACCACATCCAAGACCTCTACACGGCGCTTTCCAGTCGTCAGCCATCGTTACGGGCGATCCTTCAAACTGCAAGTAAGTCCCACCCATCCTATATTATAAAACCAGTCGGCAACATACACTCCTGATAGCTTACACAACGCTTATTGGTCCTTCGCAGCCGCTACTCTCATAACTCCACCAGTGGGATAATCGCAACTAAGGTGGAACAAGTGCCTATCGGATTATAGGATAGTAAATTCTTCAGTCTCAATGTGACTCAAATGTTTTCCTAATAACAGTACGAGTATAAATTATGACGTAAGGAAAGTTTTTAAAATCGCACGTTGCATTGAAAAATACATGGAAAACAAGTAATACAATAAAACATCCATGTTTCTTATATTCGTAACGTTCACCATTTCCGTGAAAATTCTAAGAATGCTTCTTTAGACAGTTATTGAACCTCGAAATCTATAAAAAAAAAACTCTTTTTAACAACACTTTTTGGACTACTATCTCTTTTACAAACTGAACAGACTCATCTTGATAACATAAGAATCCATTTGAAAACACTTCATGCGATGTCTAAGTATCTATTTCACAATCTCTTAAGGATTGTCTAGACGTATCTCTTCTAGCTAGTGAACTTGCGCCAGTAACTTGCCTAAACTTGAAACTTTTTGGAACCGTCTACATTTCACGTTATTATCTCTTGTGAGTTTTGTTAAACTAGAATGTAGGTATTATAACTTTTAGTTTAGTGATACTATGTTTGCTATTTTTCTTATTCAAAGGGTGGTCTATATTTAGTACCTTTGTACTCACTTGTTGTATTATAATATTTTCCTGTTAACAAATTAATCACTGAAATTAGAGATCACGGAACCATATCTCAAAACTTTTACAGCTTATACTTTATCTATCTCTCTGTTCATGCGCAAAGACCAACCTGACAAGTGTTCTTAAGTTTTCCATCAGCTATTTCTCTTAGATACACCTCTGCCTACTGACTAACCGTTTGAGGATCACAGCCTCACAGGTGTGATATAATATTTATGTTGTCTGAAATAGCGCATTTTGTGTCTGTAACCACTTATTTCTCCACAATGTATTTGTGTGTATGACTCGGCGTTCATTACAATTAAGATAATTTATTTAAACCAAAATATTTAAAAGTGCACTTAAAGAACTTAAGTATACAAAAAAAAAAACTAAATGATTTGTCAAACATGTCGCCGTATTCAAAGATCAATGCCAAAATCCGTTCACACCAACAACGAGCAACAATATATAGCTCGTTCTAGTACCCATTACTCAACCGCCACGAGTAAACGCTCCTCAGATCCCAGATCCAAGTCACGAGTGCTATCACGAAGCAACCCACGCCACTCTCCCGTCCAAGATTTTAAAGTCCGCTTCAGAACCGTACAGTTGAATTTTTTAACGAACTAGATACCGAAATAAATTGTGGTTTAGTGAATTTTCTTGGAGGGAAAAAGTGTTTAATTAATGGTCTTCAATTTTGTGTGTTTAGGCAATAAGCTTGATACACATTTATACATAAACTGATGCCTATCTCATCGGGAGTCATCGGTGGGTATCTCAGTGGGCAGAAACTACATGACGCTATCTGGGCATCTAAAACGGCCACTTTAGCAGATCTTAACCATTCATAATAGTAACTGCGTCTGTGACTATTTTACGAATTTTAACTCAATTCATATTATTATTTTCTTATTATGATCTATTTTCCTAAATGGTTACAGACCCAGTCTCCATCATGAAAGGTCCATTTTACGCTTTCTAACGCAATTCATATTGTGATCTGCTAAAGTGGCCATTTTAGATCCCCTGATCTGCTATGATCTTGCCATAATCCTTTCGAATTTTCCAAGTTGCGAGTACACCCGGCCACACGTTAAGCCATACGTATCCAATATTACCTGACCACGGTTTGTATGGGCTTCCCGTACAATGAAAGATCAGCTGGGTTTGTGTAATTTAATTGGTCGTTGTTTATACCTACTAAACAATGTTTTTCGTCTCATCTGTTTTTCATGAAATAGTTAATGCATTAAATCTATCAAAACAACCCTCATAATTCCAACTAAGAGGGTTATTTTGGATTTTAACTCTAACATACAATCCGACAATGACATGAAAATTACAAAAAAAATTCGCTAGCTACAAAGAAACTTTCATCTAATTAAAAGTCTTCAGTTCACTCACTGACGCAGATAACAAACAACATACACCACGGGATCAAGAAGCATGACATGTTGTCAAAAAATTCTTAACATAACATGTCATATTTGTACTCCCTTTGAAGAAAGGATTCTGGGAAATTTGTTCCCTAAAGCGACTAAACAGGGATTCTATTTATATCCGACTAACTGTTGCCTTTGTGACCTTCGTCAGTAAATAAAAATATTTCTTTCATATTTGAATCAGATATTGTTATAATTACTGACTGGCCTGTTGGTCTAGTGGTTAGTGACCCTAACTGCTATGCCGGAGGTCGTGGGTTCGATTCCCACCCAGGACAAATGTTTGTGTGATGAGCACGATCATTTGTTCTGTGTCTGGGTGTAATTTATCTATAATATGTATGTATTTAGAAATATATAAGTATGTTTATCAGTTGTCTAGTACCCATAACACAAGCTCTGCTTAGCTTGGGACTAGATGGCGTTGTGTGATAGTTGTGGAATATTATTATTATTATTTAGAGTGTGCTTTTGCTTCTCAGCTTTACTGGAGCTTCCAACTACATCTACGGGTCGAAACCAAAGTAAATGCAGCGTGTGGTGTGTTATGATTTTATGATGAGGGTGTGTTATGATGAGGACCTATTTCGTTTTCTTCAATTTCCATGAACTTTCTGACAATTCGACAAGTATTTAAAATTGCAGCTTTTTGTAAGGTGATATAGAGCGTTTCTTTGAGGTTTAATAATTTGAGGCTATGGAGTAAATGATTCGGAATAACACCTGTTGTTGAGAGAACTATAGGAACCACATACACTTTTTCCTGTTCCCATATTCTTCTTACTTCCTGTTTGAGTTCTGCGTATTTACTAATTTTTTCGGTGATTGTTTTTTGTATGTTGTGTGTGTTGGGTACAGCAATATCTATTAAGTAAGTGACTTTATTTATTTTATCTTGTAGTATTATATCCGGCCTATTATAGTGAATTGTCCTGTCTGTGAGAATGGCGCGGTCATAGAAAAGTTTATGAGTTTCATTTTCGAGTGTATCTTTTGGTGTGTAATTATAGTATGGCGTGTTTGTGTCTTGTATGAGTGTGTATTGAACTGCCAATCTTTGATGGATAACATTTGCCACCTGATTGTGTCTGTGTGTGTAGTCGGTCTGCGTGAGGGTTGTGCATGCTCCTGTTATATGCTGAATGGTTTCTGGTTGTGTGTGACACTTGCGACATTTATCATTTGTTACTGAGGGATCTTTGATAATAAACTTTCTATAGTTTTTAGTGTTAATTATCTGGTCTTGTATTGCAATGATAAATCCCTCAGTTTCTGGGAATAAACTACCTATTTTGAGCCATTTGTTTGATGCAACCCCGTTGACATGTGGTTGTTCTAGGTCATGAGGATGTCGGCCATGGAGAACTTTCTTCTTCCAGTCTTCAATTTTTTGTATCTGCGGGTCTTCGTTAGCAATGTATAGGGTATCTGATTGTTCACTTAAGTTAAGTGGGGTGTAATTGTGATCAGTTTGGACTATGGCTTTATGGATGTTGCTATTGTGGGACTTTGTGTGAAAGAATGATTTTAATCTACAAATTTGTTTCCGCCATAGGTGCTGGATGTCTATTAGGCCTCTCCCTCCATTTTCTCTTTTGATGGTAAGTCTCTCTATGGCAGATTTAGGATGTAAGTTATTGTGTTTTGTAAGTGTGGTGCGAATAGTTCGTTCTAGTTGTTCTGTGTCGGTTTTTGTCCATTTAATAACTCCAAATGAATATGTTAATATGGGGATAGCAAATGTATTTAAAGCTTTGATGAGATTTTTGCCAGACAGTTGGGTTTTACATAAAGCAAAAAGTCTTCTCTTGAACTCTGCAGTAAGTGTTTCTTTGATTCTAACATGATCTAGCCCCTTCAATTGTGTGTAACCTAAGTATTTGTACAAGTCAGACGGTTCCATCGCTGTTATGGTGTCTGTGTCATTTACGGCATAGTCGCCGGGTCGTATCTTGCCTCGTATGATGTGAAGTGTTTTACACTTATCCAGACCAAATTCCATATTTATATCTTGGCTGAACTCTGCTGTAGCTTCTACTAGTTTCTTCATATCTTTTTCGGTTTGCGCGTATAGTTTAATATCGTCCATGTAAATCAGATGTGAGATTGTTGTTTGTTCTTGTGTTGTAGTGTTTTTGAGACAATATCCAGCCCGGCAGCGCTGCAGCAGATGAGACAGAGGGTTTAGTGCAAGGCAAAACCACAGGGGACTAAGAGAGTCACCTTGATAGATACCTTTCCTGATAAATATTTGTCGCGTTGTAATGTTATTGTGATTAGAATTTAATTGAAGTGTGGTTTTCCATTGTGACATTATGTTGCTTAAGAAATCTATTATTTTTGAATTTACTCTATAAATTTTTAGTATCTGTATCAACCAAGAATGGGGAATACTGTCAAAGGCTTTTTTATAGTCAATATAGGTGCAATGAAGATTTCTGTTCTTTGTGGTGGTATGTTTATGTATAGTAGAGTCTATTATTAACTGTTCCTTGCATCCCATGTGGCCCCGTCTGCAACCCTTCTGCTCCTCCGCCATTATGTTGTGGTGTTCAATGTGTGTGTTGATTTTCGCTGTTATTGCTGATGTTATGTTATTATTATTATTATTATTATTATTAATTTGGTACCAATTTCAGGGGTTTTATTGTTTTCGTATGGAACCCAAAACCGTTTTCTAAAATAGAAGCTAAGTTTCGTCGTAATTCCGTCAAAATCAGTCAAGCTGTTTCGGATATTAGCCGGGACAAACAGACATACAGCCAAACATTAAAAAATAAGTTTATTTTTGTTATAATAACCGCACATACTTTAATATTATTGTGCATTCAGTGAAAATCTGTTAGTCTGAAATTACAAACAGACATTTAAATTTTATTTATTTGTATAAATGAGAAATACCATTAATCCCACGCGGCCGAACGCCTTGCCTTTAATTCTGAATGTCAAAATAAAATAACACTTCTTCTAAATTACTCTACCCATTAAACTCTCGCTTTTCAGCACAAAACGCTAAAGGTCAAAGGCAAAAACATGGCAAAAATATAAAAGCCACCCAGTGTAACACGATGTCCTAATTTGAGTCTTACGACCCATTTTACGAAGAAATGCAATCAGTATTCTTTTGCAGTCGCTGTGACAATATAAAATCGTGTTGAACTCCATTGTAATGAAGAAACGAAAATATAAATAAGTGCCAGTGATGGTAAATTAACTTTAGAAGATGCTAAGAATAGAATTGTTGTGATTTTATCACGTAATGAGCAGTAAATTTAGAGAATAGAGTTCTTCGTACGTAACTATCGAGAATTGTTGTAGCCAAGAAGATAATAAACGAAAACGGAAAGAGTAAAAAAATACGAGTGTTATAGATAATACCCACTTATAAAATCCCTGGTAGGTAACCGACTGATCACGAAATCAGTAGGCTTTTAACACTGGCCATAGGTAAATAAGTGGTGTATACAAAGAACAAAAAGTAAGTTAGAAGTAAATAAAGAACAATTTATCAGCTATCATATAATTTATATTTGTTTTTGTTTTATGCGAAATGTCACCTTAGATGAGTCTTCAAACCATAGCAATATTATGTTAACTCTTCTATATATATATATTTTTTTTTTCTAGTCATATTATTATCATCTTTTACACAGTCCATCCATCGTTTCTTGGTTCTCTACTCTTATAGCCACCTAAATTCATCAAAATTTTCCTCATTACATTTTCCTCTAACATCGCAACACATAACATTTTCATAATGTCGAACAGTTAATAGAATATTACATTTTCACAACAAAGCCTACCTATCAACGCTTCGCTTCGATTTCAACAAATTGTGTGTCTGTAATTGGATTTTCTAGTTTGGCAAATTTTCAGTTTCACTACGGGATTAGAATCGTGTTCGATAAATGGCGATGAAGTTTCCAATCATGTCGGGACCTAGTTGCGGTGAATGACCAAACCTCTTCGCGCTGATAGCCTCCTGGTACTTTTGGTAGATGTTACATAATTATTGCTGAGTAAGCCTGAGGCTTTTCGAGAAAATGATCTTGGTTTTCTTGGACTAATGGTCAATTATTTTATTGGGTTACTAAGGTATCTCTTCGTTAATAATAGTCGAAGTAAGCTATGTAGTTCGCCAAAGAACTTAATTTATAATGTTACTCATCGTCATTTACAGACAATTGATAGTCGTAACAGGTAGTCAGTGGCCCGAAAGTTTGACCACCAGTCTTACCAAGGAGTATCATATTAACCAGTACTAACTGGGCTGTGGAGGTTATATAGGCAGTCGCTCCATGTAAAATACTGGTGTACCGGTTAGACTGGAACCCGACCCCAAAAAGGCTAGGCAGGTGATCACCATAGCATAGTGACCAGTACAATAAAGTCGAGAGTTGTCCGAAATTAGCTACCTAGAATCTATCTTCCCAACCGAACCACAATTTCTCGAAGTGTTACATAACTGTAATAACAAACGAATGTCGTTAGTGCATTAGAAAGGCCCGCCCCGTCCCGCTTTATTCAGAGTCACGCGCGATCTCCATTTTGTGTGGTCGCCATTATGATATATGGCTTCGGAACGTAGGATAGTTTTAAGTGGATGGTTTTAAAAATTGTGTGGTGTCTGTAATATTTTTGGGGTTTTAGTGTAACTGATGGCTAAGTTTAAATAATTGTGGATGTTTAATATGATTACTGAGGACTGCTCCATTTTAAATGATCTCTTCTTCTTCCTAACGCTAGCACGACATTTTTTTTTAATTTTGCTAGACCATAACTTCGCGAAAAGGTTGATCCTTGTTAAGTGGGGCTACCTCAATAAAACGGCAGCGAGGTGTGGTTGTGGACTTGTGGAGCTGTGTCGCAAACCATGCTCCACCTCTAATCCTGCCCTCTTAGCCTAAAAACGTGCAACCTCTTCTCTGCTAACGACGATGCCGCTTGTGGAAATCAAAGCTATCACTAATTTCACTGTCACTCAATCAACGAGACAGTCACTCATCAAAATTTCCACGTGAACGAAGTCGCGGGCATCAGCTAGTTAAATTAATAAAAAAGCTCGACGATTCAAAAAACAACAAAATAAGTAGTAATCGCACCATTTCACCAAGATCACTGTTAATGTGAAAAACATTTATTTAAATTTTATCTAGTTCTATCAACCATTTATAACACTGAGGGCCGGTTTCACCACTTGCTGATAAGTCCCTGATAGCCTATCCGGAACTTATCTGCCAGATAAACTACAACTTTTGATAGCATTAACTGTCAGATAACTGTCAGATAACTATCTGACACTTTATCCGTAACCGGTGAAACTGGCCCTAAGTATTATGATTATCGTGTTACGGGTAGGATTCAAATCAACAACCACAAACTCGCTTTGACAACTTCTAAAACCGCATACATTTTTTTTAAACCAACTGCTTATAAGAATAAACCTTGGAAACTTACCTAGTCATGTAAATCATTCTAATCAACTGCAGTACCTAATAAAGACTACCTAAATATCAGCCTCCTTTTCTAACAAGATGTGACACGAGAAAGAAAATCTAATCGAGGGATTTTCTTCAACATTTCTTGTCCTACTTTTTTCGAATACTTGTGTACTAAAAAGGGACCTTCTTTTTATTTGATTTGTCTTGTCTCAATCTAGAAACTGTACCGTTAGAGGCTGTGAGACGGAATTTACAGTGCTAAGAGTTTTTTTCCCGTAATAGTCTTGATTTTATGTTATTTTGTGTTGGGATTTGAGGTTTAAGAATAAAATTGTTTGAAGAATAGCTTTTAACAAGAAGAGGTTAATGATAATCCGGTTTTTGAAATTGATTGCTGAGCGAATGTCTTATAATTACTGTACTTTTGTATTTAATGAAGAAGCGTTTCCGAGCGTAAGAATTCTGTGTGAGTGTAATTTCAGACCATTTCGTCCTACTCAAAGTTTTAAACAGAATAGAAATATTTATTATTCTAACCATACTACACTTTAGACACACAATATATTATTTATGTGAAAATCTGAGAGATTGGGATATAATTTTTTTATTTTTATTATAAATGGGCTTGCTCTTGACTTCAATCTTGCCCTAAGGGCATAGATGATGTCGACGATGGAACGAGCTTACCCAGTAGAAGCCTGTTTACTCGCGACTTAAACAGATTAGGGTTATATGAACTCGGAAAAACCGACGCAGGCAGGGAATTCCACTCAAACTATTACTCACTTCAAATTATTATTTATAAGACACCGCCTCCACACTTTTGTACCATTTACTGGAAAAAAATGTACTATAAGTAAATATTTTGATACCTAGTTATCAAGCATCTGGTATAATTTAAAAAAGGTTTTTAAAGGTTCTGTACATACAAAGTCCCAACTAACGCTTAAAATAAAAACATTATATTATTATTTTTTATCATCCATTGCTTTCACTAAATTAAATAATTTGTTTAACAAAGAGTATCAGCTGTATGCATTGCCACAGGTTCTCCGCACAATAAGTCTATGTCTTTCTTTTTCTGCTGGGGAGTTCGCATGACCAGTATGGCATCGATCCGCCCATGCGAAAGAGGTTGACATAGCGCTAAACGATACCTGCCGTATCGTAACGGGGTGCTTAAGACCTACCCCCCTTGCGATGTTGTGTCCGCTTACAGGTA
Organism: Diarsia mendica; assembly: GCA_949316265.1. NCBI lineage: Eukaryota > Metazoa > Arthropoda > Insecta > Lepidoptera > Noctuidae > Diarsia > Diarsia mendica. The sequence continues at coordinate 10,400,229 of OX438910.1, read as the reverse complement.
TATCTCCACCAGAAGTACGACGCGAAATAGCAAGTCGTATCGAAAAAAGAAAACAGCAAGAAGACAAACGCCACCCACTGTACGGGCATGAACTACCACCTTCACGCTTAAAGAGCCGTAAAAGCTTCTTAAGACATACGATATTTACCTGTATTACAGGTCACCGAAACATACATTTATATATGGGTGAATGATGTTTAGTTTGTATTTTGTTTCACAAACACCTTTACACGTCAAAATGTTACGCAGAATCTACATCGGTTTGTGCAGCATATCAGCAGGTAGTCGACGTAGATCTTGCATAGACAAACAAATAATATTCAATAACAAATAAATTGTAAGTATATTACTAGCTGTTGTGGCGTGACTTTGTTTTTTTATCTTCTTTTTCATAAAAAGTACCCTAAGTTACTTATTTCATGATTATTGGTTAAGTAGGTAGTTTTCGCGTGAAAGCGTAACAAACAAACTTACATTCATATTTATAATCTTAGTCGGGATTCACCATTGTTATCGAAAATTACCAATCTAGCAAAGGGTAATCCCATCCTATGGATCACGGGAACTGTCAACTTACCGTTTTGCAATTTCGAACCCCACGTATGGCTCTAAAGTGTCAACCGGCTCAAAAATATAGTTGACAATAATACTTTAACTACAGAGAGTATAAGGTTCCATATTGTTAGTACAGCACGACGATCAACACCAAAAACCCATATACGAAGCCCTATTTCTTTTACCACCGAGAACCTCATTAAAAATTCCACACACTCGTCTCATCAAAAGGAATAAAAGAAATTACCTTACGAACTAATTAACTTGGACTAAATTAAACTTTGCCAATTCTTTTTAGTACTCTAGTACTAAACTGTGGACACTTGTAGCACTAAACAAATAATTGCAGAAAACCAACTACATTTATACATACGTCATAATTAGACTCAACGCACACAGACGCGTACGTACCTACGGCAAATACAAACAAATGCCGTAGAGTGACTAGATCAGCTTTTATTGGCTTCACCTCTAACATACTTAGTAAGTAAAAAAATCTTCATAGTTTTGGACCCACTTCTCAGTTTTCAATTAAGCTAAAATTTTGCATAGAAGTTTAATTAGATGACAGTGCATGGTTAGCTAAAATACAAGAACTGTAATTATTATTATTGAGCAAAAGCAACCCAACTAAAGAAGGAGCGTGTTGGTCACTTAGCGCGAAAGCACACGGAGAGGTGGCCAAAGATCGTCACTCACTGGACGCTTGACGAAAGAAATCATTCAGGTAGACCGCGGTGAAGGTAGTGTGACACTCTGATCTTGTTTACGGGTTGAAAATGGCCAGATTTTACACCCGATAGAGTTTTGGAAGGAGAAAGAGAAGGTCTTTGCCCTCAGTGACACACCATGGCAGTCAAAGAAAAAAAAATGTTGTTAGGAACGGACCTTCTGTACTAATCTGTTAACTGCTTGACGACTGTCCAACTATCGTTGAAGCCCCCTCGTTTAGATCCACGTTACGTAATTGGCCGGGTAATGACCTCTTGAAACACGGCTGAATTCGTAATGTACTGACACTGATTTGTATGCAAAGTCTGGAACATTACCGGTTGGTTTTGAATAGGGAATTATAATATGCACGGTACTAATGTGTGTGATTTTCTGAAATTGCCAGTGTTTATGTGAAGAATTATTTTAATTACGTATACAATAATATATACGTATATTATTATAATAAAATGCGCCACCTCATAACCTGCCCATCCTGCACAACGACTTGCACCTTTCAGGACTTATTAGAAGCAAATGAGAGAGCTGTGCAGGTGGCCTTATACTGGTCTAATACGATTTGAGCTCATCGAGACGCAATGAAGAAGAAGAAGATTTTAATTACATTGTTATGATGTTAAGGAGGAGCCCGCGGCTAAATCATAACAGCCACTGGGGTCATCTTCAGGTTAAGCTGCGCTTGCCTAGGTTGGTCCGTAGATGGGTGACCACCCATTACATACTGAGTTTCGCCTCGGAGAGCACGTTACACCGCCGGTGGCCCCGGCTGACAACATTCTGGATAGTAGCTTGAAAGTCTTAAAACCACTCTTACTAAGCGGTATCGTAAGCTGAATCTAGTTAGGACTGGAAGCCAACTCCATCATAGTTGGTAAAAGGCTAGGCCGATGATGATGTGATGATGTAATGTTTATTATTTTAGCTAAGATATTCCCACTGTAGAGCAAATGCTACCACACTCAAACTCAAAGCATTTATTTTAATTAGACTGTTACAGGCACTTTTTAATGTTATTTTTTACTTTTTATAACGAAAGGCTGAAGCTACAGTCCTAGTCACGAGGCATAAGAACTCATGAAAGTTGCCTATTTAAAAGTGTAGATCTCTAATCTCTATGAATGAGAAAGGGCAAGACACTGGGTTAGTGTCTGATGATCACCTGGGTGATTTGAACCGGTATTTTTTTTTGTTGATTGTTAAAATAGGTCGTATGATCACCATTGGAGACACTAAACCAAGAAACGGTTTAGTGAAACTCTATGGATTGACATTATTGGACACTCTTTTAAATCAAAATATTTTTAATTACCTCCATGACCCCTCTACTACTCTGTCTTCCAAACGTAATTTATCTCACCAAAAAAGTTGTTTGTCCGCATCTTGCATAGAGTTATAGTTTGATGAAAATGCTAGGTTGACAAATTCGTGAAAGATCTGTTTACACCTTGTATAGTACAGAACTTATATTACTCTATGCTATGTTTAATTTCCATGTAATACTAATTTTAAAAAATATAATAAAATAAATTAATAAATTTAAATACTAATATTATATTTAAAATGTCACTTACGGGATATCTTCCGAGATTTTTATTTGTTTTGAGTTCCCGATATTTCGACGCTGTTGCAAGCGCCATGATCGTGGGTTGAGCGTCGAAATATCGGGAACTCAAAACTAATAAAAATCACGGAAGATATCCCGTAAGTGACATTTGAAATATAGTTATGAACCGTGAAAGCTTAAAACAATACTAATATTACCCACAAGTGGGTAAACATGACGACCAATCACTTTATAGAAACCAGTTTATGCGGATCTCAGATTGGAAGAGTAGCCTATATAAAGGAAAACTATTTTATACTGGAAATGTATAGCTTGGTGAGTTTTGTGTGTATGTACATATTAAAACTTTGAGTTTCCGAGAAAGACCAACGAGTTGGTAAATAACACAAATAGAAGGATTAATGATAAAATCTCGCTCGCAATGTATTTACGTAATTTTCTCTCAAAATCTAAATTCATTCATTAAGGCTTCAACTCCGGACTCTTCGTGATTGATAAACTAAATTAAAGGAACCAACTTGTGGATAAAGGCTGGAATTGGGTACATAAATAGAAACCATTTAGCTAACCTTGAAACTAATGGAAATCGTATTTCTTTAGCCGTCTTTAAGCGTTTCATGTTAATGTTTTTGTATTATTCTTGGCTTGGAGATTTGCGTTACTTCTTCAGTCGAAGTTAAATTATTTATCTAACCTAATATTTTAAATCAACGATTACATAAATTATAATTATAAAATAACTGACCCTGGATCGAAAGATTAAAATTTGGAGGTCATACGACCGTTGCCTAGCAGTGGGGTGACATAGGCTAACATCAACTTCCAGTAACAGTTATTATTTCAAAGAGGTAAAAGTTCGATTAAAAGATACGTAATTAATAAGTCTTGTCCTAAGCTCCACAAATAATTATTTTGCTCCCCCGTCAACCCACATGATTGTATCTCTTAAAAATGTTTACCACCTGAGCCTACAATGTGGAATGCAGTACAAAATTGAAAAATAAAAAAAATTATAATAAATTAAAATACTGTTCCGATTATGACAATCCTTCACTGATGGTAAGCGACACTTTTCTTGGTTGTGATAAAGTAAATTATATCTATAACGATTCCGTAAGATACGAGTATTATACAGTGAGTGATACCACAGGAAAAAATTGGTTTGCAAATAGACAAGAGTACTCAAAAAATTAAATGAAAACAAAACATAAATTAATAAAGAGACTCTCATATAACATGTCCATTCATAAAATAACCCTTAAAAATAATCTGTCTCGTTACTAAAAAGCTGAGGCCTATTTGATGTAACCACTTTACCTGCAAATCTACACTGCACTCACTTAACTTTTTAAATATAGCAGCGTCCGAAATAAAAATCTTATTTTTTTACTTTAGTCTGCAAAATGTTTTGACATAAAACATATTTCGACTGAAGAGTTCAAAATGCGGATTGCAAACTGCTGAGTCGTTACATCAAATACACCCTGGACTAATTTATATTCATCACTCTTTTAGTCACAAGCGATTTGTCCCTCTTCATTACAAGCCATGACAGTCGATTCCTTTTTAACTTTTTTGTAACTAACGCCACTTTTATAGTTCCTCTAATATACTCATTCCGCATCATCATCTGCCTAGCCTTTTCCCAACTGTGTTGGAGTCGGCTCCCAGTCTTACCCGATGCAGCTGAATACCAGTATTTTACATGGTGTGACTGCCTATATGACCTCCACAACCCAGTTAACACTAGGTAAAATGATACCCATTGGTAAGACTGGTTGTCAGACTTTCAACAACTCATTCCAAAATCCTTACTTTATCCATTCTTGTCACACCACACATCCACCTTAACAATTTCATCTTAGCTATATACAATCTTTTTTCATGCATCTTCTTCCCAGTTCTGGTATGTAAAACAAATTCTAATCAAAAATAAAATATTTGAACCCGGAAACCCCTAAGGTCGCGCTTGACAGCCTTCGTGGTAATTTCTAGACCCATCTCAGGCGTCCTTGAACCTCAATCGAAATGATTAACGACACTGTTTCGGTCTGATATTTGATCATTGATTCGATTAGGTTAACCTCAGGGCCATGTTTAGGTAAACTTGAATCTAAGAATAGACTACATGCCTTTGGTAAGTGACTCCAGAAACTTTACTATAGGGTAGGTAGTACTGTAGAGGTTTCACTTGGGTGGCCTCGTTAATCACCCTCTTTGAATATAATTATATACTGAGCTATTTATATTAATAATTAAGGTCTATTTTTAAGTCTGTTTGGATTGTATTTCTAAACTGATCAACAATTTTGATGAGGAGTTTGAGCAACGATCGTACATAGAAAATTTACTCAGGATAAGTTGTTTGAGAAATGCGACAAAAGTTTCTTGTACAAGTTTAGTTCACGATTCTTCGTTATTCTTACAACTTATTGCCTCAGAATTTGTATGTCAAACGTATTCATACACATACACATAACAAAGAACTTTCGATGTATTTCAAGCCATAAAAACCGTTTGAGTAAGAGTCGGGTCGTTCTGAACTACTTACACTGACCTTCACACTGTATCAACATTGTGATAGCATCTTTAACTTTAGTGGCATTAACCATGAGGTGTTTTGGTGGATAAACACATCAACACACTCATGAAATGACTATATTTAAAATGTCACTTACGGGATATCTTCCGTGATTATTATTGGTTTTGAGTTCCCGATATTTCGACGCTGTTGCAAGCGCCATGATCCGTAAGCCGTATCCGTAGTAGTATAGTTATGAACCGTGAAAGCTTAAAACAGTCATGAAATGACGTTTAAAAACAAATGATGACTGAAGAATATTTTAGAAGGACAATGCCTCACTTGTACTATAACGGTCACATTAACTTGACGCATCTCTGGAATGCGAGGCGCCATCCGCTTCCCCCCCGCATTGCCTTAGGTCACCCGGCAAGTTTCAGTATGGTTAGCATCTTTGTTACCGATACGCGCGTCGATAATTTGGCTAGTTTTCTGTTGTTGTTATATTGTTTTTGGACATTATTGTTACAACCCCAAGCGTCAATTTAATGTGACCGAGTAGTAGAGACATACATCATTTCTAAACATCGTGTGGTTATAACCAGGTGTCAAACTTTTTATGCTGACCATGGGTCTTTGACTTGGCTGCACCTGCCGTAGAAATATCTCTCAGATAATGTTCCCAATTTCTCATATTTTCCGAACATCGACCAACAAGCTACCATTCTGCCTAAATGTTTACTTAAAAGTTAAGGCTCGGCGCAGGTTTTCTCAAGATGTTTCCTTCACTGAAACAAGTGATAACTATACAATTTGTACATGAATAAGAAAAATCTAAAGTGCGTGTCTAGGGTTCAAAATCAAGACCTATGACTTGGCCGTCCAACGGTCACACCACTAGACTAGGACTGCTATACGTTCTCAGCTGTTCTTTAACGTTCTAAATCATCGAAATGACCAATAATACCTTTTCCTCTCTCACGCTCCACTACAGCCTCGAACAGTCAAGCGATACTTCACAATAACATCTGCAATAACAAATAGCCGTGAGCGTTCACAAATCGCCTCTTTTGTTACCTAATTCCAGGCTTATGTCCGTAACACAGCTGTGTCCAATTTATTGCTTAACCTTTCCTCCTTTACGGATAGAATTGAAGACAATAAATTATACTTCAAACCCAAATAAGGGCAGTAAGTTACGATCCACACAAATACCGGGTTAATGGTCGATCAGGCTAGATAGATTAGATCGCTGCGAAAAACAATATGGTGGAGCCACTATGTGACGATAAAAACGGCTAAATTAAATTTTGGTGACGTTTTTCGTGGATGTGGAAGAGTAACGGACTTTTGGATATCAATGGGATACGGATTGATGCCTTAATTAACAAAAATAATTATAATTGTAAAGTCTAGGCATACAGCAAAATAGTAAATTTTGATACAGGTGGGCAAAACTTTGTTATTGCAATCGAGGCGGAATTCACACCTGAGCCGTAGGTATTATGAAGCCGAGATCTCTAGTAACTATTATTTTCTAGTAAAATATTGAACGGAGCTTCAAATTAATTGGCTATATCAAGATAAAGGGATATTATTAGGCATCTAGACATTGATAGGCATCTTCATCATTGATACAGCGATCACTCATCCCTTTTCCAAATGCGTGTGTTGATGACGACATTTTTTCTAGACGACAGGTCATTCTAGATCTTTCATTACACTACTTTATTAAATAACTCTCCTATGAGGGTATTAGTAGTAGAGTTACGAAGATAAAATCATTTTTGAGAGATGTACGAGTAGTTTGTATACGAGTCTATAATCTTTGAAACATTACACACAAAGTCATGTTAAAATTATACTTCATTTAGTAATAAGTAGAGTTTTCATTTACACTTGTTGTATTAATGTTTTTATCATTATTTTCATTCATACAGTTATAAATAATAATATACCTAATTATAAGTTTTGACTACGGTGAATGCTGCGTAAACCTGTTTAATACATACAATATTCGAATACCAGAAACATAAAATATTCGTTTACCAGATTGAATTTATATTTTGAATATTATATAATATGGTTATGTAAACACTATTCCACAGTAACAATCTTTATTCTAAGCGAAAGCCGCTTTTGCATTTTGATAACTGATATTCAGTAAGCATTCGCGATTGGACGCACTTTCAAAAAATTATTTTAAATCCCACTAAAATGACAAATGCGAAAGTTTGTGAGGATGGATGGATGTTTGTTACTCTTTGACGCTCTCTTCTCTGTCGTCACACTCTTGGCAGAGTGGTCGTGGTCGTCATGACAGGCGTGGTGGCAAGCTTAACAATTCGACGCCATTCCTCTCGTACTGTATTGCTTGCCTCATTGCCATTTAGTGCATTTTTGATTTGGTCGTTCCAGCGCATTGGTGATCTACCGCGCGCCCCGAGCCTTCGGTTTTGCCCTGGACCACGAGTCGCTCCACAGACGTGTCCTCTCGACGTGTAATATGTCTAAAGAAAGTGAGAATACGACCTTGAATGATGGACGATATTTGACGCTAAAACTACTAAAAAAAATTGGATGAAATTTAGTACACAGAAACTGGATTAACACTTAAAATACTTTTTTAACTCAGTAGATTGCTCCGTGGGACACTAATCAAACTCCACGAGGAGGTAGCCGTGGGCATAAGCAAGTAAATTATATCTGCAGAAAAAGAAACAAAAAATATGACAAAGGTCTCAAAAAAATTCAATATGCACAATATTCATATTCATTTTCGGAATACTGAATTGATTTACGAGTATTTTGGACGTAATATTTACAGATCATAAATACGAAAATCTTCAACGGCAAAAAATATTCGTTACTCAAAAGTATCCGATTTATCTATCGTAGCAGGAGGACCGTGTCCGTTGGCACTTTATTAAAAAACCGTTTCCTGAAAATTCCAGCTTGATACCTTCGTGAACCAATTTTGAAACAATTCGGGCATTCCTTTCTCGGAACACCAGGATCAAGCTCCGCTTTTTGAAATCGATTTGTCTGTAAGAATAGGTACGTCGGTACCCGTCCTTCTTTGTGTCGTTGGATCAACAGTTTTTATATTTTGATAAATCAGAACTTTGTCACTACCACTGCGACATCTGTGGCAGCGCAAAGATCACTGCGGATGCATGTTTTTGGGTTAGGTGAGAAGGATTTGGTAGGAGTTGGTAGATGTCTGGTGCGGAGCCCTGGGCTTAATAATAACTGCCGTTCGAGTTGATCTTGAGGTTAAGCCGTGCTAGCCTCAGTTGATCCATGGATGGTTGACCGCCCAGTACATAACGAGTTTCCTCCGAGCCAAGCCGTTATTCCAGCTGCCATATCAAAGAAAATAGATGTTTGGCAGTCGTTACTGGTAAACAGTGTCCTGAAAGTCTGACAACCAGTCTTATAAAAGCTATTGTATTACCCAGTACTAACTGAATTGTCGAACAGAACAGTAGGTCGTGGGTTCGAACCCGGGCAGGCACATTACTTTGTGTAATTTATTTCATCACCGCTGCTCTCAAAACGGTAAAGGAAAACATCGTGAGGAAACCGGAAAGTCTTAGAACCAAAAAAAATCGAAGTCATGTGACATCTACCAATCCGCACTGGGCCCGCGTGGTAGGTTAAAGCCCATTCTTCATCAAAGAGAGGAGTACCTGTGTCCCAGCAGTGGGAACATTAATAGGCTGTTGATGATGATGATGAACTGAATTGTCGGGCTCAAATTGGCAGTTGCTTTAAGTGCAATACTTGTATTCAGCTGCCAGTCAGCTGCCGGTTAGACTGGAAACCAAACCCCAACAAAGTTGAGGAAAGGCTAGACCGATGATGGATTAGTAGATGTCTTCGAATATTGGTACTAGGGCAAACTGGTTTCCCGTCGGGGCTGTGGTTTGTCGAAAGGTTAACGCGGCTCCGACACAAGGGCGAAGAAGGAACATGGGTTTGGTTTTTAGTCAGTAGAAGTCTGACACTCCCCTTCGCTCTGCCCAAGAGCGGGGGGGGTTATTCGATGATTTTCCACCCACCAAAAAAAAAAGGGCAAACTGGTTTCCTCATGCTTTTCTTTAACCAACGTTGTGCTTAAGTTTGAACCCGCAACCTACTACGTCTTGTAAGTTAAGATCGACTCATACAAATGAACGACAAATATCATGTTCATTTCATTGTAAATTATAACCGGCTGGTCATCATAAAACAAAACGCCATTCTCAATTCACAAAGTTCGTAAATTCACTTAAAATTTCATAAAAGAGTTCATAAAAGTTAAATTAATTACTCTCTGTGGCTGGCCAGTCAATAAACGGAAGCTGGTCTTTTAGATAATGTTTTAGGGTTCCGTACTGAAAGGGTGCTAACAGGACCCTTTCATTAACGGTCCTATGTCTATCCGTCCGTCCGTCCTTCACAGGACTGTATCTTTTGAAGTGTAATAGGCAGATACTTGAAATGTTTACAGAGTATATACTTCTAAAGACCGCTACAAAAAAAAAAGGAAAAAATAAAAGGGTTTTCATACAACAAACGTGTTTGTTACTAAACTATAGGTATAGGCTCTAGGGGCGAACCTTGATGATGTGAATTCAGTATAATTATTATGTCATACTTAGATGACCGATACAAAAAATTGTTTTAGGAACTTTACAGGAATTCAATTCTTCTTCTTAGCGTGTCGATGGCAAATCTTCACAAAATACATTAAGGCCCAATATTCAGCTACGCGAACTCCACTCGCTAATGCAGTCATTAGATCGTCAAGTGTGCAGGTGTCAGGGCATGCAGCGCAAGATGGAAGGTGGGCCATAGGAATTCAATTGAAATACAGGGTGAAAACATGCTCAATAAAAAAAAAATGTTACATTTTGTACGATACGGAACCCATCGTGTGCAATTCCGAATCGCACTTGACACACTTTTTTTTTCTTTTCTGAGAGGACAGGATAAGGGTAATGAAATAGGGTTCCAACGCAACGTCCTGAATAGTTTTATTGTAAGGGAAATGCGTAGTGAAGGGGAATCGCAAAACGTGACTATTTATGTTTTTCTATGTTGTTGTGCACTTGTGTCTCACTTGTCTTTATTAATCGTTGGGGGACTTCTTTTTTCCTTACTCGTCCAATGTTCTTTTTCTTTTTATTCAAAGGCAGTTGTATCATTTCTCCGGGACTTGATGAGCTTCATTTTCTCGGCGCTTTTCTTGTGTTTGTTTTCTGTTAGATTGTGGTTTTCAGGAGTTGCAGTTGTAGGGAGGAAGAGGTGTGACGGATTTGTCTAATAAATGGTAGTAGTAAGAATAAAGAAGAATTCACCTAGTTTATATCTTTACCGGGAGGATGTAATTCCCTAATCTTACCACATCATGCATACATTGGCCGATGCATATACCTTTTAAGCTGGAAATGCTTCATTAAAATTAATTGCCATCTCTCAATCCAGGCGTTATTGTTATGAATACCATAGTTTCTATGCTATACGACATCGTTACCTTGGTTGCAGCCAAAGATAATGGAGGAGCACGTGGTGAAATCATAACCGCCACACGGTTCAATTTTCAAGGTTCACCAGAATTTGCCGAGTCAAGGTGGGTTAAAGTTTTACGTTCTAAAGTGTATCTTTGCCACAGAAAGAATATTAAGCTGTTGCTTAACGTGCTTTCTGAGGCTTCAATTTAGAGCTTTACAAAATTTTCTTACGTTTTTCCGCAAACTGCAAAAAAGCTAAGCAAACAATTTCGCTTCCATTTGAAGCACACCTGAATGTTGTTTTGTATGTGTGTTTGACCGCGAGCTTCCACGTGCGCGCGATAGATGGCGTTGTACGATTTGTGTCGAATCCTGAATCGCGGTGTTAAGATTCTCCGCCGAGACTATATAAGGTTTAGAGAATTAAATTTTTTTGGTACTTGCTTTGAACAGATTTGTTTTATTTAGACAATATCCCTCGGCAGTTGACGAGTGCCGAACATTTTGGTCCTACCGAGTCGGATCGCGAAAGTGAATCGCGAGTCGAAAAGTAAAGTGACCGGTTGTGGTGACGTATGGTGTGGCATAGAAACCCTGGTGGATCGCCTTGAAGTGCCTGTAAAATCCCCGGAGTGTGGTGATCAGCGGGCAGCGGCAGCAGCGTCGGCAGCGCAGCAACGAGGTTTGCGACCGACTCCACCAGAGGGCGCCACCAGCATCGAGCAGAGTCAACGGTGACAGCAGGCCGTTGAGGCCTAGTACGACGTGCAGCGACGACATCGAGAGTGACGTCACAAACAGTGACGACACACTCGCAGCGGTATCAGCAGTGACATCAGCGTGACGACGCACTCGCAGCAGCGACGTGTTTGGAGAGGTTTGGCAGACAAAACTGTGAGTTAACCAGTGCTATTATTTTGTAATTTTGAAGATCAACGTAGTGCAATTTCAAGTGTTAGAGACTTTAAGATTTAGTAGTAATTTTTGACTTAGAATAATAAATTAATAGATATTTTATAGTGTTGCGACGGGAAATCTATGCCCGATTTGTAAACTTCTTCTAAACACTTGTAATTTTTTTGTGGTTTTGTGCAGTAACTTGTAATTTTTCGTCGGTTGCATTGAATTGAGTTTAGTAATTACATAACTTTGTTGTACACAATGGAATCCTTGAGTAAATTGCAATTAAACAACCAAGCAATAATTGAAAAAGGTAGAATTAACTTCAAAAAATCACCTAAAGATCGTCTCACACAAAGTTACATTGAGACAAGATTAGAAGCATTAGAAACACAATGGAAACAATTTGTTGAAACTCATAGACGAATAATAGAAAAAGCAACCGACGAGGATTTCAAGAGAAATGTTTATTTTACAACCGATATTTATGATTCAACTGAAGAATTGTACATGACATACAAGTCGGAACTAAAAGAGCACTTGCAGACTAGTTCGTGTAATAATGCTAATACCAGTACTAGTAGTGTAAAACACTCCAATCAAAATAGCTCTAATGTAAAACTGCCACAAATTAGTTTGCCTACATTCTCGGGAAGTTATGCCGAATGGGTTACATTCCGCGATTTATTTAAGTCACTTATTCATAAAAACGAGGCACTGGATGACGTTCAAAAACTACATTACATGAAAAGTCATCTCTCGGGCGAAGCAGAACAGTTGCTTCGACATATTCCCGTAACCGCGTCTAATTACGATGAGTGTTGGTCGATTCTAAACAAACGATTTGATAACAAAAGGTTTTTGGTAAACTGCATGCTCAAGCGGCTTGTACATCAATCGCCAATTACGAAAGAATCGTCGACCAACGTTAAGGCGCTGTTAGACACGACTGTAGATTGTTTGCACGGGTTACGCAGTTTAGGAATCGATGTCAGTTCTTGGGATCCATTTGTTGTATATTTAGGCTCGGAAAAGTTGGATACCGAGTCTCGTAAATTGTGGGAACTAAGAATTAGTCCTAATGATGACTTAGCTACGCTTGATGAGTTTAAAAGTTTTATGGAGTCTAGGTTTAGAGCCTTGGAGTATTTAGATCCTAAAGCCAATAAACAGAGTAACACTCGTGACAATAATGCCAAATCTTTTCATGTCGCTTCTCAAACTTGTATAGTATGTTCTGGAGATCATAAATTATGTCACTGTAAAACATTTGCGAAGAAAACTTGTGAAGAACGTCGTGAGTTTGCACGAGTCAGTAAGCTTTGTTACAATTGTCTAGGAACAAACCATTCCGTCTATTCTTGTCGTCAGAGCACCAAATGTCACCTTTGTAAGAAAAAGCACCATACTCTACTTCACCCAAAGTCAACTGCCAATGCTGCTGAAATTGTTGATAGTTCAGCAGAAACGAAGGTGGTGGCTGCTAATGCAGCAACCTCTTCCAGTCAAAGTGAGACTAAACCCATTTGTTGTTTTGCGGATGTTCACAACCACGGTCTGTTAGCCACAGCCTTGGTCAACGTTGAGTCAAGAACTGGGACTGCTATTGTTTTAAGAGCTCTGATGGACCAGGGCTCTCAAGTCTCTTTTATAACAGAGGCTGCAGTACAGTTGCTCGGATTGAGGAAAACTCCGGCAAAAACCGACATATTTCGACTAGGCGATGACGAGGGAAAGTCAATGCCCTCTAAGTGGATAGTTCATTTAAAACTACAGTCACGTCTAGATCCTACTTTTGTTTTGTATGTCGATGCTTATGTATTAAACAAACTTACATCTCATCTTCCTGAGAAGAAGATCGTACAGATTTCGGCTTCATTTTCGTCCTTACAATTAGCTGATCCGACCTTTGACACAAATCAAATCCATTTATTTGCCAGAATGTAGGTGAACAGGGTTTGGTCTTAAAACTATCATAGCTCCATTACATTCTACCATTACATATGGTGTGCAAATATTTAATTACATTATAAAAGAAAATAAAAATAATCCGCAACAATAAAATAATAATTAATAATGATGTCAAAGTTATAAATGTCAGATATAAAATTTAATAAAATGTCAGAATAAGAACATACAAATAATTCCAATTGAATAAGTCATAAATATTAATTTGAACATCGATTAATTATTATTACCTACTTATATTATTTATTGATTTATGTTTTCCTCTCCGCGATCTGACATGTATTCTTTAAGGGTGTAATAACATTTATCTTTTAACCACTGCGTTACCCTTTTCTTAAACAAAATCAGTGGTAAATCTTTAAAAGCGTCCGGTAGTTTATTATATACTTTTACAGCATTTATATATGAGTTTCTCTTATACAATTCGAGCCTGCATTGCGGTATACAGAGCTCATGTTTAAATTTATTTTTATTTCTAGGCGCTACATTTCGTTTAGTTACATCTTTGTGTTTCGTGAAATATTTTTGATGTTGTTGTACAAAAAGGCACAAATCTCTAATATACATATGTCGCATCAGGTACATAGGACGCTAGTCAGGAAGTACTAAATGACATACATAGTGTCAAACAGTTGTGGGCACAGAAAGGGATACGGGTAAATGAGAGAAATAACTCCCTTAAATTGTACACAGCTATTGTACAGTCAATTACTAACACTACTGTACTAACAAATACTCTGAACTTAAAAGGAAACACAGTGTAGTTCCTAGATAGTATGTGTCGCGACCATGCCCGAACGATCACTGGCGATCCATGGGACTGAGGTCCGTATCCGACACCTACCTCCAGACTCCGCACAACGCCTAAACAAAGGCGCTTGTGTTTAATTTTAAGTGCATACTCGTCAAGATCCGACACGGCCATCCTGCTTGACACACGTCCTCGTGTGTAAACCTGCAATACCAGAGATTCTCATCACAGGACACCGTTCGGTCATTCTGACTTAACCAAGAGGAACTCTCAAACTTCTCTTGTTACAATATCATCACTCTAGCTAGATTATCTCATTATCATGAGACGTCAACCTCAAAATCACATCATTTGTTTACATAGTCTTTTTCGTTCAAACATTACAAACATTACGACTTAGAACAGTCAGCCCAACAAAGTGCAAGTACTCTTTAACTAGAACCAATAAATCTCAAAATCTCTCAATTTCTCAAAAATCAGTCTCTAAAATCGAATTCAAGGAATGGTGGTTGCTCTTACAGCCATCTTTGTGGCTTCCGATAGTTATCCCTGTAACCATCACGACCATTGTCATTCGAGTGACCAGGTCCCGTAACCATCCCTGTGGCTACCTCAGTAGTTATCCCCGTGATCTCTACCAACCAAAGTCATTATAGTGACCAGGCTACGTAACCATCCTTGCGGGGGCTACGCGGTAAACCTCACAGTGACCACTACCGACCATAGTCATCCCAGTGACCAGGTGCCTTAGCCATCCTTTTTGTGGCTACATCAGTAGTCATCTCAGTGACCACTACCGCCCAAATTCATCTTTGTGACTGGGCCCCGTAATCATCCCAGTGATTACAATCGTATAGTCATCCTTATGACCATACACACTCAGCGACCACACCATTACTAGATTTATTTGAAACATCAACACATTTGACTCAGTTTTACGTTAAAGGTACTTGACTTTCCAGCGTTCTCTTAACTCTATTCTGAACGCACCAATAGGACGTTTTTCACCGTAGACTTTTTAGCTTATAGCATCACCATTAATTTATTACTCGCTAACATAAAAAGTAACCTTACTTCGGTTTTGTTTCACCTCCCAAGCTACAGCTTTAGGTTGAGGAGATTGAGGTCCGCTTTGTTAATAATGTTCTTAGTGAATATGAATAAGCCACATATTTCATTGCTAATTCACTCTAACCCAGCCATAGCAAACACAGTCTTGCATTATTCCCCTTCGAAACAAGAGGCTGGACCCAGACTTAACATTGTCTGGGATGGAGTGTCTATCCCGCACAGTTACTCTCAAAGTATCTTTAAATTTCTCTGGACAGATCATTGACTGTCAGTAACTGTAATAATAAAATAGTAAAAACAGTACTGCATAATTAACATCAAGCAGAAGATGCGAACTTGCTTGTCTCTTATGGCGAGTATCTTTCGGCGACTAATATTTTCAAAGTTGTGTGCTTCGCCGCATGTCTTGCGAACTACTGGTTGCTCTAAACCGGCCTCGGTACAGATGATGTACCCACTGGCAGGAATAGCGCTGCCAGAAGCTCACAGTACAGTGGCAAGCTCTCGCGAAAGAGCCGAAATGGCTTCAGTCACACGACACCCTTTACACTTAAACACCCTTGTATCGCAAAGGCACAAAACAGTTTTCTGAGGAGTGTCATTCACCCCACTCACTAGTGAATAGTCTAAAGATTAAAGTTGCGGAAAGGTAGCTAACTATAGCTCCTTGCCCAACCCATTCGTTTCACCGTCTGCTAATCTCCCACCTGGAAGCCTTTAAATACTGCTGCTACGGCTGGTCGCAGCAAGGAAAACCTGAATAATTACTCTACCATAGAGTTCAATTAAGTTGCTGTTCCACAAAAGGGGCACTTAATATTGTATCCTGCATGTCCTAGTGTTTGTTCACAACAGGAACCGATGCACACTACCAAAAGCGCCAAATTAGTAGCTCATTTCGACCAGGCCAACATAATTCAGACCGCCATCGACACGCTAAGAAGATTTCATTTGATTATTGGCTTTCATTATTTATCAAAACAAAATCATCAATTGAAAACCAACTAAGCCATTTTAGCTGGTAACTTCTAACAATCCTGTTGTTATCATACAGAGCTTATTTTGTGTGTTATGTTTTCTATAGTGACTTACAGTTTCTACTTTAGTGTCTACCACACTAATGTCAACAACACAGCCTTGCATTGATGTCACTTGAGTATCATCACTTCATCAATCAAGACATTGTTACTAGTTCGTTACCGATTCACTAGTGTGAACTAATCCAAGATAATTTTATTTGGTAAACCGAATACATTTCTTTTCGTTTCTTTTTAAGCGTTGCCCCACACCAGGAGTCTCTCCTGTATCGTGGGTGCGTCCACAAACATTCAAACCCAGACACTCAAACACCCAGTTCCAGAACAACTATCTGTAGGCCATACAAATATTTGCTCTCTGCGGGGATCGAACCCGCGACACGCAGCACAGCACTCAATCGCTCAACGACTGCGCCAACCGTGCCTTCGGAAATTGATGACTATTGAGTACGTTGATAAAAATGTTTAGGTCTAAACCTTGCTCTATCGATGCCGACAGCAACTCGGCGTCTTCGACGTAAACAATGACGAAGTCAAGTGCGATTCAGCATAAAGCACTAACAATGGCTCTCTTAAATTCGGTGATCGCGTTACACAGTCCCGAATTGTTATGATTCGGCACTCATGTTGCTTATCCTGTGTTAGGAAAGCTAAGAGTAATCGGTCTCTACATTACAGACTTTAATGAAACCGCTTCAATAATCAAGCTTTGTAAAGCTTTGTTAAAATTGAGATTCAAGTTCTCAATTTAGTCTTAAGAAACAATGAACATTGGTTGTTTTCATGACCAATCATTATATTGTATCACACTATGACATTAATGACTTTACATTAGTGATATTATGCTCACAATTAAATCTGTTCTGTGAATTTTACAAGTCACAATAAAGCTTTCTGCCCAAAGCACTAAACTAAACTAAACTATGTTTCATGATTTCATCAGTCAACACTTCACATCTGAGTAGTCTTTTAGTTGGATGGATGGATAGGATTTGCCGTGATATAGTATGAAGACTAAATCACAATCTTATTAGAGCGATACACGGTTTGCTCTTCGGAGCTCAACTCGTTACATCCATCCTGTAGGTACACCAATAGGTACGGCATAATTATTATGCTACTGCTAGTTTCAAGCTCCAAACAGTTGGATACTCGTTGCTCTACTGTAACCGTTGTTAACCTTATCTCATGTTTAGCTAGCATTACGTTTGAATTCATTGAATTTAACCGAGGAGGAGTTCATGGTTAAACAATCACAGCCACACGGGTGGAACCTCAAGCTATGTTATCCGCCTAGATCGGTACATAGATGTGCGACCATCCATCACCCAGCAATCCTTTTCCGCGCTAAGAAAAACTCGCCAAGCCGCCAGTCCCGACTGGCTCCAGCAGACCCCCGACAGCCGTCACTGGCAGTCAGTGGCAGTCAGTGGCTCAACAGTCTGACAACCCATTCCCCCAAGGGGTACCACATCACCCAGCACCAAGCGGGCTACAGTGGCCAGACAAGCTGTCGCCACAGGCACAACACCGGCTCTCAGCCGCACCGGCCGCACCGACCGGATACCAACCCCACACAGTTGGGAACAGGCTACGCAAATGACGACTTTTAAGTTTATTAGTGTCCTCTGATTTTTTCATATCCGAAATACTTTATTTTCAATCATTCGGAAAACATCGACGCCTACTCTCTACGTCTCGCACTGACGTCGTGTCTCCATTGGTACGTTTTTCGCTTTCATCGGAAAAGCACGTAAAATTAAACTTAACGGTCACAATGCCCAAAGGGGCACACAGAGGTGCTAAGCACACCCATCTTTTACTAAAACCATCAATACAGCGTTCCGCTACCTTAAGAACCTTCGAGATTCTCAATTTCAGTTCAAGTATGTTTCTGTTTACATTTACAACTCGGTAGTCGTGGTTAAAATATCTTTCAGTTGGGATACTTGAACCAAACATAAACCGTGTAAACACAAATTAATCATTCTAGCACATCAATCACAAATTCGAATTCACATTTCGACTCGGAAATCGATCCCAGAACCCCACACTCCGCAGCTGCCCCTGCGACCACGAGCTCAACTGGTAGATCGCAGTTGCACATTAGTTTTCAACATTCGTAGCAGTAAGTTGCATTATCACATCACGCCTGCAACAACAAGGGTCAGACAGAGATGCACCCAACAGTACACAATCCAACCTGGGAATCGATCCCAGGATCGTCAAACAGTCGCGCTCGCGACCGCGATAACCCAACGGGCTAATAAGATCACAATAAAACATGATCACAACAACCAAGTGAAGTAGCAAGAGGTCTTTTCAAAACAACTCTCTTCACTCGCTTATAAAATGATAACGACTCACCGGATATAATAACACCTTTACTCGTTCTCACATAAACACTCTGTTTCACGTGTCTAACCAGACAGGCATCATGACGGTGGATAGTCACCTCATGGTATCCAAACCCTCATCATCACAGAACTGTGCATCGTGCACATCTGTCTAAGGGAATCGAACCCAACGAATCAAAACAACAGCTCGGCCTGTTGTTTCGTGCGCGAATAGCTATCAAAGCAACTAGCACTGTTTATCGAACAGTTCACGCAATTGTCTATACACACAGTTTTCACTTTCAGGAGATTTCTCAACCCGCTCGTATCCCACTTCTGATGTCGCATCAGGTACATAGGACGCTAGTCAGGAAGTACTAAATGACATACATAGTGTCAAACAGTTGTGGGCACAGAAAGGGATACGGGTAAATGAGAGAAATAACTCCCTTAAATTGTACACAGCTATTGTACAGTCAATTACTAACACTACTGTACTAACAAATACTCTGAACTTAAAAGGAAACACAGTGTAGTTCCTAGATAGTATGTGTCGCGACCATGCCCGAACGATCACTGGCGATCCATGGGACTGAGGTCCGTATCCGACACCTACCTCCAGACTCCGCACAACGCCTAAACAAAGGCGCTTGTGTTTAATTTTAAGTGCATACTCGTCAAGATCCGACACATACATGGCAATGGTAGAATATTATATTTTTTAAACAATGGCTTACAACTATCCGTATACCAGGCCCCACAGATGGCCCGTACACACTTTTTTTGTACTCTAAACGCTTTTGTAATTTCCACCGAATTCCCCCACAACAAGAGACCATAAGCTAGAACGGAGGAAACATATCCGTGATATGCACAAAGAGCAGCTTCTGTTGATACCGTGACTCTTAATCTTTTTATTGCATATACAAATCTGTCTAGTCTATCACAAACGTAATTGACGTGTGTTTTCCAGTCGCAGTTCTGGTCCAACATTATACCCAGAAATTTTGTACTCGCGACTTGTTCGATAACAGTGTTATTATATTTTACATTTAATGTCAATGGCTTTCTTTTGTGTGTGTGGAATTGAACCATTTTAGTTTTTTCCATATTTATTTGTAAATGGTTTGAATGTAACCAGTGTATTATGTCATCTATTGCTTTGTTTATGTCTTGTTCATATGTGTCTGCATTTTCACATTTCACAATGAGAGTTGTGTCATCGGCAAACAAGATTGTGTTATGGCAAGTGATATTTGGGAGATCGTTAATATATATGAGGAATAAAAAAGGTCCCAATACACTGCCCTGCGGCACTCCAAAATTATTTTGTTGATAGTCAGATCTATGAAAAACCTTTTTGTTATTACATATTTTAGAAATTTCGACACATTGTTCTCTGTCATTTAGGTAGTCTCTCAACCAGTCGTTTGCTTTGCCTCTTATTCCATATTTTTCCAATTTATGTAAGAGCAATTTGTGGTCAACAAAATCGAACGCCTTACTCATGTCTAAGAAAATCGCCGCAATTGGTAAACCATCATTTATAGCCTGGGTGACAATTTTGATCAAATTGAAACATGCCAATGAAGTGGTACTATTCCGTCTAAACCCAAATTGCTCATCTTTAAGTATTCCAAGACGTGACGTAAAATCTTGTAGCCTTTTCAGCATAATTTTTTCAAATATTTTTGACATGATTGGTATCAGGGTCACTGGCCTATAATTATTCATTTCCGTTTTTTCTCCTTTTTTAAAAAGTGGCTTAATTACAGACTTTTTCAGTATGTTTGGAAATGTACCTTCCTCAAATGACAAGTTTATTAAATAACACAGTGGTTGACATATGTAAGGAGCGCATAATTTAATTACGTTGGTCGTTATGTCATCTACTCCCGCTGCGTTTGTGTTATTTAGATTTTTAATTGTTCGAAATATTTCTATTGCGTCAGTAGGTTGAAGGAATATTGTATGTTCGCAATTAGTATCGATAGTTTTGTTTATCTCGTCTATATTATATTTAAAATTATTGTTATTGGTCAATTGTATATAAAATTCATTAAATTTGTCACTTATCTCCTTAGGGTCTTCATATGTCTGATTATTGGTGATTATTTTGTCAATTTGTGTTATCATATTAATGTCACCAATGTTTTCATTAATAACTGCCCATGTTGCTTTACCTTTATTTTTGTTAGTGTTGATAATACTTCTTATTTTGTAGTTGTCTAGATTTATAAATGCACTTTTTTAGTATATAGCTATAAGACTTATATTGTTTATTAGAATTTTTCCTGTGTGTTTTATTGTGTAGTTGGGTAAGATAGAGAGACCGTTTTCTTATACAGGATCTTCTGATGCCCTTCGTCAACCATTTATGGTTCACTTTTTTATTCGATTTCTTTATTGTTTTTATTGGGAAACACAGGTTGAAAAACAATTTAAATAGATTATGAAATTCAGTAAACGCTTCCTGCAAGCTTTTTTTTTCATACACTTCTGAGAAAGTAAGAGATGACATACAACTATTAGAACTTGTCCATGTTTTCTTTACTATAATCTCTTACGTTCTCATACCAACTGTATATTTCGGATGATTTAGTTGTTTTCAGCGAAAGCGTTTGTCCTGTTTCGTGGTCCGATAAGGCAAGGTGATGCACTTCCGCCTTCACTGGCTTAATATTGCTTGCTAACTGATCAAGACACGACAATTGTCTCGTTGGTGTTTTGATATGTAATTCGATTTTAAAGTTTTTTAACATACTCTTTAACTCTTCACTATTCTTGTTTGGCTTTAAGATGTCCAAGTTCCAGTCCCCACAAAGAATAATTTTTCTATGTTTCTTAGTAAGGCATTGTAACAATAACTGTTCAAGTTTCTTAAGAAATACTTGTGGGTTACTATTAGGAGTTCTGTATAAACAAATAATCCAAATTTTATTTATTTCTACGCCACAACATTCAAAATTAAGCCGGTAAGATTGATTTACTGTTGAGTACGCGGGTAATCGGCGCAGTTCTAATGGATGGTTTAGTCAAGGGTCCGCGGGGATCACCAGTCGCACAGAAAACTAAATTAGGCTGGATCTTGTCTGGTGAGATCCCATCGTCGGCAATCTCTAGACCAGTATGTTATCATACTGTAGTACAGTCAGCGGATGTCAATGACCTTTTGCGTAAGTTTTGGGAGTTAGAGTCAGAACCTTCAGTTCGTAGTGTAATCTTGACTGAAGAAGAACAAGAATGTGAGGAGTTCTACTCTAAGACCACCAAACGCGACGCGACCGGGAGGTATGTTGTAAAACTACCATTCAAAACCGATTCGCCCAGTTGCACGTTTGGGGGGTCAGAGGTCATTGCCCGTAGGCGCTTTATCAATCTAGAGAACAGATTACTGAAGGACCCGGAACTTAGAACACAGTATAGTGCGGTCGTTAATGAATACATTCAACTGGGACATGCTGAAATTGTTCCTCAAATAGAATTAGGTAAGGATGCGTGCTACCTACCACACCACGCCGTAGTGCGTGAGGATAAAAGCACCACTAAGGTTAGGGTCGTCTTCGACGCATCATGTTCAGGCCATAATGGAGTGTCATTAAATAAAGAATTAATGGTTGGCCCAACCCTACAACCTGATTTGCGTCAAACCATTATGCGTTGGCGCTGTCACCCCATAAGTTTAGTTGCAGACATTATTAAAATGTACCGTCAGGTCAAGGTTGCAGATGAAGATGCTGATTATCAGCGCATTTTGTGGCGTGACAACCCAGATGCTGAATGGAAACACATTCGGTTGTTGCGTGTTACTTTTGGAACATCCTCTGCTCCTTACCTGGCCGTCCGATCTTTGCAGCAACTAGCTCGGGACGAGGGAAAAGATTTTCCTCTCGTAGCAGAACGAATCCTTACGTCCTTTTATGTAGACGACCTGTTGACGGGTTGTCAATCGGTCGATGAAGGTGAACAAATTTATCACCAATTGAAAGAATTACTAGGTCGGGGAGGGTTCGAGCTTCAGAAGTGGTCCAGCAGCAATTCGGAATTATTATCCAAAATAACCGAGGAGACTGTTAGGCAGGACAATTTAGAACTCAAAGTAGATACACTTACGAAGATTTTAGGGTTAAGTTATGATAGACAGTTAGATGAATTTAGATATACTGTCCAACTTCCTCCGCCCGAAACCCCCATAACCAAGCGTAAGGTGATATCTGACATTGCTCGTTTCTTTGATCCTCTCGGATGGCTTGCGCCGGTGATAGTAACAGCCAAGGTGTTTATTCAACGTCTGTGGTTAGCAGGATCCGAATGGGACGATGAACTTCCAGATCACCTGGTAAAGGAATGGCTTAGTTATAGAAACAACCTTCATTATCTTAGAGAGTTCCGTCTGCCACGATGGATTCACACGAGTCAACTTGACGTTTTACTAGAGTTACACGGATTCTCTGATGCCTCTAATGTTGCTTACGCAGCCGTTGTTTATGTTCGGTGTATTGATGCCAACGGTCACGTTCATGTCAGTCTAGTTGCAGCTAAGACCAAGGTGGCCCCTGTCAAACAGGTATCCATACCTCGTTTGGAGTTATGTGGCGCTGTGCTGCTTTCAAAACTTCTGCGTGAAGTTTCCGACACCTTGAGTATCTGTAAGGAAAACATACATGCGTGGACTGACTCGACAGTGGTGCTCGCATGGTTGAGCAGCCACCCGAGCCGCTGGAAGACCTTCGTCGCGAACAGAGTGTCTGAAATACTTACCGTAACGGAGAATAGTCAGTGGTCGCACGTCCAGTCCGGTGATAATCCCGCAGACAGCGCGTCGCGCGGCGTTAATCCCTCTGAGTGCGCTGACCTAGAGTTGTGGACACAGGGACCTAGTTGGCTGAAAAATAAAGAAATTAATTATAATAGAAGGGAAATTAAGGAAACTAATCTAGAGGAAAAGAAATCGTTAGTAGCATGCAACACAGTAGTAAAAGAAATAAGTGAGGATTCTATAATTTCAAAATATTCATCTCTTAGAAAATTAACCAGAGTGATCGCCTATTGTAAAAGGTTCTTAAAATTTAAAAACAAAAATTATACTACAAGGTTCGATAATTTTCTTACACATTCTGAAATTCATGGAGCATTACTTACCTGCATTAAATTATGTCAAAGGGAGCATTTCGGATCGGAGATTGATAGGTTAATATTGAAGGAAGAAATAAGTAAAAAGGGGGTACTTACCTCGCTTAACCCTTACCTGGATCAGGAACAAATTTTGAGAGTCGGCGGTAGGTTACACAAGGCCAACCTTCACGAAGACTCAAAGCATCCTATCATTCTTCCTCGTAAGTCACATTTAACCAACCTCCTGATAGCTGACGCTCATGAGAGGACGTTGCATGGCGGGCCTCAGTTAGTTCTTAATTATTTGCGATCAAAATATTGGATAATACACGCAAAGGGCGTAGTTAGGCATTTTGTACGTAAATGTGTCATTTGCATCCGTCATTCAGGTCGGTCGACACATCCTTTAATGGGGTCATTACCCTCTGCTAGGGTCAATGCTAGCCGACCTTTCTTTAGAAGTGGCGTGGACTATGCAGGTCCTATTAGTGTCCGGCCTAGCAAGGGTCGCGGGTATCACTCCACCAAAGGCTATATATGTTTATTCGTATGTATGTCCACTCGGGCCATACATTTAGAAGTGGTCAGCGATATGACATCGCAAGCCTTTTTAGCTGCCTTCAAGCGCTTTACAGCGAGAAGAGGCCATTGTGGTGAGATGTGGAGTGATAACGGCACTACCTTTGTCGGAGCTAACAAGGAGTTGAAGGCATTGTTCAACCACGAAAGGTCAGGCATAGCACCTGATATTGCCGATTGGTTGGCAACTAATGGTACAACTTGGAGCTTTATTCCACCCCACACCCCGAACTTTGGGGGGCTTTGGGAAGCTGGAGTGAAGTCGACCAAACACCATCTTAAAAGAGTGGTTGGTACGAGCACACTCACTTTTGAGGAATTGACGACAGTGCTTGCTCAAATAGAAGCCTGTCTGAACTCCAGGCCAATTTCTACCATCACCACTAACCCAGAAGATCCAAACCCATTGACACCGGGTCATTTTTTGGTAGGTGAGCCGTTGCTTCTCGTGCCCGAAATTAATTTTGAAAATTCAAATATTAGCACCTTGAGAAGATGGCAGTTGACTCAACGCATGGTTCAGGACTTCTGGCGCAGGTGGTCGCGTGAATATCTGGTTCAGTTCCACCAAAGGAACAAATGGGCGCATCAAACCGTAGAACCAAACTTGGGTGGCGTTGTGTTGGTTATGGAAGACGATCTTCCACCTGCAAGATGGCTCTACGGACTTATTACTGAAAAGCATACTGGCTCGGACAAAATCACAAGAGTAGTTTCTTTGCGTTGTAAAGGTTCTACGATTAAAAGACCTGTATCAAAGTTGATTGTGCTTCCTGTTAATCCATAAGTGTTAGTTTAAGATGTTAATTTTAAGTTTCGATTAAGATGTTCTCATGGTTTTGTTGTTATTGTTGTTATTTACATACAGTCCATTAGCTTTTTCACGTCCCACCGAATATTGTGTATTGCTTCATGGTGGGCGGTCTTTTATTTTTGTTATGTTTTAAGTTTTTTAACACTATGTTCTGGACATTCTGTCCATGGTGGGCGGGATGTTTGACCGCGAGCTTCCACGTGCGCGCGATAGATGGCGTTGTACGATTTGTGTCGAATCCTGAATCGCGGTGTTAAGATTCTCCGCCGAGACTATATAAGGTTTAGAGAATTAAATTTTTTTGGTACTTGCTTTGAACAGATTTGTTTTATTTAGACAATATCCCTCGGCAGTTGACGAGTGCCGAACAATGTGTGTCTATAATTTTGCTTCGAGTATCGATACTATGTCAAGAAAAAATAACAATCAAACAACAGCGGACATTGAACTCCAAACTCACCAACAGGACTCACCAGGATATTGCTAATCTAAAGCCAAAGGACCAAAAAAAAAAACCGAAAGAACCGTAATTTATCCAACACCAACCGCTGAATAAGGACAATTTATATTT
Source organism: Diarsia mendica (assembly GCA_949316265.1). NCBI lineage: Eukaryota > Metazoa > Arthropoda > Insecta > Lepidoptera > Noctuidae > Diarsia > Diarsia mendica. The sequence continues at coordinate 10,374,217 of OX438910.1, read as the reverse complement.
CACCGATGTGCGGAACTTCTGGCACACACACGATGTTGGTCCTCCTTCGTTTTCTGCGCACGACCGCTTGCTCTAATGAAGTTTGCGTTTCTGTAACTAGTCTGTTCGGGGGATTTCGGTGCTATGGGACACGATGTGTTGCGAGACTTCTTAGAGTCTTTTGTAAGAGAAGGTAGCAGTTAAGTGGTGGTGTGCAATGTGATGAAAATTGTTAATGGCTTTTGCAAAGTACGGGAAACCTATTGACTGCTGCGCTGTGTGTCACAGGTTCAATTACTTCATGGAACAAATTTTAATAATTTTATATGATTAAGTGCTAACTCATCGCTTTACTGGTCGTAATCATGACTATTATTGAGCTTGAGGGCCAGGGTTTGATTCCTGGGTTTGGCAATTTGTTATTCGGTTTTTACATCAGGAATTTCTCAGTAGCAGCCACAGAATCTGGATTTGTGCCCGGTTGATGGCAAATAGGCTAGCCCCTGTTATATGAGGATTAAACAAGGCTGGCAAAATGTGGATATACTATTAATTAGGCACACCTCTGCCTTGACCTTCGAGGACTAAAGCGGTGATGATAATTATGTATGTTTCGTTATATCTTATCAAGTTTAAATATCGCCACTCACCTTTGATGAACTTCGCTTGCTTTTGACCCTATAAAAAATCTGTTGAACCTAATAACAAAATTGATATACCAATCTAGATTTACGCTAAGCCCTAAAAGGCTGATAAGTAGCGATATCCGTTCATAACTCACGTATTTACAACTAAAAGGGAATATATACGTAAATAGGGACTGAATATCGGACCCCTGGAATTTATAGGTCGACCTTTTTGCTCCCTATTACAAAATGAAGGAAGGTAGTTGTTTTAGATTTAGAATGATTGTGTTGTAAAAAAAGAGTTACAGATATTTGTAGGCAGTTTAGGATCTAGGAAAAGGTTAGGTTAAGCTGTATGCACGTTGGGTCAAGTCCTTCTTTTGGAATATTGGGTTCCCGTTGTCCCCGTTGTCATATCTCCACTGATGAGGACACTCAGACCACGGTTTTTAGTTTTACCAATCGGTTGATGAGGACAATTGATCTGCATCATGGATCGGTACAACGAAAAGTCGGAAATTTTACTCCTGTTTGTCGCCATGGCCATACGCCTATTAATGATGTCAGTGAGAATATATCGACTAGGTACATCCAAACCACAAATTTTTAGTGCTCCAAGCCCACTATAATTTTTTTTTTTTTGATATCTGAAAATAATGACGACACATACACAACCTAGAAATAGTACCTCGCCTAGCTTATGTTGCAAAAATAGTTGTGTCACTAATTTTACCTTTGTAGTCCCTAATACCACTACAGGTCTTTCAAGCATAGATTAGAATAATCACTGTCAGAACCATAAAGTTTTGATTTTAATTACCGATGAAAATGTTGTACGTTAGGTACTTCAGTTGCTATCATATTATGTGGTAACTGTTGTGAACCTTTTTTCTTTGGAGGGTGGGCAATCATCAAATGACTCCTCTTGCTCTGGGCAGTGTGGTAGGGAGTGTCAGACTTCTACTGACTAAAAACCACCCATGTTCATTCTTAGCCTTTTGTGTCGAGGCCGTGGTATCTCTTCCGAACAACCCGCAGCCCCAACTGTTTTGACCCTTCGACCCTGTATAAGTTGTATAATATCATCCTCACAAACCCATTCGTCAAAAGAAAGACAAACACCATGAATCTCACTAAGACAACACCTCAGATCCCCCAAACAAGTTATCTGTTTGACTTAACACCCCACCTCGCCCGTCAAAGCAATGGATGTAAGTTTTATGTACGGAAATGGGCACTTGTGGGCCACGCTACATTGCTCGTCGCTTAGTATAACACGTTTGAGTAATGACAGGCTTTTGTTTGTTTGTGTGAATATTGTTTTTGTTGCTTTTGGTCGCGGTTTTACTTGCGTGAATGGAAGTTATGCAAAGAGAAAGAATGTTGTATATTCTCATATTTAATTGTTACTGATTAAGTTCGTAAAGGTACATGATTTAGATAAAAAAAAAATGTGTTTTGTTATAATGTATTAATGTCATCATCTTTTAGCCCTTTTTTTTTTTTGGTGGGTGGAAAATCATCGAATGCCCTTCGCTCTGCCCAAGAGCGGGGGGGGTCCCCCCGCTCTTGGGCAGAGCGAAGGGGAGTGTCAGACTTCTACTGACTAAAAACCGAACCCATGTTCCTTCTTTGCCCTTGCGCCGAGGCTACGTAATCTAGTACAAAAATCCGCGGCCCCGACGGGCATCATCTTTTTGCCCTTGGCTCATGTTATATGGGGTCAGCGCAATACGTTTTTGTCTTCTATTTTTCCCTGTCACTGGTCACGCTATCATTTACTTAATTTTCTTTCATATCATTCCTTGATAGATAGATTTGTTAGTTATGGGGGAGGCCTTTGCCCAGCAGTGGGTTTTTTTTTTTTAAAGTAAAAGTAACATTTCGTCGACGCTGACGTTGCGCTGAGGCGGGTTGCAAGTGATTTATTGAGAGAATTATTCATTCAATAAAATAAAAGCTTATTATGCATTGGTAATGCAGTGAGCTAACTAGATTACCGCTGATTAGAGCGACCCCTACCTTTCAACAAGTTTCGGTTCCAGCAGGCTATTTTAATACACCCCTATACGATGTCATTTCTGGTCACTGCTCCCCCTATCGTATTAATTTCTGCGGGTCTATACTAGTGGCAATGCTTTTAAGGTATTTTCAATTTCTATCACGAAGTTCAATAGAATTAATGGAACCTTTCTGGTTACTTAAGTTATTACAGTGCTCACATTTTTGGCTCTCCTATTATAATAGTAATTACAGGCTAGGAGTCCATTAACTCCCTTTTTAAACCAGATGAATTTAAAATCGAAGTTTTAATTCAGTTTACAAATTCGCACGATTTCGACAACCTTAGGTACGTATTTGCGGATAATTTGGTCGCTGTAAAACGTCAATAAACGAAAGTATGTTTGTTCGTGGTTTTAACGAAAACAGTTTAATCGTACGGAATAATTTTATTGCTATCGGGTTTTTGGGACCAATGTAGCTCGTATATGTTGTATGTTTATGTAAATATCGCAATATGTATGTATATGTTACGTAATGGTACTATTTACACGATATGGTATCCATAATTCGTTTAGCTATATTAAGGTAAGTTGAACCTGAATGTGAAACTAGTATTCGAAACATTACGTAACTACTATATTCCTACTTTAGTTTCCGCTACCTTCAAGCCTACCCACCATAGTGTCTGATTCATGTAACCACGGTGATTATTAACACTTCATCACTACCATTATCTGCATAACTTTTCCCTAACTACATTGGGGTCGGCTTCCTTCCAATATACCCAGATACAGCTCTATACCTGTTTTTCACGTCACTGACACAGTTACTGGATAGCACGGATCTGGAAATTACCATGACAGTTTCACTCACTATAACTTTAATGTTATTCCAGTGTGAACTAGAGACGAAATAAGGGATGACATCTAGTACCATTTCTTTCCCACTCTGGAATATCTTTCAAACAATACTCTACTCGCAATAACGTTATAAAATTCATTCCCATTAAATTCTATTCTTCTCCAACATTACAATTAACTCAAACAAAGAGACATCATCCAACAACACAGTAAAACCGTAAAACATCAGGGAAATGAAGTTATAACCAGAAATAGCGCAGTCAATCAGCGAATCCAGGAGGCGCATTTATCAGTCCTCGTTCAAATTTGAGCACATCAATCGCAATCCCACCTCCGTAATGGAAAAACGCCAGTAATTTAAGTCCATTTGTTGATTTAATCCCATAAAATGGAGATTAAAATTGTCAGATTGGGAAAAGTCAACGGTATCATGCAGTCAATGAACCTGTACTAACGTAATCCCTTTAGCCCGGAGCTCAAGCATTCATCATTTTGAGTGTGACATATTTTTTTGCATAACTGTTGTAGCAAAAAGATCAGTAAATCAAAGAGCGTATATCTCTTTTTTGAATTATCTCGGGTCCGGACTTGTAGTTGGCTGGGGGCCTAAGAATGGAAAGCAATAACGATTTAATATGATGAATGGTTTAAGAGCATGTTTCTTCTTGCCAAGAATGATGTTCATAATTCAGTAAGATTCTACAGGTTTAACGTCGACACTTGAATATGAAGGTACAAGATGTTAATGGGCTGTCAAGGGATCATACATTTTGTATCATGCACACGTGTAGACGTACAGACTGACTGTGAGTATGAGTTGAGGAGTATCAATAAAACGATAACGATGGATGGACTGTGTGAAGAACACTAAACAAGTCTAAAATAACCAACTTTCTGAAGTCGGTGACTTTGTTTGTTTCCTTGACTTTTTTCCCATCGACGTCTGAAAGTAAAGTTGTTTTAGACTTCTTTTTTATCTTACATTACTAGAAGTTCAAGTTATTATGTTGTCGTGTAAAAATACAATCTAATTGAAAACTTCCTCCTTTTTTATAAGTCCTTTAATGAATTCCTGTAGCCCCCTTGATCATCACACGAAAACTCTACCATGAAAACCCTAGCACAAAATATTCACAGCCCACAGAAAACCCCTTTTCACTTTGAACTACAATTTAAAATTTGTCTTTCTTTACAATTTACCCTTCATGAACACCCAGTTGTTAGCCGCAGCGGGACGCAATTGTCTTTGAGTCCTTTGTTGTAAAAGTGGCGTAGATTGTGACAATTTGGAACGTTTGTTAGCAGTATCTATAATAAAGGGTTTAACTGTGAGAGAATGACGTGGTGAGTAGGATAATAAACATTGTGAGGATTGATGATGAAGGAGTGTTTGTTGATGATATTGTTATTAGCAATGACGGAAAATATGATGGGTGATCTAAGACAGAATGCATTGAGGAAAAAATTGGAAGTTGTTAAGAATGTGATATAATAGGGATGTGTCCTGGGTTAAAAAAATATGATTCCGTTTAGTCCGTCAGTTAGATTATCGAAAAATATTGTATACGTGTTTTTTGATTTATCAAATTAATAAAAATTTACGAAGATAAAACAAGTGAAAGATCATTAGTGGGGGCTTTTAATGGCACTACGTGGTAAAAAATGTAGTGCAATGTGACGCCACACGAGTTTTCGAAGCACTGTATGGCCTTCATTTTTGGTTTACGTGCAAAAAGAAACAATACGTGGCCAATAATTTTTGGTAATCTATGTGACGGACTAATTAGTTTTTTTTTTGTCAACTACCCTACTAAGGAAATTTAGAAATTTTTTAGTTATAAGCAAAAGCAGATGTGATGATTTTGGTAGTAAATAATATTTGAAAAGTCATTAAATATACTTAAAGATATATAATACAGACTATAAAGAGGGAGACAGACTAAACAAATAATAGATCAGATGGATTGTGGTAAAGATGATTATTTTGACAATTAAGAAAGTAAACACTGAGATGATAAAAATGAGATAAATGTGGTCGATCAAGACAAATCGCGCTGATAACAGTGTTATTGGTCAACATTTTTATAACATAATAATCTATCATTACAGCATTCAGACTAACCGACTGACAATTAAAGGTACTATAAATGTTCATTTTGTTTAAACCATTTGGTTGAACTAAAGAAATGGCTCAAGGCTGATTTTAAATAAAGACTATTGAAACCTATAAAACTATTGAGACTATTGAAGTTTGTTTGATATCTCCTTCAGTTATTGCTTTTAAAATAACAGAGAGAAAACTTATTTTCTGAGGTGAGAAGATAATTTTGATTATTCATATTATTATCATAAAACGTTCCATAATCATCATGATTTTAAAGATCGCATTGTCAGTAGTAATATTGTCCCAAAATAAAGTATGATTACCGACGTTAATGAAAAATTTAATTACGCTGAATAAAGTCCGTGAAAGATGTGGCCCATTTTCACAAATGGAGTTACGCAACTCATCAACGTTCGTCGTATTAAAAGCTGAGGGCTAAAAGGCATAAATACTGGTATCATATGGCTTTAATACGATTGTGAGAGAATTTGAAATGAATCCAAATAATATTCTGTTAATTGTTTGGTTAGAAATCCCAAAGCAAATATAGCAGCGACAACTTTGCCTTTTAGTGCCGTTGAACTTTGAATTTTGATATTAAAACCAGTAATCTTCGTTCTGAAACTTCACCAAAAATTATACACAATAAGTTCTAAACGAGCATTAAAGATGTAAATTTTCCGTAAAGTTTCACAAAATAAATTAGAAAAGATTATGAGGGACCAACCCTTCACTCACTGATGACACTCCGAGTAAATGAAAAATAGATTTGGAAGATTTCACCCGAAGAAAAAGTGACACCAATAAAAAACGCGTCATAAAATATCCTTCGAACCCTAAAAAATCCTTTTACCTTTTACAATCTCAACAAAAAAGGTTGTTCGTATGTCTTTTCCCTCTTCTCCTTTCATAATATTCAGGCAAAAACTGACAGTATTAGGTTCCTCCTCACGTTCTACCGTTCGCGTGTGGACGAGGTTTAAATAACGCATTGATAGCTAGCAACCGTACAATTGTAACTGAGCTTTTCTCGCCGCGAAAATTCGTTTTTGTTCAGCCCGAAGCGATGTGGATTTTGTATGATCATTTCGGGAGAAATTATCTTTGGATTTGGAAATGTCGGTTTTAAAAGTTTGACGGAGTGGATTAAATAACATTGGTATTATTTTAGGAAGAAATAACTTTGGTGAAAGACAATGTAATTACTACCTCAATGAACGCCTAACAAAACTGAATCGGCAGTTGTTTCGTCAAGCACGGGAGGCGGGCCAGCGTCTCGGCTGGCAATTTGTGTGGACGAAGAATGGTCGAATCCTTGCCCGTCGTAAACCCGGTGACAAAGCTAAACTCGTGCGTACTGAGTCGGACCTACGGAAAGTCTTTGGACCGGACGCAAATAATCTCCTTCTTAAATAACTTTGTAAATGTTTTGTCTAATCTCCTTAATATACTAGGTTATGTAATGTTTGTTGCATGGTCGGGCCAGTTTTTTTTTGTTTTTTCTTGTTATGCAATGTTTAGCACACCATGCCTAGAAAGTACTATTTACGATTTCTACAGGCGAGTCGCAAGAAAAAGATAGTTTTGGAGACGTAGATTTAATTAGACTAACTTTACATGAATATTAGAAATTAAAATTAAGTTATACAAGTGACCATGATCGAAGTTTGATTCATAATGCCAATCACACGGGTGTTCCTCAATTCGGAGAGGTGACCGTGAGAAGATGTCGCCGTGAAGAGCTGACGTTGCGTTGCCGGGCGGTCCATAAGTACAGCCGCGCTGGGTACAGTGCAAGCGATGCGATGCGATAATTAGCTTAGCGTAACACCTCCCCCCGTAGAACAGCGACTATTGAAGACAGAAGTCGTAAATTGAGCTGGAGGTTGATTTGTGTCTACTCTGGTAGCTGGTACAGTGAAGACTCTTTGAAGTTCCATCTGGTTGCTTGCAGGTTCAGCAGGTGTTATCATTGCTTTTTGTCGTAGAAAGTATTTTCGATAGAGCAGGACACTGACGATTGCACAGGCGATGATCACTATCACGTACATCGGTATAGTGGTGTGATATACGCTGGAGTTGCTGTCTTCAATGAGGGTAATTGGTGACTGCATGGACAACTTCCTACTAGTCTCGTGTAAATGGTCCAACTTGATTGAGTTTAACTTAAAGGTTGGGGCTGAAGATGTCGTCTGCTGCTAAAAAGTCAAATTATCGGCTGGGATATCGATGATTTTCAACGCTTGTCCCTTGAGGCGGTCTTTGAAGTTGTAGATCTTAAAGTGCGGTGTTTCAAGAGAGCATCTCTGAGGTATTATAGCGAGGTAGCTGCCTTTTAAGGTGTCATACAGGTCACGTCCGCAGGATAAATGCACTTTCGTAGGCGTGGGAAAGCTGATACCGTAGTGTCTGTCATCGAGCTCTTCTTAAGCAGGTTTCTTCAGGGATACTGTCTTAGGATTGCATGAAGTTGTTCGTTGTTGAGTGGTGATCAAATGCTGGATACAATCTGGTGCTGTTTGATTGTGCATAATTTTCAACTCGTTGCATAGATACCATTTGCTCGTCTTCGGACATTCTGTCTCTATATACTTGAAGTCTTTCTTATGTAAGGCAAGAAAAGGATGTGGGGGTGATAGGACTTGATTTAATTTATTAGGGATCATACATAATTTATAAAAATCATAGGTTAAGGGGATGAGGAACGGAATTTTATATACTATAACTATTTTATTTCTCGTATAGAAGGAGCCTAGTCTGATTACATCATATATTTTGTGCGGTTTTAGGGACTCTCTTAAGTCTAGTTTTGGCAACTGGACCTCTCTTTTTCTTCGTATAAATGTGAATAGGGAGGCCAGTCTCAACTACGTCGTGGGTATATCGGGGAGCTAACTTTTGCCTCGAAGCAATCGGATTTTTCACGAAAATCTGTTGTTCGAGTGGATAGTTTACCTCCGGTTCACGGGTTCTATTACGAGCATTCATCAGATCGGAACGAGAAGCGTTGAAAGATCTTCGATAGTATTATAAGCGAGGATCATCTTGTCTTTATGATTATGCATATACTGCTGTAATAAATGCGAAGTTAAATCTATGTCAAAAGGATCTCTGGGGTCAAAGTGACCCGTGATTACATCTATGGGTTTGCATTTAGTAAAACTATGAATACTACTATTGTAAGCCATAAGGGCATACGGCATTAGGTTATTGACTGATTCAGATTTTTCAGATATTTTTAATATACGTAGGTGCTCTAGTATCGTTGAGTGGAACCGCTATTAAACATATTTTCATTAGGAGCATGAGGGGCTACTCTATGATGTTGGATTTTATGAATCCTTACAAATTCAGCTAGCAATTGATTGGTGAATTCTGTACCATTGTCAGTTACGATAGTGATAGGCATGCCGTGATGAGTACAGAAATTTAATAAGGCTTGAATGACGCTAACTACAGTTCCGTTAATTAAATTTAAATAGCTTATAATAAGAATATAATATTGAAGACATTAAGGAGATAAAATTATCTTTAAATATTAAAAATAATTTAAATATTTGTAAAAACAATATTTTATTTTTACAATGAAAATGTAAAGTTTTAAGTTAAACTATATAAATAAATAGAAATTTGTTAAATCCATATGGCTTTGATGGTCCAGGCATACTAAGCGGCATAGGTCTAGGTGCGAAATTATTCAAGGGTAGATGCGTGCCATGTAGAGTAGGACGTAACAAATCTTTCCTATTAGAGCCACCATCAGTACGTTGTTGTATGTAAAGCGTGTTGAGTTCATCCTGAACATACTCGAGAGCTTTCTCAATATTAGTAGAAATTTTATTTAAAATGCCATTAATTAGGGCTAAGTTAGTTAACTCGTGCCCAGGCTCAGTTCTAAAATGCGCAAGTACCAATTGATCGCATAAATTTATGAAACGGGTTAAAATATGAGAATTTCCATCAAAATCTGGAACAAGTCTAAGTGACTTATAGATTAAATCTACTGGGTTACTATTATTATTTGCCATATTTTCTTCAAAATTCGCGTCTAATTCACTATCCTCTAAAATATCTCCTAGATTCCTGCGTTGATCTATCGATCTATTTCTATTCCTATTCCTATCACTAGCTAACCTATTATTCCGTGATTCTCCCGGATGGAAAATCTTGACGGCTATACGTTAAACTAACACCAAAAAATCACTCGCGAAATATTAAAACGCACACTTAAAATAGATATATAATATACTAGGAAGGACTAATGTCATTTTACGACTTTTAACGCAATTCATATTATGATCTGCCAAAGTGGCCGTTTTAGACCCCATCTTATGCCCCCGCGTCTGACTGTATGATGAGACAGACAGACGCGGCGGAGGACTCTGTTTTTTAACCGACTTCAAAAAAGGAGGTTACTATGTTCGTGTGTATGTATTTTTTTTTTTTTTTTTAATAATATAATGTAGTAATAGTGATTGTTTTTCGTCACGTTATAGTGATTGAAAGCAAGGACTAAGAAAGATTCAAAGTACTTACTGCATAATGCTCCAGTACCTTTCTCCTGCACAATCAATGTTCAGATCACTCACTGCAGAAATCAATGTAGGTTCGGTAACTTGTCTATGATGTTCCAGTTTTTACAAGTATCCTGACGGCTGCGCCATTTACGATTTCTACAGGCGAGTCGCAAGAAAAAGATAGTTTTGGAGACGTAGATTTAATTAGACTAACTTTACATGAATATTAGAAATTAAAATTAAGTTATACAAGTGACCATGATCGAAGTTTGATTCATAATGCCAATCACACGGGTGTTCCTCAATTCGGAGAGGTGACCGTGAGAAGATGTCGCCGTGAAGAGCTGACGTTGCGTTGCCGGGCGGTCCATAAGTACAGCCGCGCTGGGTACAGTGCAAGCGATGCGATGCGATAATTAGCTTAGCGTAACATACTAAAAGCATGTATGTAATTTTTATCAAAACAATGTACGAATATAAACAGTTTATTGTCATCTATATATTAATTCTTCACTGTATTGCTTTGCCGAACCCTTTGGTTACTAATATTTTTTTTTGTTATGTTATGTACTATTATTGCTCACATGTTTTGTATATACCCAGTTTGTCTCGCTCAATGCCTAGTCTAAAAATGTATAACAATTCTAATTACATAATCAATGCCGCGAAATAAGCACATAAAATTCGGACTTCTGAACGCAGGGTCATTATCAACAAACCATGATGAGTTTATTATTGCTATGAACGATCATTCAGTCGACGTGATGGCAATAAACGAGACGTGGTTGCGTGAGGGGGAGGAAGGCCGGGCGCCAGTGGTACCTGGTTATCAGTTGCGTCATAGACCTCGTCCGGAGTCCATCCGTGCGGGGCGGGGGGGAGGGGTTGCGTTTTTTGTCAAAACCGGAACCAGCGCTCGAATCAGAGCTCACCCGCAACATCCACAGGTTGAGCAAATATAACCGTAAAAAAAAAAAAACTTCTGATAGGAACCGCATACCGGCCTCCTTGGTTAGACTTAAATATATTCCTAGATGCGATCACAGAAAGCATCTGTGCACTGGCTCCGTACGACAACATTATTTTACTAGGTGATCTAAATGTAAATATGCTCGACCCTAGTAACTCAAAAACAAAAAAGCTCATTGAATTTCTCGACCATTGTAACTTGGAACAGATAGTAACCACGCCTACGCACTTTGTAGGAGAAAGCGCTACCTTAATCGATGTAGTATGTACGGATGCGCGGTATCGGGACGTTACTGTGAACCATATAGCGGAGCTCGGTCATCATTCGTTTGTGTCGTGTGAAATCGTTTTCAAGAAAGAAAAACCTCTACGTAAAAAGGTGAAATACCGTGCGCTTAAAGATATATCGGCAGATGAGTTCAGGAGGGATCTGGAGGCAATCCCATGGGATTCAATAAGCGAGTTACAGGACGTGAATGACATGGTGTATTCCTTTAATTCACACCTGATTAATCTTTTTGATACCCATGCCCCTATAAAAACCAAGGTGTTCAAGACACAACCAACACCGTGGATAACTGACGTTATAAAATTAATGTTTAGACTAAGAAATGAGGCCCGAAATAGATATCGTCAAACCAAACTGGAAGCACACAAACGCTACTACCTAGACCTCAAGCACCAAGCCATAGTTGGTTTAGTAAATGAAAAAAAAGCATTTTTTACGAAACATGTAAATGACAACATAGGCGACTGTAAATCTTTATGGCATAATATAAAAAAACATGTGCTTCCAGTGAGCAGGGACAATGAAGTGCTATTGGAAACATTTGACGACCCAAACGGTATAAATTCGGCATTTCTAGATGTTCCTGGTGACCCTAATGTTAACACCATTCAAGAAAACTTTTTTAAATGTAACCGTTTTGGGTCCGACAGTTTCTCGTTATTGCCAACAGACCCGACAACGGTTCTTCAAATAATTAAAAAAATAGCCACGAACGCCCTAGGTATTGACGGTATATCGAGAGACATGTTACTGCTCACACTTCCGCAATCTTTAAACACGATTACAGAGATTATTAACAGGTCCATAACCTCAAATATATTTCCGGTTTTGTGGCGAAATGCAATAGTTCGGCCTATTCCGAAAAATAATAACCCGCAAAGTTATAAAGATCTTCGCCCCATAAGTATTTTGCCATGTTTGTCCAAGGTGTTGGAGAGGGTTGTGTATTTGCAGGTCACCGATTATCTCGAGGCGCATGGTATGTTGCCTGAACTACAATCGGGCTTTAGAAAGGGGCGCGGAACAGCTACTGCCCTGGCAGATGTGTTGGGTAACATCCTGGAAGCTCGGGACCGTGGGGAGGGATCTATCCTAGTACTGCTGGACTACTCGCGCGCGTTTGACTCAATAAATATTCCGTTACTACTGTCCAAACTGTCGTATTACGGTTTTGATACACGGGCGACGAGTTGGTTCGAGAGCTACTTGACTGGTAGGTCGCAACGGGTTGAATTGCGCGAGAAAGACGGTTCCACATTATCTTCTTCCCCACAAGCAATATCAAGGGGAGTTCCTCAGGGATCCCTGCTCGGTCCACTGCTTTATATATTATATAGCGCTGACATAACGGCATGCATTAAGAACTGCAGGTTTCATGTATACGCGGATGACACTCAATTGTACATATCATTTAACGCCAGTAACACTGCTGCCGCCGTACGTGCCCTCAACGAGGAGCTCGATAGAATTGCTAAGTGGTCCAAGGACAATTCTTTAGTACTGAACCCTGAAAAATCGAAATTTATGGTCATGGGGAGCAGAAATCAAATAAAAACCATTCTTTCTGCTAAGCCCGATGTTAAAATTATGGGAGAAAGTATAGGAAGGGTTGAAATAGCTCGTAACCTCGGCCTAACTACTGATCCGGAACTACGTTTTGAGGAACACATCAATGGCGTAGTAAAAAACTGCTTTTATAGGTTAAAGATTCTGTACAGAATAAGGGATTTCCTTAGTGTCGCAGTTAGGAAAAGATTGGTGGATAGCCTAGTGCTATCCAAACTAAACTATTGCGACACTGTTTACGGGCCATGTCTTCTTTCTCGAACTGAACGCTTAATACAGCGGGTGCAACATGCATGTGCTCGTTACTGCCTAAGCATACCCCGGAGGCATCACATCACGCCATATCTTAATGACAACGACATTCTAAAAATGGCTGCACGTCGGAAATTACACTTAGCAGTATTGATGTTCGGTATCATAAAAACACACAAGCCGGAATACCTATACACAAAAATTAGCTGGAGGCACGACCACTACAGCTACTCCGCTCGTTCCACGTCCAATCCACTATCAATGCCCCGACATAAGACCATGGCCTTCAGGGGATGTTTCAAATACGCCGCCACTCGCTGCTGGAATGATCTGCCACCTCCCATTAGATCCCTTAAGACAAAAGAAAATTTTTGACTACATTTGAAAAAAATCCTTTTACAAAAACAAAAAAATGAACAAGAAATACATTATAAATAAATACTCACCTAAGGTTTGTCATCTATTGGCATTGACAAGGCATATAATAATATATCCAAGCAGCTCGAGACGGCATTTTGTTTACTACGAAAACACGTTACTTGTTATAGATCGTCGACTATACAAGTATATAAAACAGGTAGCTACCGTCGACCAACATCCTAGTAAGTTAGCACGCGAGGCGCGTCACGTGAGCACACAAGACCGAGCGACACTGTGCCGCCCCACCGTAGCAGGTGGCGAGCGACACCGTACATTGACGCATCGCATAGTAGCACGTCTTCGCGCCAAGCGCTTATAATGGTGAATGTTTGGCAGTTGGCCGCTACATACTCTTTGCGGGCCGCCGCCGGCCGGCATGGCGGCAGCGCGTACGCAGGCAAGGCGCGGCGACGCGTAGGGTTGGGAGGGGAGCGAGACAACATATTTAATATTATATTTATTTAGGTTTGTTTTTTGTTTGTTAAGATTATTGTGTTCCAAATTATTATATTTGGTTTTTAATTGTATTAAAGGTTCATTTTATGTTCTATTTATGTAGGTAAGTAACATTACGGTTATATCTGTCTTGACGTTCGTACGTTTTTGTTTCAAGGGTTACCACTGAAAACCAGCGCTGTGCTGTGGGACCCCATAGCGCAGCACCATGCTGAGTGGTAACCCATTTGTCGCAGTTGTTTTTTTTTTATTTGTTATGTTGTAAACTAAAACTTTTTTTTTTTTTTCTTTTTTGTACCAATTCTGTTTTTTAGTTGTAAGTTGTGTTTACTGCTTTTTTATTGTATGTGTATAATTCTGCGGCAATAAATATTTTTTCTTTCTTTCTTTCTTTCTTTCTTCTATTACATTCTTCAGAACAATATAGAAGAAACGAACAAGAAAGAGGGTAGACCAATTTGTCTGCCCATCGACATCCACCCGGAATAACATGACCACGGATAAACTAATTATTATTATTATTATGCGTAGTTACAGTGCTTGTAACAGTGGGTGCTGAAATATAGGGAACTCGAAATAAACAGTAAACATGGTAAATATCCCGTTACCATTGTTAATGACAATATAGAGGTGACAAAGACTAAGATAAAATCAAAAATTTATTCAAAACAAGAATTGATTGTCCTAAAAATCATCGATATAGATTTCAATCAAGCTACCGATGGGATCAATCACAAAGATCAAACGTGCAACACCAACAAGAAACAAGTTCAAAATTTTAGTAATACAACCGCTGCTTTTCCCGACAGAGATAAAAGGCCTTTGTTACTAAGGCGTAACTTGCACAGTCAGGACAAAAGTAATTACAAATGTTAGTTCGTAGCAGCCGTTCATTAATATGCTAATACCGTAGCGGGGGCACCATCGAACTCTGAATTGGCGCAAAAGAACTCCACAGAGCAAAAAATGGGAGTTGAATTTTAAAAAGGGGAACCCACTGTAGCTTATTTTGATGCTGAAAGTGAGTAGGGTTAATTAATTTGCGTACTTTTATTTGCCTACGTTGATTGTATTTCTGTTTTGCTTGCTAAGACACTTTTTTTGGTCAGGTTGCGGCACCAATTATGAGATTGCATTTTTTTTTTTTCGTGAGGGAAATTTTGACGGTGTTCCCAAACAGATAAAAATAAATGCACTCCGTTTAGAGGGTTCAAGAGTGTAAAATTTGAATTTCGCAGCTGTATAATTTGGGATTTTAGTCGGTGAATTTGGATAAAGGTACATAAATTACTACTGCGCGCTACTGTGAAATTCGAACAGCTAAACTTATGAAATTGTGCTAAATGGGTTTTGGCGTGTGGTCTCACATATAAATGCGGGAATGGGTACCGTTTCTCTTGTTTCGAATATTGTAAACTGGAATTGCTATGATATGCCAGAAAGGTGAGCCCACAACACTGTCAACCCATTAACTAATCTCGAAGCCTTGACTATAGAACAAGTTTGCTTACAAAACCTTATTTCTCGTATACACAATGGTGCATGCTGGTTTCATCGACTGTGAAGACATAACCACAGTATAAACCTTTTGTATACTAATGGAGCAGACGCTAAAATGTAGCCAACGTGAGCTTATGTGCTCAGAATTAATAATGAAACCACATTTTTCTTGCAGAGTATAGCAACTAAGAGTACGAATAAGGATGAGACCACGTTCCCAATTATCGATAAGCGCCCGTAATAACTTCTATCGACACTAAAACACCGCTTTTTATTAAAATGCATAAAAATCCGTTATCATAAATTGTAATCCTGCATGCTTTGGGAGAAAAATGGGGAATAATATTATACTTACATGGTCGTAATTTATTTTATATGCTTTCTTGCAGATTTAAGGGGGATGAAAAACGCTTATTATTAAATTAGTAAGGGTTAACTTGCGATGACATGGAAGAAGATATTGGACCCAAGTATTTTAAGCTATAAAATAGGGTAGAAAGAGATTATATTATTTCCTAATGATAAATTCGCGTGAGTGAGGGCTTACATTACAATATTTCGATCAAGAAAAGTATAATTGAATGTTTTCGATCAACGAACTGATGAAGAAAAAATCGACGTACATTCGTATCGACGAACTTTATAAAGGTCGATCAACTAATTCTTTGTTTAATCAAAACCAGTAACAGCAACGCAGAATTTTTCCAAAGTCAATATTAGTTTAACCCCACAGAGCCTAGACCAACGCAACAAACTTTCCACATCGACCCACCTACAACCAAGTTTGTGTTACAGCTTCATTTTCAGCTAAATTGATACTGTTGCAGTAAAAACCCAGGTGGGAGAACAATCTCATAGGAATAAAAATGTTATAGACTTAGTTTATGGGACATTCGATACGCCCAATTACTTTTGTGCAAGGAGGCTTGATGATGATGAACAATTTGATAGCGATGCAAGAATTGAGACTTTTGAAGACAATTTCTTTCAAGTGGTATTTTACGACGGTGATAATGAAAGATTGACGAGTTTTAAATTCTTTTTAGTGCAGTGTCATGATAAAACACAAATCTTTGAAGAAAAAGTGATACAATTAGTACAACTGTTTTATGGATAGAATAGGAAATGCTGCAAGTACTTAATGAAATAATATAATTAAAGTGAACAGGTCACCAAAAGGTACGCACTTTTTAACCTTTTAGTGACCCTTTATGACCGTAACTAAATTTTTTAGATTTCTGAGTTAAGTCCATAATCATTCTGATGGTTCGACGTGTCTACCGTCATCATTTCACTTGTCACACTTCTAGCCATGTGTCATCTTTCTCATAATTCATCCATCGTTTCCTCACGATATTTTCCGAGTTCTTCAACTTTCGAGTTACCGTAAACTGTGGTGTAACGGTCCGTTACACCATAGTTTTGTAAGATTCCTCACTAGCTGTTGCCCGCGACCTTCGTCCGCGTAGATTTATTATGCAAAAAATACTTCCTAATTTGAATCGGAATTTATTTACAATTTCAAGATTTTTTTGCACGGAATCATAATCAGGAATAAAAGTAACCTGAGTTACTACTTATATATACATACCTTTAAAATCAATCCAATCATTTCGGAGATAAGTTGGAACAAACAAACAGACAGAAAGAAAGACAAAAAAGAAATAAAATTACCGCATACACTTGTATTTGCATACAGAATGATGCTTTTAATATGAAACGGACGGAGGATGACTCATTCAAATTTGTGGCCGGCGTAGCGTGTCTTCTTCCATACTTCTCTTTTACTCATTACCTCCTTTCTAGCCATATACCCTAAACACAGTCCAGCCATCGTTTCCTTGGTCTTCCTCTACTCGTATAATCCTAGGTAGGTTTATATGTAGCACTTTAGCATAGTCACTTAAACGTTATTTTTTTTTCGCACAAATAAATAAATAAAATAAAAATAGCTTTATTTTCCTTCTACAATTTTGACATAGGTTAGTGGTTAGTGTTACAAGTTTGACTTATTTAGGCTGAGTTGCACCAAAAAAGTCGTTAAAGTTAAAGTTTTTGTCAAATTTGACAGTACTATATGGGGTATCTAATAGAAAAATTATTACAAAAAGGTAGGTACTTACTTTGTTTGCAAACATTCAAACAAAGTAAGTACCTATTATATTTATTGCTTTGTCTACCTATAGCACGTACCTATTATTTTTTGGTTGAACAATTACATAAGATGAATATCCTTGCAATGCAATCGTATAGTCAGCCACCAAGCTACGTTTTTAGAGACTCGAAATCTTGGCAAGAAACATTCGTCGTTCCATGTGGAAAAACGATCGGCTCTAGGTAATCACACTTTTCTTTTCATCGCTTTCGTCATCAGAACTGGTTTCTGCGAGTATTTCTTGGAGCAGGGACATGATGTCTTTAGGTTATATTCAACGCGTTTGACGATAAAATTGACTGACAATTTAACATAAACTATAACACTAACCAGCGGAAAGTGAGTGGTTGCAGTTACCGTTAAAGTTATGACGTCATTTAACTATTTGTCAAATCGCGCAACTCATTGTTGGCATAACCGATACAAAACTGAAGTTTTGATGTTTGTTTGACGTGCCATTTGACACAAACTTTAACTTTAACTACTTTTTTGATGCAACTCAGCCTTAATGTTAGTAATGTTATGTTTCTTGATGTCTATTTACAGCTATTTGGTATTTTATGTACAAGGACCGCTAGCAAGAGCGGTGAAAGCCTCCTCCATTCGTTTCCATGCTGTTCTATCTCTAGCTGCTCTACTCCAAGTTTTGCCTACTACTTTTATAATATCGTCGCACAAAGCTAACGAAATTATTTTTAAAAAAAAAACACCACCGTCCATGCAATATGAAGCCAATAATATGCAAGTTGATTAAATGATATTGCTTTTTAAACTCACAAAGGCCGTCTACGTCCAATTTATTCTTCATTGCAGTATTTAAGTTAAGTGATAGTGAAAGGGATGTATAACGAAATGATTTTATAAATGGCGATGCAGTTGAACTTGCGTTCGGTCGTTGAACTGTATTTGTTGTTAGTTGCACAGGAGTCAAGAAGACGGCTTATAGTGATAGGTCTATACCTACTGCATTGAACTAACTATCAATCGACATTAACAGT
Source organism: Diarsia mendica (assembly GCA_949316265.1). Classification (NCBI taxonomy): domain Eukaryota; kingdom Metazoa; phylum Arthropoda; class Insecta; order Lepidoptera; family Noctuidae; genus Diarsia; species Diarsia mendica. Next base: position 10,355,522 of record OX438910.1, on the reverse strand, counting down.
GTCGTAAGCATTCACATTTGGACTTGAACACTGCTTCTAACATCATGATCCTGAAAAACTTTTAAACCTTTTTTTCCAGTAAAATTGGAAATTCAAAATAAATGAGTGTTAGAAACCATGTCTGTTTTTTAACAGCAAAAAAAAAAAAAATTATACAGCAGAACAGAAAAACCTCTATTACAGATCAATTACGTGTGTGAATATTTTGATGTTATTGGCCTCAAATCATACGAATTCTCATGGTAATAATGTTAAGCTGAATTAGTTAAACTGACACCAATTGATATTCAAGCACCGAGTCATTTACTAGTACCGTTAGTCACAGACTTAATTTGAGTCGGAATTACCACGCCTAGATTAGACTATTTATAGCGATACTTTGTTTATAATTTAACACAAACGCCCACTTTTCAATACAGAATGGCATTATAAACGCCTCTCACACTGATAACGGGGACATAATAATATTAAAATTTTAACAATGATTAAAGTAGAATGCAACTATGGTTTTATTCGAAAATTGGCGGATCTTCGAATAAGGTACTTCCTGGGCAAAGAAGTTCCAGGATTGGTTTGGTGGGCAATGTCTCTCTGTTGGCAAGACAACGACAGTCGACTCAAGTATGTCCTGTACTTGTGTCGGCATTATAAACATGTTTGTTAATTTTCCACTCTCAACGTTAACAGAACAAGCGCTCATTTTTATTCAAATCCGTGCAGTTCTCAAATCCTATCTAAGCCTTATGTCTCTTATCTTCTGCCTTCAAACTTTCTTCATTAGGAAAATACTAAAGGTCTGTTAGGTGCAAAGTTTTGATCCCGGATAATTACTCCGTTTACACACTGTTTTAGTAAAGAGGGTAAAGGCTCATTTACATGAGGAGAGTTTGCCGCCTGGAATAGGTGATTATTAAACGGAGGTGTACCGGTGTCGATATAAAGAACACCAGCGACATCTTTGATGCAAACATACCTAACATCACGTCTCTAATCCCCATAGGGTTAGTTAAAGGTGTACCTAATGGTACAACCGCAATTCACTAGTTCCTTGTTTATGTTATAGGCACAAATCTAGACTACATGGCTGCTACAAAGAAGTTCCTGATGGAAAAACTAAATAATACTTTGCCTTACCCGGCAAACAAACTAAGGACCTCATGCTCGGCAGTCACGCTTGCGATCTAGCTCAACGAGGCGAATCAGAATTTGAGGTAATCGTTTTTTTAGTTTTTAAATCTCGATTGAGTGCAAATACCTACATTCATTAATGCCACAATCACCTCACCTGTCGTCTAGCGAGAAACAGTACCAATATAAACAAGTTTGTCATTTTGTATCCTCCATAATTTTCGAGTTGTCACAAACCAAATTTTAGTTTAGAGTAAATGCCTGCTAGAGTGTTAGGTAATCATGATTAATTATACGATCAAGGGTGAAGCCTTCCCTCATTTAGTGGAGGGAAGTTCAAAACATTTGTTATATCAGGAGGCGTTATTAATGATAGCTTCGTTGATAATGTAAATATAAAGTTAGAAGAGGTTTTTAGTGACGTAGTTGAAGAAGTATTTTGAGATAATGGTATCGCAAATAATATTGTTCTTTTTGTATGTTATAGTTAGTAGTGTAGTAAGAATTCGTGGTTGTGTATTAACAAACACACAAAGCAATCGTTGCATTAGAAGGTCTTCCACTGGGTAGACTGATGACCTGGTGAAGATTGTGGGGATCGGTTGGATACGAAACGCACTGGACCGGTCAATATTGTGACATTTGGGGGAGGCCTATCATATGTTTAGCAGAAATCAGGATCTCAAAATTTTGTGGTTGAATTTGAAAACCAGTTTCAAAGATTATTATCACGTTACCAGTTACCAGGTGGAGGTCTTATAAGTAGTTCCATGTAAAATACTGGTATTTAGGAACGTTCATTTAGAATCGACGCCGACCACAACATAATTGAGAACAGCTAGACAAATATTAAGCCCAGTAAGAACTGAAGAGCAAATAATATCAACAAGGAAAAGAAAGAGATAGAGTTTATCATTATAAACTAGCTGATGCCCGCGGCGTCGCCTGCGTCAAATTATAAATACTAAAACTTTCCTCGAGAACCACTCTATCCATTGGTGAAAACAGCATGAAAATTGGTGCAGTAGCTTTTGAGTTTATCGCGAACAGACAGACAGACGCGGCAGAGGACTTTGTTTTATAATTTGTAGTGATAGTTAGTAAAAAAGGATGTCAAGGAGTAATAGTAATTAAATTGTTTTTATAAAATAATTTAAAAATAATCTTATACGATTAATTTAAAATTGCCAGAACAAAGTACGTTCTTCAATAATTAAAATATTGATAGGTAAAATTTTCATGTTAAAATTCATGAAAACTTCAACTCGCCTTTATAATGAATTTCCATATTTTTACATCATCATTCATCATTTCAGCCAAAAGACGTCCACTGCTGAACATAGGCCTCCCCCAGGCGTCGCCACATTGACCGGTCCCGTGCGTCTCTCATCCAGCGGTTTCCTGCAACCTTGACCAGGTCATCGGTCCACCTAGTGGGAGGCCTTCCAGCGCAACGTCTTCCGGTTCGCGGTCGCCATTCCAGAACTTTTCGGCCCCATCGGCCATCCGTTCTGCGAGCAATGTGCCCTGCCCATTGCCACTTAAGTCTGGCGATTCTTCGGGCTACGTCGGTAACCTTGGTTCTCAAGCGGATGTCCTCATTTCTGATTCGATCACGCAAGGAAACTCCGAGCATAGCCCTCTCCATTGCCCTTTGGGTGACTTTGAGCTTTCTGATGAGGGCCATTGTGAGCGACCACGTTTCGGTCTTATTGGTATGGTATTTTTACATACTTAAGTATAATTTATTTTGTACGAAAAGGTTTTAACTATAAGGTTTAAAGTTTAATATATTGTGTAATTTTAACAGAGGTCACTGCGACAAATTACGACCCACGGATACGCAAGTTAAAGGAGACAATATACAAGTACATCATTGGTGAATGTTAGGGGTAACAAGAACGTACAAAATAAAGAATGAGTATAATAGAGGAAGTTTGAAAGTTGCGCCAGTAGAAAATATAAAAAGGAATCGACTGTCTTGGTCATGTGATAAGGAGGGACGAATTGCGCGTGACACAGACGGGAAATATCAAATAAAAGATGGATGGATTGTATGAGGAACAATAATGGTGGTAAAAGAAGGAAATTGCGTGACGATTGACAGGGGAGAAAGGAAGAAAAAAACGTGGGACAAGAGCGGGAAGATGATGAGTGGAAATGTTTTATCCTTGTCGAGGTCGGCTTCCAATCTAACCGCATGCAGTTGAATACCAATCCATACTAATCCATACTTCCATACTAATATCCATACTTAATATTATAAATGCGAAAGTAACTCTGTCTGTCTGTCTGTCTGTTACTCTTTCACGCCTAAACGGCTGAACGGATTTTGATGAAATTTGGTACAGACATAGTTTGGAACTTGAGAAAGGACATAGGCTTTTTTTTTTTTGTTTTTTTTTCGAGAGATAAACCAAAAATCTGCCGGAAGTCACTAATCCACGCGAACGAAGTCGCGGGCAAAAGCTAGTATTTTATAAGGAGCAACCAAGTTAGTAGTGGGTAATACGATATCCCTTGTGCAAGACTGGTTGGCAGACTTTCAGGCCGCTGACTACCTGTAACGACTGCCAAAGATCTACAAATGGCCAACGACTATACGTGCTTTCAGAGGCACGGAAGAAAATCGGTGTGTAATGGGTTGCCACCCATCCACAGACCTAGAAAAACACGGTTAATCCTAAAGATATACTCAAGCGGCTGTTATTATTAAGCCTCGAGTAAAGGCTGCTTATAATTAAACTACAGGTGAATAAACTAGAACTTCAGATCTTATGCGGCCGCCACACACTCTACGAGTGGCATGGGAAGTAGCGAGGAAAGGAGGCAGAGACATAGTGTGGCAACGTTACTCGTCATGCCGCACGTCATGCTCCTCGTCCAGCCCACCGTGCCGCGATGACTGCGCGATAAATAGATGTGATCCACCATCTCCGTTGGCGAGGACGACGACGACGATGTACATTTCTTTTTATGATATTGATATAATTAACTATACTAAAAATTAATAGCGCACATGCTGCCACAGTTTCATCGTCCATTAAAAGGCAAATAACAAGTGAGGAGCGTCGCGATTAATAGCGCGAGTAGGGCAGCGGGCAACATCGCGGCAAATAGCGGCAGCGCGAGGAGCATAGCGATGAGCAGCGCAAGCAGCATAGTGTGGCGGCCGCATTAAGTCTGAAACCTTAAACATCTACCGCCTTGTTACTAAAAATAGTTAAACCTGGTTTAACTTACGCTTGGTTTATCTCGCATGCCGTCTCACTTCAAACATATTCAAAATAAAAGTGACGGCATTTTTATTAATAAGGCGAATAGAATCCAGAGTTACAATATTTCGCAGTAAACTGAATCCAATACTTCAATACGAAGCCACACTTCCAATTCAGAAATTGAATACTCTAGATATTGTACTTAGATATAATACTAAGGATTTAAGATTTGTAGTTAGAGAGCCAACATGATATCAGGTACGTGATTCCAATATTTATCCAAGTATTAGATGCTTAATATCTAATGCTTTCAGATTTATCGGTTAGCTGACGAATATCAATGGATATACTTGTGGTATTACTGTTAGTAGTGATAATATGATAGTGAACACACCAAATAGATGATTGGTGGGAGTTCGTTATTATTCTGTATTAATATAGCTATCCATAAGTAACAATTTTTTAAAAATCGTATAAATAAGTTTGGAGATCCTAAATACAAACTTGACCTCTTTAATTATAATGAGTCACAATTTTTTATTAAATTTGTTAATTTTTTCCTTATATTTTGACTAAAAAGCGTTAAAATCATCGACAGACACTATAACTTTCCTAACACCGTAACATTCTTGATACTTGACAATCCATGGTCAAAGAAAATCAAGGATCAAAACGAATCACCCAACCTTCCCTGTTCAATATCAAATACGTTCTATATACTCCTCAAATCATACTGACAGTCCAATACAACATATTCGGAGACGTGACACACTCATTGAAGCAGAAAACCAAACAGAAAAATTCGCGGTTCGTTACATACAAGTATATAGAAGAAAAAATATACCGTGAGCCTCATCAAACTCTGTGACTAAACCATTGGCCACGAATTACACGACAGCCAGCGACTGCGAAGAAAACGATTATCTGAAGTCGCAAAGAATGTTTAAAACTAAACGGACTAAAGACTCTTGGAATATTTATTCCGTGAATATATTATAATTATTTATCGTACTTCTACGATGTTCTCACCGCTCTAGTTTTATGACAACTTATCTTTTATTTCAGCCGATTTTCCTTTGAAATGCGATTCTTCAGAATGCCAGGGCGGTAACCATTCGCGTCACATTCAATAACAAGTAGACAGATTAGTCTCAGAATTTAATTTTTGTTAATCTCTTCTAACTGAACTATATTTTTGTTTAATTTATGTGTATTGTTTTATATGTTTTTTTTTATTTTTTTTTATTCTTGTATTTTAATTCGATATTTCTAGTATATTAGTTTTTTATTATTACACTTACTGTGTTTTCACCCTAAAGTAGACGAAGAGAGAGATTGAAAATCCAAAAGGAATTAAACTCGCTTATATACCTACAGTATTTATTTGTTTCACTCCAAGTGACTTGCAGAGCGACGGTACTCGCGCAAAGACAACAGATGACGGTCGCGCATCTCTTGGCTCGTAGACGTAACGTTGGAAGCCGTGGCCGGATCATTATAATATGTTTTGAAGGAGAAGGTATATCGTTCGCATGTACTTTCGTCTTACGGTTTACCAAATATTCAAGGTTGTCTTCTGTAAAAATATTTGGCTCACGACCAACTTTTTCTGTCGTGATCGCAGGTTTGATTGTATGTGAAACTGGCTGAGGAATGGATGGTTGCCTTACACTGGGACCAACCGTGGCAAGTGATGCTTAACCTGGAAGATTGTTCCCGTGTGGCGGAAGATTTTACCACGAGCTTTTTGTAGTTCCTATCGTTACAAAAAAGAAAACAATTTGTTCTGCTATATTTTAGTCTTACCAAAATTGTGTAAGTGTTTCTGCATATTTGGTTTTTGTTTATTTATTTGGTTTGATAAAAAATAATTTTATTTATGTGTCAAGAAGTATTTTCTTCTTTATTTTACTGTTTTTAATAGAGACGTTTTAGGAATTTCCTCGAATTTTGGACACTGGCCTGAAATGTCCGGAAAATTCCAACGATAACCCTGATCTATGCTCTCCTATATGTTAAAAACTAGACATAACTAATTTAAAAAAAAACTATTCCATGAATTAAATTAAATCAAACACTTCCAATTAATTCTATTAATTATAGCGGTTATCACAAAACGTGGTTTAATAACATTCAAGTTTTCGACCACATTATAATTAGGTTCGTTAATAAATGTGGTCAACGTGCTTCAATTCATTACAGGAATCCTAATGAACACCCAAAAGCCAGACCTAAAATCGAGCTAGTGGATTTTCAACGTTAAACTTAACGCTGAAAGTGTAGAATTCAAGAGCATGATTTTGTTTAGGTGTTGGTAAAGTGTTCGTGAAAACAGCCATAACGCTGTTATTTCAGTTCATGAAATACCATTCATGCAGAGTTTACATGCTGCATGCATTTAGCTTTTATAGTAAACAATAGAAAAAGGTTATAGCTAAAATTTTTAGTTTGGCTGTACAAATTTTATAATTGCACCGTGCTGGATTCTAATATTATGAAATTATATACTGGTAAATATAATAATTATTAACTGAACATAACATTACATTTACAAAACCAACGACCAGTGGTCTAAATTAGCTTTGGATCGACATTTGAGCTCAAGTGGTTGAGGGGAACTGATTTGAAATTCAGTTGCTTCTTCTTCATAACGACCCCGTACACCCAAATGTCAGAGTTTTTAAATCGCCTCAAGAGCCTCTGGCCAAATGACAACCGTCATTTGGCTGCCAGGACCACCGGCTTATGCGTGCCTTCTGAAGCATGGAATCATCTTTTTATCAGACATTCAGGTGATTCAAGCCTGCAATGTCCTAGCCAAACTATGGAAACAGTTTATAAAACCTATTACCATCAGCTGGTCACAATGCAAGACTCCAAGCTGCCACTGAGATATTCTTAGTGGAAAAACTAAATAACACTTTGTCCAAATCAATCACAAAATCGAATGCTCAGCAGTAGCTTTTACGACTTGGTACGTTGCGTTTACAATTTGTCACTATAATATTTTTATGGCTTTTAAAAGCGAGTGATTTTTCTCATAATTATTGTGATGAGAACATGATGTTACCATAAGCACTTGAATTTTCGTGATATATAATAATTGTCTACCACTATTGTAACACTGGTAAAATAAAAATAAGACCTATTTACCGGTAAATCAGACTTCAAAAAAAAAAACAAAAATCTTCCGATCCTTATTCCAGAAAAATATAAATGTAACACAGATAGCTCGCATCAACAGTCTGATTTCGATAAAGCTAAGCAATTTTCTCAGTAAACCTAGATTCAGCGAAATATTCAACTATTATTTTACCTTTATTTTCTATCCACTTAGGAATACCTCTAACGTTATGATTTCAGTATCTAAGCAAAACCCAAATTTTCCTCGAAAATATTGAACGACCTAAAAATACTGTATGTTTACCTCTACCCACGCATTGAATTTCATACAAAGGACTACCAAAGTGCGATGGCGAAGCTAACAAAAGAATAAAAGCCTTGACAATTCATTTCTGATTCAGCAAAAACCTAAAACGCCTGAAGAAACTCTTACACTGAAATATGGTAATCAAAGACTACGGAATCAGTTAACAGGGAAAAGATATTCCCGTTTTACATTGCCAGTTCAACAGTTTTGAAGTATTCCAAAAGTTTGCAGGCAAAGCATGTACACATCGCAAAACTGTGAAGTATGCGGGTGTATGCAGTACAACTAATGCCATCTAGAGATTGCGTGTACAGGTTGGAAGTAACAACGTCGTTGAAAATTGTATAACTGTGGCACTAAATTACGAACCATACTCAAAATACTGCCAAGTCTACTTAAACTTAGCAGTATTTTGAGTATCCACTTGGATCTAAGCAGCCGATGTCTGTTATATGACCCCTAAGGTTCGAGCCAAAATAGCCACAGTGTGGTATCCTGACACAGCCAAATGACATCGCGACACACTAATACCGTATTACCTGATCTGAGAATTGAAACTCTGGCTTTATTTTCGGCAGTTGGGCTTGCAATCACAAGACTAACGAGGCAGTCAATCTATACTAATCTATACTTCTATACTAATATTATAAAGAAGTAAAGTTTGTGTGTTTGTTAAATTGTAAGGGGTAATCTCGGGATCTACTGAACCGATTTTAAAAATTCTTTCACCAATAGAAAGCCACATTATTGCTGAGTGTCATAGGCTTTTATCCCTGTATTCCCGCGGGAACGGGATCTACGCGGGTGAAACCGCGGGACGTCCGCTAGTCACATATAATTATAATTGATTTGATAATAATAATTATGATGGTCAATAGTCAAATCAAAATGAAATTGATTTGACTTGACCATCATAATTATTATTAACGTTAACACGCTAACGTTCATAAAAATGCATTATCAAAATGCAGAACAAAATGGAGAAGAATTGCCCGCACACATATTCTTTTAACCGTCCGTACCTCATGAATATGAAGAAGTCAGTGCATTATCAAAATCTATCGTCTGTTTGAAGCTGAATTTATTCCATTTCTCAAATCATGAAGAATGTGTTTCGATACAATATTCATGAGAAGAATATTTTGCAGACTTGGAAAACACGTTTTCATTAAAATAATGTATTTTAGTTATTGTATTTGTTTGTAAGTTTTGTGGATTTATTGTGCGTATTTTAAATAATGGTAATGTTTTTGTAATGTTAATGTTTTCTAGAAAACTTTCAGGGCTTATGTAATAAAGTAGGGTTAGAAAAATATCAGTCTGAAGTATCAGTTAGCTGACCCTTAAATCGCTAAGCAGCGTTTATAAAAGGTCCATTAGGCATTCAAAAATACGATTAAAGGGATTTTTAAGACCTAGCATAATAACATCACGCATGTAATTCCCGAATGGTCAGACAGAGCTGCTACTGAGAAATTCTGACTACTGAAAAACCCAATAACACTTTTCTCTTCCTGGAAATAGAACCCAGGACTTCACGCTCAGTAGTTGTGCTTGCGACCACTAAGATCTAACCCTAAACTTTCGAGTTAAGTACATGTTTATTTTTTTTTAATCATCACAGAAATATTTCATTAATCGTACAAAATGTTCACCGCAAAAAACGCATAAAATCAACAAATAAACATGCCTAAATAACGTTGTAATATTTAAAACGCTTTTAGAACTTCCTCGTAAATACTACGCCAGATAAAATGTTAGTTTACGAACCAACGGGCAATCCTGTTTATTTATATACGTGGTTCACAAAAAGTTTTCAACTGATAAGGTTAGTGTGGGTAATAATTTTTGGCATAACATTAGTTTTTGGGTTGTGTTGATAAAAAGTTTTTATGGATCTAGTTATTAGATATTAGGTGGTGCATGTTAATAGTTCACTACTTATTTACCCATCCTTCTTTTCTTTTTAGTGCCTAAAATTTTTTTTTTTTTTTGTTTGTTCGGAAATTATCATATGACTGGGCAGAGCGGTAGAGAGTATCAGACTTCTACCGACTAAAAATCACCTATTTTCCTTATTAGCCCTTTGTGTCGAGACCGCGGTATCCCTTTCGAATAACCCGAAGCCCCAACGGGGTTAGTGCCTAATCTGGTGTCGGATTTTTTATGTCGTTAACGCAACGCCGGACAAACTGTGGGCCAAAATAGCAGAAAACTGGTGCCCTGACACAGTGAGGCGGGGTCGCGGTGGGCCACGAGGGAGATGGCGGGACGAGTTAGACAGGTTCCGCCAGAACTGGAAGGAGGACGCACGGGTTCGAGAGAAATGGAAGGAGTGGAGGGAGGCCTTTGCCCAGGAGTGGGAAAGAGTAGGCTAGAAAAAAAAAATTAACCTCTGACTTGCAGTAGAGAAATATCTTTCTGGCACGCTGGTTCGCCATCAAACGCTGCACATACCAAAAAAATCTACAAACCAACAATATCATTCATGTTTATCTTTCCCAAAACGTAGATACAAATGTAACCTGCCAAAAGAAACTAAAAGATCCCCATGGTATCTTCAAAAGAAAGCTGGAGCGTATCTTTTAAAAAAAGCAATCATTCAACGGTATAGTAGTGGGTAAAAAAATATTGCTTACAATTCTGAAAGTCCTGGCGAAATTGGACGTATGGGAAAGAAAAGTAATATTTGTTGTAGTATGCCCACGATTTAAAAGGAAGACTGAGGATTTTTTTGACGTGAAACATCTATATTATGTGGGACAAGAAAAAAAGAAAGATATCATGACGAAGTTATGGCGTGTTGCCACCTCTAGGCCACGTAAAATCAACCTTTTTCCATTTGAACATAATATTTCGTTTCGGAACGATTTAATTAGTCATAAGTAAGTTTTAAAATTAAGTTTTTTTTCCGTGGGGTCTGCCTACCGCCATGGGAGATAGACGTGTGTCTATTTAAGCATTAAAAACTTGAACAGGAAAAAACAGAAACAATTGTCATTCAGTTTGTTTATGTGTAGCGCCCACTAGACATAGCCTGAATTAAAAACACCTTTTCCTTGCCACAAAACTTAGAACTAAGACATGAAACACCTAATAATATGATTAAAAGTAAAAAAAATGGATACACGTACCTTGCTAACTTTAGTTACCAGTATAGCTTGTAAAATCAGCAAGAGGTACTGTTTGGTACAAATCGATGATTGTCTGTCTTGCTCATGTAAGTAGTGCGGAATAAACCATCAAACCGTAAAGACGTGTATTATTTTTTACGAAGTCCTACAATCAATACTGAACCTTAATCACTCCAACATATGGTCCAAACGAGCCGAATTATTAGAAAAATAGATAAGGACTACCCGGCGACCGGAGAACAAAAGGCCGCATTCCTGAGCCAGTTTTTTGTGCACCTATTTCGCAAGTCATTAGTGAGTACTACGTGAATGACTTTGTTTACTACAAACGATTGACTTTAAAACGTAAATAGTGAGTGTTTTAAAACTGTTTTATGAAGAAGAACATTTTAATAACTATACATAACAGTGACTGCTACGTGGATAACTACCTAGTACCAAAACAAGTAAAACTATTGACTTTGAATTGTGAGTGCGTTAAAAACTATTTTATCAAGAAGGACAGTGTTATAGCTATACATAACAATGAGTGTTACGTTAACTAGTGAACAACAAAGGTTAGTTAACTCGTTAGAAGATGTTTATTTACTGTTACAAAAGACACAAAGTAATTTAAAGAAATGTCCGAAGCAAAGGTTATCAAAAGGTTATATTGAAACTAAGTTACAAACCATCGAAGAATATTGGCGAACGTTTAATACGACACATCAAGACTTAGTGAAATGTACACCTAAGACCAAACGGAATGAGGTTCCATATTTTGAGAACGAAGATTACTTTGTTGTGGAAGATTTATACTCGTGTTTATTAGGCGATTTAAAGGATATGTTGTCGATGCTTTCGAGTTCTACACACACTCAGAGACAATCATATGATGCGTCGACGCCACCACGGGTTAACTTGCCACGCATCGAGTTACCTACATTTAACGGAAGCTATGATGACTGGCCTATGTTTCGAGATATGTTCACGTCGCTGGTACATACCAACACGTCTTTATGTAACGTCGAAAGGTTGCATTACTTGAAGTTGAGCCTTGTTGGTGAACCAAAAGAATTATTGAAGCATGTCAATATCACGGATGATAATTATGAACAGGCATGGAATACACTTGCCCAACGGTATGGAAACAAACGTTTAATAGTATATTCTCTACTCCACAAGTTAAATACTCAGAAGAAAATTACTTCTCCATCAGCTGTCCAAATTAAGAACCTGTTAGATACAACCTCTCAGTGCTTAAATAATTTGAAAAATCAAGAAATACCCGTCGAGTCCTGGGATCAGATGATTATTTACACACTTGTTCAAAAGTTAGATGTGGAGACACACACGGCCTGGGAAGAAGATTCTTACAAGGGAAACCCTGACACCCTATCATCTTGGGACGAACTAAAGGCGTTCCTGGAAACAAAATATAGGACACTGGAGATGGTTAACCCTACAGCTAAAAAGGAGCAGACGAATGTTAAGGCGAAGTCATTCCATTCCACATCACCGGAAGATAAGACAGATACATCACCAACCAAGTCATGCAGTATGTGTAACGCGGAGCACCCCTTGTGTCACTGCAAAGAATTTTGTAAGTTACAACCGAATGAGCGCACTGAGTTTATTAAGAAGAACAAGTTATGCTTCAATTGTCTGACGTCAGGACATTCTGTCAGAAGATGCCGCAATCGAATGTCCTGCCGAAGGTGCAACCGCCGCCATCATACATTGCTACATCAACCCAACGGCGGTCAGTCAGACAATGTGAAAACCAATCAAGGTCAAATAGAGGACGAACAAAAGAAAGCGGAACCCAGTGACAATCCTGAGGTGGCATTATCTACGCACTTCGTGTCGGAGAGGTCAACAGCACTGCTTGCTACTGCATTAGTGAAAGTCAGAGATGAAGAGGGACACAGTACAGTACTGCGAGCGCTGGTAGATCAGGGCTCGCAAGCAAACTTTATTAGTGAGCGAGCAGCGCAACTGTTAAAGGTCAAGAGATCGCGAATAAAGGGAACTATCACTGGAGTCGGAGCAACGCAGACAACAGTCAGTCACGTGATACAAGTCGAGCTTCATTCCAGATATGAGAAGGACGTCAAGTTTACCGTCAATGCCTATGTAATGCCAACGCGATTAACATCACACTTGCCATCTGAAACAATTACTGGTTCAATGCACACCTGGCCGCACTTAAAAGGACTCACCCTGGCAGACCCGAGTTTCCATTCACCAGGGCGAGTAGACATGCTGTTAGGCGTAGAAGTTTGTGCTCAGATTTTAAAGGCTGAGATTATCAAAGGTCCACCTGGCTCCCCATGTGCACAAAATACAAGCTTGGGTTGGATCTTATTTGGAAAGATACAAGCACAAACATCAGAACAACCAATACTGGTAATGCATCATAAGCTTGATCTAAATGAAATGTTGAAATCTATGTGGGAGGTTGAAACAGATGAACAAGGAAAACTTACAAAAGAAGAAGAAGACTGCGAGAGAATCTATAGAGAGACTTACATGCGAAATAGTGAAGGGCGCTACATAGTCAAGCTGCCTTTTAAAACAGAAATCCCACAGTCACCGCATGGCAATACAAAAGAAGGAGCTGTAAGCCGATTATTTCACTTAGAGAGACGCTTTAAAAGAAATGAGGATCTGAAAAAGGAGTACACTAAGGCCATTAACGAATACAAAGAAATGAAACACATGGAGGAGGTGCCAAGTGGTGAAAGGAATAAGCCGGCGGTCTATCTACCCCACCATGCAGTGGTCAAGGAGGAGAGCGAGACAACAAAGGTCAGGCCAGTATTTGATGCCTCTCACAGGGGCTCAAATAACATATCACTCAACGACGAACTACTAGTAGGACCGCAACTACAAGAAGATATGAGATCACTCGTCATGAGATGGCGCCTGAAAAGGATAGCATTTGTAGCCGACATTCAGAAAATGTATAGACAAATACTCGTATCGAAGGAAGACGCAGATTATCAAAGAATTGTCTGGCGTGACAGCCCTAATGAACCTGTGAAAGAATATCGGCTTCTGCGGGTTACCTTTGGCACGGCATGTGCACCATACCTTGCCGTCAAGACTCTGCAGCAGGTGGCTAAAGATGAAGGCGAGAGTCATCCTCAAGCAGCAGACACTATTAGACAGGACTTTTACATGGATGATTTAATGTCCGGTCAAGATACTGTACCCGAGGCAGTTGGTGTAGCTAAGGAAGTAAAAGCAATTCTTGGCAGAGGTGGGTTCATCCTACAAAAATGGGCATCGAATAATCCAGATTTCCTAAGAGAATTTCATCCAGCTGAGCTCAGCTCACATGTTAATATCGATATCAAGTTAGACGGCTTGATAAATACACTGGGCTTATCCTGGAATATGGGAGAAGATGTACTTAAATACAACCTCAAGCTACCACCCTTATCAGAAACAGTCACAAAGAGGAAAATATTGGCCGAGGTTCAACGACTTTTTGATCCTCTAGGATGGTTAGCTCCAGCACTGGTACCTGCAAAAATAATGATACAGAAATTATGGCTTCAACGGGTCCATTGGGATGAAGAACTCTCACCTGAAACAAAAAACGAATGGTTAAGTATTAGACACAGTTTTGAAGATATCAAATTTATGAAATTAAAGAGATGGCTGTTTACGACACAAGAAACGTTGAAAGATGTAACTATTCACGGTTATTGTGACGCTTCAACTAAAGCGTATGGAGCTGTTGCTTACCTGAGGGTTCGAGGAGTCAATGGAGACTATCAGACAGGAATTATCGCTGCCAAGACAAAGGTAGCTCCTATCAAGGCATTGTCTCTTCCACGGCTGGAATTATGCGGTGCAGTGCTCCTCTCTAAATTACTAAAGCATATAAGTGAAGCGACGCGCATCCCAAAGAGTCAGATATTTTGTTGGACTGATTCCACGATAGTGTTGTCATGGCTGCAAGGAGACCCAAACAGATGGCACACATTCGTAAGAAATAGAGTGATAACCATACTTGACAATATTGGAAACAAATGGTACCACATACAGTCACAACAAAATCCAGCTGATGTCGCATCGAGAGGAATGTTGGCTCCTGAATTGAGAAAGTACACACTCTGGTGGCACGGTCCGGAACACCTGAAACAAGAAAAAATACACATGGAAACATTAATAAATGAAGAAACAGACCTAGAAAGTAAGAAAACTATTGATACTTACCTTACAAGAGAAAGCGAAGAAAATTCCTTGTACAGAAAACTAGAATCGTTCAAAAACTTACCTGAATTACTGAAGACTATCACGTATGTTAAAAGATTTCTAAGGTTCAAACAAAATCAACCGGTAGATTCACCGATCACTACTGAAGAACTCGAAGACTCGCTGCAGACCTGCATAAAAATCACACAAGATGTAATATTCCACGAAGACATCAGAGACCTGTTAGAAAGGAATCAAGTAAGAAGTACAAGCCGTTTGAAGACCCTAAATCCATATCTGGATACTAAAATGATACTCAGGGTGGGCGGAAGATTACAAAACGCTAACTACTTAGAACACGACCGTCTGCATCCTATAGTCTTAGACCACAAAAATCCACTCACCTCCTTACTCGTAGCTGATGCTCACAAACAAACGTTGCACGGAGGAGTGCAACTGATGCTAAATTACCGGAGGTCAAGATACTGGATTTTGAAAGTTAAGGGTTTAGTAAAGACATACCTGCATAAATGTTATATCTGTGCCAAGCTGAATGCACGATCTCGGACGCAACAAATGGGCGAGTTACCGAAGGTTCGAGTAAGATGAGTATTTTGATTGTCTCTCAAAGTTTATGATTATGTTGTTTTTTCTCACATTTGTGTAATAATAATGTAAATCTTTTCGCTCAAATTTTGTTAACTTGATGATTATATTCTATTAGCTAAATGCAGACTTAATAACAGTCGTTAGAAAGACTCCCAATTTGTTTTGTAATAAATGAAACTTATGTAGTAGTCTATCTTGAATGTCAAATTGTTTATCTGTTAGTTAGTTGCTACATTAATTAATATATGATGAACATAATGTCTGCATGATATGTGTTAATTGATTTAATACAATACAATACATTTTAAGTTCAAATTGTAAAAAGTTATAAAAATCCCTTTTGGTGGGCGGTATGTTTGGTACAAATCGATGATTGTCTGTCTTGCTCATGTAAGTAGTGCGGAATAAACCATCAAACCGTAAAGACGTGTATTATTTTTTACGAAGTCCTACAATCAATACTGAACCTTAATCACTCCAACAGGTACTTATATAACTAAATCCATCACGATGAATTAAGCACCTCTACTATTAATTCGTCACTACGAATCCCCGGATGCAGAACCCTATTCAAGTCTTTGATCAGTTAATCTTCTGTTAATTCTGAGTTTAGCTCAGCGATAGTTCGCTAATCAACCATTTAACTTGTGATTTAATTAGCCTTAAAGAAAACTTTTAACAGTATAGCTAATAGCGTTAATTAAAGGTCTATTCATGGTATAATTGTTACAAAGGGGTTTAAACTTTTTGTATGGACGCTGGCATATCAACTCAAGAAGGACACTCGCTGGCATAACGTGACACTTTGGGGTACCTACCGTGTTATCGGACATTTTTTGTTCGTCTATATGTCCTCTATCCATACATAACACTTTCATGGTGGGCTGAAAAAATCAAAATGGCGGACAGGTTGATATGCCACATCGGTTCTATCCCCTTTATTGTCCCTGAGGTGTGACTTGGTACGCCTGCCGAGGTTGCAGGTTGTTCGCTCAGAGTGGGAGGAGTCATTTGATGACTTACCACCCTCCAAAAAAAAACTGGAAGTCATAAGGTGACGAAACGAAAATTCAAATGTTCTTACGTTTTTTTTTCAAATAACAGATCAGTTTCAGGTTGTTTAATTAAAATCATCAACAACCTCATACAATTCATGGGTTTACCAATTGAATGGCTATTTTATCCAAAAGTCAAGCCTTAATTATCCCGTCGGGACTGCGGGTTGTTCAAAAGAGATAAAATCAAAATCAAAAATATTTTATTTCACATAGGCCTAGATGGGCACTTGTAAAAAGTAGACAAAAAGGCACAGTTCGGTGAATTGTTGGATTCCTAAAGAGAAGAACCGGCAAGAAACTCCAAAGGTTACTCTTTAAATCTTTTAAAATCGTTTGGGTTAACAATAAGTTGACACACACACATGAAGACCGTGCAGATTAGTGTCTGAGATGGTCTTTTGAAGAAAGCACCACACAGATTTGAGTGGACCCGTCCAGTTAGTGCAAGCATTTGTCAGTTATCGTGGAGCTCAACTTATAACTCAAAAGGAGCTCAAAGTCACGACGATCAATAGCAAAGAAAGGACATTTGGGTGGGTCGCTTATAGTACTCAAACTGCCTGACAATCGTTAAAATTAAAGAAAGATCCACATGGTCCTCACATTCACAATGTAAACCAAGATACCGTGGCCTCAGACACAAAGGGCTAAGAAGGAACATGGCTAGTTTTTAGTTATTAAAAGTCTGACACTTCCTACCGCTCTGCCTAGAGCGGCAGGAGTCATTATTTTTGATGATTTCCCACCATCCAAAAAAGCCTTTATTATTAGTATAGAAAAGTATTGTTTATTTTGAACTACCAGGTTGTTATATTGTTAGCCTATCAGAAAGCAAATTATAGCTATTTCATTTAATAAGTAACATAGACCGGAATCGAAATTCTCCACGACACGCACGTCATTAAAAAGAAATGTAAAGATTCGATCATATCGTTTTTCTAAATAATTTTGTGCGCACGACAACGAAAACGATACTTTTTCTGTTTAAGCTGACCTGCAACTTATAGCGAATGCCTTTAAAATATGAAGTTAACTTATACTGGAAATGGAAAATTTTGTATAGCAGGAGGACCTGGGTAAATAAAAGTAATTTATTAGAAGCTGAAAGGGGCTTTTTTTTGGATGGTGGGTAATTATCAAATGACCCCTCCCGCTCTGGGTGGAGCGGTATAGGGACTGTCAGACTTCTACTGACTAAAAACCATCCATGTTCCTTTGTGTCTGTGGCCGCGGTATCTCTTTCGATCAACCCGCAGTTTCGGACAACCCACAGATGATACTTAATCTGACTTTTCGACACATCAGTATGACATGTCCAGTATAACATGACTTCATTTTATAGAGTTTTCCCGTACAATGAGAGTCCGCAAAAAAATGGATTTATATAGCTCAGATTTAATCTTTTCTTTTAACATTGGAATTAGCGTAACAGGTTCCTAGAAAAATACTAGGCGATTAAAATTGAGTACTCTGGCAATATAGCTCGTATGTTAAAACTTTTATTTAATTTGGATTTATGTTCCTGCGAAACGTCAAAGAATTTTATTCGTTTGACAGCGATTTTATTCGTATAGGTACAGTTAGCCACTTTTGAAATGGTATACTGTTACGAATAAATAATATTGATTCGAACTCACAAGATTACGAAATAGGCTGTATCTCAAACTTTAAATCGATATGTCACGAGAAAACCCTTTTGAATTTTGCTAAGTGTTTAAAATTAACTTTTCACTTATTTATTTAACTTATTAAAACTCTACAAATTCTATGCAAATTAATATAATCATCTACTAAGACCGCCATAAAAAAAAAGTCCATTGCTGGACATAAGCCTCCCCAGGTGTCGCCATACTGGCCGGTTCCGTGCGTCTCACATCCAGCGGATCCACGTAACCTTTACCAGGTCAATAGTTCTTAGTTGATTACAATAGATTTACGTAATTTTATTTAACCCAAAATAACCCCCAGGTGTTGATCCTAATCTTAACTTCTTTCAACTTTTGTTCCGTAAAATCCCGTTTTATAGCGCCTAAACAATATTATTATCTCCCAACTTTACCCGAAGCACCAAAACTTTTACCAAACCAAAAAGCAGACGGAAAATAAAGACAATACAAGTAAACTGACCGTTCAGGACTATCCGATATAAAGAGAAAACTACGCCCCACTACACGTACGAATACTCGACATCTAGTCGCCATTATTTATGGGATACTCCCGCACAAAGGGTGGGGCGTTATGCCACTGGAAAATTGAGGTAGAAGGACCACAATGTTCCAAAAAAGAACAAAAAATATTTGTTTGCTGATGGTCTTTTGTTCGAAAACCGAAAAATTCTTCGATTTTAAAGCCAAGTACACATTACAGCCGCATCGAACTGCAGTGCATCGTTGCGGGGTGTGAACTCCCTATAGTGTGTAAGATGAGATACAAGATGTTCGCAAGTAATCCAAGAGGATTTTTAAGTTGACCACCAAAATGTGTCAGGCTTAAAAGAAGGAACTGACAAGAATAAATAACTAGGTTGACATAAATCGTTGTAGCTCATCATTATACGAAAGAGTGGAAGCAGCGTTAGCGTTTAGGCATCGGGCTTGGTGTTACCGGTGGACTGCCAAGTCATAGGCGTCAAGTTCGGATCCAAGATACACACCTCTGATTTTTCGGATTAATTTGCGTATTATACAATTATCACTTGCTGAAGCTGAAGAAACCAGAATGCCTAAGAGATATTTCTTAACAGCATGTGAAGTCAAGTCAGAGGTCTACTGACAGCATAGAAACGCTGACACCAGGTTAGGCACTAACCATACAATAGGAGAGGAGAGAGGAGGCCTGAGTCCCTGCAGGGACTCAGGCCTCCTCTCTAGGAGAGGGATGGGCTATAATCCACCACGCGGGCCCAGTGCGGATTGGTAGATGTCGCATATCTTCGAATTTTTGGTTCTAAGACATGCCGGTTTCCTCACGATGTTTTCCTTCACCGTTTTGAGAGCAGGGGTGATGAAATAAATTACACAAAGTAGTGCGCCTGCCTGGGTTCGAACCCACGACCAACTGTTCGTAAGTCGGGGCCGCCACCACTGGGCCACCACTGCTCCTGTTGTGGTGTTCTGCTGCTATTATAAAATTGCTCCTAAGTAATCATCGTTGTCGACAGCTAGGACAGACCTTCTCGCTCATCATCATCTGCTGAGCGTTTTCCTAACTATGTTGGGATCGGCTTCCAGTCTAACTGGATGCAGCTGAATACCAGTATTTTACTTAGAGCGACTGCCTATTTGACCTCCACAATACAGTTAGTACTAGGGAATAGAGAGAATTCATCTCTATGAGAGAGAATTGGCTATACTCCTCTTTCAAAATTAAAAGTCATTTAGTCAAACTTCGCTGATAATCAGCACTTTTCGAACGTCAAAATTTACTTTACTTATTTACAAGAGACAGTCCCCCAAAACGCCCACCCTTCGACACTTCCTAGTGTTTTAGCTGGAAAAAAGAAGTGGCGGAACAAACTCCCCAGCAACACATTTGTCTGTTAGATTAAAAGAAGACTACAGTTTTGTTGATAACAAAGATGGTGACGACCTTCTGACCACAACACGAACAATTCTCGTACACGTGCCGAAAACAATTAATAATTAATTTAGTACACTCGACCTCGACCTTACCACTGTAATTTGACAACAATCCGTATTACAACTTGGCTAAAGTTCAAACTCTCAACTGTCATACTTGAGTTGGAAGCGTCGGGGTAGCCCATGGCTCTTTCGTTGAAAGCCATTCAATGGGATGAATGATTTAAGAGGGTTGTATTGACGTTTTAATCTCAATAGGGTTGTTAAAAAAAATTTTTTTAGTCCGTCAGATAGATTTCCAAAAAAATATTAGACACAAAATTATTTTTTCTTTTTTCACGTTAACAAAAAATGCAGACGTCATCATATCACACACATCGTATTGCATGACATTTTTTACCAGAAAGTGATCAGATTTTTTTATTAATTTGATAAAACAAAAAATCTGGCCAAGTGCAAGTCGGATTTGCACATGAAGGGGTCCGTATCATTGTAGTAATTTGCAAACGGTAGCAACAAATACTAGACTGAAACGTCCTGAATTGAAGGTAATATAATAATAATAATAATAATATTCCACAACTATCACACAACGCCATCAGGTACCGCTGAAACAGGCAGCGTTCTGAGCGTTCCAGTTCTTTTTCAAATGTTTTTTTTAAGAACTGGTCCTTCTGTGTTTTTTGCTGTGGTTGTGCGAACAAAACTGTTTTTATACAGCACCCTGTATTATTTGTCGCATAAAAAATGTACGCCTAAAATAAATACGAAACGATTTATTGCAATAAGTAAGCAGATTGGTTCCGAGAAATGTACTTAATACGTACTTATGAAATTATCAATCGGACAGAAAAAATTATCGGTCTACATATTATTTTATAATTGTAATTCAAAGTTCATCACTACATATTTAATAGGTACTTATGAGTTATTTTTTATTATTTGAATTTGTAACTCTTGCTGATCTAAACTGTCATTGTTAGCTTAATTTAATATAATAATATTTAAATAAGTGGAGTATGTAGAACCTATTTCTTTGTAACACCTTTAAGTACCATATTTCACTCAAATAAATTCAGATTGATGAAATAATATGTCATTACCAAATATTGAGAAGTCTTTATTAAACCATTCATTTACAGGTTAAATAATTCACCTTTAATAATAATAAATATTAGGTGCTCCCTAAATAATTTATATAACAAAGGTCAGCAAGTTCTTTGATACACCCAGCAGTTATTGGCTCATTATTATTTCCATTAATGCGAATTATTAACCGATATATCTTTATCAGCTTCCATTTATCCGATGATTTATTTGACTTAATCAAATGAAATGATATTTTAAGTAACGTCTCTGGGGTAAATTATTGTTAATAGGAATTGTAATGATTTATACAGGATTGGCTCGTAGGTCGATTGTTATTTAGAACTTAATCACAGATAGAGTGAATAATGAAGGGTTTTGAAGATAATAAACAAGGGTTTAAGTACTAGATGCAAATATATGCTGAATGCTATTTATTAATAAAGTAGATAACATTCATCAACCAATTACATTGTAAAAGAAATATTTTCTTATAAATATTGTAGCCTATCAGCATCGGAAACAGAGTCTAAACTACCGCTGGTCAAGGAAGAGAAAAACCTCCTAACAATACACGCTGTGTCAAGAAGTATACCTAACTGTTTTCCGAATCAAGCACTTGATCCAACTGCTAAGCGAGAGCCTACTCAGATGTTGAACGAGAATATTGGCCATTGGCCGTCACGACTATCGGCATAATGACGACTGGGGGTCAAAACTGGCCACGATAGCAGATCATATCATAATTATGATTTGCGTTAAAATTCGTAAAATGGACTATTCGTAATAGTAAGTGCGTCTGTGAAAAACCTTGGCCATTTTAGACCCCCAATACACATGTATGTTAACTATCCTGCAACCTCGCCGCAATTGCTTATCTTTGCTGAAAATTTTTAATCTTTTATTCATCTTCTTTCATATTAGATACTTTTTTATTTCTTCTCTTTAATTCATCAATTTTATGGTACCCTAGAATTTCTCCCCACTCTCACAGACACAAACAACCCACAAAAAAAAAACAAACCGGAATCAAACCAATAGCACGTCCCGTAGAAGTCAATCAAGCTGTCAATTAAACGCAAGTTCCTCGCGGCCATTAAAGTCGACCCACAAAAAGGTTTACCTACTGAACGACATTTGATATAACAGCTTACTCAAACTCAACTTTGTTTGGCCTTGACCTCGATGGAATTAAAACTTTGGTATTTCCATTTGGGTACTGGGTACTAGATAATTGGTCTTTTGGTATTACTGTACTAAATGAGTTTGGAAGTTTTTTAATTCATACTAATTTAAGACTTTGAAACGCATCAAATACATGTAGTTTAGTCTTATTTTTAGGACATCTGGTTATACATTAGTTGATATCTATTGGTTTAATAATAATAATAATAATAATAATAATGTTTTTATTGATCCAAAAACTTAGTTACACACAAGAATTAAACATAGTATTATCTAAAAGTAGGTACATTCGTGATTCCGTGATAAAATACTTGTGGACAAAATTGTTGTGTTTTGATCTATGGGTGAATTATATTTAGTTGAGATCTTAGAACCCCAAACTAGGCAAGAAATGCCTGTATTTTGGGGGTCCATTGATTCCTCCTAAAAAGTCTTACTTACACTAATTTACAACGTATATATATTGATTGATACAAATTGGATTTTAATCTTTATACATTAATTTAATTTACAATAAAACAGCGATGAAATCACTTTGTAACAGTAAGAAGATCCTCAGTCGCTTCATATGTTAACTGCTGTAACCACTTACTAATCTTTGTTTTAAAATGGTATTTGGTGAAGGTGTAAATATCTAGCTTTTTGTGAACTTTATTGTAGAGACGAGAGCTTAGTGCCTTAAATTGACGGCCAGCAAATGTTGTTCGACATCTGACAGGGTTGCAGACCGGAAACCCTCTGCGTCTTGTGAGAAGTTTATCGTCAAAGCGGAGCGTAGAATGGCAGCGTAGGATAGCGCGAAGAATGAAAAGTTGACGAACAGTGAGGACTTTGGATTCGGAGTAAAGCTGGGCAGTAGGGTAATCTCTGCGTTTAAAGAACATGACTTTCAGAATTGCCCTTTGAGCTCGTTCTGCTTGGATTAATAGGGTTTTAAAGGAACCGCCCCAGGCAGTAATACAGTAGGAGATGATTGAAACACATAGGCTTTGATAAACGAGAGATAGGGTTGCAGGGTCAGCTGAGTATCGAAGTTCTCTGAATATATATATTAATTTCCTCATCCGAGCAGATATTGCCTCGATATGAGGTCGCCAAGTCAGTCTTTCGTCAATAATTACGCCGAGGTACTTAATGCTTGAGACTAGCGACAAAGTCAGACAATTGCAGGCCCTATTTGTGTTGTGTTCTAAACATGTATGAGCGGTAATTAGGTGAGAATCTTTTGGAGGCAAGTTTGTGTCACGGAGCGAAAAGCAGACGACCTTTGTTTTCTCCACATTTAGCGTTAGGAGATTTGAGGAAAGCCAATTCATCACAAGTCGAAGAGATTTCTCCGTATTTAGCCTAGCTCTATCCCAGTCATCATCGTAAACGATCAATGCCGTGTCATCTGCGTAAGTAAAAATGTCACAGTTAGGTATATTCAAACGGCACAGATCGTTTACGTAGACCAGGAAGAGGGTAGGTCCCAAAATACTACCCTGTGGGACTCCAAAGGTAATATCCATGGCGTCACTGTACAGTTTACCGATTTTAACACACTGGGTGCGATCAGAGAGATAATCCGTGAAGATTCTGAGCGCAATTCCTCGGACTCCCACGCTCTCTAACTTTTTAATAAGAATGGGGACAGAAACTGAGTCGAAAGCTTTGGACAAATCTAGAAAGACTCCGTAACACTTGTGCTTTTGGTCCAGATTGCTTGTAACAGTATGAGTGAGATCTAATACAGCGTCTTCCGTCGAGACTCCCTGTCTAAAACCGTATTGATTTTTAGATATAATGTCAAACTTTTCAAGAAAATTAGTAAGACAGTTGTTAAGGATTCTCTCTAGGATCTTTGACAGAGAACTCAGAACAGATATAGGTCTATAGTTTGTTACATTCGTTTTATCTCCACTCTTATAGATTGGGTGGACTACGGCCTTTTTAAAAGCTTTTGGAAAAGTGCCTGAGTCGATAGCAAGATTGCAGATATGTGTGATGGGGCCAGTAAGAGTAGTTATAGAATGCTTCAGAATCTTAGCAGGTATATTATCATGTCCGGTGGAGCAGTCAGTACGAAGATTGAGTATTATCCCGTACACTTGCACTTCGTCCACTGGCATGATACTCAGAGAGTTGGACGGTAAGGGCTGAGGTGGATGTTCCACATAAGGCAGGACGGGAGTCTTAATTGCTGAAGCAAGATTTTCACCCACATTAACGAAGAATTTGTTAATGTTGTTTAACGCCGTTTTTGTATCCCCACTATCTAATAAGTCCGTGCTCGAGGTCTGCGAAAGAGTATTGGAGTTGGTGATTGTTTTTATAGCCTTCCAAGTGGCTTTAATGTTATTTTTTGCCTTTAACAGTTCATTTTTTTCATGAGTTCTTTTTAATTTCCTGAGTAAAGTATTTAAGAAATTCCGGTAACGGGTATAGGTAACAGTAAGAACGTTGTTGTCAGGGGAAGATTTAGACTTCTTATGGAGGTTGTCACGATTCTTGATACATCTAAGTAAACCTGAGGTCATCCAGGGCTTAATGACTCTACACTTTCGAGGGATATGTACCGTGTGAGTATGATTCTTGATGGTAGATTGGATCATAGATATAAACAAGTCAGTAGCTAGGTTACCGTCAGATTCAGTTATGACTGGTTCAAAGTCTAGCTCGTCTATTTCAGTTTTAATGCTTTCGTAATCATACCTGATAACGTCAACATTAGTGGTGATGACGGATTTATTTTTGGAGAGTTTAAGGCAAAGGACAACCGGTAGATGATCGGTTATGTATGTATCAAGAACGGTCACAACAGCGGGGGCTTTAGTTTTAATAAGAACATGATCCAGGCAATTGCCTAATCTAGTAGGTAAGGTGTGACCAGGTAAAAGTCCCATGGAGGCACAAGTAGTAAGGTAGGTATCTGAGTGACGATCATTATTGTTTGATTTTATGTCGATGTTAATATCGCCGATGACAGCAACGTTCCTGAAGCGTTTTAGATTTAATACTAGACTATCTAAACTGCTATAAAAGTTTTCCAGATCACCATACGACGGCGAGCGATAAATACAAATAATGGCTGTGTTACTAGTTGTACATACGAGGCAATTGGCATCCTGGAAGGGTGGTTCTGAGTAATTACATTGAAGAGTAGACTTTGTGTATATTACCACTCCATCATTCTGCGTGTGGTTGTTTGTGGAAGCGTAAGAGGAGTAGCCTTGTAGTATGGGTAGAGGGCCTGTCACCCTAAGCCAGCACTCAGAAAATACTATAACATCAAAGTCAATTTTAGTACTAATAAGCATTGCTACAAACAAGTGGAAGTTCTTAGTGATACTTCTTATGTTGATGTGTATTATTTTTAAGTTTAAATTGGGTTGTTTAATGTTAGCTAAGCATTGATCTGGTGGGCAGAAGAATGAGCGAGCAATGTTCATGGTATCGATTTCGATAGCTATAGCATCGTTTGTATTAGCCATTTGTGTCGAGTTTAGAGTTGATACAAGCGTTGTCATAGTGGGGGGAAAGCAGGGCAATGCAAGCTTGCATATGAAAAACAGAGATATTGCAGCAAGCAGTACAGCACTTGTGACGGAGTGTGACGAGCAACATTTGCGTGGTCGTAAAATATATGGAGTAAATATTAGAAGTGGAGTTATGTGTTACAGCAGTTTTCATGAAATAGGCAAAAAGTCTGATTCAATCAGTAGCAAAGTACAGAAATAAAATTAACCTAAATAAAAATAAAAAAGCTACGAAACATGCATGGGGTAGCGCGTGCACATAAGGCGTTATAACATAAAAATACACAAGTAGAGCAAATAGTCAATCATTGTTTTTTAACGCGATTAAGCAGCTTTCAGAGGTGATTGAAATGGGCTTGTCATCTGGATGAAGTCTCATGAGGATTCGGCCATTTACACTCCAACAGAATAACTTATGTATCTTGGCATATTGACGACACTCATAAAAAAGTTTCCTCATCGATGGGGTAAGATGCTCAGCCACATAGATGGGTAGTTTATGACCTGACATACCAATTGTTTGTGTGTTTAGCTTGTAATTTAATGGACGAGCTTTGTTAAACTGTCTAATGCTGGATAAGAATTGATTTCTACTAGAGACCGTCGCAAATTCTGCCACAATGGAACGCGAAGTTCCAGGTTTACCTGGCAGTCGGTAGATATCGCGAAGATTTGATTTATTGATGTCTAGGTCAATAGCCTTCCCCACTTCCGACACGATCGCAACCAGGTCTTCTTCTTTTTCCTTTTCTTTCACTGGTACATTGCGGAGTTCGACAGTGGCTGGTCGAAATTGAAGGTGAAGTTCCTGGATTTCTTTTTGCAGATGATCAATGGATTTCCCTTTTTCCGTGTTTTGATTATCCAGTTCAGACAGTCTTTTTTTCATGTCTTCGTAATCCCTGTTAATATAAGCCATGCTGTTCTCGAGCTCTTGGGTTGTTTTTTGGATTTCGGTACATTGAAGCTTTAGTTCGGACACATCCTTTACCAGTAATGACAAAATTGCGTCCTGTTCGGTTTTCCAGTTGGTCAGGCGCTGGTCATGGTCGTTTTTCCAGCTATTCAGCATTTCGGTTAGCTCGACTTTAAGCTCATTACAAATGCAAGGTGACGAGAGTGACTTGTCCGGGTTGCCGGGGGAGTTTTCAAGACGTTGACGTTTACTCCTGTTAGTGATATTTTCCGTCTCGTTCGCCTTTGGTTTTGGTTCCGTTTGCAATTTGACTTGTTTGGTAGTTTTCTGTTTCGAGTTTGACGGGGCACTCCCCTGAGCAGACATTGCGTTATTAAAAGTACAAAAGTATGTCAGGCTGAATTAGAAGAGGTAGCAGGCAAGTAAGCGATGGCCTGATACTTTTAGCGTAGCAACAGTATTCGAAGCGAGGACTCGCCACACGTTGCAGTAAGTAAAGCCGTAGGCGTTAGTGACAGGACTGTGACGGTGTGAGTGACGTCACCCGCTCGCTTGACCGCGCGCAACGCTTACGCTGATTTCGCTGCTTGATGAGTAACTCACGTGGCGCGGCGGGCGGGCGCTCGATCCGGACGCAGTTGGTCGCACGTTCAAATCCAGCGCGAGCAGGACGAATCACAAATTCACCAAATTTGTCGTAACACACAAATATCCAACTGTCTCTTTCTAGGACGGCCCAGTGGGAGGGAACTCCTCATTAGAATTCACTTAGCGCGACAAGGAATTACTTTTCGGTACTGTCAACCAATCACAAAATTTGCACGAATAATATCGATACTCTAGGAGCAAAGTGACTTCACGCACGTCCACTGTGGTCCGAGTCGCACGGAGGAATGATGTTGTTTTGATACATTAAACAGATTTTTTTTGGATCAGTGGTTTGTTTGTGTAATTTATATCATCACCGCTGCTCTGAAAACGGTGAAGGAAAACATCACGAGGAAACCGGCTGTCTTAGAACCAAAAACTTCGAAGACATAATTATAGGGGATCGGACAAAAAAAAACTAATTAGTCCGTCAGATAGATTTCCAAAAAATATTGACCACATATTTTTTCTTTTTTCACGTAAACAAAAAATGAAGACGATATAGTGCTTCGAAAACTCGTGTGACGTCATTTATGATAGTACATTTTCTACCTTCAAGTGACGTTTCAAGCCCAACTCCATGATCTTTGACGCGCTTTATCTTCGTCAATTTTTATTGATTTTATAAAACAAAAAACACGTATCCAATATTTTTCGATGATCAACTGACGGACTAAACAGAAAAATATTTTATTGAGTCAGTCCGATCCCCTATTATGTCATCTACCAAACCGGCCCTGGGCCCGCGTGGAATATTATAGCCCATCCCTTTATTGGAGAGGCGGCCCGAGTCCTTGCAGTAGGAACATTATAGGCTGATGAACCTTAATATTTTGTTAATCCTTTCCCAACCATGTTAAGTAAACCAGTCTAACTGAACACAACTTAATGCTGTAAAGAGGCATTGCTTAAATAGCCACCACAACTCGGCAACTGCGTAACACACTGCCCTAAAACTAAACTGGTTATCAGACTTTCAGGTTTCACAAAATACAGAACCTATGACTCCATATTATTTTCCCTTTTATTCCAAAAGTGACACTGAAACACATTAGTCATGTCAACCTGCCACACAGCGCAAGTTGTAACCCAACTGAGAGAAAACGAAATTATATCGCAGTCAGGTTTTGTAGATAGGTTTCGTTTTCGTGTTGGTCCTAGAAAAGGATAGGACCAAAATTGTTGCGACGAAAGCTTTTCCGAAAACCGTTGTTTCTTCTCTAAAACCAAGATCATTCTTCTTCTTATCGTGTGGGCAGTAAGGTCTAACCACACCACTCTAGTGTCCGAGTTTCTAAACCGCCTCAAGCTAATCTGGCACGGTTTGACGACCGCCATTTGGCGGCAGGTACCACGGGCTTATACATGCCTTCCGAAGCAAGGAATCATGAAAATATTAAATAACTAAATCATGGGTTTTGAACCTCTTTCCACCTATAGTATCAGATTTCGCTATGAGTGAACTTAAAAACCGCCCTGTATAAAAACTGATTTAAAAAGTTGTCTGGGTTTCGAGCTGTACTGTCATACCAAACAGGGTTTTGTTTTTTTTTTCCTATACGTAAAAAGACTAAAAATAAAAAGACACCATTGTCCCATACATTTTGGCCATAGTGTTATTGTGTACTCAAATATAGGGTGATTATAAAAATCGCGAGTAAACTGACATGTCCCAAAATCAAACGTTTCGATGACATGATCGTGACATCGATATAGGTAACTAAGATATAATAGAAGCCTTTTAATACCTGGAGTGTTGGGCAGAGGACCGACATTTCGTCAGTTATGGTTAAGTCCCATGTAAAAAGGTGGCGAGCCTATTGCCATAAATCAGGCATAAATCATGGCTGCTACTGAGAAATTCCTGATGAAAAAACTCATTATCACTGGACCTGAGGATCGTACCCAAGGCATCATGGTCAGAGAGGCAAACACGATGAATATGAATAATTTAATGTATTATCATGTTTCTAATACTCCTACAAACTTCTATTCAAAACTTTAAGACAAAGTGATTAGTACAAAAATTGCTAGATATTAGTGTGTAAATTGAAGTTTTCAACTTTTACAAGTTTACAACAGATGAAAGACTATTATAATCTAAATTGAGTACGATTAAAACTTATTTATCTAACCACGCATTTGAGCGAACAGATTCGCCCGAATAATATAATATTTAAAAATATCTCAGCAATAAAACTATTTGAACTTTCATGACTTTTAAGTCGTAAGAATTTTATCAAAACGCGTAACACTTTTACTCTCAAACGGACCTATAAAATAATTGGTCCTTAGGGTTTTAACCACAGATATCGATATACCTAGATAACCCAAGAGCACCTACTTTGCGTGCCCCTTTTAAGTAGGTATGTTATACTAAACGAGGCTATGTCGCAGCATACTAATTTGTTTAAAATAACAACGGGTATACCGTTGTTATTTTAACGTTACAATTCAAAAACTTAATTCTAGACATATAAAGAACATAAACGTAGTCTAATGTGTATAGTAATTTGTTTGTATAGTAACTAATTGTTTATCCGTGAATGATGCTTTTTTTTAGGGACTATCCTCACTATTCCCAAACCATTGTAACTCCTGTTAGCCAGAATCAACAGTGGTGAGCACAAGAAAAGCACCGAGACAATGAAGCCCGACGAAGTCCCAGAGAAACTATATAGTTGTCTTGGATCCCGCAACGAAATTAATCAGAAAATAATAGCGAGGGAGTAGGATCATGGTGCTTGTAACAGCACCTAAATATCGAGAACTCGAAACAAAAAGTAAACATGATAAGTATCCCGTTTTCAGTGTTAATAATAGTGTTAGTAACCATGTCAGTTTAAAAACTTATAGTAACTAATAGTGCTTATGACGTCATAGAAGGTAGGTAGTAAAAAAAATTGTTTCAATAGTTTCGGAGATAAAGGGGGGGGGGGGGAGGGGCACAGACCGACACGACAGACACAGACAGACACGAGTGATCCTATAAGGGTTCCGTTTTTTCCTTTTGAGGTACGGAACCCTAAAAGGCACACTTGTTTTCAGACGGATCGTGATAAGTACTTGCGTTATCTAGGCATCTACATCTGTGGTTTCAACCTACGATTACAGTTCGCAGGTATGCAAGCAATTTCAAACCTAATAACATTTAATTTCTCTATCCCCTTGTCGAAATTCGCAAGCATTCAGAATGGGACTGGTATGTCCTCATTTTATTAAATCGTCAATTTATTGGAACAGCTGGCGTTTTGTCATCGAGAAATAATTGACGTCACAATGACAGCTTGCGAAGAGTACTTCAGTCATTTTCGGTTTGAATGTGAACTCCTTTTAATTAAGCACATGTCATTTTGATTGAATTTTATGGCATTTTCTAGAATTAAGAGAAATACAAGCATTCTGTACAACAAACTAGGTAGTAGGTTTACGTAAAAAATATTGCTGGTAAAAGACTTTTTTGGGATGAATTATCAAATTTAACGGTAGGTCTCAAATACTCGGGTGATTATTTGAACATGTGCATATCACGCGGCCCTCCCCAAATAACTACTTAGTTAGATATAAAGTTATGTTTTTTTTAATTTCACGTAAAACATAGTTCGAGCACTATATACAGATGTACATAATATATTCCTATTGTTTTAAACAACTAAGTTATGTTCATAAACGTTTCTCAAATCTCATCACCATTCGTGTCCCAATTTCCAAATGTTAGCAGTTCATGCTCTAAAAGTTATAAAAATACCCTGAAGATCGTATTTTTAAGAAGTAATTTAGATAGTACACAACATGCTTTACTAATTAGCAAAAATATACACATTAAAGAACACTTTTAGGTAATTTGTAACGACTTTGAAAATTGTCCCAACACTTTATACTCACTACCATTTGTTCACACTGTCGCAGGGTTTCTTTTTTCTGCGTAGTGTATTGCTATCTGTAAGAGTAACTCGGCGGTCGCGCTTAGTTCTGCGTCTCGACTCGTGCGGGTCACACGTCAAAAAGTGTTTTGGCGTCAACTCTAGCCTACCTTAATCGCCCAGAAATCGTGTTTGGCAAACAAAAATCTCCTTACCGTTCGAGTTTCCCCTGGCTTGTCTAACATTTTTATTTATCATTTTTATGTATTGTAATAGTCGCCATAGGAGACTCTTTGGTTTGATTATGTTCCCAATTTTTTAAGTTCAACAAAGAACGTATAATGTGAAAAAGTGTACAAATATCTAATTACCATTTATATAATTACCATTTTTACCGTTCGTATTTTGGCGAACGGTAATGAGCAATTTGAAATGGTAATTAGTACCAGTTTAAGCGGACCTCTTATTATATTGAAACTCCTTACTCCGCTAGGCCAGCCCAAGATCGAATTGTTACTACCAACGCCTGATCGATTGTTGATCGTTCGGTGTGAACTGGCACTTCCGCAACAAAATAAACCTACATACCTACCTAGAAAAAAAAGAAAAAAAGTACATAATTATAAAAACAGATAGAAAAAAAAAATAGAAATTTAAAAAAATATTATTATTTAAAATTTAAATTTTATAAAATTAAATTTAAATTAAGTTTATATAAATTTAATTTAATTTATAAAAATAGAAATTAAAAAAAATATTATTTTTTAAATTTTATAAATTTCTTTCATCGAAACAGCAAATCCTTAGTATTTTTCTGTTTATCATTTGCCGATTAATGATTTTGCAGATCTTCTTAAGACCAAATTATTTTATGATTTAGTACAGACACCAGCACATCGAGCTACCCGAAACTGTAAAATTTTCTCAATCAACTTTGAACCTAATGCTTTAGCGATAAAGTTGAAAATCTATTTTAAATTTGACAGATTGCTGTAGCTTGATGTGCTGGCGTATGTACATGAGCAGTTTCTGGTCATGAAAGTGAGACTTATAAATATTTTTTAAGTTTTTATATAAGATCTCATCGAGTTGAAGAAATATCTTAGATGGAACTTATAAGGTTTAAGCTCTATTTACACTGAGTTTGATTTTATTTGAATTACTAGACAGATAATGTTATTGATTTTTTGGAAAACCGGTTGATTTTTGAGTTATTTTTTTTTATTCAATCACTTCGCTAAATAGCTAAGTTTGATGTCATATAATGTCACCTAAATCATTAATAAATATGTGATTCAAGTATATTGTTCATTTTATTTCTAATTACCAATCACGAAGCATAATTACCATTTTTTAAATGCTAATTACCGTACGTTTCATATCTCATCACCGTTCGACGAAAATTTTCAGCTGTAAATTCAGACCTATAGAGCAGTTCAAATACTGTGCGTTTGATTTATTTGGTTAAGCTACACTATAAACTTTAGGTTAAATCCATAAAAGTTCAAATTGGAAGCATTATTTGACCTTAATTTACGAAGCCTGAATATGCTTATCTTCAAATATTCACCCACTCAATGTAACGCATTAAAAACATTGTGCTGATGGATGGTTTAAATAGTAGAGGCGTTTAAAGTTATTACATTAAAAAATTGTATTACGAGTAAAAAAAGCTTTTGAAAAAGTTGGTAGTTCGACCCCCAAATATGGTCTAGATCAAATAAATTATCGTAATGAACCGTGCCTTTTGGCTTTGTTATGGGTGATATAAATGACACCCATTATAACGTACCGCTTACGCAGAGGTTAGCAGAGGTGTAGTCTACAGTACATCATATAAACTTTGCCCGTTATGTTTGAGTCCTATATAAAAGAAAGAGAGCCTATTGCCTATTGCCTCCGTGGTCGAGTGGTTTAGTCGTTTGCCTTGTGACCCGGTGGTGGTGGGTTCGATTCCCACGGGAAGCATACTTTGTGAAGTTGTTTCCAGTTTGGTTAGGACATTGCAGGCTTGAATCACCTGATTGTCTGATAAAAAGATGGTTCCGTGCTTCGGAAGGCACGTATAAGCCGGTGGGTCCGGCCGCCAAATGGCAGTCGTCAAACCATGTCAGAGGCCCTTGCGGAGGTTTAGAAACTCTGACACTAGGGTGTGTGGGGTCGTTTGACCTTACTGCCCACACGATAAGAAGAAGAAGAAGCCGTCAACCGTACACATAAAACCAGACACTGGTGGAAAAACAAACCAACACTCCTCCCGAATCGGGATTTGAACCCCAAACCTCATACTAAGCAGTAGCGCTAGCGACTTCTAGAACAAAGCAGCCGTGAAATAAATGAATATTTATGCTATAATTTCATCTAGAATTGGTCCTACATTCGGTCTCATAAAGCCTATAATCAGAATTGAGTGGGCTATAAAATTATAATGTACTGGTTTATGATAAGTGTTATTTATGTAATGTTTGTATGAATGGCTGAGTTGTTTGGGACTATCGATTTATTGAGAAGAATAGCGATCCATAAATTTAGGAGAATACTCGTCTTATTGTTTTGTTAGTAAAATTAGTTTTATGACTCAAAATAAATGTGAAGTTCTTTTATCAAAAGACCATCTCAGTACACTAATCTGCAGTTTCCATATGACATAACACCCATCACACCTGTAATTTTGAGTTAGTCAGAGGTGTACGTAATAATGCACCCATACTTCGCGAGTTATGTTTAAGATTTATGTCCCATGGGGGCGACCCTTTTGCCATGACTACAAATGGCTGCTACTGAGAAATTCCTGCTGGATAAATGCCCCGCTCTTGGGCAGAGCGGAAGGGAGTGTAAGACTTCTACTGACTAAAAACCAACCCATGTTCCTTCTTCGCCCTTGTGCCTTCTTCGCCCTTGTGCCGAGGCCACGTTATGCCTTTCGATAATCCGCTGCCCCGACGGGATAACACTTTACCCTAAGAACCGAACCTAAGACCTCAAGCTCAGCAGTCGTGCTTGCGACCACTAGACCAAGGAGGCAGTCTAATAGTACATTGTAATACAAGGGCCTAAAATGACCCATTATACACGAGGTAGTAAATAGGAACTGAGTTATAATGGGATTTTAGCGCCGTGGGTTACACTGTACTTTTCACTACGATTGCGAGAAAATAAAATAACCATGTTCAATATGAGTTTATTTTATTAAAAATTAAATTCAATTTAATAATACAATTCCAAAAATTTCGCGCCAATGCCTTTTTTTATTTCTTCTGTACCTGCAATGCAACGCACACATTCTACCAAAGAGTTCGGCATTCAGCGCGTTTAGTTCCATTTTTAAAAATAAAACATTTTTTTTACTTGAGACTGAGACTACGAGATTTACTTTTAGCCCTAGGGCAATATATGCAATTTTACGCCCGCTCTGGTATGCTATTATGACGTTATTTTTGAGCAAGATGAGTGAAAACATTATTTACTATTGAATGCCTGTAATTTTGTACGTCTGTTTGTACCTGCTACAACCTACCTTAGCCTATATCACTTACTTCCAAACCACGTCCCAAGTATTGTTTAACGACTAATTGAAACTGTTTGATCAATTAATGATAATTCATGTAATCCAATTAATATGCATGAAATAGTATAGCATTATTAACAGTATAGCTAATAGTGTTAATTGAATGTCTATTCATGGTATATTGTTACAAATAAATTGTCCCTGAGGTGTGACTGGCTCGAAAGGACCAGAAGTTGTATCGTATTGGTCTGTAATGTTAGGTACAACATAACAAACATAACATAACGTCTATAATCCCTGAAGGGTTAGGTAGAGGTGGACTCATTAGTACAATCACTAAATTGGTTTAAGAAAACCCTTTTACACGATACAAATAATGTTATATTTTGAAACTAGATCGGGCTTGTGTTAGTTGTAAGGTTCTGTTTACTAACACAAAATGTAATATATTAATGTATGTTAGTCTGTAAGGTATTTATCTATGGGCCAAAGTAGCCTGAAAATAAATATATGTTATGTTATAAATCATAACTGAGCACTCTAAGAATGTGACAGTAATCCCTGAAGGGGTAGGCAGTGGTGTACCACTAGTACACCTACATTTTGCCAGTTATGTTTAAGTCCCATATAATAGGGTGCGAACCTATTGCCATCAAACGGGCACTAATCCAAACTCCGTAGCTGCTACTGAGAAATTCATGATAGAAAAACCCAATAACACTTTTCCCGACCCGGGAATCGAACCCAGTACCTCATGCTCAGCAGTCGCACTTGCGACCACTAGACCAACGAGGCAGTTGAATGTCTACTCATGTTATGCAAACTCCGATGTTATTATAACTTTTATATTTTTAATTTAAATTTGAAAAATAATTTTATTTCTATTCAGACTTTGTATTAATATGTTTTACTAGCACTTTTCCCACGGCTTCGCCCGCGTGGATGTCGGTTCAACTACAAAAGTGACGATTTTCCATACAAACTTTCATCCCCCTTTTCACCCCCTTAAAGGTTAAATTTCTAAAAACCCCTTCTTACTGCTCCCCTACATTATAATAGGAAGCCGTGTGCAAAATTTCACATTCCTAACCCCAGTAGTTTCGGCTGTACGTTGATATGTCAGTCAGTCAGTCAGTTCTCCTTTTATATATAAAGATAGATTGTATTATTATCCCTTGTAAACGACAACATCGTGAGAAAACCAGCGTGCCTGAGAGATATTTCTCGAAGGCCCATGCCTTCCGAGTTAACCGCCCGTGACTCTGACTTGGCTTCACCATTGAAGCCAAGTCAGAGTCACGGGCGGTATAAAAACTCGGACACCAGATTTAAGCACTGACCACAGGATAAAAAGAAAGAAAACAGATTTCTTAAAAAGGAGGTTAGCATTTATTCATTTAATAATGAAGTCTATTATTATTTATTTACTAACTTTATTATTTTGTGAATGCTTTTATTCAATAATACATAAAGGTAAGTTGATTGCAGGAGGTAGACTAATAGATTACATCAGAGTTAATTTAATGTCTCCCTGTTCATATTACTAATAGTCTATAGTCTGTGGCTCGAGTTTCAAATTATATCAAAACAGATATATTTTTAACATGTTAACATGAATAAATATTGAGAAAAAAAACTGTAGGTACCGAATTACAAATAAAAATAAACTAGATTATCGTACGCTAATAAATTATGTATTAAAGAAATATACATTATTATTATATCTATTTATTTTTAACCTAGATATTGGTACTTCAATAAAAAATCGAATCTCCTATTAATCATTTAACCTTAAGCTTCGTACTATGATAATATAATTGCTCTCCTACTCAACCAAAACTAATCAAATCAGTATTTAACGAAGCTTACTTAGATTTGAGCCAAGAACATCTCACAATTAATTTAATATAGCCTTACATAATCAATATTAGTGAGAAAACAATTAATTTTCCCGAGAACGTTTCTCTGATAATTCAACATTGTTACTATCTCATTTACGTATGAGCTACAGATAATTATAACTTACTTGCTCGATAGAAATTATCTCACGGGGAAAGTGTATTAGGGATAAAAAAATATTCTATATTATGGTCTAACATAGGAAATGTCCTACCTGCATGCCATATTGAGTCGAAATCTGTTCAAAGTATAGGAGAGAATCACTTTCGCACTTATAATAACATTAACATTGTCATCATCATCATCATCATTGTCATTCTCTTACCCTTATCCCAATTCATTTGGGGTCGGCGCAGCATGTCTTACTCTTCCATACTTCTCTGTTTTGCGTCATCTCATGAGACACCTCCTTTCTTACCATATTATCATTCTTAACACAGTCCATCCATCGTTTCTTACAGTAAAAAAAATATTATTTTTATTTTTCCTTTTTTTGTATTCATTAATATTACTTTGTTTAATAATGCTCTGCTTAGTATTATTTTAATTATTCCAAAGTACTTACATAATTGTATACGTAGATATCTATAGTAAATAGTAACCGACCTATGTTGTTCATTTTAACGTTTTTTATTTTATATTTGCATGGCAGAATGTATCTGCTCTAAAACATTTTTATAACATTCCGTATTATACTGCATAAAATGTTATGGTAATAAATATACTTACACAACATAAAATAAGTATATTTATAACGATCTCTAAGTTATGTCTACCCGTTCAGTTAAAAACCGAGACGACATGTATTTATCACAACCTGTCAAGAATACTTAAAAACAAAATAAAACTGCTGAACAAAGAGCTTTAGAGACTTGAACCCATGTCTTCATATAACGCCAGTAAAACCCGGGTCCTTCGTGCGGGTGATACAAAAAATGACACTTTATTATTCTTAGGTCGTGCCGACAACTATTAAGATAAAGTTTAGAACATTAATAACAGAGGCGAAGGGTCTAAGTTTCCTTGAGAGTACCTGGCGGAAAATTATAGATTTTAGTACCAACAGCCGCTTTTCGGAGGCTGAAAGGAATCGGGTTACGAAGATTTCTTTGAAGGAAAAATGGTGTAGGAATCAATCACAATTTTATGGCTATAAAAAAATTGTTAGGTACTTAACTTGTGAACGACAATTATCATGTTTTATTCGAAATACATCTTTGGCAACACTCCATAAATGGCAAAATATTTTTTTCGCATTTCCGGTAATGCACAAAAAAAACTAAAAAGACGATTGAAGAATTATTTGAATCATATTTTTGCCTTAGTCTAAAGCTAGTTTTAGTAATTATTTTAATAAATTAAAAGTAAAGTAACTTACCATTGTCTAAAGAACAACACTAAGCACAATAAAAAAAAAATTAAAACTCACTATGTCAACCACATCACATACGAAAATTTAAATTTCATAATTACAAACGTCAAGTTAATCGAGACACGTTTACCTATACAATTTCTATGTAAATCGTCCTGTTTCTCAATCACAACGCAGTAAATCCAATTAATAAGCTCACGTTTATACGTCAATTATCGAAATTGGTACGTTCATTCGTTCGCCGGTGACACGTGCGCGCGGTACGGCGGCCGAGCGGAGACTGAAAATGAAAATGCGTTCTCTCGACGTTCTCCAACGATTCAAGCTGAGCGTTGCATACCACTGCCGTGTGCACTGCTGCATATTTTTTGAATTTCGAACCACTAAAGAATTTTTGTCTTTGGTGCCAGGACTCTTTTAATACAAAACTCATTTGATGACATAGTGTTTACGGACAAAAGCGATTTTTGTGAACATAACAAGATTATTCCATCGCTTTACGAGGATGTATATTATGTATGTATCGTCACGTTTTTCCTTACTGAGTAAATAGGGCTTCAATCCTTTTTATTAGTAGTTCGTTTGTGTTGTGTGAGCTACATACAATAACATGAGGAAACTTTTGTGTGTTATCTGTATTCATAAGTTCGCAACTGTTATTCTGAGTAGGCTACGTGGGAGAGTATTTAGTAACCAATTAAAAACTTTATCGTTTATCCGAGTTAGGCTGTGTTTTGGTGGTTGTAGTGTGTGGTACATAAGGTTTAGTATTGTTTAGCATAACTTTTGCTTCGCGTTCAAACTTCAACCTTCCGTTTGACCCATTCAAGGGTTGAGTTTCGGAAAGCCTTTTCTCAGTAAAACTGGCTACGTTCTTTGAACAGAATATCTCCTTATGATGTTTCATTTGTTTTGACTGTTTGTTGTCTGCCAGACAATAAATACACATCTTTATGATCAGGAGACGGTAGGATGTGTGAAGAATCTAATGCAAGTTTGAAAATAGTTCAGAATGATAAAATTGTAGCCAGTACTTACCAACATTTTTTTTTGCAAGTTGATAGATGTACCTACTTTCACGCACGGCAGTCGTCACTTCGTCATTTCGGCGTCACTTTCTTTTGAATATTATTGAAGTGAGACGGCATGCGAGATAAACCAAGCGTAAGTTAAACCAGGTTTAACTATT
Source organism: Diarsia mendica (assembly GCA_949316265.1). Taxonomy (NCBI): domain Eukaryota; kingdom Metazoa; phylum Arthropoda; class Insecta; order Lepidoptera; family Noctuidae; genus Diarsia; species Diarsia mendica. Next base: position 10,315,995 of record OX438910.1, on the reverse strand, counting down.
TTTATTAATAAGGCGGTTACTGACTAAAAGCCCGATGATCCATCTTAGGCCTTTGTGGCCGGGGCCGCGGTATCTATTTCGAACAACCCGCAGCCCCGTAGCTTTTAACATCTTGATTTGTAATACTTTTTGAAATTTCTTATAAAATACTCTATTCTATTCTTTACGTCGCGCGTCGCTAAGTCGTAGTGAATAGAATAGAAAAGAACAGAATGCTACGCGTCTACGAAATATCGGGTCTACGAAACTTCGTAGACTCGTAGCACTCATGTGCTACGCTGGCGTAGCAGAGAATGTTTCTTTGCTTTTCCACCTTTTTCATTATGTACATGTTTTCTGCTGATTGCCATCATATTTTACACATGCTCAATAATAAAATATTTGATTCACAGTATCTGCAAATCGAGAAAAGAAAAATTGATTTTATTTTAAATAAACTATTTTAATAAAAACTCTAAAGTGATCAAATCAATTACGAACTCAGACTTAAGTCTTAACAATTTGTTTGAAGACTAAAGTAAGTTTATTCATTAAATAACTTTAGTTAGTTTCGTTTTTTTTAATCACTTGGAAATAATTTTAGTACTTACTGAAATAATTGCAAAATTTACTCTTAATTTCGGAATGAGGTCAGACTACGATTTGTGCGCGGTTCGTAATGAGATATTGTTACGTTTAAAAAGGTTTCATTGTGATTTATTTTTGCTTTAATTAATGTTTTATTAATTTAATGTATGCGTGGTGCTGAGCCAGAGGTCTTGGGATCGATTCCCGGGTCGGGCAAAGTGTTATTAGGTTTTACATCAGAAATTACTTAGTAGCAACCACAGAGTCTGGACACCTCCTGCTCTGGGTGGAGTGGAAGGGAGTGTCAGACATCTACTAACTGTAAACCACGGTACCCATGTTCCTTCTTGCCCTTTGAACTCCAGGACCGCTGTATCTCTTGCAAACAATCCGCAGCCCCGGCAGTTTTTAAATCCCGTGGTAACAAAATCGTTACGTAATTTGAGTATAAACTGAGTATAACTCGCTTAAAAAAGTACCTATATCAACAATAACTAAGACATTGTCGATACTATTCCTTACAAAAAAGCGGTTCATCTAAAAGTAGGACGGGACGTCCGCTCACACGACACACACGTTTCAATGAAAAACTTTTGTAGGACAAATCAATTTACATTACAGAAGGGTTTTTTGCGTAGTTTGTTTTTCAATTCTGTATCGGTATGCTTTTATTGCTAGTTTTTTTTAAGATTTATTTATGTTTATGGTGCTTAGGTTAAATATGACCACAACTTACTGATACAAATTCATCATTCTCCTGTCTTTTTTTGAAGTGAAAACTTCTTTAGCGGCGTTGAGCACTTTGGGAAATTGTTCTGTGATGGGTATAAAATCTTAAACTCGCGTCAGGACAAGTGACCACGTGACCCTGATCGAAAATTCGTCAGGACACGTGACCACGTGACCCTGATCGAAAAAGCGTAAGACGGATGGAGAGTAGACAGCTATCCCCTCTCTACGGCGCGGCGAAAATGTATGCCTGGGCCTACTGTTTCGTTTAGGCAGCGCAGGGCGCTTAATAATAATAATAATTATTATTAATAATAATATAATTAATAATAATAATAAAATTATTAATAATAATAATATAATTAATAATAATAATAATAATTAATAATAATTAATAATAATAATAATAATAATTAATAATAATAATAATAATAATTAATAATAATAATAATGATGACAGCTGTCAAAATTGAAACAGCTATATCTCGGAAACTATCGACCTTAGACTAGTTGTGTGTAGGGACAATTGATAGGTCTCAATGAGATCTACATTTCGGATGACAGCTGTCAAAATTGAAACGGCTATATCTCGGAAACTATCGACCTTAGACTAGTTGTGTGTAGGGACAAGTGATAGGTCTCAATGAGATCTACATTTCAGATGACAGCTGTCAAAATTGAAACGGCTATATCTCGGAAACTATCGACCTTAGACTAGTTGTGTGTAGGGACAAGTGATAGGTCTCAATGAGATCTACATTTCGGATGACAGCTGTCAAAATTGAAACAGCTATATCTCGGAAACTATCGACCTTAGACTAGTTGTGTGTAGGGACAAGTGATAGGTCTCAATGAGATCTACATTTCGGATGACAGCTGTCAAAATTGAAACGGCTATATCTCGGAAACTATCGACCTAAGACTAGTTGTGTGTAGGGACAAGTGATAGGTCTCAATGAGATCTACATTTCGGATGACAGCTGTCAAAATTGAAACGGCTATATCTCGGAAACTATCGACCTTAGACTAGTTGTGTGTAGGGACAAGTGATAGGTCTCAATGAGATCTACATTTCAGATGACAGCTGTCAAAATTGAAACGGCTATATCTCGGAAACTATCGACCTTAGACTAGTTGTGTGTAGGGACAAGTGATAGGTCTCAATGAGATCTACATTTCGGATGACAGCTGTCAAAATTGAAACAGCTATATCTCGGAAACTATCGACCTTAGACTAGTTGTGTGTAGGGACAAGTGATAGATCTCAATGAGATCTACATTTCGGATGACAGCTGTCAAAATTGAAACGGCTATATCTCGGAAACTATCGATCTTAGACTAGTCGTGTGGGAGTTGGACATTTTGACCCTGAACGTTAACGATGTCGACTGTACAGTCAATAAAATACAAAAATAATTTATTTTGAACTAGACTGTACAATGTTTTTATGATGCTTAATCGGAGGCATGGGAAAAAATATTCCCGCTCCTCCTACCAATCGGAGTTCCGATCGGAGGACAGGGAAAGACAAAATAAATGGGTTAGCATAGTTATGGCGGAATAATTGAATTTTTAAATAATGAATTTGGTTTAACTATGTCGAATGATCGCAATCTTAGCACAACGAAATACAAAACTACTATTGATGCGGTCTTTATTAGACATTTAAATAGGTTCGAATCAAAACTGTTCGTTTCTTACTTCAGCTACCATAAACCTATCGTATCAGTTTTAGAGATTGGCGATGATAGTTCTGGTAATGATGATGGTGAAAAAGTCGTTGAAATTATGGATGAAAGTTGATTTTTCGGAGAGATAAACTTTTTAATGTAAAATAATTGTAATAGTTTTAAAGTGTTAAATTTTTAATGTAGGTAATATAAATTGTCATGTTTGTGTACGATAGCGCAATAAATCAATATTGTATTCTACCACATAAATGATAGTACTTTTATACTGTTAAAGCAATTGGTGCAAAATTATTCCCTAACCATTCCAAAATATCAAACATGCTCAACGTTAATAATCAAGTTTTCACTTCTGCCGGCACTCCCGGAGTGCAACCCGTCTTTTTTTTTTTTGGTGGCGGGAAATCATCAATTAATGACTCCTCCCGCTCTGGGCAGAGTGGTAGGGAGTGTCAGACTTCTACTGACTAAAAACCACCAAAGTTCATTCTTAGCTCTTGTGCCAAAGTCGCAGTATCTCTTTCGAAAAACCAGCAGCAATGTTTATGGTGCTCAGGTTAAATATGATCACACCTTCTTCAGACACACTCATCATTTTTTGGCTTTATCCCAATTTATTTGTGATCACACAGTAAGTCTTTTCTCCCATACTTCTGTATTACTCGTCATCTCAGCAGTCACTTCCTTCCTAGCCATATCATACACACAGTCTATCAATCGTTTTATCGGTCTTCATCTACTCATACAACCATTTAAGTACAATAATTCTTAAAATGATCTTAACTACATTTTCCTAATTCTTTTCTATCACATGTACATGCCACGATAAATAATAATAATACGATAACCAATTACCACACGCTTCAATCATTGGCGCGACTTTCAGACTTCCTTAATTTATTTATTTACCATTCTGATACACACTGTATTTGTCTGTATGATTTAAAGATACGTTGACGGCACGATTGGCGCACTGAGCAATTATCTGCTGCAATGAGTATCGTGGATTATTTAATTTTGTCTGATAGTTGTTTCGGGTCATGCTGTATGTGAGTTTAAATGTTTGTAAACGCACCCACGATTCAGGAGAAATTCCTAGTGTGAAGCAACGTTATATATTTATAGATACAAAGTTGCTCCTCCGCTATTCTTTTCTGATTAATTTCGTTGCGGGATCCAAGACAGTTAAATCGCTTCTCTGGGACTTCGTCGAGCTTCATTGTCTCGGCGCTTTTCTTGTGGTCGCCACTGTTGATTCTGGCTAACAGGAGTTAAAACAGTGGTTTGGGAATAGTGTGGCGGGCTTGTCCCAATAAAAAAAAAGATACAAAGTTGGTTAATAAAGGTAAATTCAAGACGCACATTAAGAAAATGTCCCCAAAACATATGTAGAGGTACCTACCAAAGATAGCAACATCATCTTAGAACAATAACCCAGTTTCAATGACTAAGCACTACTGGACGACACAATGCAAGATGGTGCCCTTATCTGTCAGTTTTGACAGATGACATAACGGAGCTGTCATATGATGTGGATTAGTGGTGTGCAATTCCGCTATAAATAATTATCATGTTATAGACTATTGAATATATTTTTATAACATGTTATTTTATACGTTATCATTATAACGAGTTGAAACAAAACGCGGCAACAATATGAACGCGGAGACGTTGTCGTTTTATTCGACAACACGTTAAACGGGCGCAATGATGCGCTGTGAATGTTATCACGTAGTGGACGGAATACGAACGAATATAATAATATCGTTATTATTAATATTAAGAACGAATATTATTATATAGTTTTAAATTATCAATGAACTTTCCTTCATACTGCACAGTTTTAAGACTAAGTAAAGTTGGATCAGTGTAAAAAAAATATTTTTTTTTGGTGTCATGTGATTCTCAATTAAATATCACATTTTTTTTTTTGGTGTCATGTGATTCTCAATTAAATATCACGGGGGTGTCAGAGGGGGGTCAAAATGTTGGTCCTTTTTTGCCTAGGACGCTCCGTTTTCGAGATATATTTCAATTTCAATTTTTTTTTAACAGAAACTTTTAGCGCCTATAACTCGGGAACGGTGCATCGTAGGACCGCCGCGCGCCACCGCTTGCTACGTTGTTATACTTATTATATTACCCCGTTCAGGCCCCGCTGTTATTCGTTGGGCGTGTTGTTGAGTTAGACTTTATAATGATAACACGTAGGCAGCGTCGGTATAACATACGTTATTCGTTATGAATCAATAACATGTTATGTTTTGGTGTTATTCGTTATATTAACCACCACTAATGTGGATGCGGATGACCCTAGATTAGTTGAGTGTACGGTTATATTATAGTGTCTATTGTAGGATTTGTAAGTGTCGAGTGTGCCGTAACGTTCTTATGTACAAGGTTGAAAGTCTTATACCTGACAGGTGGCTTAATAATCATTAGCTAGAATATACTGCGTTATGGTAGTCGGAGGTTAGAGGGAAGGCTCATTTCGCAGCAACTGGTTGCTTTTTCAACTTGTTGGTAAGACGAGTATACAAGGTGTAAAGGGACTTTTCACAAAGCCGTTTTACGTAAGTCTTTGCAAAAATTATTGCTGGGAAGCGACTTCTATTTTTGGGGTGAAAAATCACATTTTCCGGTAGGACTCAATGCAAACACTCAAACTAATGTACTGACAAAATATATTGAAAATGTTCGATCTTTGATTCCGAATACCTCCGTAACTAGAAGGTTTCTAGTTATGATATAGTAAAAAACAATTACTTAATTAACATAGTGCAAAAACTACACAAAGGAAGAACTAAAATCAGAATTCTAAATCGCGCAGTTAAAGTTATTCGCGACAACAACCCGTCAACAAGACCCGTCTCTTGGGATCCTTACTTTTCTATGTGGGATAAATAACTTTATAATCTGTTCTTCATAACCCTACAAAGGAACCATCATCATCTGCCGATCGATGGGTGGACGTTTTTGGGGGACTGTCTTATAAAAATGTAAATACAGTGGAACCTAGTTAAGTGAGGCCTCAAGGGACCTGAAAATTTGTCTCACTTATAGAGGTATTCTACTTACCGAGTGTCTCAGATATCCAAATCTGTCTCATGGGACCCCAGTATGAGTTCCAGCTATTAGAGGTTTCTCACTTATCCAGGTACCAGTTAGCCAAGTTTCACTGTAGTAAAGTAAAGTAAAGTAAATTTTGACCTTCGAAAAGTGCTGATTATTAGCCTAGTTTAATATTGATTTTGCCTAGCCTTTTTCCCAATTATGTTGGAGCTTCCAGTCCTACCCGATGCAGCTGAATACTAGTATTTTACATGGAGCAACTGTATATCTAAGCTCCAAAACCTAGTTGATGCTGGGTAAGGCTGGTTGTCAGATTTTCAGGCCACGGACTACCTGTAACGACTCCAACAAAACCCAGTAATGAAAACGCAAAAAATAAAGCAATTAACCAACATCAAATTAGGACGTAGAAGTTTTTGTCATCATTAGTAGTAATTGGCCCAGAATGAGCATTTCCATTCCCACCTGTATTTACATAGCAAATGGGCAAAATCGGTTAATGGTCCCGCGTTTCGGCGGCGGCGAATTGCGCAAAACGGGAATTATTCCCGACTAGGGATGGGCTGAAATAAGGTTAAGCTGGGGGAGTTGATGATAGATTTTGAAGGTGACATTGTTGAGAAAATAATGTAGATATTATCTACATTATTTTCTCAACAATGTCACCTTGTAGATAATATCTACATTATTTTCTCAACAATGTCACCTTAAAATATTATTTTCCTAGCCTTTTCCCAACTATGTTGGAGTCAACTTCGAGTCTAACCGCATGCAGTTTAATACCAGTTTTCGACCCTTAGTTTAGTTGGTGGTTAGGTTAGGTTAGATGACAACCTGTCATCATCATCTGCCTAGCCTTTCCAAAACTACGTTGGGGTTGGATTCCACTCTAACCGGATGCTGCTGAATACCCAATTTGACATCGAGCGACTGCCTATCTGGCCTCCACCAGTTAGCACGGGGTAATACGATACCCATTGGTAGGACTGGTTGTCAGATTTTGGGGCAACTGACGACGTAACGCCTTACAAAAATCTACAATTGACAGCCGGCACCAACAACTTTACGTGCTTACCGAGGCACGGAGGACACTCGGTACCTCTATAATGGTAGGTCACTCATCCCTGGGCCAATTTATTCAAGCGAGACTTACCCTGAAGATTGACCGACACAGTCCGACGTGACTCACTGCTGGGCATAGACTTCTCTTTGTTTGTACCACTCTAAATAAATACCGTTGTTTGGCCTCATCCAGGATAGCCACGATCTCCAATGAAACACTCCATAGCAACAGTAAAAGTAATACCTGTAGGTGTTTCTTGTCCTATAATTCCTTTTAATTAAAGATCAGGCCTCTCACAGACAAGGTTCGAGTATTGATCTGGTCCAGCTGTCTATTAAGAGGCCCTTTGATATATTCTTAGAAACAGCCAAAAGTTTGTCTTAATGTTCAGTTAATTAGAATGGCCTTGATCCCTATTACGTGGAAATATACATTTTCTCTCTCTCTCTCTGAAATTAAGCTTGACTTGGATCCCGTCCGAAACATGACTTTTAGAACTAACTTCTGGTTGGAATCTGAAACTGTCAAACACGGTTTATTGACCTTAAAGCCAGTTACAGTGGTTTTTAGGGCAAGTTCGTCAAATCACTGTAACTCGTGAGAGCCAGAATCAACAGTAGCGACACATTTTCAACATATCTAATTATCATGAAGTCCCAAAGAAACAATTTAACTGTCTTGGATTCGCACGAAATTAATGAGAAAAACATAGCGAATATAAAATAATTTTCATAATTTCCAGGCCTTTCAAGTCATCTAATAACGTACCAATCCGTACCGGACTGCACAACTGGGGGTCTAAAATGAAAGTAGAAAAACAATGAATGAAATGCGTTATAATGAGCACAAACTAATTTTGTAGCTATTATGAATTGTCACTTTTTGACCGTTTCACGAAATGTATCGTAATTCATACTATTATCCCATTATGATTCAGCTAAAGCAGCCATTTTAGCCCCCTGATCGAAACTTGCATGCCATGCACAGTGCACCACGCATCTCCCTGCACCACCACAAATTGGTTTCGACACCTCTGCTTTTCACGACGCGCGACGGTGAGCGGCGACGCGGGCGTGTGAAAATCACCTTCGTGCCAAGTTGGTGGCAAGAGATTCGCCCCTATTACTTAAACAAAACTGACGAAGTATGGATGGGTACTATTGCATAGGTATACCTCTGCCTATCAAGGGTTACGCAATGCTCAAACGACTACTTAGCGGGCGTGATGGTTTGTAATGTCAACATCATCTTTTGCTTGCCCTTATCCCAATTCATTTGGGGTCGTCGCAGCATGTCTTCTTCTTCCATACTTCACTATTACTGGTCATCCCATCAGAAACCTTCTTTCTCATAATTATGTTTACTTTGTTAGCTTTTAATTTTTTGTCAATTTGTTTTGTCCTGGTGTGAAACCAATAAATACTTTTTCTTTCTTTTCTTTCTTTCTTTCTTTCTAGCCATAATTATCATTCTAAACACAATCCATCCATTGTTCCTTTGGTCTTTCTTTACTCTTCCACATTCATACTCAATACCTTCCTCATGACATTTTCCTCATTTATCTGCATCACATACCCGTACCACGACCACAGACGACTACTCATTTTTATTTTATTCATTCGCGTAACAATATGTATTACTACTGTTAGCCTGTGTCATCCCACTGCAGGGCAAAGGCCTCCCCCCATGATTTCCAAATTTTGCGATCCAGGGCCAATGTGGACCACTGGTCGTTTGTTCTGTCAAGCTCGTCCCGCCATCTCCTTCGAGGAGGAAGGCGACGTGGTAGACACCACGTCGCCTTTTGGCTGTGTCAGGGTTCCAGAACGTGGTTGTTTTGGCCCACAGCTAAGCTACATATGTATTACAACCAAATCAAAATAAAGAAAAACTTTTTTTAAACTCCAGTTCAATAACCTTTAGACTCTCTTGCCGTTAACGTCAAAAATACCTTGGAGAATTGTCTGTTATCTGCGTCAGCCTCCATCGTATCTTACAAATAAAACGCTCTTCGGAAACAATTGGGTCGTTTGATTGATTGCCACACACAATGCGTATAGCCGGCACGTTGGAGTAGGAATGCCAGACGCGTTGTAGAGTATTTTGTAGTCTGTTTTAAGTTAATAATAATAATAATATTCCACAACTATCACACAACGCCATCTAGTCCCAAGCTAAGCAGAGCTTGTGTTATGGGTACTAGACAACTGATAAACATACTTATATATTTCTAAATACATACATATTATAGATAAATTACACCCAGACACAGAACAAATACACACACAGTTCTACAGTTACGTAGAACTATGTTTTATTACGAATAAAAAGGAAAAAGTGTATGTTTTTTATTCATTTATATTTGTAGTAACGTACGGGACCGATCAATGTGGCGACACCTGGGGGAGACCTATGTCCAGCAGTGGACGTCTTTTGGCTGAAATGATGATGATGATGATTTGTAGTAGTTATTTTAAATGCGAAAAGATCGGATGAATAGATGAATGTTTGTTACTCAATCATGCCAGAACGGATCTGTATTTTTTATCACAAGTAACACATCAAATTTTCCATGTTATCAACAGTCAGCTATCATATGTATGGCCAGTCTTCCATCATTCATTCTCGTGCTTTTATCCCAATTTATTTGGGGTCAGTACAGCATGTCTTCTTAGTCCATACTTCTCTATTAATCTCTTCATATTACCCGTCTTTAAAGCTACTAATTGTTTTCCTAAACTGAAGCTAACAAGTCACACTCACTCCCAAAGAAGCGCTCTACAGCTTATCAGATACTTAAGTGTTAAGCCTATAAAAGCCGTAATCTATAATCAATACCCGCTCAACACCTAAGCATTATCCGGCAAAATTAGGAAGTCGTACGCACCCATAATGAAAATACGACAACGTTATTATCCCAGTTTTTGTTGGATAACCTCATTAGAGGGGACTTTAAAGTAACTTTGTGAAAACACGGACTTTGATGGATAGGGGCTACGAACTCGAATGATACTCGGTATTATATTGGGTGACTGGTTAAACGATGGACTTTGTATTGAAGACTTAATTCATTAATTCGATGAATTTTACTCAGTTTCGTTTCTTTTTTGTTCCAAAGTAATCGACTTTCGGCGCTTAATTCAGCGTTGAAATTATAAGGGTGTGTTATTCTTGAGCAAACATTCTGGTGGCAGTGGTGGCTAACCATTTCCCTATGTTGGGGCAGCTTCCAGTCTAACCGGATGCAGCTGAGTACCAGTCTTATACATGGAGTGACTGCCTATCTAACCTCTACAACTTAGTAAGGACTGGGTAACACGATATCCTTGGCAAACCTGATTGTATGACTTTCAAGCGAATGACTACTTGTTACGACTCGACTGTCAAACCGGTCGATCAACAAATAATGATAAGCGGGCGTTGGGCCCAGCTGTCATTTGACCGGCTTCACGTGCTTTCCGATGCTTGGAGGAAACTCTGTATATGATATTGCTGGTCACACATCCACGGATGAGCCTAGGTAAGCACGTGAAGCCGGCACGCGCTGGGCCCGCGTGGTGGATATAGCCCATCCTTCTCCTAGAGAGGAGGCCCGAGTACTTGCAGTGGGAACATTATAGGCTGATGATGATGATTGAAATAAAACATCATAACAAATGTTATTATTTCATTTTTTTTACGAAATTATAAATACTTTCTTCATTGTCATTCAAGACACAAAGAGGTACCCGGGACCTGGTCACTCTATTGTGAGTTTAAAATATGTTTTGGTTTCCACAAAACATTGTAAGTAGTTGACTGGGTCAAAACTTAAAAAAATATATAATTTATAAATAGTTAGGAGCTCTCAGGAAGTCACAGCTACCTACAGAGCGTAAAACATACTTTTTGTTCAATTTGAAAATGCTAAAGGTACCCGGGTACCTCGTCACTCACATAAGGGTTAAATAAAACAAACCTTCGTCAATGTAGATTACCTCAGTGGTTAGGAATCTTTTAGGCACAGCTTGAGAGCCTAGATCCCAGTCCTAGTACCCATCTGATAACAATTCGCTCACCTCGTACGATTTAATTTTAGTTGGGAAAATGTGTGTATTCTGACACTTTTACTTAACCCTTCGGGAAATACACACGTAAATAGGTTATGTGTACTGGTCGGGTTAACAATTGCCCTTACAATGTGTGTACTTAATTTGCGAAGCTTAATATTCAGAATTTCGAGTTTTAATCACAATAAAGAGTCATCATCTTCCTGACCTTATCCCATGTCATTTAGGGTCGGCGCAACACGTGTTTTTTCCATTCTGCCCTGTTAGTCGTCACGTTATCATTTATTCCTTTTTCCTTCATATCACTCCTCCCACACTCCATCCATATTTTATTTGATCTTCCTCTCCCTCTCCATCCATCCACTTTCATATTTATAACTTTTTAGTCACATGCTATTCATCCCTCCTCATACCATGCCCATACAACGACAGTCGATTCCCTTTTAACTTTTCTGTAATTAGCGCAACTTTTAAACTTCCTCTGATATACTCGCTCCTTATTTTATCCATTCTGGTCACACCGCACATCCATCTCAACATTCTCATTTATTTATTTATGTACACACAAAATAATAGCCGACCCCAAAAAAAATGCTATGAAGAGCAGGACAATAATGATGAATATGAGTTACAATTATATCAGTTACACTTGTCGTAAGTATAAAATAATATTATCAAGTCCGTAGTTTAACAAGTCACACTTTCAAAACGAAGTTAGTACAGATTCTGTTGTTTTATGAAATATGGATGGCCTCATCGACATTGACGATAATTTATCGAAATGTCACCACCAGAGTGCAGACGAAGTATTTAGTTAATGTCGTAACTAAATAGATGTTTGTATTCACTTTGTTTTGTTTGAGTCGTTGACGGCTGGGAAGGTTATTGAAGGTTCAATATTTTTGATTATCCTAATATTTGCATGAATAGTAATTTATCTCATCATTTCCTACTTCCAGTCAACCCGGATGCAGATAAATACCAATATTTTATATGGAGCAAAGCTTATCTGCTCTCAATAACGGTGAAGGAAAACATAGTGAAGAAACCGGGATGTCTACAAATCAAAAATTCGAAGACTTGTGACATCTACCAATCCGCACTGTGCCCACGTGTTGGATATATAGCCCATTCCCTCTCAAAAAGATGAGGCCTGTGTACTAGCAGTGAGAACATTAATAGGATGATGATGAAAGTATATGATCTAACTACCGCAACCCAGTTAGTACTGGCTGTTCGGATTTCAGACTTATAACCTGTCACGACTATCAAAGATTTACAAATAACAACTGGAACCATCGGCTTAGGTAACGTGCTTTCCGAGGCGGAGGAAACGGATCTTTGGCAGTCGTTACAGGTAGTCAGTGACCTGAAAGTCTGACCCAGTCTTACCAACCTAGCCTTACAGTATTAACTCATGGGTTGTGGAGGTCAGATAGGCAGTCGCTCCATATTAAATACTGGTATTCAACTGCAACTGGTTTGACTAGAATTTGACCCCAACATAGTTGGGAAAAGGCTAGGCTTTGTACTTGAATTATGTAAACCATTTGCCCTACTCAAAACATAGTAAGATCATGAATATTTTACCTAATTAAGGTACTATAATTATAATACCCGAAACCTAAAACTGAGGCCAAAGGGGCCAAAACGTCTTCCCCATAAACTGAATTTCAAACACAAAACAGCAAAGGTGCGTTTAAATTGGGCAACTAACTATAGTACTAATTGGTGGGGCTTATCCAAGCGGAATCTAATCATGAATGACCCTACCCTCGTTTTATTCAGAACTAGCTTTTGTTCACGGATTTGCTTGCGTTATTATTAGAAATACAGGAACGTTGTAGGTTTCGTAAAATTATTTAATCAGTAATTTAAAAAAAATCGAAAATGGCCAGAAATCCGTTGTTTTCTAAGTGTGAGACGGTGTCATTGTACTGAATTCATTTCTGCATCGATGTTAATGTGTCTCATGAAGTCATGACACTCAGATATAATGTGGCTTCGATTTTTCATATCCTCCTTCCATTTCTCGTAAACCCACGCGTCCACCTTCCAGTTCTGACAAAACCTGTCTAGTTCATTCCACCATTTCCTTTGTGGCCTCCCGCGACCACGCTTTACTGTACCTTCAATGTCCTGCTATTTTGAGCCACAGTATGTTCAGCATGCGACAGACATGTCCTGCCCAGCCGCATTTGAGTTAGGCAGCATTTTGAGCTTCCCACTATTAAAAGAATTGTCTGAATAGGATCGGTAATTGCGAAAAAAAACCATTGATACAAACATACAAACTTTATCTTTTCTAAATATTTATATAGATGTAGGGTTACCAACAATCCCATTGGGACCTTGTAATTTAGCCAGATGTCTACGTCATATTTTAGATATTTTATTGAGTTTTTGGTGGTTTGACTTGGGTTTGTAATCTTGGCAGATATTCGGGTTTTGATAAAAACTTTAGTCTAAGTAATTTCCACTGTAGAATTAAGCATATTTCTATGTTTAACTTAATATTTGAAACTGGATTTATATCATGATCTGATTAGGATTATAATTATATTGCCTGATGTGGAGTCGGTTTCTTGTTTACCTAAATAAAATACTTTTACGTGGAATCACTGCTTAACTCAACTCCCTCAATAGTTAGATCTTCAGGTTAAGCCGTGCTTAGCAACTCAAGATCTTTATTCCTGACACTAAAAGAACAAAAAAAACGTAGTCTATATGGTATTATAATAGTGTATTGTAACTAAATAGTGCTTAGGATGTCATAGTAGGTAGTCAAAAATGCCAAAGGTCAAGAAACATAACATACCATCGGCCGAGGTGTACCCATTAATACACCTAAATTTCGCCAGTTATATTGTAAGTCCCAATAGGGTGCCTATTCCCAACAATGGGGCACAAAACAAACGTCAAGAAACAATGTAGAAAACAGATTTATTTATAAGCAACATATTGTAATCTCAAAACAATAGTCGACACGTGTTTCCCTTCCACGAGGCATTTCCAAGAGCTGTTGACTTATCAATCACAATCTAAGGGTAAAATCACATTGTCAGCAAGGAGGGGCCCGCAAGGGCCGACGCCCGTCGGGGCTGCGGATATCGAAAAGTTACCGCGGCTCCGACACAAGGGCGAGGAAGAGGGAACATGGGTTGGTTTTTAGTCAGTAGAAGTCTGACACTCCCCTTCGCTCTGCCCAAGAGCGGGGGGGGTTATTCGATGATTTTCCACCCACCAAAAAAAAAAAAAAAAAAAAGGGTAAAATCACATTTGTAGCATTTACTTGGATTTAGCTGGTTTTGGCCACATTTTTTCGCATCGTGAAATAAAAGAAAAATACTGCAGAATAGATCACTACAAATTCACGTAAAGTCACCTGCAAAAATGCATAGACAATTCAGAAAAAAAATAGTGTGATTTTTCTTTAGAAGTTTATTTTTCACTTTTTGGTGTTTTTGAAGTCGGTTGTTTTTTATGCAAAAAAGTTTTTTTTATTTTTTCATTTTTAGTTGTGTATCTTAAAGAAATATTTACTATGAAACCTATGCTTGTCGTCAGAAAAAGCACGAAACACGTAAAACGTGCCTATGTTTGAGGGTTGTCCTCGATTTCTCTGGGATTCCATCACCAGGATCTGGTTTCCATATCATGGTACCACTCTTGAAATATCTCCGTTCTAATAAAAAAAGAATCATTAAAATTGGTTCATAAACGACGAAGTTATTCGCGAACACACATAAAAAAACGAACGAAAAATGTTCATAAATTATAAAAAAATCATGCTAAATTTTTATGGGACCAAATGGCAACTATTTCGCATCAAACTAAAAAAGAATCACGTAATTCGGATCATAAATTGCAGCGTAATCGGTGTACATACATAGAAGAAAAGAAAAACATACCGATCGAATTGAGAACCTCCAAGAAGAAGAAGTCAGTTAAAAAGAGACACTAAAGTATCTACGCAATTTTGCAGGTGACTGTACGTTCAAGGGTTTTTGTTATATTTAAATTACTAGCGACCCGTCCCTGCTTCGTGCGGATGCAATGTAAGATAGGTACTGAATTTTTCGGCTTTCCTCTATAATAATTCATAATTATTTATTTACAAATTAGAGACAACCATACAGAGTAACTAACTAATAGACACAAAATAGACGTATAGTTGAATGCGAAATTGTACAATGTGAAGATGGTTAGGTTGCCTTTAGACTCGCCTTTCCCTCGTACTAGTATAAAACTGTATCACGAGCGGATATTATAATTATGCATGTTTATTACATAATTATAAACCTTACTCTAGAATCACTCATAGATAGAGTGATTCTAGAGAAAACGTTGAAAACTGCATTATAATCCTTTGCGTAGTTAAAAGCTCTCAACGTATAAACAGCGAGAGTGTCTTTGTTCTATACTATGTAGAACAGATGAGGAAAAAGTTTGGAATGAAATATCACAATTTGAACCCATTAATATTAAATGACTATGTAGCTGTCGACCATAGGATTTACCCCAAGGTCCAACTCTTCTCGAGTTATCTCTTACCGTCTTCAGTATGTCCAAAATTTTTAGACACAAATCCGACCATACGCAACTACTTCCGGTGTAAGCATATAATATAATAAATAAATAAGGAGATAATATGCCCGTTACCCGAAAATGTATCGGTAACCTGTGTCACCAGTTTTTCCTCACCACACGGCAATAACTACACATGTAGTAAAAACAATAGTAGATACGCATTTCTTAAAAAAATACGTACTACACAATCAATTATGAACCGTATTTCTTTAGGCACAGCGTGTATTTACCATGCAACGTAGAACTTAAATAAGACTTGAGCAAGAAATATTATACGTTTAATGTTTTTCATAATTTTATAAACAAATCGTGCCCTTAAAGCGAAAACCAACTAAAGTCACTTATGGGCAAAAATGAGTTACAAATACCGTTAGAATCTCCTTTTCAAGATCTACATACTGGTAAAACCCGTTTTCCGAGGTGACGCTCCGTTCTGGATTTAGCTTTTAGCTAAGGTAGCTTATCAGGAGATTTTTTAAATAAAGAACAGACAAAACCCAGTAAGTGTCGGTTAAAGCAATGTTTTTGCACTGTAAGCAATTTTTCTCGCCAGGAAAAACATTATATTTGCGTTTAAGTGGTTTTGTCATGATGCACGTTAAATTAACAATAACAATAACTGAGACTAAATATTTCTACGTATTATTAGCAATTACCCATTAGGTGAACATAATTATTTCGTTTAATTAAATTCATAAAAAACAACTGTCTAAACTCTATTCTTCAAAACATAAGAAAAAATTGCGACTACAGGAAAAACCACTAATCTGTAGCATTTATCAAGCCAATCCTTCATTTTTCCTATTTGTTTGAGAATTACGCTATTTTTCCTTCACCACCCGAATAATGAATACAATACGAAATCAAAATACACGTACTCGCCTCTTTATCAAGTATTTTAATATTTTTTTTACGATTCGAACCTTTAAACACGATTTTCTCGAAACTACATTTTGTGCAGTTAGTTGGGTTTTGAAGTAAGGGCACGAAATACTCAATATACAAACAACTTTTTTTTCAGACAAATATATCAAAATAAATTAAGTTTTACCAAGAAACCACTGAACGACACGGCACTAAACTAAAGTACTTAGTAAAAGAATTTGTTGCTTCCTTTCCAACCACAACCAGTTCATCATACTCAAACTCAGTGCACGTTTGCCAATAAGCTTTGACAAAATTCCAAAAGCTTCTAGAAGCTTTACTTTAAATTATGATCCATATTCTGATTCATATTATTATGATCCATACTATGTTAATATTATGATCCATATCAAGGGTCATTTTCTAATTTTCTGGTACCTAGCTTGATGATGTGCGTCTGTACAAAAAGATGCTGCTTCCTCTCCAACCACGACCCGTCCATCAAACGCGGTGCACGTTTGCCAATGTGCCTGCTGGTCTTTGACAACATTTAAAAAGCTTTGCTTTATAATAATCATGCATGTTATGATCTATATTCTGTTTTACATTCTGATTCATACTATAATCCATAATATGATTCATACTGTAATTCATAATTATGATTCATATTAAGATCCATATTCTGATTCATATTATGTTCTATTTTATTATCCATCCATACTTATAATATTATAAATGCGAAAGTAACTCTGTCTGTCTGTCTGTCTGTCTGTTACTCTTTCACGCCTAAACGGCTGAACGGATTTTGATGAAATTTGGTATGGTGATAGATGATAACCTAGAAATGGTCATAGGCTATAAATAATCACGCCAACGTTCTTAGGGGGTAGGCAGTAGGCAGATAACTAAATTGAGTTAGTGATTTTAGTCGTTTTTGTTGGGACTTTTGCTCTTTCACGTCTAAACGGCTGAACGGATTCTGATGAAATTTGGTATCGTGATAGATGATAACCTAGAAATGGTCATAGGCTATAAATAATCACGCCATCGTTCTTAGGGGGTAGGCAGTAGGAAGATAACTAAATTAAGTTAGTGATTTTTAGTCGTTTTTGTTGGGACTTTGATGAAATTTGGTATGGTGATAGATGATAACCTAGAAATGGTCATCCATCCATACTAATATATATATATATATATATATATATATAATTATATTATATTTATATATTATATATATATATATATATATATATATATATATAACATATAAATGCGAAAGTAACTCTGTCTGTCTGTCTGTCTGTCTGTCTGTTACTCTTTCACGCCTAAACGGCTGAACGGATTTTTATGAAATTTGGTATGGTGATAGATGGTAACCTAGAAATGGTCATAGGCTATAAATAATCACGCCATCGTTCTTAGGGGGTAGGCAGTAGGCAGATAACTAAATTGAGTTAGTGATTTTTAGTCGTTTTTGTTGGGACTTTTGCTCTTTCACGTCTAAACGGCTGAAGGGATTTTGATGAAATTTGGTATGGCGATAGATGATAACCTAGAAATGGTCATAGGCTATAAATAATCACGCCATCGTTCTTAGGGGGTAGGCAGTAGGCAGATAACTAAATTGAGTTAGTGATTTTTAGTCGTTTCTGTTGGGACTTTTGCTCTTTCACGTCAACGGCTGAACGGATTTTGATGAAATTTGGTATGGTGATAGATGATAACCTAGAAATGGTCATCCATAATACTATAATATTATAAATGCGAAAGTAACTCTGTCTGTCTGTCTGTTACTCTTTCACGCCTAAACGGCTGAACGGATTTTGATGAAATTTAGTTAGGTGATAGATAGTAACCTAGAAAAGGATATGGGCTATTAATATTATTGCTATTAATTACTGAAATGATTTTGATGGTTTTTTTTTTTAACTGAGTGTTACTAAGACTTCAAGTTAGTATTTGATCACTTTTCTAACTTAGAGGGTCGGTAGGCGCCATAATTTAGGGAATTTATGATAAAATTTTGATGCAACTGTCTTTATTTAACAGTTTTACTTGGATCGACATTCCATCACACTACTTAACTTATAGGGTAGGAAGGTACCAAAATTCAGGCTACTTTTTACTTCGGGAAAATATCTCATTCCCACAGGAACCTATCTACAACATTAAAACTCTGTCTAGAATCACATTACGCCAAAACTATTGATCAGGGTGCTTACTCTGGAATATAATTCCGATAGATCGACATTGGTCAAACGTCAGTTGGTTGAAACGTCAGGGATTGGCTAGACTCAGTGAGTCCAGCCAATGCCTGACGTTTGACTGACAATTCCAATGTCGATCTATCGGAATTATATTCGAGAGTAAGCACACTGATTTGTATACGATTTTTTATTCAACTGACTGTTACATTACATACAGATAAAATCTAATTACCTACACCACAGAATTAATATAGTACTACATAACTAGCTACGCTTTAAACTTGAGGAGGTAATTAGATAGACATTTATACGAACTTTAAGCTCAGTATTCAATCATAGTGATAAGTTAATACTCATTTTAGACAAAGAAACGGATAGGTAATCAGTTCATCACCGAAATTATAACACCTACACTTAGTTTGTTTACTATTCAACGAGGGAAAATCCTAACTTCCTAACTAATATTATAAATGCGAAAGACACTCTGTCTGTCTGTCTTTCTGTCTGTCTGTCTTTGCTTCGCGCCTAAACTACTGAACCGATTTGTGTGAAATTTGGCACAGACATAGTTTGGAACTTGAGAAAGGACATAGGATAGTTTTTTTTTTTTTTTTTTTCGCGAGATAAACCAAAAATCTGCCGGAAGTCACTATTCCACGCGAACGAAGTCGCGGGCAAAAGCTAGTATTATATAAATATGGATCCATGTTATGAATTATTATGATTCATATTATGATCCATATTATGATACATAATATCGACGCTTTCCGCTACAAAGGGCGTAACTCCTGTAGCAGATAAATTACATAAGCTGCTACTAGTTTTTTCAACAGAACAAATAACATAGGTCAACAACATTTTGAGGTTATTTTAACAATGACACCTATGAATCCAAAATACAACAGAGAACGAATAACCAACATCGCAAATGAGACGGTTAGGTGTTACATAACTCAAAACAATATTTACTTCGAATTGATAGACTGTAAATACACAGAAATCATATAAACACCAACCAATGTCGGCAATATTGGCATGCAGATTATTCGTTGTCTACGGCACGGATTCGAGATTGAAAACCATCTTTGGAATCCTCATAAAGCATACAATCCAAATATAACAATAGTTATAGGATTAATTAAAACATTTGTTTAACAACAAAAACAATTATTTTATAGAGGAATGTGCGTTTCATTCCACGTAGCTGTCATAGACAAACGACTCACGCGCAGCAATTGTCTGGTCGCACTTCAAAAATCAATAACTTTATCAAAAGTATATAAACACAAACAATTAAGTCATGGTTGTGTATGGGATACGGCAACGTATTAATTATGATGTACTACTTTAAATTTAGAATTAATAATTATAAGAAATTCATTTGTCATGTTACCATTTTGAGTGGAATGAATAATCCCACTCGCAGATTTGTGAACTTCCGACTGAGTGGTGAAGGCAGTCTGGATCCCATCCTTGTGCGCGACTCACGCGCCGATCCGACTCACGGACACGTCCGGTTTTTTGGTTTTAAATTTCAAGATGGCAGAGTAAAAACTTCCGCACGCGCCATCAGCGCGTGTTTCTTTTTTCTTTATGTAAACATCCACGCTATTCTGCGATGGATTGCAATCTGTAGTCGCTATGGATTCAGCCTAATCAGTTCCGCGGTTCAAGAAACAGTGTTTTTGGACATGAGACCGCGATGAGATGTCGCGTGGCGTCATCAATGGCGTCGTTTCTGCTGTGATGCCGTGAGGACTTTGAAGTTGCGATATTATCGCTCGGTTCAGCTCATCAGCAAGCCAACACCATTGAGAGGCGTCCCATCCGTAGGGCTCCGCGATTGCGTGAGTGTCTGCCACCGTTCCCACGTGGTAGACGATCCCAAGGACTACACGTCGTGCCTGCTCTGCTTCCCGTTCCTGCCTTCTGTGCCGGCCTATGCGCGCCCAGGCGCGAGGCCACGAGGGTCGTTGTCGAGCACGCGCTCTGGCGGCCACCTGGTTCACCAGCCCCGTGAAGAACCACGACCACTTCGGCGAAAATATACGGCGTAGGGAGTGCGATCATGGTACCATGCGTAAGTCAATCTTTTTTACATAATCTGGCCAGAGAAAGTTAGAATCAGTGCGCGATTAACGTCAGAGGCCCGCTGCCTGATTTCTATGTCAAACTGTTTAGCTTTAAGGTGTAAACGGCATTGTTCGACCTTGCATGTGAACTGTTCTTATCAATTATACCATTGTTATTGTTCTAGTTGAATTTCATAGTTTTATTTCAAATAAATCCCTTAGTTTTGCAAAGCAAGAGGTCCTTGAACCAATAGTTCATTGCCCACTCCGCGAGCTTGAAAGACACTTCTTTTTATATACTTACAAAATCATCGTGTGTTCTACCTGTAATTTCAGTTAACCTCACTTTCCCTTTCAACCATACTTAACATCATAAATCATTTCTCTCTTTACAAATCATCACTTCATTTTCTAAAAACAAATCTTTTTTATTTATTTTTTTTTTCACACACGACAATGGCGCCCGAACATTTATAATATCGTTATATTGAGGGATTTGTTTGGAATATTTCTGGTATTTGTTTATTTTCAGTTTGAACTTATTGCGTTAACATACTCCAAAACAATTTGTAGTTAAAACTTTCTGGTGGCATCTAAACAGTGAATGCTTCGCATTATTTTTTTGTGAGTTTTTTGTTTTGACAAAGCAACACTTTGGCAGTTGTAAACATGTTTTTTTTGTTTTTTTTCAAGCGATATTTTATATTCATGTACTGACAGCTGCAATTTTTTTGGTTGCTTCAACTATTTTCTCCGCAAGCACTGTTTGGTTGCTAACCAATTATTTTAGTTTTTGATTCCTGTTGTGTCGTCATAATGACGGATCCAACAGAAAAATTTGTTGACACAGAGGAGGACGTGCACAAGCACGCCGAATCAGATACTGACGATGTCTCTCGAAATGTAACGCATAGACGAAAAGATGCAATACAGCAACCAATGTCAACCGCATCCCATGACACAAAATACATTGACCAACCTTCACATAGTCAAACGGTACCAGCAGTCAACTCGAATGTCACAACTTACGTAGTACGCGATGACAATTTCAGATCATGGAATTTAAAGTTCACCGGCGACTCAAGTATAGTGGATTTTTTCTTGCGAATAGACGACTGCATGCGCACTAGAGACGTACCTGAACATAAAATTGTTAAATGTTTTTCAGATTTATTGGGCGGTAAAGCACTTGATTATTATAGACAAATTAGAGACTCAGTAGTCACTTTGGAGGATCTGCAAAATAAGTTCAGAACATTCTTTTCATCTTTTGACAATGATTTTACCTTAGAGAAACAAATTAGGGATCACAAGCAAAGCTTAGGTCAGCCGTTGCATATCTATGTGCTAGACATGCAAACCTTGAACTCAAGACTAACATCACCATTGTCAGAAATAACACTTATAGAAATTATAAAACATAATTTATTACCAACTTATGCACAACTCTTAGCTGTCAATGACATACAGACCATTGACAGGTTAATTTCACTTGGCAAACGTTACGAAGCATATGCTGTATCCACTCCATGTAACTCAGTCACAAAACCCAATAAGGGAACAAAACAAGTAACCGTCCTTAACACACAATTTAAGAAAAAGGAAAATTCATCGGTTACATGCCAGAAATGTAAAAAATCTGGTCATACATATAAACAATGCAGATCAATACCAGGCATTGTTTGCTTTAAGTGTGGGACAAAGGGGGTACTAACTCCTCGTTGTTCAAAGTGTAACCCACCCACAAACACCCACCCGGAACAAAAATTAAATTCAAAAAACTAGATCACCCAGGAGTAACTAACGCCAGTCCAAATAAACAACACTTAGGTACGGTGACTCCTGGTATAACATGTGGGAAATTAGACAACAGAATCTTTGTAGAATTTATAATTAAAGACACAACTTACAGTGGACTTTTGGATACAGGTGCAAACCTCTCAGTTATAGGTAATGGTTATCATAACCAACTTTTGGATTTAGGATTTAAACTAGAAACAACTAACTGGACCGCAAAGTGTGCCAACGGTTCTCAAGTGAGAACGATAGGAACTATGTCTATACCTGTCAACTTTAAAGATAAAAACTGGGAAATCATATTTATGGTTATACCAGAAATATCGGACAACTTCATTTTAGGCATGGACTTTGTACATCAATTTGGAATTTTAAATTATTTTTATTTTGATAGCATACAGCTAGTAGGAAAAAAAGACCCACACCCACAAGCTACAAAACAGCTGTGCGGTATAACGTCCAAACATGAATTATCGCCATTAGAAACAATAGAAATGGAAAAAATTATTAATAAATTTAAAACAATAAGTACAGAAGAGAAAGGTTTAGGCAAAACCGACATAATTGAACATAGAATTATAACAACAGGTTCACCAATTAAACAAAAATACTACCCTTTATCACCAGTGAAATTGCAAGCACTGAATGATGAAGTGGATAGAATGTTAGAACTAGGCGTGATTGCACCATCAAAATCACCTTGGTCCAACCCGGTTGTTATGACTCCAAAAAAAGATGGTTCACTCAGATTTTGTTTGGATGCTAGAAAGCTTAATGATGTAACTCTTAAAGACTCCTATCCATTGCCTTATATATCATCAATATTAGATAACCTTAAAGGAGCTCGTTATTTAACTTCAGTAGATTTATCAGCTGCTTACTGGCAACTACCACTTTGCGATTCAGATAATTTTGACGGTAATGGCACTTCTTGTCAGAAAACCGCATTTGTAGTACCTAACAGAGGACTTTTTGAATTCAAGAGAATGCCTTTTGGTTTATGTAACGCTGGTTGCGATTTGCAACGCTTAATTGACTCATTATTCCACCACAAGTATGGTGAAAAAATTTTTGGATATTGCGACGATCTTTTAATAGCAACTACTTCGTTTGAAGAGCATATTGCTATATTGAACGATGTTTTGGAAACATTAAGCAAAGCAAGTTTGACAATAAATTTTGAAAAATGCGAATTTTGTAAAGATCAACTAAATTATTTGGGCTATGTTGTAAGCTCAAAAGGCCTGCAAACAGATCCTAGAAAACTAGACTGTATTAGAAATTTCCCAAGACCAACTACAGCAAAACAGTTGCGAGCGTTCATAGGTTTATGTTCATACTACAGGAGATTTGTTAATAACTTTTCTACAATAATTGCCCCAATGACGGCGTTAATCGGTAAGAGAAAAGGAAAAGAGGCAATAGCTTGGTGTATTGATGCTGAAAAGTCATTCATAGCACTCAAAGAAGCACTTACTCAAGCTCCAGTATTAGCCTGTCCAGATTTTACAATACCGTTTCAAATTCATACAGATGCATCATCAGTCGGAATTGGTAGCGTTCTTGTACAAGAAATAGACGGTATAGAACATCCCGTAGCATTTCACTCCCGTTTACTCTCCAAAACAGAACGAAATTATAGCACAACAGAGCGTGAGCTGCTCGCAGTAGTTGATTCCGTTATACATTTTAGGCCTTACATTGATTGTGCTCATTTCATTTTGGTAACAGACCATATGTGTCTAAAGTGGTTAAAATCATTAAACAACCCGTCCGGTCGTTTAGCTCGTTGGGCAATGCAACTAGCTTGTTTTGACTTTGAAATTCGTCATCGGAAAGGAGCTTTGCACGTAGTTCCAGATGCGTTATCTAGAGCAGAACTCAACGCAGTCTCATTTACAGGGGGTACAAATTCAAGCGATGAGTGGTACAATAAATTATTTAAAAATGTACAAACCCATCCAATATATCATAAAAACTATCAAATTAAAAACAACATATTGTATAGATACAGCAAACCCTTGACACAGTTACAAGAGGAAAACTCATGGAAAATGGTTATACCACATGACATAGCACAGGACTGCATAAAGGAAAATCACGAATTAACCGCCGTGCATCCTGGTTCATTTAAAACTTTAGCAAAGATAAAGGAAAACTACTTTTGGAAGGGAATGTACGCAGATGTTAAGAGTTATGTGTCAAACTGTGAAAAGTGTAAGGCATATAAACACTCAAATGAAACACCACATGGACACATGACAAACCAGAAAAAGGTAGATCGTCCAATGCATACACTCTCCATTGACACAATAGGTCCCTTTGCAAAAGCATACTCAGGTCATGTTTATATTCTTTCCATCGTAGATGTATTCACAAAATATTGTTGGCTTCATCCCCTTAGAACTGCAACCACTAAGACGGTAACTTCTTTCATTGAATCTGAAATTTTATTAAAGGAGGGCACACCATGCGTTATTATATGTGACAACGCCACGATTTTTCAAAGTAAAGAATTTAAAAACTTCTGTACAAAATATTCAATTCCAAAAATTTTTTATAACGCATATTATGCACCACAATCAAACACTGTGGAACGCTATAATCAAACTGTACAAACTTGCTTAGCAATGTTAGTAGAGGAGGACCAGAGAAATTGGTCTAGGTACCTTCCTCAAATTCAGCTATTTTTAAACACATCTATAAATGTAGCTACAGGATACACACCATATTTTTTGGCCAGAGGTCGTGAAATCATCTCTGACGGTGCATTGCACACTTTGAAGGGCAATGCACCAGATTCAATTGATGATATTCAACTTCACAATAGGAACGAAAAAGCTGATTCCTTAAATGAACTCGCAGATATTTTCCAACGTGTAAGCTGTACATTGACCAAAGCGTACAAACAGAATGCGAACCGATATAACCTACGACGCCGAGAGCTCAGGCTAAAAGTTGGTGATATCGTTTGGAGGCGTAACTTTGTACAGTCAAACGCAGCAAAGTTTTTCTCAGCTAAATTAGCACCAAGGTTTGTCAAATGTAAAATAGTCGACAAACTATCCGATGTTGTTTACCAATTAGAGGAAATAAACACAAAAACTATAGGGAAGTATCACGTCAAGGACATAATAAAAGTGCCATAAAATGGGTGTTGTTAATTATGCTCAATTTTGCGACCATTTCAAAAAAAGTTGCACTTGCACATTCTAGGTCGAATTATTTTTTTAAAAGTGAAAAATATTTTTTACTCACTAAACTGAATTGTTCCCGTATCAGTGGCTCCCCATGGCCCTGAACTCGTTTGATTTTTCAAAAACAATTCAGGACTTTTCCCAAAACAATAGGAAATAAGTTTTTAAATGGGATATTTTGGTCAAAATAAACATTTTTAAAAGTGACTATTTTAGTCACTACACTGAATTGCTTTGGTATCAGCGGCTCTTTCTGACCCTGATCCCATTTGTTTTATCAAAATCAGTTCAGTACTTTTTTCAAAACAATTGAAAATAAGTTTTTTTGTGAAAATATGACCAAAATATTATTTTTTTTGAAGTGACAATTTTTGTCACTACACTGAATTGCTTTGGTATCAGCGGCTCTTTCTGACCCTGATCCCATTTGTTTTATCAAAATCAGTTCAGTACTTTTTTCAAAACAATTGAAAATAAGTTTTTTTTTGGGAAACTTTGACCAAAATATTTTTTTTAAAGTGACAATTTTTGTCACTACACTGAATTGCTTAGGTATCAGTGGCTCTTTCTGACCCTGATCCCATTTGTTTTAACAAAATCAGTTCAGTATTTTTTTCAAAACAATTGAAAATAAGTTTTTTTGGGAATCTAGACCAAAAAAAATATTATTTCACAAGTGCCAAATTCCGACACAACACTGAATTGAAACGGTATCAGCGGCTCTCGACGACCCTGATCCACTTTATTTAACAAAAAAACAATTCAGTATTTTTTTACCAAACAATTGAATTTTTTTATTATCTTTAAAAAAAACATTCAGTTAGGAATTTTTACCCACAAACCTTTTCACAAATTGTCCGCTTACAATTGAATTGGGCAACGACCCATATTCATCAAAAGCATTAGCAGTCACGCCAGTGACATGCTAAATTTAAACAATATTTTGAAGATAACACTTCGTTACTATTCAAAAAAATTTCTACAGTTTACTGTTTCTAGACCAGTACTGTGGTTACTATCCTTTGTACATAATACTTAGTTACTTAGATACATAGATGATAACATCATCATTTAACATTAGGGGACACTTAGTAAATAAAAACACAAGTAGTCCAGTCACTATAGTTAGTATTAGTATATTATTAAGCTATCGTACACTTAAGAGCACCAATTCATTGGTCATATATAGTATAATCATAGGTAGTATACTTAGTTCATAGACCCGGGTCAATAGTTCATAAGCACTTAGATTATAGTAGACCAACAATAATTACTTGTTAGGTCAATGACTTTCAGTCAATAGTTTAATAAGCATACTTTACTTTACTTTACTATTCAAAACCAAAAGGTAGCTTAGATTTTAATAGAACGATTAGTTCGAATTTTCATAGTTCAACAATACTCACCATAGCCCTTTAACTTACTTTGTTCAACACAATCCCTACAGATTTCAGTGTTGATCAGTACATTTAAAAAAAAACTTTTCATGTACTATAAAAACTTTTTTCTCTCGGTTAGACCGGCTGTGTCGGCTAACAGGGTTAGCCTTTTTCCGCGAAGGGGGGTATTGTAGCAGATAAATTACATAAGCTGCTACTAGTTTTTTCAACAGAACAAATAACATAGGTCAACAACATTTTGAGGTTATTTTAACAATGACACCTATGAATCCAAAATACAACAGAGAACGAATAACCAACATCGCAAATGAGACGGTTAGGTGTTACATAACTCAAAACAATATTTACTTCGAATTGATAGACTGTAAATACACAGAAATCATATAAACACCAACCAATGTCGGCAATATTGGCATGCAGATTATTCGTTGTCTACGGCACGGATTCGAGATTGAAAACCATCTTTGGAATCCTCATAAAGCATACAATCCAAATATAACAATAGTTATAGGATTAATTAAAACATTTGTTTAACAACAAAAACAATTATTTTATAGAGGAATGTGCGTTTCATTCCACGTAGCTGTCATAGACAAACGACTCACGCGCAGCAATTGTCTGGTCGCACTTCAAAAATCAATAACTTTATCAAAAGTATATAAACACAAACAATTAAGTCATGGTTGTGTATGGGATACGGCAACGTATTAATTATGATGTACTACTTTAAATTTAGAATTAATAATTATAAGAAATTCATTTGTCATGTTACCATTTTGAGTGGAATGAATAATCCCACTCGCAGATTTGTGAACTTCCGACTGAGTGGTGAAGGCAGTCTGGATCCCATCCTTGTGCGCGACTCACGCGCCGATCCGACTCACGGACACGTCCGGTTTTTTGGTTTTAAATTTCAAGATGGCAGAGTAAAAACTTCCGCACGCGCCATCAGCGCGTGTTTCTTTTTTCTTTATGTAAACATCCACGCTATTCTGCGATGGATTGCAATCTGTAGTCGCTATGGATTCAGCCTAATCAGTTCCGCGGTTCAAGAAACAGTGTTTTTGGACATGAGACCGCGATGAGATGTCGCGTGGCGTCATCAATGGCGTCGTTTCTGCTGTGATGCCGTGAGGACTTTGAAGTTGCGATATTATCGCTCGGTTCAGCTCATCAGCAAGCCAACACCATTGAGAGGCGTCCCATCCGTAGGGCTCCGCGATTGCGTGAGTGTCTGCCACCGTTCCCACGTGGTAGACGATCCCAAGGACTACACGTCGTGCCTGCTCTGCTTCCCGTTCCTGCCTTCTGTGCCGGCCTATGCGCGCCCAGGCGCGAGGCCACGAGGGTCGTTGTCGAGCACGCGCTCTGGCGGCCACCTGGTTCACCAGCCCCGTGAAGAACCACGACCACTTCGGCGAAAATATACGGCGTAGGGAGTGCGATCATGGTACCATGCGTAAGTCAATCTTTTTTACATAATCTGGCCAGAGAAAGTTAGAATCAGTGCGCGATTAACGTCAGAGGCCCGCTGCCTGATTTCTATGTCAAACTGTTTAGCTTTAAGGTGTAAACGGCATTGTTCGACCTTGCATGTGAACTGTTCTTATCAATTATACCATTGTTATTGTTCTAGTTGAATTTCATAGTTTTATTTCAAATAAATCCCTTAGTTTTGCAAAGCAAGAGGTCCTTGAACCAATAGTTCATTGCCCACTCCGCGAGCTTGAAAGACACTTCTTTTTATATACTTACAAAATCATCGTGTGTTCTACCTGTAATTTCAGTTAACCTCACTTTCCCTTTCAACCATACTTAACATCATAAATCATTTCTCTCTTTACAAATCATCACTTCATTTTCTAAAAACAAATCTTTTTTATTTATTTTTTTTTCACACACGACACTCCAAATCTCATACTTTTGGCAATGAGCAAAAAACAAAAAAAAAAAAAACTTTCTTCAATAACTCTTTTGTTTTTATACTTATAAATTTGAGTTCTAGGAATAAAATTCTTAAATTTTGGCCGTCCTTTGCCTCATTTAATTACAATCGTCTACGAGAGTTATTGACGAAGTTAGCATGGAGTTACACCCCTGAAAATAAAATAAAAATGTAGATACAACCCATAATTAAATGGCCTGGGAACAAACGTCTGCAGTAAAAACCAGTTAAGCACATGCAAGGGTAATGTTTGTAGTTGTAAAGACCATTTTTTTTTGCAAAATATGTAGATACACCCTGTTATTAATACTAATGCAATGAATATAAGATCAGTTTTATTAATATGGATGAATATTATTAAATAAGTAAGGATATATTGGAGGTATTTTAATATAAATCATAGTTAGTCGAGTCAAAATGAAATTAACGGTTTTAAAAATCAATTAATATTTATTATTACTTGTAATAGGAACATTAAGCACTTCATTGAATCACAACTGGTAAGTTACAGGTCCCGTGAATCAATCTACAATCACACAACATAATAACACGCCTGTACCCAATAAAAAGGATAAAATAAAAAGCTTTTCATCATCATCATCATCATTTCAGCCGAAAGACGTCCACTGCTGGACATAGGCCTCCCCTAAGTGTCGCCACATTGACTGGTCCCGTGCGTCTCGCATCCAGAGGATCCCCGCAACCTTCACCAGGTCATCGGTCCACCTAGTGGAAGGCCTTCCAACGCAACGTCTTCCGGTTCGCGGTCGCCACTCCAGAACTTTCCAGCCCCATCGGCCATCCGTTCTGCGAGCAATGTGCCCTGCCCACTGCCACTTAAGTTTGGCAATTCTTCGGGCTATGTCGGTAACTTTGGTTCTCATGCGGATGTCCTCATTTCTGATTCGATCACGCAACGAAACTCCGAGGATAGCCCTCTCCATTGCCCTTTGGGTGACTTTAAGCCTTCTGATGAGGCCCATTGTGAGCGACTACGTTTCGGTCCCGTATGTAATCACTGGCAACACACACTGGTCATAGACTTTCGTCTTGAGACACTGCAGTAACTTGGACGAGATTATACTTCTCAGCTCCCCAAACGCTGCCCAGCCGAGTCGAATTCGATTCGATTGACCTCTTTCTCAAAGTGAAACCTGGGACAAACAGTCCAGTTAGGTAGGTCCTCCTACCTAACCGGACTGTTTGTCCCAGGTAGACATAATCGTCTACAACTTCGAGTATAGAGTCTTCGATCTTTATAGGAGTGGGTGTAACATGGGCATTCAACATGACCTTGGTTTTATCCATGTTCATTTTAAGACCCACTCTTTCGGAGGCTCTACTGAGGTCATCGAGCATTGCACTGAGGTCCTCCATGGTCTCAGCCATGACCACTATATCGTCGGCAAATCAAAGGTGAGTCATGTACTCGCCTTGATGTTGAAGCCTAGTCCTCTCCAGTCCAGAACCTTGACGACATCCTCCAGTACAGTGGTGAACAGCTTCGGAGATATCACGTCTTCCTGTCTCACAACTCACTGCAGAAGGATAGGTTCCGTGGTCTGGTCCTGAAGCTGGACTGACATGGTGGCATTTTTGTATAAACACTTCAACACTGCAGTACAGCCCAAGTTTCAATCGAATCGAAGACTTTCTCGTAGTCCACAAACGCTAAACAGAGAGGAAGATTATACTCTTCGGTCTTATGTTTAACCTGCCGCAGCGTATGTCTACGGTACTAAAGCCTTTTCGGGATCCGGCTTGTTCGGGAGGCTGAAAGTCGTCGAACCTGCGCGCGAGACGATTCGTAATGACTCTTGAAAACAACTTATAGACATGGCTCAGAGGTGAGATGGGCCTATAATTCTTCAGTCGGGCATTGTCGCCCTTCTTGAAGAAGAGTACCACCACACCTCTGCACTATGCCAGTGGCGTTTTTCCCTCGAGAATGACGGAATCGAACAGCCTTCAGGAGTTCGGCCGTAATTCCGTCATCACCCGGTGCCTTGTTGTTCTTAAGCTGTTTCAGAGCCATCCTAATCTCGTACAGGCTCACATCCGGGATGTCTTCGGTATAGTGTCGGGTCAGTCTAGCTCTGGGGTCTTTCGCTAAATCTTCAACTACTAGTTTGGAAATACAGAGATTTTATTGTTTTTTTATTGTTTGAGGCCCAAGTTTTTTGGAGTTTAACGACTGAAACGACTGCATAATAATAACAACAGATAACCATAAGTTACTTTTACATTAGATGAATCTACCTTTTCAAAACTATATCATTATCCACCAAGCCGTTTACACAACGTATTAAAGAAATAAACACCTTCGCAAACAAACATCCATTCTAAAGCCGTTTACGTTTCTTCTAAAACTAAATTATAATAAATACCTACCTCACTTAGGTCGTGAAACACAATATTTTGTCTTCATGACATTTAAACGTAGGGTGTAAAAACCATACTTTAATTGTATTCTTAGTGAATTTTAGGGTGTATAAATCAAAAATATTGGTGTTTAGGTCGTAACACCAATATTTTGATAATACAACACTATTTTTAGTAACTTACAATTATACAACTAAAATATCGCAACGAACTTGACCGTGCAGACTTTCCAATGTGGTTTTACCACCCATACCTTGCAAATATGTAACTTATTTCCTATTTCCAACAAAAAAAAAATTCAATTCAGATTATCACCGTATTATACGCTCTACGTTAAACGTTTATTAACGTTACGACAGAGACGTAAATGTTACCTACCGTAACCTTTGTGAGATACATCCTTTTTTACCGACATCAAGAGTTATCAGAATATTTTTTTGCAGGGCGTAAGTCACAATTTGTTTTGTTATTGTGTTTTACCCCGTTTTACATTCAAGAAAATATTTTTGTTTGTAGATACACCATGTTTGATGTCGTAACGTAAAAGAAATGTGTTTTACGACTTGGTTTTTTTAAAGAGAGATGTTTAGCGTTAAGAAAATATTGGGTAGTAAAAACCATTTTTTTCACCGTAGCGCAATTTTGAATATACAGATAGAAAGAGCGTGAAAAACTAAATAAGACTGCATCAAAAAGTCAATTTGGCCAAAATGGTCTTTACGCCCTTTGTAGCGGAAAGCGTCGATATAAATTATGATCCATGTTATGATCAATATTATGATCCATGTTATGATTCATTTTATGATTCATATTTCGATTCATATTACGATTCATATTACGATTCATATTACGATTCATATTACGTTTCATATTACGAGTCATATTACAATTCATATTACGATTCATATTACAATTCATGTAACGATTCATATTTCGGTTCATAATATTACAATTCATATTACGATTCATATTACAATTCGTATTACGATTCATATTACGATTCATATTATGATTCATAATATGATCGATGTTATGATCATTTCATCAAGCTAGGTACCAGAAAATTTCAAAATGACCCTTAATATTATATAAAACACAAGCTGTTGCCAGCGGCTTCACCCAACTCGAAAATTATCCCACGGGAAGATAAAATCGGGATAAAACTATTATTTGTGTTAATCCAGGTTATAAACTATCTTTGTACCAAATTTGATCCAAATCCGTTCAGTAGTTTTTGTGTGAAGAAGTAACAAACATACACAATAGTTTTTTTTGTTCCGTTCTGTCTTGCACTTTTCATTATTTTTATTTATTTATTTAGGTATTCTTCTATTTTTATTTTATTGCTAAGTTTTCATTGTATTATTATTATAACATACATCTACTTCATACAATGACTATAAAGCCTCTTGACTGCTCATACGGGCGACTCAGGCTCACGACACATAAATGAAATTGCACATATACTAGATGAAACTATGAGTGACCATTTTAGTTTTGACCAGTTATTGGATCTCTCCACACGTGATTATTTCGGTAACTTTTTTAAACATTTCTGCTTATATCAAATTAGTTATGAGTTCTTGTTCAATTAAATGGTGTGGGAAATCGTCTAGAGCATCCAGCTATAAAAAAGATGGCATAACTTTTCATCGGTAAGTAAAATATATTTATAATTTAATAATATTAAGAATAATTGCAGGGCTCAAGCTAAACTAGTTGTTACGTTTAAGGCGCGTAAAACGTATACCGCGTTGATGTCTTTTTGAAAAGTCCCTTTCTCTCACTAGGTATTGTCAATAAGTCTGTCCCTTTCCATCTGTAGGTAAAGATAGAGGAACAAGACGTATTGCTGTAGTGTTGTAACAAATTCAAAACAAAGTAGAAATGATATATTGTCGATAAAAAATACGATGTTCCCTAACTGTAAAAAAGTAACATTACTTAATGTTTACATTTTAGATACTAAATTGATTCATTTTAAAAACCAATAATTGATCGTCCAACCTAGGTGCAAAATTAAAATTTTCTTTGGTTTTTTTTCGGTTTTTTTACGATTATTTAACTTGATTTAATTTTAGCTTTGATTTGAATAAAGTAAAATTTACAGTGTTACGTAAGTGTTTTATTTGCACCTAGTTAACGCCCCATCAGGATAGTTAAAAAAAAATGTAGAATTAATAGACATCGTTATGTTCGATTTTATCGATATTAGGTATTGTAGCCAAATTGACTTGTACATCACTATGATTGGAACTTTTGTCCTGACATTGTTGCATCGGCCAATCACAACCGCTGTATTTTCTTCGTCCCCCGACCCGCAGTGGTGAGTCGTGTGCCTAGACGAAATCGGTCTATCAGCTCTCAAGTGGTTTAATTCTCTTTGACTTCATATATCTAAGTATCTACTCAGACACATACACACTATAAACAAGGGACTAAAACTGTTTTACGTTCGTTACATCACCATCTCAGGGCCAGTTGAAAACCAGCGTCGGGCACTAGCTGCTCGGCAGTTTGCTGAACTGGTCCTATTTGGCGCAGCCGTGAGATGCACACTCTTTTTTTATTTTTTGTTTGTTTGTTCATTTTATTTTTTATTGTTTGCTGTGTGCATTTGTGGCATATTGTGCTAAATAAATATGTTTTCTTTCTTTCTTTCACACTCACAAACTTTCTCCTATAAAATATTAGTGAGATGAGTTGAGATAATAATATTTATCCGTGGTGCTAGGTAACTGGCCTTATCCCAGCTGTAAACGTCCCTTTTGCCTTGTTTTGTTCCGTCTCCTGCTAATATGGAGGGAAGTGGAAATTATATTTTTCCTACAAGGTCTGTGTTATTCATTTCTGATCATTTGGTCGCGGGATCCAAGACAGTTAAATTGTTTCTCTGAGACTTCGTCGAGTTTCATTGTCGCAGCGCTTTTCTGGTTGATTCTGATTTTCAGGAAATACAGTGGAATGGACGAAGCCTTTGCCATGGAGCGGGGCACTACGGGCCAACTTAAAAAATAGATTCATATCGATGCTCACAAAAGTGATCTCAACCTTAAACGTTTACGTTTCAAATCCAATTTTGAATGGCCAGAAAAACGATACTCACATATTTCAGCAGAATATCACTCAACGCAATAAACACGACTTCTAAATGACTATCGGTCGCCCTTCGACCTTGACCCTGACCGTAACAAAATGGTTATGAAGTGGAAACAGTTTCCATCCTCGTTTTTTGTTTCCCCCATTTCTCTTTTAATTAATTTTGCCGCGGGTGACAAGGCATTTATAGGAAAATTCTCTGGGGCAAACAGTTGTTTTATGTTGTTTTTTTTTTCGGAAACCAATTAGCGTTCGCTTTAAGAGTTACTGTGTCGAATGTTACAACTTATTCTGAAAATTTTGAAGATTGGTCGTTAGGACTTTTTTATGTAGGTAATTGTGCACCTTACTGTTTTGGCAAATCGACAAACGGTCGGTTGACTCTTCTCGTGACCAAAAGTCTTGTTTTTCTTGGCCCAAGAATCAGCATCCAACGTTTTTGGTAATGCTGCTAGCCTTCTGGGCACTTTCCTCGTTGACAGTGATGAGTGCGAAACGTGTAAGTACTATTTTCCTTAATTTTTAGTCCTCATTGAGATTACCTACTTGGTGTAGTGGTCGCAAGCGTAACTGCTTAGCATGAGGTCCTGAGTTCAATATCCAGGTCGGGCAAAGGGTTAGTTTCCATCAGGGATTAGTCAGTAATAGCCACTGAACCTGGCCTTGTGCCTGGCTTTGTGCTTGTGCTTGTGTTGTAACGGTAATAAGCTCGCCACATATTAAATTTTAACTTAAACAGATCAGGTGTGGTGGTGGACTGGTGGCCCCGACTTACGAACAGTAACGCCCGAATACTCGAACGTCACTCAATTTTAAGTTGCACTTAAATCTCGTGCTGTCTTTGTTACTTTAACGCAGAGTGACAAAGATAGCACGAGTTTTGAGGGCTACTTATAATTGAGTGACGTTCGAGTATTCGGGCGTAAGTCGTAGGTTTGCAGGCAGGCGCATTACTTTGTGTAATTTATTTCATCTCCACTACTCTCAAAACGGTAACAGGTAAACATCGTAAGAACCAAAAACTTCAAAGACATGTGACATCTACCAACCCGCACTGGGCGCGCGTGGTGGATTATAGGCTATACTCCACTTCACTTACTAGGAGTACCAATCCATCCTAGAGAAGAGGCCTGAGTCCCTGCAGTGGGAACATTATAGGCTGATGATGATGATGAGATCTGGTGAGATGTGAATGTACTTTAGCTACACCTCTGCCTATTGGACCTAAAGTCCTCGTTCAACAAGATTACAGGTGTTATATCAACATAAGCTGTACCTATACATAGGTATTTACGTGTCCTTTCAATACTAACCTCTAGACGTCCTTCGTAACAATACGTCAAAGGTTTAAGAACGTGCCGTTGTAATCTTTGAGTTAATACTTGTTACGTGTAAAAAAGGTTGAAAGCAAAAAATTACAGATCATTATTTTTTATGAAGATCAGATGAAATACGTTTTCTGTGAGTTGTGCTGTAAAAATGTAATAGTATAAATCTATAGAAATAAATAAAATTTAACTGTCTGCTTGTAATATTAGTAGTCATACGGTATTAAAGTGTTTAAGTTGGTACCTAATAATAATAATATAAAGTTTATTTTTCTCCACACAAGTTGCTTAATGCTAGGGTTACAATGGAGCATGAACACGGGATTAACATTGTGAGAGACTGGTGCTTGTCGTAGGTCTTTAAAAAAACCTGTATTACAAGTCACCAGGGCCCTCCCGCAGCCATTTGCCTGCTATGACTACTTTAATTTAATGGTTTAGCGTAGTAAGAAAAGTGCAGGAAGTTACGTTAAACACACAGAAAAATAACATAAAAAAAAAAAATAAGAAATAAAAACTAATACAGTAAAATAAAGTAAAAATACAAAATAATTGTGGAAATATTGAACGCATGTGAGTAGCTGGAGAGTGTTAATGAACTTATGAGATTTGAAGTGTATGCGTGGGAGGTTGTATGAGTAAATGTGGTGCGAGAATGGTTGAAAGAATATTTTGGTGTGAGCATGATTTTAGGTTGATTGTGGTCCGGGCACAATATTATGTAAGAAACAGGTTATGGGATGGATATGGTTAGTTGAGATGGTCTATTTAAGTGGGATCAAAAGTTTTTCTGTGTCTTTGTAGTCTTAGGTTTTCAAATAAGTAGTGACTGAGGTTTTACATTTATATTTCATTAGAGGATAAAGATTTAGAATGTTGTTTAGCTTATTGTACAGGTATGGACCGAGAAACATGAAGAAATTATGGGAGTGAGAACAGTTGAAGGCTTGTGTCTGGCATACCCTGCCTCTTCGGCGCTTATCCTTTTGGAGATTCGGGTTGTAGTGCAATAAGGAGTGTTTTTTTAGTACTGTGCGCAATATAAAGGACTGTCTCACAGTAAGTACATCCCACTCTTTAAAAAGATCCACCGTGGGAAATAAATAAGGAAACCCGGCGCCAACTTTTAGAATAGCACGCTGAGCCCTCTCAACATCAATTAGGTGAGTCTTGGCGGCACCACCCCAGGAGGTAATACAGTATATAGTCTATAAGTGATTGACATAAAGCATGGTAGACCAATTTAGTAACCCGTCGGTCTGCTGCATGTCTAAGAATTTTGAAGATGTAAATTAGTTTACGCAAGCGGGCTACCAGGGCTGTAATATGTGGTTTGAAGGTCAGAAATTGGTCTATGACGATACCAAGATATTTGATGTCATTGACTCTTTGGAGAGTAGGACAAGAGCATAGGGAGGTTCCCGGAACACAAGCATGACAGGCTACACCAAGATAAGGAGGAGGGAGTTGATTTGACCTGTGGGCAAACGTGACATATTTCGTCTTATTAACATTCAAAGTTAATATGTTTAATCGTAGCCATTCACAGACTTGGTTAAAACCTTTTTGAGCAGTATGAAAAACATCCTCCCAACTCTGCCCACAAAAAAAGAGGGCGGTGTCATCGGCGAAAGTAACAATTTTGCCACCATGGAGCTGAAGTTGGCAGAGGTCATTGATATACACCAAAAACAAGGTGGGGCCGAGTATGCTGCCTTGAGGCACCCCGTATTCAACACGTACCTCATTGCACAGCCTACGGTCAATCCGGACTCTTTGCCTTCTTTCTGAAAGGTAGTCCCCCATTAACTTCAAGGTAACACCCCTCACACCGAGCCTTTCCAGTTTTTTTAATAGGTGAGGAATAGAGACTGTGTCGAATGCCTTTGCAAGATCCAGGAACAGTGTTATGCATTTACTTCTTTGGTCTAGCTTAGTAACAATAGATTGCAAAAGTTCATGTACCGCGTCATTCGTTGATTTATTGCATCGAAAACCAAATTGGGCAGGCGATAGAAGACTGTTCGACTCTAAATAATTTGTTAGTCGACGGTTTATAAGCCGTTCCAGGATCTTGGACAGAGTCGGTAAGATGGAGATAGGCCGGTAGTTATCGACACAGTCTCTCTCCCCTCCCTTGTGTATCGGTTTGATAAGCGCCAACCTAAAAGCCCTGGGGAACACACCTGTCGTTATAGCAAGTATGCAGATGTGGGTAATAGGAGAAGTTAGACAGTTTATGTACCTCTTTAGGATCTTGCTAGATATATGGTCGAATTCCACGGCACAGTTTTCCTTTAACCCATTAATGAGTGAAAAGACTTCTTCTTCATCGGGAGGAAGCATGACAAATGAGTTTACGGCAGAATTAGATGAAGAGTCATGTGATATTGTACAGGTTGACGTTGCTGTATTGGTGGATTGTTCCGCCAGCTTTCTGCCCACGTTAGCAAAGAAACTATTAACATTATTTAAATCCTCGTCTTTGTTTTGAGATGTAATAAGACAAGAAGAGAAGTCTGCTGGTTTACTTGAGCCACTTATCTTTTTAATTGCATCCCATAGCTGCTTTTTATTACCCTTTGCATTTTCGATCTCCTTTTTGTCATAGTTTCGTTTAACTTTTTTAATAATAGAGTTACAATAATTTCTATAGCGTTTGTAGGTTAGCTTGATAACCTCATTTTCCGGATCTCGTTTAAGTTTTTTAAATAGATTATCCCTATTCTTCATACAACGAAGCAAGCCCTTTGTTATCCATGGTTTGCTGACTTGCTGCCTTCTGGGAATTTTCACCAAACTGGTGTTATTTAATATTGCAGTCGAAAGGTACGACACAAGCAAGTCGGTTGCCGCGTTAGCATCATAACACTCAAGAATTGGCTGAAAGGAGAGACTTTGAATAATTTCATCGAGCGATTCATAGTCAATCTTGTTGGCCGTTTTATTGTAGTAATTCAGGCGGGACTTTAAATTTAGAGTTATGGCAACAGTTTCGTGATCTGTAATTGATGACTCGAATATGAAACAATTAGCGTCTAATTTTGTTTTGAGCATAATGTGGTCTAGGCACGTTCGACCATGCGTAGGTGCCGTATGTCCAGGGAGCAAACAGTGACTTGCTAGTACGTTTAAGTAGTCATGTGAGCGTTTGTCTGTAGTATTAGGGGCTATATTAATGTTTATATCGCCGCAGAGAATAATATTTTTAAAACTTTTTAATTTTGAGAGCAGTGAGTCTAATGAGCTAATAAAGTTATTGGTGTTAGCCTGACTCGGGGGACGGTATATTCCGATGATGCACGTTTCTGTGTCCAATTTCAGTAGTAGGCAGTTGGCGTCATTTATCTGGGGTTCCTCAAAAGTTACTTTAAGGTTTTTGTTATAGTAGATAACGACTCCTTCATTTTGCGTTCTGTGAGTAGATGTAGATGCGAAATTATAGTTCTCGAGATTAGGTATGTTCCGAGCTGAAGGAAGCCAACATTCAGAGAGCACTACTATGTCCCAAGAAATTTCAGACCTTTGCAGAAGTGTGGTGAGATTAGGCATGTTACAGTTAACGCTACGAATATTTTGAGACAGGAGATTGAGGGTGCCATTAGTAGATGAGATATAGGTTTTTACATCGTCAATGTCGCATGTGATTGCTTTTGCTATTTGAAGTGAGTCAAGGTCTGAGTGTAAGGTCTCAATAGTTTGCATATTTCACTTAACTGGAATAAAAAATGTCACATAACGTGACCTGTAAATACGTAAGTTAATAAAGTACCTATAGACCCAGATCTTGTATATATATATAGCTATGATGATGGACATGCGACTTGATTTAAAATACACACATCAACACGGTCTAGGGATATTTTTAAAAAAGCGAATTACTATCAATGTCTTAATTATTTATATGACATCATGTATATATTTAAAATATACGTTATTTAATATTCTACCATTTTTTAATAATGGTTAAGGTACTGATTAAAATTTCAGGATTTTATGGAAAAAAAATGAAGCATAGACGGAAACCGTATATGAATTAACTTTTAATTTGTGTAAATAGAAAAATCATTTAATTTGTGTTTATAAACTTGAAGTTAGTAGTCTGAGAAAGCGCCCAGGATGTTCATAACACATCGGCAACGATTCGGCATGCTCAGAACAAGGTTGTCAATGTCTTGCTGCGGAATATTGTCCCATGTCCTTCTGAGGTGCGCAAAAAGTTGATCTTCTGTAGCCAAATTTTCAGGAACTTCCTTCAGAGCTCTTCTTTGCAGCATATCCCACGCATGCTCAATGGGATTTAGATCTGGCGATTGAGCAGGCCAGTCTAAGGCCCTAACATTATGTGTATGTAACCAAGCTGCTACCGTTCTCGCCGTGTGTGCCCGGGCATTGTCGTGCATGAGCAGGAAATCTTGCCCCATTTGTGTTCTGTGAGGCAAGATTACGGGCGGGGGTATCGTTCTGCCGTCATATTGCCCCGCACCCAAACGTGATCCGTCCGTCCTCCAAGACGAATTCCTGCCCAAACCATAATTGTTCCTCCT
This sequence comes from Diarsia mendica, assembly GCA_949316265.1. Classification (NCBI taxonomy): domain Eukaryota; kingdom Metazoa; phylum Arthropoda; class Insecta; order Lepidoptera; family Noctuidae; genus Diarsia; species Diarsia mendica. The sequence goes on along the minus strand of OX438910.1, from coordinate 10,275,399 downwards.
TGGTATGGGTGAACTTCCTGAGGGTTCTGGAGACGGCTCCATCGTCCAGGAACTCGCCAAACACGCGTCCTTCGTGAATCTGGATGGAAGCCGAACCTGGATTCATCCGTGAACAGCACAATGGACCATTGCTCACGGCCCTAGTCCACGTGGTTCCGAACCCATTCTAATCGTCGTCCACGATTGCCTCTCCGTAAAGGTGGGACCCGGAGTGGTCTACGAGAGCGTAGATTGCTTTCATGCAGTCGCCTTCTTACAGTTTGGTCACTCACAAGCACTTGGTGTTCCACTCGCAGCCTTTGGACCAATTGAGTCGCCGTTGCATTTGGTTGAGCTCGCGCAGTAATTTGCAAAAATCGGTCTTGTCTGGGGGTAGTGATGCGACTTGGCCCCCGGTGCCTCTCCGCTGTATTTCACCTGTGGCACGATAGCGTGTCCACAATCTTGAAATTACATTTTGATGGATCCCTATGGCCTCAGCAACATTACGCTGAACAGATCCAGCTTCCAGCATTCCCACAGCTCGTAACATCTCCGCCCTCGTCAAATGTCGGCGTTGCATGGCTACAATACCTCAATTTTAACTTTATCTTACGTTTAAAAATGAAAAAAAACTGTAACTAAACGTAATTCGTATTGTTTTTAAAATTTCGCACAAATGAAAATTCCCTCTCCTATACATCAAGACATTTTTATGCCACCGAAACAAAAGAATTTTCAAAAATTTGAATTTGGAATTAGTCTGAGATAAATTACAAACAAATCGGTGTATTAAAGATTCCAATGCGGCCAGTACTTTTCGAGTTATTTAATTGAGTATGAAATATCCCTAGACCGAGTTGATGTGTGTATATTGAGACTACTGTACCGATACCACTGATAAACCGGAAAAATGCTCGTTTGGGTAATGTGTAATGAGTAAATGGTGAGATTTGTGTGTTGTATGTTTGTGAAGGAGATATCGCGTTGTAGTGTGAAGAACTATAGATCCACTGTTTAAAACTAATAATAGTAAGATATAAGCTAACATGCACAAATAATTTAATCATACATAGTAAATCAGATTTCATTGATATAATCTGAAGAACAGATACAAAAACAAAAACAAAGAGGAAATTAATACGTGCACAATAGTTAGTTACAGGACCGCAGGTTGTGCATGACAGTCGTGATAAAATAACTAGTCATTGTAATTTAAGCGCAGCTAAATCTTCTTCTCGGGAGATCAGTTTTGACGGGTCGTCTTCTTTCTGGCGAATATAGACTTTTCCGTACGAAGTCCAGCAGCTTGCCTGTTTATTTGTTTTGACGAATTCACGTGCCAGATAGTTGAAGCGCCTTCCACAAGTTGTGAGAGACTCCGAAATGAAGATTGGTTTTGGTTCGCCATTCAGTTTTAAATGTTTCGTGCTAAGTTTTTCCTTGTTATTTTTGTTGAATGTTTTGGATGATTTTATTATGCCTTCTTTGAGTGAAGCAGAAGTAAATTCAACTATTATAGGTGAAGACTTATTCGAAGATTTTTTAATCCTGAAAATATTCCGAATGTCGGTCTCAGACAAATCAACTTTCAGCACACTACCAATATTTTTTACTACGCTGATTAGTGCCGATTTGTTTTCAGACTGTGTTTCTGGCACGTTTCTCAGCTCCAAGCTAGACGCTTTTGAGTTCCGTTCGAGAAGTTCAACCTTTTGTTCCAGTAGATTTATTTGGTTTTTAAAAGCAGTGTTTTCTGATTTCGTTTGCTGAAGTTGACACAAAATGTTGTCGTATTTATCCGACATGTGCTGAATAGACAGTTTAATTTCATTATTTTGCTGAGTCATCTTTACCATTTCCTCATCAAATTTTGACGTCAGTGTTTTTTGTTGCAGCTGTAACTCGGCCAGGATCTCTTTTATTTCAAATAACATCGCATCATCAAATTTACGTTTGAAACGACGCGTTGTGTTTACTTGTCCACTATAATCCGGGTCGGAACCCATACAGTCCGACGCTGTGTCTGACTCCTGTACTAAAATACTCGGTTTTAGTAATGTTTGGTTAGATTTTTCGGGCGGGGAACGCCTAGCTGACATTATAATAACAGAGTATTCAACAGTAACTCCAAGATGATATTTAAATAAAGGATTACAACTTCACGGTAGTATCTCAAACAAGTGAGTGATCGGTGCTTTTTGTCCAGTAGAAAAATAGACCCTAGCGCAAGGAGACAAGGTCGTACTCACGCGGGCTTGTCTTCGCATACGTCAAACGGCGACTCGCTGTTTAGCGCCGGTTAAAGCGTGCTGGTACTTATTTTTGTCCTTGTACTCAAGAGGGCGGGGCCAGCCGTCTTCGCGTGAAGTCGGTATGTTGTCACGATGCGCAGGAGTGAGCGGGCTCGGTCTAGTTATCGCTTCGTGTACACTCGGAGGTTTCCGGACTCCCGAACGACCGCCGACCGTGCGCCGAGCGCAGCCGATCGTGTCCTTGATGGCACGAAGTTAGCCGAGCGAAGGCCGGTCGTTGACCTCGGCACGTCCTTGTGACACGATGAATTAGTAGTTTCGATGCAGATTCAATAACTAAATGATGTGTTTTCTTCGTAATCACCGATTGAAATTGAAGTTAGGTTAACGCACTAGGTAGCTTGTACACTTAGCTACAACACAGTATAGGTTTAATAGCAAATTTATTACTGTTAACACACTTTAACGATTTTAAAGCAAGAGCACAGAAAAAATACGTGTAGTCGCGCGGACGGAGCAGCGGGGGGGGGGGCTAATAACGTGTGACTACGGCTTTTCTTTTTGTTCTATCCTGAAAATCTTGTTTCATAGACTTTTTCAGCGTCGTTTTTTTTGTTGTAGTCGGGTTTTAGTTTTTTACTCTTTATAATTAAAAAAATTTGGTGTTCATTTTTTTTTACTCTTGACTTTTTGTCCGCTAGAGGGCGTAATTTTAAATTTGAGCAATATTTTGGAAATGTACAAGTGAGGCCCTTTCAAATGATACTAAACACGGCGTATTTATCTCCATTTTTATTTTTTAAGCCTTACTTTTTGCCCGCTAGAGGGCGCCAAATCGCTTTTTGTGACACGTCACGTAGCCTATGATCAGCGAAAAATTAAGCCGGTTCTAACCATACCTCATATGTCGAGTTCCGATAAGTAGATTAGAAGCTATGAGGGAACAGATGAAGATACTCACATAGTACATACATACATACATAGCCAGTCAAAATCATAACCCTCCTTTGACTTTGCCGTAGTCGGGTAAACAATAACAGCTTTTTACATGACTGCCCAAAAGATAGAGAATCACTAGAAGATCAAATGCATTTGAAAGTTTACTTGTAACAAAACTAACCATGTACACTTACAGTAATAATTTATTTAAATTTTGAGACTATCTGTCTGTTTTGTTCCAGAAAATTTCCGTTCCGCCGGGACCAATTTTAACGGGAATTTTACTTACAGATAGCTGATGTTATAAGGTCTTATATAACAAAAACAGATTCAAATAGGGAACTAATATTTTTTTTCTTAAAATCACATCTACTTGTAAATAAATACACGCTAAAGGTAAAAAAAAATATTTATTATTATTTATTTATTTATTCAACAGTTTTACAATTACATTTATGTATTAAAGTTTGTGCAAACATAAACTCATTCGAGATTAACCGTGCACCAAAATCAACGACCACATAATTCAAACAGATTATACAACAACAAAACAGCAGCGAGGGTGGGTACGCACCGAAATATTTTCTGTTACCTTACAAACTTCAACTAACGAACATCGGTGACCATCGTGAACGTAGGAATGCGGCTCAGCTCGATACAGGTTGTTGCAGAAAGTAATATACAGTGTATTAAACACCTACTAATTAGTTATCACTAAGTAATGAAGATGTTATTTATTTATTTATTATTGTTATTAAGGTTTTGATTTTGGTTAATTAGAGAAGTCTTCATTATGAAAATTAGTTCAAAACAGTCAAGTTAGTTAAAGGTTTTACAATTAAGTTGATTTATAATACGAGGTAAGACTGCTTTTGGAAAAAAATATAAATAAATTTAAAAATACATATTTAAGTATCTGTTCGTAATTTCAAAATAACAACTATATACTGGGTACTCCAGTTTCTGAAGCCGGTGGCAAAAAAATTAAATCAAACAAAACAAAAGTCACCGACTTCAGAAACTGATTTTTCTTCTAAAGTTTATTTTGCACTTTTTTGTTTTTTTTTTAAAGTCGGTTTTATTTTTTGTTAAAAAGTTTTTATTTTTATGTTTTCATTTTAAGACTTTTTTGATTATCCCCGTTTTACACAACAAAACCATCGTAGTACCTAAGCAAACTGTTTCGTCTATAACTCAATAGGCACTCTATAGTCAAGTGAGCCCTGTGGGGTAGACAGTGAGGTGGTGCCTCATGCGTTACTCAATTATCACGCGGCAATTGGCAAGCCTGTGTTGTGTCAATATACTGAGCTGTATCGGAGAGCAGTTGATTTGGGAGTGTAGGCCTTAAGATTAATAGTAGTGAGGTCGGTTTTCGGTTGTCGGTCGGTCGGAATGGATTAGGTATTTAAAATTCAAGTACCATTTTCTATATTTAATGACAGCGTGACGATTGACAGGGGAGTATGGAAGAGAAAAACGTGTTGTGCCGACCCCAAATAACACAGGATAAGGGCAAAGAAATGATAATGAGAGAGGTCAAATAGAAAGAAAGAAAGAAAATAAATTTGTGCGTAGTACTCACCACGGAGATGGTCAACAGCTTAAGGCTTGTTAATAAAATCTGAATAATACGGAAGAAAAATTAAATTATACATTTTGTACCGGCGTGTATTACCAGAGGGTCTAAAATTACCACTGTAGCAGATAATAATAGGATCACTATATGAATTGCGTTAAAATTCGTAAAATAGTCACAGACGCAGAGTTACTATTATGAAAAGTCCATTTCACGATTGTTACCGCAATTCATGTTATGATCTAAGCTAAGCTAAAGTTACCAATTTAGACTCCCAGATATATAAACGCCCTATCGGGGCTGTGGATTATGGAAAGGTTAACGCGGCTCCGACACAAGGGCGAAGAAGGAACATGGGTTTAGTTTTTAGTCAGTAGAAGTCTGACACTCCCCTTCGCTCTGCCCAAGAGCGGGGGGGGGGGGGGTTATTCGATGATTTTCCACCCACCAAAAAAAAAAAAAAGATAAGTAGGTATGTAAACGCGGACGAGGCAAAAAAAGTATGTAAGGATCGCAGCCGGTAGCGTTTTGTGGTTTCTGCCTACTCCCATGGGAAATAGGCATATGAAGACGTGTGAAGCTGCAGCGGGGTAATCATCATCATCATCATCTGCCTGCTCTTATCCCAAGTCATTAATTTGGGGTCGGCGCAACACGCTTGTTTCTTCCATTCTGCCCTGTCAGTCGTCACGTTATCATTTAAGGGTGCTAGTCAAAAATAGTATTTTTGAATAACACAGTGCTCAACCATTTTCTTCAAACTTAATCATCATCTCTCTTAATTTCAGTTCAATTTCTGAGTAAGAACATTGTTACACCATTAAAATTAATACGATTGCTTTATATTTAAGTCTCAGTATATTAACGCTAATGGACTTACCAAGCCTTAATGTTATTTCTGCCAGCTCAAACTAAATCCATCACATCATGCGGTCAGCCATTTTGTTATTTTGCTCTACAGGGTGTTCTAAAATGTGTGGTATTCTTTAAAATATGACTCCGATACTGTTCAATTTGGAATCTTGTGATTAACTTAGTATAAAGCCGAAACAAAACAAAAATGACTACTAAAATGCTGTTTAATAACGCCACTTCACCGCGGCCCCGTCACGGCAACGGGTGGTTCGAAAGAGGTACCGCGGCCTCGGCACAAGGGCTAAGAACGAACATGGATGGTTTTTAGTCAGTAGAAGTCTGACACTCCCTTCCGCTCTACCTAGAGCGGGAGTGGTTATTTGATGATTACCAAAAAAGGTGCAACTTGAATGCAACGCGATTTGTGTCAAACGACACACGCTTACCACACTAATTAATAATTTATATATGTTGCACCTTGTTAATATGTTAGTCTTGCAATTGTATTTCTTATAACTATGTATGTAAACCTTTGTGAAGAGAGAAAATAAAGATATTGTATTGTATATTGTATTGTAATTGATTCTGTCTTGTCTTACCGTCACTCGACAATTTACATCGCGATGATTTGTGGTGTGCTCTCACTTTCTATCTTATCTTTTGTCATCTGTCATCTATCATGGTAAAGATGTTAAATCATTGTGAACTTTTAGCGCCAATGTGAGTGTAGCAATCGAGCAACTGGTTTACTCACTTTATGCTTACAGTTACTGCTCTACAAGGTAACTTGCAACGACATGCTTTTACAGCGTATAATCCAATCTAAAAGTATTCTTTGCAATTTTACTCCATCAAATAGATTTTTAGTCATAAAGGATTTTGTAACAGCCTGTATATAGGCTATTAAGAGTTGCTCCTATTGTATTCACTTTTCATTAGCTTTACCTTTCAGATATCATTGAAAAATCTTATTGTAATGAAGTTAATATAGTCATTTATTTAAATAAGGGACAAATGAAATATTTTAAGGGTTAATATTGAAATTTGTTGAAGACAATGTTATGAATGAAGCACGTTGCTTGCACTTTAATAGTAATGTTGTCTATTAAGGCTATTGCCTCTCGGATGCACGAACCGATGACCTTAAAAAGGTCGTTAGAAGCACCGTCGTAATGTTTTTGAAATTCTTCAAGATAATGTATAATTTTAAATTTATCTTTATGGCAAATGATTATCCATACCAATATTATAAATGCGAAAGTAACTCTGTCTGTCTGTCTGTCTGTTACTCTTTCACGCCTAAACGGCTGAACGGATTTTGATGAAATTTGGTACAGACATAGTTTGGAACTTGAGAAAGGACATAGGGTAGTTTTTTTTTTTTTTTCGCGAGGTAAACCAAAAATCTGCCGGAAGTCACTATTCCACGCGAACGAAGTCGCGGGAAAAAGCTAGTATTACATAAATATTATGTGTGTTACGTAGCGGTCCCTTACCGGAGCATTCGCCTGTGAAACAATCCAATTTGATTTTGAGCTCTCGCGATATTTTAAGGCATTATTTGCCTGTAATGTAACATATAAGTTTATAAACTGACGTGGACATTATCATTAACACTGTAAACGAGATATTTACATAGTTTACTGTTAAATTCCCGATATTTCGGCGCTGTTGTAAGCACCATGACCCAAATAGTTTATCCGTGGTCATAGTGCTGGCTTGCTTAGCAATATTTGATGTAGTATGGAATTTAATGTATGTAATTATTAAAAAGGTTAGTAATCTAAAATAAAATTGTTGGATTGTGTGGAGTTGTGCAGTGAGGTAACGCTCGATCTAAATTGTTACGCGTGCCTTTTCACAACAAGCAAGATTCTCTGCTCTTTGCATCCAGAGGGGATACAAAGAGCAGAGAATCTTTGTTCAGCAAAAGAGTGCGACTGAACTAAATTGATGCAATACCTTCTCAGTCTTTAAAAAAACGCAGCTTCACCGTATAAGAATCTCCTTAAAAGTTCAGTTCTCAGAAATAGTTGCTCGAATGCTCGCCCCATCTGTACAAGCCCGAGGAATAGGTAAACAGGAAAAATAAATATAGAAAATATACGCTACCCGTCGTCTCCACCATCACACACAGTCCGTGTGGTAAATTTATGCGGTTTTTATCAAAATACAGAGAAAATAAAACATATTCTCGATTCATAATTTATTTGCATGAAGAGGTCCGTTTTAGTTTTAATATGTAGGCTGACTTTTGATGTTAGTATTATTTGTGTTTCTTCATGTAAACTGACGTCATTTGGGCATGACTGGTTCTCTTATAATATTTATTTTTTTATCTCATTCAGCTGTCTATCAAATTCTATTGTAAACCTACTTGTAAGACAGGCGAAAAATAATTGTAGTGTGAATAGTAACCTATATCATAGTTTATTGTATCATAGTTTCGAACAGAGCTAACATAGCATGAAATCATTCAAAGTTGAAGCAATAATGTACCAACTTACACTGAACTCAAATCCTTTATTACATTTAGACCATTACAGGCACTTTTGAATGTCAGAAAAACAAAAAACGAAGCCATAATCGCCGTCAGTTAAGTACTAGGAAATTCCTGATGGGAAACTCCAATGGCACTGCCCGACCTGGCAGACCTTGATAATAATTTAGATGCTGATTTTCAAACGTAGAGCTTTCAACCAGTAGACCAACAACTTCCAGTTGTCCATCCTTTCTACTATCATCGTTCACTTTGTAACAGTGTAAGTCAGGTAAAGCAGGTCAGTAGGTGTAAGCAAGTGTAAGGCTGCGGTTCCACTGAGGCGGAGCGGAGCAGAACGCAGACGAGCTGTGCCGCGATTCACCAATCACATGGCTTGGAAATTCACATCTCTTAGCAGCTATGTGGATCGCTATGGATTATCGCGGCACAGTTCGTCTCCACTCTGCTCCGCTCCGCCTCAGTGGAACCGCAGCCTAAGGCAGGTCAGTGAAAGCATAGAGGTCCTACTTGTATCCAAGTTATGTCAAAATTCCGGTTTAAACCGGATAGTTGAAGTAGCTCTTCAATTTTAACAAATCTGCTTTGGATGCCGGAGAACGGAACTCAAAGGTTATGTGAAAAAGGGGAGGTTTACTTGTAAAATGCCTTTGTCCGACAAGCTGCCACGTTTGAAGTATTTTCCTTTTTAAACACTAAACTGAAAGCCAGGTTGTAAGGTACGATCGATATTATATCGTATGGATTTCACACTAGTTTCAAAGTTGCTGAAATTGCTCAGTTGGATACATCAAAGTATACTTCATTCAACTCACATGGCACCAATATTGTGTCGGTCCAGCTGAGCTACTAGTTTGCCGCTTTCGTTGGCGTCTATCAGTTCTTGTAGTGAACGACACGCAGGAGACGATATTAAGTGCCACATTGTTAGAGGAACAACACCACATTTACGACTTGGTAAGACTGGTTGTTCGAATTTCGGGTCAATGACCACTGATTACTACTGTCAAAGATCTACAAATGACAATGAAGACCAACTGCAGCTTAACGTGCTTTCCGGGGCACTGAGGAAACTTGGTATGTAATGGGTGGTCATCTATCAACCTAGGCAAGCACGCTTAAGCTGAATATTGTTCCGGGCGGCTGTTATAATCTTAAACATTATATAAATCAATCAAAACATTTCTTTCAAGTAAGCCAGTTACAGGAACTTTTGAATAGTCGAACAATTATACAAAATAAAAGAAGCTACAGTCCCAGTCACAAGGCATAATAACTGTGAGTATACTATAGTTGCCCATTCCCTAGCGTAGATCTCTATAAAAAAGAACGGGCAAGAATTTCCATGGACACTCTTTTTAAATGAGAATATTATTGTTTTTTACAAAACCTTGGTTCCATCACTCATGTTGAGCTGGTATATTAAATAATTATATATAAATACAATTAAAATAACGGAACAAACACAAACATACAATTATTATCTGCTAGAATAACACCTAGTGCACACTGTCGCATTTCCGGACATAAGTTCTCCGAATAGCTACCATTAAAATAAGCTTTAAAATAATCCGGTCACCATTCGCAAAGACATAGTAGTGGAAGCGGCATTTGGTTCCAGATGTGTCCCGGCGACTAGGAAACTTTGAAAACTGAATTTTCTTTTTGTTTTCCCAATGAAGTTCGCTCTATTTTTTTTGTCGGAGTTTCGATGCATAATTTTATTTTGTTAGGGGAATATCGTTTTAGAAAGAAGTGCGTGTTTTTGGGACTGTTTATTTTGGGCTATAGATTTTTTCTAAAAAAATATTTTTGTTGCAGTGATAGAGGAAAACGCATAGGCTTCTCTCGGTTGACTTTAAAATTTGGTTTTTATGTTTTCAAATTATCTATCAATTTCAATTAAAGTTAGTTTTGCAGACAAACTAGAAAATACAAAAAAAAACCAGAAAAATTTAAGTTCTAGATACTTTCTATAAATTGATCTATTAGTGGTAAATTATCATAAACCCATTAATATTCCGTTTTCAGTGTTAATGATAATATTAGTGACTAGGTCAGTTTAATAACCTACAAGTTTATTCGGACCCCTCAGTATGCGAATCCAATTCGCACTTGACCGGTTTAAATAAGTTAGGGACACAATAATAAACGTATCGCCTTCACGCCTGAAAAATACACGTGCCGTATAATTTCTATTGAACATCACAAAACGAAAAATCAACAGTAAAGTGTAGGCAAGTTGAAAGCCTATCATGTACTTTCAACATGTGTTAATGTAATGTACCATGAAATTGGCAAGCTATTGGAATTGAAACACGAACGAAATACCCAATAAAATTGTGAAAAGGCTTTGTTTTTACATGTACAAAATACTTTTTTTTACTCCATTCTAGAACACCCCATTTATTTCTGTAAGAACCGCGTTTAGGAATTCAGGAGTTTATTTTTTTGCAATAGTTTAGGTTGTTTTCAACGCAAAGAAATTCATGGAATAAATAATACGTTTGAAGATAAACTGTTTAGTATGAATTGGTTTTGAGAATGTTGTTCATCGAAAGAAAAATAAAATCTAAGTGTTTCGCCCACACACGTCGTTTGAAGGCGCGGCCCCACCGCGGTGCACGGAGAGGCTACGTACGTGTAGTATGCTTCGCTTTGTAAGAAAATGTATGTGGTTGTGTCCACTGCAACCCACGGAGAGGCTACGCATGAATTGACGTCATTGATACATGCGTGGCTTGCTTGAATAGGTGGTTACATAGCTCAACGCTGTCGACGTGGGTCTACGTTTCCACTGAAGTACACGAATATGACCCACGACTATGCACAGCTCGCTTATCGATGTGCAATCGCTTATTGTGTTATATCGTAGCCTCTCCGTGCGCTGTACCACGCTATACATAGTCGTTGGTCATATACGTGTATTCCAGTGGAAACGTTGACCCACGTTGCCAAACAAATTAATACACGCAGCTAAAATGCGCCGCGTGCCCGTGCACAGCATGCGCCGCGGTGGGCCCGCGCCTTAAAGGCGCGGCCCCACCGCGGTGCACGGAGAGGCTACGCACGTGTAGTATGCTTCGCTTTGTAAGAAAATGTATGTGGTTGTGTCCACTGCAACCCACGGAGAGGCTACGCATGAATTGACGTCATTGATACATGCGTGGCTTGCTTGAATAGGTGGTTACATAGCTCAACGCTGTCGACGTGGGTCTACGTTTCCACTGAAGTACACGAATATGACCCACGACTATGCACAGCTCGCTTATCGATGTACAATCGCTTATTGTGTTATATCGTAGCCTCTCCGTGCGCTGTGCCACGCTATACATAGTCGTTGGTCATATACGTGTATTCCAGTGGAAACGTTGACCCACGTTGCCAAACAAATTAATACACGCAGCTAAAATGCGCCGCGTGCCCGTGCACAGCATGCGCCGCGGTGGGCCCGCGCCTTTACATAGCTCAACGCTGTCGACGTGGGTCTACGTTTCCACTGAAGTACACGAATATGACCCATGACTATGCACAGCTCGCTTATCGATGTACAATCGCTTATTGTGTTATATCGTAGCCTCTCCGTGCGCTGTGCCACGCTATACATAGTCGTTGATCATATACGTGTATTCCAGTGGAAACGTTGACCCACGTTGCCAAACAAATTAATACACGCAGCTAAAATGCGCCGCGTGCCCGTGCACAGCATGCGCCGCGGTGGGCCCGCGCCTTAACTGTAATGATCGCTTAATATTCTGTTACAAATATTTGCGATATTTAAAGATTACCTGTATCAATTGGTGAGCACCTTACATTTATTTTATAACTGAATATTTTTTTTATTGACTACAAAAATACCGGATAAGAATTATTATTATTATAAATGTATAACTTTTTAAGATCTAGTCGGATTTTGACTAATGAAGTATCGTTGGAAACGTTATTGTTATCTTGTTTCTTATCATAACATTTGCCATTATATGGCTAATATAATATGTTTAATAAAATCTCTAGTCTTTAAGAAATATCAGATAATAGTGCATTTTCTCTACGTTTTAAACGGGGCTTTTAAACTATTTCCGAAGAATCCGTTAATACTAGCTGGAATGAAAATCAATCGCACCATTATGGTTGAATCTTTTAAAGAAGCGTGGCTTCTGCAGGTATAAGGAGTTACGGCTAGTCTTTGAAAGTGCTTTCGACACGGTTATACTCCTTATTTTTCCTAATAAATCGTCGAAGATGGTAGCTTTTTGTTTAAGAGTAGATGTTTTTTGGTTTATGTTACGAAAATTAAATTTTATTTTATGTTTTTTTTTTATAGAAAACCATAAATTACTAATTGTTTGGCGTTCCGTATGTAGTATACTAGGCCCCACACTAACTAGTAACAAACAATTATATTTTGTTTATTTAGTACCTATTAGCTTTTTTCGTAGGAAATTATCAAGCGAGAACGTACTACCGAAATAAGAATGATTTCATGTCTCAGTCATGTAACCCAGGTCATGGTTTAATTCATTCAGTAGTGTGATCTGAAAAGGTTCTGGATAGGCAGAGATACTGTTGCACGTACGAAAGTATGCATGTTCAATATTGTATAAATATAATTTTGAATAACCTTTTATTTTCCCAAAATTTCCCCTTTCCAGTCTAACTCATAACGAATAAACCAATCCAATTCTAAATGCACATAAATAAATTCAAAATTCGTTCACAATAATATTTCAAACTGAAAATCTACACAAACGCGACACGAACAGATCGTTTTAACAGCTGCACAATTAGAATAAACGTATAAGCATTATTTAAATAACCTGTTTCAAAAGCCTTATCCAGAATAGCGCTGAATTTTCCTTTGGATGGTGCTTGAAAGTGCTGGAGCGACTAACATTCACATCTGTGTGTTCCGCACCTCCTGCATTCAAGTTTTATAGCGATACCTAATTACAGAGATTATAAAGGGGAACGTCTTTGTTATCCGCCTTCTTTCTTCTCTTTTTAACAGCCTATTAAAGATAAAGACGTAAAATAAAGGGGAGTTAATCCGTTTACTCGCCTTTTGGGAGACAATAGGCTCGGATACAACAACAAATTTAAGTTTTTGACGTGTGCTGTTTTACACCTTATAACTGTCCTGTTAAAGGTCAAAATCAAACAGCGATAAATGTGGGACATATTTTGATGGTGGTGGAACGATAAACGATAATTGTAATGTAACCGAGGTTTTATGATTTGGATCCTTTATCAAAATCGTAGCGTCATCAGATGCAGTAAAGTAGGAGATAAAATCAATTTCAAGTAACTCAATGTCAACTTCGATGAAAGCATAATATACATAATTATTTTAAGTTATCTCTGTGAATATTATCAACCTAATTTTGCCATTAATTAAATAAACACCGTACACTGCTCCGTTGGTCGCGCGGTTGCAAATGCTGAGCGTGAGGTCCTCGTTCAATCCCCGGGTTGGGCAATACGTGATACTGTGTTGTTCTAAAAGGAATTTCTCTGTTAGCAGTCTGCAGTTTGGAAAGCAAGTTGGTCTTGCACCTGGTCTTTCTCCGGTCGTGTCAAATAGCCGTCTCACAGGACTACGAGAGTGTATACTACACATTAGACTTATTTGAGCATTGAACTCTCATTGTAACATAGCCCCAACTCCTAACAAAACAATAACCAACCGTCTCCCAATCCATACATTCCCGAGATTTGTGATCAAAAGAAGTGACAGTCTAATGGAGTGACCTTCGGACTGCCAAGAGATAGGTCTCGAGTCCGAACCCAAGACCCGCACTTCTGATTTTTCAGATTCATGTGCATGTTTTATAATAGGGATGTTAACAAAAAAAAACTAATTAGTCCGTCAGATAGATTTCCAAAAAATATTGGACACATATTTTTTCTTTTTTCACGTAAACAAACAATGAAGACGATACAGTGCTTTGAAAACTCGTGTGACGTCATATTCTAAGACATTAGTATGACATTTCTTAGCGAGCAGTGACGTCACAACCTCCCACTCAAATCTTTGACGCGTTTTATCTTCGTCAATTTTTATTAATTTGATAAAACAAAAAAATTAAAAATTTTGAAAAACCCACGACTGTTAAAAATTAATTGAAAAAAGGATAAAATAACATAAAACACCCGCCTTAAAAAAACCAAAGAATGTCCGTCGGGGGCTGCCATTAAATGAACTAGTTTTGCAATGTTCAGCTCCCGACGGACATTCTTTGGTTTTTTTAAGGCGGGTGTTTTATGTTATTTTATCCTTTTTTCAATTAATTTTTAACAGTCGTGGGTTTTTTCAAAATTTTTAATTTTGCTTTTTATTTTTTTTTGTTTTTTTTAAAGTTTTTACCTTTATTTTTATTTTTTTATCTAAGAACATGCACCAATCAAACCTTAATCCATAACTGAAAACTGAATCAAAATCGGACTTGTAGTTTTGGAGAAAAATGGCAACTTTGATTTGCACAAAAAATGTTTGCTGCAGCGCCCCCTGGTGAGTTGTCACCGTATCACCTATCTCAGAACATGCACCAATCAAACCCGAATCCATAACTGAAAACTGCATCAAAATCGGACTAGTAGTTTTGGAGAAAAATGGCAACATGTATTTGCACAAACACACAAACAAACTACCTCTCACCCCAAACGCATATATATACTGTCTCCGTTCCGTCGTGGGTAAAAATACGTATCCAATATTTTTCGATAATCTAATAGACGGACTAATTAGAATCGTATTTTTTTAGTCAGTAAACATCCCTATTACTATATACTAGCATCGGTGAAGGAAAAAATCTTTAAGTATACTTGAGATATATTTCTTGACGGAATGTTAAGCCAAGTCAGAACCCCATGGGCGATACAAAAACTCTGACTCTAGGTTAAGCACTAACCACACGATATACAAGAACAATTTATTTTAAACAAAATAGTACAAAAAAAACTGGCCAAGTGCAAGTCGGACTTGCACATGAAGGGTTCCGTACCATGACTTCATACAAGTTTTCCTGTAATATAGACTGTGTTGAACTAATTTCTGTATTTTTTTCAGAATTTCAGGTTCAGTAGTTTCGGAGATAAGGGGGGGGGGGGGGGGGAATGATCGGACAGACAGACACACACACGAGTGATCCTATAAGGGTTCCGATGTTTCCTTTTGAGGTACGGAACCCTCAAAACTATTACAACAAAGCATATTTATTTGGTAAACATCCTAGATTTTAGCGTAGCTTCAATGTTCAGAATCTTGGAAACAAAAAGCGAACTCCTCAGAACAAACTGTTTGATATTTTCTTTGTGAAATAAAACAGATAGTTTAGGAAGTAAGCCTGTTTATCTTGCACCCTAGGTTTCATTGAAGACTGGAGTTAAGTTAGGAATACGGCTCGTATTTCAGAGTTAAGCGAGCCTCTTGATAAACGGAAGTTTCTTTGGAAAATTGCAACAATTCTCCTTGCTTGTTTTTTTTTTGATCAAATGTTTTTCCTTTACTTTGACGAGTATTAGCTGCCACTTTTTTGTAAGATCTAACAAATTGATTAAAATACCACCTCGTTGGTCTAGTCGTTGCAAGTGCGACGGCTGAGTATGAAGTCCTGGGTTCACTTCCCGGGTCGGGCAAAGTGTTATTAATTTGGTTTCCCATCAGGAATTTCTCAGTAGCAGCCACGAAGTTTTGATTAGACCCCTGTTAATGGTAATAGGACACTCTTCTAACACATTCACCTCTGCCTTATACTTTGGGGATTACTGGCGTGATTTTATGTTATAAATAAAATAATATACACACATAAATGAATACTTCCACATCTTGATTACTAATACGAAAGGTCAATTTGACTGGCCTGTTGGTCTAGTGGTTAGTGACCCTAACTGCTATGCCGGAGGTCGTGGGTTCGATTCCCACCCAGGACAAATGTTTGTGTGATGAGCACTATCATTTGTTCTGTGTCTGGGTGTAATTTATCTATAATTATGTATGTATTTAGAAATATATAAGTATGTTTATCAGTTGTCTAGTACCCATAACACAAGCTCTGCTTAGCTTGGGACTAGATGGCGTTGTGTGATAGTTGTGGAATATTATTATATTAATTCTCGATTTTCCCGAACTGAGTTCCCTATGTTATACCTTCTAGGAAATCGAAAGCCTTAGGGCCCGTCCACGCGACCTCGGGCGATGTGACCCGAAACACGATTCGGGAGCATTTGCCTGTCATCATCATTCATTGAAAAATTGATTGAGATGATTTTTTAATAAGTAGAGATATCTTAGTAATTCTTTAGATTTTTATTTTTCCACACATGCAAACACACATTAACATATATATATATACACACACACACAAATAGGTACACGTAAACACACAACTACGAATACATACACGTATACACCCACATACCTACACACACACAAACATATACACGTACAGGCACACATGCACATATTATTAACTCATTCGTCCACTCACGTATCTGCTTATTCACGACGTTGACAGTCTGAGTAACATATTTTGAATAGGGGCCTGGAGCTCTAAAATACAGGCCTTGGCTTAGTTTGGACTCCAGATCTCCTACAAATTACACTTTGTCAAAATTTATGTGTCTGACTGTTTCATGTTTACGTTGATATGTAATTTGTGGAGATAAATAAAGATTTTTATTTATTATTTATCATTATCTGCTTAGCCTTTTAACAACTATTTTTAGGTCGGCGTCCAGTCTAAACAGATGCAGCTGAATACCAGTACTTTACATGCAGCAACTGCCTATCTGACTTCCACAACCCAGTTAATACAGGGCAATACGAAACCTTTTGGTAAGTGGTAACTCAAAAAAAATATTTTATTATTTTGCTTGGTTCTTGGTTTGGTTCCTAGAACGGGCCAAAAGTACTATACACCATAAGAAAAATCTCAATATCTGGAGTTTGGAAGTTGGCGGTATGATAGCCCTGTGTCTTGGATCTTGCGCCTGATCTCTGTCTGGTCGTGTCAGATTGCCATTCCAATGAACTATGAGAGTAAAGGAACAGAGGATGCACCTGTGCCTACGCAGGAGCTTCGTGGACTATAGTATTTCCCGCGCTGCTGATGGCTATTTTCCGGCATGATTGGCCGCCACGTACTCGTATCTAGATCTATCTACTTCATCATTCATCATTTCAGCCAAAAGACGTTCACTGCTGGACATAGGCCTCCCCCAGGCGTCGCCACATTGACCGGTCCCATGCGTCTCTCATCCAGCGGGTTCCTGCAATCTTGGCCAGGTCATCGGTCCACCTAGTGGGAGGCCTTCCAACGCAACGTCTTTCGGTCCGATCTATCTACTTAACCTATATAAATAAAAAAAAAGTCCTGAGTGACTGATTGACTCATCAACTTCCAGCACGAAGGCTGAAATTTTGCCGAGAGGTTTCCTTTATAATGTAGACTAGTAACAAGGAAGGATTTTTAGAAACCCCTAAGAGAGCATGAAATATAGAGGGGATGAAAGTTTGTATGGAAAATTGCCATTATTGTAGTTTAACCGACACACACGAGGGTGAAGCCGCTGGCAAAAGCAAGCATAAATGTATGCCTAGGTCATCAACTAGGTGTAGGTCTAACAAACGATGATATTATATCTTACTCCTCAAACAAACACAACCAGCACAGATTTAGCATTCAACCTCTATGTTTGTCGTAGGTGACTAAAGTGTAAAGTAAACAACCACAAACAGTGAGACACGTATTTATTTAAAACAAAGACAAACATTTGAATTTAATTAATATGTCGAGACCACAGATATAGATAAAACTAGATAATGTAAGTATCACAATCTGTATGAATACCAAGCGAGGTATTTTTTGACTATTTACTTTGACGTCTTGGACTTTTCTATTTCATACACTAATATTATTTAAAGAGGAAATATTTGTATTTCGTATGTAACCAATAAACTTAAAAACTACTGGATCGATTTAAAAATGCTTTCACCGCTGGGAAGCTACACTATCCCTGGGTGACATAGGCTACTTCTCAACCCTGTATTCCCTCGGGAACAGCAACTACACGGGTGATACCGCGTGACGTCCGCTAGAGTAGTTACTATACAAAACAAATGGACATTTTTGTTCTTGAAATTTCTACACATAAGTCTTTGAGTTGTTGCTTGCTGTGACGTGTGCAGTGTTAAGTATAAAATACTTAAGCCGAGTACGCAAAGTAGGTGCACTTGCGTTATCTAGGCATAGGTACCTATATCTGTGGTCTAGACCGTCTAAGCCTGGTTACTTTAAAGATGCGTCTGGTGTTGGTCGATGTCATTAGTCGGGCTGGACTTCTTTGGTAGAGGCTGCTGTTTGATATCGAGCGTCCTGATATCGCACGAGGTCTGGGCATCTAGAAACAAAACGTTAAGCTTTGATTTGGTGGTACTCTTAGTAAACATCGCTATAAATCAAGCTTTAATTTCTCGACGTCATGTAAAGCAGCGGTGAACCAGTGTTGGCGGCCCCGACTTACGAGCAGTAGGTCGTGGGTTTGAACTCTGACAGGCGTATTACTTCGAATAATTCATTTCATCACCACTGTTTTTAAAAATGGAAAACGATTTTTCCTAGAACCAAAAATTCGAAGCCATGTGACATCTACCACCCCGCACTGGGGTCGCGTAGTGGATTATAGCCCATTCCCTCTCATAGAGGAACATTTTTAGGCTGAGGATGATGATGTAAGTCAAGTCAAAGGTCAATCGGCGGCTTAAAAACTCGGACGCCAGGTTAGGCATTAACCACACGTTGAAGAAGAAAAATCAAGATTTACTTTGAAGTGTAAGGAATTTAAAACCTCTGCATAATACTTATTAACCCCTTCAAGTATTACAAGTGTACAATATTATATTGTTATGTTAATAAATTACTTGGCATGTACCTAACTGTTTTTGTCCCTAACAAATAAAATAAAATATTTTTTGCACTTCACTCTGCAAAAACGAAAACGGAATTAACAAATTAAATTTCACCACCCTCAGACTAATTTACTTCACAAAAAAAATGATTTCCATAACATTTTATTATTGAAACTAAATCGGCAGAAACCGATTTTAAGATTACATTTCCATAAGCTCAGAAAAAAGGACCGCTTAACCTTTATGGAAATAAACTGGGCCTTAAATCGTGGCCTGAACAAATAAGGAAGGGACTGGCCTCGCCACCCTGACGGTTAAAAATAACATATAGAAATAATATAGTAGGAACTAATAATATTCTTATGGGGTCTTAAAGCCTTATCGTGAATCTACATAATGTTATCGTTCGTTGAAGATTTAAAACTTCTTTTTAATGGAGAATGTTTAGGAACCTTTTTTTTGGATATTAAGGTGGAAGCGCTTTCTTACGTTTTTTGCAATTTATCGGTCCGTGTCAGGTTGCAAGTATGTTAAACAAGATCCGCCTTATTACAAAAGGTAGTTAAACCTGGTTTAACTTAGACCTGGTTTATCTCGCATGCTGTCACTTTCTTTTGAATATTATTGAAGTGAGACGTCATGCGAGATAAACCAAGTCTACGTTAAACCAGGTTTAACTACCTTTTGTAATAAGGCGGGATAGGATTCGCGGATGAAACACATTATGCTTTTATCACACTAATATTAAAAAGGCGAAAGTTGGTGAGTGTGTATGTTTGTTACTCTTTCACGCAAAAACTACTAAAGGGATTTGGATAAAATATGATACACAGATAGTTTACAACCTGGATTAACACATACGACAGTTTTTATCCCGATTTTATCTTCCCATGGGATAATTTTCGAGTTGTAGCGGGCGAAGCCGCTGGCAACAGCTAATAGAGATATAATTAATCATTAAAATCTTAAATACAATATACTCTTGGGTTCATTTAATCCCATTGAATGATTATTTGATCATACGTTACTCAACATAAAACCTGGCACTGACCTGTCTGTTTTTGTGATATCTAATCTAAAGTGTAAAAAAAAAAAACAGGAATCGCTGATGTGGGCAACAAAACTGCTGGGTTGAAGTGGGATTGGTCGGGCCGTGTCTGCAGAATGCACCAGGACCGATGGGCTAAAGTCATCATGCAGTGGGTGCCAGAAGACGGGCGTCGTCGCCGAGGGAGGCCTAGAAAACGCTGGCGTGACGACTTTGAGGCTTTTGCGCGAGATTGGCCGGAGAAAACCGCACAGAGAGTAGAGTGGAAGACTATGGGGGAGGCCTTTGCTCAGCAGTGGGACAATATGGGCTAATAAAAAAAAAATCTAAAGTGTGGTAGAGAAGAATACTACTTAAGACGAAAATTATAATAAACCTAAAACATCACAAGGGCATTAGATTAATTTCGGATGTATAGTGTCGAAATGTCGTTTCTGTGTACTGGGTTAGGATGCATAGCATAATCTATAATTTTCCCACTGCTAGAATACAAGCCTCCTCTCTATGGGCTATAATCCAACACACGGGCCCAGTTCGTGTTGGTCACTGTTGGTAGACGTCGCACGTCTTCGGATTTTTTGATCTAGAACATTTCGTTCCAACTTACTGCTCGTAAGTTGGGGCCACCATCACTAAGCCACTGCTGCTTCTGTACCGTGTTACGTCTATTATTAAACTCACTTGTAAATCTCATTAGTGATAAAGTTATCATTCTTGCATCTCGTAGTCCACAGCGACCAGTACTGGAAGCCATTTCTGTGTGCGATCTCAAGCGCGCACGCAGTGTCATCCCGAATGTCATCATCTAGTAGTGCTGTGTAACAAATAATAATAATAAATTGTTTATTTCTCACCACAATGTACAGTATTTAGAACAACAGTTTTGAAACAGAACATTAAATATAGTTTAAGTCATATATAAGGTCCCATTTAAATAGGTGGACAAACTTTTAGTAATCATTCAGACCACCAAAATAAAGACAATGGTAAAAAAAGAAAATAAGAAAAACGCATTAGTTACTTACAAGAAAATAAAACAGCTAACGAAAATACACTAAAAGTGTTAGTTACCCAACATTTAGGGTAAAAAAAAAATCACTTTAATCAGTGTTTTTTTTACTTGGATATCTTTGGTTAGACGTACTGAACGCTGTGTTAAAAGGCCAAAGGCAGAATTCGTACCACCTATTTTTTTTTTGTTAAGTGATAGAATTTGTACCACTTATTAAGTCAATTAAACCATTCATTTTCATGTAACATTAGTATTTTTAGAAGTTCGGATTCATTAATTATATCAATCAAAAGATTTAAGTAGTTAAACGTAATTAATCTTAAACTAAACGTAGTTATGTTTTTAGAAGTTGCCATTTGTAAAATATCACGAGGCTCACAATGATAAATAATTATTTAAAAATAGAAATAACAGTAAATATAATTAACCAATTACACATTATACCTTAAAATGAATAATTATTGCATACAATCTTAATAATTAACTATTTAATGATAGGAATTATTTTCGACACCAATGTTTTTTTTTGTATTGGCAATTATTTTATTGACAGGACAGGAAAATCTTTCCGAGTCTCTGTTCGGTTCTTTACTGTAGTTTTGGATTGTTGTTTGTAACTGCATCTGAGCAATTTAGCAAATTATCTGGCCATTTTTACGTTGAGTCGAGCTACTGCTCCTCCGTACTCTATCTGTTGATAGTTTTTTCGCGAAAGGACGCTTTATTAATTGTGCTGTGTGTGTACGTGCTTCTAATTAAAATGACGAGTTTGCAATGCATAAATTGCAACGTTCGCTTGTCCCGAATAAGAAGGCACGCTTTATCGGATGAGAGTGAAGATCTCGTCAATACTATTCGGCTGTGGACATATCCTAGAGATGTAAGTAGTTTCAAACATAACATTTTGCGTACGAGTGTGTCAGTTACGAAGTGATAACTTTTACGTGTTAAAAAGTAGTCCTTATCATTTAAACTACACGATATCATACTAAAATAATATGTGTGTACAAAAACTAAACTAAACATTATTTGAAAAAATAACAAACACCATTGTGGTTGTTTAATTAAATATTTACAATTTGTCCTATATAATGTACAAACACATAAGTGATCGTTTTGCATGTATTGTTTACTTGCCTAACACTTCTTGTTTGCCTAACTTGGTTTGCCTAACACTGTTATAATAGTTATTACTCTGTTAGTATGACTGTTATAGTGTCATAGTCATATAAAGCAATGTTGAGCCGTACACAAAATCACTTCTTTATTTCCAGATAACACCTGCTGACCATGTTTGCCGTGCATGCTGGCAGCTAGCTAGTCATCCCCGTTTTCTGATAATATGCCGAGGAGACGCTCAGGCCATCAAAGTGTTTGTGTTGTATGTGGGCAATCCATACTACGAATCAGTCAACGCAGGATTTTGATTGAAGGTGCAAATGAAGACGAACAAAGAATGGCTAACACAGTTGCTACTTGGATCCAACCACGAGAGGTATAACAACACATACATACCTAATATAACTTGTATCAATTAGGTGTCTTGATTTGATGTATGTGTTAAAACAATGTAAATTATTTCCCACTAATACCATGCATTTTTAAATGCAACCTTTTCTTTATTTATATATTTTTTATTTTAGCTTCGTTCTGAGGATGAAGCTTGTGTGCCGTGTTGGCTAAGAGCTAGAAGAACTAGGGTTGTTTCACCAAATGAAGATATTCAACCCATTGTACCTGATCATTTGGACGGTGATCATTCTGATTTGATGTGTGCTGTATGTGGTCAGAGTCTATCCGACCCAACATCAGATCAAGAATGGAATCCCGACAACACTGCTCGTTTGATGGAGCACCAGCAGGTATATGAAATATATTTATAGTAATTAGCTTATAATAATGTGTCATGCAAAGGGCAATTACTATTTTATGTTGCTAAATCTGGGACAATCATGATGGCTCTACTAACAACAAAAGGGTACTGGTTTTTCCATTGTCACATAGCCCTTCTCTCTCATATTAACACAACATAGATATTTTTGGTAAAGATTTTCTGTAAGGTGAAAACTGAAAACCAATCATTTTATTTATTTATTTAAACTTCATGCACAAACGTGGTACTTATGCGGACTTAATGCCACAAGGCATGGGTTTGGGTTTTTATGTCAAGAACTATTCTGTAGCTTGGTCATGTTGGGCACAATTTATGTCTGTCAGTGTTTAATTTGTGTTTCATCAATGTTATTTATATTTACAGATGTCATCCATGAATGAAGTTTGTGGAGTTTGCTGGGGCCAAGCTCGAGATTAATATTATTTATCCATGGAGAAATTATTATTATTTGCTTGTGGTATAGGTACCTATACCAAATTCGCCAGGCTCGTTCATATGTGGGTGAGCATTTTCGGTTTCATGGAGTATATACATTAGAGGTATCTCGAGAGAGAATACATGGCTTAGAGGGAATAAACCCAATGTTGCTTCGTGCTAAAATAAAGTCCCGCCATTCTTCTGCTAGAACTTATTTCGTTTTCATAGTTACAGAATCAAATATGAATGGTCGGGACGCAATCAAAAGTTATTGTTGTAATTGCATTGTAGGTTTAAGAAGTGGGATGCTGCTCACACGTTATAAGTATTATTTGGTACCTTAGTTACGCTCGCCATGAAGGTATGACCCGACCTGCCCCTTGCTTAGATGAAGTAATATTAAGAATAATAAAATAAATGTTAGATCCTACAAAAACAAAGTTGTTTTATTTAACCACACTTAAAACTCCATCAGCACTTCATCATTTATCATCATCATCATCAAACTATTGCAGACCGCTGCTGGACGCAGGTCTTTCCTAAAGCACCCTACTGAATAGGTACAATTCTCATGTCAATTTGCCAACTTATTGATAAAAACACTACAAAGATAGCACCAGCTATCTAGAACATATTATTATCCTTTTTCACCAAAAAAATGTTTATACTACTACACGTAATCCATACTAAGTAATATTATTGTTGAAGCAGGTGTTGTGATTTGGCAATGGAATGGCGTGTCAGGCGTGATCAACCAAATTAACTCTTCGATAGTATTTATCCAGACTTTTATTTGTCAAAATACAAGCAGATATTACACGTCCATTTTATAGTATATAGGTATGATGAATTAAGATTAATTAAATTGGACAATATTGGAGACGACACAAAACGTACACAGAGAGCCGTGAGCAGGAAGTAGTTGTCAAAAACAGTAGACAGGTGACAGCTTCAAATGTCATATAAATATGGCTGCGTTTAAGCTGCGTTCATGTAGAGCTTACATAATTCCTAATAATTATAAATGCGAAAGTAACTCTGTCTGTCTGTTACTCTTTCACGCCTAAACGGCTGAACGGATTTTGATGAAAGGAGAAAACCAAACTCCATAGAAACTTGGGCCTGGCGTTACAGGGCTGAATTTTGGCCATTCATTAAAGAATCTAGGTAGGTTCCATGAGCCCAATTTTCACGTCTCCCAGTGATGGCCAAATTGATAATATCAGACAATGACATTTTAGGTTATTTAAATTATTTGAGATAATTAAGTTAAATAACATGATATTTTCGAGGCTTTGTTTCCTACGCAAGTCTAAAACCCCCATGCGCTGTGCTGTAACATAGCACTATGAGGTTTCAGGTAAGTAGATACCTACTTTCCTTAAAAAGTGCTTACGGGGGTGACTTCAGATTTATATTATTGATATCACTGAAAACATCAGCTGAAAACTATGTTTATTAGACAAGGCCCACTTACATAACTTCTGGCTGATATTTGTTAGGATTATATCTGCTGGGGGATTTTTAATAGATTGTGATACCCAATAAATTAAAATGTAAATAAAACACATATTTATGTTAAATGGTTTTTTAATCATCTTCTTCATTAGGATTATCATAGTATAATAATACAGTATCCAGAAACTGTGCAGGAGGCAATTGATTACCTTGGTGCCGTGCCCAACTAAGATACCATATTATGCTCATGGTATGGGCACAGCAACCAACCGTTCTTTTTCCTATGATACAGGTGCAGTAATATTGAATTATAGCATCCCTTCCACTTAGAGAGCTGTAGATTCATCCTACTACTAATATGCCTGGATTTCATCCTTCTCTTAACATCCAGGTTAAGTCCGATGTAGATAGCTCTTGCTGTAGGTCACCGTCCACCTCCCTACACACTTCTATGACATATGAGCCATTTTCTTTTCCTTTTCCTGAATGAAAATGCCGGGATGCTCTATTTGCTCATACCCAACACGAGTGACAGACAACACTTGAAGCGCCCACCTGAAAATAATTTATCTACATTAAAGTGTGCTTTTACACATGCGATGTGTTGTGTGTGTCCACTTTAAAAATACTGATCTAAAGAAATCCTGAGGAGCTCGGAGCTTGACCATTATCACACCATTATCAATGTTTTAGCATACCAAATAACATTTTTAATGACCTTTCAAAACCAAAAGCTAAACTAAAGAATGTTAATAAAGCATCAATAAAGCAAATATACTGACCGTGCGTGGTAGGATCAATTCTCTTATAACTTCGTGTATTCTGCGTTCTTGCACGGTACTAATCCTAAGTGTATGACAACGAACTCTTCTCAGAAGAGAATGTCCACAGTGAATACACACCCGTCGGTGTCCCATAGGTGTCTGTTCACTTTGTTCTGGTATATTTCCATCACTAGATATAGCATTGGCATGATTCCAGCAAGCCAGGCATATAAATTCATTTTCATTTACCTGAAACAAACATTTGACTATTAGGGTCTAGCAAGACTAGCATTAGCATTTAGCAATAAACATCTGGGTATATTTGGGTAGACCTATGCCCCTCATTACAATCCCACTGCAGGGACACAGACCTCCACTCTGAGAGAGGGAATAATAGGTTGTAATTAACCATGAAGGTTCAGTCCGGTTTAGCGATGTGATGTCTTCAAATATGAATTTATTGCACATTATGCTATCATTAAAATACAACTATAAACAGACAACTGAACATGAGCGATAACACTACTTAGTTTGTTTACATTAAATAATTACATATGATTACAAAAACGTTATGTTAAATAGAAATATCGGATACTAACCGTTTGAGGCGCTACCCATTCTTGAACAATTGAAAGAATAATCTTCCAATCTTCGCCTTCCACATCATGAGGACCGCAACAATGCAATGTTGCGGTCCTCATGATGTTGAACCCAGTCGTCAAATGAGCAAAGTACAAAATACGGTTTTCTAGCAAATGTCAGCAGGGGTGGCAGTTTAGAAACGGTGTCCAATGTTCAAGCGAGGGTCAGTCAAAAGGCAATCAATTTCGGAGTCCAGTATTCGATCAAAGGTCTTAGAATAATAAAATCTCGAGAGATCTGGAAAAACACATTCACTTGCACACCAAACGAAAAGCGAATGACATGACAATTGACTTGACAGCCGTTGACATTGACACTTGCGTTTACTAGTGCATTCCGTGGTGCAGCCGATTTTATCGATTATTTATTTGGTTTTTTTACAGGTTACGTTAAAAACAAATATATGACAGATTTTGAATAAACATCTATTTTAATAAGTAAAAAAGTGATAATACATAATGATAATGATTAATAAAGATAATGCAATGAAGTATTATTTAATTATTTGTAAGAATATCGATATCCACTAAGTCGATCTTATTCTTAGGGTACGCTCTATTGATATAATAACAGCGTTCGTGAAGTTAGTGACAAAAAATGAAACAAGTGTTGTAACGGTTTAAAAAGACACAACCTCAAAAATAAAACTGGTTATAACTTTAAGGTCCTAACTTCTAAAAATCTATGAATTTTAAAAGGGCTTGCCTATTGTATTGACTACCAATTAAAACAAAAAGTATCCCAAAACATGACATTTTATTAGCGGTACGAAACTCCCATACAAGGCTGCCTTTCACCTTTGTCCACCTATTTTATTGGGACCTTATATAGTGGGAGACTGGTACCTAAGCTAGGCTCATAGCCTGAGTTTCAGGACACCAGGTTCCTAGTTAATATACTAGTAAGGACGTTGCTTGCAAGTTAACGCATGTGACGGAAAGGGTGATGAAAAAATGTTAATGGACGGAGAGGGAGAGGAAGTTCAAAGAAAAGAAGGATGGATTGCGTGAGGAATAATATGAATAAGAAAGGAGTAAAGATGCCATAATTATGTGACGTCTGATAAGGGAGAATGGAAGAATAAAACGTTTTTCGCCGACCTCAAGTAGAAGGGGAGGAAGATGAAAATAAAGTTAGCCCACTAAGCGAGAAGATATTATTATTACTTAACAGGAAATAGTAAGAAAACAATTGGGGGATTAGGCCTTGGGCCTTTAACACGCTCAGCGCCGGTGTATCCTTAATGATACACAGGGTGTTTTGTCACAGGCCAGTGTATCCTTAATGATACACCACACTGCCCCGTCTTCGAAGGCCGGTGTATCCCTCAGTATACACCGTTTCATACATTTTAGTAGGGCATTCAAAAGCGGTTGGCCCTGGAGAATATGCCTGTGTTATAAAATGTTACGTCGCTATCTTTTTGCACTTGTCCCATGTTTCTTGGGGTCGCCGCACCACGTTTTTTTCTTCTATGTTCTCTATCAAGCGCACGCTATCATTTACTTCTTTTGCTTTTATATCGTTCCGTACACATCGTTAACTGAAACTGCGTCTAATAGGGTACCAAGTTGACTGAATTAAAAAAATATAATTCTGCTTAGTCCGTCAGTAAGATTATCGAAAAATATTAGTTAAGTGTTTTTTGTTTCATCAAATTAATAAAAAAATTCGAAGACATCGAAGATAAAATTTGCAAAGATCATGAGAGGTTGGTTTTGAAGTCACTTTCTGGTAAAAAACGTATCAAACTATGACGGCACACGACTTTTCAAAGCACTGTATCGTCTTAATTTTTTGTCTATTTTTTGGAAATCTATCTGACGGACTAATTATTTTTTTTAGTCAACTACCATATTATCATGAGCGGTCACCCATCCACAGACCCAACAAGGCAAGTGTAGCTTAACCTACTGACGATATTTTAACGCATTCCATTAATTAAAATACACAGTAGAAGCTGTTGTCTGTAATCATTATCGAATAACTATGGAAAATTGATAAATCAATCAATCTATGCGACGCGCGTGTGCCACACGAGATTAACTAATGAGATTCATTAATTTACTTCGTAAACACATAAATTGGTATAATAGACTGCTTTGTTGGTCTAGTGGACTGCTATGCATGAGATCCTAGGTTCTATTCCCAGATCAGGAAAACTATTATACGGTTTTTCCATCAGGAATTTCTCAGTAGCAACCACTGAGTTTGGATTTGTGTCCAGTTGATGGCAATAGGCTCCCCCCCTTTTACATAGAACTTAAAAATAACTGGTGAAAGTGTACTAATAGCTACACCTCTGCCATAAACTGCGGGGCTTACGGACGTGATGTTATGTTATAGACTGCCCTACTAATGGAAGAGCATCACCTGAACTGAAGCTGTCCGGGATTTTTTCTATGAAAGTACGAGAACAACACATGACCCTAACACACGATACAAGCAAAGGTATAGCGGTATATACCTATGCACCAAGTGCAACAAACAAAAATCTTATCAAATTCATCAATCAAGTTTACGTTCGTTACCTTTCGTGTACGGAAACGAAAAAAGATACTGATACTGCAGTGATTAACGTGGCTAACTTTTTTTTTTTGGTGGGTGGAAAATCATCAAATGACCCCCCCCGCTCTTGAGCAGAGCGAAGGGGAGTGTCAGACTTCTACTGACTAAAAACTGAACCCATGTTCCTTCTTTGCCCTTGTGCCGAGGCCACGTCATCTAGTACAAAAATCCGCGGCCCCGACGGGAACGTGGCTAACCTTATTATAAGTTTTAAGGTAATACCTAATAGTAAATTTTAAAATTATTACCTTAAAACAAACTTTTAAAGGCACGATGGCATATATGTTTAAACAAAAAACTCAAAAAGAAATAGGGAAAAAAAAAGTGGCCTCCTAGATTCTGGGTTCAAGTGATTTGACAAGACGTAACAGCGATACAAAACAAAAAAGCAATTAAGTGTTTTAGATTACGAACACAGACTTAAGCTTTCGGAACGTACCCTTAAATTCTACCACTCACTAAATCTCGTAATAAGCCAAAATCACTCAATCACTCAACCACACTATGTCACCAAAACATTTAGTAACGAAATCTTTATTACAGAGAAACGGAGAGAACTTACCAAATCAAATAAACCGGAGTAATGCTCGTAAAAATGTTGCTTAACTTCCTCTACTACAGAATCCTGATTTATACTTTCCTACTTTAATATTTCCACTCGACTGGTACAAAGATAACGCTGGGACCTACTAAGGGGTTTCGATAACTCACTCGTATTCTCGATATCTATTTTCTATAAAGGTTGTAGGCCTCTTAATGAAACCAAAAGGCTATAGGCACGTCTTTGCCTATTTTTTTTGTTCTAGACCCTTGGCCTACCTTCAAGTTAGAAAGTTAGGGTTGAAAGTTCCAAGTTTTTTTTTAAATACCCACTAGTTTTTAAGGTTATAACTTTTATTACCTCCATGGTCCATTTAGTATTCAAAGTGTTCATCACTTAGTTTGATGTGTATGGGTGTTGCCTTCGCGGAGGGCCCGTTTCACTTTGTATTGCCATGAGGCTTACGTTCTCCACTTTGGAATCAGCTATACCTAATGTGGTTTTCAACTAGGAGTTTTTCAGTAGCAAGATGGTTTTTGACCCCCGTTTCAAGAAACAGGGTTGATTGATTAAATTAACATTCTTTTGTTATATTTCCACATGCGAAACAGGGTCATATCATAAGTCTCAGATAAATACTAGCTTTTCAAGTAACCTAACTTGTTTTTCGACCGACATCTTTGATTTACCATGTCATGATAAGCAAAATACCCGTGGCTCTATTTGAAGAAGTGCCAACCTCAAAAAAATAAGGTCGTAACTCCGCCGTTATGTTGGCGAAATTACCTACATAATACAAATAGGTACTTAAAGCTTTTGTTGCCATCCTCCTTTATGGGAACAAAGAAAATCTTCGTTACCGTGTTGGTTTATAAGGAAGAGAAGAAATATTAAAATATATTATGAGATACTTCGTGTCGTTCAATTTATAAAGATCAAATTAAGGATGATAATCTCTTTTGTGTGTTTTTTTATGATAAATAAAACATTAAAGCTAAAGTGTATGTAGTTATTCTTTGATTTATTCTTTTTGTGTCTACATTTTGTAATAATGATTGTTATTTATTTAATCAGAGCAACAGAACAGATATTTGACAAATTCAACAAAACACCTCCATCAATGTTGAAAAATACGAAGAAAATTGATCTGGTGACAGAGAGCATGAAGAATTAAATAAACTCGACATAGGTAAATAACAAAAGAATAAGAAAGAAAATACTGACAATAGTGACAATAAATAAACAGAATCAAAAAGTAAATAAGGGATGACTAGGAGGAGAGAAATCAATCAAAGGACGATATTATAGTACTACAAACACACTTTCACACAAAACAAATAGAACAAGAACCGCTACAAAAACAAGACGAGTGAAAGTGTGAGGGAGGTAAGCCAAACTGAAAACAACAAAAGACGCAATCATTAGTACTCCAAATTACTAATGATTGCGTCGATTGTATGGGCTGTACCAAGTTTTTTTATAACTTAGTAAGGGTGCTGGTTGCAACACCTACCTGTTTTGTTAACTAGCATTAAGTCAAGTGCATTTAAAGAAATTACTATTTGATGTTAACATTGTTATTTTGATTAAATAAATTATTATTATTATTGCAGAGTGCGGGCCAGCTCCAACACTGTTCTGAATATGATAGCAAATAGGTTGGACTGTCTTTATGTGCGACACTGCTGTGACAGACAAGTTACATATAGTGTCGCATGTAAGAGACTAACGATATAATTATGTAATCTGAATATTATTTTGAATTATTGTATTTATATTTTGAATTTATGATTATTAGAGTATTATTATTATGATTATGTGTTATTGAAATTGTAGTTATTTAATTTATTGTATGTGACTTTTTATCTGTCTCTAATATGGGTGTCTCTAACCAGATTTTTTTATTTTTATTTTTTTATTTATTATTAAATAGTAGTAACAGTCATCATCTTCCTGCCCAAACCATTAATTTCATTCCATTTTTCTTCCCTGTTAGACGTCACGGTGGCATTTACTTCTTTTTCATTCATATCATTCCTCACAAAATCCATCTATCTTTTCTTTGGCCTTCCTCTCACTCTCCATCCATCAATATTTATATATCCATCACTTTTTAAGTCACATGCGTTTTAGTAAACAGTAGTAACAGTAACGCAACCAAAATACTACACAATACACACTTGACCAAACCCCATAAAGTTTTGATGTAAAACGTGGACTATAAAACCTCGAGCTTCGGATTGTTCGCAATGTCGTTCACGGTTTGCTACAGTGATGTCTTTGTCAATTACTTACTTTGTAAATACTGTGGCAGTTACATTATGAAGCAGCTTAAGCTTGTGAAGTAGAAGAATGTCTTTAATAAAGATTGAAATATGTTGGGGGTTAAGAATTTCATGGGTAATTTACAGAACACACATACATTCATTTTGTGAGCAGTGGCGGCCCCGACTTACGAACAGTCGTGAGTTCGACCCAGGCAGGCGTACTACTTTTTGTAATTTATTTCATCACCGCTGCTATCAAAACGGTGAAGGTAAACATCGTGAGGAAACCGGCATGAATTGTCTTAGAATCAAAAAATTTGAAGACATTGTGACCTCTACCAATCCGCACTGGGTCCGTGTGGTGGATTTATAGCCCATCCCTCTCCTAGAGAGGAGGCCTGAGTCCCTGCCATGGGAACACCAAGTATAGGCTGATGATGACATACATGTACTTGTACAGTCGAACAAGTTAATAAGTATACAGCCAGTTAACTTGTATTTACTTTAAATATTATACAGATACATTTACAGACTGATGTCAAACGATATAGCGTTTGACATCAGTCGCTTAATGCGAAACACTTAATAAAACAAAATTACAATTAATATTTTCAGTGTTATAGAATTATAAAGATCTCTACCCTGTATACTTATTAGCTTGTTCGACTGTCAGACTTCTACTGGATAAAAACCCCCATGTTCCTTATTAGGCCTTTGTGTCAAGGCCGCGGTATTTCTTTCGAACAACACTCAGCCGCCCTTACGAAGCAAGCACGTTAGACAAGACATCATAAGCAACTTTTCTCACCTTCGCAAGCTATGTTGCAAAGTCCACCACGTTTCTTTTCTTTGCACCACTCATTTGGAATCTGTAAATTCAAGCCGGAAATTAGGCGGATGTTACGCATATATTATTATTTATACATACATATAGCTGTAGAAGTATAGAAGAAGAAGACATATTACGCCAGCCCCAAATGTAAACAAGGGCAAGAGTGTGATTTTTCATCCCAAAAAATAAATCGTTTCGTGATGTACAGAATATTTGGTTGACGGCTTCATGATTTGCAAGTAAAATAGCGTCATATTGAAAGTAGTACATAATAATAATAATAATATTCCACAACTATCACACAACGCCATCTAGTCCCAAGCTAAGCAGAGCTTGTGTTATGGGTACTAGACAACTGATAAACATACTTATATATTTCTAAATACATACATATTATAGATAAATTACACCCAGACACAGAACAAATGATCGTGCTCATCACACAAACATTTGTCCTGGGTGGGAATCGAACCCACGACCTCCGGCATAGCAGTTAGGGTCACTAACCACTAGACCAACAGGCCAGTCACAATAACAATAACACAGTGACCTCCATCACCATCATCATCATCAGCCTATAACGTTCCCACTGCAGGGACTCAGGCCTTCTCTCTAGGAGAGGGATGAGCTATAAATCCAGCACGTGGGCCCAGTACGGGTTGGTAGATGTCACAATGATTTTTTTGGTTCCAAGACATGCTGGACATGCATGACCTCCGTAATCACTTAATTTTGTCTTACCTGGTACAATCCATAGAACTTCTTTCCACTAGGTTTCGCTATGAACGCACTGGTATCCTTTTTGCTCACTTTTTCAATTAAACAGACCCCTGAAACAAAGTATGATCGTAAAAGACTAGAAAATAATCAGTAATGTCCAAGGGAAAAATAATTAAGTATATGTATAACTAGCTTTTGCCAGCGGCTTCGCCCGCGTGAAAATGACGATTTTCCAAACAAACTTACATCCCCTATTTGACTCCCTTAGGGGTTGAATTTCGAAAAATCCTTCCTTATTCCTTGTCTACGTTATAAAGGGAACCGCTGTCTTTCTAGGTCCAAGGGTTTGGGCTGCGCGTTGATGAGTCAGTCAGTCAGTCAGTCAATCAGGACTTTACAATACCTAAATAAACTGAAGTCTTTTCCCCATGGGGTTAAATACTATCAGAACCCCCTATCATATGTGGAAATCCTAAAATCACCTAAGATAGAACATACTAAGGGATCTTAGGTGATTTTCGTATTTTGCTTGATTCACGTTCAAGGGCCCTCCCCCATTCTTTGCCCAGCAGTGGGATGCCACAAGGTAACAGTAACACATTCAATTATACATTTCGTTATACACACATGTAGGTTTCATTATTCCGGATGGCCGGTCCGGTTTGAAAAAATTCACATAATTATTATCTACTAAAATAATTCCGGAAATATAATCTAATTATCACCTTATTTTACGAATCCTAAAAATATACGTTTAATTTTCAATTCATTACCTACCCTCCCTCCCTCTAATTTCTATGTTCAGTAATAAAGAGGAAGTCCAATAATAATTAGGAACATTTCCGCAATCCTTCACCGCAAAGGTCAGACCGACAAAGTTTCCCCACTCAATTGGTCTATTATTGCCATTGCCACAAACCCTTCAAAGGTACGGTACTGAAATACTCGAACATTTCATAATTATTATTGTTGAAACAGCTGCACTTAAGCACAGAATAGCTCAGAAGTTTCACTCCATACATCGGTGAGTACAAGTACACTCGTGACTGGCATTCGTCTGAGATCGCTGTACGTACTGTCGGTAGCACCTATATTATGTATATGTCACGGCTAATACCCGAAGTGCGGCTGCACCTAGTTTTAGCCGGTTAGAACTAGGTGTAGCCACTTACTCTTGGTTAAACCTAGTACGAGCCGATTGTTTTCGGGTAAAACTAGGTCTATCCTTCATCATGCCGGCTACAACTAGGTTCGGCCATTCCCTGTTGGATAAAACCAGGTCTATCCGATATCACGACCGTCTCGCGGCAGTATGACTTTATGGGCGGCATGGGCACCGGGCCGTAGGCCGACGAAGGAGGCCGGCGGAGGCCCAACACTTCGGGGACAGAAGACATTAGTGTTATATATATATACGCGAGCGAAGCGAGCGCGCGTCATGGAGTACATATGCCAGGACAGACCAAGTTTTACCCGAAAACCATCGGCTCGTACTAGGTTTAACCAAGAGTAAGTGGCTACACCTAGTTCTAACCGGCTAATGATATCGGATAGACCTAGTTTTATCCAACAGGGAATGGCCGAACCTAGTTGTAGCCGGCATGATGAAGGATAGACCTAGTTTTACCCGAAAACAATCGGCTCGTACTAGGTTTAACCAAGAGTAAGTGGCTACACCTAGTTCTAACCGGCTAAAACTAGGTGCAGCCACATTTCGGGTATTAGCCGTAACATATACACGTAGCAATTTTAAGAATAAATTTTCGCCTACTGTATTGATTTAATTTTCATGTTACGTAACGAAATTAATATTTTGGAATCCATGTTATCATACAATAGGCCATACCTCAATATTGCAACCATTTTTCACGAGAAATTCGTCTTTGAACTTGACAGAGTGCCTGAGTGATGAGTACATTTTATTGATCGTGACTGTACACGTTTGATTTAGTATGTTTATTATTTTTTATAAAAAATGACAGGAACTGAGAACAGAAAGTGTTCATGCGACTTGCAACACACGGTTGGATATCCCTGCGTAGTTCAAATAACTTGAAATATCTAGTTCAATAGACTCTACTCACGTTTATTCATGCCTGTACAAGCAATACTGCACATGCCTATTTATGCTATTGCCTATGGCTGGCTTTAGTTGTAACTGTTGCAACTTACACTGAAATTATAAATGGAGTATGAAGTCACAAAAACATGGAGACTAGCACAAGAAAAGAGAGACATATACCTACAGTGAGTGGATGAATCCCGGTTGTGGACGATGAAGATGATGAAATTTCTATACGAACACGTCTAAGTACGCATTTTCTTGGACCTGACCTTCTGATAATTCTGCTTACTAGTTCAAAAGTGTAAAGGTCATTAACATTCAAACTCCAAGGTCAAGGTCACGTTACAGTAGATACCGGGGAATAATTTAGTGGAAGATAATATCCCGAGAGAGATCCGCAGGCCATTTGCTGATATTGCATTGCATTAATATAAGTTAAATACTTAGTAGTACTAGCTAGGTACTGATTTTTTATGGAATATAATAGTGATTTAGTGTGTAGTAGTTTTATGTTGAGGAAAATAATCTACACATAGTGCAAAAGTAGATTATTTCCATTAGTGAAAGTTATGCGTTGTAAACATTCGTTCTAATGTAGTCGAAACAATAACCAATATTTATTCAGCCTTACATTTTAAAAAGGAATTCTATTTTCAGACTTTACTTTTAAGATAAAACAACAAAAGAACAATCAAAATGATCAATAGACATCGAATAAAATCTGGAATTCGTTCTTCAACACATTATCTTCACTAAAACCCTTTCAAAAGTACTTTCAAATACAAGCCTGTCTATACCCTAAAGGAGTTCTATTTAAAACTGAAGTTCCAAGGTCAGTGGTCTTTGTGTACTACGTTCAAGGTCAATTTCCAAGGTCATTGTTTGTGTACATCGCGAAGTTAGTATCTTTTGTGTTTGTTGAATGGCGATGGCCTGAGTGGACAGTATTATAAAGTGGATGAATTGGGTTTGATATTTATGGGTATATACGAGTAATAGGAGTGACTAAAAGTTTCACTATTTTTATTAGGTTCAAAAAGATAACATGGAGTGGAAATAGGAATATTGAGATAGATATGTTGGGAGTTAAAGAAATATATCAAGACATAGCAGGAAGTTTTCAATGGGCTTAGTAAAATCGGGGAGGGGGGTAACACCTATAATCCCCGAAGAGGTAGGAAGTGGAGAACCCTTTAGTACACCCACATTCCACCAGTTATGTTGAAGTTCTAAAATAATGATTGTGTGTGGCTACCACGCCGCTGTGGGGCTACCATGCCTAATGCATCGTCTTCGTGGAATTTCTGTCAGCTCAAAAGACGAGTCGTAAGGTAATCTGGGAAAACTATACGGCTTTCCCAGTACAAAAGTATTTTAATCAGTCATTTAAATCAGTCGTCAAACAAGTAACAATGTGACTCACATAGTAACTTACCAGAAATAAAAGATAAAAATACTGAGTACGTAGCCTTAAAAAATATTTTAATTTTGTTTGAATAAATTTTATAATTAGACACTATCAAGTGTCATATAAACACCTTGAAATCTCTTTGCAGAAACAAAAATAGATCAACAGAATTACATCATTTTTGTGTGGTACTGACCCTCAAAGATCCAAAACCAACGGCTTAACGTGCTTTCCGATGCACGGAGTAAACTCGGTATGTATTGGGTGGTTATGTTAACCATTGACGGATCAACTTACTGATCATCGATTTTTTTGTCGAAAACACAAGATAGTTTATATCCTGAATTAACATAGGATTATTTGTGTCCTGGTTAAAGAAGCTAGTTTATCATAAGCATTATTATTTTTTTGATAAAACAATTTCTTGGCACTCAAAGTTATTGCTTCAAAGCTGAAATAAATGGTCAATGTTCATGTTAAAGATCATAATTTTATTATGCAAAGCACTTTTATAGCCGAGTGTACGTGACTCAAGTATTGCACTTTCGTGCATAATCACACTTCTATGCTAAACACCACAGTTTAATTAACTTTTTTGAGCTCTGAACTGATATGAGCACTTTGTACCTGTTGAAATTATTATGTCAGACCGATTTTTGATGTAGGTACTCAGGTAGGCTACTTAGTTCATTATGCGATGTTTTTATTAAAACGATTTTTTGCTGTGAACAAATTGTAACATTTCTTCCCGCTAATCACTTGATGGCACGAACTTAATCATTAGGTAAAAGGAATTCCAAAAACAAAAACTGATTTGACATGACAATAGTAGATTATTGCATCGAGCACAAAGTAATTTATTATTGCACCGAGTGCCTGATTTAGAGCCTGAGCGTTAGCGAGGGCTCTAATCTAACAGGCACGAGGGCAATATAAATTACTTAAGGCGAGGTGCATAATCTACTTTTCTTTCAACTATTACATAAAGGAATAGTAGATAAAAGAAACTCATATCAAACAGTTAAAAGATTTTCTATACTTAACACTGTCGTCTTCATTTAGAATGTTTTCCGGAGTTAATGTGTCGCTAAATGATTCCATTTTAATTCGAAGCCGAAGCACTCAAAATCAGATAGTATCACACTTTATCGTTTCCAAAAATATTGTCAAGCAAAATTAACAAAGTTCCCCAAAAGTTCCCGCCAAATTACTTTTTTAAATTTCTTTCATTTTATAGTAACTAGTTAGCAACAATCATTTTTTAAATTTGGAACAAGTAGTAGGATAGAAACGAATAATACTTATGTAAAAAAAAAAGTATTGGTATCGGCTGGCTGAATAGAGCTAATCCATTGAGATTGGCATCGGTGCGATTAAAAAAAATAAACTGTGCAATAATGAAATTTCATACATTTTTATTGCTCTAGAGCACTAAAGACTCGCTTTGTGCTGAGTTTTTAGTGTGATTATGATGAAATTAAAGCATAGTTGGAAGAAAAGAATTTAATGGTTTTAATTTGGCTATATCCCATGTTTCATCAGAAATAACGTCATTCAGTTCAGTTTTTCATATCAACCATTGATGCAAGGCTAGGCAGAAAACTATAAGCGATAACTAAATTATTGGCTAAAATAAATCGTATTGTCAGATTGATTACGGTTGTTGCAATACCGACAAGTGAAGTTGCAATTGGGCAAAAATGAAGACGTTGTAGTGGCACTACCTTGTGTAAAATAGAGACCCGAAACAACTATCTTTAAAGGCCATACAAATACCTATTTGTTCCGTGCGGGGATCGAACTCGCGACACGTAGCGCAGCAGTCAACTGCTTGAGCCACTGCACCAACCCTGCCGTCGCACATCAACATTCACACCGAAAACGGGATATTAACCATGTTTACTGTCTATTTCGATTTCTCGATATTTCACGTATCACGAATAAAATGATTTTATTACAGGTGGGTGTTTACGAGCAGAAAAATCAGTAATAGTCCTCCTGACCGTTTTTCGGCCACGGCGGCCAATCCCAGCGGAGATTAGCCATCTGCGCGGGAGATATTATAGTGCACAAGTGTGTGCGCAGCCACAAGTGCACTCTCTGTTCCCTTTTCTCTCATAGTCCGATGGGACGGCAATCCGACACGACCGGAGAGAGATCAGGCGCAGGACCAACGGCTTAACGTGCGCACCGAGGCACGGGGGTATTATACCGCCAACTTCCAAACTCCGGGCTACTACTGGGAAATTTCTAATGAAAAACCCAATAGCACTTTTTGGCCGACCCGAGAATCGAACCCAGGACCTCACGCTCTGCAGTCGCGCTTGCGACCACTAGACCAACGGGGCAGCTAAAAGAAAAATCAGTAAAATTTATGATATTACTGTTTTAGTCATATGTTATTCGTCCCTCCTCTATCAGTCATCCATAATATATGAAACCAGATACATAATGCCTAAGTGCCAGGTTCAGAGGAATCTTCAAACAGCTTCCTGAATGACGTGAGATTTTTATGTGACTAAGATTTTTTCTCAAGAGGATAATAGAGGATAATATTCATGAATACATCATCATTTAATCAGATTTTATAGTATTATATGCCATGTTCTTCTCCTCTACAACTTTGTTTGAGCAAGGATTTCTTTATTTTCTTCAGTGGTTGCAACCGCCGTTTTTTTTTAGAGGGTGGGAAATCACACAATGAATCCTCCCGCTCTGGGCAGAGTGATAGGGACTGTCAGACAATTGTACTGACTAAAAACCACCCATGTTCCTTCTTAGTGACCGCGGGGCCTCGTTTTCTTTTTCGAATAACCCGCAATACCGACAGGCGGTTGCAACCGCCTCTGCTGCGAATAAGATTCTGGGTCCCAGATTGTAAATGAATGTTATTAGGCTTTACCGTTAGGAATGTTTCCGTAATAGCCAGAGGACGGTTCGTGTCCGGTTCTCTCACTCTCTATTTTGTGGGATTTACACATAACTAGCGAAATGTGGTCGTGATGTATCACCTCATTTTATTCAGAAGTTAAAAGAATGCTTTGCGATGATGAGTAACAGAAAAGTATGGAAGAAATGACGAGAATAAATTAGGATAACGGCAAGAGAAAGATGATGGCTGATGAAATATGCTCAGAAAGAGTAGACAGACAGCTGATAGGCAACAGATTTGCTCGTAGTGAACAGGAATGTATATATGCAAAGCTAGTTTTCTTACATCCCTGATATGACCCACTGTGTGTTCAAAGATTCAGATAGAGTATGAGAATCGTTATATCCAGGGTTTCTGCGATTTATTCCTGAGTCTCAGCCTACCACTATTAAAAATGTCTTGAGTTTATGCAGTAGTACCTACCGGACTCGTAACGATGGATCACTTAACTACCTAATAATACATAAATTATTTATCGTAATGTACTATTATCAATAAGATCCGGGATTGTGAATACGTCTTACATTTATTGTTCAAGTAATACTACTCGATTTTACTAATACACTTTCGGTATTATGTAAAATTAGATTACTATAGGTACTCGTCGAAGGCAGAGTTAAATTAACATCTTAATGGCCATCATAATAAGTTCGCCCCATAAAATGTGCGATAAAGTTCGGTATATAATGGGTGGTAGCCCATCCATGCACCAACCTAGGCAATCACAGTTTATCTTAAAGATCGACCTGAACGGCAGTTATTATGGGTCAGAGCCCATTCGTCCCCTAAAATTCGTCCCCCAGCATCAAAGTTGTAGATTCGGCCCCTTTATAGGTGCCCATTGGTCTACTGGTAGGGGACCAATTTAATATTTTAATATTTAGCCAGAAGCACACACAAACCTAACTTATTCCCATCTATGTTAGGATCTACTTTCAGACTATTTCGATACAGCTAAATACGAGTTACGTAAATAGATCGACTGTGTATATAACCTTCACGACCAAGTTACTGGGTAACACCCCTTCTCCACCCCTTCCTTTGGCGAGACCGATTGTCACACTTTCAGGCTTCTAACTACCCTTAAGAGCGTATGCTACCTCAGATTAGCAACCCTATTTGTGGTGGTTCAAACTTCGC
The DNA here is from genome assembly GCA_949316265.1 of Diarsia mendica. Classification (NCBI taxonomy): domain Eukaryota; kingdom Metazoa; phylum Arthropoda; class Insecta; order Lepidoptera; family Noctuidae; genus Diarsia; species Diarsia mendica. Next base: position 10,234,678 of record OX438910.1, on the reverse strand, counting down.
TTGTAATACTGTTAGAATAAAGTTCTAATCAGCTTGCACTACAAAGCGGTTGTTACGTCTTTCGCTGCGGCCGAATAGTGCGAAATTAGTGGTATTTTGCGATTTACAAAAAAACTATTGATTGGACTAAAAAAGTAAACCACTGTGACTTTAGTTTGTTGCTTGTAGAATTATTTGGCAAAAAAATCAGAACGATGACATGTATTTTAGTAAGGTTTTTACTCGTTAAAAGAAATTTTTAGAGGTATCTTCGCGATTTTTTTCTATCGAGCAAAGTTAGTTGTATTATGTTTTCACAACACTATGGCACTAGCATATATCCTGAAGAATATCATATATTTTTCTGATGTTGATTACTGCAGTGAATCATATACTTTTACGCATTATAAAACTCGCGTTTGAGGTACCATACGCTCTTAACGACTGCCAAAGATCTAGAAATTAAGCCACGAAGGGTAACCTCCACAACCCAGTACTAACTGAGTTGTGGAGGTCAGATAGGCAGTCGCTCCATGTAAAATACTGGTTAAAGTACAGCCGCATTCGGTTGGACTGGAGGCTGGATCATAATATAATCATATTTAAAATATGAATTGCGTTAAAATTCATAAAATGGACCATTCATAATAGTAAATGCGTCGGTGACCATTTTACGAATTGTAACGCAGTTCATATTATTTTCCTATTATGATCTGCTCAAGCGCCCATTTTAGAGCCCCAATCTCACCATAGTTGGGGAAAGGCTAAGCGATGGAAAGTTCTTTTAAACAGTCATAGACTGACAAAACAAGTAGGAAAATATAGATAATTATACTACTTACATTGTCCCAAAAACATATCATTAGGCATTCCAATCTTCATTAATTCTCTCACTAATTTACACCTTGTTTGAAATCTTCTACCACTAACTACACATATCACTAAACACAAAACAAAAACACGTGCGTTCCACATAACTGTATCTTTATTTATGAACATTATTTAATTAAGATGATTGTGACTCTTATTCTAACGTAGCAAAGTTCAGATTTGTAGAGGCTAATGTCTCAATGTCAAATGTCAGATGATTGCTTGAATGCGTAGCGTATTTTCCGTATAGTTTTTTCGCATAATAATATACCGGTCTTCTGACCTATTAAAGGAGTATGAAATAGGAATAGGTATTTATATTGTGTTTACGATTGTGTTCAAGATGTTATACGATTTTTTGCCGTACCCAGAAAACTTTAATGATTACTTAGGCCATCACTAAGTAAAGGTTTTGACATATAGGGAGATTACTTAGGCCGTAAGTAATCATTAAAGCTCTCAAATTCATCAAACATGATCAAATTCTTCTTGCTTTGCGGAACAGTTACAAGATGTGGTAACTGTAATGGATGAAGCATTTTAGAGAAAAGGGTTGAATGTAAATGTAAACAAGACGAAGGTTGGAAAGAGAAGAGGGTGTATCGTATGTGATGTGTCAAAAAAAAATATAAGAGGGTGAAGCAAGAGAAAGAGTTTGTCTATTTGGGCAGTATGTAGAAAAATAGAGAATGATTGCCGCAGATGTAGAAAAGAGAGTAAATGCGGGACATAAAATGAATGGTGCTTCTTCTTCGCGTGTCGATGACAATATTTAAATTTAGTCAGCCCATTTAGCGATGAGTTTGGCATTTTCTGTTCCGTTCATCAGCTCCTAATGAATGGTGCTATAGATGCAGTTGTGGTGACCGTCAGAATCGCAGGTCAACAGTCGTCCAGACCCTCAAGTCGATATCAAAAAGGTTTGTCTGGCTGTTCACAATGGTGTACTGGTTCCTACACTTATGTATTAGAGAGAATGTTGGGTGTGGCAAACTGCTAACGCTTCAGAATTGCGTTCCTGGCGAATCATATAATTATAATAATAATATCTACTCTGAAAGATAAATTGTGGAATGAGTTTACACGAACACGTTACGGTTTAAAATAAGTTATAGTGACAAAAATTAAAAGGAGTATGTTTAGATGATTTGGTAATATAGAGAGGATGAGTAAAAGGCTACTAACAAAATGCTTAAAGATAAGTAGCTATAAAGAAAGGATTACTTTAGTTAGTTAACTAGCAAATAAAACAGTAGAGGTAAAGAAATTACAGCAACTGAGTTTTCCAGGTGTCTTAAATACATTACTTTGTTGGGAATAGCGCTCAAGAATGGTTTGTGTAGGTAATATACATTGTAGGTACCGTTAGTATTAAATGTGGAAAGTTTGAAGTTTCTTTAGATGGTATTTCATCTTTATTGTAAAAGGAACTCTTCCGTGAGAAGCACGTGGCTTAATAATAACTGCCACTCGGGTCGATCTTTAGGTTAAGCCGTGCTTCCCTGGGTTGGTCTGTGGATGGGTGACCACCCGTTACATACCGAGTTTCCTCCGTGCTTGGAAATGAACGTTAAGCTGTTGGTCCCGGCTGGCATATATAAATATATTTTTAATGGGACAAGCCCGCCACACTATTCCCAAGCCACTGTAACTCCTGTTAGCCAGAATCAACAGTGGCGACCACAAGAAAAGCGCCGAGACAATGAAGCTCGACGAAGTCCCAGAGAAATGATGGCTGGCATATATATTAATCTTTGGCAGTCGTTACAGGTAGTTATTGCTTGGAAAGTCTGACAGCCAATCTTAGTCTTACCAAAGGGTACGATATTACCCAGAACTAACTGGGTTGTGGAGGTCAGATAGGCAGTCACTTCATGTAAAATACTGGTATTCAGCTGCATCTGGTTAATAGACTGGAAGCACATAGTTAGGAAAATTCTAGGCAGATGATGATGATATAAACTCTTAATTATCTGTGAGGTTCTTCAGAAAGGCCAGGTGCGTAGTTCTCGTAACCGGCGTGTGTATATGACCAGATGTATGAACGTGGAAGTAAGGAGTATGATAGGATCGGATCGTAGCAGGTGGCGTTCTGTGGTTTCTGCTTACCCCAATGGGAATAAAGCGTGAGTTTATGTATTTAAGTTACATAATAATTATTATTATAGTAAATATGGCCAAAAAAATTGCAATGTTATTTTAATAACCTGTTACAATATGTGCAAATTTCAATTGTTTTAAATAAGTACGTTACCAGTATAATATAAATTTAATTCCATTTAGAATATCGCTCAATCATGACTACTGACGCTTTTTAACAGTGAGATGGATCAGGATAGATGAACTGTCGAGTCAGCGAGGTAGCGAGTGTGACACAACAAGTCTATAATATCATCATCGCACGAGTATGGCCGGTGCGACACGGGAGCATAGGCACCCTGCCGCCGTCATCGCGCGCCAGTCACAGGCTGAAGAGAAAGTGCCACTTGTCCACGCTGAGCGGGATGGGTTGTGGCAGACCGCGCGCCAGCGGTGCCTTGCTCAGCACCGCACCCGCCTCCGAGCGCTCCACACGTGTCGGCGAGCCCTCCACCAACACGTTCATCTTGTTGATGTCAGTCGCGTCCAACACTTCATCCGTCACCAGCGAGCGCCAGAACCCATGCACCTCGTCGATGACCTTGTAGGTGAAATCCACGTTCTTGAACTCGCTGTCGAAGGCGAAGCGGTTGATGGGCTTGCCGTCGGGTACTTTGTAGAGGCGGAACCACTCGAGCCTAAAAAAACTGAATAACATCTTGCCCAACCCGTGTTTCAAACACCACTTAGGTATATATTGACTTATGTATAATCGAATAAATAATCATATAATTATATTTAATCATTGGCGTCATTTAATAAATCATTGATTGACATGGAGTGGCACTTGATTAAGTACGTGATGACCTCTTTGGAGATAAGTCACTATCTTTCAACAAGATATTAGTTATAAATAGTGCAAAGGTGATTGATACTGAGAACGGTGATTAATTACTACTCGCATTTTACATATTAACAGTGTGCATGTTTAGAGGGGTCAAACGGATGTTCGATATTCTTTATTAATATATTCCTTTACACGAAATACGAGCAGTAAATGGATGCGAACCCAGACAAGTGCATTACTTTGTGTACCTAATTTATTTTTGTGTAAATTTTTGTGTAAATTACACATAATATGTCGTAAACCAAAAATTTCAAGACATTTGTGACATCTACCAACTCTCACTGAGCCCGCGTGGATTCCTCATTCTGTTTCTGTTTCTTTCTTCCCAAGGCCCTAACTTAAAATAACTTATCAACACCTATACCATTCGTTATTGTGCACACTTTAGACTTTGCGTTGTCAGTCAGACAGACACAAGAGTGTTTTATACGTTTAAGAAGAAAAATAAGAATAGAGCGGAGATTGTGAATCAGGGAATTGTAAATCACTTCGTTAAGAAAAGTACTGCTACCACTAGTTGCGTATATTTGTTCAGCTAAGTTGTATTTTCGTTTAAAAGGCAGTCTCTTTAACTTATGGTTGAAAGAGAAAGGTCATAAAATTAAAACGGAGTCGACTGTCGACTGTCTTGGTATGGACATAATTATTGCGATGAGGAGGGACGAAACGCATGTGACTTAAACGCCCGAATACTCGAACGTCACTCAATTTTAAGTTGCACTTAAATCTCGTGCTGTCTTTGTTACTTTAACGCAGAGTGACAGAGATAGCACGAGTTTTGAGGGCTACTTAAAATTGAGTGACGTTCGAGTATTCGGGCGAAAGAGTGATGAATTTATTAATTTTGATGGATGAGGAAATAAGAGAAGACCAACGAAAAGATGGATGGATTGTGTAAGGCATGATATGAAAGAAAGTTATGTAAATGATAGCGTGACGAGGACTTGGAGTCGGTGGGAGGAAGATGAAGACATACATCGGATGCCTGTCGGGGCTGCGGGTTATTGGAAAGAGACCACGACCTCGAACACAAAGGGCTAAGAAGGAACTGTGGTGGTTTTTAGTCTGTAGAAGTCCGACGCAGGGAGCGTCGGACTCCACTCTGTCCAGAGTGGAGTCATTTGATTCATAGCAATCCAATATGTTTTGATTCTTCATCAATAGTTATCACTGATAAAAAGTCTCTGTGTCTATGCTAGGTTAAAATCTACCTCCTTGTTAATTATTCAAGCTGTTTTTTTCCGCAACTAGGTATGTAACTACTAGAATTTTCCTAAAAAAAATAATTTCAATTTCAAAAACTGACAGGGCAAACTATGAATCGAGCTAAAAACTCCATACATTTTCACGCTAAACTAGTTATTTCCGCAATTTGTTAGAGCGCTTTCATACTGAGAAATTTTTTTTGTAGAACTTTCGGTTTTGTAACTACGATGTAGTCGGTATTGATTGAGTAACTCGAGCTCAGTTTTTGATATTTTTTGGAATACAACGAGTTTTATTTTATATTCCTTAACTCTTGAATTATTATATTCTTCAAGTAAAAATAATACGAAATGTCCTAGAAACTACATAAATTATGTGGTGGGACCACATAATTTATGTAGTTTCTAGCACAGTGCACAGTTTAGTTATTAATTTTCATTGAAACTAATATTTTTTATCTAAAACTAAGAAAATGCGACGTTGACATATTTCAAGTAGGTAATTGTGTTTTACAAATTACATAAATAATAATCGTGATTTTGTCGAATTATTATAAAGGAAAAATTAAAACCAAAAATAATTATTAATTATTTTTTTTTTTTTTTTCAAATTCAAAAATCTTTATTTGTGAGACATAGGTAAGAGAGTTATCAGGTGTTATAAAAAAAAAGAATGTAAATAAAATAAAAACAGCTTTCACTTTTTGTAAAAATGAAAAATTTTATTATTTGATAGACGTATGGTTTAATTCGTGCATATCCTAGAGTTATGGAATATAAAAAAACACCTCAGCATCTTTTGACGAAAGGTTTCTATGAACAATTTATAAGGACAATAATTTTAAACTAACTTCAATAAAAAAGCGCTTTCCAGTAATTCTTATTTTTCAAGTTACACCACTATTGCCACAAACAAGCCTTATATTAAAACAAAACCACAGTCACATCCAAATCATAGACTTTAAAAAGAAAATTTAAACCTGCTTAGTTTAATTCGAGACCCAGCCTGCCATCGCCATCTTTAAATGCAAATCCCTAACATTACGAACGAAAGTTAAAGAGCAAAAGTCGGCTAGATAGAAGTTTTAATTATAAGGAGAAGGTCTCGCTGATTTGCATAGAGGGTCTTAATTTTTATTTTGCTATTTAATTAGTCATGTGATTAAAGACCTTATAGTATCAGTGTTTGAGTTGACTTTTCAAGCAGTAGCATAAACTATATTTTATTATAACATAACAAAACATTTATTTATTTTAAGGCAACTTTGGCCTTACAGAGTAATATACATAATTATAACATAATATCAATTGTGTTAGGATATTCTATTGAATACCCGTCAAAAATCCACCTACAACACGAGGTGCAGATATCACGTTAGTATTCGCACCACGAACGCCTTAAAGTTGATTATGTGGCGTGCAACTGCACTCTGGCTACGCTCTTGATCTTCTGACGCATGTTCTCACGATGTTTTCCGATGTGTGTGAATATACAGAGGTAAAGAACTTAGAAGACAAGGTTTGCCAACGAGCGATGGAGCGCAGCATTCTGAAAGTAAAATTAACTGACCGCATAAAAAACACCACACTGCGCTCCAGAACTCAAATTGCCTACGTAGCTTATAAAGCTGCGAGACTGAAATGGGACTGGGCAAGCCATGTCAGCCGGATGCCGCCGCAGCTGTGGGCCCGAATATCGCAGGACTGGAGCCCTGACACAGCTAGACGGGGTCGCGGTAGACCGAGGAGAAAATGGCGGGACGCCTTGGATGGCTTTCTGACCAACTGGCGAGAAGAAGCACACCATCGGAAGAAGTGGAAAGAATGGGGGGAGGCCTTTGCTCAGGAGTGGGACAATAACGGTTAAATAAAAAAAAATAAAAAAAACATAACCATGCCACTCTAATCTCAACGTATGCGTCAGCACAGCAGATGTTTTTCTTCCATGCTTCTCTATTACTAGTCGTCTCAGCAGTCACCACCTTCCTAGCCATATCACCTTTCACACAGTTCATCCATAGTTTCTTTCGTTTTCCTTTACTTAAGTCATCCACATTCATATTCCAAACTTTCCTTACGACATTTTCCTCAAACTGATTAAAACACACATTGAAATAATCAAGAAATCCAAATATTTGTGCAAGCGTTGAATGTTATGCAACTGCAACTTCCTCGCCAGCTTCAAATTATTTAAGAGTTAAAGTCTTGTGAAAACCAAGTGGGGTAACTGAGCGAAACAGCACCAAGTGTGTGCCAAGAAACTTACGATAGTGTCATAATACGATACGCACTATTGTTTTCCTATAAGCCGCGACATTTTCTACATTGCCATCTTCATCCGTAGTTCGGTTGTGACCGTCGCGTGAGATACACTGTTCAGTTGCTCACACCACACTGGTGCATCAATCACGGCTATAGACTAGCCACCTCTAACATGGGGCGTTAAGGTAACTGGCGAAATGTGGGTGTATTATGAGTTGAACCTCTGCCTAAACCTTTGGGGATTACAGTCGTGATGCTCACTCGCACATAATCTTTCAAACTAAGATTAAGCGAAGCGTGTTATAAAAAAAAAAAAAAACTTTAAAATAAAAAGTTTTAAATATTTTTTTTTTATGTTCTCCATAACTGTGTTGTGTAGGTCAGATATTCAGCTGAATCCAGCTTAACAGATCATGCGACCCTTTAGTCAACACTTCTGGCCTGAAAATAGTCTCGCCCTCTGAAATTAGCATTGCCATACAACGTGGCAATAACCTGTAACTACTCTCAAAGATCTACGAAGCGGTCACCCACACCAATTAAAATTGAATTTTCAATTGCCAACCTTAATTCGCTGAATTGTGCATTGTGTAGTATAATTATGACTTCCAAAATAAAATGTACAACATTAATCACTACAGAAGAGACAAACCACTTTTAAAAGCAGTTTCGTAGGTACATTTTAGTGTGCGTACATACTGCAATTCCTACACTCAGAACCAATAACTAGTTTAGTGGCAATCCGTTTGCGCCTTACAACTAGCCTGATGCACAGAGGCACATCTGTGTCCTTTGTCAGGGCTGCATATATGTACAGTCGAAAGCACATCAAGCTACCCCACATTGACCTTGAACGCGTTATGAGCAGCAACAGCGAGAATCGAGCGAAAGAGATAGATATCTTTTAGTGTGTTCCTGCTTGTAATGTTTGGTGCTGCGGTGCGTCCGTGAGGATGTATGCGTATTCGCGTCTTTGTGTTGAATAACTATCCACAAAAACTAGTTTAGCAGGTTGAATACTTGAAATGAATTGAAAGAATGGCATGGTAATAAAAATAGGTTGGCCGTCACACTCACAGGTGGCCAGGCAGATGTGAAACATTAGTAGTAATATTAGAAAAGGGATGATTCCTGAGCAGAATAAATACGATTCTATTTGGTCCGTCAGTTAAATTAGATTATCGAAAAATATTGAATACGTATTTTTGATGTGAAACATTTAATTTTACATAATTATAGCGGCGGGTTAGACCGACTGTTGGTGTGGCGCCGCGTCGCCCGGCCTGCATGCGTCGCAGCAAAAATTCTTTTACAGGAAATTGACCCGTGACTTTGTATAAATAAGGACCACAATCGCGTTTACAAATAAATATCTACTTACAGATTAAACTTTCTAAGTTCCTAAAACATAGTTGCATAGGAAATTGACCCGTGCCGTGCTATAAATAAGGAGCACAATCGCCTTTAATAAATAAAAATACTTGCATTTGAAATTGTTCCGTAGACTTACAGATAAGGAACATGAATGATCGCATTAGCGAAAACAAACGTGGTAATTCAACTATCGAAGAGAGAAATATATAAATGAATAAACCTCTGACGAAATATGGAGTAAAATAAAGAAAAATATGAGTTTATTTTTACTTTAGTTATAATAATAATCTATACTTATCACTACATAGGTAGTATAAAATAAAATCGCTTTCCCTGTCCCTTAGGTAAGTATGCTTAAATCTTTAAAACTACGCAATGGATTTTGATGCGGTTTTTTAATAGATAGAGTGATTCAAGAGGAAGGTTTATATGTATACTAGTGACCCGCCCCGGCTTCGCACGGGTACAAAAAAGGTATTAAAACCTTCCTCTTGAATCACTCTATCTATTAAAAAAAACCGCATCAAAATCCGTTGCGTAGTTTTAAAGATTTAAGCATACAGACAAACAAACAAATAAACAAACAAACAAACAGACGCGACTTTGTTTTATACTATGTAAGGATAATATGCACCCGTGCGAAGCCGGGGCGGGTCGCTAGTATTATTATAAAGCTGAAGGGTTTTTTTTTTTGTGGTTGAATGCGCTAATCACAGGAACCGGTTCCAATTGAAAAAATCTTTACTTGGCTACAGGTTAAAAGGTGTGTCCAGATTTAAGTAACATTTTACAAAACTTGTGTTAAGTATATAACACGTCTACATTACATAACATTGCTAATTTTTCTATTGAATATTGTTAAGTAACAATGTTTTATAACATGTTAGGTTTCAAGTGTGGATCCACCTTAACATCACGCTATGACCAGAAAGAAAGAAGCTCCTTCTGGTGTTCTAAAAGCGAGGGAATTTATTCCTTTTGAGAGCTTTAGTTGCGTGCGCTGCGTAAACGGCTAAAGTTACGCAACAATCATTATAACGGCATTGTTCCGCTTAAAAAGTAAAAAAAAGTTGTCATTGACGAGCTCGTCGACGAAACTACAGTTTGTTTTTAATAGATTTTCAACTTTAAACTCTAGAACATAAAGTTGAAAATCTATTAAAGACTAAAAATACTCGGGAGTAGGGACGGTTGCGCAGGGGCAAGGAGGTGTGGCCTATTATTAGTGAGACATGATTATTGGCTCCTAATTGTTAGTATGCGCAACCATTGGGCAATTTCAGAAACGTTGAAAAATCCACCAATCACGCTAAGGATACTTTCTTTCTAACATGCCATGCCGCGTCGTAGTTATAGTTATGTATAGAGTTTCGCTTGACGTGCTGGCGACTGTACATACACTATACTGCGTGTATTGTACTGCAGTCTGAGTTATACGATTAATATTGGATATGAAACTGGTAGAGATATTTATAGGGTAATCAGCCGCGGTGGCCCAGGAGCCTTGGAGCCTTAGGAGCAGCAAGTCGTGGGTTCGAATCTAACTGGTGCATTACTTTGTGTAATTAATTCATCACCACTGCTCTCAAAAACGGTGAAGGAAAACTTTGTGAGAAAACCAAAAAATCAAAGACATGTGACATCTACCAACCCGCACTGGGCCAGCGCGCAGCGTGGATGATTATAGCCCATCCCTCTCCAAGAGAGAAGACCTAAGTCCCTGCAGTGTGCACATTATAGGCTGGAGATGATAATGAAATAATAAATTCTATAAGAACTTGTTAAACGCGTGTGACTAAAAAGTGATGTATATTGAAGCTGCTTGTTTGGTAGTATGACGATGAACAAACAATGTTGCGAACCCGTTTCAATAAACTCCATTAAAAGCTTCTGAACCATAATCTACGAGCTTAATATCCTAACACCGAACCTGAATAATATACTCAACCAAACACGGACATATTGAAAGCAAAAACCTTTGAAGAAAACGGGTCACCCATTCATTCAGTGTTACAAACTGGGTACCCATTGTCTTGGCCCCATTCAGTCAAATTGTCATACCGTTATGTAATTTATCAAGGCGTTGTCGTCTCCCCCTTAAAATTGAGGACGTTTACTCTGAAAACTCGTTTAAAACCTCCTTTTATGGCGTCATAATGAGTACAAAGGAGGTTTTGTATGGTCATTGCATAATTAGATGCGGAGAGGGAAGATTTGGGTATGATATTATAACATCTTTGTGCGATGGTTAAATGGGCTTATGACTTAATAAGGTATTATTAAGTAAGCCACAATGGTTGGTCAAGTCACGCTTCCCGAGGTTGGTTTGTGGATGGGTAACCATCTAAAGACTACTTCGGGCCTCTGATAGAGCGTTGTCTTTGGTCTTGTCTGTCATGTGTAAGTCTATGATAGTCTGAAATATGAAAGTGCGACCACCAGACTTCATAATCATCATCATTTCAGCCGAAAGACGTCCACTGCTGGACATAAGCCTCTCCTAAGGTGTCGCCACATTGACCGGTCCCGTACGTCTCGCATCCAGCGGATTCCCGCAACCTTCACCAGCTCATCGGTCCACCTAGTGGGAGACCTTTCAGCGCAACGTCTTCCGATTCGCGGTCGCCACTACCACAACCAGACTTACCAAGAAGTAGTCGACCTATCTGTTGTAGAGGTCAGATATTCAGTTGCTTCCGGCTTAACAGATCACGTGACCTGCTGGTGGTGACTTATGGCCAATAATAATCCAGCCTCTGGAATCAGTATTACCATTCAGCGTCAACCTGTAACGACTCTTAAATATCTACTATTGACTTTATGACCTTTTACACCTTTTACTCATATTGTAGCCAAACTTACAACATTGAGTTTGGTCAACTGATCCCACTCGAACTGGACCCGCAGTATCTTTCAACCAAATCACATTTTGGTCGATGGGCCGCGGGTCCAGTTGACCAAAGACTTATTTCGGCAAAAGGTCAAAGTCCTGCTAATTCCTAATTACAATTCATAGAGCCATAAAATGGACATTCACAATCAGGCCGTTCGGCGATTGTCGACAAAACGCAATTAACTTAATTGGGGAAGACTTCATCTGACTTTTACGACATTTTGTTTGTTTTTCTCGTGAATCTGTCGTTTTGCCGTTTCGTGAACGGATAGAGAGATAAAAGGAGTCGTGTTATAGAAGTTCTCAGTGTTATTTTAAGTAACGTGATTGGTTGTTTTAAATTAAGAACGAGTGATTTTCTTTCATTTAAAATTATTCATTTTAAAAGAAAGCAAATCACTTGTTCTTAATTTAAAACAACAGTGTTGTTTGATTGTGTTTTTTTTCTCCCTAGGTTTTTAGTCAAGTCGTCGAAATCACCACAGTTGAGCATGAGATTCTTGATGCGATTCCCAACTCGGACAAAGTGTTATTCGGTTTTTCAATCAGAAAATTCTCAATAGCTGCCATAAAGTATTTGCACGTGGGACTTAAAACTCTGGCAAAATGTAGGTTGTGCACACGGCTACACATCAAGCTATACAAAACCAGTTAATCTTGGCCTCACTTTACTAGATCTTTTCGCACAATGAACGATCAGATTATACTGGTTTCGTATAGCTTGATGTGTAGCCGTGTGTACTAGACACTCTGCGTAACTCTTCGGATATCGGCTTGATGTTACGTTATGTTCAAAACAATTTTATACAAGAAAGAAACTTTATTTCTTTACCTTCATTATACTACAATGGGTACGAATTTTCAATAAAAAATCTTGTCCAATTAGCGTTACAGTCAAAGGTTAACTTCAAAGTGGGCGTTATAGAAAACGTAAAAATGTGTCCAAAAATATTTTTTTAAATACTTTAAGTAGGTAGGACCTGGAACCTTAGAAAGCTTCCAAGAATTTATTGATTTTAATTCAAAGAAATTTGGCCTTTGTCTGATTTCCTATCAGTAAATCGACCGACATTTTTGACCCAAGAGACTTTTGAACCACTAACTAACAAACCTATAACGACTGCCATAGATGCAATTGACAGATGGTACCAATTTACTGTCTTAACGTGCTTTCCGAGAGCATATGAGTCACGGAGGAAACTCGATATGTAATGGGTGGTCACCCATTCACGGACCAACCTAGGCAAGCGCTACTTAACCTAAAGATCGACCCGAGAGCTTGTTTTTATTTAGCCGCGAACTCCTCCTTTGCAAAAGGTATAATAGGTACGCAATAATATTAAAAATATCATAATTCTTCCTTGCCTGGTTAACAACATTTTGTAACAAACAAGTCTCTCAAACATTTACTATCGCGACAACAATTTTATATTGCGCAAGGTGTGTACGCTACGCGAGCAAAAGCATTGCAGTCAGGAAAAATAAAAAGCTAAAATTCCAAATCGCATCGTAGAATTTCGAGCAAATGTGGCACAGCATTTGGTAGAAAGAAACAAAGGACTCCACACAGAACGCCAAAGCACAAAGTGAAATAATTTGGCTGCTCCTAACTTGAAAATTTTCGACAAGTAACTCCTACACAACTATTTTAATGGGGAATGTTTCTGACACCGCTATCTCTCGTTTGAAACTACACGCCACACCTCCCTTTTTAACATATCCCTATTCTAATTAGAGCAACAAGGACAGATGATACATTCAGGCGACGAATGCGAACGGAAATTGAGTGGACCCTTTTCACTGTAACGCCAAACCTCACTAAGTCGTGGATAAAGAAACTTTTGGGTTGTAAATGGTTGAAATATTTGCAAAAAGTGTTTCCTGCTCGAATAGTTTGCTGTCAAACTGTTTTCATAGCGGTTTTCGTTTTAGTACATCGTTTCATGTCGCCATCTTTGCTTTTAAAAGGACAATGCTCTAAGGAATACTCACATGGATTCAGTAAATTGGACAAACTTCGCGATAGGAGATACAATTTAGGATTTCGGAACGTTTTTACTCGATAGAAAGTTTTTATGTGCTTTGATTTCAACAAAACTTTAACACTTTAAATAATATTTTTGTAGCGGCACCTAATGCATAGCTTACAAGTTATCAATATTAAAGTTAATGAGTAATCTAAAATATTGATCAAGAGAGCAAAACGACATCTAATAGAGTTGTGTAAATTTTTAATTTCAATTATATTAAGCCGTCCTTAACCCAATTTAATCATAATCAAACAAACATCTATGTCACTGTCACCTCAGCTCTAACAATTTAATTTGTAATAAAACGGATCCCCCAGGGGATCAGTTTTAGGGGATCAGACCGGAATAACTCATTAATCGACCTATCCTTTCTGAAACGACTTCAAAAAGCTAAGTATGAATTCGAACATTATTTAAAAAAAAAACATATTTGTAAACAAATCTCTCTGTGATTACCGGGCCATTTTTTGTATTACCTGTATTCTTACCACCCCTGTATGTACATTCTTATTCGTATATCATTCTTCACACAATCCATCCACCTTATCTTCGGTCTTCCTCTCTGTTTCCATCACTGTTTCACATGATTCATAATTGCATACGCGTAATCAACTACAATATTCCCACTACTAAAGCACAGGCCTCTCTATGAGAGGTCGCAATATTATGCGAAAACCAGCCATATAAGTCACACTTTTGAAAACAAACGCCTCCATAATTCATAGGTCATTAAAAAATAAAGTTCAGTAGCAACAGTGGCGCACAATAATGACGCTGTAGAAAACAAACGGCTAGCGGATGAGTCTCCGAGTCACGGGCCACAAATTGTTTTTGTGGTAACCCCTAATTATTTCCACTTGATGGTTTTATGTGGGGATAGAAAATTTGGAAGAGACTTGGTTAATTATTTAATTTAAGGAGCTAAAAAAAAGGAGAGGTTAAGGGGCGATGTGTGTCATACCATTGAGTCTTTAGAGCAAGAGTGAACAGGCATCTTCTGGACACGCTCGTTCCATCATAGACCTCAGTCATCGCTTTCCATCAGGTATGATCGAGGTCAAGAATAGGCCCATTTTGCAATAAAAAAATAAATAAAGAAACGATGGGTGGACTGTGTAATGCTAAATGTTGAAATGGCTAGAAAGGGGTCGATTACTATGATGACGTTTCAATTATAGTTAAAAACCCTTTTTTTATGGAGTAGAGTGGAAGGAGGAGCGGTAGGGAGACTTCTACTGGCTCAAAACCACCCATGTTCCTTCTTAGCCCTTTGTGTCGAGGTTCCGGTATCTCTTTCGAACAACCCGCAGCCCCGACGGGTAGTTGAAAAGCCTCTGTTCCAGTTCTTTCGATGCAGATTCAATGCAGACCACTATTTGTAACTTTATACAGCTCCCGGTATCTACTACGAGGTCTCCGCATCGCACTCACGCTAGCTGAACCCAGATCCTCGAGGAAGACCTGGAAAAACAGAAGACTATTCATTATCTTCCTGTCCTTGTCCTATTCTACTTGGGGTCGGTGCAACACGTATACTTCCTCCATTCTCCTGCGTTAGACGCCACGGTATCATTTACTTCTTTCTCTTTCATATAATTCTTCACACTTTTTTATCAGTCTTTGACTATCACTACAAATTATAAAACAAAGCCCTCCGCCGTGTCTGTCTGTCTGTTCACAGTAAACTCAGAAACTACTGCACCAATTTCCAAGTTATTTTCACAAAGGAAAGAGTGGTTCTCCAGGAATATTTTTATATATTTTTATTCGAAATATGTCTCCTAAGGGAGTTAAATAGAGGATGAGAGTTTGTTTTGATATTATTCGACATCCACGCGGGCGAAACCGCGGACAAAAGCTAGTTCAATTAGAATATTAGAAACGAAGAAACATTTACATTGTAGTACATTACAATTTAATCAAATTGATTGCCGCCAACAGACCAAGTAAGAACGAACGTCGAGAATTCATTATTACTTACATAAAAGCGTCCATTCTTTGTAAGTTTCTACATCTGCAATTTCCACTCTTAGCGCGTTGCAAACGCAGCCACTATATCCAATAAAGATGCAAGCTTGTCAGCGTTCATAGTTCCTATTTTTGTTCCCTCTAGTTTATTTCAAAAGAGTGGCAAAATGTGTATGTTTTTATGGGGCTTATTTCCGTGGTTCTTTCCTGGTTGTGTGTTATAAGGAAAATTGTAAAAGATAGATAGTTAATGTAGCTGATATTTTGAGCTGCCAAATTTTGTGTCCTTAATTGGTTCAGGTAAGTTAATACTTATTTTTTACTTTTTTGCCTAACCTAGTGCCAGAGTTTTATATTCACATGGATTTTGGTATTGACTTGGCTTTACTACTTATTTTGATATAATAATTCTAAAGAATGCACACGACGAATGATACGTTTACACCTCGTATATTATGGAAAATGTTGGTTGGTATTTGCCTACTAGATTATGCTACGTCTTGGGCCACGTGGTGTTCGGTAATTGTGCACGGGATCGTGCTATAAGGATAAAAAGTATTCCATGTATTAATCCAGGTTATAAACTATCTGTTTGTCAAATTTCATCCAAATCCGGTCAGTAATTTTTGCTATGAAACCGTAACAAACATCCTGATATCCATACATCCACACGAACTTTTGCATATTTTATAATATTAGTAGTATTCCTGATGCTTCTCGAGTAAGCTGCTCTTATTCATTATGCTCCATTCCTGTAGCTTCGAACATACTAGGAATCAATTAGTCTCTATGTAGTTCATCTTTGTCATTTAAAAATTATTTCACTGCATAAAATACCAGGAAAGACCGACTTCCCTTATACCAACCACTCAACGAAAGTACCGTGTCTCCAGAGACTTCAGATCCTTTACTTCACTGATTGCTCATCCTGGAACAAAATGTAAATTCAAATAGGTGTTGTTAACTCAATCAATACTGGCTCTCGGAAATCCTTTAATAAAGATTACAAACCCAAAATCTCTGAGTTTGGTCCCGTGGCGACCTCTTACAGCACTAATGGACTATAGGAAGGAATTTTCAATTTTACCTGAGAATTTGCATTCTCAATGAGATTGAGTCTTGATGGCTTTCCGACGTTGATCTTAGAATTTGCATAAAAGTGACAAAAAAAGGCCGAGAGCTGTTTTTCTTTTAGAATATTTAATTAAAGGGATGTTCGGGTGGGTACGTTGTTGGTCGTGTTTTGTCATGGATTTTTTTAGCTTTTACTAGACCTAAAATGAATTCCTCATCATCATCAGCCTATAATGTTCCCACTGCAGGGACTCAGGCCTCCTTTCTTAGGAGAAGGGATGGTCTATTGAATCCACCACTCGGGCCCAGAGCGGGATCCTAGAAGTCCCACGTCTTTGAATTTTTTGGTTCTAATACGTGCCGGTTTCCTCACGATATTTTTCCTTCCCTGTTTTGAGAGCAGCGGTGATGAAATAAGTTACACAAAGTAATGCACCTGCCTTAAGTCTGAAAAACAGTCTTACCAAAGGGTATCATATTACCCAGTATTAACTGTGTTGTGGTGCTCAGATAGGTAGTCGCTCCATGTAAAATGCTGATATTCACCTGCATCCGTTTAGACTGGAAGCCGACTCCAATATAGTTGGGCAAAGGCTAGGCAGATGATGATGAGGATTTCTCTTCTGCTTAATTTTTCTTTTGATTCTAAGGATCACGATCAAATGTGACATATCCCCAAGCCATGCAGTCCCTTGCAGAGTTCTAAAATACTGCCAAACAAAATTGGCCCTACCACCAAAAACGAAAAAACTGAATTCAACGATTCAGATTTCATCTAAACTGCTCACAGATTCCTTTGCGATACAAGATTCAAATGATTCATTCAGAGCGTAACGTCTGTGTCGACTTTATCTCTCCGTCTGTGTAATTAAATAATTAAAATAGGTACTGTATAGGTAGCACTAATTTCATTGCAGTATTTGAGCTTGGAATTTTTTATAATCTTGAGATTGAGGAGTGAAATGATAATAAGGAAGTAGAGAAGATCGTTTTGGGAGTATTCTTTTGTTAAGTTTTTTAAGACTAAAGCAATGAATAAACCATGATTGTAAAAGACTTGAATGAAGCAATCGACAGAGCTGACCAGTTTGCTACGTAGGTACTGGTCGGGCAAAATCTTAGCCATCAATTCGAATGGAAGACGTAGCGATTCCATTTTATATCGTGTAGCGGTGGGACGACCGTCAAAAAATTACGAATGACAGCTACAGAAAGCTGTCAAGTTGGAACTAGACGTCTTACTGCGACACAGACTTGCAAAGGAATATAGTCTAACCCAGTATTAACTGGGATATAATAATATACCTGATAACCAGCAATTTCTGGTTCGACTGGATGCCGATCTCTGCATAAAAATAGTCGTGAAGAGCTAGAAAGATGGTGATCAATTTATGTATTTAAGCAAACTATTTGAGTGCAGTGTTGTCCATTATTTTACCCTAAAAGCTGATATTATGACATAAATAAACAATAAATGAATTTCCGGTACAGATTAAACAGTAAATGAAAAATTTCAGGCAGTTTTACAAATAAGGTGTGTTAAATACATAGTTTTTGTTAATAAATTCGCCGAAACGGCTAATTGATACACAGTATCTTGTTTAAATTAACTAACTAATTTGTACCACGATATAGTTACAAGACCTTTTATTAAAATAAATATTTAGCTTGCCGGTTCTATTTTTCATCGGGCCCTGAAATCACCGGTAATATTTTCGACGTTAAAAAGTTCTAACATTTTCAATCTTATACCCGTTCCTTCCGCGAACAACCCTATTGCTCGTAATCTAAACCGTCTTTGACCACTACAGGATCTAATAAATTGACCTTTAAACCACAAGAACCCTTTAGCCGTAAAGGGTTAAGATAACCCCGCTGTCTTACAACCTCTACCCCTGAGGTCGCGTACTATAACTCGTTTTAAAACGTCCTGAAAATCAGATCATTCTAAAGATCGTACAAGTTTTGAAGCTGGGTACAATCGTTTGTACAAAGGGTATAAACTTGTTTACACGATCCGATATTGTAGCATTTTAGGGTTGAATTCAATTTAGTATATTTGTGTTCGATGATGCCGTTTATTTTAGGATTTGAGGGTTGATGCCCCGTCTGGATGTAATCAGGTTGGCGAAGTGTTTTTGCATTTATTTCGTTTTGTGCATGATTTCTTTCAATGGTTGACGGGGTGCAAATTGAATGGGTTTGCTTTTGTGAAAGCTAAAATTCATTTTATTAATGAAACACTTGGTATTTAATTTATTGTATCATGCCCGTTCAATTGGTGAAACAAAGAATCGTTAAAAGTTACAGTATCTAACAAAATAATTGGAACAAAAATAGAAGTATACTGCAATTTTTTTTAACGTTAGCTTAATCTTTTTCATTATCATGTCCGTGTGGTTAGTGCCTGCCTAATAAAGTTACAGTATCTAACAAAATAATTGGAACAAAAATAGAAGTATACTGCAATTTTTTTTAACGTTAGCTTAATCTTTTTCATTATCATGTCCGTGTGGTTAGTGCCTGCCTAATAATAAGGTGTCAAAGTTTTTATAGCGCCTATGGTCATCTGATTTTGCTTTACATGCTGTCAAGAAATAACACTCAGGCTGGTTTCCTCAAAATGTTTTTAAATATGTGATAATTATACGATACGCACATATTTCATCAGCCACGGCATCATCATCCATCCATCTTCTTTTAGCCTTCCTCTCCATTCCATTCATCAACATGAAAAGGTCGGCAAATCACGATTCTGCCAAATAGAGGAGGAACCCCCCTACTATTTGGCAGAATCTTGATTTGCCAAAATTTGTTTGGCATAGAACACTTGTTATAATCTTCTTTAAAGGAATATTTTGAGGCACAAAATGAAAATGACTAATAAAATTAGAGTTAAGAGTTTTGAATGTATAACAAATAAGTGTTTGTTAAACCATTTTCTGCTAAATGAAGTTACGCGATTCGCTATTATGCAAAATAATATTATTATTATGACGTAAAAAGTTTATACCAACAGGTAAACGCGTTAAAACACAAAATAACATCCAGACAATTCTTCAACCTCAATTTAAACCTATCTAAGAAAACATAAGAAAAACGCCATAAAACATAAAAATATGCTCATAAATGACAGGCAAAAATATAACGTTCAAGCATCGTGCTCATAAGTTGCTCGAGCAGCCTTAGTTGTTTAGAGTTCGTCATTGCCCAGGCCGAGTCGAGCCATAAAAAGCCGAGAGCAGCTAAGAGCCTCTTCACTGGCATATTGCGCTCTTTCAGCTAACAACAAAAAATGGAAGCCTTCACTTATATTACTATGGAGTTTCTATTCGAATATAATTTGCGTTTGAAGTTGGAAATTGGGTCGGGTTAATGGTCTAGATTTGAAGTTCTAGTTAGGGTTCAGTATTTTTAGGATTGGGCCCTTGACGCATTCGTTAGTCGTCCTACATAACCCTCCACTTGCCACTGATGGGTACCCATGACGATTTTCACCCTAAAAAAAAGAGTACCGTTTCTCGGACGACAAAAATGAAACCCTGATTGCTTTCTTGTCCGTCTACCCTACGATCCATTTTCGGATCCATTTTTGGACTGCGTGAAGATATTAAGCTGTTTTTTTTTAAAATACTCTTATAATTAAATACGCCATCCCTTGAAGCAGTAAAAAAAACTTGTATGGCAACACGATCAAAATATGATAAATATGACGTCATGACAATTCACAAGAATCGAATCCCATAGGGCACTTCCCGTTGACCTAGAATAATTAAATTAGGCGAGAAGCAATTTCTTACAGCACAAGTAAAAAAACTGAAATTCGTAAAGTACCTAAGTGAATAACAAAATCCCTAGAAGTTTATAGGTACGCAAGTGGTACACATTAGACATGACATTACGAACATGAATCCGAAAACTGAAAGATGCGTGTCTTGGGATCGAACTCCAGACCTATGACTTGTCAGTCCGACGGTCACGCCACTAGACTATCACTGCTCAAATAATATCAACTCTGATCCTCCTACTTAAATGCCCCAAAACTTTCACTCCTGAATATAGAAACACTCTTAAATAAACTCAAATGAAGTCTCCGAACTTCTAAGACTCGGTAAGTCTCAGCCTAAAATTAAGATAAACTAAAGCTAATTAGTTAGGCGTTGTCTTTAGGATTGGATTTCAAAGTGGAAACACAAACTTGAAGTTAGGAAAAACTAGTTTTAGGTCTGTTGATGTTTGAGATTATTTTAGTTATTTTTTTAGGAGGTGTAGGTTCTGTTTATACGCTAATTCCCAGTATTATTAGTAACGTACAGGGCCCTTAAATGGCCGTTTTAGCAGAATCATTTATAAATGTTTCAGCAGTTAATCAGGTGAGACCTAATATAAACCCTTGAAGAACTCTTAATTGTCGTATTATAAATATAGTTTGTTAAACCCTGCACCTAATCTAAACACATACTCAAAATTCAAACTTTAATTAGGGTAATATCAATAATTATCACAGCGACTCTTCTCACCAATCAACAAAGCCATTTAAGACAGGATTCTCAAACGCTTATCCCAAATCACAACATTAGCCAATCAGCAAGCTCGGAACTGCTCACAAAGGCTTATAATAAACACGGTTAGATACATCATCCTCAGTTGAATTATGGTAATACGCAAATGACAAATGGGCATCCAATACTAAGCTGTGTGAAAGCCCGCATGTTTGTCAAACGCTCCGTCAGTCCCCTGCATCAGTCTCGATGTCAGTTCTGTTGCTTTCATATTCTGTGTTTGTTTAAGTTGTTATGTTTCGGTGTTACTAATTTCTATGAAGGCTGATTAGAGTGTTTCTTCGACAAATCTTGGAGTTTGAGAATATTTGAGAATAAATGTTAAGGCCCATCATCATTCTCTTGCCAAATCCCAATTCTTTTGGGGTCGGCGCTGCATGTCTTCTTCAAAACTTCTGTATTACTCGTCAGACTTCCATTCTTGCCATAAACATAGTTTCTTTGGTCTTCCTCTACTATTATACCCATTCACATGGATATATAGGCATACGGTTTAGACCCAAATTAAGAGTCATGCACATTTTGTTTTTTGCGAGAATTTTATTCCAACCTCAAAACTGTCGGAAAAATCAATCAATCAATTACGGGCAGCCAAACTGCACTAAATTTTTAAAAGCTTCCTGCCCCGTTTCAAACATACCTAAAAATATCTTTTTATTTAAATAAAAATATTTCCATTCACTAGTCAACTGTCAAGTCCATCAACTGTGGACCAGCTAGAAAATTGAAGTTGCATGTTTCAAGCGTTAGTGCCTAGTATAGATAAAAATTGAGCAAGCAAACTGACTTGTCACTAATTTGAATACAGAAGATTATCTATTTAAATTATATTTAAAAAAAATATATAGGTATGCTCGGAAACATAGGTAAAATTTACGAGAGACATAATTATGTACGGTACCAAGTCACGACGGGCTGTGGATGATGATTACAAAATACTATTTACTTCACTCATGAGACAAAAATATATCCAAACATACAGCTTTTTATGAAAACCCGTACTACATTTCAATTACACCACAAGAAAAAAAACCAGCAAGACAAGGCAAACAAATAGAAGCACGTAATAACCATACTCCATAAAGCCGAAGGCATGACGCAGCCAAAAACAATGTAAACCGCCGTCTTACACTGCATATTGCACTCCGCTAGGATTATACTGTGGCCACGGTACCAGCACGGATTTGAGACAAATTCGTTGCGTCATAAACGTGCTGCTTCGTGGAGTTTGGAAGGGAAGATGATCTGGTTACTAGAAATTGTTTGGCATGAAATGTTCTTCATATTTTTTTTTTGCTTATTTTTTGGTTCCGCCTTCTATGACAGTTGAATCTGTTACATCTATGACAGTTGTAACAGACAGTGGCCCTAAAGTCTGACAACAAGTTTGCCTAGACGTATCGTATTACCTAGTACAAACTGGGTTGTGGAGGTCAGATAGACAATCGCTCTATGTAAAAGCTGCATCCGGTTGGGCTGGAAGCCGACCCCAACATAGTTGGAAAAGGCTACGCAGATAATGAGTTATTGGCTTCCTCAAAAGCAAGGTTATCTGATTTGCACGAGTCTCAGCCAGATGTGAGCAGCATTCTATATCATGTATAACAAAACTAGATGACGTTTTGTTTGTTTTTCATATGACCATCTCGATAATGAAACACTACTTTTCAAACAATCTATATAAATAATTTAAATAAAAAGAGAAGTCCTGACTGACTGACTGACTCATCAACGCCCAGCCCAAACCCTTGGACCTAGAAAGCTGAAATTTGGAACAGAGGTTCCCTTTATAATGTAGACAAGGAATAAGGTAGGATTTTTCGAAATTCAACCCCTAAGGGAGTTAAATAGGGGATGAAAGTTTGTATCGAAAATCGTCATTTTCAGTGTACCCCTGCCAGCCGCTGGCAAAAGGTAGTATAAAAATAATGCGAACGTAATTCGTCCTGTACGAGTTCAAAAGATAATTTTCCCCGCAGTCACATTCAAATAAAAATTTCGATCATCTCCTACAGTATTACACAATATTGTTTTGTTGTTGTCAAACCATTTATTGTCTGGCAGCAATCGACTTACTCATACACCAGAAAACACAAGACTTTATTTGATGTAGGTTACATCGAAATATTTCTTTGGCACATCCTCTTTCCTTCTTTGATGTGTAACCTCCTTTAATCCTTCGTTGTCTAGACATCATATCAAATTGTTACGAATATTGTTTTCAGGGATTGACGATATTGTTCTCTTTGCAAACATCCTTGTCTCTTTACTTCGATGGCTAAAGGGTTTTGTCTATAGTATCTGCGACATTTACATTTTGTTCGTTAGTTTCAGATTGTTGATGTCTGTTGTCATGTCAATCAAGGATTTCTTCACATTTTTTCTACGTGTTGTTTTACTTGCAACATTATAACATGACGTCAGTAATCCTCGGAAGTAATCGGCAAAATGTGGGTGTACAGTCGCCTACAAAAGTGCATGGATACCTTAGGGCCTATTTTTCTGTGAAGGTAGAAATCAAATTTTCGAAAATAGTTAATAGATGGCGTTTGGTTTCTGCACAACTGTGATATTAAACTCTTCAATCCCCAGTGTCACTTGTAGGTGGCATAAGTTTTATTTCTGTTTCTACCTCACAGAAATTTTATTTGTAATTCCTACATAGATAATAATAAGAAATTAAACCTTTAAAGTTTTTACTTTCCGCAATGACAATATCCGGATTACCCGGTGTCACCTGTAGGTGAAATAAAATGGAGGTAGATTTTTATAACTTAGTCTTAACTAAATGTAAACTATTCTGTTGAGATATAGAAAAAAATGAACTTTGACTTGGGAATAGGTGTAAGTAAGAAGTTAGGAAACACGTATTAGGTTGGATGTGAGAAGTTAAATGATAAAAAAAAATACGAAAGAAACCATAAAGAATGTTTTCATTAAGCTAATAAGTGCGCATAGCATTCAAAAATATAATATTCGAGTTAGTAGTAGTTAGCAACAGGGATGAACGGAGACAAACAAAAAAACACACAAATTTTAGAGGTTTATTTCTTACAGTTTATTATTCAAAAACAGACATTTATTATCGTTCAACATTATTATATTATATAAAACTTCTTATTGAGGCCATAGCTTAAGTATTCGTTTCCAAAATCGGAAAGAGGATTGAAGCTTTTGTAACCTCAACAAAGACAAACAGGAGACCGGATTATTTTATCACAAAAGTGAAAAGTTAAATTAAATGAATTAAATAGGTAGGATAACAGCTATACAATTGCACAAAAACATACGAAAAGGTTCTTATGTAATGTAAAAAAAATAAAAATTGTTTGACTTTTTTTAGTTATTAAAAATACGTAAGTCATAGGATATAATAACAGTCAGTCGTAATAGGTTATAATAACCCGGTCTCCAGTTATTATAAAAAATAAGTACTAAAGTTAAGTAATATTATTTTTAAGTATTATGAAATATAAATCCTGGATCGGCAACACTTATCTATCCCCACACGTTCACTGCAATATGACCAGCATATTGGACACACATAACCACTTGTTTATCACGTAATATTTCTACACCACAAACATAAGCGTCCGTGTTCACTGGACTTAAAAGTTACTGAAATCAAAGTTAACATGATCCAAAGCGAACTGTAATCTTGTCCTTTATTGGTTTTCTGTGGGCCAGGGTTTCACAACATGCCTCCTATAATGCAGCTCTTCACTTATAAGAGCACGACGGGCATGTCAACACTTGAGTCATATAATATAAAGCAGCATAGTCGGTCATCGGCAGGAATCCATTTTCTTCATACTCTCATAACACGATTTGACGCTGTAATGTGTTTATGAGCCGTGGTCTACTAGTTCTTTGATGGTGTTGCAAAGATCCCTCGTCTTCAAATCGTCGTACCAATAGAACAACTGTTTTTCTCTGCAACAATAATTATAACAGAAATATAATAACACGCAATAATGATTATTTATTAAGTAGTATAGACGTAACTAAAACATTTTTTTTTTCTTATAAAAATTTTGAAATCTAAACTACTTACGTTAACAATAAGATAAGTCGACAAGTTTCGAGTGTCGATAAGTTTTTGCCTTGATTTTGCAAATCAGTTATTTGAGCTCTTGTAAAGAAAACAATATTACAACGCGTACTCATTTTGATGAAATAAGTTAATTCACCTAAATTAAAATAAAACTGAGCTAAACACACTCGAATGAGGTAATCGAAACAAACATAACGAACAATCAATTGAGCTTAGTCATAACTCATCTAAATCTTCAATCTAATTATTTCTACTACCTACAAATTTATTTATGAATTCATATTCGACCTACCCTCAAGTTTGAAAACTAAAACATAGATAATTAAAATCAGATACCTAGTTATAAAATGATAATAATATTCAATTTAAACAAACATAGTAGGTAGCTAAGAATAAATTTATATAATAGAAATAATTGATTATAAATTTATTTGAATGTAAAATACAGAAAAAGAAACTACATGAACATTTTATACAGCGTGAGCGCCCTCTAGTTAGTGTAGCATCAACAATATAATCAATGTTGCTAATCGAGTACTTATTTACGCCAGGTGGCGTCATTTCTTGCTTCACACGGTATTTTTTCTGAACTTCCCATGCATTATTGTAGGCGATGGTACATGTATAGTCGACCAAGAAATTGGTTTACCACTTTTGATGACATCTCCCAGTAACATAATTATTCGCTAAGGATGACAGATTGACAGATTCTGACGTGAAAATAGCACTTGATGTTTTGTACGTGCAAATGATATTCAACCTTAGAGTGGTAAACCAATTTCTTGGTCGACTATACATACACCTCTGTGGGTTTACACCTACATTTCTCTAGATGTGTTTAAGTACCACCACCATCGAGTATGTACCCCACCCTCGCACTGTTCGTCTTACATTTTAGTCCATGTACTAGGGGGCGAGCCTATTGCCATAAAATGGGTACCAATCCAGACTCCGTGGTTACTGCTGTTAAGTTCCTGATGGAAAAATCCAATAACATTTTGCCCAACCCGGAAAACGAATCCATAACCTCATATTCAACAATTGCGCTTGGGACCACTCTTTTACTAATCTTGCTATTATTATTTTGATGCCAAATTTTCAACTGAAGAAACCATACATATTTACTCTAAGCATCCCTACACCAATTGTATCATTTAACGACAGCATTTCAGCTACAACGCAACCCCGAAAAAACAAAACAGACTCCGAAAAAAAATTCGCGACAATTTCAGAACTCCCTTTTAAATCATTACCCAATAAATAAAACGGTATTGTTTCCGCCACGACTAAGCTTCACATAACGGCTTATTTCGCGTAAAGGGACACATAAATTGCCGCCTAAGAAATATTTTTGCGTTCTTTAGAAGAGAAATGTACAAAAACTTTTAAATACAGACCACTGCATTTCGTGAGGGATGCCGTGTTACACAGAGTGGTTGAAACCGGTATATTTTCTACTTCAACGTTGTTTACGCCGAGGTGTTAAATTGCGGAACCCATTTTTGTACAGTCTTTTCTTCTATTGTTGTTGGTGCGGTTGTGTGGTTCATGGACAATGGGACGTTTGATTTTCTCCTTTACGAAGCTGTTGATCCCAGCTACCATATACAGGGTGTTAGGTTAAACGAGGGACATATTGAAGGAGGGTTTTGAGTATTCGATTCTCGTCCTAAATATGCAAAAAACTATAAACTTAATTTGTGTCATAATTTGTCCCATGGCCCCCGCACGGCACGGTTTCCAGATCTCACTTTATTAGACGTTTCTTTTTCATCATAATTGTCCTACGCCAGTTTTAAAATATGAAAAGAAAATGGATTATACCCTAAAAGTCATTGATCCGCGCACATTTTCTATGATAAACGCAAGGATGGCGAGACTTTTCCGAAATGTTTGGTATGGTTTTGTCTGTTATTTAACAGTGTTTTTTTTGTTCATATTTTTATTATTATCGGACGGACGGTTTCACTGTAGTAAAGTAAAGTAAATTTTGACTTTCGAAAAGTGCTGATTATCAGCCTAGTTTGAATAAATGAATTTTGATTTTGATTATGTAAGCATTGCGGGTTTCAATATGTCCCTCGTTTAAACTAACATACTGTATAAATCTTTTACAGTCGTTACAGGTAGTCAGGGAAAGTCTGACAAACAGTCTTAGCAAACGGTACCGTATTACCTAGTATAAACCGGGTTGTGGGGGTCAGATAGGCAGTCGCTCCTTGTACAATACTGGTATTCAGCTGCATCCGGTTAGACTGGAAGCCGACCCCAACATAGTTGAGAAAAGGCTAGGCAGATGATGATAATGATAGTGTGGTTACTGCCTAAACTGCAGGTGTCAATTTAATTCCACCCATGGGCCTCTAACTTGTCTCTTTACATGCCATCGACAAATATCTCTCAGGCTGGTTTCCTCACCAAAGTTTCTATTCACCGAAGCAAGATGTTTGATTAGGTATTGATATACAGGCAAGAATTACTGTTTACGATAATACACAGATATTGAAGATTAAAAGTACACAATTACCTCATACGTATAAATGTTTAGTATCATTGAATTTTTATGTTTGAACTTGTATTGTCATCAGCACAGTCATCAGTTATGAGATAAATTTCTTGATTATCCATTATTACGATCGCAGAATGGAGGAGGGAAATATCGGGAGCTCATAATAATAGACAGTCATGGACGATATCCAAAGGGAATATAATTTTAGTTAAAACCGTAAAAGCTTCGAACGGTTTGTTATGTATTCAATAGGTTTTAGTCACACTCGGCACAAGAAGTTCACAAAGTATTTTTATATTCAAGGTAGCTACTGGTCTGCGGGAGGCGGTTCGGGCGTCGGGGGCCACGTGATGGCTTCCGGCCACCGTAGACGCGGGCCTGTGGACGGTGAGTAATGGGCTAGCTCGCCGTCCGTCCGTCTCATGACGACAACAGACCGTGTCGACGGCGCGTTTGTGTTCCACGCGCGCCTCAAAGAGATGTCAGCTACATGGAAGGGGCCCGCAAGGGCCGACACGCCCGTCGGGGCTGCGCGATGTGTGTGTGAAGGACTAAGAAGGAACATGGGTGGTTTTTTTTGTTTTTAGTCATATTATATAATTCAGTTTTTTCGTAAAGAAAATGGAAAGTGCATGTTACACGTAACAATCTATACTCTATACTAATATTATAAAGAGGTAAAGTTTGTGTGTATATTTGTTAAATTGTAAGGGGTAATCTCGGGATCTACAGAACCGATTTTAAAAATTCTTTCACCAATAGAAAGCCACATTATTGCTGAGTGTCATAGGCTATATAAAAAACCGAAAAATAAAAAGGCTTTTACGTGGTAGTCCGTTTTGCAAAGTGAATCGGAGAAAAATGCAAAGCAGCGGCGGGCGCGGGATGGTTTCGGGTTTAATTCGGTTCGCGTTCGTGCCCGCTTCGGGAGAAAGGGGCGTGGCCTTTTACATCTGATCTGAGAGGTAGGTACCCGCGCGGCTCAGTCGCGTGGTCGGCTCCTTACGCAGCGGACGTCCCCGAAATTGAATTTTTCGAAACGTAATTAGCTTACTTTCGACTAATTATGCCCAACGAAGTGGGCACGGGTCAGCTAGTACTTAATAAAGTAATACCTTGTTAAGTCCAGTTCATCGAGCTACTACAATCTGTCGTTGATTAGATTAGAAGTACCTAGTTTCTGGCAGCTTGATGTGCTCCTTTGGCAAATCTTCACTAACTAAATTAAATAGGCCCAATATTCAGCTATGCGAACTCTGCTCGCTGATGCAGTCATTAGATCGCCAAATGTGCAGGTATTAAGGCATGCAGCGCAAGATGGAAGGTGGGCCATTGCCTATGGAGATACGCCGCATACACACTTGAGATCTGCAGGGCTATTGTGTATCTTTTAATGACAGTGGATAACTTATAATGTCTATCAAATAACTGTCAAATGGTGAGTTTTTAAGAAAAAAATGTACCAAACCGTAACCAATTTACAGTTAATATATGGACATTTCTGATAGCCACTGAACTCCCATCTGAAGAGATTGTATTTGATGCGACCGACTTGGGACCGACCGGCAAAGATGGCTCGATGAAGCCCTCAGGGGGCTTAAGCAGGTCTTGCCAGAGCTCTCGTCTTGCTGTGGAGGCATTGCCAACGGCTGGACTAATTTTGTCAACGCACCCAAAAAACCTTGTATGGCTTTTCACCTGGCGTACATAAATAAATTTACACCAAACAGATAAACCAATCAACGATATAACGAATAAGCCCAGTCAACAGGGTTAACAGCTCTATACATATAACATTTCAATATGAAGTGCGAACAGACTATGTGCTACATAGATCTCTACTGTAGTAACGTTAGACCGAGTTATATGCATAATGTTTTAGTCCGAGTGGTTTACAAAATTTTTTCTTGTAAAGATCGTTATCTGCCTAGCTTTTTGCTGAGCATGAGGTCCTGGGTTCGATTCTCGGGTCGGGCAAAATGTTATTGGGTTTTCCATTAAGAACCAGTAGGAGTCTGGATTGGTGATCAGTTGGTGGCAATAGGCACGCCCCCTATTACATGAAACTTAAAAATAACTGGCGATATTAAAAAAAATCAGAGTTGTATCCAGTGGTGGCGGCCCCGATTTACGAACAGTAAGTCGTGGGCTTAAACCCGGGCAGGCGCATTACTTTTTGTAATTTATTCCATTACTGCAGCTGCTCTCAAACCGGTGAATGAAAACATCGTGAGGAAACGAGCATGTCTTAAAACCTAAAAAATTTAATACATTTGACATCTACTCTCTTGTCTTACTTCCTACGGATGAATATGAGGTTGAACATCTCATAATGGACTTGAGAGAGAGTGCGGCAGTTGGAGTTGACCAGATATCGGGTAAAATTTTCAAACGTTACGTTAAACAGCTTACACTGCCTTTTACTCACATCTGCAATCTGGCTTTTGCTACTGGTACCTTTCCACTGGCAATGAAGATAGCCCTTGTTAAACCTATCCATAAAGGAGGTGACAAAGACTGCATTTCTAATTACAGGCCTATCTCTATCCTGCCTACGATGTCAAAAGTCTTGGAACGGCTAATAAACGCCTCATGAACTTCCTGGAGACAAATTCCCTCTTGTCACCTCTGCAATTTGGTTTTCGATCGGGCAGGTCTACTGATGACGCTGTGCATGAACTCACTAACCATATTGTTACTAATATTGACAGTAATATGAAGTGTGTAGCAGTATTTCTCGACTTGGCCAAGGCCTTCGACACGGTGCCTATTCCATTGCTATTGCAAAAACTGGAGAGAATAGGAGTAAGAGGTCTTCCATTGCAACTGCTTAAGGATTACTTAAGTTGTCGGAAGCAACGAGTGAAAATAGACAACTGGATAAGTGATGAACTCTGTATTCATTATGGCGTTCCACAGGGCAGTGTTCTGGGTCCCAGTCTTTTCCTTGTCTATATTAATGACTTGCTTCAACTTCATCTTAAACACGGAAAACTAATATCTTTTGCCGATGATACTGCGCTATTTTTCAGTGGTAAAAACTGGGTTGAAGTTTTCCAAAGTGCTCAACAGGGTTTCAATGAGGTTTGTCAATGGCTTAAACATAATGTCTTGACACTAAATTTGTCAAAAACCAAATATGTTGCCTTCGCACCCAGGAGAAATCTTCTTCCACCTACAACTCTCAGCATCACGGCTCACACTTGTTCTTTGTCCAATTCCTCATGCCTTTGTTCACCCCTTCAAAATACGGACGTCATTAGATATCTCGGAGTGTATATAGATCAAACACTAACTTTTAAGCCTCACATAGACACTCTAGTTTCTAGGATTCGTAAGCTAATCTACATTTTTAAGACTTTAAGACATGTTGCTGATCTTAGAACTATCAAAATGGTTTACTTGGCACTCTGTCAGTCTGTTGCAAATTATTGCATAACATCTTGGGGAGGGGCAGGCAAAGTTCACCTTCTGGAGGTTGAAAGAGCACAACGAGCTGTCCTCAAGGTAGGAGCTGGACTTCCTTTTCGTTACCCGACTGCTGATCTTTATAAACGTTGGGATGTTCTTACAGTCAGGCAGAGTTTCATTCTTTCCATCGTGTTCAAAAAACACAAAGAAATAGTACGTGACCCCAACCTTAATAAAAATAAACGTAGGAAGGGTAATGTCTGTCCTACAAGTTTTTTCCGCACCATTCTCTCCCAAAGATTCTATTGTTTTCTTGGAGGATATTTATATAATAAAATCAACACAACACACACAATTTATCCACTACTGAGACCAGTCTGTAAATTGACTGTTGGTAAATGGTTGAAAACTCTTGATTATCAGGCAACTGAAAATCTATTGATTCCAATCCGCTAAACTTCTATTTTGTACACACACTATTTCAAACATTTAACTCACACATGTATAATGCCCGACTTGAGTAATTATAATTGGTTCTTTTCTTTTTCATCATTCTGTTTATAGTTAATGAACAACATTCTGTATCTAGTTTTTAAGTAAAATCATCACGCATTAGTTATTAAGTTTAGTAATCTAAATTAGTTTTATATCTGAAATTCTTGGGGGCCTGGTGACCCGTAACACAGGTATTGTATGCCTATTTCGGGCACCAGTCTCTCACAAATGTTTACCCTGTGTTTAGATTATATAATTACTGTTCACTGTAACGTTTGTGATGAGAAAATAAACATTTTTATTATTATTTTTATTATCTACCAATCCGCACTGGGCCTGTCGCGAAGGCGTTAGGTTTGTTTCTTTTTGTACTTATTATTATATTCTAGTTATCTCAAAGTTTACAATGAGATTGACTTTACAGTAACCATACATTTAGCTTCGCATAGCTCCCAACGCCTTGACGATACGTTAGAGACACTCACCGCTACGGAACCCCCTCCGGCTTGCAAGTATCTCTCAATCCAGCCTCTTATATCTTCGGTCCGCGAGGGCACCGAAGTGTTATTCATCCAGCTTCTCCGGAGTGATTATGATATCTGTAAATTTAAGTACCCATGAATCTCCGGGCTAAGTATTACCTATCTGTCTTAATTGATAAAACCTTTTATGACATTTATCCAATCACAATACCCATGATGAAGTTTGTTTGAGGGCTTACCCAAGGCCCCCCTCATCCTAGGTTTTGTGATACTTCAGTGCTAATCAGATTGGATTCTTTCCATATCTGTTAAAGCATGCGTCTCAGACGAATTGCCTCTCCGT
The DNA here is from genome assembly GCA_949316265.1 of Diarsia mendica. NCBI lineage: Eukaryota > Metazoa > Arthropoda > Insecta > Lepidoptera > Noctuidae > Diarsia > Diarsia mendica. Next base: position 10,202,181 of record OX438910.1, on the reverse strand, counting down.
CTGAATCGCTCCCCTTGTGGTATTACCTATATATGGGCGATATAGAGTAATGAACGTCCGTCGACGCTGCGTGTATGTAGGTACACGACTTCATGGCGATGGGGTGGATTTATAAGGGTAAGCTTGCCAGGGCCCCCTCTTCGCTATAAATCCCAAGCGCGCTATGTCCGGACGGCAACTTGTATACAGTCGCTTTTCTGCCCTCAGCCCACGCTGAAGGCGCGACCTGCATATTTAGTTCAAGGTGTCATGGGTTGTTAGAACAGGTACATACCGGTACCCTCACACATAATATAATGTTCATTAACTTTAATGATTAGACAAACAGATAAATAATACTTAGCTGTCCAGGTGGCACGTATCCCAGGTGACGAGAATCTACACAGGATCTTCTCGCACTGAATTTACTTTACTTAAAATAATATTAGTTACACAGACTGAATATGTCATAGCGACTATTTAAGCGGGAAGATGGCGCATTGGCGCCGTGTTGAGCAGCGGAAATTTGTCAGGTTGTCAGTACTGATTTAGTGTTGCTATTACAATAGTGCTGTGCACATATATTTACATTTAGTAAGTGTTTGGAACATCGCGATTTCATCTTTCGCGACAGGGCCCGCGTGGAGAATTATCCCATCCTTCTCTTAGAGAGAAGGCCGGAGTCCCTGCAGTAGGAACATTATAGGCTGATGATGATGATAATGTTTCGAAAAATTCACACTATAAATTGTGATGATATAACTCATACTGAAGTATTTCTTTCAAAACTGGACCTAGTATACGCCCTTGTGAAATCAATGTTCATGTATATCCAATGGTAGGTACCACTTATCAGCAGTCATAATTTGGCAATCCATTTCATTAATACCCCTTTGTTACAGACTACAATAATACTTACAACGAACATGAACCATTACGATGTACTGCCATCAGCCATACACGTCTATAAACGTCTGCAAAAGCCATAGCAAATACCCTAAATACTACCTAATATTAAACATGTGAAATTTTGTGGGAATGGATGGATGTTTGTTACTCTTTCACGCCAAAACTACTGAACGGATTTGGATAAAATTTTGCACACCGATAGTTTATAACCTGGATTAACACATAGAATACAATTTATCCACTTATTACGCTTCTGTGGAACAATTATCAAACTCCACATGGGCGAAGCCACGGGTATAAGCTGGTACATCATAAAAATATAACAAGATTATAGCTAATAAATAAACAGAAGTCAATCAGGATTTACAAGACGGCTGGCTTTATTTACGAGGTCGTTCCATTAACACAAATGGCCGTATCAGCTAAGAAAATAATCTTAATGTTACGGGTGAAATTCTCTTATAACGGTATAGGGAAAACGTTATTCATTGTGTTGGTTTAGTCTGGAAGAAGAATGGATGGAAAGAAAATAATAAAACAATTCTTTTTCGGTTTGTGTTAATAATGGTTGATTGGGTTTATGAATATTTATTTATGTTTTAAAGTATTATTTATTTTATTTGATTATTGTGAATGTCAGGACCATGCGGGTCATTTTTCATTTTTATGGTTTGTCTGTTCCTCTTGGTTTTGCCTAACGATTGTCTGACATTTTAAATACTGTTAGCAACTTACACAAAATGTCCTTTCTTTGGTATAGTTAATCGTGACGTTGAGTTCCTTGAGATAATTATAAGTTGAGCTACACGATAACAGACTGACAAATGCTTGCGCTGACTGGACAAAGCTACTCAAATCTGTGTAGTTCTTTCTTCAAAAGAAAAACTCAGACAATAATGTGCATAATCCTCATGCTAGTATACCAAGATTATGTCTGGAATGATCTTTAAGTTTGTTTAGGCTGTATCTTTTCAGAGTTGTCAGGTTCAAAACACCGACGCCATTTACTTTTAAAAAATGACATGTAAAAAACCTATAAAATATGTAGTAGGTACAAAAAACCAATTGACCAGAGTCAAATAATTATTGTCTTTTAATAATTTAAAAGATAATTTCGAAAAGGTACAATGTAAATAGCAAAATCTTTCTTTTAACAATACCATCGTTATTTCCTCAAGTAATCTGCAGCAACGTCGTTATCCTACGCATTGAAGCTTGAAATAAAATTGGCTTAAACTCGAACGTCTTCGGAGCTCACTTTAACAATACTTGGGTCTTAGTTAGCTGTGTTATTTTTAAGTAATGGGATGTTTATTTTGTTGCTCACTTTTACAAATTTTGAAGCAGCTGGTTTTTATTTATCAGACAGTAAATTTTATCATTAGCATTTTTAGCTGTTGCTGAACTGTCTTTGATAGTCATTATTTACTTAATCACCATGTTCCGCTCATCTATACAGGGTTAGTGGTAACGAAAAAACGTAACTAACTCAAAAACTGCTGAATTTCGTTTAAACGTTTTGTTGTTTGCCGGTCATACATATTTTTACTATTTGTTTTATTCAGGCACCTAAGCAATAAAGCATTCCTTATTATTAAGTAGAGCTGCTGCCCGCGACTTCGTTCGCGAGATCATTTTGATGTGTATGAATAAAAGGAAATAACCCTTCTTTTGGACAAACAAAAATAAAAAGTTACTTTTACATAAAAAAATTGATATGGATAATAACCCAATCTTCATTTCTTATATGAAACTTTGACGTACGAATCCAACGATACAACTGGTCGAACATCCCTAAACCTGCTTCTAACTAACCCGACCTCACTAGTATCAAGTTATAGATTACTATCCCCAACCTCTGTAGCTTTACCTACACTAGGTCTCTCATCTACACACCAAGTAAACCAAGCTTGTGTCCAGTTATACTTACGTCGTCGTGGAGTTATTTTCACATGTATATTATTAAGTAAGGATATGGATAATCAACAATAATGTTGTCTTCTTTTCTGATAAATCAACCACCTATACAATCGTTCAATCATCTCCAAACTCGCTTCTAACTAACTCGACCACTGTCTCAGTAGTATCAAGTTCAAAATTACTATCCCCAACCTCTGTAGCTTTACCTACCTAGGTCTCTCATCCACACATCAAGTACAGTCGAACAAGCTATGAAGTATACACGCATGTATCGTTTTACATCAGTCAGTGTGTAATCTTAAAAGTTAATGCAAGTTCGCTAGCTGGCTTGTTCGTCCGTACAACCAAGCTCGTCTCAATAATCGTTTGTACCGTCTAACATGTATGGTGTAATATGTGTCCAGGTATACCTTTGTCGTGTATTGAGACGCTCGTCTAATACGTCTCTAGGGCCAATGGTATTTACATATTGCGATTGCATTGCCAGTCTGATCCGGGCGTATTGGTACTGAGTTTGGACGTGAACTGTATGATTATTTTACGGTATTAGGATGTATGATTAACGAGTAAGTAATCATTTTATAAAATTCTTCTTAGTATATTTAGTAGCAATTCAAATTGTATCGTCCCAGAACTGAGGCATTACGAACTGAAGTTAGTGACTTTGTTTGTCTCATTGACCTTTATGCCACTTACTTAAGAAAATAAAACCGAATTGGGCTTCGTCTTTGTTGAAAACGACTAAAAGAATTGTTTTTATAGTAGAAAATAATTTTACAAACTTGGTTTGTCCTATTTTTATTTTAGCGTTTTAAGCTTTATTTACCTCAGTGAATTTCCTTCCTACTTCTCCAAATATCTGATTCAGCATCTGATTTGGCAAATTATTGGAAATCATTTTAGCTGAGTACCCGCTTACATCAAATTAAATACGTGAGTTCTATAAAAATGCTTTTGATTTATCCGAATTGTACTTAAAACAAATGAAAGGAATATTTGCTTGGTAACAACGAACTATTCAGATCCATTATTATTAACAGGGCTACAGGGATCTAATTTAACGCATAATGTCATAGTACGTAAACATTTTCACATATTCTTCGACACTTATTTTGCCAAAAGCGACAGTCTTGGGACGAAAATAAAAATCACTGCATTTTTTACCTTTTGAGCGCCACAGTCACGTATAGACGACAAGCCGAACAAGCAAAAAAGTACCTTAAGTCGGACTTAAGGTACTTTTTGGCTTGTCGTCTTATTTGACTGTGGCGGTCAAAAGGTACCCTAGTAATTCCTTCCGTGTCGTGGGTGCGCTTACAAACATTTAAACTCAAAAACGCAAACAGTAAGACCTGGAACACTCACCTGTAGGTCAAACTAACATTTTTTTCTGTGCGGGGATCAAACCTGCGAAACACAGCGCAGTAACATCGCTTGTCCACTGCACTGTACCGTCTAAACTACTAATTTTTACAGACTTGTTAATGTAGCAGCCCAAAGTCAATCATTTAAAAATATGAGAAATAAGAACCCTATCCATGCACAGTCGAAGGTGAAATAACTGTGAGGAAACTATAATTTTTATCAGAAACTGCTACTGTTTAGTAACTACTGAAAAAACAATTTGGCGCGATTAGTTCTGCTTTATACATTAATTTACAAAAAGTATTCGCCCCCGGGTGGGCTCGAACCACCAACCTTTCGGTTAACAGCCGAACGCGCTAGCCAATTGCGCCACGGAGGCGATGTGAGTCAGTGCCAAAACTACGATTTTATAGAAACAAAGAGTTTGTAGAAGAGTTTGACAAGAAGCAAGTGTGTGTAAGTTTTTAAAATGAATCATATTAATCAACCTTTACTTACCACTAAAATAATCCCTGGTTTCAATCAATCAATCAATCATTATACGATTCTATTAAATCTATAGTTCTATACTATTAATACCTAGATAAGATTTGTATTTTTGTATGTATCAAATAAACTTACAAACTACTGGACCGGTTTGAAAAATTATTTTACCGCTAGGTAGCTACACTATAATTCCCGGATGATATACGCTACTTTTTATCCCTGTATTCCCACGTGAACGAGAACTAACGCGGGTGAGCAACGTCGACGTCGACGTCGACGTCGACGTCTGCTAGTGAGCAATATATTTGTCATCACTTTCTCGAAAACGGCACGACGACCACGTGGCTAGACAATAAACCCCCCAACTTTTATCAAAGTCGTTAGAGCCGTTTTCAAGAACATCATCTGCCAAGCGTATTCCGAACTTTATTGTGTGGTTGGCTTACAGTCTAACAACTGAATACTAGTATTTTACATCAAGTGACGGTTTTCTGACCTCCATAACCCAGATAATAAGGATCATATCTACCTCTTGGGAGTATGACTCTTCAGGTACTGATTATCAGGCTGTTGTCACTGACTACCTGTAACGACTGTGACCGAAGAGAGACTTGAAGGAAACTTGGGTTGATTATCTTAACCTAAAGACTGACCCGTGCGGCCGTAATTATTATAGCCACGAACCATTTGTTTAACTAACACATATTTCTTAAACATAAAAGTAACATAATAGCTATGAAAACTTTCCAGAAAAGAATGACAATGAAATGTCAAACAAAATCATACAACGAGCGTACGGCAAATTAAATCAAGGTACCGTACGGTACAGTTTGAAAAGCATATTTCAAAATCTAGTTCATTTTCAAGCTATTGAATTTCAAACCAAAAAGAGTTAAAGTTCGGCTTGTACGCATACCGCTTCTGACAATGTGAAAATCAGATTATTTTAAAGCTTTGCATGAGCGTGGAGCTTTTTAACAAACCGGTATTAAACTGTGAACTCGCTATCTTTTATGAGGGTAAAAAGTATCAGGGTAAAAAGATAAAATAGATTAGATCACTGTGGCAATTTTTTTAGGTGTTGTTTTTGTGATTTCGATACTGAATCAAAGTTCGTTTACAAACATTTAAATTCACATAATATACAAAACGACCCGGAATAACTACTTGCAGGCAATACAAATTTTTGTTCGTGCAGGAATCGAAATCGCGATACACAGAGCAGCAGCCAATCGTTCTTCTACCTGTGGTGGCCGGCACGGATAGCGCAATCCGTGCTGGCCACCGCTAGACCATTGGGTTCAGCGCAGTATGTCTTCATCTTCCATACTTTGCTATTTTACTCGTCATCTCATCAGCCACCTCCTGTCTTACCCTAATAATCATCCTTTACACAGTTCATCCATCGTTACTTTAGTCTCCCTCTACTGTTATACCAATTAAAAAAACATTTTACCCCGTCCATCCCCCACTAGGTTATTGCAGGAATATTCACGATAATACACTGTACGCCTCGTAAACCATTCTCATGTAATACACCGGCGGGTAGTGAAAATTAATAATTCATAAAAATTACCATCACTGGGAACATCGCTTTAAAATTTCACCGAAAAAATTACGGAAAGTGGGATCGAGCTTGTATGAATGAGTAGTATGGTATGGTATGCAGATACAATATTTTGGGCCTAGCATGAACGTACGATGATAGTAATTTGTTTAAATTGATTTCCATCATCATCATCATCATTTCAGCCGAAAGACGTCCACTACTGAACATAGGCCTCCCCTAAGTGTTGCCACATTGACCGGTCCCGTGCGTCTCGCATCCAGCGGATCCCCGCAACCTTCTCCAGGTCATCGGTCGGGGTAATTGATTTCCATACTAAAGTTAATTTGTTCATTTTAGTGGTTTATTTAAGAGCCGGTATTATTTACTTGCTCGTTGGTCTAGAGGTCGCAAGTGTGGTTGCTGAACATGAAGCTCTGGGTTCGATTTCAGGGTTTCAGTTTGAGAATATTGTTAATGGGGTTTTACATCAAGATTTATCAGTAGCAGCCACGGAGTTTGGTACCCGATTAATGGCAACTTCAACTGGTGATATGTTTGACATGACTACTATTTTGAGAGCCTCTTTTTAATTATTTACCGAATAAAGTACTGAATGTTTCAGCATAAATTGAAATCCTGATTACAACCTACTAATTTGACATATAATTCAACTCTTTTAGTATAACGGCCAGATTGCCCAAGGTCCTTTAATATTCATTCACATTTGGTTGTACGATATTCGATTTTTATTAGAGGTCAGTGACCTATGCGACCTTCTTCACACAGTTTCACAGTTCATTAGTCTTCCTTCCACTACTGTCATATCCACCTACATTAATACTCAAAACTTTCTCAAAACTCCGCATCACATGTCCGTAGTAAAGAAAGAAAGAAAGAAAAAATATTATTTTATTGTCGCAGAAATATGGTACAATATAAATGCAGTAAACACACAACTTAAAACCGATTATCACACAATTTTTCACTCACCATCGCCACTTTTTATAGTGAACGCATTTCTTTTAATTCGAGTAACACCACACATCCTCCATAGCATTTAAATCTCAGCCACATGCAAATGAGTTTTATTCATCCCTTTTGTCAATTCACAGCTGTTTTTATTGCACATCCTATTATCAACATTGCGTCAATGAAAATTCTGGACAAAAAAATGCGAAACCAATCCGACTACGCTGATTCGATAACTGTTTCAATCACCAATTCCAAGCACGAACCATCACTTAAAAATAAACATTAAATCTTACAATGTATGCACAAATTAAAACACAGAATATTTCGAACAATACGAATTAAATAATCGGACGAAATGAATTGAAATCCGTCAATTTTAAAATCCGATTTAATTAACATTACTTGCATGTTTAAATACCGTTAAGTCTCGGTTTTTTTGGGTTCAGAGGAACAATTTGTGATTGAGTTGAGCAGTTAATTCATTTTTGATAAATGATCATGACGATTACAGTACTTGGTTCATATTTATCCAGGAACATCATTTCAGCCATAAAACAACTGCATGGGAAACTGACGAGATGATTGATAGATTCTTCACGGTCTAAATTGGCCACTTTAGCAGATCATAATATGAATTGCGTCTGTGACCATTTTACGAATTTTAACGCAATTCATATTAATTTCTTACTAGCTTTTGCCAGCGGCTTCGCCCGCGTGAAAATGTCATCATACAAACTTTCATCCCCTATAGATTTAACTCCCTTAGGGGTTGAATTTCGAAAAATCCTTCCTTATTCCTTGTTTACATTATAAAGGGAACCTCTGTGCAAAATTTCAGCTTTCTAGGTCCATGGGTTTGGGACTGGCGTTGATGAGTCAGTCAGTCAGTCAGGACTTCTCTTTTTTTTTATTTATATAGATTATGAAATGGTCACGGACGCAGTTACTGTTATGAATGGTCCATTTTACGCTTTTTAACGCAATTCATAATGTGATCTGCTAAAATGGCCATTTTAGAAGCCCTGAGTCAGCCTTTTCGGGGTACAGAATCAGTATTGCCATCCAACGTAGCAATGCTGATACAAAAATTAGACTTTAATATTTGTGACAATATTTTATTGACTTCTACTTAACAACGATTCACGTTTCGCTTCTACTGGTACTACTTCTCTTACAGAAATAAGAGAACAGAAGGTAACAGATATACTAATCCTTTTCTTCTTCTAAAACTGACATAACCAGTGTGAAGAAAGACATCCCGGTTTTGATGAACTGAAACAAAGGACGAAATTAGAGAGAATCTGAATGGTGAATGGTGAAGAAAATAAAATTAATTGCGTTAAAATTCGTAAAATGACCACGGAACAGTGGTTAAGACGCAGTTACTATAATGAAAGGTGGTCGACCTTTTACGATTTCTAACGCAATTCATATTTAATTATTATAATCTGCTAAAGTCACCATTTTAAGCGCTCTGTTAATTTTATCATCAAATAAAAGAGCTAAGTACTCAAATAGAGGACCCTTGAATTAAAAAATCATAACCGAAATTGGTTCAGAACGCGGTGGAGAACTTCGTTATTTATAACATTTTGATTCATTTATCACTAAATTAAGTCTAATTAAGGTTCAATAATTGTAATAGGTTTAAGTCTTGAACAAATAAATATTGTTTATATTGTTTATTGTTTATATTGTATTTTTAGCTTTTTAGGTTTTTGAATAAAGATTTATTATTATTATTATTTATAATAATATTATGTAGTCATGTAGCAAAGTAAAAATATATTTTTAAACTGACATGGTCACCGACTTTATCGATAAAACAGTTCAGATTATCCATGATCAATGGTTGCATCAACGCCGAAATATCGGGCACTTGAAACAAACAGTACATGGTAATTATCCCGTAAGTATTCGCCATTAATGATAAAAACAAAATCACTCATGTTTGTGTGCGTTGAGGTGGATGTGTGGTGTGACAAGAATAGATAAAGTAAGGGACGAGTGTATACGAGGAAGTTTAAAAGTTGCGCAAGTTACAGAAAACTCTAAAGGGAATCGACCGTGTGGTGAGGAATAGTATAAATAGCATGTGACTAAAAGAATGAGGAATATAATATTTGTAGATAGATGGAGAGGAAGACCAAAGAAAGGATGGATGGAGTGACTGCAGAGGAATGGTATGAAGGAAAAAACTTTTTAACAAAAAAAAACCACCGACTTCAAAAACACCAAAAAGTGAAAAATAAACTTCAGAAGAAAAATCAGCTTCTGAAGTCGGTGACATTAATTTGTTTGTTTCATTTCGTTTTTTTGCCACCGACTTCAGAAGCTGATTTTTCTTCTGAAGTTTATTTTTCACCTATGGTGTTTTTGAAGTCGGTTGTTTTTTTTTTTGTAAAAAAGTTTTTTCGTTTTTCATTTTTTGTTGTAATATCCTATAGAAATATTATTATTTACTATACATATTACATTCGACTAAGAAACCTACCCCTAATCCTTCAAGATACCCTTATTATTGCTTTCAACTCCTAACCTTTGAGGAGTGGTTTCTTCCATCATCAGCTCATCAACATGAAGTGATGACTGCTAGTTGCGAATACTTGTATAGCGTCAGAAAAACACGAAACACGTAATACGTGCCTATGAAATTTGAGGGTTGCTCTCGATTTCTCTGGGATTTCATCACCAGATCCTGGTATCCATACCATGGTACCACCCTTGATGAAATATCTCCTTCACAATAAAAAAAAGAATCATCAAAATTGGTTCATACGACGAAGTTATTCGCAAACACACATAAACGAAAAATGTTCATAACTTAAGAAAAATCTTCATAAAATGAAAAGTACTGAGCCAAACTATACTAAATTTTTATGGGACCAAATGGCAACTATTCCGCATCAAACAAAAAAAGAATCACGTAAATCGGATCATAGGTAAATCGCAGCGTAATCTGTACATAAATTAAAAAAAAAAATACCGATCGAATTGAGAACCTCCTCCTTTTTGGGAAGTCGGTTAAAAAGGAATAAATGATAGCGTGACGTCAGACAGGGCAGAATAGAAGAAAATGACGTGTTGGGCCGACCCCAAATAACATGGGATAAGAGCAGAAAGATCCCGTAGTGGCTGCGGATTGTCGAAAGAGATACTGCGGCCTCGGCACAAGGGCGAAGAAGGAACATTGGTGATTTTTAGTCAGTAGAAATCTGACACTCCCTTCCGCTCTACCCAAGACCGGGTTATTTGATGATTTTCCACACACAATAAAAACAAAAACAAATGATGACTCATATTTCATATACAAGTATCTATAAGACATTATGTCATCTGCTTACCCAGGTAAACGTCGGCAAAGACAGTGTAATAGTTCCAAAGATGTAGATGGGCATTCGTTGACTGAGAGCCATGTTGAAGATCCGCACGTTGGTCTTGTGACTTCTGTTGAAGATGTACCATTTCTCTGTGACCGCCTTCTCTAGTGCTTCACACTGCAATAGTTACAAAGAAGTGATTTTAAATGCTATCCACAAGAATTCTTCGGGCTATGTCGGTGACCTTGGTTCAATTCTGATGCGATCCCGCAAGGAGACTCCGAGCATAATATAGTCCTCTCCATTGCCTTTTGGGTGACTTTGAGCTTTCTGATGACACCTATTGTGAGCGACCACGTTTCAGTCCCGTATGTAATCATTGAAAACACATATTGGTCATAGACTTTCATCTTGAGACACTGTGGTAAGTTGGACTGCCCAGCCTAGTCGGATGATGATGATGAACTATAATGATTGTACCACTTACCTCATTCTCAACTTGCTGTCCCATCAAACAAAACATTAGCACTACCAGTATAAAGCAAAACTCGTGGGCGTAATACTTCATCGTGTCTAAAGACAATTTATTCTGAAACGGAAACTTTTTGGTAAATGAAACAAAACTAGTTAGTTCTACTTGCACTGGCAGGCGAGGATACTAAATATTATAGTGTATCAGATTCACCTTGTAGTTTCAGTAAAGTTTGTTTTGTAATAGTTGATGAATTCGTTTGCTTTGTTTTTGCCTGTTTTAATGTCACGCCATTGTGCGAAAGAGACGGGGGTAAAGAGGACGTCTAGCGCCGTCTACTTTTCACTCTAGAATAAGATTAAAACACTACTGCACTGCAGCAGAAGACGTGGAGCCATGGAACCACCTAAAGGCCACTTAAAGGCTCCACTGTCACAAATGACAATCGCTTATGTGGGTTTTATTCAAAAATTAAAGCATTTAATTGAACGAGGCCAGTTACAGGCAAGTTTAAATTATCAATACTAAGCTACAGTCGACGTAATGGGAATTGACGCAGAGGGAATGATTCCTATAGTTGCCCATTCCAAAGCGTTGATCTGTATGGAGAAGAACGGGCAAGAAACTTCATGGACACTCTTTTAAATCAGAATATTGTTACACAATTTTGGAACTTAGAGATGTGGCAACAAGGAGATGTCGATATTTCTCAAATACCCATTAGAATTATTAATGTTAACTTTTCTACAGCTCATGTTAATCCAGTACCAATTAATACCTACACGTTGAAGTTTGCTAACATATTTACCCTTGATAGAATATCGCTTTGTTCAAGAATTCTGATTAGAAACAGTAATGGGTTCATTATGTTTAAGTCTGATATCAATATCGTTGAAATAGTCTATTGCAGTAAATTGCTGAACATATGCTGCCATTAGCGTTGTAATTTAATTTATGAATATTACTTTAAAGATTCAACTTTACTGTCTGGAATGAAAGGTCACCCAGACTTTAAAACATTAACAAATATTGTGATTTGTGAGTATTAAACTCTTGGTGACCTCCGAATCGATCCCAATTATTATTAATACCGCAGACAAAAAACTAAAAATAACAAATTCATTTCAAAATTCTTGACATCAATCCAAATAATAATTTATACTATCACAAAAATGAAGGTAGATTTCAAAGTTTTGTTACAGAATTATACAAAATTCATTTTAGTTATTCAAATTTTGTTAGAATGAGCCTTTGAAACTTTAAGGATGTTTCTCCACCAAAGATGTACTAATCTGCGTAGCGAGAGATATAATATTATGACAATTAAAATTAGTTTTATAGAATGTTGCTCATAAAAGCTGTAAAGCTGTACTATAAAAGGTGGAAGGAACATCAACGTACAAATGGTTACCACGTATTGAGTGTATTCATCCCGAATCCCCCCCCCCCCCCTACATTCATCAGCCTATAAATGTCCCCACTGCTGGGACACAGGCCTCCTCTCTTTGAGAGAGAATGGGCTTTAATCTACCACACAGGCCCAGTGCAGATTGGTAGATATCTCTCAAAAACCCTTGAGGTGACCCTCGGGATATCTTTCTTCACCGTTTTTGAGAGCAGCGGTGATGGAATAAATTACACAAAGTAATGCGACTGCCTCAGTTCAAACCCACAATTTATAACTGGGCCACCGCTGCTCTTATTCTGTTATACCTTGTAGACACACATGCACGTGACTAAGCTTAGCTTTTATATCGCTCGGATAGCTATCAGATCAATAATGGAAAACCAGCCTAATCCCAAAATCAAACTGCTATTAATACAAAAGGGACCGGAGCAATAAAATTTAATTATCGTAATTACTAAAGTTCGCTTTACTTACCGATACAGCGATTTTCACAGAGCACATACATACGAGCATTATAGCTACTAAAATCAATGTTAGGTAGAATGGCCGACAGATAACGTTGAGCCGATTGCTGAAACTGTAAAAAGAGATATTTAGATTCACGATTTTGTATGTTATTGAAAGGTTATAGAGATAATGTCGTCTAAATTATATTCTAGTGTTAGTTTTGCGTTAGTGACAGCATTTTAAGAGCAGCATCGGCGAGAGAGCAGTGGTGGCCCAGTGGTGGCGGCCCGACTTATTACGAACAGTGAGTCGTGGGTTCGAACCCCGTCAGACGCATTACCTTGAGTAATTTATTTCATCACCACTGCTCTCAAAACGGTGAAGGAAAACATCGTGAGGAAACCAGCATGTCTTAGAACCCAAAAATTCGAAGACATGTGACATCTACCAATCAGCACTGGACCCGCGTGGTAGATTATAGCCCATTATCCCTCTACTAGAGAGGAGGCCTGAGTCCCTGCAGTGGGAACATTATAGGCTGATGATGATGATGATGTTAGTTTTGTATCAAGGCCCGTTTGCACTACATTTCAGCAAATAAACTAAACCCGATCAGCACATCTGAACTGCGTTCAAGAGGGGTCAATATTCAATTATACAATTTATTTATTTTGTTCCTGTATTGTGTGTCCCACTATAACTGGGCACTTTTTTTTTCAAAAGTCCCTATCTTGTGCGATCTTTGGCCAATATTAATTATTTTGTTGGAGATCACGGATAGCTTTCAAATACGCACCAGACAGGTTTAGAGGTAAAAACTGTTTTTAATAAAGTTTTGCTTCTATAAATATTTTGAAGGTGAAAGATTCAAAATGGTGTTTTAACCATTATTTTGTTTCTGACAACCGTTTAAAGACGGCAGAGACAGAATTGTGTTTGTAATAAAGATTTAGTAAGCGTTAAACGCTATTAATGAGTAAGTTGTGTGTGGTGCCAGTGGGCTTTAATTTATAATTGTAGCTGAAAATTAAACGATAAGCAAGTTTCGATATTAAGTTAGGAGTTTGGAATAATAATATTAAGAGTACCTAGGTATAGGTTTCCATTGAAAACGACGATTGCGTATTCGTGCGATCGATCGCTTCGACTCGATATAACACAAAAAAAACTTAGTAACCACTAAATATTGGCCATACCTTTTAATTTTCACGTAATGGTCCACACACTGGCACAACACAGAGGTGCAGCATCTCTGCCATTTGTCATCTTGGACACCAGTGACTTCTAGTACCAGTTCATTCATATGAAGAAGAATGAACGTCAGGATCCTAATTTGACGTATAACTTGTCCGAGTAGGAGGATTATTGTTGATTGTAGACCTGGATAGGCTGGTGGATAAAACTTGTTATTGGGACAGTTTAGTAGTTAGAATTTGTTGGTTTGTAGAACTTCATCTCGGTAAAATAATTCAGGCGTTTTCCTTTTACTGGCATGCTGGGCCTTCCTTGTTTACAAAGAAGGCCGAGAGAGGGAGAACCACAGGACTAGGAGACGAGGTGAGGCATGGGTCAGGTCTATATTCATCTGTGTACAGTTTTCCGCTGAAATAATATTGATGTCGATGATGAATACCTACAATTTAAACTTGTGAAATGTTAATATTTCAATATTATAGAGATTATCAGGTGTTTCCAAACTAATTTCAGTGTATTGTCTACTTAATTGGATAGATACAGAACCTAAGCCTCAAAACACAAATATAAACCGATTATCGTGGAAATCCTTCTCGAAATAAACTCAAAGCAATTTCCCAGAAATTCGTTTTCAACAAAGACAGTAAAGACATTGATAAATGCTTAGATTTACTCTGATCTTCTAGACGTGCGCTAGTCTTGAGATTCAATAAACTGAACGATCAAAACACATTTATTGTATGGATTTAGAATATTTATTCTTAGTCTGCCAAACGCGACTATTGAAATCATTGGTGAAAGTGACTCAATCTTCTAAATTAACGTATAAAAATTACTCGTAGAATTTTGGAAAACAATTCTTAACTGTTACATTTTTTCCAAAATCCTACGAGTATTTTTTAATGCTGCTTGCTTGCGTCAGAGAAAAAGAACGAAAATGAAATTGATGATTTACTCACCAATGCAGCAAAGGTAACCAGCATAAGCGTGAAATATAAATGATATAATGTAAACGGTGTAGTCTTCCAAACTCCATGGGAACCACATATCGAAAGCTGGAACAAGGGACTTTAATTAACACTTATTTGTGATTAGCTCTATGTAAGGGTCTCCTTGGCAAAGGGGTCCTCTATGCAAAGGGGTCTGAACAGTGGGATTACGCAGACTTAGCTTATCTAGCAGTCTTGCCTACCTTCTTATAATATATTTTATTTTATTATTATGAACATGCCTATTCATAATAATAAAATATTAAAAGTTCAGACTTACCCAAAAGACGCAAAGACTTGTCCTCTCGAACAATCATCCCATAGATAGGACTGCAGAGATACAAAGTCGCAACCAAGAACACGCTAGCCACGTACGTCTTCAGAAGCACCCCAGTGTACTTAAATACCTTCTTTTGTGAATCAAACACCAAATGCCTCAATTCTGCCATCTTTTCTCCTCCATGATGAACCATTGAAACGTGCTTGATCAACGGCATTTCCGACATGCCATCCTTAAAAGCCATCTCTTCGAGAAAAACGCGAAACTGACTGCGAAAAATGAGGCAGACTCCCAAAGAAATGGTCATGATTACTCCAGTAGTCCAGATACACGCTCCTTGGATGCAGAGGAGGAAATCAGAGACGTTGTTAACCACAAAACCGGTGGTGAAAATAAAGCAGAAAACACCAATAATGAAGTTGAAGGTTTGCAAAAGCAACCATGGTTTGGAGTTCCATGTTTTCGTGGCGAAAATGGGAATTCCGGCGAAGGAAAGGACCCGGTGGAACGTAAGAAAAGTGTCATCCATTTTGGAATGGTAAATGGTGTTGGAAAAGAATAGCTAGTCGTTTTTATTGGAGCTTAAATTGGTACAGTCGAGTACAAGAGCGGTTTACCAAGAACATATTTTTTGGATGGGTGTGGATTGTCTATCATTCACGAAGGGTTAGGTGTATGCATATTTCGCCAGTTAGGTGTGTCAGTGTCAAATTTTTAACCTTTAGTTATTTTATATGAACCATCAGAAAAACGTTTATTTTTTCTGCTTTTATTTGCTTGTACTTTTTCCTTCATCGTGCATTAAATCAGCATGGAAACTCTTTTTTATATTTTTCTTACGTTCATACTTTATCAAACTAACATGGACTCAACTTCTTTTTTAGCTGTGAACATATTCTTCAGAACAGCACCTGCACCTTTGCATACCCTATTACACCTTGACTTAACAATCTTCAGAATAATCCTATTGAACCCCCAAAACGAAATCTTACTAACACCACCGTCGACAACAGTACCTGTCGCTCCAATCATTTTTAAGGGATATACTTAAAAAAAAATGACAAAATGATATACGAGGAACGTGACAGTGTATGTTATAAATGCTTGAGTGACACCCCTTTGATATTTTGATTTGTAAAGCTAAGAAGAAATTCTCTTTGATGGCGACTTGAGTGACAGTCAACCAGTATTTCTTATTACCTCCGAGTTTCTTTTGCCTATAATTTTGTCCCTGACACATATCGGAAGTTATTGTCTATTAGATGATGCTTTTTGATAATGTTTTTTTTTATTATGTTTTATGGAGATTTGTTTAAAGTATTGTAGATTTAGATTTTTAGTTCTTGTTTCTTTATTGTTACTAGATCAATCGAAAACGAGGTGTTCAGAGTAGTTTCAGCACTGATGAAAACATTTGTGTCTACTTAGAAAATAATTATACCTACCAAGGAAGGGTTATTCTTTTAAACCGATTAATTTGTGAATGTGTGAACATTGTAGTCCTTGTAGATTTCTAGATGCTTCTTAACTATTTTTCTTTTATAACTTGTTTAACTTACGTCACGCTTTTCTCCCATGCTTCAGTACTACCGCTGTAACATAACATAACATCAGGCCTGTACAAGTGAACTGTCGAGCTAACGTTTTCGTTTTTTCTTTTATAACTTGTTTAACTTACGTCACGCTTTTCTCCCATGCTTCAGTACTACCGCTGTAACATAACATAACATCAGGCCTGTACAAGTGAACTGTCGAGCTAACGTTTTCGAGCAAGTGATCATTCGATTTCACGCAGGGACCCCTCCGCTAATAGTTAGGCATAGGTGTGGAGATCTTCAACCAAATGACAGCGTGACGGTTGCCAGAGGACAATTCGATGTCCAAAGGTGAACAGAAGAAAAAAACTTGTTGCGCTGACCCCAAGTAACATGGAATAAGGGCAGTAACTGCAGGAAGATGAAGATGATGATGATGAAACTTCATCTAAAATATGAAAATACGTTATTACCACTAAAAATTCAATTAACCGTTAAACATGTTTTAAGAATTATAATTATGGCCAGAGGCGAAACTGAAACAATCTGTGTAAAACCTTCCTTCCTTTTGTTCATTTAATAAAATTCTTATTAAGTTATAATTGGGAAGCTCGTGCAGGATAATGTTATTATAATAATAAATTCGAGGGTATATTTTTAGCATGATTCTTCCTACTTCCGCTATTTCATTGTAAATCCTGCTTAACTTTGTTTATACAACGTTTAATTGTTTTTTCTTCTATCTTTCATTCACTTAAGGATTAATCAGTTATCTAGAAGAACAAAAACAATCCGGGATGATAATTACCGCCAAAAGTGACCACTTTTATCTTTAATCTCTCCTAAATAGTCAAGTCTAGAATGATGAGTTAAAGTGATTTTAAAAATACTACAGGTTATTTACAAGCATGATAGTGTTTTGGATTTTTCATATTTGATGTGATTTTAAAGTAAAAGAAATAAGATGTGGGTGGTGGTTTCGGTGCTGTTGGCACCTTAAGCTACTATTAACTGCTCCTATGATGGACAGCATTTCCTTAATGAAATTATTTATTTCAGACACAGAGATTCATACTACTAAATATTATGTTACTAAATAGATACTTATAGCCATGTTAGTATTTAAAATAATTATTATTTTGGACATGCATCAGCGAACCAGTGCCTGATGATTTGGCCGTCATCTCTGCCCGATATCACTCTCAGAAGTGTGTTGGTTGGTGCTACCAATATTCTCTTCTCTGCAAGGAAAGGGTTATGTTTTTTACGCCTATCTTTGTTTGTAATATCTTTTATTCCCTCATATCTTTTAAACCAATTGATGGATTTTTTTTTCTTATCTTCTCTGCATTTTTTATCGACCTTTTGCGAAGTAAAAGGCTTCAAAAATATTACAAATTTCAGTACATCAAAAACAACAATACCCTGATTTCTCGACTGGCCAAGTTCCCACCTCTATTCACTTTCCTCTCTCACAGACACAATTCGTCAGTCGTATACAAATATTATCATAAATCTAATATCTTTGTGTTGCTACTGTTATTTTTCATCCGCGCGACTATTCTGCGAGTGTATTCGTTATGTGCCGAAGTGATTTATGTGCTAGCACTCTGGTAATAATATAAGGTTTCGGCTTATTAGCTTGATTGAGACAGTTTTTATGGGGTTGTGAATTATCGGGGATTTAGTGTGAAAAGTATAATGTAAAAGTAGCACTTACCCTGATACGTAGATGGGTGACAATAAATTATATACTGAGTTTCTTCCATACCTCGAAAAATACGATAGGCCGTTAGTCCCGGCTTTCTAATATATAAATATATTATATATTTCTAATAATATATAAATATAGATTTTTTAGAGACGTTACAGGTAGTCAGTCCTCCGAAAGCCTGACGACCAGTCTTACCCCTTAGTAAGACTGGTTCTTAATCTTTCTGGCCACTGTTAGTTTTTGTTGTATTTAGTACTCATACTAAATACAACAAAAACTAACAGTGGCCATACTCATATGACGATACGCCTTGTATCGTAACTAACCGGGCTGTGGTTCCCATAGGCGATAGCTTCGTGTCGAATACGAGTAGGTACCGGTATTTAACAGCATCTGGTGATACTGGAGGATGGAGTTGGGAAAAGGCTAGGCAGATGATGATGATATAAATATTATAAATCTAGTATATATTCTGCGAGTGTATTCGTTATGTGCCGAAGTGATTTATATGTTGGCACTCCATTGAGGCCGCGGCTTATTGGCTTGATTGAGACAGTTTTTATGGAGGTTGTGAATTATCGGGGATTTAGTGTGAATATTTGTATTTGCAGCGCTTACCCCGATAACTTATCAACATGGTCATACATCTACTTAGATGTATGACCATCCATTAAGTACATACTGAGGCTCTTCCGTGCCTCGTAAAGCACGTTAAGCGTTAAGTTTACATATTTATTATTTTACAGTCGCTACAGGTACCTTTAGCTCGAAAGTCTGTCAACCTGTCTTACCAATAGGTATCGTTATAGCCAGTACTATCTGGATCGGATTGGAGTTTAAAGAAGCAGTCAAAGTGTTATTAAGTTATTCCATCAGTAGTTTCCGAATAACAACCTGGAAGTCTGAATTTGTGCCTGGATAATGGCAATAAGCTCGCCTATTTCAAGGCATTTAACCATAACTGGCGAAATGAGGGTGTATAAGTACACCTCCACTTAACCCATACGTGATAAGAACCCACGATGTTATGTTATGTTTGTAAAAGCGTAATACATAGCAAATCTATTACCCTTTATAACCAACTCAATAATTCCGCCAACTCCTTTTCCAAGTGCAAATAATCGCGAGTTTCCCGATGCTATAAATAACTTAGCTTTCCATTACAGGGTTCCATTGATATAATTCTCGGTAGCAATAAATGGTACACAAATGAAGTGGCGATGTACATTCGCTATGACAAATGGGTGCTTCGCTTCGAGAAATATACTCGCTACTATTTTAGTAGCGATCGTTCTCATTGGGTCTCTGTATTTTTTATTATTTTTTTTCATTGAAAAGTAATTGAGGTATTGATAGTGAGTCAGGTTTTTATTGGTTGTTTTGTGATTATTATAATTATTATATTTAAAAGTGGGCTGAGGATCTGGTTAATGCCGTAACCATTCAGAGGGTGTGAGCAGCTTCGATAATAATAATAAGCAATACTATAAGCGCTAATTGTCAATTTAGCTTATTGAGACTAAAATGAGACTGGGCTCGCCATATCTGCTTGCACATTAATTGTTAGGAATGTTCGGGCACATCGCAAAACTGGAGCCTTGAGATAGCTAGACGGAGTCGTGACAGACCAAAAAGAAGATGGCGGGACGCCTCGGGTGGCTTTCTTGTCGATTGGCGAGAAGAAACACCATTGAGAGAGGTGGAAGAAATGGGGTAAGGATTTACCCAAGGAGTGGGACAGTACGGGCTAATTAAAAAATATACATTGTAAACAATTTCTTGGTTCAAGACTTACACCTATTTTAAAATAATAAATAATTCTACCTTAAAATCGAACTGAAAGATTTATGTGCTATAGCACCGCAGAGGTAGCAACTACCGTAAATAACCAACAATTCGCAGACGTGTGAAATCATAATCACAACTTATTTATAATTATATTTGCGTAGGTAAATATTTGTTGTCATTCTTTCATTCCACAAACAAGAAAAAAACAAAATACTACCCACTTTTTACCCTAGAAAAATAGGAAGGTCAATAAAGCAGTGCATACATAACTCACAGACAACTGTGAACCACTCCATCTTACAGAAGAAAGGGCGTGAACGAACAACTTAACAAGTAAACAAGATTTATTCATACACAACCCAACGACACTAGAGTTCACAAACATTTGGCAACGACCCAACTACAAATAAGAAGAAGATAGATTCGAAAAAACCGGAAAAGTGCAAGACGGGTTTATACTTGAAGGGTTCCGTACCATGATGTAATTAAGGTATTTTAATAATCGTCATCATCATCAGCCTATTAATATTTCCAGTAATTTCCACTGCTGGGACACAGGCCTCCTCTCTCAGAGAGGGAATGAGGTATAATTTACCACGCACGCGGGCCCAATGCCGATTGGTAGAAATCACAAGTCTTCGAATTTTTGGTTCCAGGACATGCTGGTTTCTTCGCGATGTTTTCCTTCACCGTTTTTGAGAGCAGTGATGATGAATAATAAGTTACGCTTACTGACGCATTTTTAACTTTTAACAAAAAGAAACTCATACCAAATGAAAAGAAAAACCTTAGGTTAAGAGCGTATGCTACCTCAGATTAGCAACCCTATTTGTGGTGGTTCAAACTTCGCTTGAAATACTGTTAGAATAAAGTTCTAATCAGCTTGCACTACAAAGCGGTTGTTACGTCTTTCGCTGCGGCCGAATAGTGCGAAATTAATGGTATTTTGCTATTTACAAAAAAACTATTGATTGGACTAAAAAAGTAAAACACTATGACTTTAGTATGTTGCTTGTAGAATTATTTGGCAAAAAAATCAGAACGATGACATGTATTTTAGTATGGTTTTTACTCGTTAAAAGAAATTTTTAGAGGTATCTTCGCGATTTTTTCCTATCGAGCAAAGTTAGTTGTATTATGTTTTCACAACACTATGGCACTAGCATATATCCTGAAGAATATCATATATTTTTCTGATGTTGATTACTGCAGTGAATCATATACTTTTACGCATTATAAAACTCGCGTTTGAGGTACCATACGCTCTTAATCTATCAACATTGAACGCGTGCAAAGATTGAAGAGTTCTCTCGTTAGGAACTGATCCTAGCTGCAGGATTATAATATCATGTCTGCCAAGAAAACGTCTTGTTATCATCAGAACCAAAATAGTGTGCAAATTATCAGCTCAATCGGTTAGAGGAAACTGGTTTGAAATTCAGTTGCAAGATTCAACCAGTAGGTACATACTAACAAACTAACAAGGACAGGTAAATAAATGTTTATAAAGAAATGTGTTGCAAAAAAAAATCCTGTAAAAAAGGTTTTTTTACACAATCACATCAGTCATCATTATAGTTATAATATCGGGAACTCGAGACAAACTGCCCATATTCAGTGTTAATGATAGGGTCCCGTTGCCACCCAAAGGGTACGGAACGCTAAACACGAATTAACTTCCAAAACAGTGGGATAGTAGAGAAATATTTTTATATTTTTCTACATTGTGATTCGCCCCCCAGTGGGGCTGCAATAACATGCCGGTTGGCAATCCCTTGAATACACTAAAAATAAAAATATTATTCCTACTGTTTGGATTGGTTAGAGAGTTCTATAGAGATGTTTGTCCGAATCTAGCGATTAAAAGTAACTGTTTTATCAAGTAGCAAGTATTTAGTGCATTTTAGAATTTAGTATAATAACGTCGGCACGTATGTCTCAAAAGTTGTGTGGTAATCAGTTAAGTTATGGTGGTATGGACATGTGATGTGGAGAAATATAATAATATATGATAATTTCGGGTCAACATTTTTAGAAATGTAAATGGCTTTATGGAGAGCAGTGGTGGCCCAGTGGTGGCGGCCCCGACTTACGAACAGTTGGTCGTGGGTACGAACCCAGGCAGGCGCATTACTTTGTGTAATTTATTTCATCACCGCTGCTCTCAAAACGGTGAAGGAAATCATCGTGAGGAAACCGGCATATCTTAGAACCAAAAATTCGAAGATATGCGATATCTACCAATACGCACTGGGCCCGCGTGGTGGATTATAGCCCATCCCTCTCCTAGAGAGGAGGCCTGAGTCCCTGCAGTGGGAACAATATAGGCTGATGATGATGATGATGATGAAATGGCTTTATGAGAAATGAGATGACGACTAATAGAGAAACATGGAAGAAGAAGAAGATATTATATACTGCTCTGGTCTTAAATAAATTGGGATAAATATTGAATATTGATCAACATTTCCTGCTATATTGTACCTATTTTAAGTGAAATTTAACTCGAAAATCAGACTAAAAACTTGAATAACTCGAAAACTTGCTAAAAGACTTATCAAGACTGTAACGACTACATTAAATTGTATGTCGCGTCCAGGTACATAGGACGCTAGTCAGGAAGTACTAAATGACATACATAGTGTCAAACAGTTGTGGGCACAGAAAGGGATCTACGGGTAAATGAGAGAAATAATGACTTCTTTAACTTGTACACAGCTACTGTACAGTCAATTACTAACACTACTGTACTTAAAAGGAAACACCGAGCAGTTCCTAGATAGTATGTGTCGCGACCATGCCCGAACGATCACTGGCTGGCGATCCATGGGACTGAGGTCCGTATCCGACACCTACATCCAGACTCCGCACAACGCCAAACAAAGGCGCTTGTGTTTAAATTTAAGTGCATACTCATCAAAGATCCGACACGGCCATCCTGCATGACACACGTCCTCGTGTGTAAACCTGCAATACCAGAGATTCCCATCGCAGGACACCGTTCGGTCATTCTGACTTAACCAAGAGGAACTCTCAAACTTCTCTTGTTACAATATTATCACTCTAGCTAGATTATCTCAATAACATGAGACGTCAACCTCAAAGTCACATCATTTGTTTACATAGTCTTTTTCGTTCAAACATTACGACTTAGAATAGTCAGCCCAACAAAGTGCAAGTACTCTTTAACTAGAACCAATAAATCTCAAAATCTCTCAATTTCTCAAAAATCAGTCTTTAAAATCGAATTCAAGGAATGGTGGTTGCTCTTACAGCCATCTTTGTGGCTTCCGATAGTTATCCCTGTAACCATCACGACCATTGTCATTCGAGTGACCAGGTCCCGTAACCATCCCTGTGGCTACCTCAGTAGTTATCCCCGTGATCTCTACCAACCATAGTCATTATAGTGACCAGGCTACGTAACCATCCTTGCGGGGGCTACGCGGTAAACCTCACAGTGACCACTACCGACCATAGTCATCCCAGTGACCAGGTGCCTTAGCCATCCTTTTTGTGGCTACATCAGTAGTCATCTTAGTGACCACTACCGCCCAAATTCATCTTAGTGACTGGGCCCCATAATCATTCCAGTGATTACAATCGTATAGTCATCCTTATGACCATACACACTCAGCGACCACACCATTACTAGATTTAATTACAACATCAACACATTTGACTCAGTTTTACGTTAAAGGTACTTGACTTTCCAGCGTTCTCTTAACTCTATTCTGAACGCACCAATAAGACGTTTTTCACCGTAGACATTTTAGCTCATAGCTTCACCATTAAATTATTACTCGCTAACATAAAAAGTAGCCTTACTTCGGTTTTATTTTCGAACACGTCCCGGTTCTTCTATGCAATCGACCTTGTCCTCACCTCCCAAGCTACAGCTTTAGGTTGAGGAGATTGAGGTCCGCTTTGTTAATAATGTTCTTAGTGAATATGAATAAGCCACATATTTCATTGCTAATTCACTCTAACCCAGCCATAGCAAACACAATCTTGCATTATTCCCCTTCGAAACAAGAGGCTGGACTCAGACTTAACATTGTCTGGGGTGAAATGTCTATCCCGCACAGTTACTCTCATAGTATCTTTAAGTTTCTCTGAACAGATCATTGACTGTCAGTAACTGTAATAGTAAAATAGTAAAAACAGTACTGCATTAACATCAAGCAGAAGTTGCGAACTTGCTTGTCTCTTATGGCGACTATTATAGTATCTTTCGGCGACTAGTCTCTTACGGCGACTAATCTCTTCAAAGTTGTGTGCTTCGCCGCATGTCTTGCGGACTACTGGTTGCTCTAAACCGGCCTCGGTACAGATGATGTACCCACTGGCAGGAATAGCGCTGCCAGAAGCTCACAGTACAGTGGCAAGCTCTCGCGAAAGAGCCGAAATGGCTTCAGTCATACGACACCCTTTACACTTAAACACCCTTATATCGCAAAGGCACAAAACCGTTTTCTGAGGATTGTCATTCACCCCACTCACTGGTGAATAGTCTAAAGATTAAAGTTGCGGAAAGGTAGCTAACTAGCTCCTTGCCTAACCCATTCGTTTCATCGTCTGCTACTCTCCCACCTGGAAGCCTTTAAATAGACTCCGGCCCCAGGCTGGTCGCAGCAAGGAAAACCTGAATATCCACCTGCCCTAGAGTTTAATTAAGTTGCTGTTCCACAAATGTGGCACTTAATATTGTATCCTGCATGTCCTATTGTTTGTTCACAACAGGGACCGATGCACACTACCAAAAGCGCCAAATTAGTAGCTCAGTTCCAGGCCAACATAATTCAGACCGCCATCGACACGCTAAGAAGAAGATTTAATTTGATTATTGCCTTTCATTATTTATCAAAACAAAATCACCAATTGAAAACCAACTAAGCCATCTTAGCTGGTTCTAACAATCCTGTTGTTATCATACAAAGCTTATATTGTGCGCTATGTTTTCTATAGTGACTTACAGTCTCTACTTTAGTGTTTACCACACTAATGTCAACAACACAGCCTTGCATTGATGTCACTTGAGTATCATCACTCCATCAATCAAGACATTGTTAGTTCGTTACCGATTCACTAGTGTGAACTAATCCAAGATTATTTTATTTGGTAAACCGAATACATTTCTTTTCGTTTCTTTTTAAGCGTTGCCCCACACTAGGAGTCTCTCCTGTATCGTGGGTACGTCCACAAATATTCAAACTCAGACACTCAAACACCCAGTTCTAGAACAACTATCTGCAGGCCATACAAATATTGTGGGGATCGAACCCACAACACGCAGCACAGCAGTCAATCGCTCAACCACTGCGCCAACCATGCTATCAGAAATGGATGACTAGTGAGTTTGTCGAGACCAATGTTTAGGTTTCAACTTTGCTCTATCGATGCCGACAGCAACGCGGCGTCTTCGACGTAAACATTGACGAAGTCAAGTGCGATTCAGCATAAAGCACTAACAATGGCTCTCTTACATTCGGTGATCGCGTTACACAGTTCCGAATTGTTATGATTCGGCACTCATGTTGCTTATCCTGTGTTAGGAAAGCTAAGAGTAATCGGTCTCTACATTACAGACTTTAATGAAACCGCTTCAATAATCAAGCTTTGTAAAGCTTTGTTAAGATTGAGATTCAAGTTCTCAATTTAGTCTTAAGAAACAATGAACATTGGTTGTTTTCATGACCAATCATTATATTGTATCACACTATGACATTAATGACTTTACATTAGTGATATTATGCTCACAATTAAATCTGTTCTGTGAATTTTACAAGTCACATTATGGCTTTCTGCCCAAAGCACTAAACTAAACTATGTTTCATGATTTCATCAGTCAACACTTCACATCTGAGTAGTCTTTTAGTTGGATGGATGGATAGGATTTGCCGTGATATAGTATGAAGACTAAATCACAATCTTATTAGAGCGATACACGGTTTGCTCTTCGGAGCTCAACTCGTTACATCCATCCTGTAGGTACACCAGTAGGTACGCCATAATTATTATGCTACTGCTAGTTTCAAGCTCCAAACAGTTGGATACTCGTTGCTCTACTGTAACCGTTGTTAACCTTATCTCATGTTTAGCTAGCATTACGTTTGAATTCATTGAATTTAACCGAGGAGGAGTTCATGGTTGAACAATCACAGCCACACGGGTGGAACCTCAAGCTATGTTATCCGCCTAGATCGGTCCATAGATGTGCGACCATCCATCACCCAGCAATCCTTCTCCGCGCTAAGAAAAACACGTCAAGCCGCCAGTCGCGACTGGCTCCAGCAGACCCCCGACAGCCGTCACTGGCAGTCAGTGGCAGTCAGTGGCTTGACAGTCTAACAACCCATTCCCCAAAGGGGTACCACATCACCCAGCACCAAGTGGGCTACAGTGGCCAGACAAGCTGCCGCCACAGGCACAACACCGGCCGCACCGACCGGATACCAACCCCACACAGTTGGGAACCGGCCACGCAAATGACGACTTTCAAGTTTATTAGTGTCCTCTGATTTTTTCATATCCGAAACACTTTAATTTCAATCATTCGGAAAACATCGACACCTACTCTCTACGTCTCGCACTGACGTCGTATCCCCATTGGTACGTTTTTCGCTTTCATCGGAAAAGCACGTAATATTAAACTTAACGGTCACAATGCCCAAAGGGGCACACAGAGGTGCTAAGCACACCCATCTTTTACTAAAACCATCAATACAGCGTTCCGCTACCCTAAGAACCTTCGAAACACAACAACATCGAACATTCTTTGAACATTTACAACTCGGTAGTCGTGGTTAAAATATCTTTCAGTTGGGATACATGAACCAAACATAACCGTGTAAACACAAATTAATCATTCTAGCACATCAATCACAAATTCAAATTCACATTTCGACTCGGAAATCGATCCCAGAACTCTCCACACTCCGCAGCTGCCCCTGCGACCACGAGCTCAACTGGTAGATCGCAGTTGCACATTCGTTTTCAACATTCGTTGCAGTAAGTTGCATTCTCACATCACGCCTGCAACAACAAGGGTCAGGCAGAGATGCACCCAACAGTACACAATCCAACCTGGGAATCGATCCCAGGATCGTCAAGCAGTCGCGCTCGCGACCGCGATAACCCAACGGGCTAATAAGATCACAATAAAACATGATCACAACAACCAAGTGAAGTAGCAAGAGGTCTTTTCAAAACAACTCTCTTCACTCGCTTATAAAATGATAACGACTCACCGGATATAACACCTTTACTCGTTCTCACTTACACACTCTGTTTCACGTGTCTAACCAGACAGGCATCATGACGGTGGATAGTCACCTCATGGTATCCAAACCCTCATCATCACAGAACTGTGCATCGTGCACATCTGTCTAAGGGAATCGAACCCAACGAATCAACACAACAGCTCGGCCAGCTGTTTCGTGCGCGAATAGCTATCAAAGCAACTAGCACTGTTTATCGAACAGTTCACGCAATTGTCTATACACACAGTTTTCACTTTCAGGAGATTTCTCAACCCGCTCGTATCCCACTTCTGATGTCGCGTCCAGGTACATAGGACGCTAGTCAGGAAGTACTAAATGACATACATAGTGTCAAACAGTTGTGGGCACAGAAAGGGATCTACGGGTAAATGAGAGAAATAATGACTTCTTTAACTTGTACACAGCTACTGTACAGTCAATTACTAACACTACTGTACTTAAAAGGAAACACCGAGCAGTTCCTAGATAGTATGTGTCGCGACCATGCCCGAACGATCACTGGCTGGCGATCCATGGGACTGAGGTCCGTATCAGACACCTACATCCAGACTCCGCACAACGCCAAACAAAGGCGCTTGTGTTTAAATTTAAGTGCATACTCATCAAAGATCCGACATGTATGATTGTGTGCTAGCGCATTTATATTACCCAGCTTTACCCTTTGTGTCCTCATTATTTGCTTAACCACATACTTATTAGAAATCCCACAATCTCCTCATTATATAATGCACCTTAACACAAAGAACAAAACTAAAAACAAATACTTAATAATGAATGTCGTTTCCTACGCTTATCTCCACACACACTCAATTTCCTCTAACTGCATAACTTACTTAGCAAGTTCTTCATAGCTTAGACGCAGAATAGTACAGAAGATTAGGTCCACACAACAATCGTGCGCAGTGATCTGAGGCCCTACTATGACGTCTTAAAACAGTTCTTATTTCAGTGTGGAAACGTGACAGAACTATACAGGGTGTCTAGCGCCATCTCTTTTTCTCACTGCAATAAGAACTGTTTTAAGACGGCATGGTAGGCCTACTGGAACAAGTGCTGTACGCTTCTTTACCGTAAGCTGCCCAGCGTTATTCTATTTTGAGGTCGGGTTCCTTTCTCACTCATCGTCAGGCTACAGCAGATCACTGCTAGACATAATTATGCCTCTTCAATCGCACGCCACTCAACTTGATTCTCAGCAATTCCCATCCAGTTGCTACTAGTCACCCTGGGAAGATCGTCGCTCAACTCCTGAGAGCGTCCCACCACTCTGAAGAAAACGTCTACACCAACGGTCATTGTGTCTAGCCCAGCGCCACTTCAGTTTCCATAGCATGTGAGCTATTTTGACAACTCTAATTTTCTGTTCGACTACCTTTCTCACTAAATCATATACCTGAACATTTTATGACCTCTCAACATAACAGCTGCTTATATGAAAATCCTCCTTCTTTAGACCGATTTACAGACTTTCAGACTTCCAGCTTCTCGTAATGACTTTCAAAGATCTATAAACTTCGCGTGCACGTAAACAACGAGGGGTTTTTGTGTTTAATGTGTAAGATCACTCATACAAACATCGCCGGTATCAAGCCTGGCTAAAGCCTGATCTACCAACATCTGTAGCAGAAAGTATAACGAGTACTACAGCAACCTAATAAAAATTATGCTATGCTCTGTATGGCGCTGCCCTACTGCGCCCATTAATTTTCTAGTGTACAGGATAGCCACGGGCGTTCCCTTTGTGAATCCAGCTAAGGACTTAGTGTGAACATATTAGATGTTGCCTTACCTTGCGTTTGCACGTCGGATGAGTTACGCGAGCCAATTATGAGACTCGCTACGTTGCTGTTCCTGATTGTATCTTGTGTGCGTTTAGTGGTGAACACATTTACAGTGTGAGTGTGAATGGCATAGCATTTTGATGATAACAAGAGTCGTGGTTTCAAGAAAATCGATGAGAATGTTGAGATCGATCTGTATAGAGTGACAAGAATGGATAAAGCAACGAATGAGTTTATTATAGAAGATTTCTAGTGGCACCTGGTAGTGATATGGACAAATCCTGCTACAGCAGGCACAAAACGTATGTGACTAAAAGAGTAATGGATAATATGAATGTACATCCGTCAGATGTAGAGAGAGAGGAAGACTTAGGAAATAATAGATGGCATGTTGTGAGAGGAATATGAAAGAGAAAATAGTAAATGATGCCATGACGTCTGACTAGGGAAAATGGTGGAAGAAAACGTGTTGTGCCGACCCCCAGTAGAATGGGGCGAGGACATGAAGATGATGATTATACACAGTATTCGATTTTTTTCGGTCCCATCGGTGTCAATTTTTACAATGACTTTTTATTAACCCAAAAAATAGTTAGAAGTGGTATCATCAACTCGATAGACATGCTATTTGTGTTTCTATCTAAGTTAATGTTGTGCTTAGAGTATCCTTGATTTACCGATTTAATATCACAAATGTATTGACTCCAGCACATCTCTTTGGGCATTTGTTCTCACAATAACTGTAAAAAGAATATAGTCCAAGATCAGGGTTGTACAGAGGTGTACTGTACAGTGTACACAGCACTACAACACATTCACGTTTCACATTTAGATAATTATGTTTAAGTCCTAGTATTTACCAGGGGGTATTGTATTACTGAGGACTAACTGGGTTGCGCAGGTCAGATAAGCAGTTGCTCCATGTAAAATTCTGGTGTTCAGCCGCATCTGGTTAGACTGGAAGCCGTCAGCCCTAACACAGTTGGGTAAAGGCTAGGCAGATGATGTATAATTTTCATGCAATAAGGGTGATATTACCATGAACCGGGAACAATTAAAACTCCAAGCTGGAACGGAGAAATTATTATTATAAACTAGCTGATGCCCGCGGCTTCGCCCGCGTGGATGTCGGTTAAATTATATACTAAAAACCTTCCTCGAGAACTACTTTATCCATTAGTGAAAACAGCATGAAAATCGGTGAAGTAGTTTTTGAGTTTTTGAAGCGTACACAAACCAACATAACATTTTTATATAAATATAGAAGAAGATAGATATATATAATATATAGATAGATTATTATAAGCCTATATTGACCCACAGCAAGGCAAAGGCTTCTCTTGCCACCACCCACTTTTCGCGATAGAAATAGTCCAGCTCAACCCACCATCTCCTTTTGGATCTACCGCGTTGTCGTTCCCTTCTTTTTGATGTCTACTGAGTAGTAATTTTTGGTCTATGCTCCTCCGACTGGGAAATTGCCAACGGAAAAACCTTCTTTGGTCAACCGGGATATGAAACAAAATCCCATGCTAAACACCAGTACTAGTGACTACTAAACCAACGTTTCTGTTAGGAAAACGAGTAACGAACTAGTAGTGTAATATTATATTCAGTGACGTCATTCCATTTTCAGTGATTACGATGCATGAGTCATTTCGTTTAGAGGTGATAAAATATTTTATGACGAAAATAAGGAGTAACGTAAATCTACGTAATGTCAACAATAATAAAATTATCATGCATGGACGAATATTATTGAAACAATATCAAGTTAGTCATTTGTTTTCAACTGAACAGTATCAAGCTAGTGACAGCAGTTTGAGAGCAGCGGACTTTCGAACAGTAGGTCGTAGGTTCAAACCCAGGCAGGCACACTACTTTGTGTAATTTATTTCATCACCGCTGCTCTCAAAACGGTGAAGGAAAACATCGTGAGGAAACCGGCATGACTTAGAACCAAAAAATTCGAAGACATGCGACATCTGCCAACCCGCACTGGGCCCACGTGGTGGATTAAAAGCCCACCCATCTCCTAGAGAGAAGGCCTGAGTCCCTGGTGGTGATGATAATAATAGTGTTAGTGAACATTTATTCTGTAGCTTATTTAGTTCAACTGCTGGGCAAAGACCGTCCCCATAGCCTTCCACTCTTCTCCATGCACAGAGTTCTCTGGCCAATCTGTCACAAACGCTTAATATTTCTATTTTTATGCAATAACTGAGCTTACTTAGACAAAGTAACATTAAATAAGCGTTAATGGTGTTGCTTAAGTCTATAATACAATAAACTACCTAAAAGTTTATGTTAATAATGTTGAAACCCATTGTAGACTTGCGAAACGCTTTAGAAATTATTGTCTACTTGTCTAGACCCTCCGGAATTCTTTTGAATAATTTCCAACACATTAGCATACATTTATTCACGAACACACAACAGATTTTTGTCTCAGTAACCTTGAATACAAATCCTACACAATAATCCTTTATCAAAATGATAGACAGACTCAAGCCAAAAATATCAAACAAGACTCCGTTTACAAACCCAAAAATAACACTAATAAGACACTAACACACTTCAAAAACATAAAAGAACCCCTTTCATTCCCAATGTGGCTATAGAAAAAACCATTGCAACCAAAAACATCGCATTCTTATATCCCGCATACATTTATTTTATTGTAACGAGCCTAAACACAAAAGCTACACGGTAATATGGAGTCACAATTTCTGAATAACACATCCCTATTTAGCTGAAGAATCTCGATATCAGCGAGACAAGTGAAGGCAAACATAATAAATCATATCCTGTAGTTTTGTCAGGCGTATTCTGAACATTGTTCGATATAGCCATTGTTGATGCTAAAATATGTACTATCTGTATTTAGTATTTTCATGACGGTTTTCAAAGCGCAAATGAAAATGTAGACAAATTAAATAAAAGAAAATCTTAATACTATTATGTATTAAGATGCGAAAGTTTGGATGATTTATTTGTAATTCAGTCACGCCAGCATGATTGGAAGAAATTTAGTTTAGGGATAGATTTAGTTTGAACTAACATAAATAAAGCTACTTTTTATCTCAGAAAAATCTCATCAAAAACAATAAAACAACAACAAAATAACTTAGCCTAAGATGACGACACCCTAAAAATGATGATAGTATTCAAAATAAAGCCCAAACACTTACAAAGACTTTGATAAAGATTATGTGACACAATATTATTCTAAACTAATTAAATAATTTATTATAATAGTCGCTTGGTAAATGGTCAATTGGCAACGCAAACACTTCCACCCAAAACGTTAGTCCCACATAAGTTCCAGGACTTAAAAGTTCTATTATCACAAACTGAGCACCAATACCACCATCCCTTATATCAATTTCTCCCAATTTATCAACACGTAAATCCGCAATTTGTATAGCATTTATCACTCCTTTTCCCGAATAATTCACATGAACAGTATCGGACTTCATCCAATCCTCTTGGCCCTGTTCAAAACGTTTGCTATATATATTTTTCGCGCCCGTATCTCTGTATCCAACAAAAAAATCACTGGAAGTGGCACTGGCGATGTAGATGACATTTAAAATCATAATCTTGACAGTCATTTTATGTTTGATCTAAACGACGATGAAATTAGGACTGAAGAGGTAGTAATAGAAATATTGTCTAATGAAGATTGCATCAGCTTGAATGAAAATATTGTCCTTCAAAACATTATTTACTCTGTGTAAGTAACACAACATTAACACAACGTAAATATTATTTGTTGTACTCATTATACGTACAATAAATCAAATTAAGTATTCACCATAACAATGATGATTATGTAACTTCCTAGGAATATCTTTTAGATAAGAAACCATTTAAGGAAACTCGTGAATTAACGTGAACTATTTACGTGTATTTTCCAATACGACATCAAATTGTGCTAATTTGTGTTCTATATAAATCCTCCACATTTCCTGATTCATTCATTCGTATTCCAGTATAGCAATAAAGCGTACAAATTTTAAATATTTTTGTAGTTAAAACAAAAAATTAAGCTGAAAATGTATTTTCAATCCTTGATTTTGTTACTTTCGTTGTTATATTTAACATCAGTGGAATCGAACGACATTGCGCTTGGATTGGCAACTCCATACTCGAAGAAGATATACAGTGCTATCAAAATTGCTAACCCTGCAATATGGCGGAGAGAAGACGATGTTTTAGTTAGCGCTCCAAACAACGAACTAATAAACGCTGTTTACATCACAGACTTAAGACCAGATAAAGAAGGAGAAGCGTATATAGAAGCTGGAGGACTTGGAAGCAGGACTGTCACAATAGCGTTAAGGAGTCCAACAATTTTGAGGGGATACAAATTCTCTATTGAAGTTTACGCTCAGACGATACATCCAGGGTATGCTCCAAATGTTTTGCCATACCAATCAGTGTATCCACAAGCAAGGTTAAGTGGACTGGGTGGTCAGTACCCCCAACCATATCACACTGGATACAGCGGATACCCTTCTGGAAGCAGTTATCCTAGCAGTTACGTACATTACAAGAAGTGATAGTGATTAAACGTTAAACAAATAATTCAGTGGTGACGTGACTGTTGTGTATTGAACAGTAAACATTCGTTGATTTGTTTATCTTGACATGTAAATTGAAAAATAGTCGTAACATGCAATCCATCATCTATGACTCCATCGTGATTTATGTCGGAGTAATGGTGATTCTTCTTCTTCACCTTCGAGAACGAGGGGTTCTTACATAAATAGCTAAACATATATCTATAAATATAAGGCACAAGTTTAAACATAATACTAGCAGATAATTAGAAATAAGTTTATTTTTTGTATTTTTTTAGTAAGAAATATAAGGCTTTTTTATTTTATTTTATTTATTTATTTAATGGTGATAAATAAAATGTCTTTGAAGATTTTATTGATTCATATATTTTGGTGATAATTTATTGTACCCGTCTCAGTTTAAGTACTATTAATTATGTAAACACTTGTTGTTGCCTGTATTTCAGGAATCAATTCTTCGACGATATTTTCATCGATCTTTATTTGAAAATAAAGTATTGTTTGTTTTTTTATTATTTTCTTCTACTTCCAATAACTTGTAGGTGGTTGATTTTTAAGTATAAGAACAATTGTTTTGTTACTCTTAACGAAAATCCAGGTACTTTTAAAAGGTCAAGAAACTTTTAAAAGAACCTAAACCGTAATGTATACAATTTTAGAACGACTAATAATATGTACTTTATATACAAAAAACAAATAGAAAAAATAATGTTGAATACTTCTTTGTATTTTGAATAATAGAGGAAGTCCAAAGAAACAGTGAGTGAACTGTGTGAATGATAAGAATATTGTGGTAGATGACACGACAGACAATAATTATTATGGAAGAAGAAGGCTTGCTGCTTGAGACTTGGGATAAGGACAAGGGAATCATAAATATGTCTGTCTGGGTCACACTGGATACGAAAAACAAGGTATTTAAAAGGGAGTTAAGAAGAAGTTTATGTCCTGTTTACCAATGAAACACTAAAGGCTGAATTGATTAAATCTAATCGCAGGTTAGAAACTTTGCATTCATTTAAAAGTAAGATTATTAATATGAGTAAACAAAGAACAAAAGCAAATCTACTAATAATAATTATTCAACACCTACCCTCACATTCTAAAACATACAACCTCATAACACACTCAAGGTAGAACGACAACAAGATAACCACGAAACAAAGGGGCAATAAAATCTTAAGCAACATTTATCTATCGTGTAGATCAGATAATGGGACACCATATACCCCAAATCCAGTTGTGAGGACACCATAGACCCCACATCCAGTTGCGAGCCGCATTATTAATATTCAGCATGCGCGAAAATGATTTAATGCCTGCTACGTTGCAGTTTCGAGTAGTATTGTCAGAGCCTAGTGGATACAGAAGGTCAAATGGATGAGGTGGCAGAGAATGACCAAACAAAAACATGGATTGATTGTGCATGGATTGCTATGGTGGAAAAGAAGTCAATGTTCGGCTGACGGTTAACAGTGGAGTGGAGAATATAACATAACATAGCAACACGCCTGTAATCACAGATGGATTAGGTAGAGGTCCCATCAAATAAGGAGCGAACCTATTGCCATCAACCGGGTGCTACTGAGAAATTCCTGATGAAATCACCCAATCACACTTTGCCCGAACCCCGTGTGGTGCCGGGCTTAAAGAATGCCACCACCCCGTCTCATCCAGCGGGTGTCGTAAGAGGCGACTAATGGAATACTTAGCATACTTACATTTAAAAGATATGCACAATAGCATTCCCAAGGAGGGTTGACGTCAGGCAGGCGGCCGGTCATAAAAAGAACTGCCAAAACCCAAAGCAACATGAAGACATGTTGCGCCGACCCCAAATAAATTGGGATAAGGGCAGGAGAATGATGATGACACTTTGCCCGAACCGGGAATCGAGCTCATGCTCAGCAGTCGCGCTTGTAACCACTAGACCAATGAAACCGTCGAGAACAGTGACAGGGGAGAATGGAACAACAAAAAAATTGTTCCTTCCCACATAGATGCGTACGTGCATCTCACTTGCTGAACGTTAAGAATTATCTATGTGCGTGCGTTTTCCCTTGTTGTATGGAATAGACTTTCTGAACTATTTTGTAGTGCTGTTCTGTAGAGGGAATAACTCTCCGAGCATTGTCGAACGTGTCCCGTTTTAAAATATTACTTACTGTTCTGTTCAAATTGTTGTCAATATTTTTGATGAGATGTGTTGAGTTGCATCCGTAGCTGTATTTGGTTTTTTTTATTAGCTTATCGGTCCTTTTTCTGTTGATGTTTTTAAATAATATCATTTTTTTTTCAGTAAAATGAATTAGGTGATTTCAGTTCCCATAACAAGTTAAGTGATTAAAATTAATGGAAAATATTTCGAGTACTGATTCAAGTTACAAATTAATGATTTCATAAAACTTTCAACTATAAAAAAAAATTATTAGTTTCAGTTGGTATGCTACAAATTCCTGTCCATCATATAATTCATCATCAGTCGTCACGCTATCATTACTCCTTTTTTCTTCATATCACAAACTCCATCCATCTTCCGTTTTATCCATCAAAAAGTATATTCATCATTCTTTTCATAATAATCACGAATTTATTATAGGAATTACATGACTTATCACATAAATTATTCTAAATACACAGTAACCTAAAATCTAGCCGAACTCATTACAAACAAATCTAATAAAAAAAACTATCCATTTACTGAATTCCTTTTTACAGTAAGTTCGAAAGACATTGCCACTCAATATTATCACTGGCCAACCCTCGGAGTCCTCGGACAAATTCACCCGATACGTTGAGAAATTAAAACGCTTGGCAAAACGAGAACACTTATTTGCTCGAACCTGTGAAAGAGTCTTTAGGGTTCCGTATTGAAATGGTAAAATATAGTTTTCACTTTTAATTTCTACAAATTTCATTCACCTTATACAGAGTGATTCTTTTAAGTGGGTAATTTGAGAAAAAATCGAATTCGTAAGTGACAGCTACCGGGAAATGTACTAAGGTAGTTATTAAGGTCAAGAATGAGACAGTGGTCGTTAAAACTGAGTGAAATGTCTACTGTTTCTATATTATGCAGTTTGACTGTATTTTGTTGAAAAAATAGTTCATTCCATGGGAAGATGAAAATCGAGACCGCGGAACTATATCACAGTTTTGCAGAAAATACAAAACTTAACCAATAACCATGTAATCCTACATTTTTAAAATATTTCTATGAAAATGTCAGTCTTTTTCAAAGAAGATACGAAACCCTGGTGTTCAATTCACACTTATTCCTTGCTATTTTTTTAGACTAGTTGGTAAAGAGGTCCAGGTAGTGTTTGCTGACTCAAAATCTTTTTATTGGACGGCTCCTAAACGGATTTGGGTGTGAGCTTATATTCTTCACTAATTCGTTTAAAGTAACGAGTGGATATGAACGGAGATTTTTTCTAATCGAATTTGGTAGAATTTTGAATATTCTGACTTATTCAAAAGAGAATCGTGATTGGATTTAATGAAATCTTACAATGGATTTCTCATGTTCGAGAATTTTCAATGTTATTCTTCTTTTAAGGCTGTGAATGGCAAATCTGTACCTATCTTAAATTACTGAAATGGGGCTGTTTACGGTGTCCGCGTTGTTTTTATATCGGTCACACGTCTTTGTTTAATCCTTAGTTAGAGGATTGCAGGGCTTGTGGATCCTGTTTTCGATTAGGATATTGAGCGACTACCTATCTGACCTCCAACAACACACAGTTAGTAATAATAATAATAATAATAGTCCTCCTGATCGTTTTTCGGCTACGGCGGCCAATCTCAGCGGAGATTAGCCATCTGCGCGGGAGATATTATAGTGCAGGCGTGTGTGCGCAGGCACAGGTGCACTCTCTGTTCCCTTTTCTCTCATAGTCCGATGGGACGGCAATCCGACACGACCGGAGAGAGATCAGGCGCAGGACCAACGGTAAGCAAGCGCGACTACAGAACGTGAGGTCCTGGGTTCGATTCCCGGGTCGGCCAAAAAGTGCTGGGTTTTTCATTAGAAATTTCCCAGTATTAGCCCGGAGTTTGGAATTTGTTGGTATAATACCCCCGTGCCTCGGAAAGCACGTTAAGCCCAGTTAGTACTAGGTAGGTAATACGATAACCCTTGATAGGACTGGTTGTCCGATTTTCGGGATAAGACCTGTAACGACTGTCAAAGAACTACAAATGTCAGCCGGGACAAGCGGCTTTATATACTTTCCGATACACGGGGGGAAACTCGGCATGTAATAGTATTAAATTTAAAACCTTAGCAATAAATTCTCTTTCACCGCGATCTTAAATTATATTCGCTTACATTTAAACATAACAAGATATTATGGTAAATAAATTTCCGTT
This sequence comes from Diarsia mendica, assembly GCA_949316265.1. Taxonomy (NCBI): domain Eukaryota; kingdom Metazoa; phylum Arthropoda; class Insecta; order Lepidoptera; family Noctuidae; genus Diarsia; species Diarsia mendica. Next base: position 10,163,833 of record OX438910.1, on the reverse strand, counting down.
ACTTACTTGTTCATAATATATTAATCCGTGGACAATGGTGTGGGTTACATGTTTACCTATTTGTGTAACGGATCATAATTGTGAAAGTTAACATGTAACTGTTTTTTTGTCCCTGATAAGTAAATAAAATAAAATAGTAATGAGTGGATGGTTTTACCTGCAGATCGATCTAAGAGGCTGTTATTATATATCCATGAGCTCCAATTCTCTTAATTAAATTAAAATATAGTTTAAATATTAGAATTTATTGGAAAACACTAAAAGTATGTTTTAACCCAGACTTATACCAGACTCAGTTCAAGTCGAATCTCACGTATGATCTGACTAATTGCTCTCTATCGTTTACAACCTCGTTAGTAAACCCCTTACCCCAATTGATCCTTATACTTCGTGCGAGCTAACAGCACTTAGACACAGCTCCACTAAAAATTCGCTCCTATATTTTTAAATGCAAAATTCAAATTCCAGTGGCCCAATTTTTTCGACAATCCAAACAAAGAAGTAGGTTATTTATATAGAGGCCAGAATCGACAAAACGACTGTTATTGATTTATTGTACGTAATGTCCTTAACAATTCCGAATGGGGTCTTTTGCTGGGGTCCGGGTGAAAGGAGAAAATTGAGGTCAGAGTTTGTGTAGGTTAGGGAAACAAATGCACATCGTTGGTATACCAGAGGAGCTGGACTAACTGACTTGTTTATTTCTGCAATTTATGTCTTTGTAAAACATATTTGTCGCTGGTAAAATTATAAATCAATTTTTTTTTTAATTGGATTTATAAAACACTTGCAAACACGTTATGTTTTTTTGATTAGGCCGGAGTATCATACCTGACTACTCTGAGAAGAAACAGCAGACTCACTAACAGAAGAAACTCAGAGATCACTGTCTCTTTTAAAATCCAGACATTGGTCAAGTCATTTAAAGAGCACGTAGATTGAAGCAAGAACCTCATAGATTTGAGTGTACCTGTCCAATCAGTGCAAGCATGTTTGTCAGATATCGTGTAGCTGTACACATTACTTAAGGATAAGATGTATCTTAACTCATATCACTCAGTGGAATATATGTATCACTAGGCGTTGCCAGCGGCTTCGAAAATTAAAAATATATCCCACGGGAAGATAAAAACGGGATAAAGACTATGCTATGTGTTGATCCAGGCTATAAACTATCTGTGTACCAAATTTTATCCAAAGTTTTTCAGTCGTTTTTGTATGAAAGAGTAACAAACATCCATACATACATTCTTGCAAACTTTCGCGTTTATAATATTAGGATAGAATACTAACATCAGAAAAATCAAGACCATTGTCTTTCCCATCACCGTTCCCTTGCTCACCAATTTCCTTCCTCCCACAATTAGATACCCTTACCTAACGAAGTAATAATATTTCCTCCTACTCAATAAATAACAAAAAGATTATTCATGGAATAATCAACCGTCAACCGTTAGAACCAAGGTACACTCAGCAAAAACAATACATTACGATTGGACTGACCTGGCTGTCTATAGAAGAAAATCGCTTTAATTTGCCGCGTACTGTTTGTTGGCTTGGGCAAATATTGGCACTGACTATTGGTCTCCACTATCCGTAGTGGAACAATCACACTTGAGTGGTCACTCGGACCACTGTAAAGGATTTCAAGAAGTATTAGAGGAGAAGATTCGTTGTTAGCAGTCTGATGAGATAAAGTTTTAAAGACATAATCTTGTGTGGTATTTAGTTTGTCGATACTCTTAATTCTGAGTGTATCTTATTCGTATGTGTCATCAACTCCATGCAATGCCCGCCTTCCGGCACTTACAGAAATTCGCCCTACAGTTATAATACCTTATTGACTTTCGTACGTCTAAATGAATCTATAATTAATCTTATATATTTTACCTACTCTGGAATTCAGAATCTCAGTCTCCCATTTTGTATGGCAAACAAACACGGTAGGTACCTCTGATTAGGGGACCCTTTTACAGACCAATTATTCTAAATCTTACTTTTCTACTGCAGAGTACACCCTCCTTTCATACAGAGAAGGCGTGAGTATTAATCAATACGTATCATTATGGTGAATTAGCTATTTCTGACTAATCTTCATCATCGTCATCATTCTCTTACATTTATCCATATCTATTTGGGGTTGGCGCAGACTGTCTTTTCCTTACATACTTCTCTACGACCCGTTATCTCTATACTGATCATTATTATCCATTATAACATTCAATTAGTTTCCTTGCAATGATTTACTTGACTATTGTTTCCAAGATAAACTTAAAATGCACATAGCACGAATTGAAAAACTCACATCATTCTCTTCTTTAGACATACTTCTACAAAAGTCTTAGCCAAAAGCTCGTATCTTATTTGTAAACTGCAGTGAACCTTACTCTAAGAAGCTAAAAGGACTTAAAGTATTTTTCTAATTGAAACTATTGGCGAGCTTCTGTACTACGATTAAACGATTCCACAGGCTACAGACTAAGATATTGTCGGGAATGTTCGTGATAAATCTAGATTAATGCTGCTTTAATTGTGATTTCTCGTGTACAATCAGTTTGGTTTGCTTTTTTTACTCTCTTGAACATTGAAAATTCATTGGAGTTTAATGGATTTAACAAGGCTATTAATGTGGGCATGCTATTAATTTAAATCGAGTAGTGCGTACCTAATTAGACTTATGATTTTGACGTTGAGATAGGATTGATATAGTGGAATTAAAATAGATTGTAAAAGCTTTCAAGTTGAAAAGAATAGTTGTCGTTGAAAAGAATAGTTGTCGTTGAAAAGAATTAGAATTAGGGAGATAGGGTATTGAATCCAAAGATTCTGAAGAACTTCTCCAGCCTGGCTGTATTTGATTTTTTTAATTAGACCATGAGAATGAAAAGAAATCTATCTATATAAATAAAAAGAGAAGTCCTGACCGACTGACTCATCAACGCCCAGCCCAAACCCTTGGACCTAGAAAGCTGAAATTTTGCACAGAGGTTTCCTTTATTGTGTAGACAAGGAATAAGGAAGGATTTTTTGAAATTCAACCCCTAAGGGAGTCAAATAGGGGATGAAAGATTGTATGGAAAATCGTCATTTTCACGCGGGCGAAGCTGCTGGCAAAAGCTAGTACATAATATTCCCACTACCTAAACAGTTTTCGGATAATTCTTAACAGGCAATCCTATATGGACAATTTATTTTAACTAGATGGAGATTACAAAATAAACGTACTGAAGATGTTAATTTTTTTTTCTGCTGTCTACCATTAACTAAAATAAATAGTTAATAGCGAGCACGGTAGTCAACCTAGACATACTCTATCTTGAAATAATGTGAAAAATAATTGTATCGGTTTAGTTTTCGAAAAGAAAAACGGATGGCAAATAGTTTCTTCATATACCTATGTTTCAGCACTATTCCATTTTAATATTCAAGTCAAATAATATATATCCCTATCTCAACACAAATTCTTTACTTTCTTCTTTATCACGTTCAACATTTGAATACGTATTATATACGTTAGTTATTCCCCTAAGACCTCATTCAGGGAGGTGGTAACATTTTTCTTGTACCTTCATATCAGACTGATTGATTCAAAGTTAGATAAAATAAATTGCCTATCCTTAGAGCCAGGCACGTCTGAAACAAACAATAATGATAGTTACTATCGAATTAGTGACTTGCACGACAAATAGGCTAACTTAGGGAACTGTGGTATATTTTTTGTAGGAACATTTAGATTTGGGAAATTATCTCCAGAGGTAAGGATGAAAAGCTTTTCTGTCTGTGTCTGTGGATGTTGGGATGAGTAGTCCTGTAGACGCCCGATATGATTAAGGTGCGAGGTCATTTCTATCAACTGGGCATAAGTGTAGACTCCGTAGCCCAACTCGGGAATCGAACCCTCATGGATCTCATGCTCAGCAGTCTGAGAATCCATTGAGATAGACATGGAAAACATGGTTCAACCTTTATCATGCCCCCTCTATTCTTATGTTTTAGCAAGTACGAAATTCATTCGACAATCATTTAAATCTATCTCTATTCCATCAATTAATTCACAATTCATTTGTATATAATTGTACTAATACAAAACTCCAGGCACCACCTTTTCCCGGAAATTTCCTCAATACACGTTGCGCAAACAATTTGCCAAACTGATTCCTTATCGCGACAACGAACGAAGAATAGCATTCACTTCAGACGGCAACAATAAATCTTTTGTAGAAAAAAGTAACTCGACAATAATTGGAGATCTTACTACCAATTCTATCTCAAATGAATCCAAATGGCTTTTCTAAATATCACCAATTATTTTCATTGCCTTCCCAAACTGCTTAATGCGAGCATAATGCTAATAAAGCGAGGGGCTATCGACTGATCATTATAACAAGGATAATTCAGTTTGACAGACTTCCAAGAGATAAGTTATTCACAACTTTTCGGGAGACCTCTGTCTTTTGAATAAATTTTCAATGAACTTTCTAAAACGAGTTCGACAAGTTTTGATTGGTGTGAATACTTTAAGAGATTTTATGCCGTGATTCCGGTAGGTTCGCCTTTAATATTTACATTTTTGCCTTGGAAATTATGATTCGATTATTATCTTTAACCAGGTACTTTCATCCTCAAGATTTTCCTTATTTACGTTTTGCCTTTAGCATTTTATCATTCTTATTGTTACAGGTAATGGGTTATTACTACAATCTACCTATTATCCTACCTTTATGTGCTTGTTTATCTCAAGAAGTAAAAGAAAACTACGAATACCTAGCTTAGTTTGAGAATCTGCGGTAGTCGTAAAAGATAATAGTAGTTATTAGTCTGGAGTACCACAAGGAACAATATTTGATCCGGACATGCAACATAAATCCGAATAACATAATATTTTTTATAAGAAATTCAGTAGCTGTTTCTCAAACATTAGCCAGTGATAAATAATAACAAAGAAATCACAAATAACACAGCAAAACAGGATCATTAGCAAAGAATGAAGATATTAATATCACAATACTAACAAAAAATACGATATTGTGATTGTAACCCACGCTGCTTCCTTCGCTCCGTCCCCAAATTCATATCAAATCATTTCCACAGTAAGGAAAACAAAGAGAAATACAATCTTCTTATTAATACTGCAATAACAGAAAACTTCAATAACGTACCAGCTATTTTGGAAGTCAAAACAGATCCTAAAGTTCGGGACCTAAGAACTGCAAACATAACTTTATTAGACTGAATGTATGTAATAGTTCCATAAAAGTTAACTGCTGGTATTTGCTTAAGTACCGTCGGGAAACGTATAGAAAGTATGTCGACCAACGGAAAAAGAACTCCACCTTAACTCCAGGGTCCTTCCGAAAATTCTCCGGCCGAAGAAATGACGTCGACGGGAGAGGTCACCTTAATTTAGATTTTTCGCGCTCAAGGCGACGCATTTCCAGTCTTAGAACAAAAGCTGGGACTCCGATTGATACTTTTAAGAACCTTGTGGTGAAGCGTCAATGCCTTTTTTAATATAAAAAATAAAATAATAATAATTTAGGATTTCTCCATATCATAAAATATGTTAGTATTTCAAATTAAATATTTTAACTTCTCAATTGATGAATCCTCACGCCATCTGTAATGCAGCGCCCATATACCGAGACTTTCTTGAGTTTTTTCCGCAAGGGCACACATATAGATGGCACTAGCGAGCGGACAGCTCCCCTTGACCGTTTGAACAAGACGGTGTGTGCTCCTACGCGCTCCGCTACAAAAAATCCCTTTTTGTTGAAATCTGGACGATACTCGTAAAATAAATGGACCTGCATCTGTGCTTCATTGAGAACTTATAGTGCAGTGTTGATTTTTGGAGTTTTCACCATTCCACCGGCGGATCCACGAAGATTTAGCTCGCCGGCCGGCAGCCCATACTTGCAAGTGCGCATGAACGAGGTATCCCCCATCTCCCTGGGTCTGAGTGGGATCTCTGGATTGTCAAGGTACGTGGGCATGTTTGCTGCTAATAATTCTCTTGTATTGGTTTGTCGAGGATTCATCAGAAGGGAAATTAATTTATTTTGTTACACATCCGCCGTATATTCTTATTTCAAATTTTCTTACATTCTTCACAAAGGTGCAGGCTATTTACACGCCTCACCATATTATTTGGTCCTTCTAACCGGGTTAAAAACCGTTACCTAGATTTTTGCGTAATTGTTTGGTAAAAATCATATAGGTTCAATAACGCACAATAGGTATTTAGTTTACGTAAACTTTTGGTAAATCATTGCCTATAAAACGCATCATAATTGACAATAGAATTTACGTAGTTGTTGGTAAATCTGTTCAATTATTTTAGTACATAATTTACATGGAACGACATTACGTATTTATTGGTAAAGTTCATTCTATGTAGGTATCCGTATTTAAAAATTCGCTTTGATATTATGAAAATAAGTAGGTAGTTACCAACGCATCTCGGCTTTGAGCGTTTTAATACAATAATTGTAATTAGATAGATACCCACTCATAGTTGGTAGGTGCGATAATATTGCAAACCGCCTGTAAGGTATTTTTCTGTTATTGTTGTCGTTTGTTATCTAACGAAATGACGGATAAACAACTGAAGCCGGAAGATTTACTAACTATTCTCCATGAAAAGAAAGGATTGTTATTTAAACGCATTAATCGGTTGTATGATTTAACAAAAATATATCGTCGTTCGATTCGAGAAAAAATGAAAGTTTTATGACTGAGTCAGAGACAATTGATGACATTCGAGATAAATTTGAATCCTTTGTTGATCAAATTAATCAAATAAACATTAGTATAAAACCTGGTACGAGTGTCGATTATGCTTGTTTAGAGTCCTTTGAAGATTTGTACATTCATATTAAACGTGTTAGGAACAAAATAAACAGTAATCAATCACCATCAACATCCAGTAGTAACTATAAGACTCTTTTTGAACCGCTAAAAATAAAGTTGCCTCCTATCGCGCTGCCGTCTTTCGACGGGAAAACCGAGAATTGGCCTGTTTTTTACGAGTCGTTCAAGTCGAATATTCATGAGAATGATCAGCTGACTGACTCACAGCGTGTGCAGTACTTGGTAGGTAGACTTACGCACAACGCATTGAAGATTACTGCTGGAATTGTGCCTACGGGTGATACTTACAAGTTCTTATGGGACAGTTTAGTTAAAAAATATCAAGAGAAGCGCTCACTAGGTACGCATTATTTAAATAATATATTGGATTTAAAAAGTTGTTCATTTAACGCTAACAGTCTCGATTCTTTCATAGAAACATTTAGTGCATCTATTTCTGCCTTGAAACAACTTGAGATTACGGATCTTGCTGATTTTATTCTTTTGCACTGCGCAATGAGAAAAATCGATTCACAGACTATTCAATCGTTTGAACTTTCCATTCGAGATATTGAAATTCCCACAACGAAATTATTGATAAGCTTCGTTCAAGATCAGGCAAAGATATTGGCACGTTCGAATTTGTCTCAATCGAACGCGAGAAACTTTAGTAGAAACCCCGCTTCCGCGCCACGCGAATCACGCACACAGACAAAAGCGTTTGTTGTGAGCGAGTCAGCTGACTCGTCCGCTTGTTTACCTGCGATGGCGGTTCCGTGCTGCGCGTATTGTAATGATAACGCTCATGTTCATTTGTACAACTGCGCTAAGTTTAAATCCGCGTTGACTCCTAGAGCAAGGTTCGAGTTTATTAAATCCAAACGTGGGTGTGCGAATTGTCTGAGCACATTGCACGGATTGAGTAACTGCAAGTCAACGTCAGTCTGTGATTTATGTAAAAAACGCCATCATACACTATTGCATTTTGATAAAGAAAATAAACCGCAAACAGCTGACGTTTTAGCTACGAATTGCAATGTAGTCGTCGCGTCGCCTCCTGCGCCGCTGTCCGTCGCGCCTCCCTCGCCCCTCTCGTCCCCCGGTGCGTCTTTGCCTGCCCCGGTTTCCGTCGCGGTGCCGCGCTCTTATGTTCATAATAATAAGGTCGATATTCCCGAACAGGTGATTGCGTCTGATTCGTGTGATGTGACGCCAGCGTCTTCGGCTCACAACTCGGCCGTGTTATTGGCAGCTGATGCAGCTAGGGCTAAGGCGATAGTGCTGTTATCGACAGCTCAGGTTTATGCGCGAGCTAGAAGTGACAGTGCGGGTCACAAAACAATAGTGAGGTGCTTAATTGATAATGGCTCGCAGAATAATTTAATAACTACAGCTTGTTGTAGAAAACTTAATTTACTGATAATTCCTTTGAGTAATTCTTTTGTTAAAGGAGTTGGTTCTGTATCGCGACCGATAATAGGATACGTACATTTAGATATCGAGTCTCGTGTATATCCGGATCAAAAATATACTATTCACGCGTTAGTAGTTGAGTGCATTACGGACCAGCTACCATCGCACCATGTTAATTGGGATAGCCATGAAGACTTCCACGCGCTTCCGCTCGCTGATTTAAGCTGGAATATTCCAGGGGATATTGACCTAGTGTTGGGCGCTCAACTGTTTCCGTACATTTACTTGGGGAATAGGGTCGATTTTGGTTCACGCGCCCCACCTGCATTATTGACCACATTCGGGTATGTCTTTATGGGTGATTTTCCGCATAATAGTGATAATTTAAATTTACTTAACTCCTCTCCTTTCACGGCATTGGCTCTCAATGATTTATTACAAAAGTTCTGGGAATTGGAAGAAGTTGAGAATAAACGTTTTTTATCTCCTGAGGAAACCGAATGTGAGAATATTTTTTCCTCGACCGTGTCACGGGACGATGTGGGACGTTATACCGTCGCGTTACCTTTTAGTAAGGATCCCGCCGAGTTGGGTAACTCCCGCACCGCCGCGTACCGTCGACTTATTGCGCTTGAAAGGAAACTACGCCAATTGCCGATGTTGCGGGAAAATTATAATGCAGTGCTCAAAGATTATATTGACAGTGGGTACCTAAGTCAAGTCGACGAATCTGCCATTTCCGATGACGGGTATTATATCCCTCATCACGCTGTCGTTCGGCCAGACAAACCGATGCCGCGCATTGTATTGGATGCTAGCGCTAGGACTCATACAGGATTATCTTTAAATGATGTACTCCATATTGGTCCCAATTTACAAACAGATTTGTTTATATTCTTTTAATAAATTTTAGATTATTTCCCATCGCTATAAATGCGGATATTAAACAAATGTATTTACGCGTTGGTGTACCCGTTGACCAGCGTAAATACCTACGCATTTTGTTTCGATTCAATGAGAACGAACCTGTGCTAACCTTTGCTTTTAATCGCTTACCTTTCGGACTTAAGTCGAGTCCATACATAGCTATGCGCACTGTGCGACAGCTGGCCTCTGACAGTCCGCATTATCCCAAAGCTGCTAAAGTAGCAGAGACCAGTCTCTATATGGACGATCTGGTGTATTCTGTGAATAATGAAGATACCGCCATGCAGCTATCGCATGATCTTATAAAGATGTTTAAATCGGGCGATTTTGACCTTATTAAATGGTGTAGCAATTCACCCGTTCTTTTAAACAGTCTTCCTGACTCGCATCGCAAGTCACTCGATTTTCACGCTGGGAGTGATGTTTCTAAGGTTCTAGGCCTTTCGTGGGAACCTTCTCAGGATAATTTCTTCTTCACTTCCGCTCGAGTGGCTGAGAAATGTACTAAGAGAAATATACTCTCGATAGTCGCACGCTTATTTGATGTTCTCGGTTTGGTTGCCCCAGTGATCTTCTATGCCAAGTTGCTCATCAAAGAGTTATGGCTGAGCAATATTGGCTGGGATGATCCCGCTCCTGACGACATTTTTAAACGTTTCTCGATTCTCATGCAAGAGTTTCCATTGCTAGATACATTACGCATACCACGCCATGTGGGTGTTACCGATGATTGTTCTGTTCGTATAGTCGCGTTTGCTGATGCTAGTATGGGTGGGTACGGGTGTGTGATTTATATACACTCTACTAGTCCATCTGGTGTCATAGTCCGCTTAATTTGTGCGAAATCAAAGGTTTCACCTACCAAAGTCACAACTCTTGCACGCCTGGAGCTGTGTGCCGCCGTGCTCATGTCAAAATTGGTAAAAACTGTTCGCGATACTTACGCTTTACGTGTTCCTATTGCAGGAATTTACGCCTTTTCGGATTCCATGATAGCCTTATCTTGGATACACTCTTCTCCGCACCGCTGGTCAGTCTTTGTCAGCAATAGAGTCGCTCAATGTCAGGAGAACTTGGGTTCTCAACATTTTTACCATGTGGCAGGTGTTGAGAATCCAAGCGACTGTCTATCTCGTGGCATCCTTCCTTCCCAGTTAATGTCACATGAACTTTGGTGGGACGGCCCCTCTTGGCTTCGTTGTGTTCCTGAGGATTGGCCCGTTAAACCGTTTTCTCCTATTAATTGTGGGGAACTTCCCGAGCACAAGGTAAATGTCTTAACAGTGACCACGCAAGTAGAACAACCCCTTCTATATCAACTTGCTCAACGTACCTCATCATGGGATAAATTGTTGCGCATTGTTTCCTATATATTGAAATTTGCTAGACCAAAGGTTCATTGTGAACCTCGTTCTATACAGGGCTTGTCAGCTGCGGAACGAGCGATAGTATGTGCTGTGCAATCTGTGTACTTTGCAAATGACATTAAGCTCATTAAATCTGGGAAATTGCTTTCAAAGAGACTCCAAAGTTTAGCTGTTTTTTTGGATGAAGAGGGAATACTACGCATTAATGCCCGCCGCATAATGTGGAAAATGATTCCACCTCGCTCCCCACATTTTGGTTCCATGTGGGAAGCGAATATTAAAACATTAAAAACGCATCTTTATCGCGTGATCGGAAGTCAGCTTCTCACTTATGAGGAGTTACAAACTGTACTCATTCAAATAGAGTGCATTATGAACTCGCGCCCTCTGAGCGTTTTGTCTTCCGATCCCCATCCCGAAGTTATTACTCCCGCTCACTTTTTGATGTCGACTCCACTGCAGTACTTGCCGGCAGCCGATTTGTCTGGTCAGCGCATTAATTTATCACAGCGCAAACAGTTGTTAGATAGTATGGTCCAATCCTTCTGGAAGAAATGGCACCTAGAGTATCTGCATACGCTGCAAGTCAGGCAGAAATGGGCAACTCCGGACAAACCCGTAGAAGTTGGGACTGTCGTACTCGTGGGACAGGATAATTCAGCTCCTCTAAGTTGGCCATTAGGAGTTATAACTGAGGTTTATAAAGGCACGGATAATGTCATTCGTGTTGCAATGGTAAAAACGAAGTTCGGTAACTTTAAACGTGCCGTCGTTAAATTATATCCTATTCCAACGCAATAAAGTTTAACTCTTATACGAAATTCATAGTCTTAAGGTTTAGGAAATATTATATTTAAATAACTTATATCGTTTGTTTCTCGCATTCAGTCGTAAAGCTTAAAGTTTTTCTGATCATAATCTAGGTTAGTAAATACTTATAATTTTTTTCACTTCCTTTCTGAAAGCACTTGCGTCCTTCCAAAGCCCCCGAGCATGGTGAAGCGTCAATGCCTTTTTTAATATAAAAAAATAAAATAATAATAATTTAGGATTTCAAATTAAATATTTTAACTTCTCAATTGATGAATCCTCGCGCCATCTGTTATTTGTGCAGCGCCCATATATCGAGACTTTCTTGAGTTTTTTCCGCAAGGGCACACAGATAGATGGCACTAGCGAGCTGACAGCTCCCCTTGACCGTTTGAACAAGACGGTGTGTGCTCCTACGCGCTCCGCTACAAAAAATCCCTTTTTGTTGAAATCTGGACGATACTCGTAAAATAAATGGACCTGCATCTGTGCTTCATTGAGAACTTATAGTGCAGTGTTGATTTTTGGAGTTTTCACCATTCCACCGGCGGATCCACGAAGATTTAGCTCGCCGGCCGGCAGCCCATACTTGCAAGTGCGCATGAACGAGGTATCCCCCATCTCCCTGGGTCTGAGTGGGATCTCTGGATTGTCAAGGTACGTGGGCATGTTTGCTGCTAATAATTCTCTTGTATTGGTTTGTCGAGGATTCATCAGAAGGGAAATTAATTTATTTTGTTACACATCCGCCGTATATTCTTATTTCAAATTTTCTTACATTCTTCACAAAGGTGCAGGCTATTTACACGCCTCACCACCTTGTGAACCAAGAAACAAAGTCTATTATGGCTTAACAGAGAGCATGACCTTATAAGAATATTGGGTGACGAAAAGGTTCGCGAAAAGCGTGGAATGGGTAAAGGAAAAAAATAATCCTTTGTCAGTTTGTTAACGGTTCATTTCAGTTATGTAATATAAAAGAGTTTAGATTTCCCAACTGTATTTCTTTGTATAATCTGATACATAAACTTTTTTCTAATTAAGAGAGGCTTGACATTATTTTTATTTTTGGAGATTAAGTTGTTCTTTTTTCTTTGTAGTGAGTAACAGATCCACTGTTTTATTGGTTTTCTAAGGTATAGCCAGAATATTGTCCAGGATACCTAGATTAGCTACAGCTGTTGTTTTGTCTTTTTGATGAGTAATTTGTCCGAACACGAGCGTACACGACTCCGTTCATTCAACACTTGGTCGTTTGCCCAAATTCCATAGTCAATCGGATTCGAGCGAACGACCATGTGCTCAAAAAGTTAGTTTTGCATTTATAAAACAAATTAAATCTTAAGCTATAAGACCAAAGTTCGACTCCAAAGATTTCCCTGTTTCTTCTTTTGCAGTTTTATCACAAGTTTGGCAGTAACATCGCACTTACCAGTGGTGCAACCTCTAAAATATGAAAATTGAATTCTGTTACTTCTATTTGGTCAGTGCGGACATCAATATTACTACCTATTATAGTACCTGCCTATTCCATGCTGCATCATAACATTTTACAATTCATATTTTTATTCTGACACTAGCTTTTTCCGATGTTTTCGTTCGCGTGGTGATTGGATCAGTATAATTATCCCACGGAAGTTACTGGGATTAAATGAATCCTACATGCTGAACCTAGTAATGGTAGAGTTCTACCTCTGTACCGTCAGTTTCTCTCGCAATCATAAAAAAAAATAAGTTTTCGTTTACAACCCTAGAATTTGTATGAATAGGGATGTTTCCTGGGTCAAAAAATTATGATTCCGTTTAGTCCGTCAGTTAGATTATCGAGTTTTTTGTTTTCTCAAATTAATAAAAAATATCGAAGATAAAACGCGTCAAAGAACAAGAGAGGGGGCTTTTGACGTTACTACGTGGTAAAAAATGTTGTGCGATGTGACGTCACATGAGTTTTCGAAGCACTGTATCGTCTTCATTTTTGGTTTACGTGTAAAAAGAAAAAATACGTGTCCAATATTTTTTGAAAATCTATCTGACGGACTAATTAGATTTTTTTTGTCAACTACCCCATTGTCACTCAGTAACAATCAGTAAACCACTACTATGATTAATGCATAGGAGAGAAGCGTGATGGGAGGAATACTTTTTATTCCAAGTCTTTATTTATTTTGGTTTGTTAACATAAAATTGCAATATTTTACTTTCTAACGTCGCCGTCGTCGTTTCATTTTGCAATCGTTCTTCATTCTTTTTCTCACTTCATTCATGCTCTAACCTCTCATTCATTCAATTTACGTTCTATTCTACCCTGTTGTTTCTGTTATCTATGATTCTACCAATAAATTTGATGTTTCATTTCTCGGTTAACCTGAATTACCTACTCGTATTACAAGGAAAACTATCCAAGAATAAACGAAGAATTAAACAACTGACCCTGCAAGTGATTCTGTTACCCAGTGGTCTCAGTAGAGCAGTGGTTAGGTAGACACACAGAATAAGGTGCGTGCTTAGGTTCGAATCCTTACTCTCCAGCTCGTAAGCACTAGACGACCACCGCTCACTACAGCAAACTTATTTAAAGTATTTATATTTGTCACAAGACAGTAATCATCTCCTACCACACTCCCAAAACTTCATTCGCTTTCTAATTGAACATCCTAACCCTACCTCTCTCAGTTGCACTTGTGGTATAAGACTCTCAATTATTATTAGTTCACTCCTAAGATAGTTCAAAGACCAAAAACTAGAACGCCAAACTTTTCTAATAACAGTTCTTTGGAAACAAGTTCCAGTGTCCAAGAAGTTTTAACTAAAGATTGTTTAACCTAGGGGCGAAAAACCTATGGTGAGCTTGCCAAAGGTGATGGTACGGAAAACGGTTTTGTTTTTATAGAATTTGCATTTGTATGTTTCCTTCTTCTTTCTTATGGTTTGTTTCGTTTACTTGTTCTTTTGCGAATGGTTTGATCTTTTAAGATGTTGGTTTAAACTTTTGGTGTGTATTTGCCGGCTGTGGATAAGTTTTTAGTTAATTTGTTTGGTAGATTGTTTCATACTTTTGTTCTGTTTTGTAATTAATAGTGTAATTTCAAAGTGCCTCGTTGGTTTAGTGTCTCGTTTCTTTGCTCTTCCTCTACTCATATATTCATACTTCACATTTACCACACTACCTTTTTCGAATTCCTCCGCATCACATATCCATATCACGATAATCGATTACCATACCACTTTTCATCCACCGATGAAACTTTCAGACTTTCTTTTATGTAAGAACTCATTCCTTACATATTATCATCCATTTATAACGACACCACACGTCCCCCTTAGCATTCTCAACTCAGCCACGTTTAATTGTCTTTCATTTATCCTTTTTGTGGCCCTAATATCTTGCCATATATCTTGTATTTTTTCGTTTAAATTGTGACAGGAATAACGATTAACTTAATTGATGTAAATATCTTAAACTGTGCATCACACCCCAGTAACAAAATCCTCCTCCCAAAACTTTCAATTCACTCAAAAACTGCGGTGAAACCATAATTCTTAACCCAGTTCATCCAACCAAATGGTTGTTTATGATGTTGAAATCCAAAGATAAAGCACTCACCGCCATATTTTTTCACCCTTGATTCCGATAGAATTACGGCACTAATTGAAACGAATACGGCGTTTGTAGATCAAGGCAAAGATTAGATAAATCAGAGGAAAGGCAGTGGAACTTCTGACGGGGACTAGTAAAGTGAATTTTGGGAATAAATGGTTGGAAATACTTATATAACGTCACGCCTGGTAAACCCCAAAGGGTTAGGCAGTGGTATACCCATTTATTTTTAAGGTTGGGATTTCATCAAATGACTCTCTCGCTTTGGGCGGAGCAGAAGGAACTGTCAGACTTTTACTGACTAAAACCCATCCGTGTTCCTTCAAATGCCTTAGGTTCCAGGGCCGCGGTGACTCTTTCGAACAATTTCTGACAGGCACTATCCTTAGTAGGCCACGTCTACTCACGTCACATCCACGTTGTGCTGACAACGTATAAGTATCATGTAATAGGAGGCGAGCCTATTACGATCAACCGGCCACAAATTTAAATTCCCAAGCTGCAATTGAGAAAAATAACAGTTTGCCAGGAATCAAACCCAACACCATGCTCACCAGTCGCATTTGTGACGAAGCAGTCATGAATATTTTATGAACATGGACGAGGCAAAAGGAGATATAAATAAGGATTGTAGCTTGTAGCAGGTAACGTTCTATGGTTTCTGGCAACCCCCATGGGAAAAAGGCGTGAGTTCATGTATGCCCCAAGTTCTTCCTACTGTTTCAAAACTTGTGTTTTACGTTGTTCAAGTTTAAAATTAAAGGCGAATGCAGCAAACAAAACTTCTTCCAAACTTTGTTTGGCTAACGGAACGAAATTTTGAAACTCACTTGATAATCAAAATTTCAAGGCGAGCTACCATAAATCCTTTCAATTACGTAACTCAATTTAATATGCAGCAACATGTGGTATACAAAACAAAATATTACAATGGCTGGGTCCTGTAGGAGTTGGCTGTGGATATTGTATGTGGCTGGTCTCTGCAGACTGTAACTAGATCTTGCAGAGTAGTGTAATGTAGAGGCGACAGATTAGGGTTTGTTTTTGGGGATTTTTATAATTTTTTTTCTTTGCCTTTACTGTTCTTTCGATTGAGAAAAGCCTCCCCATAGCTTTTATTTCAGACCAGGTACCCATAATACAGCAATAATTGTAAATAAGGAATTGGAACGAAGCAAACAGTAAATAAATCTTTAATAAAAAAATCTTTGAAATAAAAAAATCATTTAATTATACATTAGCGCGATATTGCTTTCCTGAAAAATAGACATATATCGTGGCATATTGGTTATAGGTCAAAATACCGATTTATCACAAAAAAATATGAAATAAAAATCAAATAATTTAAAAAATTAAAAAACACGCCTGCCAAACATTATTATTCCCTTAAATCCATACTCCTGTCATGTTTCAAGAAAATTGATTCACGCATAAGTATTAATTTTTCATACAAACTGTAAAACCATTTAGCTGCCGTCGTGGATAGATTTGGGAGTTGTAACCTAGCCAGTTTTATTCCTTTCATTACAAGGAATCTACTGATATGTAGCTTGTTCGTATATTACCGAATTTTAAATGTCACCTTATCATTTGTTGAGTAGTATTACTAGTAAACAATAGATATTGAATACAACTGTGGTATATTTTTATAATCTACTTAACAAGTTCTAGACGATGATTATAGTTTTCATTGAAACTTTAATAAAAAAAAATCTAAAGTTGTTTTTATTCCTAAACCATGGCCACCCTATCATATTTTTCAAAATTTTAACTAGCCTATATCACCCGGGATAACGCAATGGTGGAATAAAGAAACTCACAGACAAACATACATACATACATGAACGCTAAAAACAAAACACTCTTTTTTTGGGGCAGTCGTGTAAAAATTAAAGTGACTGATTTTATTGTGTGTTCTTTTTATTTTTGTTGTTTGAATTATAGATAAAGTAATTATTTATTATTTTATTCGTAAATCTTATGCTTTCGTATCTAAGGTACGCTACACAAGCACATCAAGCTACCCGAAACTTTCATTACAATCAATCTTGATCCTAAAGTTTTAGTGATAAATAATATTATAACATTATTTTGGCACTAGCTTTAGTATTAGCATTTGAATAATATTATTACTGACGTCTGTACGTTTTATTTTGGGGATACTAAGAGAAGAGATCTGGTAAGGAAAAATAAATGTGCATTTAAAAGAACCACAATTAAAATAAAAGTTTAAGAAAATATCAAGATTGCCAAATTCTGCACACTACTCTGTACCAAATTCAGTTTTCATACAAAGTACGGGTGACATAACCGTTCGGCACAATATCGCTGCACTGGCATCGTCTGACATTGCTCACGACACACATACCTAATAGTTTGTCTCTTCTAATAGGTGTAGTATATTAAGGTGAATCCTCCAACCAGCCCGCGAAATTCAAATTTTCTTAAGTTTTTTGCAATTTGCAGGCCAGTGATAGGTGGTATGTTGATAAACATTTGATTCGCGGCTGTAAGACGTATATAGTTACAGAATTATAATCATCAAAACCATTAATACAACCCTCCGAGCTCATATAGGTTTAAAAATGACTTTTTACAAGGTCAAAGCCATTCCGGAACCTTTATGAGTTTGGAGGGTTGTATTAATGATTTTGATGATTATAATTCTGTAACTACATACGTCTTATAGCCGCGTTTCAAATGTTCATTAACATACAACCCATCACTGGCCTGCAAATTGCAAAAAACTTAATAAAATTTGAATTTCGCGGGCTACCCTGGAACATCAACCTTAAGTTTACTTCGAATGTAAGTCAAACGATGGCACGCAATTCGAAATAAATCTCATTTTCTGTCAAAAAAATAACACTGATATCTAAAAAAATAAATAAAAAAATACGCCTACTAGACCTCAATCTTGTCCTGAATCGACGATGGAACCAGTTAACCCAAAAGAAGCCTACTAACTCGCGACTTAAATAGATTCTTGGGGTTATATGAACTCGGGAACATCGACGCAGGCAGGGAATTCCACAGATTCCACTTCTTGGCTGTGCAAAAAATAAGAGATGTAGCAAAACGCTTAGTGCGAATGTGTAGAACATCGACAGGGTAAAGGTGAAAACTTGCAGTACGTTTGGTCTCCCGTTGGAAGAAAGACCTGGCTTGTCTCGGCGTTTTTCTGGTGTTCGCTACTGTTGATTCTGGGTTTCAGTAGTAACAGTACAACAAAAAAAAATGCTTATAGCTGAGGAAATATCATCCTCATTTCATTTCCAATTTATACGATTTCACATTTCTAAGACACTAAAAATGTGCAAAGTTTTCTCAATGCAAATTCCAAACATTTTCCAGCTCGCCACTTCACTGCATTGCTGAACGTTGCATGCATTTTTAAGCATTGAATCTATTCTGTCCAAGATTCGACCTCTTCTGCAAGGTTGGAATTGGACAAAATAGATCTAGATGTTTGCAGAGAACTAAATCTCATGTAATTAGTAGGTATTTGGAATTATTAACAGCGCAATAGTATAGAAAAGTGGAGTAGCACTGATCTTTATTAAAAGGTAACAAAACTTTTTTGTTATAATAATACTCGACTGCCAAAAAAATACTGTAAAATAAACTTTACTATAAATTGGGAATCGGTGACTTTTGTTTGTTTCATTGGCGTTTTGTGTTTTTTTTTTAAGTCTTTCACATGGAGTGGCTGCCTATCTAATGTCAACATCCTTGTACAGTCAGCATCATAATTAAGTAGATTAACACTACTCAAAGTTTCAAAGCAGATTTTGTTTTAAAAACTTGTTAGATATTACTCGTTACTAACAAGTCATTGAAGAGTAAGGAATATTTGAAAGAATTATCTTCTGAAACATTAGGCATAAAAGCTGTAGTCCTGTACATCAAAAAATTTAAATTCCGAAATGTTAAGCTACTTGTGATGCTGACTGTACTAGGTAATACTGGCATAACTGGTTGTCAGACTTCCAGGTCACTGACTATCTGTAACGACTGTCAAAGACCTACAAATGACAGCGGGACTAACAGCTTAACGTGCGTTCCGAAGCACGGAGGAAACTCGGAACGTAACGCGACTGCTGTAAGAGATCCTGGTTTCGATTCCCAGGTCATGTATAAGTGTTGTTGGGTTTTTCTCAGTAGTAGACACGGAGTCTAGATTTTTACCCGGTTGGGACTTCAATAAAAATGGCGAAATATGAGTGTAGGTACAGTCACCTGCAAAATTGCATGGATACTTTTAGTCTTTATTTGTGAATAGAGTTCAGAACTGTCCATGCATTTTTAAAGGTGACTGTACATAGGTACAGTCACCTGCGAAATTGCATGGATACTTTAGTGTGTATTTTCCTGTGAACGTTTATAGTCGATAATTAGTTTACGTTATGTGGCGTCATTTCTCGCTTCACACGATTTTAGTTCTGTATTGTCCACGCATTTTGTCAGGTAACCTACACCTTTGCCTAAGCCTTTGGAGATAAAAATTTAGGCGTTACGGTATGTTACGTAATTAGTGATCACAGGAACACGGAACTGTTTTAATTACCTGCCGAATGTCGAGTTGAAATTGATTCGATTTCGGTATGTTACGCAATTTTGTGAACTCACGCTATATAAGGGTAGGCACGTATTGGTTGCGTGGGAGGTTAATTAAACCGCTGAACTGGGTGGTGTGTCTGAAGGTGTAGATATAGCTAAACATTTATAATTATAAGAAGTTTTCCACCTTTATAAGTAGTTCGGGGTCTTACTGTTTGGATATGTTAGGTTACCTATATGTTTGTAAACGCATCCACGATATAGGAAAAAATCCTAGTGAGAGGCAGCGTTTGTTTTAAACTAGACGCTGGTGAAAGATAGCTATAAATCCCCTTCTTCTTGCTTTATCGTGTGGTTATAAGTGGCTAACCCTTATTTATTTTTTTTGGTAGGTGGAAAATCATCGAATAACCCCCCGCTTTTGGGCAGAGCGAAGGGGAGTGTCAGACTTCTACTGACTAAAAACCAAACCCATGTTCCTTCTTCGCCCTTGTGTCGGAGTCGCGTTATCCTTTCGATAAACCACAGCCCCGACGGGAACCACAGCCCCGACGGGAACCACAGCCCCGACGGGAAGTGGCTAACCCTTTTTTTTTTTTTTTGGTGGGTGGAAAATCATCGAATGACCCCCCCGCTCTTGGGCAGAGCGAAGGGGAGTGTCAGACTTCTACTGACTAAAAACCAACCCATGTTCCTTCTTCTTCGCCCTTGTGTCGGGGCCGCGGTAACCTTTCGATATCCACAGCCCAAGTGGCTAACCCTCTGACTTGGTTTTACATGCCATCGAGAACTATCTCAGGCATGCTGGTTTTCTCCCGAAGTTTTCCTTCACTAAAACAAAAAATTATACACGATTCCGAAAAATCAGAGGTCAGAGGTCTTGGATTTAAACTAAACCTATGATTCGGCAGGTAGGTACACTGACTAAAACTGCTGATTTATCACAATAATTATCACTTAGGGATTTGATACCTTCTTAGACAAAATCGTTTGATCTTCAATCTAAAAACGAATAAATCTTCTTCCGCTACAATGTTTTTAAAATCCTTGACTCCCCAAAATTGAACAGCATTTTCAATCGGCGACTCGAAGGACGAAGTTTACGAGTTTAATATAGACATTCCCGCGTCGCGAGTAAATCACTTAGTTCACCTGACCTTACTGTATGTACCAAGTATAATTAGTGAGCTATGAAAGAAGAATTAAACGTGTCCTTTGTTTGTCGTTAAAAATGCTGGCATAGGGTAGTCGACAAAAAAAAACTAATTAGTCCGTCAGATAGATTTCCAAAAAATATTGAACACGTATTTTTTCTTTTTTCACGTAAACAAAAAATGAAGACGATACAGTGCTTCGAAAAGTCGTGAAACGTCACAGCTTGGTCCAATTTTACCTAACTATGACGTCAAACGCCCCCTCTCCATGGTCTTTGACAAGCTTTATTTTCGTCAATTTTTATTAATTTGATAAAACAAAAAACACGTATCCAATATTTTTACACGACTGCCCCAAAAAAAAGAGTGTTATGTTTTTAGCGTTCATGTATGTATGTATGTATGTTTGTTTGTGAGTTTCTTTATTCCACCGTAACTTCTAAACGCCTGAACCGATTTTGATGTGTGTGGTATCATTAGATTCTTTGCGTTATTCCGGGTGACATAGGCTATAGAAAAATTCAAAAAACATGATAGGGTGGCCATTATTTAGAAATAAAACGAACTTTTAATTTATTTTGATTGAAATATTAATGAAAAAATATAATCATCGTCTAGAACTTGTTAAGTACATTACAAAAATGTACCACAGTAGTATTCAATATCTATTGTGTATTAGTAATACTACTCAACAAATGATATGTTAACATTTTAATAAGAATAGAAGTTAGAAGATAGTTTTAGAAGAATAAGATATATATCAATAGATTCCTTGTAATAACAGAAATAAAACTGGCTAGGTTACAACTCCCAAATCCGTCCACGACGGCAGCTGAATGGTTTTAAAGTTTGTATGAAAAGTCAATATGCGTGAATCAATTTACTTGAAACATGGTAAGAATATTCATTTAACGAAATAATAATGTATGCATTCATTGGTTTTTCAAAAACACTCATTTAAAGGGTGGAAAAAGATATTCAGGGTTGAATTTTGTATGTAAAAGTCTTAGTGCGAGATTGAAAACACTTTAAACTCATTACTAACGCAAACTATTATAGCTTTGCGTGTGTAATACAACAATAGATGTGTGCAAGTGCGAGTTGGATCCGTCACCGATGGTTCCGTACCAGCATCTTGGTAGGTACTATACTTGAAACTGTTTGGCACTATACTTGAATTTCTGTTGATTCCTAAGAAATGAAGAAATAAGTCTCCTGATTTTTGAAAATAACCCCATATACTTATGATAAGTTTAGAGTTATACAGAATAGTCCACTTTTATTATGTACTAGCTTTTGCCAGCGGTTTCGCCCGCGTGAAAATGACGATTTGCCATACAAACTTTCAACCCCTATTTAACTCCCTTAGGGGTTGAATTTCGAAAAATCCTTCCTTATTCCTTGTCTACATTATAAAGGGAACCTCTGTGCAAAATTTCAGCTTTCTAGGTCCAAGGGTTTGGGCTGGGCGTTGATGAGTCAGTCAATCAGTCAGTCAGTCAGGACTTCTCTCTTTATTTATATAGATAGACAACAAAATCAGTACCTAAACTCTGTGAACAAACTAGGTACATAGCAAATATAATCTTTGTAATGCAATTATTAAGAATAATTCAGGCTAGGTTTCACGCCCCCCCCCCCTTAATAAAAAAAATACAAAAAATTTTCGCGCTCGCTTCGCTCGCGCATCCACCCATTTCGGCCTTTCGCCATTCCTAGTCATTTCACAGACTTATCTGCATGCTTCTATTCTCAATTCTGCTGGCCTGAGCAAAAAAAACTCAAGTCCCTCTGTACTCTAATAACTTCTCCGCATTACATAATTAATAATCTGAGTTCGTCGACAAACTTAATGTTAAGCTTCGTGGAGCTCAAATGTTGAAATTTTACTACTTTTGAGCTCCATTCAGGCATGGTAATCCACCGCTTTATCCCCCTAGATAAGTCCCCCAACTATGTTGGAGTAGGCTTTCAGTATCTAGATGCAGCTGAAAACTGGTATTTTACATGGAACCGCTGCCTTTTTGTCCTCCTCCTTCCTGATAGCAATATCTTTGCCCCTCCACCGGCCCCTTAACCCAAAACCAATAAAAATCATACAAAAATTTTCGCGCTCCCTACGCTCGCGCATCCATCCTGTTCTTTCTCCGATCTGTCCTGCTTAATACGTTCATCTACTTCTATTTTCATTTCTGTTTCTAAATCGTTAATCCAGGGAAAATTGACCAACGCTTTATCCCTTTATCCCCCTATATAAGTCTCATTGGGTAGCACTTTATAAAACATTTTAATAAAATCAAACGCCACAAACAATGATTATGTTGGCCCGTGATAGTGCACAAGCTGCAAACGGTAACATTGAACAGAAGCATAGTAAATCTAGACGCGTGAAACAGTTACGTTTTAGATCCACGTTAGCTAATCCCTTGATAAACAGTCTCTCCAAGAACTAAACTCACTACACCCACGAAAAATAAACGATTTACATACATAATAAATATAAACTCACGCCCTTTTCCAATAGGGGTAGGCAAAAACTACAGAACGCCACCCGCTACGATCCTTATATATTACTTTTGCCTCGTCCACATTATCATTCATACATATCTGTCCATACACGCACGCCGGTTACGAGTACTACGCACCTGTCCTTTCTGAAGAACGGTAATAAGATCAGTGTATATTGTCTTTCTTGGGCGTCCCGGCGTTGCCATTTACCTACATCTGCCTTGTAAATACCTTTTGTTAATCGACTTTCACTCATCCTCTCCACATGACCGAACCACGATCCGATTGAAACGATTTAGTTTTGAATTATCTTTACCGTGACATTGCTTTCCTGAAAAATAAAGCAGTATAATGAGCCTGCATATTGTCTATACGTCGAAATACCGATATATCACTAAAAAGTATTAAATAAAAAACAAATAATTTAAAAAATTAAAAACACGCCTGCCATTTAAAAAAAGAACTAAAAAGTCACAAATAAGTCCAACGATTTCAGTGATAAAATGAGAACAAGGTCCCGTAATTGTATCCGAAAATGGAAAACTGAAAACTAAAATTTTAATTGCAGTCGGGGGACAGTTCGGTGGAACATTTCTTTACAGGTCCCCCGACTGCAATTAAAATTTTAGTTTTCAGTTTTCCATTTTCGGATACAATTACGGGACCTTGTTCTCATTTTATCACTGAAATCGTTGGACTTATTTGTGACTTTTTAGTTCTTTTTTTAAATGGCAGGCGTGTTTTTAATTTTTTAAATTATTTGTTTTTTATTTAATACTTTAACAGAATCATATTTTTTTTAGTCGGTCGACTACCCTATTAGGAATAGGTACGTAGAATTTTTAATTAATTTTAATTACTTGTTGTTATAGTGACAACAGAAATTCACATTCTGTGGAAAATTATCACTGTCTACCTATTAAAATCATGAGAACTAGCCCACTGACAGACAGTCTGACGTACAGCGGAGGCTTAGGTTCATCATCATCAGCCTATCATGTTCCCACTGCAAGGACTCAGGCTTCCTCTCTAGGAGAGAGACGGGCTATAATGTACCACGCGGGCTCAGTGCGGGTTGGTAGATGTCACATGTCTTCGATTTTTTAAGTCGCGAGTAAATAGGCTTCTCCTGAGTAAGCTCGTTCCATTGTCGACCTCATCTCCTCAAGAGTACCTACCTACGCCCTTTTCATATAAAAAAATATATATTCAGTCAGCTGCATCCGGTTATAGACTAGAATCTGACCCCAACTTAGTAAAAGGAAAGATGTATTTTCAAATAGTTACAGATTTTTAGTAATTTAAAAAGTAGTTTCGGAGATCGCCTCTCCTACATCCAAAAATAAAACAAACTTCTCATAAAATTAACATAATTATTTTATTTAGGCACAGCAACATAAATGCATTGTTTAACAATGAGCTTGGCTTGACAAAATCCAAGCAATTTTTTGTTCAATCATTAATAGTAACAATTTTTTTGAGTTGTTTTGTAATTTGAGTCCATTTTACACATCGTGCGTCATAAATACATCTGGGTACCTATAAACGCATCGTAACATTATTAGGAGTCTTCGATAAAAGCTACATTTTCTTTAAAAAATATTTTTTGTTTTTCGCTAGCATTTTAACCAAAACCATCACAGACTTTTTTTGACATAACTTTCTAGCGCGCTTGCCGTTATCCAATCAAATAAGTTACAAAGAACGTTACGGTCGCTAAATCGCTACCTATTGCTTTGGTTTCTACGTAGTGTAATATTTATGGCGATGACGAATTGCACAGCACCCCTAAGTACACAAAAAAACTTCAAAACTGTCACCCCTGACAGTGTATAACAATTTACAATAATCTAACACAGATATAAATATACCTAAATAGCGCAAGTATCACGATCCCTATGAAAAATAACTAGGTAGGTAAACATTTTTAAACTTCCCACTAATACGTGGTCGTGCTTGTTTTTTCATCATCATCATCAGTCTATAATGTTCCCACTACAGGGACTCAGGATTCCTCTCTAGTAAAGGCTATAATCCACCTCGCGGGCCCAGTGTGGGTTGGTAGCTGTCACAAATGTCTTCGAAACTTGTTCTTTAAATGACTAAATAATTAAATCTCGTATTATAAACGCGAAAGTTTGTAAGTACCTATGGATGGATGTTTGTTACTCTTTCACGTAAAAACTACTGAACGGATTTGGATAAAATTTAGTACACAGTTTATAAACTGGATTTAACACATAGGATAGTCCCGATTTTATCTTCCCGTGGGATAATAATTTTCGAGCTGTAGCGGGCGAACCCGCTGGCAACAGCTAGTTAAATATATTTTAATGTCTAGAAGTTGTAACATTGTTTGTTTATACAAATTGGCATAAATGCTGGAGCTGGGCACGAAAAGTAAGTGCTCTTGCGTTATCATAGGTATATCTATAATCTGTGACTGAAAAAAACCACAGCCTAATAAGGGTTGTTCATAAATATGGCTCTTCTGCTGAATCTTCTGACGTTTCTCTTGCCCCTAGCAACTGTTCTCTTGTCACGTGGAGGTGACGCTCTGTTTGGTGGGTGGACCCAGTCGGGACACCTGGAATCAAAATACATACTCATATTAGTACAAATTATGACGTCACACGAGTTTTCGAAGCACTGTATCGTCTTCATTTTAAGTTTACGTGAAAAAAGAAAAAATACGTGTACAATAATTTTTGGAAATCTATCTGACGGACTAATTAGTTTTTTTTGTTGTCCGATCCCCTATTGGACAATTTAAGAATTGGACAAATTGCGAATTGAACGTCAAAGGAATAATTGTACCCCATCAGTATCGGGAACAGGGTTCATGCTACCGGACGGTCAGGGCTCTAGAGAAACAATTCGACCCGTGCCAAGGAGTACTGTTGTGTGACTTATGGTCTTGAACCAGCTGCCTAACGAGAGCCTCCTCAGATGTGGATCGAGACTCTTGACAATACGACTATTCGCACACTTAAAATTATCACTAAGCCATAAGATTGGTATTGTTGTCCAACCAACGGGCTCCCGCGACCTTCACCAGGTCATCGGTCTACCTTGGTTACTGCATAATATCAATATTATAATAAATTCAACGTAAACGAGTGAATTTATGAATGAGAATCATTTTCCTCAACGAGATACCATCATTAATGTTGTGGTTTTTACGCTGTACCCAGGTGTATCGAAGCGTGACTTTGTTTTTTAAATACATCGCCTCTTAGATAACTTGTTGTGTGTATGTACCCTTTTTTTCTATGGTAACTATTAATTCACGTCGCGTGTGAATAGTTACTATGTTGACCGCAAATGTAATAGGTTCTATGAGTATCATTATGCAATGAGGAAAATATCGTGAAGAAATTTTCGAGTATGAATGTGAATTCATATTTATAATGAATAGAGACAGATGAATGAGAAAGAAAGAAAAAATGTTCATTAGACGTCAGTACATCAAGCACACACACAATAATATTAAAAAAAAAGATAACTTGCACCAATTAATTTAAATTTACAGTAATTATTTTTTATTTATTTTCTAGGAATAAATTAAAATTAATAAGTATGCGATACGATACCTACTCTGTATTTCAGAAACATTACAATGCAATAATAAATAGTTCAATGTGTAATTGAGTTCAAGAATCGATATTATATTATTAATATAGTTAACTCAATTTTTCCTTTTACCTACAACACAGTAAAACATATTATGTGTCTTAGTTATTATCTTATTAATTTATCTATCTACTTCTTAAGTAATTCTGTATTTTGTACACACATACAAACATAAACTTAGGCTTTTTTCCTTCGGGAGTGGACAGAAACCACAGAATGACAGAACTCCTTTTGGCTCGTCCAAGTTCATACATCTGGTCCTATGATCTGGTCATACACGCACACCGCTTGCAAGTACTATGCATCTGACATTTCTGATCAATGTCACCATAAAATTCGTCCTCCAGTTTTAAGGTTTATTTGTATTTATCACTTGAAATTGCATTCATTTTGATAAATAAATGTTATATTAAAAAGCTGTGGAGGAGCAGTGGAAACGACCTCGATTTACAAGTTCTAAGACTTTCTGCCGCACTCAGGGATTAAGGCTTAAGTAATCATTAATCGTCTCTTAGTGCGGCGGTTAGATTCAATTCCAAATACTTTTGTTGACGTTTGCTTTGCATTACATCTTCACAACGGCAACGTCATCTTTGCCGTAATACTAATATTAATATTGTCATCACAAATAAAAGCAAACATTTGTCTTTCGGTCCGCGCTGTGTATATTTATTTAAACCGTGTATCTATATTTGTTGTAGTACTAAATTTTGCAAATGTGTAAGTAAATTTAACTAAGACAATGCATACAAAACGTAGGACAAAAACAGTTTCATTATTCGATACGTAATATCAAACTGTTTGGATAACGAATGAATCACGTTTATGATTATCCTTTATTACCGACCCACCTCGGATTCGCACTAAAACATGTACTACATTAATAAACCTTCCTCTTGAATCACTCTATCTGCTGAAAACTGCATTGAAATCTGTTGCGTAGTTTAAAAGATACAAACAGCGGGAGCGACTTTGTTTTATACTATGTAAAGATAACTCGTCAAGAAACTATGATACTATAAATTTCATTGAAATTACGTATATTTTTAGAATATAGAAGGACGATAAGTACTTATGTGTTTCTTGAAAACTAGAAGATATTAATAATGTTATCGCGACAGATAATTAGAGTCAACAAACCACTTACTCAAGATAGACAAGATAAAACAACGATGTATGAAATATGGCCTCAAAAAGGGCTCAGTATATCTAGCTCAACCATAAAATCACGGCTGTAATCCTCGAAGGGGGTGTACCAAATAGCACCGCCACGTTTTACCGGTTTTGTTTATTTCCACGCAATAGGCTCGCCTATTGCCAAATCCAGATAAAAACTTACCCGACCCCAGAATTGAACCCAGGACCCATGAGAGTTTCAATTATTTGAACCAGGTTGGACAGACTTAAATAATTATTATATTACAACAAATAATTAAACAATTACATTGTATAGTGATTCCAGGTAGTAACTTTTGAAATTAAATTAAAATTTCAGCATAATCTGTACTCAGTAGAATAAAGATCCAATTCCACGTTATTATTTTAATATCTTTCCTGAATATTCATTTTTGAATGACATGTCAAAATTAATAGTCTGTAGTTGTTAGTCTGTAAGCCTTCTTTAAAATAAAATAAATAAATAAAAATAAAATAAATGGACAAAAAACTTTTTGTATTTGTTATTTATAATTTATTTACTTTTATTACTCGTGCAGACATATTGTTTTGTTTTCAACATCCAAACGCCAAAGGAAACTAAATAATTACTATCTAAGTACCTTCAATCAAATGAGGACTTTAAACAGACTTAGGCTATATATAAATAATTATATATAGCCTCATATTGGCTTATTCCACAAATTCCCCCTGAAAATCCCCCCTGAGGGGGAAAAGTGGAATCCAAAAAATAAATTCATACAACACAACTTATTAAAAAAAAGAAACGTATCGTATTACCCAGTACTAACCGAGTTGTGGAGGTCAGACAGGCAATCGCTGTATGTAGAAGCCCTAACTATACGTCTTCTTATTACCCGACTGTGGCGAAGCCCTAAAGGAGCGTTATATAAAGTAATACAGATTGTGTTCAAATCTTACTTCTCAATATCAGGCAGGGAGTGTCCCTTGCACCTCGCCTCCCATTTCGACCAGTACTTGAAGCCTTCTGCCTCGAACACCTTCACGGCACACACACCATCGTCTTTGATGTCTTCATCTAGTAGTGCTGTGAACACAAAACAGATAAACATTAGGTATTTTAAATTGTGTCATTTCTGTTAGATTTTGCTACTTAGGTAATGTGCGATCATAAAATTATATCTAGTGTGTAATCTGTAATTTAAATAATTTATTGAGGATCAAAGGTTCATAAGATATTGTTTTTGTATCTGGTAAGTCTGCTATGTCTCGCCTTGGAGGCATATAAATTTATATTATACGTTTAGTATAGAATTAAAATACAATACATCAAATTATTCATCCAACAAGTAAACGATTAAATAAGTAGGTATAATTTTTCTGTAGTATTTCTGGTATAGTGAATGGTAAGTTAATATCGTATTTTGCAAGATTGAACTTAAACAAAGTAAAAAGAGTATATATATCGTTCTCCGTTACAAAGTCTCTCTTTGTCAGTTAAGTACATAGTTTTGGCAATTTAACCATTAAAAGTGGCAGTTTTTGAAACTGGCCATATTCAGGTTTTAAAGTTCTGAATACCTGAGAAAATTCAAGTTCTTTTTTACCCGACTACGGCGAAGCCAAAAGGAAGGGTAATGATTTTGGCAGTCTATGTATGTATGTATGTATGTATGTATGTGAGTATGTTCCACCGTAGCGCCTAATCTACTGAACGGATTTTAATAAATTAGGTGTCAATAGATTCGTAAGAATAGCCCGGGTGACATAGGCTATATAAATTTTATAAATTCTGTTTATGACGGAATTTAAATGTCAAAAACTTAACTCAAAAAAAATTAAATTGAGATAACCATAGCAAGTTTGGTATCAAATGAAAGGTCTTGGCGAGCACATTACAAATATGTATTATATTATAGTGTAAGTACTTACACACAAAAATAAAATTCAAATAAAAAATTAAGTTCAAAAATCTAAAACCCGACTACTAACAAAATCGCGGTCTTAAAAGTAGAAAACAAGAAAATAATTCTTGTCTGATATTCTTCGTAGTCGCATGCCACCTTGTATCAATGAGAACGCCATGAAGGAGCATCAGGTATTATTAGTGGCATGCGACTACGAAGAATATCAGACAAGAATTATTTTCTTGTTTTCTACTTTTAAGACCGCGATTTTGTTAGTAGTCGGGTTTTAGATTTTTGAACTTAATTTTTTTTATGGAAAAATATTATTCCCGAACCACTGCAACTCCTCAAAGCCAGAATCAACAGTGTCTACCACCAGAAAAGCACCGAGATAATGAAGCCCGTAGAACTCCTAGAGATACAATTTAACTGTCTTGGATCCCGGAACAAAATTAAGCAGAAAAGAATAGCGGAGGACTAGGAAAACGTTATAATTTCCAGTACCAGTTCTTTTAGATGCCAGCAGAATACGGAATATTTAAAACAGAAGAATTCTTATTTGACAATGGTCTCACCTTCACAAGTAATGTCACACTTCCCACCTTTCTTGCCTTCTTTGCACCACTCACTTCCTATCTGAAATTATAATAAGTTTAGTTTTAAATAGAGGTCAAATAATTTGGTGAGTCTGTTCTAGAGGCCTTTTATGGCACTTGATCGGTCTATCTAGAGTATTGGCACCCCACGCTATTTCTTAATAATTAACTAGATTAGTTTCTTTAGGACCCCAAAACTACTAGTGGTCGAAGCGCGACTGACGAGTTCCTGTGGTGGGTCGATTTCCGGGTCGGGAAAAGTGATACTGGCTTTTTTTATTAGGAATTTCTTAATAGCAGCTAGGATACTGGATTTCATCATCATCATCAGCCTATAATTTTCCCATTGCAGAGACTCAGGCTCCACTACGCGCGGGCCCAGTGCGCGTTGGCAGATGTCACATGTCTTCGATATTTTTTGATTTTAAGACATGCCGGTTTCCTCACGATGTTTTCCTTCACCGTTTTGAGATACTGAATTTGCGCCTGGTTGATAGCAATAGGCTCGCCTCCTACTACATGAGACTTAGAGGGACTAAAAGAGGTACTTACTTGGAACAATCCATAAAACTTTCTTCTGGGACTCTTCACAACCAAAGTTGATGTGTTTCTGTCACTTTCTTGTTCAATCAGACATACCCCTGAAATTAACAGAAATATAGTTTGAGAGTACTTAAACATTATCAGGGCAGATCACATTGTTACCATTGGGGGAATACCTGAATGAGTCTGTTACAAGAACGTGACGCTTGGCAAAAGCAAAGAGAAGCTAAGACCTTATAATATCCCGTCGGGCCTCGACACAAAGGGCTTAGAAAAAATATGGGTGGTTTTTAGTCAGTAGAAGTCTGACACTCCCTACCGCTCTGCCCAGAGCGGAAGGAGTCATTTGATGATTTCCCACTGCCCAAAATATAACAGGCCTTATAGTATAGGGTATAGACTTCCTTTTATAGGGCCAGTACGATGATGATGAAAACGAAATCTTGAATTCTTGCAAGGCGGTTAGCAAGGTGGTAGTGAAAAAACTATTCGTAGCGGAGATTGTTGATCACCAACTGTTTCTGAAGAGGCACTAATGCATCCCATTACAGAAGCTTCAAATGAGATGCGGAGGAATGAGAAAAGTTCTGAGCATTAATGTGAATGACTATAATTATAGCACAATAAAACTATGGATGGATTGTGTAAAGGATAATATGGTTAAAAAGAGGTATAGCTGAGATAACAAGTAATAAAGGTGAATCTGAAAAGAAAACCTGCTGCTCGACCGCAAATAAATTGGAATAAGGGCTGGAGAATGATGGTCTTAGAAACTCAAAAGTCACTTAATATTTTAGTCTCGTTCAAAGATTTTCATGAGAAAATATAGATCAGTCGATCCAGACAAATTAAGTTAATTTGATTACATCACTGCGTCATATTAAAAAAAAAGTTGTGCATATTATCACAATAGCATTTCAAGTTCGAAGAATTTCGTTATCAGCAAAAAATAGTTGATAAAATACTATTAATATATTTTTGACATTTTAATGCCTTTTCTTCGAAACAGTTGACAGGTCAAACAGAATACAAAATCCCAAAGTAAACGGTACTTCCTGTTAACACATTGCGTTGTTATCAAACGTCATAGTACTTATTTACACAAATTATATAATTAGTTATCTTCTTGCGTTTACGTATTTCTAACACAAGACTTGTCTAGCTAAATACTTTTCATTTAACTGTCATCAGCCTGTCGTGGCTGCTACTAAGAAATTCCTCGTGGAAAAACCCAGTCACCTCATGGTCAGCAGTCGTACCAACGAAGGAGGTGGGCTCTCGAAAAACCTAATACACTAGTTTAGTACACGTCCCGCCACGTAAAAAGAACGCTGAGCGCAGTGGAGGGGATACTTGCGCACGTTAGACAGTCGCGTTCTGAAGTACTAGGCTACTGTGACTATGTTAAGTGTAATTGTAATATTGTTAGAATCCTAATACAAATTTCACTAGCTCCTTAGTACTTTGGAATAAGCTGAAATTTAAAAAAAATAGTCATGTTTGACTTATCTGTCAGCGTTCTTTTTACATGGCGTGACCTATACTACTAATGGTACTTAGCAACTTCTTTACAGGTGGGCCGTAATTACAGATACCAGAAGTGATGACTAATACTTACTTCATTGTTGTTGACACGAGACGAGACGGTAAATTAACCTCCGGGCAAGGTGCCGTAAATGTTGAATAGTTTAAAGTGGAGTGATTATTTTTGTTTTTAAAGACACTTTTAGACTGGTTCTGGATTGCCTCGTTTGTTGAGTGGACGCGGATCGCTTCTGGGTTAAAATCCCAGGTCCGCCAAATAGTTAATCGTTTTTCGGAGTCTGAATTTGTGTTCACCTAATGACAATAGCTTATGATGTTCGCCCCCTATTACCTACAGGACTAAAACATAAAGCTGACGAAATGTTGGTGCACTATAGGTACTTCTTGCTTTCTACCTAACTTTTCTGGGATTACAAGAGATGTTATGTGTGATAAAAAAATTGGTTGAAATTATTTTGAGGTCTCGGTAGACGACTGGAATTCCCGCAAGCATAATTAACAATTGAGATGATGATTATTATTATGGTTTCTTGCGTAACACCAATTTGTAGTAGGTACGAATTGGTGCGTAGGTTTTAATGCCAAGTTTTCCTCTTCAGTTTTTGCTCTCCCATACTCAATAATGGTACATATTGACGCACTTACTGCTCCATCGATCAAGGTGAACACATTCGATTCTGTAGTATGAGGTTTTGGCCTTAAAGATCCTAGGATGCTGCCCAGCCTTTTCCCAACATTTATATTGGGCTCGTCTTCGCTTTTTTAGCCCTTTGTGTCGAGGCCGCGGTATCTCTTTCGAACAACTCTCAGTCCAGCAATCCTACTCTTCAATCTAGAGAACAACAATGCTGCTCGGTAGCCAAACGAGATTTAGTGATGGCATTTACCGAAAAGCCGGTCCGGGCCTTATGTTGTACTTTTTAATTTCATCTTCATATTTAAACACCAAGAGTTGACGACCACCAGCCAAGCGATCGCCTACTAAAAGTCGTTTAGTTTACAATATTTTAATGTCTTTTTGAGTGCAAAATTGTCATAGAACGTTGTGGGTTTAAAGGACGTTTGTGGATTAACAATAATTATTATTGGTTACGCCAACACGGTGTTGGCGTGTAATAAATAAATATAATGCTTGACGTTGGACATTTGAACTGACTGGGATACCAGGTTGGCTTTGCCGTGTTGAAAATGTCCAGCAATCGCTTCTTGGACTTTGCACCTGCCGCGGCTAAGGAAACTCAACCAGTATGAAGTTCCACTGGTCGCTGCGCATCTCGTGACTATGTTCATGTCATGAGAAAGGTAGAAGAAAAATAAAACCAAGATGGCGACTCCGTGAATATTCGCCTAGCGTGAGGTCCGTTGACAACTCTTCGGAAAAGATCTTTCTCTGATCTTCTGTGTGCCGCGTCATCGCATCTACAGCTAAATTATTGCTGAGATCTTCGCCATAAATAAAACCCGCGGGTCCATTGGCCCACCGCATCTGGACTAACATTTTCGAACTATAAACTTTGGTGTGTGTAGTGAACTTGAGTGCAGTTGAAGCAGTCCCTCTGGAGCTGATCGCAGACGTGGACAGCAAGGTAAGCCTTCCTGAGTGTCTATAGGTTTTTCTAACTGTTCACCGTCAGGCTATTGTAATTTCTGGAATATATTTCGACTCAGCGCCCCTCCATTTGAGGCAAACCGCAACGTATAGTTTTGACCAGTAATATCAAATCGAACGTCGAACTATACGAACCAATTATTATAATAGTACTAGTCAGATTAAAAAATACCAGCTTGCCTAACCTATACTTTAAAGATCAAAAGACGTCATTTTACGATCATTATCTAAACCAAAGCACAGATAAAAAATCAACGCGTAACACTAGCCCACGCTTGAAAACCAATCATTTGATCGCCACCAAAAACCATGTTCATATAAGGAAAATCCATTGACAAAATCATGACTAGCAATCAGTATTAATGAGAGAATACAATGGTACAACCGTACAACTAACAATACCTACGCAAATACGTTCAATGTGTGTAGGTACTAACATTTATTATATACACACACATACATAAAAGATATAAATGTCCGTAGATAATTGTAACTTCATTTATTTCTCACGGATCCGGGAAAAATGGAAAATGTGAATTAGACTCTTCGCAGAACTAGTCTATACTATAAACCAACTCTTGTTAAATCTGTGAGTTTGTGCTTACAGAATTGCGAGAAAACCGTCAAATAGACGAAGATGACAAGAGTCTGCTGAAGAAATTGCTTTAAGACAAGACAAAGCAGTTCTGGCTACTGCAGACTGGTCTGGCCACTGTTTTTAGTTAGATGTGCACGTATTCTTTGTCTGCCTGCCTCGTTGGTCTAGTGGTCGCAAGCGCGACTGCAGAGCGTGAGGTCCTGGGTTCGATTCCCGGGTCGGCCAAATAGTTCTATTGGGTTTTTCATTAGAAATTTCCCAGTAGTAGCCCGGAGTTTGGAAGTTGGCGGTATAATACCCCCGTGCCTCGGAAAGCACGTTAAGGCGGGGTTGCAGTAATTTTAAGATTTTTGAACCTATAAAAATCGAACTAAATACGAGTTTTTTAATAAATAAAAATCATTACATAAAAATTGAACATACTCTCCAGTAAATCGTAAAGATAGAAACGCGATTTAGAATGATCGGCTCGATACTTTTTTTTATCAAACATGACTCTAAATCACAATTTCAAACGTGTACTGCTAAGACATTTCATCATGAATTTATATGAAAGTTATATCAGTAGATAGAACTTTTTATTCTGAAGTAAATGGTGAAAACAGATTGTATAATTTCTTTATAGTTTTTCTCCAAGAAGCAAAAAACAGTCAAAATTTAGGCATTATATCGCTCGCGCGGCAGGGCGGGGGGCGAGGTCGTGCGTACATAAAAACAAAGTACTGCAACCTCGCCTTAAGTCGTTAGTCCTGCGCCTGACCTCTCTCCGGTCGTGTCGGATTGCCGTCCCATCGGACTATGAGAGAAAAGGGATCAGAGAGTGCACTTGTGCCTGCGCACACACTTGTGCACTAAAAATAATATCTCCCGCGCAGATGGCTAATCTCCGCTGGGATTGGCCGCCGTGGCCGAAAAAACGGTCAGGAGGACTATATATATATATATATATATATATATTCTTTGTCTGTGCAAGAGTTACGCCCTTAGCTTTAAGAGTTTAAGGACTTCTAAGTAATTCCCAGTACCGTGTAAGATGCAATTGTAGAATTTTGCGAGTATTCTAGTAGTAGTAGAGTAGGCCTATAGCGCTTGTTCCAATAATATCCAAGATATTTGAAAAATACATTTATGCTCAGATTTATAAATACCTGGATAAACAAAACATTTTGACAGAAGAGCAAAAAGGTTTTCGAAAAGGAAAAACTATCAATTTGGCAATCTACGACTTTTTGAATAATGTTTATAATAATGTTGACAACAGAATACCTGTGTGCTCAATATATTGTGACATGACTCAGGCGTTTGACTATGTGGACCATGACATTTTATTAAGTAAATTAGACGCTTACGGCATTAGAGGAAATGTCCTGAATTTAATAGAATCTTATTTAAGAAACAGGAAACAGTACGTTGAAGTTTCTGAAATAGATTTTAAATCTAAATGTGAACGGATTTATAAATCTGATCTTCGAACACTTACATATGGCGTACCCCAGGGCAGTGTTTTAGGGCCTCCTTTATTTATAATCTATATAAATGACATGCCAAAAGTTACAAGTCATCCAATGTCACTATTTGCTGATGACAGTACTGTGACCATTCATAGTACAAACGCAGAAACTTACAATGACGAAATCTCCAAGACAATAACGTCCATTGTACAATGGTTAGATAATAATAATTTAAAGATAAATATTGAAAAGACGAAATTGACGATGTTTAGCCAACGATCAAACACAAATATGACTATTTACTATGACAGCCAACGCATAACACAAGTGAACACAACAAAATTTCTAGGTTTAACAATCGATAATAAATTAGATTGGAAAACACACACGGAGGAGCTAATCAAACGAATTAGTAAGTCTGCCTATGCCCTGTACAAACTTACCTCAGTGATGAGTGTGGACGCTTTAGTCACAGCGTATCATGGTTTGGTGGGTTCCGCTCTGAGATATGGTGTAATTTTTTGGGGGAATTCAACCAATAGAGAAATAATCTTTAAAGCGCAGAAAAAGTGCATTAGAACAATATTTGGATTACAGGTCATAGACTCATGTAAACCATTATTTATAAAATTTAAAATATTAACCCTTCCATCTTTATACATTTTTGAGGTTGCTGTATTTGTAATGACCAATCCAAAATTATTTAAAAAAATGTCGGATATTAATAACCGTAGCCGAAGGGATAACACTAGTTTATGCATAAGAAGGTCCCACACAGCTTTAATGTGCAAAAGCGTTTTTTGCATGGCGCCAGTCATTTTTAATCATTTACCACGGTCCATCAAAGAATTGAACGTGAACCTATTTAAGAAACGGTTAAAATCTTTACTGGTGAACAAAGCATATTACAGTATTTCGGAATTTTTAACAGACAAAAATCTGACTGAATATTGACATGCTAATAAAATAATTGAAATGTTTGTGCTTATAAAAAAATTTGAATATTGACATTTGTATTGTATATTGACATTCGATTTGTAGATTGACATTAGTTTTTGAATATTGACATTAGTATTGTATATTGACTCTAATTTTACAATTTGACATTAGTATTGTGTATTGACATTAGTTTTTGCTTATTGACATTGGTATTGTATAATGACATTAGTTTTTGCTTATTGACATTAATATTGTATATTGACAGTAGTTTTGCAAATTGATAATTATTAGTATTGTGTATTGACTTAGTTTTGCTTATTAACATTAATATTATTACAGGATTTCAGTATTTCCCCTTAACTGTTTTGACATGTCTATTATAATTTAATTGTATCCTGCTCTTTTTATCGACTTTGATTTATATTGCTATTATTATTAATTAATTTGTATTATGTCATACTATATAATTGTTTTTCTAGTGTTCAGAATTATTTAAATTAACTGTTGTGAGTTGTCTGGCTTGATTTATTTTTATACCTAAAAACATTTGTACGCTCTCCGGCATAACATAGCGCACTCATTATTACCTACATATTTACCACCATTATTGTACCTATGTTAAACGAATGAATAAATGACTTATGACTTATTCTATTGTATTTAAAAAAAAAATCTTAAGAAAACTTACTGGCCCTATACCTATTAGAGATAATTTGTAAAAGATGGCAAATTAAAAGTTTTTACTAAAAATTTAAAGATTACACAAGAAACAGTATACACGCAAAAGAAAGTAAGAAGTCAGTTCAGTAATCTTAGGAACACTGATCATATAAGAGTTCTGTCGATCAATGAACCGCACAGGGGATATATTAAAGAAGTTGATGATATCCTAAGGTGAAGTATGCAACACGCAGCTCAATTTTGCTGCTGTTCGCAGCAAAATTGAGCTGCGTTTGGTGAACAAGAAACAAATACGCTTAAAAATCCTAACAAGATTGTCTTTACTATCCTCGGAGGCTGCTTTATTATAATATTTAAACGAGAGAGTTATAAATAAATATGGAAGAAAAAGACATGATACATTGACCTCAAATCATTTGAGATTAGGGCAGGAGAATGATAAACTAATTAGTCTATAGATGCCACAGTCGTGCCAAGTTTGTCTTTGACCAAACTAACTAATTGTTAACTCGTCACCGATCATTAATTTGACTTAATGGATGCATACAAACGCTGCATCTGTTTTTAACTTCAAGGACACTGCGTATTGTTATAGACAAGTTGTCAATAAATTAATAATCAGCTGGCATCTGTCTGGTATCGGCCTAAACAATGACAGAGTACATGCTGCTTGCAACCAAGATTTTACAAAGAACGGAGTCTGAAGTAGCAGTGGGCTACACGGTTCTCTATTGTGTCACCTAACTTTTTTATCCATAATTTAAAATGCCATAACTTTTTTTGTCCTAATCATCATTTGTCCGAATGATAACTTACCCGAACTAAATATCACATAATATCACATGCTATAAAATTGAAATCCCTAAATATAATATGTCCTAAATCCATTTGTCATAAATATTACAATCAATAATATACGAAAGACATAAAATAGTTTTCCATAAAAGTTTTAAGTCCTAAATTAAAATAACATAATGTTTATTTATCATAATAATATTATTATAACAAAGCTTTTGGTCACGTCACTCATACATGCAACGCATGTTGTACTCCATGACGCGCGCTCGCTTCGCTCGCATATTACATAACACTATTGTCTTCTGTCCCCGAAGTGCCGGGCCTCCGCCGGCCTCCTTCGTCGGCCTACGGCCCGGTGCCCATGCCGCCCATAAAGGATACTGTCGCGAGACGGTGATTCATCCACTTAGCGGACGACTAGCAACAGCCTATAATTTTGGTTATTCATCCGGCTAATCGGACGACTAATTAATTTTATTCATCCGCTAATCGGACGACTAGACACTTCGAATTTTTTTTAGGACTATAAAATTTATTAAAAACGAACATTCGGAATAATACACATTAGGTAAAGCAATAGTTAGGACATATTAATTTAGGTCATGTAAAATTAGGAGATTCAATTATTATAGTAATCGATATTATGACAGAATACTTTTAGAACTAAAGATAATTATGTTAAACAAAATTTCGGCAATTTGAACATTATGGTTAATGAAGTTTATGGCAAACGTGTTATGGATAATGATTTTTGGACAAACAATTTTAGGAGAAGTAAGGGAGTACCGGGCTACACACATTGTTGAAGAATTGGTGGTAGATGAAGCAAACTAGTGAGAGAGCGACGACAGAGCATCGCCAAGTGTACGACGCTTCAGCTAGATGAGATATGCTCAAAAAAGGCTGGCTGAAGCAGTCTAGAAGCAGACGGTAGGACTCATGGCGTTGTGGTACAGCAGGAGCGGTTTATGTCCAGTAGTGTACAGCAGTGTACACTGCACATAGATTGTTTTATTGCGTGTTATGTCATGTGTTATATAGAGTGTTTTGAATGTAGTACTTGATAGAAGTGATAACTATCGAGTGGTTTTGTAAGTACATTTAAGTGCCACCACTTCTGTAGGCATGTCCTGTTTATCGATTTCCTGAATACCTACTACCTGAACTATAATAGATATTTGTATGACTACTGGAACTGATAATTTGACATACATAATTACTTAACCCGACACGGGTTAATGATTCGGCAATATTTGAGAATAGTGACAATTTTAGGCGTATCCACAGTACCAACTACCCAAAACTAAGCATTGCAAAATTATAATAATTAGAGAAACTCCGTTGGAAACAATAGATTTAATAACCATAATGCAAATAGGTCTAAGATAAATATAGGTCCATTGTCAAAGACTCAACTATTGGCTTAAGTTCAACAAATTTTAATATGGTTGGCCAAAACTGTTCTCACTTAAACTAGTAATGACACCAGAGCATAATAATTATAATACACAAGAGATAGTCACAAATTACTGATCAAATTATAAAGGCAATATTGGTAAACATTGTAAATAATTGCAATATTGAATAAACGCGGCAAAACAAACAAAACAAACAACTCACAATTACTAAGAAAAGTCCTTGAAAAATTATTTTTCAGCAGCTCCCGGGTCAACTGGCATCTTGTATAAACTTTTGCCTGCAGTCCTAAACATAATGTTAGAACTAAAACAAGTTGAACCACACGTGCGCTCGCCATGACGACCGGCTTCGTACTGATAGTAGAATCTGTTTACTAATATGTATTAGGTATGCGTCTACGCACCTTTGACATTTCTATATATGCTTTGAGGAAATTGTAGCAAACCGGTGCATTATTTGTGACGGTTTTGAATGACTTTGTCGTTTTATTGTTTGTCTAGTAATGTGTGTAGATAGTGGCGTTGATGCGTATTTTACTATTATTAGATTGGGAGATATAAGTCGACTGGAGGATACACTTGTTTATTTTCTGGATAATGTAATGTTACTGTTTTCTTGCTCGACAGTCTTGTTTGTCGGCGTCAGTCTTGAAGGCTCCGAGTCTCAGTCTTTAAGTTCAAATGTGGATGGATGGAGAGGGAGAGGAAGACCAAAGAAAAGATGGATGGAGTGTGTGAGGGGTGATATGAAGGAAAAAGGAATAAATGATAACGTGACGACTAACAGGGCAGAATGGAAGAAAACAACGTGTTGCGCCGACCCCAAATGACATGGGATAAGGGCAGGAAGAAGAAGAAGAGTCTTGAAGGCTCCGCTGCTTAATAGTAGTTCCTGATTTCATTCATAGTTTTACGGCGTTTTTCATCTGGAAATGCTGTAATCTTCCCGATTGACGGTAATCGACTCGCCCCCTATTACATGACTCACTGAGATGAGACGCTGACGCTGTCCGCTCTTCCTAATCCTTCGGGAATTACAAGCGTGTTGTTATGTATTTTTTTTTGCACCCTATCTTCTATCAGGTCTTCACAAGTACCTACCTTCTTCACTTTCCACTTATTCATTTATCTGACGGTCATCTTATCCACCTTGGCTACTTTCAAAGAACCACCTCAAGAGCGTGCCAAAGGAATATCAATTAATATCATATATAAAATCCTAAGTTAGTGGAAACCGCAAGTATCAAAACATGTAGAAACTGAACGTGGGTCTTCCCCATTGTTATTTACAATAGGCAGAGCGGTATACCTACCTATTTATTCAGCGGTACATGTGCTACCTTGAAAACTTGTTCTGATTTCATTAAGGCCGGGTTGCAGTAATTTTAAGATTTTTGAACCTATAAAAATCGAACTAAATACGAGTTTTTTAATAAATAAAAATCATTACATAAAAATTGAACATACTCTCTAGTAAATCGTAAAGATAGAAACGCGATTTAGAATGATCGGCTCGATACTTTTTTTTATCAAACATGACTCTAAATCACAATTTCAAACGTGTACTGCTAAGACATTTCATCATGAATTTATATCAATAGATAGAACTTTTTATTTTGAAGTAAATGGTGAAAACATATTGTATAAAATCTTTATAGTTTTTCTCCAAGAAGCAAAAAACAGTCAAAATTGAGGCATTATATCGCTCGCGCGGCAGGGCGGGGGGCGAGGTCGTGCGTACATAAAAACAAAGTACTGCAACCTCGCCTTAACTGCTTAAAACCGGTGGTTTTTTACCCGACTACGGCGAAGCCAAAAGGAAGGGTAATGATTTTGGCAGTCTATGTATGTATGTATGTATGTATGTTCCACCGTAGCGCCTAAGCTACTGAACGGATTTTAGGACATGCGACTACGAAGAATATCAGACAAGCATTATTTTCTTGTTTTCTACTTTTAAGACCGCGATTTTGTTAGTAGTCGGGTTTTAGATTTTTGAACTTAATTTTTTTTTATCAGATAGTATTACTTGGGGTTCACAATGCTTTTTTTGCCAACAGTCACGCTTCCGTCACTTCATTTAAAAACTTTTTCTTTCATATCATTCCTCACGTTATTCATACATCTTTTAGAGTAAGATCCCAGAGCAATCAGACATAACTTATTTTCACACGGATGAAACCTGAAGTTTTCAGTAGCGTCTCGTGTGCCTTGAATACCTACGCGCTTTGTGGAACTTGCCGAGTGACACCTGGGCAGGTACCAGGTGAGAAAGGTGACTAAAAATAAGAACTATTTAACTTAAATTCACATGGCTGATTTTTATATATTATTATGTCATGTAGAATATTATTTTAAAGTAATATCATATAGTGTCAGACACTTTTGATGGACCAGAGTTTTTGTCAGACGCTTTTAAGCTTAGTTTTTAGAGCGCCTGCATGACCAATATAGCATGGCAATATCCCGATCAATTAGCTTTAAGTAT
The DNA here is from genome assembly GCA_949316265.1 of Diarsia mendica. Lineage (NCBI taxonomy): Eukaryota > Metazoa > Arthropoda > Insecta > Lepidoptera > Noctuidae > Diarsia > Diarsia mendica. The sequence continues at coordinate 10,121,304 of OX438910.1, read as the reverse complement.
TACGTTAAGCAATACGGCCGACGGAAAGTGTCTGGGAGTATTTGCGACTTATTTTTAAGGATAATTCCTAAAAACAGCTTGAAAATATACGTAAAAAACAGCTTGGAGAAAATACGTAAGTATTTTCTCCAAGCTGTTTTTTACGTATATTTTCTACTCCCAGACACTTTCCGTCCGTATTGCTTAACAGACGCTTTAAATAATACTAAACTCCTAATGATTTAATACTTAAAGCTAATTGATCGGGATATTGCCATGCTATATTGGTCAGGCGCTCCAAAAACCAAGCTTAAAAGCGTCTGACAAAAACTCTGGTCCATCAAAAGTGTCTGACACTATATGATATTACTTTACAATAATATTCTACATGACATATATAAAAATCAGCCATGTGAATTTAAGTTAAATAGTTCTTATTTTTAGTCACCTTTCTCACCTGGTACCTGCCCAGGTGTCACTCGGCAAGTTCCACAAAGCGCGTAGGTATTCAAGGCACACGAGACGCTACTGAAAACTTCAGGTTTCATCCGTGTGAAAATAAGTTATGTCTGATTGCTCTAGGATCTTGGACTATTTCTTTCACCTTCCTTTGTCTTGCTGATATAATAAAATTTTCTAAGTCGGTTGACTGATCTATAATCATCATCATCAGTCTATAATGTTCCCACTGCTGGGACTCAGGCCTCCTCTCTAGGATGGCTTAAAATCAACTACGCGGGCCCAATGCGAGTTGGTAGATGTCACATGTCTTCGAATTTTTTGGTTCCTAGACATGCCGGTTTCCTCACGATATTTTCCTTAACCGTTTTGAGAGCAGCAGTGATGAAACAAATTACACAAAGTAATACGCCTGTCTGGGTTCAAACCCACGACTTACTGTTCGTAAGTCGGGGCCGCCACCCAGTGGGCTACCGCTGCTCTATACTCCGATCAATGTGTCAGTAATGTCCTTCAACAACGAGCAGGGCACTAAGTTTGTATATTGGCCATCATCCCATGAGACCTTGGTCTTTGTTATGATTTATTTGATCTGAATATTAAACATTTGACAGAATGTCTCGTTATTCTAGTGGAAGCAAGAATCCTTTTTTTTTTGTGACTGGGAAATCATCAAATGAACCCCATCGCTCTGGGTGGAGCGGAAAGGAGTCTCAGAACTTCCAAGGTTGGACAATGTGAACTGTTATTAGGTTTATTCATCAAGAATCTCTTGGTAGCAGCCACGGAGTCTATATTTCGCATTGTCATACTAGCATTAGAATTGCCCTCTATTACGCTTACAAGTACCTACAGTCAAGCCTTCTAAGATTTGAAGTGTATTTTTATGTTAAGTATGTTTATGCATATTTACAGAATAATCAATGAGGTTTTTATTTTTTGGGGTACATGTGTTTAACTTCCCATACTAACTATATTTGCGTCAAATGCTTTGATAATGTAAAAACACATAAAACGCATTAGCGTATCAATAAACCCTGAACTTTGCTATCACTGCAGCTATGTATAACATTTGGAAATACCCGCGCAATTAACTCTACCTCTACGAAATGATAAGAGATTTATCTTTACAGCTATTATACTAGTATCTGTGCATTCCGAGAATATTAGTTTGATAAGTACATATTTGTTTAAATTCTGGTTGATATCACCTATATTTACGCCCCTAATACTAAACGCCCCCTTTTCCTACGTAATGTATAAACGTGTAAACAAGCTGACAATCTTTCAGCGACTAACTGTGCCCCGCGATTTCAACCGACGTTTTTCTTTTTTCTCAGCTCTGAAATAGGACGTTAGCAGCGCAACAGTCGTGCGACTATGAACAATTAATACTAACGGGTTTTTACGGCTGTTCTTATAAAATGTGAAGGAATATTATGTGCTTTTGTCGCGCGACTGTCGCGCTGCTAACGTCGTAATGTGCAAGTGGCCTAAGAGCCGTTGCGTATGCCTTCGCTATATGATATACGATCTTAAACAGACACATACACATCATCATCTGCCTAGCCTTTTCCCAACTTTATTGGGGTTCGCTTCCAATAGAACCGGGTGCAGCTAACATAGAGCGACTGCCTTTCTGACCTCCACAACCCAATTAGTACTGGGTAATATGATATCCATTCGTAAGACTGACTTTCAGACTTTCAGGCCACCTGTAACCACTGTCAGGGATCTACAAATGTCAGCCGGCGCTAACGGCTTAAGGCCCAGATATACGCCAACGACCTTGAGCGAGTGGGAGGAGCTTAGCAATAGCGTCTACCCGTGCGTGAGAGTGATCAGCGATACACTGCCAGCAAGAGCATGTTTTAATTAAAAGTGCAAATAAAATCGTATAAAATTAGAAATTAACTATTTAATAAAAAACAATCCATCACTGGATGCAGTTTGGCATTTGAAATTTTATGGTGTATTTTAAATTATAATTATATTTGATAATGAAGAGATAAACAGCTTTTAAAATTTGTTAAGAGGTATGTTTGAAGATTTTTTTCGTGCATTAAAGTATGTTTAATTATGTTTTAAATTCCATCACGGTATGCGAAAAGGTCTTGAAAATGTCATATTTTTTTTGTTTGTCAAAATTATTTACGGTTCATGAGATACACTGCTTTAAAAAACCACCTTTTTGAACGATTAAGAAATCTCCGCCTTAACGTGCTTTTCGAGGCACACAGAAAACTTGTTATGTAATGGGTGGTCGCCCATTACGGACCAATCAAGGCTTCATCTAAAGACCGACCCGAGTGACTGTTTCAGCCACGATTTCCTCTTAACCGACAACAATATTTTTTTTTTTAAACGTTGCCCCACACTAGGAATTTCTCCTGTATCGTGGGTGCGTTCACAAACATTTAAACTCACATACACAAATACCCAGACCCGGAACAACTATCTGTAGGTCATAGAAATATTTGTTCCGTGCGGGGATCGAACCCGCGATACGCAGCGCAGCAGTCCATTGCTTGACCCACTGCGCCAACCGTGTCGTGGCGTGCCGTGATAATGACAATTAAAAATATGTAATTATTTTACCTTAAAAACTGAAATTTAAAAAATAACTTCACATCTTTGACCTCCAATATCTCCGTAACTAGTAGGTTACTCTTATGGCCCAGAACAAAAAAAAATATTGCAATAGCACGGAAAACAAATACCTTTCAGTTTCGTTAAGGCTGGAATACACATGCTACGTAGTAGCACGAAATCATGCTAGTTTCGAGCAGCTGTCACCTAGTAGCATACAAGTAGCACGTGTATACGAAAAGAGCATGCTTGTTTCAAGGCATGCTACCTAATCGCAAACCAGTCTATTTTTCGTGCTAACTAGCACGACGCATATAACCTCTTTTTTTATATACTTTGGTATGTTTTTTTTTCGTGCTGTCACCTTTTTGTTGTTTTCTGTCAGTGTCTCCAATAAAATACTGTGAACCCGCGTCCCCACTAGAGTCACCCGAAACGTTCCTGTAAGGAGCGCGTCTCGGCCTCACTGAGCCGCGCGGTCCAAGTGGGGATGCGGTCAAACGTTCCTGTTAGGCCTCAGCCTCGAATTTTGCGGGCAGCGGGGCGGCGGCGGCGGCGGCGCGACTTGTATGGAGTGCACCGCTCGTTGCCCGCTCCCGCGCCGCTGTATTCCGAGAACCGGTCCATTTGATTGTACGCATAAGATCCTGCCGCGCCCGCGCCGCCGCTGCCGCCACCCCGCTGCCCCCAAAATTCGAGGCTGAGGCCTTAGACCGCGCGGCTCAGGCCTCACTCACGTCCACACTCACGAGGCACGGCCGCCCGGATCTAGTCGAGATGCGGCTTAAGATAATGTCACTCAGACGTGTTAAAAAGAAGTATGCTCGTAAAAAGTATGCTTTAGAGCAAATGTGCACACTCGGAAAGCATGCTACAAATGACAATACTACCTAGTAGCAATCAAGAATGATTTTCTAGTAGCATGTGTATTTCAGGGTACTTTTACACCCTTAAAATCAATGACGTCAGCCAAATAATATAACAAAAGAACAAATAATATAACAATAACAACAAAAGAACAAGTTTTTCACTGTACCAATTTAAATCTTTTCAGTCTGGAAATAACATACTTATTATAACAGTGGGTATTCCCGAAAAATAAAACAATTGTTTTACAGGAAAATCAAGGCCAGACACCCCATGGGATAAACATGTTTACAAGAATATTAATATTTTAATGGATCAGGATGTTTTGAATACTAATTGAAGGAAAATAAACAACTATATGAATCGGCCTGTAAGTTGGATTGAAGGAGTTAATCTTTGCTTTGAATGACGGTGGTGCAATAGGTACATGCTGCTGAGCACATTTGCACAGCGGGCTTCAAGGGATACCTCTTTCCTCGTCGGGGCTGCGGATTGTTCGAAAGAGATACCGCGGCCTCGACCCAAAGAGCCAAGAAGGAACATGGGTGGTTTTAGTCAGTAGAAGTCGGACACTCCCTACCGCTCTGCCCAACAGGAGGAGCCATTTGATGATATCCCACCCTACAAAAAAAAGGGATACCTCTATACTATAAAATCCGTGGTACAGTTAGTGCCCAGCTGACCCTTTCTTAAACCATTTGTCCCACTTACTTGTCTTCTTCTTCTCTATACGAGGGGTCAGATAATGCTGGGCAATGACTGTACTAGGAAACTGGACTTATCCCAGTTGTACTCGTCCTTTCGTGCCTATTGACCTTGTTTTGTTCTGTCTCCTGCTGAAATGGAAGGAAGTAGTAATTATGTTTTTCTTAATCTTCTATGGTTTACTGATTTCGTTGCGGCATCCAAGATAGCTAAATTGTTTCCCTGAGCCTTTGTCTAGCTTCTTTGTCTGGGCGCTTTTCTGGTGGTTGTAGTGTGTTGAGCTTGTACACACGGCTACACATCAAGCTATACAAAACCAGTATAATCTGATCGTTCATTGTGCGAAAAGATCTAGTAAAGTGAGACCAAGATTAACTGGTTTTGTATAGCTTGATGTGTAGTCGTGTGTACCAAACAACAAAAAAAGAATATCTCTTAACTACCGAACACCCACCATTCAGCTATGTATAACTAAATTAAGCTGATCTCGGCTCTAGCTGAAGCGGCGAGGTCAGGTTATACTGGAGTACTTCGTCTGATTTGTATATATCTTAATGTGTCGCTATGTGTACATACAAGCTAGTATTAAAGTTTGTCAAGTTTTGGGCTTTATCACCTTGATCTTAGTGCTTAAAATAATCTTAAGCAAAGACTTTAAGTTGAGCTAATAAGGTGGTTAGCTTGAGCAAACTTCCATAATTCTTGTTAAATATTTTTTCTCTTGCAAAGGAAAAAATATAGACAAATTGACGAAAATAAATAAGGAAAATGAACAACTAAAACACGGGCATTTGTTAATATTTTATTTAAGAAAATGAAAATGGCATCACATAAATTATTTATTTACATAATTTAAACTAATTAAAGCAGAACGTAAAGGTTCTTTGAAAACATAAACTTAAATGCGGTTCGGACGCGATATGTTAATTACATTGCAAATAAAGCTCAAATACCATACAACGCATGTTATAGAATTTTAAAAACTTATCTTAGAAAGATAGAAGAAATACTATCGATTACGACAACTCAGTATTACTGCCGTACTCAGAGAGCTAACTTTGTTATACAAAAACTGTCAAAACCTTTACTTAGTTATGACCTAAGTAATCAATAAAGCTCTCCGAGTGCGGCAGTTAATGTCGTTGACATACAGTACGTTACTCTACGTCTCAATCGAACGATACATACACACACAAATCATGCAAATTGCAATTTCACTGTATCTCGTAAGACATCATCATCATCATCATCTGCCCAGGCCTATTTTTAACCGACTTCAAAAAAAAGGAGGAGGTTATCAATTCGACTGTATTTTTTTTTTTTTTTTTTTTTTTGTTTTTTTTTTTTTTTTTTTTTTTTTTTTTTTATGTTTGTTACCTCATAACTCCGTCGCTTGCTAACCGATTTGAAAATTTCTTTTTTTGTTGGAAAGGATATACTTCCCAATTGGTCCCATGATCACCAAGTCAGGATCTGATGATGGGATCCTGGAGAAATAGAGAGAACTCTTCAAATTTTATAGGCACACTTGCAGTGATTTGAGTAGTTTTTGGAAGAGTACTTTCTCGGAGTGGTTCCATTTCAATTTAGTGAAGATCTGATGAAGAACTTCGGAGATAGGCAACGGAACTCCTCAACAAACGATAGCAAATGGACTGGGATTGCTGAAATCTCATGTCTGTCTATTGCTTACACCAGTTCATAACATAACATCACGCCGGTACGTTGTGAAGGGGTAAGCACAGGTTTTTTTTTTTTTGTATAATGTGTCCTAATACGGTTACATCATAAAAAATACAATCTAGCTTAATACTAAAGCTAATGAGTAATTCTATTTTGACTTAATTTGCTAGGGAGACTAAAATTAAGAATGTGTCCATTAACACTTTTCTTATTGTCTCTATTAAGGGGAAGACACTTTTTTCTTGTGTTCTTTATGGGTAGCACTCACTTCACTACATTAAGCTAACACTTTTCACTAAATTAGCTCGAAAGGTTTTGTCCTTTTTAGCCTTCTCACTATGTCCGTGTTGTCGAGGAGCTGGATAGCCTCGATGTTCACATGATGGTGAAGCCTTCGTTCATGAGCTTCGGCGTTCTTTTTAATTATGTCTATGACGAGGTTTACTTTGAGGTCCCGATGAAGGTCGTCATTTCGAATGTACCAGGGCGCATTAACGATACCTCTGAGTACTTTGTTTTGAAAGCGCTGTATAATTTTGATGTTACTTTGTTTGGTACAGCCCCAAAGCTGAATACCATAAGTCCATACAGGCATGAGGACTTGTTTGTACAACAGTATTTTGTTGTGTACTGACAGCGAAGAATGTTTTCCTATCAGCCAGTACATCGACTTGTAGCGAAGCTCTAGCTCGTCGCGTTTCTTTTTAACATGAGCTTTCCAGCGAAGCTTTGCGTCTAATGTCATGCCTAAGTATTTGGCTGTATTTTCGTATGGTATGACATGACCGTTTATGTTTATCGGATGATAATTTTGCACTTTGTTTGTGAAGTCTATGTGAACAGATTTTGTTTCATTAAGTTTCACACGCCATTTTTTTGTCCAGTCAAAGATGATATTGACGGCTGTTTGAACTTTTTTCACTGCTTCTTCGTGAGTGACGCCTGTGGCCATTATAGCTGTGTCGTCTGCGAATGTGGCAATGGTATTGTTCTCTAATTCAGGAATATCGCAAGTGTACAATAAGTACAAGACGGGACCTAGGACACTTCCTTGCGGTACTCCAGCTTTTATCGGTTTTAGTTCCGAATGTGCATCATCTTGTCTTACTCTAAACATACGCTGTGATAGGTAAGACTCTAAGATGTCAGCAAACTGTTTAGGGAGCATATTTCTTAGTTTGTTAATGAGGCCTTTGTGCCATACTTTATCAAATGCTTGCGCTACATCGAGGAAGACCGTTGAGCAAACTTTGTTTTCCTCTAAAGCCTTTTCTATAATGTTGGTAATCCTGTGTACTTGGTCTATTGTCGAATGTTTTTCCCTAAATCCAAATTGGTAGTCAGGGATCAAGTTTCTTTCTTCTATGATGGGTTTGAGCCGCTTCAAGAGAAGCTTTTCAAATAATTTTGACATGATCGGTAGCAGCGAGATCGGCCTATACGATGTCGTTTCGTGAGGTGGTTTACCAGGCTTTGGTATCATTATAACTTCGGCAACTTTCCACAGGTCAGGTACAGACTTAAGCCTGAACGTTGCATTGATAAGAGTCGTAAGTTTTACGATGGCTTTACGTGGGAGGTTCTTAAGAACTTCTCCGGTGATAAGATCGTAGCCAGGTGATTTCTTTAGTCTAAGACGCTTGATTTCGTTGTATACTTCTCTAGGTGTTACCAATTTTATTTCTTGCTCATCTTTATTTGATGTTTCATCTAGCAGAGCGCTGTCTTGGTGTTCTTTATTTGGCGTAAAAATTAGTTCCAGATGTTGTGCAAACCTAATAGCTTTTTGCTCGTTGCTTATTGCCCACCGCCCGTTAGTATCCTTGATAGGGGGAATATGCATAATTGGCTTTTTTAAATTTTTTGTAGTTTTCCACAGAGAGTAATCTGTCGTGCGAGAGCTAGTTAGTTGTTTGAGATAACTGCTCATTGATTCATTTTTGAATTTCTGAATTGCACTACTTAACTGTTTTGTAAGGTTGTTCAGAATCCTTTTATCTTGTGGAAATCTTGTTTGTTGCCATATTCGTCTCTGTCGCCTCTTTTCATTTATGAGTTTTATGATTTCTGCTGGATAGTATGTAAGTCTGTTTTTGATCTTAAATGTAGGCGTGTTTTTCCAGGCGCATTGTTGTATTTGTGTAATAAAATGACTGATATCCCGATCCAGATCTTCCGGTTTCTTTAGTGGAACTTTTAAATCTATTACAGAGTCCAAGTCTATTTTAAAGCTTGCCCAATCAGTGTACTTATTTACCAATGTCGGGTAGGTTTCTTTCACCATGAAAGTCTCACTTAGAGTAAGTAATATAGGTGAGTGGTCTGAGCTCATATCATAACCTTCTTGAATGCGGAGAAGGTTAGGTGATACATTTTTATATATAAAAAAGTCTATGAGATCGGGAATCTTTTTTGTGTCAGTAGGCCAATAAGTGGGCTTACCTGTTGACAATGTTTTGCATTGTGTTTCTTCAATTGCGCACAGTAGCTCTCTTCCTTTGGTTGTTGTCAGTCTAGATCCCCAAAATGTATTTTTAGCATTAAAGTCGCCTCCTAATATGAATCTGTTTCCAAGAAGGTTTAGAAAATTAATGTACTGATCTGCTTTTAGTGAATACCTAGGTGGACAGTATATGGCTGAAATAGTGACAAGACAGTATTTCGTTTTGACACAGACAGCCACTGCTTGTATTTCTTCTTTTTCATATTTGAGTTCTTCATAGTGAAAAATATTCTCTTTTATAATGACAGCACTACCACCTCTTGGTGTGTTATTGGGATGCAATGCATGGTATACGTTATATCCTTTGATTTGAATATGAGATTCTTTAGTGAAATGTGACTCTGATATAAGGCACACATCAATACTTTCCATATTTAGGACTGCCGTAAGTTCATTCTGATGTTTCAGCAGTCCATTCGCATTCCATGTCATAATTTTTAATAAATTAGCCATGGATATTGCTTTTTTGTTTGGTAGCTTAAGGTAAGCACATGTGAACCACTAAAAAGTGAAAAATAAAAACTTTTTAACAAAAAATAAAACCGACTTCAAAAAAAAAACACTAAAAAGTCAAAAATAAACTTTAGAAGAAAAAAACAACACAAAAAAGTGAAAAATAAACTTAAGAAGAAAAATCAGCTTCGGAAGTCGGTGGCAAAAAAAGCCAAATCAAACAAACAAATGTCACCGACTTCCGAAGCTGATTTTTCTTCTTAAGTTTATTTTTCACTTTTTTGTGTTGTTTTTTTCTTCTAAAGTTTATTTTTGACTTTTTAGTGTTTTTTTTTTGAAGTCGGTTTTATTTTTTGTTATTGGGCTCAGCTTTCAGCCTATTTGGATGCAGCTGAATACCAGTATTTTACATTAAGATACTGTCAATCTGCCCTCCTCAACCCACTTCCTGGGTAATACCACATTCTTGGCTAGGCTGGATGTCACATTTTTCGACTTCTGACTGACCCTTAACAACTTGCAAACAGATACGTAAAGACATCTAAAACAAAAGGCTCAACAGATACAAGATATTGTCACGAACAAACACCTGGCATACAGCATTGAAGTCCCCACATCAATCTAACAACTTACACACACATTGACAAACCTCCTTGATACAACATTCAGCGGGGAATTGCGGGGACTCAATCGCAATTTTCATTGCATCTCACAACACACAACTTGTGTATGTGTGCAAACGTCAAAAGACAGACAGATATATGAAATAGTAGCTACTTCCCCGGAAGGCTAGAAATTGGGAATGTTTTGTGAGAGAGTGCATTCCTTGCCGCCTCATTGACTGAGGTTTTGCTTTGACAACTGAAATGGCATACTGGAGCCGATTCTCGCTTCCAGACAAATATTTGTATGAGCCACAGATATTTGTTCCGAGCCTCAATGTTCACAGCACTCCGTGTATGCGACAGTACAGAGAACTTTGTTTGTTGAAACCAGGCCTCGAATGGATAGTGCTTTTGAAGAATTCTGCGATTACACTCGAAAGTCTTCAACATCTTGAATGCGTCTCTTACAAGAAAATCTACGTATGTTATTAATAGTTAGGTCTATCTGGTCTAGTCAAAATAGAAAAAAAATTCAAAAATTTTAAGCAAGAAACTCTGGTGATGGTTTCTTTATCAGCTCGCAAGTTACAAATCACTTAACATTCAGGCAATCTAAATATTTGTCGCTTGAATCATCAAAACCACCATGTGCTACCTCAACACCTAACCAATGTTCCAATCAGGCTATCAAACAGTCCTAGTGTATTTGACGAACTCAAACAAAGCACTACTGAAGAGAGCATTATCACCAACACTTCTTCTACTCTGATTTTGATCCCTATTAATAAGGATAAACATTTCTTCTACTACGATCTTGATCCTATATTATATTATTTCTTCCATCTTTCCATTATGACTACAAATAACAATATACGCTCTTACGATATTACATGACATTTTGAAGACTTTATCACTAGCAAGTTTTTTAGTCGTACGACGAAATTGCGAGTGACAAAAATGAATGTAATCCTAACAATTAATAATATCTATACAAATTAGTGTGCGCGATAGCTTTGTGATTTTTTATTTACCAAAAAATTACTTCCCAAAAAAAAACTAAAATTACTTTCGGAAGCCGATGACTTTATTTATTTCATTGACTGTTTTGCCACCGACTTACGAAAGTAAGGTTATTTTAGTGTTTTTTTTAAGTCGGTTAAAAATGTAACTAAATTGAAAAAGACTTCAGAATTATAATTTCCTAGTTATGCAGGCAATTCAAGTGAGCCGCAATAGGGGATCGGACTGACTCAAAAAAATATGATTCTGTATAGTCCGTCAGTTAGATTATCAATAAATATTAGATACGTGTTTTTTGTTTCATCAAATCAATAAAAATTGACGAAGCTATGCGCGTCAAAGATCTTGGAGTGGGGCTTGCAACGTCACTTGAACGTACAAAATGTACTATCATATGACGTCACACGAGTTTTCGAAGCACTGTATCGTCTTCATTTTTTGTTTACGTAAAAAAAGAAAAAATATGTAGTCAATATTTTTTGGAAACCTTTTTGACGGACTAATTAGTTTTTTTTTGTCCGATCCCCCATTATTTTTTTTTTTTTTTTTAACTGAGTTGGGGTCGGTTTCTATTCTTACCGGATGCAGCCGAGTACCAGTATTTTACAAGAAGTGCCTGGTTATCTGACCTCCTCAACCCAGTAAGCACGAGTTAATACGGACACACCTTGGTAAGACTGGTTGTCATACTTTCGGTTCTACCTCACTTTCGTTCCGATTCCTGATTTACTGATTATGTAAAATCTTTCACAGACTCAAGTAGGGGCACATACCTTATACGTCTAACGTCTAACTGAAAATTATATTTAATTATATTTTTATTTTATTTTATTTTTATTTATTTAATTATATTTCCAATTATAGGTACAGTCATAATTATTATTAGCATTGCATCGACATTGTTTGAATTCATGACATAATAATATGGGATTCACGCAATGGTATAAGAACGAAAGAATTTGTGAAGTGATTTAACCGTTTGTTTTTCAATAGTATTATAAGGAAAATGAATTCCAGTTTCAATACCTAAGTGTTTAGATTGCCTATATTATTGTCTTTAATTAATACATTTAAATTAGAATCGTAGTGACCACAGTGACCACACACTAATAACATATTTGTTGTTGAATTTTACTTAATGACATAATTATAATTATCACTCGCTTCAGTGAAGGCAAATATCGTGAGGAAACCACCATGCCTGAGAGTTATTTCTCGACGGTATGTGAAGCCAAGTCAGAGGCCCACTGATAGCATACAAATTCTGACAGTGAGGTTAGGCATTATCCACACGATAAAGAAGTGAGAAAAAAATCCTACTTACACGACAAAAATAATCTGGAGTTTGTAACATAAGGCTCTTGTGCTACTGCTTTCTTTTACTTTTAGACTTATTCATAAAGAGCGAAATTTATTATTTACAGAATCAGATAAAAAGACAAAGAAGATAATTGGTGAGGCGTGTAAATAGCCTGCACCTTTGTGAAGAACGTAAGAAAATTTGAAATTAGAATCTATGGCGGATGTTTAATGGCGGACCTCAAAATAAATTAATTTCCCTTCTGATGAATCCTCGACAAACCAATACAAGAGAATTATTCGCAGCAAACATGCCCACGTACCTTGACAATCCAGAGATCCCACTCAGACCCAGGGAGATGGGAAGATACTTCGTTCATGCGCACTTGCAAGTATGGGCTGCCGGCCGGCGAGCTAAATCTTCGTGGATCCGCCGGTGGAATGGTGAAAACTCCAAAAATCAACACTGCACTATAAGTTCTCAATGAAGCACAGATGCAGGTCCATTTATTTTACGAGTATCGTCCAGATTTCAACAAAAAGGGATTTTTTGAAGCGGAGCGCGTAGCAGCACACACCGTCTTGTTCAAACGGTCAAGGGGAGCTGTCAGCTCGCTAGTGCCATCTATCTGTGTGCCCTTGCGGAAAAAACTCAAGAAAGTCTCGATATATGGGCGCTGCACAAATAACAGATGGCGCGAGGATTCATCAATTGAGAAGTTAAAATATTTAATTTGAAATCCTAAATTATTATTATTTTATTTTTTTATATTAAAAAAGGCATTGACGCTTCACCATGCTCGGGGGCTTTGGAAGGACGCAAGTGCTTTCAGAAAGGAAGTGAAAAAAATTATAAGTATTTACTAACCTAGATTATGATCAGAAAAACTTTAAGCTTTACGACTGAATGCGAGAAACAAACGATATAAATTATTTAAATATAATATTTCCTAAACCTTAAGACTATGAATTTCGTATAAGAGTTAAACTTTATTGCGTTGGAATAGGATATAATTTAACGACGGCACGTTTAAAGTTACCGAACTTCGTTTTTACCATTGCAACACGAACGACATTATCCGTGCCTTTATAAACCTCAGTTATAACTCCTAATGGCCAACTTAGAGGCGCTGAATTATCCTGTCCCACGAGTACGACAGTCCCAACTTCTACGGGTTTGTCCGGAGTTGCCCATTTCTGCCTGACTTGCAGCGTATGCAGATACTCTAGGTGCCATTTCTTCCAGAAGGATTGGACCATACTATCTAACAACTGTTTGCGCTGTGATAAATTAATGCGCTGACCAGACAAATCGGCTGCCGGCAAGTACTGCAGTGGAGTCGACATCAAAAAGTGAGCGGGAGTAATAACTTCGGGATGGGGATCGGAAGACAAAACGCTCAGAGGGCGCGAGTTCATAATGCACTCTATTTGAATGAGTACAGTTTGTAACTCCTCATAAGTGAGAAGCTGACTTCCGATCACGCGATAAAGATGCGTTTTTAATGTTTTAATATTCGCTTCCCACATGGAACCAAAATGTGGGGAGCGAGGTGGAATCATTTTCCACATTATGCGGCGGGTTGATAACTCATGTAAAAGAGACGAATTGAAACTTGAATTTAATAAGAATCTATAAAGCTCATCTAGTTGGGCCTTAGCACCAACGAAATTAGCGGCGTTGTCCGAATAAAGACAAGATACTGGCCCTCGACGCGAGATAAAGCGTTTAAACGCGGCTAAAAAGGCATCAGAGGTTAAATCAGAGACTAACTCTACATGGACGGCCTTGGTTACTAAGCACACGAATAAACAGATATACGCCTTCTGGGCGTGCTGGCCTCTGCGTCGAGTGAGGGTTATGCGTATGGGACCAGCATAATCCACTCCAGTGTGGACAAACGCCTTCGCTTCCGATACTCGGTACTCAGGCAGGTCTGCCATCACTGGAATGGGATGCGTCGGATTTACCCGAAAACATGTGTTGCATTGTCGCAACTTGGACCTAATGACAGTCCTGGCATCTAGTATCCAAAATCGCTGTCTTAGAATAGACATGAGTAGTCCCGGTCCAGTGTGACAATTCATCACATGGTAATGACGGATTATTAGATCCACGATATGATCATGTTTCGGAAGTAAAAAAGGATGCTTAGCGTCAAATGGAAGGTGCGACTTCGAAAGCCTTCCTCCAATGCGTAGTATTCCCTCTTCATCCAAAAAAACAGCTAAACTTTGGAGTCTCTTTGAAAGCAATTTCCCAGATTTAATGAGCTTAATGTCATTTGCAAAGTACACAGATTGCACAGCACATACTATCGCTCGTTCCGCAGCTGACAAGCCCTGAATAGAACGAGGTTCACAATGAACCTTTGGTCTAGCAAATTTCAATATATAGGAAACAATGCGCAACAATTTATCCCATGATGAGGTACGTTGAGCAAGTTGATATAGAAGGGGTTGTTCTACTTGCGTGGTCACTGTTAAGACATTTACCTTGTGCTCGGGAAGTTCCCCACAATTAATAGGAGAAAACGGTTTAACGGGCCAATCCTCAGGAGCACAACGAAGCCAAGAGGGGCCGTCCCACCAAAGTTCATGTGACATTAACTGGGAAGGAAGGATGCCACGAGATAGACAGTCGCTTGGATTCTCAACACCTGCCACATGGTAAAAATGTTGAGAACCCAAGTTCTCCTGACATTGAGCGACTCTATTGCTGACAAAGACTGACCAGCGGTGCGGAGAAGAGTGTATCCAAGATAAGGCTATCATGGAATCCGAAAAGGCGTAAATTCCTGCAATAGGAACACGTAAAGCGTAAGTATCGCGAACAGTTTTTACCAATTTTGACATGAGCACGGCGGCACACAGCTCCAGGCGTGCAAGAGTTGTGACTTTGGTAGGTGAAACCTTTGATTTCGCACAAATTAAGCGGACTATGACACCAGATGGACTAGTAGAGTGTATATAAATCACACACCCGTACCCACCCATACTAGCATCAGCAAACGCGACTATACGAACAGAACAATCATCGGTAACACCCACATGGCGTGGTATGCGTAATGTATCTAGCAATGGAAACTCTTGCATGAGAATCGAGAAACGTTTAAAAATGTCGTCAGGAGCGGGATCATCCCAGCCAATATTGCTCAGCCATAACTCTTTGATGAGCAACTTGGCATAGAAGATCACTGGGGCAACCAAACCGAGAACATCAAATAAGCGTGCGACTATCGAGAGTATATTTCTCTTAGTACATTTCTCAGCCACTCGAGCGGAAGTGAAGAAGAAATTATCCTGAGAAGGTTCCCACGAAAGGCCTAGAACCTTAGAAACATCACTCCCAGCGTGAAAATCGAGTGACTTGCGATGCGAGTCAGGAAGACTGTTTAAAAGAACGGGTGAATTGCTACACCATTTAATAAGGTCAAAATCGCCCGATTTAAACATCTTTATAAGATCATGCGATAGCTGCATGGCGGTATCTTCATTATTCACAGAATACACCAGATCGTCCATATAGAGACTGGTCTCTGCTACTTTAGCAGCTTTGGGATAATGCGGACTGTCAGAGGCCAGCTGTCGCACAGTGCGCATAGCTATGTATGGACTCGACTTAAGTCCGAAAGGTAAGCGATTAAAAGCAAAGGTTAGCACAGGTTCGTTCTCATTGAATCGAAACAAAATGCGTAGGTATTTACGCTGGTCAACGGGTACACCAACGCGTAAATACATTTGTTTAATATCCGCATTTATAGCGATGGGAAATAATCTAAAATTTATTAAAAGAATAAACAAATCTGTTTGTAAATTGGGACCAATATGGAGTACATCATTTAAAGATAATCCTGTATGAGTCCTAGCGCTAGCATCCAATACAATGCGCGGCATCGGTTTGTCTGGCCGAACGACAGCGTGATGAGGGATATAATACCCGTCATCGGAAATGGCAGATTCGTCGACTTGACTTAGGTACCCACTGTCAATATAATCTTTGAGCACTGCATTATAATTTTCCCGCAACATCGGCAATTGGCGTAGTTTCCTTTCAAGCGCAATAAGTCGACGGTACGCGGCGGTGCGGGAGTTACCCAACTCGGCGGGAAGGATCCCGCCGAGTTGGGTAACTCCCGCACCGCCGCGTACTAAAAGGTAACGCGACGGTATAACGTCCCACATCGTCCCGTGACACGGTCGAGGAAAAAATATTCTCACATTCGGTTTCCTCAGGAGATAAAAAACGTTTATTCTCAACTTCTTCCAATTCCCAGAACTTTTGTAATAAATCATTGAGAGCCAATGCCGTGAAAGGAGAGGAGTTAAGTAAATTTAAATTATCACTATTATGCGGAAAATCACCCATAAAGACATACCCGAATGTGGTCAATAATGCAGGTGGGGCGCGTGAACCAAAATCGACCCTATTCCCCAAGTAAATGTACGGAAACAGTTGAGCGCCCAACACTAGGTCAATATCCCCTGGAATATTCCAGCTTAAATCAGCGAGCGGAAGCGCGTGGAAGTCTACATGGCTATCCCAATTAACATGGTGCGATGGTAGCTGGTCCGTAATGCACTCAACTACTAACGCGTGAATAGTATATTTTTGATCCGGATATACACGAGACTCGATATCTAAATGTACGTATCCTATTATCGGTCGCGATACAGAACCAACTCCTTTAACAAAAGAATTACTCAAAGGAATTATCAGTAAATTAAGTTTTCTACAACAAGCTGTAGTTATTAAATTATTCTGCGAGCCATTATCAATTAAGCACCTCACTATTGTTTTGTGACCCGCACTGTCACTTTTAGCTCGCGCATAAACCTGAGCTGTCGATAACAGCACTATCGCCTTAGCCCTCGCTGCATCAGCTGCCAATAACACGGCCGAGTTGTGAGCCGAAGACGCTGGCGTCACATCACACGAATCAGACGCAATCATCTGTTCGGGAATATCGACCTTATTACTATGAGCATAAGCGCGCGGCACCGCGACGGAAACCGGGGCAGGCAAAGACGCACCGGGGGACGAGAGGGGCGAGGGAGGCGCGACGGACAGCGGCGCAGGAGGCGACGCGACGACTACATTGCAATTCGTAGCTAAAACGTCAGCTGTTTGCGGTTTATTTTCTTTATCAAAATGCAATAGTGTATGATGGCGTTTTTTACATAAATCACAGACTGACGTTGACTTGCAGTTACTCAATCCGTGCAATGTGCTCAGACAATTCGCACACCCACGTTTGGATTTAATAAACTCGAACCTTGCTCTAGGAGTCAACGCGGATTTAAACTTAGCGCAGTTGTACAAATGAACATGAGCGTTATCATTACAATACGCGCAGCATGGAACCGTCATCGCAGGTAAACAAGCGGACGAGTCAGCTGACTCGCTCACAACAAACGCTTTTGTCTGTGTGCGTGACTCGCGTGGCGCGGAAGCGGGGTTTCTACTAAAGTTTCTCGCGTTCGATTGAGACAAATTCGAACGTGCCAATATCTTTGCCTGATCTTGAACGAAGCTTATCAATAATTTCGTTGTGGGAATTTCAATATCTCGAATGGAAAGTTCAAACGATTGAATAGTCTGTGAATCGATTTTTCTCATTGCGCAGTGCAAAAGAATAAAATCAGCAAGATCCGTAATCCCAAGTTGTTTCAAGGCAGAAATAGATGCACTAAATGTTTCTATGAAAGAATCGAGACTGTTAGCGTTAAATGAACAACTTTTTAAATCCAATATATTATTTAAATAATGCGTACCTAGTGAGCGTTTCTCTTGATATTTTTAACTAAACTGTCCCATAAGAACTTGTAAGTATCACCCGTAGGCACAATTCCAGCAGTAATCTTCAATGCGTTGTGCGTAAGTCTACCTACCAAGTACTGCACACGCTGTGAGTCAGTCAGCTGATCATTCTCATGAATATTCGACTTGAACGACTCGTAGAAAACAGGCCAATTCTCGGTTTTCCCGTCGAAAGACGGCAGCGCGATAGGAGGCAACTTTATTTTTAGCGGTTCAAAAAGAGTCTTATAGTTACTACTGGATGTTGATGGTGATTGATTACTGTTTATTTTGTTCCTAACACGTTTAATATGAATGTACAAATCTTCAAAGGACTCTAAACAAGCATAATCGACACTTGTACCAGGTTTTATACTAATGTTTATTTGATTAATTTGATCAACAAAAGATTCAAATTTATCTCGAATGTCATCAATTGTCTCTGACTCAGTCATAAAACTTTCATTTTTTCTCGAATCGAACGACGATATATTTTTTGTTAAATCATACAACCGAGTAATGCGTTTAAATAACAATCCTTTCTTTTCATGGAGAATAGTTAGTAAATCTTCCGGCTTCAGTTGTTTATCCGTCATTTCGTTATATAACAAACGACAACAATAACAGAAAAATACCTTACAGGCGGTTTGCAATATTATCGCACCTACCAACTATGAGTGGGTATCTATCTAATTACAATTATTGTATTAAAACGCTCAAAGCCGAGATGCGTTGGTAACTACCTACTTATTTTCATAATATCAAAGCGAATTTTTAAATACGGATACCTACATAGAATGAACTTTACCAATAAATACGTAATGTCGTTCCATGTAAATTATGTACTAAAATAATTGAACAGATTTACCAACAACTACGTAAATTCTATTGTCAATTATGATGCGTTTTATAGGCAATGATTTACCAAAAGTTTACGTAAACTAAATACCTATTGTGCGTTATTGAACCTATATGATTTTTACCAAACAATTACGCAAAAATCTAGGTAACGGTTTTTAACCCGGTTAGAAGGACCAAATAATATGATGAGGCGTGTAAATAGCCTGCACCTTTGTGAAGAACGTAAGAAAATTTGAAATTAGAATCTATGGCGGATGTTTAATGGCGGACCTCAAAATAAATTAATTTCCCTTCTGATGAATCCTCGACAAACCAATACAAGAGAATTATTCGCAGCAAACATGCCCACGTACCTTGACAATCCAGAGATCCCACTCAGACCCAGGGAGATGGGAAGATACTTCGTTCATGCGCACTTGCAAGTATGGGCTGCCGGCCGGCGAGCTAAATCTTCGTGGATCCGCCGGTGGAATGGTGAAAACTCCAAAAATCAACACTGCACTATAAGTTCTCAATGAAGCACAGATGCAGGTCCATTTATTTTACGAGTATCGTCCAGATTTCAACAAAAAGGGATTTTTTGAAGCGGAGCGCGTAGCAGCACACACCGTCTTGTTCAAACGGTCAAGGGGAGCTGTCAGCTCGCTAGTGCCATCTATCTGTGTGCCCTTGCGGAAAAAACTCAAGAAAGTCTCGATATATGGGCGCTGCACAAATAACAGATGGCGCGAGGATTCATCAATTGAGAAGTTAAAATATTTAATTTGAAATCCTAAATTATTATTATTTTATTTTTTTTATATTAAAAAAGGCATTGACGCTTCACCAATAATAATACGTAAGTATTATTATCTTCATTGTCTTTTAGTTAATCTTTAGTTAAGTAAGTCTTTAGTTAACAATTTATTATGTTACCGCATTGTAAAAGTATTAATTAACTCCCTGAATCAATTTATCGAACTACTTTCAACCCTTGTATCAGAATTAAATTCTCAATTTGATCTGCAAGATATAATAAAATGGTTCATAATCAAAAAGTTAGAATAACTTCAACAAAATTATCGCACTTCTAATCATAATTACATACAGACTTTACGTTGACTATATCTTAATTAATAACGAAATGTATGAGCCTCGTGTTAATATATTAGTTCTAAACTAAATAATGTTTGAGAAATACGTCTTCACAGAAGATGTATGTTTTATATTTTAGTAATTTATTAGAAGCTCGTCAAAGTTTAGTTAATAAGCTACAACTTCGGGAAAGGGTAAATATAGTAGGATCTTAAGGGTGCTTCAATCTCCCGGAACAAAAATATTTCAGAAGATCAACTATGTAGAAAATACGGCATTAGAAGTATATATAGGTATATATATAATATATAGGTATGTATGAGTTATTTCAAGCACGTACTTGAAACCTATTTTTTATTAAATCATTGTTTTACATTAGCAATTTCAGGAAGACCTAAACAACACCCTTGCAGTAATCCAAAAAAGTGTTAATATTTATATCACTGTGCCTTCATGTGATAAAATTGCTACTCGTTTCTTCATACTAAGTAATTATTGCTAAGTTGAATATAATGCAACCGCTTGATGAATGTTTTACAAAATTGCTTACTAGCTAATAGAGACAGCAAGAAGTGGATTTTCCTCAAGCTTTCGATACACATAACCACAATGGATTTGACAAAGAACAGTTCATATCATTTGCGTTTGGCCTATTAACCCTTTCCACGAAATTGCGCTTCAAAATCAGTCAATTTCAAGACTAACGAGAATCATTAGTAATATACATTTAATATTTATATTAAAATTTACATAATTGCTAACTATTACGTAGAATAATTAATTATAATCTCTCACATTGACGTTCTTATCACAAGCAAGAGGTGATTTTAAACATAACTTAGACTCAGTTATTACTGTTAAACAGTTCTATTTATACTTATCTACTAAAATAACTTTATCCCCGTCTATTTTATTGTACTTTGATCTCTGAGATATCATTACACAAACGTACAGTCAGAGCCCAGCGTTACCTGAGCCTTCTTCTCACGCAGTTTACCCTCTTCTGTTTTAAATGAGAGGTCAGGTAAAGCTGGGCACTGACTGTATATAATAGCTATGTGTCTAATATTTGATGTGGAGTAGAAGTTTAATATTTTAGTTGTGTTTATACAGTAAGTATCAAAACACAAGGTCTGTATAATATTTGGGCCTAAATATTGACAGTAATTGAAGTAGTTTTAACTTAGTAAACATACCAAAAAAATTGAATTACTTTACGTTGATCATGTGTTTCAAATAAGACACTGAATTAGAATAAAACAACGGTCTTGATAATAATATAAAAAGGCACACAAGCACGCAATTAAAACGACTGTTAACTTAACAAATAAAACAGAAAAAATACAATTAAAAAATAAATCTTAAGCGTATCTGTTAAATAATTTAAAAGTCCAAATTAGTGAGCCATTTGGAAATTCTGACATTATTATACAAACAAATAACCATATTTTCACAACACCTAATTACATTTCGAATTTAATACTTCATTAATAACCAATCAAAAATATATTATAATAATTTTCACGACTAGTACATCGAACCCTTCTGATTAGTTCATTTACACCTTCGAAGTTGCTGTCAACATCACATAGCTGGCCCTAGGATTTTCCTCCTGAACTGGTTCCTGTCTAAAACACCTATGAGGCTCAAACTCTGCTGGTTTCTTCAGCATCTTCCTCACAAACCACACCAAGCCAATCACTATGACCATCAAACCTAAAGCCACGCCGATCAACGCCGTGTTTAGGCTTTTGAAACCTGCCTTCATTTCTAAAGTACCAAGAGACTCGATCAGCTGTGGAACAACACAAATTGTTCGTCTTTCATCGACTTTATATTTTGAAATGGCTGCACAGACTTCGTAAGGTCCTCTTACAAATCCTTCCATGGATATCTCTAAACTCGATTGACACGGAGTATCTTTCTGTGCTACAAGAGCGCCTCTTGACAAAACAGCAAGCACGATGTAGCAGTTGTTGATTGGTCTGACGTCGTTGGAGAGTCTTTGGGATCGAGGTAGTATATACTGCGGTCTCTGTGGCAGTCCCAAGACTGATATGAGAACTGTCAGAACACCATCACCTGTGACGTTTGATCGAACTTCTGAGACTCTGAAATAAGAAAAATGAATAAATAAACATAAAACGAGCAATGATCATGCTCCTCTGGTATAATAAAGTACATAACGTGATGTTGTTATGTTAGTGTTCTTAAAAGTTGTTTTAGTAAAGAATCTCACCTCAAAGGGTTACTTTCTGGGGCTCGTGTTACTACTATAGGTACTACAGTAGCGAACGTGGCTCGTTGTCTGACTTGTATTGGTGCACCACATCCCAGCACTAAGGAAAGAGGAACATCAGCATTGTCCATCTCTTCTAGTGCTATGCAGAATCTGAGGAAGAACAAATAAATTAGGTATTAATGATAATTATTATTTAATCAATAAGTCAGCGCGCCTGATAAAACTGTCATAGCAACAATTTTTATTTCAGCACCACACTCTTATATTTTGGTCAGGCGTAAACAGGTCTGAACGATCGACGATACCGCCATACACAATGTGGGCAACGTTAGATATAATATCCACGTACAGTAACAAGCTTTTATGTGTTGTGACAAGAATTCTGAACAATTCAGTATGAAGTGGTTTCAAAAGTTTTGAAATTCTTTTATGAAATGGACGTGTTTTGTAAGATAGTCACTCTACTCCTGCTTTAAAAACTATCATCGGAACGATTGCGTAACACACTCTTAATTTCAAAATAATTTTGTCAATAATATTAACTGCTGCATTTCTGTTCGACTATGAAAATCATAATATCACGATTTTCATAGCAATATTTCCCTCACAAATTTTCGAGTAGGTACGCAATATTAAATTCATCTAAAAACTAAAACTGCCTGTATAGTGTAACTTTAGTAGGTTATATTTGTTCAGTTCTGAATACGAATACCTACTATATTTCACGTTAAATAAATAGCTTTCAAAAATATTGTTTGAATTCCAAATATTAATATTACATTTCCCGAGACTCACAGTCGAAAATTAATTACTTTAATGCGCAAATAAGACCAATATAGGTACTATTTCACATTTAATATGATTATTCTGTTAGAGGAACCGAGGAATTGAAATAACATCTCATTACCTACTACATATGCGAAAGTTTTGGATGTATGTTTGGATGTTTGTTACCTTGGATGACATTTGGCACATAAATAGATTAAAGTCTGGAAAGTCACACAGGCTTTATCCCAGTAGGGCAATTCCATGAAATTACCTACCTAAGTAAGCTGTACAGTCGAACAAGGTAGGATAGGCATTCTGCCAACTAACTTGCATTGACACTGATTACATATTTAGAGAAGAGAAATATAAATATTTCTGATTGTTTACCTCGTTCGACTGTACAATTGCAAAAGTTTGTGAGGATGACGAAGATTTTTTACTACTTCACGTAAAAACTACTAAACGGACTTGGATAAAACTAGCACATGGCAGATAGTTTATAACCTAGATTACTGATATCCTATTAGTACTATCCCGTAGGACAGTTACCAAACTCAACGCAGACAAAACCGTGTGCATACGTTAGTTTAGTTTACTCTAGCAGAGGAAATGAGGAATTGGAATAACATTTAATATCATCCAAAACCAGCTGAGTGTATTAACCAGTTCCTACTAAATTAATTTCTATAAGACTGTCAAGGACGACTCCTATTAAACTTTGGCACGGTTAAATGTTTAGTCTAACTCTTTCATTTATCTTTGCGGTTAAAACTTACTCAATGTTGATGTAATTAGTACCATGTTTGTGATTTTTTTGAAGTGTGGTTTGTGAGTTAGCTTAGAAGTTGCTTTCTTTTTGGTTTTTTATTTGGAAAAATGTTGCGATATACTTTTCGATTCGGTTTATTACACCGACTAACTAACTTTTTCACACAGCTTTACTACCGTTTTGCAAGAAAATTAACTCACGGGAACGTTTTAAATGTAGGTACCCTTTGACTCCTGGGGATAATGCAGCTTCCCATTTTAGTAAAAGAATGAAAGAAAAAGCCTTCCAGATATGGGAGCCATTTTATATTTCAGTAACGAAAACTCAAAACTCATGGACGTCAAGGAATCTGTTTAGGTATCAGAGGCTCTACGATGAACAGCGAAACAAAAAACGTGTGAAGCGAAACGCCCGACAGAAGTGATAACATAAACAAATAGACGTACAATGGCGACCACCATTTTAGCCCGGCGCCATAAACGCGTTAGGGCTCCCACACATTTTATAAACACGATACGACGCGGCGACGTCGCGTCTTACAACGAGCGGCGTCGTTTCACGATACGACGTCGCGTCGTGGAAATCTGCGACATGACGTCGTTACGTGTCGATGCACGATACGACGTCGTGACGTTAGAAACTCACGATGCAATCCTGCGCAGTTGACTTGTTACTTTAATAAACAAATTAACATTTATTTGGGTTCTTATTTAAAAAACAATTTAAATATTCTTTTCAGAATGCGTCTAGAGCGGTCCAATTTTCGGAATGAACTAAAACACCACCCCTCTGTATCGACGGCATCGTGCCGTGTATCGTGCGTGGCACATTACGTTACGATGTCGTGTTTTTTTTACGATGCTCATCGTACATTTCCACGACGCGACGTCGTATCGTGTTTATGTGTGGGAGCCCTTACTGGGAAGTGGTTAACCCTCCCATCAGAAGTTATCACTTCAAAAATACACGCCTATATAATTTTAGTTATTTTTTGCATTATGCATAATCATCATAAATTCTTAAAATCACGATGCGTTAGTAACGTTACGTTAACACCCCGGTCTTGTGCTAGGGCCTCTAATCTTTAGCAAAGTAAACATACTTATACAAAAATACTCACGTATACTTGTCAACAGCATCAACCTTCAGTCCCCTCAGCACCACATTGGCTGCAGCAGCTCTATGACAAGCAACATGCTTCGGCAGTCCTCCAGCTCTCGACGCCGTCACTCCAGTACATCTATACCGGCGGGTCGAAGGAGGATCTACTGCCCAGGATAGGTGGACTTCTTCATCGTCGTGCCAGGCGTCTATTAGACGAACCTGGTGGATGTAAAAGAAGATTTTAGTGGGTCATGGATGAAGTATCTATGCTGCAGTTATTTTTTGTGGTATAACAAAACATTGCGCCTATCATCCCCGAGGGGTTAGGCATAGGGGTATCTATTACCTAGAACACCCACATTTCACCAGTTATGATTAATTCCCATTTGATAGGGGCAAGCCTATTGACATCAACCGGGCACAAATCCAGATTTCGTGACTGCTACTAAGAAATTCCTGAAGGAAAAACACTTTGTCTGACTTAGGAATTGAACCCAGGACCAACGAGACAGTCCTAATAAATCCCAAGGCATCTAAAACATGGTTTGATATGCAATCTTTTGCCTCAATTCTAGCACCCACATATTTTAAAAATGTTCACCAGACTGCCATGACAATAGCATGACTAACAAAAAGCCTAGTGATAATTCTAAATCACCTATAATTTATGCAAACAATAGAATTTGGCGTGACTACCTACTACGGATGCTAGCATATATAAAAAAAACATACATATTAAATTAGATGACTAACGCTAAGGCTCCGCACAAACGGAACACCGACCACTGGCACCGGTGGCTGTCGTTCGCCACTTTTTTTGGTACCGCGCAAACGAAGGTGGTCAGTAGCTGCAACGAGTGGTTGGTGGCCACCACTAGTAGTCAGTGGGCGCCACTAGTTGTGGGTGGGTGCCACTAGTAGTCGGTGGGCGCCACTAGTAGTCGACGGATGCCACTAGTAGTCGATGGGTGCCACTAGTATAGTCGGTGGGCGCCACTAGTAGTCGGTGGGCGCCACTAGAGTAGTCGGTGGGCGCCACTAGTTGTCGGTGGGCGCCACTAGTTGTCGGTGGGCGCCACTAGTTGTCGGTGGGCGCCACTAGTAGTCGGTGGGTGCCACTAGTAGTCGGTGGGCGCCACTAGTGTAGTCGGTGGGCGCCACTAGTAGTCGTGGGTGCCACTAGTAGTCGGTGGGCGCCACTAGTGTAGTCGGTGGGCGCCACTAGTAGTCGGTGGGCGCCACTAGTTGTCGGTGGGTGCCACTAGTAGTCGGAGGGCGCCACTAGTGTAGTCGGTGGGCGCCACTAGTAGTCGGAGGGCGCCACTAGTAGTCAGTGAACGCCACTAGTAATCGGTGGCCGCCACTAATGGATAAACGGGCGACAAGGGTAGTAGTGAGTGGCCGCCACCGGTGGCGTGTCGCGGACACTGAGTCGCGAGTAGACGCCGTTAGCTACCGCCGACGATAGCTACACGTTTACGTTGATTCCATAAAAAAACGTTTTATAAATCATGTAAAATGTAAATAGTTTATCGCCAGCCACCGGTGGCTATGAAAAGTGGCTCATTTGCGCGAAGCCTTAGACTTACCTAAATCCTACACACTGTTCAACGGATATACATATTTCTTATCCAGTAACATCTAAGCGCCTGCAAACAATAATGCCAAGTGACTCATAGCAGATCAAGGTGTGAGAATTTCAATAAAACTTGCTTAAAACGGATGTTATAGATAAGCAAATAAATATTAAATTCAATATCGGATGTTTCTTTATTGAATTAAATAGGTTTTATATATTTTTAATCTGATTCATGTATGTATTATAAACTGGGTTGTGGAAGTCAGATAGGTAGTCGCTCCATGTAAAATACTGGTGTTCAGCTGCATCCGGTTAGACAGGAAGGCGACCCCGATATAGTTAGGAAAAGGCTAGGCAGATGATGAAGATTCTTGAATATGCCCGTTTTCCCTAGTAGAAAATGACATCTTTCAGTGCAATTTAGGCTCTAGAGCCTAGAACCTAAATTGCATTGTCTGGAGTCTAGAAGAACAGACGAGCATTGAAATCAAAAACCGATAATAATCTAAGACATCTTTAGACATACGATTTTGAAAAATATTATATATTTATTTGTGTAAATCTGTAGAAGGTCAAAATTTTATTCATCAAAAAAGAAAAAACTTTTCTTACCTTTGCCTCAGAAATGGGCAAATCCTCTTCAGCAGGAACTTCCAACTCCTCATCATATAAATCATCCTCCATCCCTTCTTGCTTGTCTACATAAACTTCTCCCCCATTATCATCCACATTAATCTTATAATCATTCACAATAGAATTCGCTAGCACCTTATTAAAATCGTAGTTCGTATCTTTTTGTTTCAAGTCTGTATGTTCGGAATCATCGCAGAGTTTGTTTTTGGATAATCTAGATAGGAGCGCTCCCTCCAAATGTGGTGGGGTAGCACACACGGCAACAGATTTATCTGTTTGGGGTAGGTTTTTTGCCTCCCTCAACCACCTTGCGAATCCGGCCATTAGGCAATCGCAATTAAGGGGATTATCTGTAAAAGAGAGCAGAATTTATCTTTACGACCTCGAATAAATGTGGGTTAAGTTTACAGAGGAAGTTTAAAGTATGAGTAATTGCTTATTTGATTTCATGCAATTTAACTTTTTGATATTTTCTGGAAACAGGTTTGCACTGGCTTTTGTTTTGGTTACGAATACAATTTTTCTTCTATACCATATGGTAATTAAGTGCTTAGCCAGGTGTCAGATTTTTTATGCTGCTTATGGGCCGCTAATATGGCTTTACATATCGTTGCAAAGTATGATAAAAGCTACGAAAATCGGACATCACTTTTTTTATACTTCTAATCGATAGAATAAGCTTTGTTTTGAATGCGAGAGTAGAACTCCCGGATCTTAAATTGCATTGTGAAATATCGCCCAGGGCCTGGGGGCCAATTCTCGGTTTTAGAGATGGTGTCGAACTCGAGAAAAATTTCTAATGACGTCATTTTTTCGAGAAATTTTAAAAGTTGCTATTCTGGGGATGTCGAATTCGACATTTGTCGAAGGCTAACGTTCGAGTTCATCTCGAGTGCTTCTGAGCAGTAGAGATGTAATGTCGATTATATAGATACGTCATTTCTGAGTGAATTTGTTGAGTTTTGGATTGTACACTGTTTTCTTTTCTTTAGTTTTTAAATAAAATACGGCTTGGCATCTCATACTGGAAATTCGATTTATACTCTTTGATTTGTGCATTGTGTTTTCTTGAAACGACGACCTTCGCGCAGATAACAGACTCTGTAATATTTGTGTACCTACGATTGGACTTGAAACCACTGAAAGAATGACGAGTTTATTAGCATTTTTATCTCGGAGTTGTTGGAAAGTGGCGAGCAACTGGCCAATACACGGCGACAACAGCTATCCCGCCGTCGATATTTACGACTTGAGCGGAACAGAAGTCATTAAAAACTTCAGACTAAATAAAGATTTAATAAGGGTTCTAATACTTAGATCTATTGGCTCCTTTAATAAACTGGATACCACTAAAATAGACCCGAAAACGAAGGTAAATAATTGTTTGCTTCATAATTCTATTAGTCACTGACAGACAGTCAGCTGTCAAACTGATTATTTTTACACTAAACGTTTCGTTTTACTTTGGCTTTGCACGGGACTTATTCAAATTTAATATATAAATTATGTCCTAATTTTAAGTGTTTCTCATAATTATGTTTAAGTACTTGTTTGTTTGTGAAACTAATAAATACTTTTTCTTCCTTCCTTTCTTTCTTTTATACTTAAATAATTAGGTTTAGTCAGCGTTTTAAAACAAAATCATTCATTCACTCATAGCTACCTAAAACGGAACGCGCGATTCTTCGTAATGGACGCTAGTATTATATTATCTGTGGTAATGGTAACATTAGCTTCACTCGAATCGACATTTTCGTGACATTTATTTCTATTTTGACTGAGAATACGGAATTCTGCTCAATTCGAAATTTTTTGGTAGAGATAGAGATATTTTTGATAGACATAGAGATAGACTTACGAACTCGAACTCGAGATAAATCTCTAAAACCGAGAATTGGCCCCCTGCAGTCTCTACACTAATAACAGCGCTACGAATGTCGTAAAATCGAAAATTCGTAAACTTTCTTTAATAGATTTTCAACCCTAAGCCGTTGAAATAAAGCCGAAAATCTATTAACGAAATTTGACATCGATACGGCTCAGCGACATTCGTAGCGCTGTTATTAGTGTAGAGACTGCAGGCCCAGGTATGCTGGTTTGGTTTACGTACGATGTTTTTCTCCACCGTATACCTGGGAGATATATCACGACGGCATGTAAAGTTGTCTTTAGAGGCTGATGCTAGATTATATAATATTATTGGTGCTCTGACTTAGGTCAGAGACCCGTGGGTGGCATAAACAATCTAACACCAGATTATGCACTAAAAAAAGAAGGTATTGAGATAATTTGTGTCAACGTTACAATATCAATTGAAAGTTTTTCTATACAAAGCCAACATAATGTATTCATATCACACATTGTGGCCTCCCTTCCTTATCTATGCCAAAAAACGTGCGAGAAAAATGAAGTAACATCAACAACAAAAGTGTCAGCGGAGAGGATTATTCCTCACAAAAAAGGCCCATAAAGAGAGTTACAAAGGCAGAAATAGTTAAGAGTCATGCAACAATATAGCAGGCGAATGGCGATGGCTGAACAAAGAGGTTTCGACGTCACCTCACTGAAACGTTGAGTATCGACAAATATCTGTATGATATATACTGGTGAACACGTTTGGCCAACAAGAATATTATTCACAATTTTTAAAAATAAACCTGTCCGATTCGTGAGGGTAGATTAGATTCTGTTAATGTAATAATTTTGACTAACAATTAAAAAACATACTCCGATTCAAAAATTAAAATGTGCCTAAATGAGGAATTTAGGAAATGGTGGTAACCAGAGCACAAAAACTCACGTCTTCATGATTGTTATATTTGGCAATGTATTAATTTTGGATCGTACAGATTTTTTTTTAACATTAATATATCATTCAAATGCGAATTTAGTAGGATCTTTTTAGTATATCTATGAGGAATATAAAAAAAAACGAAAGTAGAGTTTTAGGTCTATCATAGGTGTGTTTAATTCTAATCTATTTCATTAAAATATTACAGCCTTATACAGGGTTACTGGCAACTCGACAGATTCCTTGTAGGACACCATAATAGGGTTAAAATGCAACAAATTAAGCCATTAAATGTTCCTCGAAATTCGGTAGTTTTTGAGTTAGATTCTTCTTAAGAGAAATCCCAGATTCATGGTAATGAAAATAACTAAAACACAAACTAAAACACCTATCTGGGTTAGATCCCAGGGACCGGTGTATCCAACCAAAAGCCATCACCAAATTAAACACTTAACCCAACCCGCTAGCCATCCTCCCCATCCGTATACCCCACTAAAGTGCGTATCATCGCGCCTCCATTACCTTCAATGGTAAATCGGCCGAGGTCCTTGTGCAGTGCCAAAGCTCCGTCATCGATCATCGAGATGTCGTTATCGTGAAGTAGAAGCTCGGTCAGCCGCCGGAGAGATTTCAAAGGCTCCGCCGACAAGGATCGCAGGAAATTGTGTGAGAGATCCAGGTGGACTAGGTTTGTCAGCTGGGCTAGGGATGCACCTGTGGGTGGAGATGAAGTATATGATATTAATGTTGTTAAGATTATATGATAACTTATTAAATACATAAGACTTTAGTCTTTGCTTTTCCTAGATTTCATTCCCTGATCACAAAAAATTCTTTAGTGGTAGGACGGAGTTTGGATTTCTGGATAATCTGATTCAATGAATTCTTGTATAAATTATACAATGGCTCAATCAAGTGGTTAAGTGCGGATAAAGGCTTTATTCAAAACTAATATAAAAAAATATGAAAGTGTCTATTGCGATGTACCGTCTTAACGAGTGAACGATTTTATTTTTTGCCTATTGGTTAGGCCATGAGCAAATCATACGATAATATTATTTCAGAAATACGAACGTATTTTCTCGTGGATGTTCCACGCGAGTAAAGTCACGGGCAAAGGTTGGTCTATATACTAATGTTATAGAGAGGGACAATTTTAGGTCTCTGTCTATAAGTTTGTATGAAGGAAGACGTAATCTTTGGAACTTCTGATTCCATTTCTAAAATTCGTTCACTGTCACGAAGCTACTGTATTAACAATAACTATCTTCATTATCAAATACGTCATTAATGGGTACCTGTACAGGACAAGAACAAAGCCGCGAGCGAAAGTAAATAATTTCATAAATCGAACAAATAGTGTGAATACGAAGTTTTCTTTGAACCCACGCTAATACTTGGGTTCAATAGAAAACTAAACATAAGCGAAGAATAAAACAAAACCGTGCCAATTCTTCGTTCAGAAACAGAACTGAAAGTGGGTCGGCCATAGTTACGAGTACTTTTATCTATACATATAATAAAATGGTAGGAAAGTCAAAACTGTACATTGAATATTTTTTTAAAAGAATACTTGGGATGTGATCTACAATCGATACCGAAGCCAAAAATATAGTTTTTAGAATTTCTGTCTGTTTGTCTGTTTGTCTGTTTGTCTGTTTGTCTGTATGTATGTCCGGGATAAACTCAAAAAGTACTGCATGGATTTAGTTCAAATTTGGCACGAATATTACTAAGAAGTCGGGTCAACCTATAGGTTACATATTATCACGCTATCACCTACGGGTAACGAGCAGTGAACCTTTATTTCTTCAACGCATTCTGTAACAACGTGTAATTTAACGACGTATATTTAAATATTGTTATTATGTCAACCATGCTATAAGCTAACTTCTTACTATGAAAATCACGCAATATAAGCAATATAAGCCGATAAACTTATTAATTTTTATAATTGTAGTATCAAGACAATTTAAAGCAGCGCCATCTATGGGATTTCAAAAACATCAAGTCGACTTACATGTGCAAGTCCTTTTTGGTTATAAATAATTTAAATTTGATTGATGTTGGCGAGGTTAATAGTTGTTTATAAAAGTCATAGATGGAGTTGTGCATTTTCTTCTTAAAAATTGTATCGTTAATTCGTTTCAGAGATGAGCAAGACAATTAAAAAAAATGTGTTTATATAAGTTTTAAGCTGCTTCGTCTGTCTTATTAAATTCATCGAGATTGTCTGTGATGAACGCGTGCTGAACACCTGTCTCAGTTCACTTCTAGACGTGGTCATTTCTATCGGCAGCAATTCACTGGTCGAACCACCAGCTTCCCAAGCAGCACCGCATCAAGACTGTGGAAATCGGGAGTACCTATAACACTGAGACAATTTACGATCCGGGCGAAATGACCACCATACGAAATTACCATGTCGCTTTATTCTCTTCAGAGCATAATATAATTTATGACACCGTCCTTGAAAGCGTTGGGCAAAACCAGGGTAAAATGTTTTTCTCGGATGCTCCTGGTGGAACAGGAAAAACATTTGTTACCACTGACATACTTGCAGAGGTCAGGAGGCAAGTCAAAATTACCATTGCTGTAGCGTCGTCGGGAATCGCTGCCACACTGCTTCCGCGTGGCAAGACAGCACATGCCATGTTTAAAATTCCCATCGATTTAGAAAGCGCCGAAACGCCTGTTTGTGGTGTGTCACGTAACAGTGATAAGGGACACGTGCTCAAGGATTGCTCTCTGATCGTATGAGATGAGTGTACGATGGCCAACAGGAAGGCAGTTGAGGCCGAGGACAGAACTTTGCAGAACATCCACAAGAACGAACATTTGATGGGTGGTGTCACAGTTCTGTTCAGTGGCGATTTCCGACACACGCTGCCCGTGGTGACGCGGGGATCGAAGACTGACGAAGTGAATGCTTCGTTGAAATGGTCTCCGTTGTGGTCACGAGTTCGTACACTGCGCTTGACCATTAATATGAGAGCTCAGCACGGCGGCAATGCACGTGCTCATGAATTCTCCGATGTCCTTCTAAGGCTTGGCGACGGCGAGGAGAGAGGTGGACAGGTGGCGCTTCCAGAGTCTCTCGGTACTTCGGTAGAGTTGTATCCAGCTTAGAAGAACTCATTCGCTGTGTGTACGGGGACATCAGTCGTATACCGCACCAGCAGAATTCTTGGGTGTACGAGCGGACCATTTTAACGCCCAAAATGATCAGACTGCGGAAATTAACGAATGCATTATCTCAGAAATTGAGGGGAATTAAGTGGTCTACACCTCTATAAGCACTGTCGTCGAGCAAGATGACGCCACACATTATCCCGTGGAATTTCTGAGCTCCCTGTCAGCAAGTAGACTTCCAGCGCTTACCATCAAGCTGAAGGTCGGTGTCCCGATCATGCTTCTGCGGAACCTATCTCCTTCGAAGTTGTGTAACGGGACCCGCCTTAAAGTCATCTCGCTCCACAGACACACCATTGAGGCGAAAATTCTCACGGGTTGTGGAGTCGGCGAGGCAGTATTTATACCACGCGCGTATTCCACTCATACCTCATAACTTCCCGATCCAGTTCAAGCGCGTACAATTCCCCGTGAGTGTTTTCTTCGCGATGACTATCAATAAGTCGCAGGGGCAAACACTGAGGGCAGCGGGTGTCGACCTCAGGACGAGCTGCTTCTCACACGGGCAGCTGTACGTCGCTTGCTCCCGCGTCACCAGTCCTGACTCTCTTTACATTTTGGCTGCGGATAGCCAACCCACTATTTTTGTTTACGGAAAATTCCTGTAAGTATGTTATTTTTACACTATTTTGTATTCCTTATTCATTGTTTTCTCCATCTGCTTCAGTCACAACTTATGACTTAATTCCGGAGAATCACCATAAAGTCATTTATTCAAAGCAGGCTGAAAATCAGCACTTTTTGAAGGTCAATTTTACAAAAGACCTTCTCACTCTGTTACTGCACTTTCTGTAGATATGAAATGTTAAGAAGAAACGGGTAAATGAGTGAACGGGTATTTTTTTTTTAAGTGTAATCGTAGGTATTTTTGGTGCTGTATAGCGTTCACGCAGACGACGTCGCGGGCAGCAGCTAGTTATTTATATAACCTTTAAAGCTACGTAAATCGTTTGATATTTTGTTAGTCTAAATATAGAGAAACTACGAAACCGTTTTTTTTATTTTATTTTTTATTAAAAATGGGCTCGCTCTTGACTTCAATCTTGCCCTAAGGGCAGAGATGATGTCGACGATGGAACGAGCTTACCCAGAAGAAGCCTGTTTACTCGCGACTTAAATAGATTAGGGTTTTAAGAACTCGAAAAAACCGACGCAGGCAGGGAATTCCACTCCTTGACTGTGCGCATAATAAAGGACTTAGCAAAGCACTTCGTTCGAATGTGTGGAACGTCGACTAGGTGTCGGTGAAATTAAACTAAGAAAAATACTTTATGATTGCCATCATCATCTGCCTAGCCTTTTCCCAAAGCTATGTTGGGGTCGGCTTCCAGTATAACCGTATGCAGCTGAATACCAGTATTTAACACGGAGCGACGGCCTATTTGACGTCCACAACCCCGTTAGTACTGACAGCTGGGACCAAAGGCTTATCGTACTTTCCAAGGCCTGGAGGCTACTCGGTACCTATATAATGTAGGTAGGCAAGCGTGGCTCAACATAAAAATTGATCCTAGCCAAAAATACTCTATTAGTTATCTACTATATATTTTTGTGACAGAATTTCATAAAAGCCTTTTCCAAAACAGCCTCACAAAATGTTATTTTGATTTTCTCTCTCAATGGTTCCCTCGAAATCTTATGTAAATGTTAAAAAAATACCTTTCCTCCTTATTTCCGTCGGTCCCGGGCTACTGTCGACATTTTTTTGCCGGAAATTAAAACGTCAAGGAATTGACTAAAAGCTTTAAATGGACATAATCTCTGTTCAAGTAAACTAATCGAGAGGAAACAGGATAATACTAATGATTTTGGCTTCGGTTATTGGGAAAAAGGTTTTTTGTTTGAAGTTTTACAGGACAAAGTTGTTCACAATTTTAAGTTTTGCAAGAAGATTGAGGGAAAAGGCTGATAATATTTGTATAATAAATTATGAATAACATAACTGTAATTCCCAAAGGGTAACACAGATGTGTAGGTACCTAATAGTACTTTAAGTTCCATGTAATAGGAGGCAAGCCTATTGCCATCACCCGGGCACAAAACTAGACTCCGTGGCTCCTGCTGGGAAATTCCTGATGGAAAAACCCTACAGCTCTTTGCCCGATCCGAGAATCGAACGCAGACCTTCACGCTCAGCAGTCGCACTTGCGACCACTAAACCAACGATTCAGTCAACAAGGTTTTATTAATGTTACTAATAAGTCTGTGTTATTGATTTTCAGTTTCTGAATGGAGTGTATTCAAGTTTAGTACCTCCTTAAGAGCGTATGGTACCTCAAACGCGAGTTTTATAATGCGTAAAAGTATATGATTCACTGCAGTAATCAACATCAGAAAAATATATGATATTCTTCAGGATATATGCTAGTGCCATAGTGTTGTAAAAACATAATACAACTAACTTTGGTCGATAGAAAAAAATCGCGAATATACCTCTAAAAATTTCTTTTAACGAGTAAAAACCATACTAAAATACATGTCATCGTTCTGATTTTTTTCCCAAATAATTCTACAAGCAACAAAATAAAGTCATAGTGTTTTACTTTTTTAGTCCAATCAATAGTTTTTTTGTAAATCGCAAAATACCACTAATTTCGCACTATTCGGCCGCAGCGAAAGACGTAACAACCGCTTTGTAGTGCAAGCTGATTAGAACTTTATTCTAACAGTATTACAAGCGAAGTTTGAACCACCACAAACAGGGTTGCTAATCTGAGGTAGCATACGCTCTTAAGATTTCAATTTCTGAATTCAACCGCTACATTTAACTCAAGGAAAACATGAATTAGACTTTAAATAGTTTTATAGTGAAATAATCGAATCAGAAACATACAGGGTGTTTACTGCCGATGGATTTCTATGGGGGTGTACAGTCAGCAGCACCAATATGTATACACTTAGCAAACTTTAGAAGCAATTTTCGCCTACTGTAATGATTTCATTTTCATGTTACGTAACGAAACTAATATTTTGGAACCCATATCATCATAAAGTAGTTGATATTTCAAAGTTGCAATCGATATTTCACTAGAAATTCGCGTTTGAACTTGGCCAGGTGTATACATATTATTGCTCTTGACTGTACATTGTTGTCTCTTTCACGGTGTATTTTGTAATACACAGCTTTTGTCTTTCGTCACCTACCAAAATAAAAGCAAATATCTCACCTGATACAGCAACAATCTCATTATGAGACAAGTCCAAATGCGACAGGTTGGCGATGTGTTTGAACGCGTAGTCCTCCAGAACATCTATCTGGTTGTTGTGCAAGTTCAGATGAGTTAAGTTCGTGAGCCCTGTGAACATGGACGTCGTTGTTAATTTAAAGGAATCCACCTGGTTTTGTGATGGGGAGTTGATATTTTAAAGGAGTTGAAGGTAGGTAGGAGATAGGTGCTTGTAAGAGAAAATAGCATAAAAATAAATATATACATAACATCAGGCTTACTATCTCAGAAGAGTTAAACAGAGGCCAACAAAATACTTAGTAGACCTACATTTCGTTAGTTGTTTTTAAGTTCCGTGTAAAAGGGAGCGAGCCTATTCCCGTCATCCGGAAACAAATCGAGACTCCGTAGAGGCTATTAAGAAATTCCTAACGGAAAAACCAGCCTGAAAAACGGAATCGAGCTCAAGATCTTGAGCTCAGCATTAGTGAATGCGACCACTAGACCATGTAGGCAGTCATTTCGGAACATTCAGTTTCATGAAAAATATTCACGCCTAGTATGTTTGATACTTCATCAGAATTAACATAAAATTACAGCCTTAGGGCTCGTTTACGGCGACGCGAGGCGTCGCGCGGCGCGTGCAGAAGGCTCGTCTCGTACTTTTTTATTAATTTACTGAGAGACGGATCCACCGTAACAACCGCTGCATTTTAAACTATCTAGCGAAAAATCACTTCTCGTAAAATCGACGTTTGAAATCGTTAACGTTTTCATACATCGCCATGAGTTTGAATTAAAAACGCAGCACGCACCGCGCGACGCCCTGTCTGTACGTAAACATGCACTTAGTTGCTGCTGATATCACTAATTTACACACACATTTGTCAAGATACCACACCCATTTGGTAAATGAGCAATCTTGACAAATGTATGGAAATTGCTATTACCAGTTACTGATATCGGTAATACATAAGTATCCAACACATAATGAATGGCCGATGGTTTACTATGTACAAACAGCAGCAAACCAAGTTATCCGAAACAGGCAAATTTTCC
Source organism: Diarsia mendica (assembly GCA_949316265.1). NCBI lineage: Eukaryota > Metazoa > Arthropoda > Insecta > Lepidoptera > Noctuidae > Diarsia > Diarsia mendica. Next base: position 10,084,103 of record OX438910.1, on the reverse strand, counting down.
CAATCAACTTTGAGCCTAACGCTTCAGCGATAAAGTTGAAACTCTATATAAAACTGCCCCGTTGGTCTAGTGTTCTGGTCCTGGGTTTGATTTCCGGGTCGGTCAAAGTGTTATTGGGTTTTTACATCAGGAATTTCTAAGTTAAAGTTAAGTTCTATCAGTCACGGAGTCTGGATTTGTGTACGGTTGATAACAATGAACTTGCACCCATTACATAGACCGTAAACATAGCTTTCGAAATGAGGTAGTAATGAGGTAGTATTATTAGGGCCACCTCCGCCAAATTCTTCGGGTTTTAGTAGCTTGAAGTGTTGGTCGCTTGTACCAAGAATTCCATGCAAAAACTAGGTACTATATATCTTATACAACTTGAGTTTAAAACATTTTTGGGGGTATGAGGAACAGGGTGTAAAGCTCCTCATCCCCCATTGAAAAGGGAGGATCCTCCGACCGGACGGGTGTTGTGTCCGGCGGGCTAACTGCCCGACAGTTGTAAGTCGGGAACTCCTATATAGGCTTATGTCGCGGATAATGTTGATAGCGCGATGTAGGATTTCTGTCGATCGTGTTTAGTACGCAGGTGTTGCGATAGATGTCGCTAGTCGCCACATCACTCCCCTCCGAGACCGGAGGTCGAAAGCAGGTTAAGTCTTGGCGCTTGTCAGCCAGTGGAAGGTTCCAGTGAGTCGGAACCGGATGCCGCATAGTTCACGGTGAGTCGGAACTGTCTGCGGTGATGCCCCAGTGAGTCGGGGTGATGCTGCATATTAGCTCCAGTGAGTCGGAGTGATGCAGTGCTTGCCGTGATGCTGCGTATGCTCCAGTGAGTCGGAGTGTGCAGTGCTGCGTAGTGGCTGGCTGCTGCGTCGACCAGGAGAGAAGGGCGTCTCTGCTTGCTGACCGGCCGAAGTGCAGTGTGCTGTGCCAAAGTCGCTGATGAGGCTGGGGGTGATGTCCAGGAATGCGCTTCCGCTGCATGCTGGTGGACAGGATACCCCATGAAGCCGTGGCTGCTGGCTGACGGTATGACTCGCTGCTCGAAGGCGAAGGGGAAGTGGTGACGACGTCTGAAGTAGTTGCACGAAGGCTGCGCTGACGTTCATGCTCGGGGTCACCATTTTGGGGGGGGTATGAGGAACAGGGTGTAAAGCTCCTCATCCCCCATTGAAAAGGGAGGATCCTCCGACCGGACGGGTGTTGTGTCCGGCGGGCTAACTGCCCGACAGTTGTAAGTCGGGAACTCCTATATAGGCTTATGTCGCGGATAATGTTGATAGCGCGATGTAGGATTTCTGTCGATCGTGTTTAGTACGCAGGTGTTGCGATAGATGTCGCTAGTCGCCACACATTGCATCAAAGCCTTTTCTGTATTCTGAGTAAAATTTTTGACGTTTGATACAGTTCATCACTGATCCATGCATGTATGCAGGCATCGATCGAAACGCATTCAGTATTCAAGCTTTGACAGATGTCTTGTACCGAATCAAGCGAGCGACGTTGAAATATGCCAACCAAAGTCCTTTGAGAACTACATTTAGAAAAATGTAAAAGATGCTGTCGAAAACAGATGTGAATGTAGAGAAGAAATGTTGTAACTTTGATAATATTAGTATAAGTAAACTAGTTTAAATGTTATGTAAATGTCACAAATGACCGTTTCACGGTGCAACTTTATATTGCAGAACGACTTTGTGACATCTATTCTCAGTGGGAACGAATTCGCTTTGAATAGAGCTTCAATTCTTGAAACTTGTCGGACTGATGAACGTTTCATGGCAAACTGGATGTATGTAGATATGTGATAGTATGACATTTGGGTGTTCTCTGAGTACAAGGCATTTTAGGGTTAATCATTTCGCTTGCCCCTGCGGGTTGTGTGAAAGAGATACGGCTGCCCCGGACACAAAGGGCTAAGAAGGAACATATTGGTTGGTGTCTGACACTCCTTTCTGCTCCACCCAAAGCGGGAGGGGTTATTTGGAATTTTCCCACAATCAACAAAAATAGTTTCATCGTTTCAGCCCAGAATCACCCACTGTTGCTTATAGGTATCCCTTTTCTTCTGCCACTCTGCCCCGTGCATACCTTATCCATCTGTTTCCCGCGATATTAACAATATCAACAACCCAACACGCTTTTGTACGGCTCTGGTTTCTTGGGCAATTTTAAGGTTACAATCAGAGGACCAGTGGTGGCTCAGTCAAAACATCGTGAGGAAACCAATCGTGAAACCATCGTGAGGAAAAATATCTAGAACCAATCATATCGAAGACATGTGTCATCTACCAACACACACTGCAATGGGCCCGGGTAGTGGATTAGAGCCCATCCCTTTCCTAGGCTGATGATCATGATGATGATAAATCAGACATCATATGCATAGGTTAGTATAACACAATTATGGTCTCACCTGACAGGGCTCCACGTCGTATGCTTGCAAACGTGTTGTCTGACAACTGAAGCGTGGTGAGACAGTTCAGTGAAGGCACTGTGGTGGGGCCTAGAGGTCCTTCTAGTGCGTTACTGGATAGGTCTAGATCCCGTAACATGTGGGCCTCCTAAAAAAAAATGGTTTGATTAAAAACATAACATCACGCTTGTAATACTCGAAGGGTTTCGCTGAAGTGTACCAAATAGTATAGACACTTTTCACCAGTTATGTAGTGGGGGGGGGCAGCCTATTGCCATAAATTGTATTGGCGTTTTTATTATTGATTTGATTTATTTTAATGCAATAACGACTCCTAAATAATGATTAAATCAGATTATTTTTATTAATTTTCTTAATCATATTTTATAAGAAATTTGTAGACGATTGGTAATATGAGATTTATTAGAAAGTATTAGAAAACTAATTCAATTATGATTAACAGGTCCATGTGTGTAGCCCACGTTGGGCGCCAGTAAGATTTATCCACAGAATTGATAATATACAGAAGGCCAGCTTCATACAACCAGCGCAAACCAGCAGCATACAGATGCTTACGTACGGTGATCTCAAACAAATGCTAGTAGCAAGTGCTTGGATTTACACAGCAACAGCCACACGGCAAAGCAAAGCATTTCCAGGTGGTGATGGTGGCCCGAAAATCTGACAACTAATCATACCATGGGGTATCATAATTATTACCCAGTAACCTAGGTTTTGGAAGTCAGATAAGAAGTCGATACATTTAAAATACTGGTATTAAGCTAAATCGGCTCAATACCAGTATTTTAAATGTGTTGACTGGAAGCCAACATAAATATTTAGGGGGTATCCGGGAAAAAGTTAGGTTGGTGATGACGACTGCGTTTGCAGTTTGCACTAACTGTAGGCGAAGCGTATAGAATCTATGAGCGTACGTTTTCGGTTTTTGTATGAAGTGGTTTTTCTCTTACTTATTTATTCTGTGACCCAACGTACACGTTTGGCCAAGTTAACAAAAAAGTAATCAGTACTTTCCTAATACATTTTTCGATTAGTACTAATCATAATTACTTTTCCAACTCAATATTTCGTATTAGTATCGGTAATTCATTTGCTTTTGTATAAATTACCTCTTTTTTAAGAATAAGTCTGGAACTAAGAATTTCAATCAATTACCTATGTAATTATAACTATTAGTATTTCTCGTACAGTTCTAATTTAAGTTTCTTTCATTGGAAAGTTTTGAGATTCAAATTAATTTTTTGGCTTTCATCAAATCGACATTGGAATATTAGTTCTAAATATTACTTGTCACAGACATAAATATTTCAAATCATATAAATTTAGAATGCCAATATCAGTGTTGTTTTCAGCAAGTAATATATTAAATTCAATCTTCATATCAATAAAATAATTGGATTACTAGAACAAATTCAAAGTTATATTTCTTGATTATGTGTATTCCTTCAATATTCCTTGCTTTATATATTTTATTTGCTTATTTTATAATCTGACATATTAATTATTGAACTTCTAGACATTTATAAAATAAGTTGAAAGTCACTTTTAGCGTTTATGTTTAACTTATCAACATTTCTAAATAAACACAATTTTACTATTCACATTTTTATTTAGAAAGCTTTATACGTATTGATAGTATATACGATATATTCGAGTAACATGTGGTACGCAATGCAAATAATTTCGGCAATTATTGATCCATATTCATTGCTTAAATTGATTTACGTTATCATGTAGGTTTACGACTTTTCAAACATATGCAGCAATGGATTACGAATTAGAATTAATCTTACCTTCAAAGACGCCAAAGCTGGTACTTTCAGTAGATTTCCTCTTAGCCTCAGAACACTTAGCTTTATCAAAGGCAGGAATGCTCCTTCCAATATATCGGTCAGTTGGTTGTCGCTTATGTCCAAGTATGTTAGATTTGCGATGCCCTGTGGATACAATATTTGGTTACATAAATTCTAAAAATCTTATTATATTGTTTAATATAATCTCAGGTAGAACTTTGATTCGTGCTATCTTTCACAAAGCGCACTTGTCATATCTGCGTTTTATAGAATTATATAAAATACAATATAATAATAATACTTTGATGTACATACATACTACAGTACATCATTCCTTCAATAGATTTTCAACTGTATCGCATTAGATTCAAGGTTGGTTGGGAAAATTAGACAGCTTCGGGTAGGTTGATGGACTGCAGTTAGCGTCCGTGCGCCAAAATTGAAACACAACTGTTTTACAATATTGCTAATTATGCTTACAATGGTGGGCTCATCGCTGATAACGATATCTTACATCTACAAAATATAAGCGGGTTTTATCATTTATTTCTAGTATTTCAGCAATGACCTCTGGTCCCTCTAGTATAAATACTAACCCGTCTTGGCTTTGCACGAGTGGTTTTTTTTTTTTTAAACTTGTAATAGCTTGTAGTAGCCTACTAAATAATATAATAATAATAATAATATTCCACAACTATCACACAACGCCATCTAGTTCCAAGCTAAGCAGAGCTTGTGTTATGGGTACTAGACAACTGATAAACATACTTATATATTTCTAAATACATACATATTATAGATAAATTACACCCAGACACAGAACAAATGATCGTGCTCATCACACAAACATTTGTCCTGGGTGGGAATCGAACCCACGACCTCCGGCATAGCAGTTAGGGTCACTAACCACTAGACCAACAGGCCAGTCATAATATAGGTACTTAAGAATAATGTCGCATTCTAATGGTGAAAGAATTCTTAAACCGGTGCTAAAGTTTTTGAGTTTGATACCTACATACATCCAAAAATCCAATAATATATTTACAGGATCCTATGTCTGACAGCCAGTTTTCATCGTTTCTAAGTTTAAACAATAAGAATCATTCAAAGAAGAATTTCACTCACCTTAAATGAGTTAGAATCTAAAGTATGAATTTTGTTGTTGGATAAATCCAGGCGATCCAAATTCGATAGTCGAGTTAATGCTTCCGTCGGTACTATTGGCAATTGATTGTTGGGTAAACCTGAAACAAATGAACTTGGATTTAATAATATTTTCAAAACTATTTTAATTATTTGTGTGGTAGGGTTTATTATAGTCTGTTCTACGTAGTTCCATTCTGCTAAATTGTAATTTTGGAAATAAAGCATTATTATTATTATTATTATTATTGTTTAGGTATATAGGAACACAGAAGTTCCGCCTTGGAGTATGCCAAAGGGCAATGGAGTGCAGCATTTTGGGTGTCAAAAAGCAAGACAGGATTAGAAGCAACACGCTGTGCCTCAAAACGGACATAATGGACGATAGTAAGAAAGCTGCTAAGCTAAAATGGATTGGGGTGGATCACGTCAGCTGCCATGTCCGATGACCACTGGGCAAAAGCCTCCACACGATGGTTGCAGGAAGACGGACGGCACCGCCGAAACCGGCCCAGAAAGAAGTGGCGTGGCGTGACGATCTGGACGCGTACCATGAGGGCTGGTTTGAGGCGGCATATGAAAAGAGCTCTTGTAAGGATTTGGGGGGCCCTTTGCCCAGCAGTGGGACAGTACAGGCTAAGTGACTGTTTATATTGGTGTCGTCTTCCAGTCTAATCTAATGGAGCTGAATATTAGTATTTTTTGACATGGAGGGACTGCTTTATCTTACCTCGACAGACTAGTTATTTTTGGATTTCCACTAGAAATAAGTTAAGTGTCCGTTAAGTGTTTTTTAGATTTATTTTAACTATAATTATTACTCTACCTGATAAAAAAAAAACATTTTAAATATAATTAATCAGTTTACTCGTGACTACTGATTTCCTGTTTATAGTCATAAACGTAAACGGAGAAATGAGATACGGTATCTAAAGACCAAATTCCACGATTTAATATTCCAACATTGCTCTTAGAATCTCATGTAAATACAAATATAAACCGTTATTAAAACAACTTCAAACCGAAAATAATAATATCAAAACACAAAAATCAAGCTCATTACGCATTCCTGTCCCTATTTCAGCATCTATTTACATAAATAAATTATTAATTATTTAAGTTAGGACTCGTTATAATCTAAGCCCTTGTGGCTAAATAACAAGAGCCACAGGGAATGATCTTCAAGTTTAAGCGAAGCTTGCCGGGAGCTTGCAAGGATGGGTGCAGATCATCTATTACCCCTTCGTAGCTTGGAAAGCACTGCATTAACTTGTAGGTACGGGCCGTCATTTGTTGGTCTATGACTATGTTTACATGAATTTGAACGTTGTTCCTCCATACCTAAGTACTAATGCTGTAACATATTGTAAAAGCAAAACATTTATGGAGTTTCTTCCCAGTTCTTCTCTATAGAAAACGACCAACCCAAACCGTGCACCTTTTCTCGACGTTTTATTGTGTAGGTATATATTATTATGTGAAATAAAAAATAAAAAATCTAATTCCTAAAGTCTGGCCATTGTTTTTTTTATAATTATGAAACTGCTGATTCCAACTAGTGTTTTAAACACCAGTTACACACCAACCTAGGTAACCTAAATCTGTTTAATCACGCCACCTTCCTTTGTAACTCTCCCAAAATTACGTTGTGATGTATTCATGACCATTTCGCAGGTGCACAGCTATTTTCAACAACACCAGCTTGTTCCTACGAATACTGTTGAGCTAACGTTGTGCAAAGACTAAGAAAATCGTGAAGAAGAGAAACTCATGTACGTGAAAATGACATAATAATATGCAAGGACAATTAATTAGCTAGTGGAACCCTACAGAAGTGCTGCGGTCGTTACTCAAAAAAAACTGTTTTTTGATTTGTTTCAACATTGATTTTTTGTTCTGGGCTGTACCTGGAAGCCTTCTAGATACGCAAATATTGGAGGTCAAAGTTTTTAAGAGGTTTTTTACTAGTTTTAAGGTTATGACTGTATTTTAAATACCCTCATGTGCCCCGTTTACCATGCAAGTTATCCATCACCATAATGTTTTGCGTGCGTTACATTGAGTTTTACTCATAATGTTTTTTTCATTCAAAAAAAATGGTTTTCTAGCAATAATTCTTGCGTTAGGTTACTTAGTTTGATGTACATTGCTTGGTTGACGGCTTTGTGCTTCGTTCTTTCTTAAACCTTGTATATCACAATGAGCTTCTATACAAAGAGGGATTCGCTTCTACACTACTCTATGGAGTGTATCTTGATTGCAAATGGAATTAGGAAACAGTACACGAAACGGCGGTAGTTAACACAATGGCTCAGTGGACTTAGTGTTGCGAGCTTCAATGTGTTGAACAAACAGCGGGTCAACCAACTTGCTAGTCTTGCTTGCTACGTGTGGGATATTTGTTGGGGGACTTCGGTTTTTTTTTTTTTTCGTGTTAAAAGTAATTAAAATACAATATGCAGTGGGAGTCAGTGACTTGAAAGTCTGACAGCCAGTCTTACTAATGGGTATCATATGGAGGTCAGATAAGCAGTCGCTCCATGCCAAATACTGGTATTCAGATGCATCCGGTAAGACTGGAAGCCGACCTTAAAATAGTTGGGAAAAGGCTTGGTCGATGATGATGAAGATGATTACTTAATAACTGGGAATCTTCCGGTTGCGAAAATATTGAGTGTCAAACTAATAAGTTTTTTTGGCTGATGTACCAAATACTGGTTGACGGCTTCGTGAAAAATCCGTTTACGTCTATTGAACCACTTACCCAAAGCAAACAGCGTAGCGGCCACAGTACTAAAAGCTCCTTGCTGTACCCTCCTTATATCCCCTGAGGATATCACCAGGCCATGGAGACCCACACCAGCTAGTTCTGACACTGATGCCGAGGACAGTACTGATACTCCTCGTAATGCGCAGTCCAGCAGTGACACTGCAGTGTTCTTGTTTCTTGCTTTCTGCTCTCTGAGGTGGCGGCCGATTATCTGGGAAAGAGAGGGGGTTTAAGTAAACTGGAAATGCTTTTGCGAAAATTCTGGTAAGTATTTTTATTTTTTTTTATTTGAAATGGGCTTACTCTTGACCTCAGTCTTAACTTTGGGGCAGAGATGAGGTCGACGATGAAATCAGAAGCTTACACAGAAGAAGCCTATTTACTCGCGACTTAAATAGATTGGGGTTATATGAACTCGGGAAAACCGACACTGTTTTGTAGTTTTGGCGGTTCCACACGGTTAGTAACTGCTCCGGCTATCTGTATAAAACCTGTATTGAATTTCATTTACAGCGCATAACCAAACATCAAACCTGTAATCTCAGAAGGGTTCGACAGAGGTGTCGAATAGCACACCCACATTTCGCCAAATATATTTAAGTCCCATGGAGTAGGAAGCGAGCCTATTGCCATCCACCAGACACATATCCAGACTACTGCTGAGACATTCATCATCATCATCCTATAATGTTCCCACTGCAGGGACTCAGGCCTCCTCTATAAGAGGGGGATGGGCTATCAAATTCAAAATTCAAATTCAAATTCATTTATTTCAATCCATTAAGGATCATTAAATCATTTCATCATTATTACACATATTTGAAATAAAAATTACAATTATAAAATGTCAACCCAAAAAAACAAAAATATAAAATAAAAATTTAAATCACAATAAGCCACCACGCGGGCCCAGTGCAGATTGGCGGATGTCACATGTCTTCGAATTTTTTTGGTTCTAAGACATGCCGGTTTCCTCACGATGTTTTCCTTCACCGTTTTGAGACCGTTCTGAGACATTCCTGATGGAAAAATTCAATAACACTTTGCCCGGCCTGTGAATCAAACCCTAGACCTCGTGCACAGCAGTAGCGTTTGCGACCAATAGATCAACGAAATAGTCAGCATAAGTACAAAATTAATACCTAAATCAAATTAGAACAATTTGGACCCAAAGGAATCCTTCAAAATTAAACTACTAAAAACAATTCGAGCCTAAAATCTACGAATCCTGAAACATTTACAAATTCATGGTGATTTGTGTCAGCCTAAATTTTCTACTCGACAATTATTTAAAATGGATCCCCTGCCTAAGTAATGATATTCTGAGATCCGGAACATTTTAATTAAACACTAGATGAACGGAATCTATTCATTAATGACCGGATTAATTACGGGAAAAATATTTATCTAATTTTGGGGGGTAAATTATTGAGGACGGAATTTGGGTAATTTTTAGAAGGGAATAAAGTAGCGTAAGACGCATGCCTTCTTAACTCCCTAAGTGATTAAGAGCCTAATTGGTGAAACGGTTACAGTCATTAAAACAGCCTATCTTTCAACTGAAAGTATTGATTTGAAATCTAACCTAACACACAGATGTGTTGCTTGGAAGTTATTTTCGCAAGATCTTTTTCCCAGCTAAAATACTAGGAAGTGTCAAAGGCTGGGCGTTTTGGGGGGCTGTCTCTTGTAAACTTTGCCTTTGACTTGTGATTTTAATTTGAATGCCAGTCAAAAATGTCAGTAAGTTTACTTTATATTTTTATGATTACAAAAACTGAAAACTGACTACTGAAAACTCACGCTCTAAAAGTAGGTATCAAAATCTATATTCACAGAATATCTGCTGAAACTATTATGTCCACGGTGTACAAGACATGTGGTACACACGACGACCAATCCATCCACACAAAACAGTTATACAAGCCTCTCGTTGTACGAGAAGGTCATTCAAAACGAGGTCAGGATATACTGGAAATGAATAGGTTGGTGTGTCTCCCTGTGTACTTCAAAGGATTACTAAAATCCGCTTTTGAGACGGGCGGGAGTGTCGAGCCATTGTCGAACGTCCTACAAGGCAAATCTGTCATTATGTAGTACAAGGATGCTATGATGGATAAGAAATATGTCATACTATTGTCGGTAAGTGGAAACTATGTTTTTTCCTACTCCTCCGCTGTTCTTTTCTGATTAATTTCGTTGCGGGATCCAAGACAGTTAAATCATTTCTCTGGGACTTCGTCGAGCTTCATTGTCTCGGCGCTTTTCTTGTGGTCGCCACTGTTGATTCTGGCTAACAGGAGTTACAGTGGTTTGGGAATAGTGTGGCGGGCTTGTCCCAAAAAAAAAAAAAAAAAAAAATACTATTGTCGGGTTGTCAGTTGTATTTATGATTAGCACGGAGGTGTATCTTGGAATATGGGTGATTGTAGAAATATAGTTGTTTTTGCTATATTTTTGTTGGTCTCTTTTTTAACACGTAATTTAATAAACACGTAATATATTATAATAAAGCTTGACCTGTTAATTTGACCCATTTTCCGGTGTCCAACTAAATTGAAATTTAGGTAACAAATAACCCCGTCGGGGCTGCGGGTTGGTCACAAAGATACCGCGGCCTCGACATAAAGGGCTAAGAAGGAACACGGGTGGTTTTTGTCAGTAAAAGTCTGACACTCTCTTTCGCTCTGCCCAGGAGCGGGAGGGGTTATTTGATGAATTTGCACGCAAAAAAAAGGTATGAAATAACCGTGTTAAACACGTGATAACGGTCACGGTTTACTTTTCGTACAGTCGAACAAGCTAATAAGTATATGTACAGCCAGCTAACTTGTATTTACTTTTAAGATTATACAGATCCATTTAGAGATACAAGATACATACAAATGATACAGTGTTTGACATCAGTCAAAACAAAATTACAACCAATATTTTCAGTGTTATAGAATTAAAAAGATCTCTACCCTGTATACTTATTAGCTTGTTCGTACGTCCAGGGTTTCTATCCAAGCAGGCACTTGACTTGGTGTATTGTATTTCAATAAAGTGAAAAAAAATAAAAAATAAAATACCTATCTTAAAAGTTAAAGACTCACCTCAAAGCCTCAAACGTGAAGGCAATAAAAAGCGTATGGTAAAAAGACTGTATACTTATTTCATAAAGCAACTTACACCACTCTTCCTCAATTCAAGATATTCAATAAATAATAACAAGTACCAATACCAACCAACTCAAGTTCTATACCAACACTGTTGGTCACAATAGACCCCAAAACAATACTGTTGGTCCCCACAATGTCTCTCTAAATATCCAATGGGCCAAAAGCTGAGGTAGGTAGTGATATTATGGCGATCGTATTTGTTCAGAACCGATGGACGTTGATTCCGAAACAATACCTTTCAGAGGACCTTACTATGGTGAGGTGGCAAATTGTGGTGGTAACATGCTTGGAGTCACTTTTTGTCACTGTAGGGCGATGAAACTCGAATTGTTTAGTTGTGTACTAAAATTGATGGATTGGTTGATGCTAAATAGCCGAATTGTTAATGAGTATGTTCCAGCATTTCTTCTTCCGAGCTAAATCACTATGAAAAGGCGCATGTTTGTGAGTGTGTCGATGGCAAAAAGTTCAGATGTGGATAGACTAAAACTCACTATGTGAACCAAGATCACTGATGTAGTAAATAGATAGCCAAGTGCGCAGGTGAAGGCATGTGGTGTAAGATGGAAAGTAGGATATTGTCTGTGAGACGCTGCATACGCACTTGAAATCTGAGCCGTCCATGAACCCCATTTGTAGAGTTTGTCTTTGCTCTGGCTGACTTGTTCGAAGTGTGTAAGTCTGCATAATCTTTCGAAACATTGGTGTACTATCCCTTAGGTCGTGGGAAAACAGGCGTTGAAAGAAAAATCATTTATTCACACTGAACCAGACACAATAAGATCAGTCTGTGAAACAAAACTAACTTTATACCCATCGCCTTGTTCCTTCTATCTTCTCACTCCCTTCACACATTTAACTCACCTCACTTTCGAGTTCCCATAGTACTATCCTAACACCATCCACAATTCACTTGTACAGAAGCGTTCAGTAAACAAAAGCTATCGATTGGCAGGTGCGTGAATCGGCGAGACTTTGATAAGGGTACGCGATCACGTTCAGAAACTCTTCATGTCAATAAACGTCTCAGAATACGGCCGTAAGTGCTTCTGACCGATTATGAAGAATTGAGGGCGATATGTGGGAGAAATGGTGTGTTAGGTTTTTGACTGTTGTTTGGGTACAATGAGAAAATAATAATGTGTTAAAACACACATTATTATGTTTCTATAATATATGTGTATGTTTATTACAGGTATATCTAGTATTTATTTTTATATGTGTATATATTAGTATGTATGTTTATTTTATATGGATATGCTTAGTTCTTAATTTAATAAATAATAAGCAGTACCTTTGTGCTCTTCTATTTGTTATGTTTTTATCCTTTTTGTATTTTTTGAGTGCTTATTAAATAAATTATTGGACTGCCTCGTTGGCCTAGTGGTCGCAAGCGCAACTGCTGAGCATAAGGCTCTGGGTTCAATTTCCAGGAAAGTGTACTTCCGCCCTTGGGGGATTACCAGCTTGATATTATGTTAGGACAATGATTACGAGTATATTATTATCAAAGAGATGAATTTGCAAGTTTTAAGCAAAAATTCAAGCATTTTTTGTTATTATAATTTTGTCCTCCATTAATTTTATTTTTTATTTACCAAATCACTGTAACTACTCAAAGCCACCACCAGAAAAGCGTCGAAGCAATGAAGCTCGAAGAAGTCCCAGAGAAACCACTAAACTCTCTTAGATCCCGCAACAGTATAATAGTGGTGAAAACCTTAATTTCCACTTTCCTCGATAGCAGCAGGAGACAGAACAAAACAAAGCCAATAGGCACAAAGGGGCGTATCCAACTGGGATAAGCCCAGTTGTTCAGCACATTACATTTAGCATACCAAATATTTACAGAGTCCGTACCTCATGAACCCGAAATAAGAAAAAAAGAGCAAAGACAAATAATATCCCTCAGAATTGTTCAACCAGTATTTAAACACTCGAAAATAGGGCTTCAAACGAATTTGGAAAATTCAAACGAATGCCTACGGGGCCTTTGTAAATAAAAGTTGTACTTGTGTATGTTAAGGACAGTTATTTATTTTCTCTAAGTATTATTCGGTACTTGATATTTAGGTAAATAAGTCTGACCAAAAAGAAGTATTTGATCAACCCACTCGGTTGATCAAATACTTCTTTTTTGCTGAATTAATTGTTATTTGAGGTCGTCATAATAAGACCTACATATCGCCCCTTTGCTCGAGACCTATGACCTATTGCTTTTATTACGATTAGGTCATAGGTCTTGAGTTCAAACCTAAATAATGTACCTCTGATTTTTATAATTCTTATGTTGTTTAATTTATTTGCTATATTATTTTTATAATTTGGTAAACGAAACCAGCATACCTAAGAAAGATATCGCTGGTATATCAAGCCAAGTCAGAAGCCCATTGGTGGCATAAAAACTCTGATACGAGTACCATGTTAGGCAATAACCACACGACGATAAACAAGAAGAGACTTGTAATGTGGAAATGGGCACAAGAAAAGAACGGCTTAACCCAGGAGCCGGTGAAGTTAAGTTAGAAGTAATGAAGACATTTACAAAAAACTACACCTAGTTATGCGAATTTTATAGAAATACAAAAAACAATACAATACAATTTTCCCATTCTCCCGATGACTAGGACTCAACTCAATTGAAACAAAAGAAACAAAATAACGTCGCGGGTCGGTCAACAACGCCGTTCGTTTGCGCCCCGTTTCCTATATCCATTCCTTTGGTCCCAATGTTGGTCCCAACGCAACTAGTTAAGAAATATTGTACATTTCGTATTGTCATGTATGTTGTGTCCTGAGGTTGTGTCGTGCTTTCTGAGGCGCAGAGGAAACTCAGTATTATGATAAATAAACAAATACCTAATAGTAGACAAACCTAATAAATAAATGAATTTTGTATAGCAAATCGCACTACCATATTCCCTCTTAAGCCAGATACAGATGATTGGCTCCATAACATGCAATGCAATTCCCCAATCCTTCCTTTTACATTTTCCACATATTTGAAGTGTTCGAACACTCTAAATATGTGGAAAAGGCTTGGGGAATTGTTGCATTGCGTGTTACATTACATGTGCTACAAATAATCTGTACCCGATTTAATATGACTTGAACGCAGTGAGGCCAATATTGGGTCGAACATGTAGACTGGCCTCTTTACGCAGTGTACAGCATTGAGTCCAACTTCATCGAACTAGTGTATTCTTACCTATTGTAACAAATGTTGCATTACATGTTGCATTGCGGGTTGCATTACGTGCTACATTGTGTGTACAAGCCGGTGTGTACTGGACGTCGCTCAGAGCCCTGAGCAGTGTGTGTGTGATGTGTAATATATGAATAACACAGCAATAATGTAAATCAAAACAAAATACTCCCCAGGTTTGAAGAATTCAAATCCACAGTTCAAACGTTGACAGCTCGTACATGAATTATTGAAATATCAATTGTTATTGAGTTTTCACAATAAAACTGGTCACAAACACTACGTATGACACTTAATACGTTGATTCTAACATAAATAATTGAATTTAAACAAACTAAACACAATAAAACAATAATTTTAAAATAAATTAGTTACGAGGCCGTTTTTTCACGACCTGTCGCCAGTGTTGCCAGCGCAAAAAAAAAAACAATTCTATCCCCAGTTTCATAATAATTAGTTGGACACCGTGAGGCCAATTGGGCTGAACATGTGGACTGTACGCAGTGTACTGCATTGAGCCCAACTTCGTCGAACTCATGTATTGTAACCTATTGTTGTCTTTGACGTATACTGCGAATATGTTTTGGTATTTCACAGGAATTTCCGATACGAAATCAAGGTTATTTGATATTCGTTTGCAAATATTCGCGGGACGCGAGTGTCACCTTTATTATTGGTGCAGAAAGTTCATTTTGAAATGGTTTAAGCGATTACGGGTATTGCATTTTATGAGTTTTGTAATAAGAGAGATTGAAACGCGTAGTTTTATAAAATACTTCCGGTGCGAAAAACGGCTGACTTGTCGTTTTTTTACATTCTGGGTGTAAAGCCGATCGGAATAAATACATGGAAGTTTCACAATACTGCTCTCAAAATGTCCTTTTTTTTGGTGGGTGAAAAATCCCATTTCCAAAATGTCCTTTTTTTTGGTGGGTGAAAGATCCCGCGGCATCTCTTTCGACAATCCGCAGCCCCGACGGGTGAAGAATGAACCTAATGTTACAAAAAATAAAGTTTACCTGTAACGCAGTATGATCTCCGGCACAGCGCAGCGTATGTGGTATGTCGCAGGAGCACTCGGCAGCCGGTCGGGCAGACAGGCCAGGGCATCGCCACTGAGCATCAACGGCACTGAACCACGCGCACAGCACGCAAAACGCGCCCATTAGCCACATTCTGGAAAAGAGGGAGAAGAATTAGAGAAGGAAAGAAGAATGGTGATGATAGCACAAAAGAAGGGAGACAGTGAAATAAAATGTCTGGTATTCCTACTCTGGCTGTGAAGAATTCTATGGAAGAACCTACCAGCCCAGATCAAATTTATAACAAAAAATAGTTTTGCATTAAGATTATAAAGAGAAAAGTGATGGCAAAACAGTCCTTTCTAATCTGATTGTAAATGAAAACTGTGTTAAATCATCTTATAAGATGATTCTTTAACATCATCTATTGTTTCTTTTCATCAATTGAATTTGATCATATTATTTATTTTCTATTGTTCCAATGATTATAGGAAGAATGGTCGTTGATGCTCGACAAGTCTTAGACATAATTCCACAAATTGACAAATGTAGCATACGTGTCATGCTAGATAGAGCGAACGATTGATTGCTGATAGTTTGACAAATGATTTTGTAAGATGTCCAGCCTGCAGAGGGCCTGGTAAAATTCTAACAGAGATCAATGAGAAGTAAAAGTCAAAAATGTTTTGTATTGTGACATAAGCTAAAGAAATGCAGGTCATTATCATTCTCCTGCCCAACTCAATTTATTTGAAGTCGGCGCAGCATGTCTTCTTTTGAAATATTTCTCTATTTAATTATTCGTCATCTCAGCAGTCACCAATTTTCCAGCCATTTATCATCCTTCACACAGTCCATTCACTCCTCTTATACCCACAGTCTTCTTCTGCTCTTATACCCATACACGGTCTCGAGCATTCGTTGTTGCGGTTTGCGTCGCTGAGTGCTTTCGTGCTTGCAGTGTTCGTTGCGGGCATTCGGTGGCGTGTGGTTCGGCGTGGTGGCTTTCGGAATGACGTATTGCACTCGTAGTTTCGTTTTTTTTTTTTTTGTGAAATGTTCTTCTGACATTCAAAAGTGGCTGTAATGGCTTAATTGAAATAAAAGATTGAGTTTGAGTTTGACACATTCATACTCATCATTTTCCTCATTCCTCCAATCACATATCCGTACCACGATAACCGATTCGGTAATTTAAATTAATTCGAAACTCTTCTAAACTTCTTACTACTTTGAGTGTCAGGGTACAAGTCAATACTAATTGCATTCCTGTTAAAAAGAAGATTTTAAAATTAACGTATAAAAATGTTTGGCCACCAAACGATAATGTCCGAGGAATCAAAACCACTACAACGCCAATTGGGTCGTCACGATAAATTTCATATAGTTTCTATAACAGAAGCAGTAAACTTATGTGTGCCAGTACATGAATCAAAAACTTCGAACGTACCAGGACCACATTAACAATACGGGAGCGAACAAAACAAAAAGTAGCATCATACAAAATTCTGAACTCGCTATAAAGTTGTGAAAGTACCAGGAGTGGGGTACCAAGTGGCATCTCAAGAGGCAATTCCGGTCATAATCCAAGGTACTTATAGAAGAATAGCTGGTGCAATGCGTGCTTGCGACGTAATGGGACGTTTCCACTGAGTGACGACCGGACGAGGGGACTAGGGTATGAGATGTGAGCGGTCTTGCAAGTTATAGGTACGGTGCTAAAGATATTATATTTGTTATTGTCCTTCTCGAAAGCGACAAGGCTTCTAAATCATCATCTGCCTTGCCTTTTCTCAATTATTTTGAGGTCGTCTCCAAGTCTTACCAGATGTAGCTGACTACCAGTATGTTACATAGAGCGACAGCCTATCTGACCGCCAAATCCAGTTGGTATTGGGTAATATGATGCTCTTGGTAAGACTGGGTGGCAGACTTTTGGGCCACAGACTACCTGTTACGATTGCCAAATATCTACAATAATGACAGCCGGGACCGTTGGCTTAACGTGCTTTCCGAGGCGCGGAGAAAACCCAGTAAGTAACCAAGACAAAGGGCTGCTTAACCCGAAGATTGAACCTCTCGGGCTGCTATTATCTAGCCACCCACAGTATCAGAAGAAATCTAGATAGAAGAATCCAGATAAGTTTTTCCGCTATCAGCTCATACCTTACGCCTCAACTGGCTACGTTGGGAACAAGCACGAGTTACATGACTATTGATAACAGTGGGTGATGGACGGCCATTGACCCGCCACTCGCGCTGCCTACAATTTACTGACTATGACTAACCTTCGCACCTCTTGACTATGAGAATGATCTAGGTGTTTTTCTTTTGTTTTAGACAACTGAAGATCGGTTGTTTTGGAGGTGCAGTTGAAATGTTTTTGTTTTTCGAACTGATTTTCTTCTGTTTCTTTAACCGGGTGGTATGGGAGAAGTCTTTACACAATAGTAGGGCTATGTGATCTTCTTCTTAGCGTGTCGATGACAATATTTAAATTGAGTTGGCCCAGCGACGAGTTTGGCATTTTCAGTTCCGACCATTAGCTCCTGTGATGTGCAAGTAAGGGGACAGGCAGGAAACGATATCAAGAGTGTCCCATAGTCTGTCTCACTATTACAATTTTTTACTACTAGAACGTGATCGTGGAGTTTTTTTTTTTTCGTGAGAAGTGTTTTGTCGTCAGGAATTTCTCTGCCACAGCCACATAGTCATAACCGTCAATAGGCTATCATTGCTGCTACAACAATTTTAAGGAAAAGAACGCAACATCCTTCAGCAACTAAACAAGAAAAAATATTCTTTCAAACTTCTTTTGTCCTTCAAACAGGGGGTCTGAAGTTACCAACTGCGTCTGACCATTTTACGAATTTTAACGCAATTCATATTATTTTCCTATTATGATCTATTTTCCTAAATGATCGCAGACGCAATCAAACAATATATTCTGTGGGCCGAAACTTTTACCGTCTTTTATTGATAACCCTCTAAGCAAAAAGGTTTAAGCACAAAGGTTACAAACGGATCTCAATGGAAGGGTTTGCTTCGAAAATAGCCGTCTAAATACCTTCGGGCGTTTACATGTGTATTGTCAAACGTGACGAGCTTTTATCATGTTTTATTTTTCTTTGTATGAGGTTAGTTGAAATTTTGAATTTTATTGTTTTATTTTGAGTATAATAAGGTTCATTACGATGCAATGTGTGGTGTGACGCGAATGGATAAAATAAGGAATGAGTACCTACATAATATAATAAGAGGAAGTCTGAAAGTGGCGCCGGTGAATGAAAAGTTGATTGGTAATCGATTGTCGTGGTATGGACATGTGATGCGAAGGAATGAAGGAAATGTTGTGAGGAAAATGTTGAGTATGAATGTAGATGGTTATAAAAGGAGAGGAAGGCCAAAGAAACGATGGATGGACTGTGTGAAGGATGATATGGCTAGTAAGGAGGTGACTGCTGAGATGACGAGAAATAGGGAAGTATGGAAGAAGAAGACATGTTGCGCCGACCCCAAATAAATTGGGATAAGGGCAGGAGAATGATGAGGGTTCATTATAGAGTAAGATCCCTGGGCCGCCAGACGTCACGTATTTTCTGACGAAGGAAATGTGGACGATTGAGTAGGTAGTGTTAGTATGAACTAAGAACACACTACTACCAGCTAGCTTGCTTGGACGGCCAATTTTCAGGTATCAGGACATCAAGGTACACAAAAAATCACTTACTTCACGTATTTTCTACAAGCTGATTTTTACGTATACCTATTTTAGGCAATATCCTTAAAAATAAGTCGCAAATACTCCCAGACACTTTCCGTCGGCCGTTTTGCTTAACAGACGCTTTAAAGAATACTGAACGCCATATTATTTAATACTTAAAGCTAATTGATCGGGATATTGCCATGCTATTTGGGTAGTAGTGTGTTCTTAGTTCATACTAACACTACTCAATCGCCCACATTTCCTTCGTCAGAAAATACGTGACGTCTGGCAGCCCTGGGATCTTGGACTATTACGATTTACTATGAAGTTAGGGATTATGCATAACGTAACATCACGGCTGTAATTCCGGATGGGTTAGGCAGATGTATACCTAATAGTACACCCACATTTCGCCAGTTATGTTTATTCTGCTACTGAGAAATTCCTGATGGAACAACTCAATAACACTTTGCCCGACCCAGGATTAGAACCCAGGTCGGCGCGTGTGACCACTAGGCCAACGAGGCAGGAGGAAACGTTGATATGGATAGAAAATAAGTTACTATAGTGATGAAAAATAATAAAGAAGAAGGAGGCCTAGAAGGAATTTTGATGTTTTTTTTTTTTTAAACGTTGCCCCACACTAGGAATTTCTCCTGTATCGTGGGTGCGTTCACAAACATAGAAAGTCACATACACAAATACCCAGACCCGAAACAATTATCTGCAGGCCATACAAATATATTTTGTTCCGTGCGGGGATCGAACCCGCAACACGTAGCGCAGCAGTCCAATCGCTTAGCCACTGCGCCAACCGTGCCGATTTGTGATCAAAGCGTTTTTTTTTTAGTGTGAGAAGTCATCAAATGACTCCTCCCGCTCTGGGCGGAGCGAAATGGAGTGTCAGACTTCTACTGACTAAAAACCAGCCATGCTCCTTCTTAGCCCTTTGTGTCCGGGACCGCGATATCTCTTTCGAACAACCCGTAGCAATGTGATCAAAGCAACGACCATACAGCCACTAGACGCCTAATAACAGGCGACCAATGTCTGTCAACACATTAGGGCTATAAATCTTATAGCTGCCGTCACTCACAAAGTTCGCATTAGTTTCGACCACTCCTGTGAGTCGTAAAAATGCAATGATCTTGAAAGGGACAATCAGAATGCAGTACCCCGTTCCCCCGCACCTCAGCGAGTTGACAGAATTTGTTTCGTGCGTTAGATCGAGTATTAGGCGTCTAGTGGCTGTATGGTCGTTGGATCAAAGCCTTGTTGGCCTAGTAGCAGTACTGAGCATTTTAAGTTCGATTCCCAAATCGGACAAAGTTGATTCCTCCATTTGAGTTGATGGCAATAGGCTTGAACTCAATTGCATGGAATCTAAACATGGTGCAATGTGGATGAAATATTGGGTACACATCTGCCTAAACCTTGGGGCATACAGGAATGATGTTATGTTACAAAATATACTGAAATGAATTGCTTTTATACTTTTTCTGTTATTGCATATGTTGCTATTAGAGGAGGGTTTTTTATCAGCAATTTCTCAGTAGCAGCTACATAGTCTGCATTTGTGCCCGATTGACGGCAATTGGTTCGCCCTTGAGAATTTGAGAAGAGGAGAAATTGAGAAGCTTTTCTATTTTCAATAAAAAATCTGAAAGTTAGTGTTCAATTTGAGCTAAAACTTCTATCTATCATCATACCAACTTCATTCACCGATACACACAGAATTCTTTGTCATCATGCTCGCACCAACCGTTCACTTGACTCTTAAGGGCAGGACACCCATTCCACCCAATTAATGCTGAACCCTAAACCACCCTAATTTTCACACTTCATGTAGATTTACGAGAGGCCAATACACACTGGTTGGTCTTTCAGGCTATATATCACCAAATGCTAGTGGTTTTGACAAGGGACCAGACTTTTGGGTGCAAACAGTGTTTTACGAAGTCAGTTATCATTTGCATTCTGATTTAGGGTTTGAGGACTTTTAAAAGGGTTTTTTGAGGGCCAACCCTGTTGTTCTTGTAGTGAAGGGTTAATAGTATTGGTCTCGCTAGTGTCATTGGATTAATTGATTGTAGCAGTATTAATAGTTTTCACCTCAGTTTTCACCGTTATGTACTAAATAGTAAGGTTGAAAAGATGATAAATTCAGTTGAATCTGGTTAAACAGGTAGTGGAAGCCAATATTGTAGGCAAAAAGATAGTAAATGATGATTTTCAATGGAAATAACTATGAAAATAAATAAAAAATAGACAAATACAAATTAATTAAATAGTGTCTGTTTGTAATTTCAAAATAACGGCTATTTATTACATACATAATTATGAAACTTGTACAAGTATTGTAAAATTTTATTAATTGAATGAATCTATAATTCTTACAAAACTTCAAGCCTATTTCGTAGAAAATTAAGATTATACGAACCCGATTTTTAAAAATCCTTTTACTTGAAAAAATAACTAATCTTGCTTATAAACGCTGACGAAAATCATAAGCCGCTTACCCTTCTAATAATGAAGAAACGACTAATTAAATTATTACAGAGGTTTGACTTTTCCAGACGAAGCCAATTTTTACTACGAAAAATAAATAAGGGAGAGTATAGCCTAAAAAATTAGTTCAGTAGGTTAAAGGGGAAGAAACGTCTTTATAAGCAAAATATAAAATCAGTTATTAGCATTTCCTGTTATTTTGTTAAACAGAAATTCATCATCTAACTCGCCTTCTCCCAAATCTATCTATATAAATAAAAAGAGAAGTCCTGACTGACTGACTGGCTCATCAACGCCCAGCCCAAACCCTTAAACATAGAAAGCTGAAATTTTGCATAGAGGTTCCCTTTATAATGTAGACAAGGAATAAGGAAGGATTTTTCGAAATTCAACCGCCTAAGGGAGTTAAATATTGGATGAAAGTTTGTATGGAAAATCGTCATTTTCACGCGGGCGAAGCCGCTGGCAAAAGCTAGTACATAATATTGGGGTCAACTTCCAATCTAACCGGATGCAGCTGAATACCAGTACTTTACATGGAGCGTCTGCTTTTTTGACTTTCATAACCTACCTGGATAATACGGTATCCATTGGTAAAACTGGTTGTCAGAATTTTCAGTCACTGGCCACTAACGGCTGTCAAAGATCTACAATTGACAGCCGGGACCGGAGCCGGGTACCTTGGTATGTAATAGGTGGTCACACGGTTTTCTTCTACCTTTATGGATCAAGTTATCTGAATTAAATGAATTTTATTTTTATTAAACGGTTTTATTTAGCTCACCCCGTTTGTTTTTTTCTTGGATCAAATTTAGTAATTCAAATTTCACCCACTTCCAGTCAACCGATTAATCTGAAATTTTGTACACACATTGGATTTTGGTGACAATACAATTATGTTTATTCATTATCATTATAAATTCAAGATGGCCGCCGCTACAAAATGGCGGATAATTTATGTTTTATTAATCCCATCAATATGGGTATCAAATGAAAGGGCTCAACAAGTAGAATACAATATACTATAAAAAATTGAAATCCAAGATGGCGGCCGCTACAAAATGGCGGATAATTTATTTATGTTTTATTAATCCCATCAATATGGGTATCAAATGAAAGGGCTCAACAAGCAGAATACAATATACTATAAAAAATTGAAATCCAAGATGGCGGCCGCTACAAAATGGCGGATAACGTAGGTTTTATCAATCCCATCAATATGGGTATCAAATGAAAGGGCTCAACAAGCAGAATACAATATACTATAAAAAATTGAAATACAAGATGGCGGCCGCTACAAAATGGCGGTTAACGTAGGTTTTATCGATCCCATCAATATGGGTATCAAATGAAAGTGCTCAACCAGTATAATACAATATACTATATAAAATTAAAATCCAAGATGGCGGCCCCTTTAAACAGAATGCGAAATAAAAACTAAAAACTAGAAAATAAAAAAATAGGTAAAAAAACTTTTTAAGTTAAACGGTTTTATGTTAAACATACATTGCAATAGTTAAGATAAATGTACTAAAAACCAAAAAATAATAAAATAGAAAACCGTGGGGCACGTCAATTGTCTACAATCGTTGATTGAAATCATAATAATAATAATTAAGTCGATAATTTGTAGACAATTGACGTGCCCCACGGTTTTCTATTTTATTATTTTTTGGTTTTTAGTACATTTATCTTAACTATTGCAATGTATGTTTAACATAAAACCGTTTAACTTAAAAAGTTTTTTTACCTATTTTTTTATATTTAAAAGCTGATGCTAACATAGTTAGGAAAAGTAATTCTGATCATGATGATCTTTACGAAGACGAAAAACTAACAAATTATACTAACATCCAAAAAACTACGATAACATTTTCCCAAATACTTTTGTCGAAACTAAAGAATCCATACAAAAAAAAACTTCTTCACTTATTTCGATTAACTCAGTACCGAAGAACCATTGAACCAATAAAAAGAAATCACCAATACATAAATAAATACAATATCACTTTGCAATAGCCTATTCCGTATTGAGACAATAACGTTGACGGGAAATCAGAAAACGGATCCGGATTCGCAAGGCTGCCTGTCCACTGGAGCGGAGAATAAAGGAGCGGAGCTGAGCTGTGCGAATGACCAAAAGAAAAAAATCAAAACTCCACTCTGGTCAGCTTCTGTCGACATTTTTTTTTTTTAATGGGACAAGCCCGCCACACTATTCCCAAACCACTGTAACTCCTGTTAGCCAGAATCCTAACCAGAAGCTTAGACAATGAAGCTCGACGAAGTCCCATGGCAGAGCTAAGCGATTTAACTGTCTTGGATCCCGCAACGAAATTTTTCTTACTCGAAATTATTCTGTCGACATAACATAACATCACGCCTGTAGCCTCCGAAGGGTTAGTTAGAAGTACTCTTAGGAGTACACCACAATGTCCCAGTTATGTTTAAGTCCAATGTAATTGGGGACGAGTCTATCGCACTCAACCAGGTATAAATCCTGACTCAATGGCTACAACTGAGAAATACCTGATGGATAAACCCAATAACACCTAACCCGACCTGGGAATCAAACTCAGGATCTCATGCACACCATTCACTAGCCAAAAAAGGCAGTCCACAACAAGGTTTTTTTTTTATATGGACGAAAAACCACGAATAAGAAAGCACCACTCGCTTTAAAAGACTCGTCACATGCTCTAGGTCTAGCTCGCTTCACTTCGATATCGAAACACAGTTTTCAACACCGCTCCACACTGCTCACTCGCTCCGCACCGCTCACTCGCTCCGCACCACTCACTCGCTCCGCACCGCTCACTCGCTCCGCACCGCTCACTCGCTCCGCTCCGCTTCCTTGTTGTACATCAATGGACAGGCAGCCTAACAGAGCCATTCACAGAATGACCCAAGTTCCGGACTCTGTCCCGATCGGTTATCTCAATGTCGTTCTATCCTTGTCTTATTGTTTCTCTTTTTTTAGGTTATCACATTCGTGAACTAATAGAGTTGTAGTTGTTATTTTCTATGTTTAGATTATGGTAGGTGTTATTTTGTTTTGAAAGCTTTTATTCAAAGGAAAAGAAAAAGTAGGAAACAGGTTCATCTATCTGTATCTATATCTATTTATTTATATAAATATAAATAAAAACAGAAGTCCTGACTGACTGACTGACTGACTCATCAACGCCCAGCCCAAACCCTTGTATCTAGAAAGCTGAAATTTTGCACAGAGGTTCCCTTTATAATGTAGACAAGGAATAAGGAAGGATTTTTCGAAATTCAACCCCTAAGGGAGTTATAGGGAATGAAAATCGTCATTGTCACACGGGCGAAGCCGCTGGCAAAAGGTAGTTCATCAATATTTACAGTTGAGGAGTTCTCTCGTGAGGAGGCGCTCCTAGCTGCAGGATGAAGTCATGTGAGTCATAAAAATGTATTGTCAACAAAACCAAAGGTGTGTGCAAAATTTCAGTTCGATCAGCTAAGGGAAAATGGTTTGAAATTAAGTTGCAAGATACACGGAAAGTTAAATAAGAGCGTATAAAAAACATCCATTAGTAACTATTACATGAACTGGCCAAAAAAGCCACACCTCATTTATTAAAAAAAAAACTAGCTGCAGAATTTTTCGAGGGTAAAAGTCATTCTTCATAGATACGAATTAAAAACATAACCCACTCTATTTTGTCACGTAAAAACTAGATCAATTAAAAACAGGACTACCAAAAGATTACAACACGTCCCGCCGCTACTCTGCAACAGCAGGCCAACTTCCCCGATCCATTGTTAGTGCACTAGCATAATATAACGCGATCCAACTATCAATAATTGAACTCGACAAATCAAAAAAAGTCACCACATTTATTAAAAGCCTCCCATCTGTTAAAATGTTTCGAGGGCTGTAGATACGCATCAATAACCCTGTCTTTTGAGGTGACAACGTCTAATAAATCGATGAACGCCGGCTGCATGCACGAAATTGTCCCGTTACGCTCATTGTCCCGTAACGCTCATCTATCTCTCTTCCACTCGATACAATGTTTTGTTATGACGTTGTCACGTTAATCTATCGTCCGTAAACCGACTTTACAGACAACCAATTTTTTTGTCGGGTTTAATTAAAAACAAGACAGCCAAAACATTACAACACGTCCCGCTGCTAATCTGCAACAGCAGGTCAACTTCCCCTATCCATTGTTAGTGCACTAGCATAATATAACGCGATCCAATGTTTACTCCCGGTCCACAGGGAAATGGTGTACTCCGTAAACTCTCGAAGGAGATCCACCGTTGTCCACTGGCTACATTGAATTTAGTGTTTGTTGTAGCCAAGTTTATGCGGTGTTAGGGAATTAGACTTGTAGGTAACGTCTTTGCTGATGGTAAAGATGGTGCCTGTTTGGATATTTTTAGGTAGCTGTATTCGTCCAATAGAAAAGTAGGTCGGTTGGCAGCTTTTTAACTGACTTCAAAAAAGGGGGAGGTTCTGAATTTTTTAAATGTTTTTTGCCTCACAACTCCGTCAAATTCATGAACCGATTATAATTATTTTTATACGTGAAACAATAATTATACTTTCCAA
The DNA here is from genome assembly GCA_949316265.1 of Diarsia mendica. Classification (NCBI taxonomy): domain Eukaryota; kingdom Metazoa; phylum Arthropoda; class Insecta; order Lepidoptera; family Noctuidae; genus Diarsia; species Diarsia mendica. The sequence goes on along the minus strand of OX438910.1, from coordinate 10,057,782 downwards.
TTGGTCTCATAGAAATTTCATCAAAAATCGGTTGTTTTTTGCTGGCTGAGTTCCGAAAAACAAAAAGAGGCTAAAATATCATTACTCTCAGAAGTCAGCGTCAAAAAGTCAATGAAGCAAACGACGTCACCAACTTAAAACAATAAAAAAAACTAAATGTGTCACTCGGAGACTGCCGCGGTAAAGCTCTTGCATAGCATTTTTTATCAACAGCAAATAATTAATTATTTAATTTGACAACCTCAGTTGACAACCTTGTTATTTTCCGTAACCACCAACCTGGTTGAATACTGAATCTTGAATATTTTCGTTAGGGAATTTTTGGATTCGCTCTCCACGCTCAAGGCCCGCGATAGAAGCTATGCAATAGCTTAAAACAAAATAAAATAACCCATGGCAGCTAAGAAATGACCAGTTCCTACTGACTGAACCCTGCACAATAGATAGAATGATAGCAAGCAACAAACTGTATTATTTTATCAGCTTTCATAGATGTTTTGTTCCACAGCTTGTAGTTTCATGCCTCAAAGAACCTCAAACGTTATCCCGAGATTGAAACCATGCATTCGCTCCCATTTTCCATAACAGGGATTTTAGGATTTCGAAAAGCTCCGGTTTGTGTGTAGATTCTAGCTTAAATCTGTTAAGAATATTGTTTTTGATGTAGACTTATTTTCTTCTAAACTCAACGAATTATGACATGAATATGATCAGTAGGTATTTAGAAAATTGATTCTTCTATAAATTAAGGTTTTTTTATCTGACACAATCATCTTTCTCCTGTCCTTATTCCAATTTATTGAGGACGATGCAGCATGTTTTAATAAATAAAAAAAAAACATTTTATTGAACTTCTCAACTTTGAAACAGTTTTCAACAATTCAATGTCCCCTCGATTAGATAAATTGACAATAATAATAAAAAAAAACTTAAAAAAACTATCGATACGCTAACGCTCGAATTAATCTTCTTTCATGATTGTCTATCACGCGTCATTGCGAAAAATAACAAATCGCAAAAAAATCTCAGAAAAACTCCCAACGCGAACCCTCAGCTTTGAAGTAAATCCCTAGATTAAGCTAAGCCCTCATTGGTCCAACTAAGTCTACAAGGGCCTGCATCTAACCGACCAATACGAAGCTTCGATTGTTAGTGCACGTCGAAACGGCGTAGTACGTCGAAACAGCGTAGTACGCCGAAACAACGCGGATGACAGGACAGGTTGCAGGATTACGGCTTCCCAAATTGGGGACAATAACTGCTGTGAAATTTCTGGAAAACGTTGACATTTGAATTGAGAGATCAAGAGATTTGTGGTTCCTTAAAATGCGGAGCTCTGTGTCGGTTTTGGAAGTTAATTGGATGCTCAAGCTTAAATGATATATTTCAGATACTTATAAGATTGCGATTGACATTATAATTTGGGTCAAAGAAGTATCCAAGTCGCCTTTATTAGAAGTTTTTAACATCTCACTTTGTCAAGTCGTTGTGTCTGACCATTTGGAGACTTATTTTGTAAAACAGGTATTCGGAAAATGCCACTAATGCATAAGTCTCGATCGGCTTTTAACAGAAGAACACAAAACACTTGAAACCTCAAATGTCACTCGAAAATGGACTCTAATCAACCCCTTCTCTGTAAACCTGCACATTCCAGGATTTCAACGAAGTCAACGAAAGATTGTTGTGCGTCAATCTACACGCATATAGCAAAAAAATCGCTAAATAAATCCAATATTCAGTCAATCAAGACGCTCGCAAATACAACCAACTATTTGGTTTTTAGATACGATGATTTGGATAAAAGATACTCGAACATCTACCTTATTTTTGTAGAAAATTCAATCTACATCCACAGCTTCCCCTTAAGCCCTATGCGTTACGTATGCGTGCAATGTACTAAGTGGATAATTGGCCTCTCACAGTCACTGATCGCAGGGAGGGCAAACCGCGCGCAAGTGCAACCAGTATCGTGGGATACCAGCTGAATATTTAGGTAAGTTTGTTAGCTTTATATTTTAGGGAAAATAATATAAATTTAATTTAATTTAAAACAGTCTATTACTTTCACACTGCAGAGTAAAATTTCTCTATTTAAAAAACACTTTTTATAAATCGGAAAAGACACGATCAGTGAAAAACGCTATCACAAATTGGGATGGTAAGGATTATTAAATATATAAGGATTACTGAAGTTTGGATTATTATAAGCAGTAATTTAAAAATATTTTAAGCCTTCTGAAATAAGAGGTGGTTCAATATGCCAGTAAAATTATTTTCCACTTTTTTGTATTTTTTTTTAAATCGGGTATTTATTTTTTGGAAAAAGCTAAACTTTTTATAACTTTTACACTGTCACTTACGGGATATCTTCCTTAGAGACAGATTTTTTTTCTTACAGTTACATCAACAAACATGACGAAAGTTGGACTGAAGTATTTTATTCAGTAGACTCTAAATTATTTTTTTTGTCAGAGAATTAGCCCTTTATGATAAATAACAACATTCATAAATATGTATTATTAAAATAACTAGCAAACACTTGTAAACGGATCCGTGAAATTATTTTGACAAAATAATTACAAATCAAAATAATATGTAACATATTATTTGAATAAATGAGCTCGAATTTTGTGTACTTTTCGATTTGTAAAAAAATACTAAAACATGGAATAGTATCGTTATTTTTACACGATTTTAACACAAACAACACAACACAAAGAGGTTTAAACATTTAAATCGCGTGTTTTATTTTACTAGTTTCAATATTGAAGCATAAAATAAACACTACACTAAAACTCATTCAAATGTAAGCTTTTATAAATACCAAATGACAACCTGAAAAATCCGAAAAACCTTCGAATAATGAAATAACATCACGGCTGCAATTCCATAGTCGAAAGTGTACCAATACCAAATAGTACACACACATTTCGTCAGTCACCTATGTTTAAGTCCTGTGAAAAGACAGTGAGCCTATTGAAATCCACCATAATATTATTTAAATTATAATAATTTATTTAATTATTATTTTAATAATTATTAATTAAAACGTTTTATAAAAAAAAAAAAAAATATTATATTAATTTTAGAAATTCCTGGTGGAAAAAAGCCAATAACTCCGTACCCACTTTCGAATTATATTAAACTAGTGACCCGCCCCGGCTTCGCACGTGTGCAAAAAAGGTGTTAAAACCTTCCTCTTCTTCTTCCTTCTTCTTCTTTCTCTATCTATTAAATCGACCCGCATCAAAATCCGTTGCGTAGTTTTAAAGATTTATGCATACAAAGGGACATAGTGACTAGCTGATGCCTGTAGCTTCGTTCGCGTGGCAAATTATATACTAAATCCTCCCTCGATTTTATAATAATTGCAGTAAAATTATGAAAAAGTGTATTGATAAACATTTTCTCACTACTTTCTCCACTTCGGAACCGACACACTGGCCTACGGATCCAAATAGGCTACCAGATGTCTTGGATTTCTTTATCACTAAGGGGATGTCGCGGATGTTCTTCGGGATTGACTCGTGTTTGGATGGCTCCTCTAATCACATCCCAGTAATCTTGACGGTTAGCACAATGATTCTGAACAGAGAGAAAAGACCCAATCTCTATAATAGACGAACCGACTGGGAGTCATTTCGGGACATCGTGACTCAAGAATTACAACTGCAAATAGCCCTGAAGAATGAAGCCGACGTTGATGAGGCTGTAAAGATTTTCACGACTACAATACAGGGTGCATGTTGGAGGTGCACTCCTGAAAGCCAAAACTTAACTCCGAGACAAAACGCAGTATCGACTGACATAAGAAGTCTTATTTTAGAAAAGAGACGACTTCGAAGGGTTTGGCATTGCAGTAGGCATCCCGCTGACAAGTCTGCCTTCAATAAATTTGCAAAAACCTTAAAAGACGCGACAGCTAAAGAGAAGGAAACTGCAATGGAAACATACTTGGAATCTCTATCTGCGAACAGTTTCACCAATTACTCACTTTGGAGAGCTTGTCATAAAATCAGCCGTCCGGTCGTCCCAAAACCTCCGATAAAACTCGAAAACAACAGATGGGCCAGATCCAAACAAGAAAAAGCGGACGCGTTCGGGGAATTTCTAGCCAAGGTATTTACACCCAACGAACCTGATCCAGAAACCGATGAATCAGAAATAGAGAATGTCTTGATCCAGGACTATCAGTTGGATCTCCCGATCAAACCCACTAGTTTGAGGGAAGTTATGAGTGTGATCAAGCACATGGAAGGCAAAAAAGCGCCTGGCTTCGATATGATTGACAAAAAAGTGCTCATGGAGTTACCAAGGAAGGCTATCATCTATCTTGTCATGATTTTCAATGGTATCTTAAGAACTGGTCACTACCTAAGTTTGTGGAAGGTATCCCAGGTAATAATGGTACAAAAACCGGGAAAGCCAAGTCATGAAATAACTTCCTATAGACCTATTAGCCTGCTACCAATAACTTCAAAGCTATTCGAAAAGATCCTGCTCAAAAGACTTCACCCAGAGCTCCTGAATAGATCCATCATACCAGACCACCAATTTGGGTTCAGAAAGGAGCATGCCACAGTGGAACAGGTTCACAGAGTGTGCAAAATCATCCGAGGTGCACTTGAAAAGAAAGAGTACTGTTCGTCAGTATTTCTGGATGTCCAGCAGGCATTTGATCGAGTATGGCATAAGGGCTTGCTATTTAAAATAAAATCACTCCTACCATACCCATACTTCGTTCTCATTAAATCATACTTAGCTGATAGAATCTTTCAAATAAAAGAAGATCAATGCACCTCCTCTTTCCACCCAATACTTGCTGGGGTGCCACAGGGTTCAGTTTTGGGCCCAGTCCTCTACACAATATTTACTTACGACCTACCTCAGAGCGACGAAGTAACGGTGGCCACGTTTGCAGATGACACAGCAGTTCTGGCTCGTAGTAAATGCCCTAAAGAAGCCTCAATGGTTCTCCAGCGTAGCTTAAACCAAATTGATAAGTGGCTGACAAAATGGAGAATAAAAGTCAGTGCTCAGAAGTCAGTCCAAGTAACTTTCACACTGCGAAGAGAAGACTGCCCGCCGGTATCACTCCGAAATAACCAACTGACCCAAAACAACCACGCAAAATACTTGGGTATGCACTTGGACCGTCGCCTTACGTGGAGAAAACACATACAGACTAAAAGGGATGAAATAAACCTCAAATTCAAACGACTGTATTGGATGCTTGGACGTAATTCCAAATTGTCTCTCGACAATAAACTCTTAATCTACAAGACAATTTTGAAGCCAATATGGACCTATGGAGTCCAATTGTGGGGTTCAGCTTGTGACTCCAATATTAGCATACGCATCCAACGCTCCGTGGTTTCTAAAAATTCCAGAAATCCACAGCAACCTACATATGAACACAGTGAAAGAGGAAATTAACAACACCAATCTCAAATACAAAACCAGGCTGAAGGATCACCCAAACCAACTCGCCGTACAATTAACTATTCCAGAGTCAATGCGAAGGCTGAAACGACGGCATATACTGGATGGCCATGTCTAATTATGGAGAAATTCCTGATGGGGAATTAACTCTAATCGCCATTGATCCTGCAACACATCTGCTCATAGTCTTTCGACTGATCGCATGATTAAGAACAAAAAAAAAAAAAAAAAAAAATCCTCCCTCGAGAACCGCTGAATCCATTGGTGAAAACACTATGAAAATCGGTGCAGTACTTTTTGAGTTTATCCCAAACTGACAGACAGACACGGCGGAGGACTTTGTTTTATAATATGTAGTGATTATGTGTGTTACATAATTAAATAATAATTTTTTTTCGATGACATAAAATCGCCATTGGCTACTGATTCAGCGATTCACAATTAAATTTTGATTAATAAACTCGCTGAACAAATAAAATAAACTCACAATGCAATTCATTTTTCACAGCCAATGAAAATGATGGATTATTTGATCGAATTAATGGTTCCATGTGGAGAATATTCCGGAATAAAATTAATAAGTATTGTCGTCGTATGATACATCGTTGATTGAGTACAAAAAGCTGTAGCCGATTTGTTTAATCCTGGAAAAATCATTTTAATATGAACTTTACTAAATAATCTATCTCACTTGTACCACAATATTCATAATACCTGTAGCTGTACCTATGTACATCACATACAGCTGCAGCATGCTGTATATTACGCCACATTGACCAGTCCCATGCGTCTCGCATCCAGCGGATCTTGGCGTCTTGGTGCATTTTTATTCATCTCCGGTCGTTTTGACATTTTGTTGCGATTAAATCGAAGTCTTAGCTCGCCATGTTTTTGTTATGTGTAAACCAGTACCATATGTGCCTTGAATGTAAAGCCTCTAGCTAGCCGAGTATTGAAGTTTCAATTCATCAACATTTTCATATTCCTGCATTTTGAAACAAAACATTTTCCCATTTAAAAACTTAAGATAACAAGGCTTTTAAAAACTCTTTGATGTCACGTAAACAATGTTAATATTTCCTGTGAAGTACCCGTGCACTAAACTTGGTGCATTTAGTATGTTTTATTTGATCATTGCTCCGTACTCCGGGTGTATTACTCTTGCTTGTTTCCATTGCACTAAAGGTGCAACGCAGTGGTGGCCTAAGGTTGCGGTCCTGACTTACAAACCATAATTATATCAATGCTTAAAACATAATATTTATGTTCATCCGTGAACCTCTACCTAATATACATTGTATAAAATAGTGACCCTCAAAAATTTACATTGAATTTATTAAACCAAATCTTAACAATTTTTGGGGGGGGTTGGGAAATCATCAAATGTCTCCTCCCACTCTGGGCAGAGCAGTAGGGAGTGTCAGACTTCTACAGAGTAAAAACCAATTCCTTCTTAGCCCTTGTGCCGAGGCCGCGGTATCTCTTTCGAACAACCCGCAGCCCCGACTGGTAACAATTCTACTTCACTACATATTATAAAACTAAGTCCTTCGCCACATCCGAGTCCGTTCGTCTGTCTATTCGCGAAAAACTAAAAAACCACAGCACCAATTTTCATGCGGTTTTTACCAGTGGATAGAATGGTTCTTGAAAAAGGTTTTAATATATAATTTAACCGACATCCACGCGGGCGAAGCCGAGGGCATCCGCTATTTAATCTATATAATACCAAAAGCAATTAACTTAACAAAGAACTATAATAATTATGTAAAAAAGAACGACAAGAGAGGGAAAAACTTCAGTTCAATCGGATTGCGGAAAGTGGATGACAAATTGATTTATTGAGGAGACATGTGTGAAATTGAAAAAGCTATATGCACTGCACGCAAGCAATATGGGGTAACTGAGTGATGATGACCCAATATTTTAAAGGAGTAAACTTATAAGCTATTTGGGCTGAGAGGAGTTTGACGGAACTTTTACTAGCAGACAGTAGATAATATTGGGCATAACTTAGGCTACTTATTTTAGAAAAAGGATAAAGGTTCCCTGTAAAAAAGTTAAACCCTTGAAATTGTTAACAAAATTCAAATTATGATGTACCTACATACATACATAAACTCTCGCCCTTTTCCCAAGGTGGCAGGCAGAAACCACACAACGCTACCTGCTACAAACCTTACATACCTACTTCTTTTTAACCGACTTCAAAAAAAAGGAGGAGGTTATCAATTCGACTGTATTTTTTTTTTTTTTTTTTTTTTTGTTTTTTTTTTTTTTTTTTTTTTTTTTTTTTTATGTTTGTTACCTCATAACTCCGTCGCTTGCTAACCGATTTGAAAATTTCTTTTTTTGTTGGAAAGGATATACTTCCCAATTGGTCCCATGATCACCAAGTCAGGATCTGATGATGGGATCCTGGAGAAATAGAGAGAACTCTTCAAATTTTATAGGCACACTTGCAGTGATTTGAGTAGTTTTTGGAAGAGTACTTTCTCGGAGTGGTTCCATTTCAATTTAGTGAAGATCTGATGAAGAACTTCGGAGATAGGCAACGGAACTCCTCAACAAACGATAGCAAATGGACTGGGATTGCTGAAATCTCATGTCTGTCTATTGCTTACACCAGTTCATAACATAACATCACGCCGGTACGTTGTGAAGGGGTAAGCACAGGTTTTTTTTTTTTTGTATAATGTGTCCTAATACGGTTACATCATAAAAAATACAATCTAGCTTAATACTAAAGCTAATGAGTAATTCTATTTTGACTTAATTTGCTAGGGAGACTAAAATTAAGAATGTGTCCATTAACACTTTTCTTATTGTCTCTATTAAGGGGAAGACACTTTTTTCTTGTGTTCTTTATGGGTAGCACTCACTTCACTACATTAAGCTAACACTTTTCACTAAATTAGCTCGAAAGGTTTTGTCCTTTTTAGCCTTCTCACTATGTCCGTGTTGTCGAGGAGCTGGATAGCCTCGATGTTCACATGATGGTGAAGCCTTCGTTCATGAGCTTCGGCGTTCTTTTTAATTATGTCTATGACGAGGTTTACTTTGAGGTCCCGATGAAGGTCGTCATTTCGAATGTACCAGGGCGCATTAACGATACCTCTGAGTACTTTGTTTTGAAAGCGCTGTATAATTTTGATGTTACTTTGTTTGGTACAGCCCCAAAGCTGAATACCATAAGTCCATACAGGCATGAGGACTTGTTTGTACAACAGTATTTTGTTGTGTACTGACAGCGAAGAATGTTTTCCTATCAGCCAGTACATCGACTTGTAGCGAAGCTCTAGCTCGTCGCGTTTCTTTTTAACATGAGCTTTCCAGCGAAGCTTTGCGTCTAATGTCATGCCTAAGTATTTGGCTGTATTTTCGTATGGTATGACATGACCGTTTATGTTTATCGGATGATAATTTTGCACTTTGTTTGTGAAGTCTATGTGAACAGATTTTGTTTCATTAAGTTTCACACGCCATTTTTTTGTCCAGTCAAAGATGATATTGACGGCTGTTTGAACTTTTTTCACTGCTTCTTCGTGAGTGACGCCTGTGGCCATTATAGCTGTGTCGTCTGCGAATGTGGCAATGGTATTGTTCTCTAATTCAGGAATATCGCAAGTGTACAATAAGTACAAGACGGGACCTAGGACACTTCCTTGCGGTACTCCAGCTTTTATCGGTTTTAGTTCCGAATGTGCATCATCTTGTCTTACTCTAAACATACGCTGTGATAGGTAAGACTCTAAGATGTCAGCAAACTGTTTAGGGAGCATATTTCTTAGTTTGTTAATGAGGCCTTTGTGCCATACTTTATCAAATGCTTGCGCTACATCGAGGAAGACCGTTGAGCAAACTTTGTTTTCCTCTAAAGCCTTTTCTATAATGTTGGTAATCCTGTGTACTTGGTCTATTGTCGAATGTTTTTCCCTAAATCCAAATTGGTAGTCAGGGATCAAGTTTCTTTCTTCTATGATGGGTTTGAGCCGCTTCAAGAGAAGCTTTTCAAATAATTTTGACATGATCGGTAGCAGCGAGATCGGCCTATACGATGTCGTTTCGTGAGGTGGTTTACCAGGCTTTGGTATCATTATAACTTCGGCAACTTTCCACAGGTCAGGTACAGACTTAAGCCTGAACGTTGCATTGATAAGAGTCGTAAGTTTTACGATGGCTTTACGTGGGAGGTTCTTAAGAACTTCTCCGGTGATAAGATCGTAGCCAGGTGATTTCTTTAGTCTAAGACGCTTGATTTCGTTGTATACTTCTCTAGGTGTTACCAATTTTATTTCTTGCTCATCTTTATTTGATGTTTCATCTAGCAGAGCGCTGTCTTGGTGTTCTTTATTTGGCGTAAAAATTAGTTCCAGATGTTGTGCAAACCTAATAGCTTTTTGCTCGTTGCTTATTGCCCACCGCCCGTTAGTATCCTTGATAGGGGGAATATGCATAATTGGCTTTTTTAAATTTTTTGTAGTTTTCCACAGAGAGTAATCTGTCGTGCGAGAGCTAGTTAGTTGTTTGAGATAACTGCTCATTGATTCATTTTTGAATTTCTGAATTGCACTACTTAACTGTTTTGTAAGGTTGTTCAGAATCCTTTTATCTTGTGGAAATCTTGTTTGTTGCCATATTCGTCTCTGTCGCCTCTTTTCATTTATGAGTTTTATGATTTCTGCTGGATAGTATGTAAGTCTGTTTTTGATCTTAAATGTAGGCGTGTTTTTCCAGGCGCATTGTTGTATTTGTGTAATAAAATGACTGATATCCCGATCCAGATCTTCCGGTTTCTTTAGTGGAACTTTTAAATCTATTACAGAGTCCAAGTCTATTTTAAAGCTTGCCCAATCAGTGTACTTATTTACCAATGTCGGGTAGGTTTCTTTCACCATGAAAGTCTCACTTAGAGTAAGTAATATAGGTGAGTGGTCTGAGCTCATATCATAACCTTCTTGAATGCGGAGAAGGTTAGGTGATACATTTTTATATATAAAAAAGTCTATGAGATCGGGAATCTTTTTTGTGTCAGTAGGCCAATAAGTGGGCTTACCTGTTGACAATGTTTTGCATTGTGTTTCTTCAATTGCGCACAGTAGCTCTCTTCCTTTGGTTGTTGTCAGTCTAGATCCCCAAAATGTATTTTTAGCATTAAAGTCGCCTCCTAATATGAATCTGTTTCCAAGAAGGTTTAGAAAATTAATGTACTGATCTGCTTTTAGTGAATACCTAGGTGGACAGTATATGGCTGAAATAGTGACAAGACAGTATTTCGTTTTGACACAGACAGCCACTGCTTGTATTTCTTCTTTTTCATATTTGAGTTCTTCATAGTGAAAAATATTCTCTTTTATAATGACAGCACTACCACCTCTTGGTGTGTTATTGGGATGCAATGCATGGTATACGTTATATCCTTTGATTTGAATATGAGATTCTTTAGTGAAATGTGACTCTGATATAAGGCACACATCAATACTTTCCATATTTAGGACTGCCGTAAGTTCATTCTGATGTTTCAGCAGTCCATTCGCATTCCATGTCATAATTTTTAATAAATTAGCCATGGATATTGCTTTTTTGTTTGGTAGCTTAAGGTAAGCACATGTGAACCACTAAAAAGTGAAAAATAAAAACTTTTTAACAAAAAATAAAACCGACTTCAAAAAAAAAACACTAAAAAGTCAAAAATAAACTTTAGAAGAAAAAAACAACACAAAAAAGTGAAAAATAAACTTAAGAAGAAAAATCAGCTTCGGAAGTCGGTGGCAAAAAAAGCCAAATCAAACAAACAAATGTCACCGACTTCCGAAGCTGATTTTTCTTCTTAAGTTTATTTTTCACTTTTTTGTGTTGTTTTTTTCTTCTAAAGTTTATTTTTTACTTTTTAGTGTTTTTTTTTTGAAGTCGGTTTTATTTTTTGTGCCTCGTCTACATTCATACATCTGGTCATACACGCACGGGTTGCGAGTACTAAGCACCTGTCCTTTCTAAAGAACATCACCATAGGGATATAATATTTATACAATAATTTCAGGTAGACGAAGGTCGTATAAGTAAAAAATATCTGGGATGTATGATTTTCGTGTGTTTATAATCTTCTATCTATCATGGATCATTTTCATTGAAACGTCCCATCCGCTTTACCGTCCAATTTCAAAGTACCGCCACACTCCCCTTGGCTCGAAGCAGTCTCAATATGTAAATAGAGGTTCACCATCCAAGGCTGCAATTTCAAGGCTCGAGACTCGATTAGCTCCGTGGACCGATCAGCCAATTACATGGGCTTCTCTAGTGATAAATACGAATTGTGGGCATAGGAATTAACATATAAATTATGTACTATTAAATAGACAAATTAAAGGTAACGACGAATGGACTGTGTGAAGGATGATGTGGTTAGAAAAGTGGGGACTGTTGGGATGACGAATAATAAGAAGTATGAAATAGGAAGACATGCTCATCATCATTCTTCTGCCCTTACCCCAATTTATTCGTTGGCGCAGCAATGTCATTTTCTTCTTTGTAGTCGTGTTCTTCATTACTGAAGGTCGTGTCCCTAATGAAAGTCCTTCATA